>OU342743.1:178972211-180286429 GCA_910589775.1 Avena eriantha | reverse complement strand
GGAAGAACACACATGCAACGACACCGGTGGATCCATGTGTGGTCTGTTGGGAGAACACACATGCAATGACACTGGTGGATCCATGTGTTGTTCATGGAGAACACACATGCAATGACACAGGTGATATGTGGTATGTGAGAAGAACACACATGCAATGACTCTAGCTGTGGTTAATGAAAGGAGCTGACATGCAATGACACCGTTGGATCCATGTGTGGTTCAAGGGAAGAACACACATGCAATGACACTGGGTGTGGTTCATGATATGGTCTGTGAGAAGAACACACATGCAATGACATTGGTGGATCCATGTGTGGTCTGTGAGAAGAGCAGATATGCAATGACATTGGGTGTGGTTCATGATATGGTTTGTGAGAAGAACACACATGCAATGACAATGGTGGATCCATGTGTGGTCTTTGGGAAGAACACACATGCAATGACACTGGATCCATGTGTGGTCTGTGAGAAGAACACACATCCAATGACTCTAGCTGTGGTTCATGAACAGAGCTGACATGCAATGACACTGCTGAATCCATGTGTGGTTCATGGGAAGAACACACGTGCGATGACAATGGGTGGATCCATGTGTGGTTTGTGAGAAGAACACACATGCAATGACTTCGGTGGATCCATGTGTGGTTCATGGGAAGAACACACATGCAATGACACTGGTGATATGTGGTTTGTGAGAAGAGTAGACATGCAATGACTCTAGCTATGGTTAATGAGAAGAGCAGACATGCAATGACACCGGTGGATCCATGTGTGGTTTGTGAGAAGAACACACATGCAATGACACTGGGTGTGATTCATGAATCATGATATGGTTTGTAAGAAGAACACACATCCAATGACTCTAGCTGTGGTTCATGGGAAGAACACACATCCAATGACGACGCCATTGAAGGATGTTGACCCCTACAAGGTGACCCAGATAGGCGCATGCCTAAGTAGCGCATAGGAAGGCGCGCTCGTCAAGTTCCTCTGAGAAAATCAAGATATCTTCGCATGGCAGCCATCTGAAATGTCCGGAGTACCTAGGGAACTTGGCGAGCACTCTCTAAATGTAAACCCGAATGCTAAACCCGTCAAATAGTCCTTACGACGGTTTGGTGACGAAAAGCGTAAGGCAATAGCTAAGGAACTAGCGTGGCTCGAGTTAGCCGGATTCATAGAAGAGGTCATCCATACTGAATGGTCGGCCAAACCTGTAATGGTCCCTAAAAACGACACTACTGATTTAAGGATGTGTGTTGATTATACTGCCTTGAACAAGGCTTGTCCAAAAGATCCGTTTGCTCTGCCTAGAATTGATCAAGTTATCGATTCGACGGCAGGCTCGGAACTCCTCTGTTTTCTCGACGCATATTCCGGTTATCACCAAATCCGGATGAAGGAATCTGACAAAATCAAGACTTCATTCATAACCCCTTTCGGAACCTTCTGTTATGTTACGATGCCCTTTGGGCTGAAGAACGCAGGAGCTACGTACCAGCACACGATGCAGCGTTGCCTCCATGATCAACTCGGACGCAATGTACATGCATACGTGGATGATATCGCGGTCATGTCCAAAAAGAAGGAAACATTGATTTCCGACTTAGAGGATACGTTCGCCAATTTACAAAAATACAACATCATGCTTAACCCGAAGAAATGCTTCTTTGGAATACCAGCCAGAAAATTGTTAGGTTTTATTGTGTCTCAACGAGGCATAGAGGTGAACTGCGGCAAGATCAAGGCTATTCTCAATATTTCCAGGCCAACTCGCCTGAAGGACGTAAAAGATTAACTGGTTGCATTGCTGCGGTCAGTCGATTCGTAACCCGGCTTGGTGAAAGAGCCGCACCATTATACAAACTCCTGAAGAAAACCAAGGATTTTTTCTGGACTGATGAAGCCGAAGCTGCACTACAAGACCTGAAGAAAGTGCTCTCATCTGCTCCTATCCTAGCAGCACCGGAACCTCAGGAACCGATGTTGCTTTACATTGCTGCGACAAATAGGGTTGTGAGTATAGTTATGGTGGTGGAGAGACAAGAAGACAATCAGGAGCACCTAGTGCAGCGTCCGACATACTTTGTCAGCGAGGTCCCGACAGGATCAAAATAGCGATATCCTCACTATCAAAAGTTGGCTTACGGCGTTTTTCTAGCATCTCGTAAGTTACGACACTATTTTCAGGAGCATCCAATTACCGTGGTGAGCAAAGCTCCCATGAGAGACATAATCAACAATAGCGATGCCACAGGACGCATCGCCAAATGGGGTATAGAGCTTGCAGCTTTCGATATTGAGTACAAACCCCGGACAGTAATCAATTCCAGATCCTTGCCGACTTTGTCACTGATTGGACAGAGACCAAGGATAACATGGTCCTCCCTAAGTCGGAAATTGGACCCTATTTTTTGACGGGTCCAAGGCTCGAGGGGGCTCGGGGGCTGGTGTGGTGCTCAAATCACCCCAAGGAGATAAACTTTTATATGTGTTGCAGATCCACTTCACAACGACAAACAACATTGCCGAGTATGAAGCATTGCTGCATGGAATCCGGATTGCTAAGGATTTTGACATCCGACGTTTGATGTGTTATGGAGATTCGGATCTTGTTGCTCAGCAAGTCTCGGATATTTGTAATGCAAATAAGCACATGGCAGTGTATAAAGCTGTCGTGGATGATCTATCTAAATCGTTCGAGGGGTTTGAAGTTCAACACATCCCTCGAGCAGAAAACGAGGAAGTAGATGCACTATCTCGAATAGGCTCTATGCGGAAAGAGGTTCCGAATGGCGCATTTTTAGAGCACCTCAAAGTTCCCTCGATAAAGGGAGTAGATGAGGAATATCCGACAAAATCTGACTCACCTTTAATAGCAGTTCTGGATGTAATTCCCAGCTGGACTCAACCCTACCTTGATTACTTGGTAGATGGCAAATTACCCGAAGACGAGGTGCTGGGCCGGCAGATTATCCGATGAGCAAAAGCCTATACTATTGTTAAAGGTGAGCTCCATAAACGGAGTGTTTCTAGGGTTTTTCAGCGCTGTGTATCTCCAGAAGAAGGAGCGGAAATCTTAAGAGAAATCCATGAAGGCGAGTGTGGTCATCACGCTACAGCCAAATCTTTAGTGGCAAAAGCTTTTCGACATGGTTTTTTCTGGCTTACAGCTCAGGCAGATGCCGAACGATTAGTCAAGACATGTAAAGGCTGCCAAAAGTACGCCAAGCAAGCTCATGTTCCGGCTGATCAGCTGCGAACAATACCTATAACATGGCCTTTTGCGGTCTGGGGGCTTGATATGGTAGGACCTTTTAAGCGAGCTCCAAGTGGATTTACTCACCTCTTAGTGATGGTGGATAAATTCACGAAATGGATCGAGGCTAAACCCGTCACTAGTTGTGATGGAGCAACAGCCAAAAGATTTGTCGAGAATGTTATAATCCAGTACGGTTATCCGCATAGCATTATCACGGACAACGGGAGTAATTTTTCCATGGGAGAGTTGGCTGAATTCTGCGACGAGCAAAATATCTGGCTTGACATTGCGTCAATCGCACATCCACAGGCTAACGGACAAGTCGAAAGAGCAAATGGTTTAATTCTACAAGGCTTGAAACCAAGACTCGAAGCACCACTGAAACGTGCTGCGGGGGCTTGGGCAGAGGAACTACCCTCTGTAATTTGGAGTTTGCGAACAACTCCGAACAGGTCAACAGGATATACACCTTTCTTCTTGGTCTATGGCATAGAAGCAGTTCTTCCTAGTGATTTGATTCATACTTCTCCTAGAGTGACCGCGTATATTGAAGAGGATGCCGAGATTTCTCGACAAAATGATCTCGACTTAGTCGAAGAAGTTCGTGTCGTTGCTGAAATGAGATCTACAGCCTATCAGCAGAAGTTACGCAAGTATCATAGCCAGAGAGTCCGAACTAGATCTTTCAATAAAGGTGATTTGGTTCTCTGGCTTGTGCAACAAAGAAAGCACAAACTTTCCCCAATATGGGAAGGGCCCTTTTTAGTTAGTCGAGTATTGCACAATGGGTCGTACTACTTAACTAACATGAGGCCAGTCAAAGAAAGACCTGCTACTAAGAAGAGAAAGAGAGCTGGAGGCAGTACAAATCCGGATGAACTAGACAGACCATGTAATATTGCTCAGCTACGTCCCTTTTATTCTTAGTTTTATCTTTCTTTATAATTATACATATGTACATGCTCTGTGAGAAATAAATTTTTTGGTTACCTCAAAGTTTTCCTGAGAAGTTTTTACCATCTTATTTCCTAATGGTCATGTCATAGTCGAAAATCCCAGAATGCTTGAAAGTACTTTATGCTCATGTTCGTTCTGGTTTAGATTTCCAATTCTAAAACTGCTACCTTCGGGTATAACTCTAAAAATTCTAGTCTTTACTTGGGTTATTTGTCTGATTGCTCGATGCGGGTATTTTCCGAGTAGTGAATTGTTGGTACTGGAAGTCGGCTTTGTTTCCGAGTTTAAACTGGTTTAGCAATTGAGCTCCGTTGCTCGGCAAAGTTTCCGGCTGAAGGTTTAGCCGGCTCACGAAAGGGACGAGGCGGAAAGCCAGATAAACAATAAGTAGAGGCGGAAAATTCTAAGTGCTTATGCAAACATTTCAGGCACACACATAATCTAAGACAAAGTGCTGAATAGATTAAAAAACTTAGCACTAGCAAAAATCATAGTACTTAATATTTACAATCGCATCAGGTTTTTTCCAGAATAATACATAAGTTTTCTGGTCTATGATGCAGGAGGAGATGAAGGATCTGCCGGCTCGCTGGCTACTCCGCCTTGATATCTTGCCGAGATGTCCGGATCCGAGATGGTCCGTTCATCGTCAGAAACTTCTTCGGCATCTTCTGGAGGAGGTGGCGGAGTATCCACGCGGGTGAAGAAGGGCGTCTCGAAGCTGGTCAGATCAGCTACGTGACACCCATATCCGGTGCAAGAGTGCATGATGGCTTGAAGGTCTTGCTCCTGGCCATCTTCGTATACTTTGCAGTACCCTCTGGTCACTTGACATATCTCCATGTTTCCATGGTGGCTCATGACCATGGTGAGAGCGTTCTGCGCAGCGGTCCGCGCGTAGGACATGTTCCAGTCCCGAACAAGCTGCGGCATCTCCTTGGCCTTCTCCCGCACCTGGAAGTCCGACATGCTTGGCATGTCCGGAATCCTAAGAGATTCACCAATGTCCTCAAGGGACTGGCGGTAGTCATGAATAAGATCACCGACTTGGGTAAGCCGGTGAGTGCGGGGTTCGGACGAGGAGGAGTCCGTCAAGTTCAGAGGACCTATACACAAAACAAGTCAATGAAAATCCAACATTGATGAAAGTCAAATAAATGAAAAGTCAGATAAATGGAACATACCAAGAATGACGTCGTCAATCTTGGCTTTCTCCTCCCGAAGACTCTGGAGTTTAGCCCGGAGTACCTAGGAGTTATCCTTCTCTCTGCCAACCTCATTTTTGAGGTCCGAGATAACCTTATCTTGAGCGGAAATCTTGAGGTCGCGCTCTTCGGTGGCCATGGAGGAGGACTCGTGGACTTGAGCTATGCTCCTTTCATGATCCGCCTTGAGCTTATCCAGCTCTTGGCGAAGTCCCTTGTTCTCCACCACTAAGGTTTTGAGGTTCTCGGCCTCTTCAATCATAGCGATGGATTGTTTCACCAACGCTGTAAGTAAAAAAAGAACAACAGTTCAGAAAAATTCGACATTGAAAAAAGTAAAAGACAAGGTTTGAATCTCGAAATGTTACCTTCGGCTTCATCCTTGGCTAGCTTGAGCTCAACATTTTTAAGCCGGAGAGCTTTGATTTCTCTCCGCTTATCACAGACATTTTTTTAACAATTCCTGGTTATAGGAACATACTTTCTGTAAGTCAGAATACCCAAAGTCAGAAAGCTACTTAAGACTCGGGCTAATATTTTTTTTCTAAATATCAGCACGAGCCTTGGGGGCTACACTAGTTCGTTCTTTGGCATCCTAATGAAAGCATAAACCCGGATTTCTATATCCTACTTCATGCTTGGGGGCTAGAGGATATGATATAACATAAGGTAAAAAACAAGAGTTGGAATTCCGACTTACATATTGCTTGCGGGTGAGTTTGTCTAAACCCGTGTTCACCTCAACTGCCACCTTCTCGGCGAGAGTAATAGGAATTACTGGGGCTGTTGGAAGCTCTCCAGTCCTGATCCTCTCGTCGCGAAGGCAGACTTGGGCGAGAAGGTCAGAGAACTTGACGTCCTCTGCTTCTTGCGCTTCCTCTTCGGGGGATAGATGGCTTTTGTCTAGGACTTGCCTGGCCAGCCGCTGGATCTCCTCTGCAAATTTCCGGGATAAGCCAAATTTGGCAAGTCCGGGGTTGCTGAGGAGGTTGTCGGCGAAGACTTCAGCCGAGGGATCATTACCTGAAGAGGGTTCACCCTTATCTTGAGCTGACGCACCCACGGTGACGTCAGTGTGCGATCCAAGGATCACATGCGCCGTTGGAGGAGCCGGATCTTCTGCAACAACTGGAGAAGGAGTAATCGCCGGTGTTGCAGAAGGTTGAGGGGCAGGAGTCGAAGGAGCCGTGGCAGGGGAAGCTATGGTAAGCTTCGCCTGTCGCAGGGGCTTTGCAGGAATCCCCTTCCCCTTACCCTTGATGAGAGGCTTTGCTCTGAGAATATAGGAAAGTCGGAAACATTACATCTCAGAAAGAAATTCGAGAAAGATACAAAGGCGGAAATTGTGAATGAAAGTTACCTCTTCATAACGGGCACTTCCTTTGTGCCTACTGCCACTGTCGGAGCTTTGCGCTTCTTGAGTGCAAAGTCCAACAATGGGACCACTTCAGTCTCCTGAGAAAACTCAGGAGGATATCCTTCGAGTGGAGCAAGCTCCGACTCGGGGAGATCAGCAAGCTAAAAACAAGAAAACATATCAGCATTGCAATGTATGACTTCAAAGATTGAAACACGTAAAAGGTGTACTGATGGAAGCTTACCGCTACCACGGGGTTTTCCGCCGTGTGCATGTCCAGAGAAATCTCCAGAATTTTCCTCTCGATCCGCTCCTTAATCAGCCATTTGATCTGGCTTATATAACCTTGGCTGGTGTAGGCTTTGGGGCTGATGCAGAGAGAATCTTTTTTGGAAGACGTGATGGAGTGCATCAGTCTATCCCCATGGTACTGAAGAGGCTGGATCCTACGTGCGACCCAGCACTGGACTAAGTCGGATCCCCTCAGGCCCTTGTGCTTGATAAGATATTCGATCCGCCTCTTAGCAAGGATCAGATCGTTAGTGAGAGCCAGAGCAGCCTATTCCCAGGAAGGCTGGGCCGCGGCGGCTCCGTCAACAAAAGCCGGCAAAGCAGTAGCTTTGCCGGGAGCCAGAATATCCCTATGATATAAAAAAGTGGCTGGCCATTGTTTGACCGAGTCACTGGCAGAAATTTTGGGATATGTCCGGTCTTGTCTAATAGAAAAACAAATAGTACCGGTGATATAAGGAACACCGGCAGTAA
The DNA here is from genome assembly GCA_910589775.1 of Avena eriantha. Taxonomy (NCBI): domain Eukaryota; kingdom Viridiplantae; phylum Streptophyta; class Magnoliopsida; order Poales; family Poaceae; genus Avena; species Avena eriantha. Next base: position 180,278,883 of record OU342743.1, on the reverse strand, counting down.
TGGAATTTCTCCAGACATGGAAATAGTACCGGAAAAGAAGCAAACTCGGCCTAATGCCGAGAAAGCCCTCACAAAGCGCGGCATATGCGCTCATCTCTAGAAGAGAATTAGGAGGAAGATTATGGAGTTGTACTCCATAGTGGTCAATCACCTCGGAGAAGAACTCCGAGGGAGGAAAGGACAAACCTCGGTCCAGATGGGTGCCGAAGTGGACGCGCTCGCCCTCGCCTAGATTGGGGACGGTTTCGCCGAAACCGCTCCGCCAGTCACCGGCGGTGAGAAGCCCCTCCTTCTCCACATTTTTGAGGCTGTCGTCGTCGAGGGCGCAGGGGATCCAGATTCCCCCGAAGCTCTCTTTCTCCGCAGTCGCTTCCACCGACGCTGCCGCCGCCGCCAGAGAGGAAGAAGAAGATGAAGCCATTTTTCTCTCCGGTGGGAAAGGGTGACCTTAAAGTGGCGGTGCTAGGAGCTCTGTGGGAGGAGGGCGAAAAGGCTCTGACGTGCTGGAGGATTGGGAAGAAAGAACGGCAAAGGACTAGCGGAGAGGAGAATAAGAAATCTAAAGCCCTTATATCCACCTACCTGCACCAAGATTCGTGCAAACGCTACAGTGTAACTGCCACGCGTCGTGGAAAGAACTGGGAAGGGCCCGCATGATGATTGTGTCGCCTCGATCTCCACGCACGCATTGAAACAGTGCCTCGGTTCCGCGAACCGCGGACCCACCAACGGTCGTGCTGACGGAACGTCTGTCAGATGACGTGACTGGACCATGCTTGTGTCTGGTGGCGTTAGAGACCATGTTCCGGCTTAGTTTAAAAGCGAGCTGGAAAATCCGAGTAGCTAATTGAAAGGTCCGACTTACTTTTAAGACCCGGATCGTATTTTTTGTTATAAAGTTTCAGGAACCCTTCAAGATTCTGCAAGCCGAAGATCAAGCTAGACGATGATAAAATCCGACTTTGGATCTTGGAGGCCTCCGGGGGCTACTGTTGGGGATATACTTTTCAGGTATCCTCACAGATCCTCACTGACCAGGGTGGCCCACATCGGGTTAGAGCTTTGCTTCACGGGCGGCCCAGTTAGGGAGAGAAGACGGAGTCCAATCCGGCTACGGGAAGGCCTAGAAGACTTACCGACTTAGGCCCATAATGTTATTTGTAGTTCAAGATGTACTCTGTAACCAACTCTTAGTCGTAGCCGGATTGATCTCTCCTGTAAACCCTAGGCCGGATATCTATATAAGCCGTCCTAGGGAGAGCCTTTAGGGCACCAGATAACACCCAATACTTTAGACCCTCAACTCGCACAGGCAAAACCATTGTAACCCATATTCCGGCTCTGCCGTATTACTGGATTGCTAGCAGGAGTAGGGTCCGTCCAAAGCCGGCGGATTCGAACCTGGGTAAACTTGTGTGCTCACCGTCCCGGAACACCGTACATCTCACACCCCTCTCTTCCGCACGCCTGGAGGACCCCCTCATGGCATACTTGTCCTCAATCCGACGACAAGAATGCATGCGATGACTCTAGCTGTGGTTCATGGGAAGAGCAGACATACAGTGACACCGGTGATATGTGGTCTGTGAGAAGAACACACATGCAATGACTCTAGCCGTGGTTCATGAAAAGAGTAGACATTCGATGACACTGGTAGATCCATGTGTGGTTGGTGAGAAGAACACACATGCAATGACACCGGTGGATCCATGCGTGGTCTGTGGGAAGAACATAAATGACACTCGTGATATGTGGTTTGTGAGAAGAACACACATCCAATGACTCTAGTGGATCCTTACATGTTTATGAGAAGAACACACATCTAATGAACTCTTGTGGATCTATCTTGGTATAATTTGATGTATGCCACGATGTATTTCATTGTGCAAGACACTCACTTTCCATTTTTATACTACTAAGTATCGCCCTTGGTTTTATGTGGTACTACTCAGTTTTGCCCCCTCCTCTCTCTCTATCTTTCGTAGAAGCACAAATCTGTGCTCACCCTGTCTGCTACTCCCTGATTGGTTATCACAGTTGTCACACGGATCGTGCGCACCAGCCGTTGATTCTATGTGATCCAATGATGATCGTTGCACACGTCGTGCCCTTCACAGTACAGCGCGAGACAACACGGACGTCTCCCTCCATGAGACTTCTACAAGAAGGAACACGATGCCGTCCATGGAAAAACTCGTCAAGCGATCATGTCATGTTTAATCAAGTCTGAAAAGCCTACTACTGCTACTACTACGCCACAACGGATGCGTCATCGAGTGCACGGTCGTCGATGGATAGCTGCAATTTATTGCCACTTGATTTTAATAAGACATATCCCATTTTTTACGTAGTGGCTCTCAATCGCCAATTTTAGGGCCGTGTCAAACTTCGTACATAGAAATTGTGTGTGCGCCCTTTGCATGCGGCTCAATACAGAACTGCCATGCGCGTGTCGCAGTGCACGATGCAGTCGACTGTGCGGCGCGTTGCACGGTGGTGCAACGAAGTGCCTTGCTTCTATCCACCTTAGCTATAGAGCCCCTCTCTGCACACCCACTCCCACTCCCGCTCACTGTCCCCACGCAACCCTCTCCACTGTCCCACCAGCATCCGCAAACTCCCGAGAATACCCCGTCCGTGTCGGCGATGGCCGAGGAGGATAAGGTGGCCATCGTCGCCTCCGTGGCCGCCGGCGAGGAGTCTCCTCGCTGGTCCCCCTCGACGCGTCGAAAGCAGCCGCTGTCCCTGTCCAGGCCCCAGTGGAGGCATCGATGGCAGCCGCCGTTCCCATCCAGGCCCCCGTCCCAGCTACCGACGGAGCCGCCGAAGAGGAGCCCCCCGCCGGCGAGGAGGCCCCCGCTGGTCACAAGCAGATCACGCACTTCTTGGGCACCTACGATCCAGATAAGTACATCGCTCCGCTAAACCCCTATGACACCTGTAGCGACGACCTATGGTCGGAGGTAACTAGGGTTTGCTCCCCTCCCCTGGTTCTTCTACTGTTTGTTAGAAATAATGGGCTAATCTATTTAAAATTTAGCTGGTATTGTCATGTTTAATATTCTGGAATTGATCATGGAAATTGTGCCTAATTATCCAACACTGTTCCCATCATTGGATGCTAGATCTTGGTTTATTAGGATTCGCTTGTTCGCATTTCGATTGCTCGATCTTCTTACACCATCTATTCCCCCATTTTCCCTTTCTTCCAATAGGTTTCTGGCAGCGACGTCTGCAGCGATGACGAGTCCATTCATGCCAAGGCTCGTCAGGTGCTGAGGAGGCTGCGGGATGGCAAGTACGATGGCTTCCTCACGCCCCCTACTTCAGCTGCCCCTTCCGCAAGGGGGGCGTCTACTGCTTGACGAGTCGCGCCGCCGGTGGCACCGTCTTGAACACCTTACTGAAGCATGCAGAGGCCGCGGGCTCTAGCATCCACAAAAGCGGCAAGCCCGAGCCCACGAACATCAACGCCTACATCGCTGAACACCGTGCTCTCGGCATTCACCTCCGAAACCTCCAGCGGGTGGCCATCAAAGAGGGTCACATGCCTCCAATCAGGCCCAAGGCCCCCAAGTCCAAGAAACTAGGCAGCAAGAAGTGGCGGAGGTGCCAGAGGGAGATGGAGGCGCTGGCGAATGAACGGGTTGGATGTCTCCTTGAATGTATCTCCATCTGCCACGGCTGCTGCTGCTAAGCAGCTTCTTTTGATTTTCTATATTTTGCTTGCATCCTATTTCTGGCTGAATGCATCGAACCCCGTTAAGCAACCTACTACTTTCTATCGCTATATCCTATTAGCTGCGCACAGCTATATCTACATTTGTTTTGTTTTCTGTATGAATGCATTCTGCCTGGTGTGATTTGCTGCTCTAGATTTGCTACCTGATCGGAGGCAAAAAGAGGCCCAAAAGGGAACGAATTATCGAAGTGAGAATCTTCTCTAGATTTGCTACCAATTTGGGCAAAATGAAACATATCTGTTTAGCGAGAGAGGAAAAGGGCACTGTTTCAAACTGCCAGTTAAGAAGCAACCATCTTGACAAGCTACAAGACACATACATAAACATAACACAACGAGGGTTAAATTTATTTTACTAGTATCACTTGATGCGCTAGACATCTTGGCAAGCTAACTGAGTTCCACAAAACAGAAACCGAAACATAACACTGGCAAGTAAAATTTGATTCACTCCTCATCAGACCACTTGACGCGCTTGCTATCATTCCAGGTACTCCACGTCCAACAAAATGTTTTGTCCCAAATGGCATCTGACTTGGCTTTCCTATCTTCAGCGTCCTGCGACACAATTAGCGGTGCATCACAGGCATGATTGTTGCCGCTAGAAGATGCCGCCTCTCTGTTTGCCGCTTCAGCTGCAGCCTCTCTGTCAGCTGCTTCTTCAGCTGCAAGCTCTCTTTTAGCTGCTTCTGCAGCCTCTCCGTCAGTTGCTTCACATGCAGCCAATTTATTTGCATATTCAACTTCAAACTCAGCTATTCGGCATTTTCTACAAAGGGCTCCCATAAGCTCGTCTTCCCTCTTGCAAATAGGGCAAAACACGAGGTAACGTTGAAAAAATGGATCTTCTTGTACAACTGGTAGGTCACGTAAGCATCTATGGCTGCATACTTCAGGTTTATATCAGACAACGGCCACTCGTTCCAGAAATTGTGCCTATCCTTAGAGAAATCTTCCTTCATTGTGACGTACGACTCATCGAGGATTCTAGTTGTGAGTGATGCCATTCCATCCTTCTTCCTGCCCCCTAGGATCTTGACAAGATGTTGAATATCGATCCATTTGTGCGTAGGAATTATAATTTTCTCTTGATACAATTTTGAAAATCAGTTGTTGTGTCGACAGTGCAGAAAACAATTCTTTTTTTTCAAGGAACTGGCGTAGCGCCGGACATTTCCTGTCAGTCCTGAAAGTATGTAGTTTGTCATCACCAAAATTTGTAACTACAAATATTTTGTCAATGCAAGATCATCATCTCAATATAATTTTGAAAAGTTTAGTAAATGCAAGATCAAGACTCTCAACATTGCATTGTCATAATTTATTCGGTTTTTCTATTTCTCAGTCGACTGAATGAGTTGCACATTTCTTTTAACTACGGTTGCACTTTTCTTAGGTGATTGAGACTAAAGAAAATCTCAGTCAATTGAGACATAGGCAAACCCTAATTTATTTGGTCCTAAGTAAAATCCAGTAGTTGCAAGATGAGCAAGTGGATAAAGAACAAGAGTAAAAAACCCTAAAAGCGGTTAGCTACAGAGAGCAGATCTACAAACCGAGAGAGATGGTAGACGAGGACGTGTTTCCACATGGCAAGTTGAACGACGGCGACTTCACTCCCTTCATATGGGTGCTCCGGGGTGTACTCGAGGTCCAATCCCACAAAATTGTCCTCGTCTATCCCAAGCCAACCCTCGTACATCCTCAGGACACGCACCACTGTCTCCTCCTCGTTGGTGTAGACAACGTCTATCTTCTTGTTGTCATGGGTAGTGAAGCTTGTCTCTAGAGTGCGTAGATCTTCCATGGCGGCAAGGAGAAGACGGGAAGAAGATAGTAGATGACAGGAAGAAGAGTGGTTTCTGCGAGGCAGGGGAACGGTGGAACCGTCAATGCGTTTTTATGGTAGGGGTTAACGATTGGGACGGAAGTCCAAGGAGAGACGCGTGGCGGTGGCCGTTCCAGCTTCTGAGTAAACAAAAAATAATTATAATACCGATACATGGGCCCTGTTTTGTCACGTCAATACACTTGGTAGGGGGTGTTGTCCTATCCACTGTGCCAACGCTGCAAGGCAACGTGACAGCCACCCCGCCTAAGAGACGGGAGCGACATAACGTCGAACTGACAGGAGGGGCCCAACTTGACGCCCGTTAGCCTGATTTTTTGTATTGAAACGTAAAGTTGAATTCGTGCCGAAAAAGACCCTCTGAGTATTTGGCACACCAACTGTAGTCATCCCGGCTGATTTCAGGGAACTTGGGTACCGCGTTGCCTGTACACCCCAACTTTCGGGCCGCAAAGTGATAATCTCCGATGAGTGTGCGAGTTAAGTCAAGTACTTTCATGTGGAGTTTTGGAGAGCATGGAGTTTGATCCAAAATGACCAAAACAACATACAATTTTTTTGATTGAATGACATAAACGAAAGCGCTTAATTATCTAGAAATAACGAAAGAAGAAGCTCCAAGACTATTGAGAGTGTTAATTTTGAGTCATCCATGTCAATACAACAAGAAGGATGTGTACTATATTAGATGCAACGGCCCTTCTCGCCCAACGATATAATACCTCAAATTAATTTATGATATAATACCTCAAATAAATTTACCATATGTTTATCGACCAGTACTTCATGCAATATAGTACTATTTTGCAATTATACTCCATATTTATATAATAGGCTTGCCTTTATAATACCTCAAAGGAAATTTCCCAGCCTACAACTCAAGGTTTGTGTAAATGATTGGGCCACATCTTCTTCCGCATTTATGGGAATAATGTCAAATTTATGGAAGTTGATACACATGCTAGATATTTTCGCAGACCAAGTCAAAATCTGATTAAGATTAATAGTAGAAGCTAGGTCATTAATAAGGAAATCAAATATAGTCAGCATATTGCATATTGATGACACCGGTTTGATTTAAATTTTGCATATGACCAGTAATCTGGCCATTGACAGTTGATTTCAAAAACATCATGGTGAACATGTTAGACATGAAATTAAAAAGGAGTGAAGATATAGGATCTCCCTACCATACACCATGACTAGTTACAAAGAATTCACTATTGACATCATTAATTCTAACACCAACAGATCCAAAATCTAGAAAATATTAACAATTATAATCCATTTTGGGCTAAAACCCTTTGATGCCAACATCTTAATAAGAAACTCTATATTCACCCTATCATAGGCTTTCTCATAATCTAACTTGAAAATAAAACCATATTGTTTCTGTTGTGAACTACATCATGAATAATTTTATGTGCACACATTCCAAAATATATTTACCTTTAATGAAAGCAGTTTGGTGTGGTGAAATGAGGTATTCACTTACTACACCAACTCTATTTGTGGCACATTTAGAAAATATCTTAAATCTACAATTAGTTAATGCAATATGTCTAACTTTTGTATAGTCACAACATCAGGCTCTTTTGGAATTAAAGTCAACATAGAAAAGTTGAGTATATATATGTCTAATTCACCCTTATTCCAATCATCAATTAATGCAAGAATATCATATTTTACCAGGTTCCAAAAATGCTGGTAGAACAAAAAAGGAAGGCCATCAAGGCCAGGGTCTTCTTCAACATAAGAGACAAAGACACCCTCTTTAACCTCTTGTTCACAAAAGTCAGCATCTAAGAAACTATTTTGCTCATTTTTTTACCATATCATCTACTTGCAAAAATTCATATTTAGCAAATCAACATTAGGTTTGATATCATACCCAAATAATGCCTTGTTATCCTACACTACTATGTCCAACATACTTTTGGTGCCTTCTATAACACCTTATGGACGTTCAATCGTGTAAATATGCTTCTTCCTCCTCCTCTGGTTGGCTACAGAATGGAAAAAGTAGTATTGCGGTCTCCTTCTAAGATGTTTCTCAACCTAGAACATTGTCTTGCTTTAATTTCTTCATTCCTCCAAAATATCTTTAATCTCATATGAAATAATTTTCGTTCTTTTCTTAGATAGAAGAGACGACACTTGGGATTCAGACATAATGTCCAATAGATCATACTCAGCATCTTGTTGACTCATTTTGTTTTGAGTAGATTCAATGCTAGCACACCAACCTTCTAGACCTTACCTAACAATCTTAATTTTAATTTTTCACCTATCAATGGCTTTAGTAAGATGCCAATGATCCATCCAGATCTTAGCTACTACCTGATAAAACCCCTCAATTTTCAGCCACCAGTTTTCAAACCTAAATTGTTTAAATTTATGAATGTTTAAAGCACGTGTATCCATAATAAGTGGAGCATGATCACTACCAACATTATGTTTAGATTTAACATTGATGGCAGGTAATGGTGCATCCCAACAAGTAGAGATAAAAAGTCTATCCAACAAGGACATAACCAAATTATCTTGGTTGTTGGCCCAAGTGAACTTCCTACCCATATTTTTAATGTCCATTAGGATAAACTTATTATCCAGTCATTAAACAAGTTAGCCCAATACTGGTTAGTATTCCCTGTATTATTCTCACAACTCTCTCTAATGATATTAAAGTCACCACCCACTAGAGTAGAACCCACCCAACTAGCATACACATTGTGAAGCTCATTAATGAACTCCAACTTGTCCTCATCATAAGAGGACACAAACACAGAGATAAATCTACAAACCATATTATCTCTGTTACTTCTAAGAAATACAAACCCTATGTATATATGTATGTCCCAAGAGATTACATAAAAAAGATCCAGATTGATCCGTACTAAAATACCACCAGAGTTCCTTTAGCAGGTAACCAATTCCAGGAATATTTTCTATATGAATCAACAAGTTGCAACTGAAAAGGTGTAAAGTCCATCTTGCACTCATAAAATCTAATAATAACAGGGCATGTCTCTTTAGTGAGATCATACACACTAGTAAGCTAATCATGTCTTTTAAGACCTCTAGGGTTCCATATTAGAGCTACTAATTAGTAGAGTAATCCTTCGTATTCTTACAAGAACTACATGGGCAATAAATGAAACCATTCGACCGCCTGTTTGCCTCAGCCACGTTGAGAAAATAATGCATGCCAGTAATGAAGTCGGGATGGCATTGGTCACCGTACATCCATTGTCGGTTCATCTGCATTATATAAGTATATCAAAAATCATTAATTACACAACATCATGGATATATGAGTGACCAACTTAATTAATATTGAAGTTCATCACATAAAACTATGTTTTTTATAAAAAAGAAGAAGCTCACCGAGGTGGTATGGTGCCGGCTAGGGGACGACGTTGGCGATCGACGGCGGTGAGGACGGGACGATACTAAAACCTACAAATCATACTTTAATTTGAGCTCAAATTGCAAAGAATGAAATCCCTAACTTAGGCATTTCATCGAACACCTTGCTAACACTAAAAAAATAATACGAGTTAAACTACCAAAGAAATGAGCTAAATTAGGAACGCCGGAAGAAAGGATGATATTGCTAACCCTTGGAGAGATGGGTGCCGTCAATCTTGATAAAATGGTGGAGAAAAATAGAGATCTGTTGGAGTGTGAGAGGTGCAAAATATTTGGAAATGTGAGAGAGAGGAGAAGGGGAAATGAGATGCAAGCCGATCGGGCTGAAGAAATAGGGGAGGGACCCTATAGCACCGGAACTTCAGATGAACCGGTACTAAAGGTTCAGCTATGGCCCCAGCTCCGCCTCAAAATTGGACTGAAACCCTTTAGTACCGGTTCGTAACACGAACCGGTACAAAAGGCCCTCAACGAACCGGTATTGATGTTCCTCGGCCGCCTAGGCAAGGGAGCCGTTACTAATGCACCCTTTAGTATCGGTTCGTAAGAGAACCAGTACTAAAGGCTTAGATGGATGCCCATTTTTCTACTAGTGTAACATGGTTAAAATTGAGTTCCAACCTACTACTCTTTCTAGAGTACACCTCAATCAAAGGTTCCTTAATTTGGTCATTACTCATGCAAATCTCAGAGTTTCCCTCCTGCACACCATAGTCGGCTGCATTTAGGCCATGCATGTCTTCAGTTGTAACATTTATGTTACTAGGAAAAACATATGATGGTGCTCACAATGGAAATTAGCTAGTCTATCAGCTTCAACATTTTTAATGATATTGATGTTAGATTCCTTATCATTAGAATAAGAACCCGGGATAATACCTATAGATAAACCTGGAAATGGATCAATGTCTAAGTCCAACGTTAAACTTCCCATCTATTGTCCAAATATTCTTGATCCAGTACAAATAAAAACGAGCAATATCCAAGTCCGTCCAAATCCATGCATAAGAAGTCCAAGGACAGCATGTCTCCGTCACGATCTCAGGCTCCAAAATCTGAATGACTTTTGCATGCACCTTTTTTTCAGCGAGCCGTAGCGTGCATTATGAGCATATGCTCGGTTGTGGGTCCCACTACTTACTAACACAACTCATTCCGTACCTTCCTCCTCTTCATGGCATCTCTTCCGCTGCATGTCAGAAATAACTACTGACTTAAATCCTTGCGACGATCAGAAAAAACTACTGATCTAAATCCTTCCACCGGTCGCTGCAGCTGTTATGACTTGTGAGGGCGCGAGCAACTGCAGAACGGCAAGGACGATGCCACCGGCGAGGCTGGACAAGTGCTCAATCACGAATAGACAATGTCCAATGGATCTTGGATGGATACTATGGTCCGAGTCCAAAAATATCCGGTGTTATTGGACCTCAGTCCAACACATGTACAAGTCCAACATAGTCCTGTCCAATATGGTCCAAGGTGAGTTAGGTCCAAAGCCCATTGGACGGTGCATGTCTAGTTCCAGATTTATCTATAGACCTAGATTTTTCAATAAAATATTATCGTCTAGAGCTGTAAAAGAATTGGAAAATCCATGTTGTTTAGTATGATCTTTAGGTACTATCCGGTTTTTGGACTTTTTCAACTCTTGGTCTCACTCAATAGCTATTTTACCATCTCTGAAAATTCTGATACTCATCCTTGTTCCGACCATAGGTCCCCACTTCTTCCGAGTTCTCTCTTTTAAAACATTCATCACACAAACCATCACCAAATGCTCCTTCCGTGTCCCACCAGACCAAGCATGAACGCCCTCTTGCCCTTCCTCGTCTTATCCTTATTCATCAAATATCTGAAGCAGATCCACAATGTTGTCCTCAAGTTTTTTAAGCAACATATGTGGTACAGTTGTAGTGTAGCACTTTTTCCCATAATTTTACTCATCACCACAAATTATATTTCCTTGTGGCTACTAGCAGGACCACATATAGTTCTTTCCCCGTTCCTATTTGAACTTGGAGTAGGGAGCTTATGTTGTTTATCAACTTCCATTCTTCTAGCACCAGTGTTTTTTTCTTTATTCAAATGATCATGAAAATCATCACCTAGATCCTTCTCACTAGATCCTGATTTTCCCTGATCATATCCATTAGTCCCACCATCCTTAGCACTAGTATCATCAGCAACCTCTCCCTCTTTCCACTATGAAGTCAGAAAGGAAGAAGCCTTGCTCCATTCAAACACTTTTTTGGCAGGTATCTTTTCAACATCTCTGACAAAAACCTTCATCCTAACATTCTTGTAAAAGTTTTTGAATATTTCATGCCAGTCAATATTGACCAAGCCACCTAGAGCAGATGACACATGTGTAATCACCTTCCAGCTACACCAATGTGTAGGTATTCCTACAATTTTGACCCACACCTCCTGGAATTCCTCAAATGGTTCAGCTTCCCCATTCCAGTCCTCAAAGGATACATTAACCCCTTTCTTATTCAAGTTGACAAAAGGATATTCAACCACTTATCTAATCTTCTTGGATGGGGAAACCTCAAAAAGGAACGTTTTTGCAGATATTAGCCTAATTTGCCAAAACCAATTTACTTTCCACATTTCGTTAAAATTCTGCTCCAACTCCTTCTCGTTTATCTTCCCTTCATTAACCATAATTATGCCAACATTTTATAAGTTCATCCACCTATTTTATTTAGGCCCCTTAACAACATGAAAGAAACCAAACCTAGGGTTAGCACTCCCCTAGTATTGTTCCATAGGCAGAGAGGATTGTACCATTCTGAGCATGAGTGCATGTGTTGGCCAGGTTTATCACACATGAAGCACAACTTTGGTTTTCCACATAGTCCAACATAGTGCCCTGACTCTCCATAGTTGAAGTAGACCACATTCCTATATCTAGGATCATAGCAGGCCTTTGAATAGAACTATTATTCCCCACAGGCAGTCTAGGAGCTACCACCGCGCTATCACCACATTATCTCTGCTCTTCACTATTAGCGGGCTTCTGTATTTTCGTTTTAGCTATGTTAATTGCTTGTTGTTTTAGAGTTCTCTTGCCATCCAACGCTACTGTTCTGACTAGGTGTTGCTTGCTGCAAGCCAAAATTAAGCGGCCGCAGACCCCTGTTGTATCACCGGATTGAAATGACCAGTTCCAGGCATAGGCATCATCTGATTTTGCATCTTTGGCTGGGGGATTCGGTCTTGCCCCATGTTTATTGTCTCACGGCTAGATCTCGTAGCTGCATTTTGTTGTTCTCAATTTTACTTTTGGATTGTTATAGTGTAATAATTCAGATTGGTATGAGTAAGAGCTTGTCCAATATTTTTAATCCAAGCTTTAATATTTTTAATCCATAGAACATGGGTGTTTTCTGCAATATGCAAAACGTTGCATGAACCTTTGTGCATGATTGCATGAACACGATAAATCACTTTGTCATTTAGGATGCATGTTAATCATTAAATAAGAAAACAAAGTCTTGCGGTAACATGTTAATCACCCCAAAACAAACTGAGTCTACAAAGTAATAGATGGAAATTTGCACCATATCACATATATGTTAATTCCGAGTACGGACATAGTAACATGGGCTATCTATCTATCTATTATATAATAAAAGCAATGTAAGGTTTTTTTAGAGTCACCAGGTTAGTCCACATCAACTTAATAATTTTGATGGTTAGATCTATAATATGTGGACATGATTTAATTATTTATCGTAAACATGTGTTCTAGCCTTCACTAGTAGAAAATGGGCCTTTGGTTCGGGCCACTAGTCCCGGCCGTGGCTGGGGCCGGGACTAATGGTCCGAACTAGACGGCCCGAGGAGGCCGAGGCACTTTGTCCTGGTCCGTAAGGAACCATTAGTCCCGATTTGAGATACGAACCAGGACAAATGGGTCTGGGCCGGCACGCGTACTCCTGGCAGAACCTTTAGTCCCGGTTTGTATCTCAAACCGGGACTAATGGCCTGGCTCTATATATATGCACCCAGCCCTCCACTCTTTCCTGTTTTTTTCCTATGTGAGAGGTGGGTATAACTTTGTGCTAACTTTTTTTCTTCATATGCACTAGAGGTGTTCGGTGAAATGCCTGTTAGAGCGATGCCACTTGAGTTCACACAAGACAAAATATGATATGAGGTGCCAGAGCGACACTTAAGGTTTCTCCTCTTTGTTTTGAAGTGTCCTAAAAGGTTAGCAACTATTTTCTCGTTTTGACAGCGCGGTACTAATTTAAGCATCGTGATTGCGTTTGATATATATGCATGGTTGTATGATGCAGATGAGCCACCCATGGATGTACGGTGACCGACGCTCTGACGCTTACAGAGAAGGCGTGCGTTCTTTTTGCCTTGTGGCCGAGGCGAACAAGCGGCGGGATGGTTTTATGTGTTGTACATGTGTTGAATGTCGGAATGAGCAGGCTCACACTTCCTCAAGAGTCATTCAGAGCCACCTGCTTCGGTCCGGTTTCATGTCCGGCTATAATGTTTGGACCAAGCACGGAGAAAGAGGGGTTATGATGGAAGACGGCGATGAAGAAGAGAACGATGATGACAACTACCGATCTATGTTTCCTGAATAGGATGATACCGCAGTTGAAGATAATGAAGAAGAAGGGGGTGAAGAACGGGAACCAGATGAGCCCGTTGATGATTTTGGTCGGGTCATTAGTGATGCAAGGCGAGACTGCGACACAGAAAAGGAGAGGTTGCAGTTCGAGCAGATGTTACAGGACCACAACACATTGCTGTATCCAACTTGTGAAGATGGCCAGAAGAAGCTGGGTAGCACACTGGAATTGTTGAAGTGGAAGGCAGACACCGGTATGACTGACTCGGGATTTGAAAAGTTGCTGGTAATAATGAAGAAGCTGCTTCCAAAAAATAACCAATTGCCCTTCAGTACGTACGAAGCAAAGAAACTTGTCTGCCCTCTAGGATTAGACGTGCAGAAGATACATGCATGCCCTAATGACTGTATCCTCTACCGCGGTGAGAAGTACGAGAATATGGATAAATGCCCGGTATGCACTGCATTGCGGTATAAGATCAGAAAATATGACCCTGGTGATGTTGAGGGCGTGCAACCCAGGAAGAGGGTTCCTGCCAAGGTGATTTGGTATGCTCCTATAATACCACGGTTGAAACGTTTGTTCAGAAATAAAGAGCATGCCAAGTTGTTGCGATGGCACATGGAAGACCGTAAGAAAGACGGGATGTTGAGGCACCCTGCTGATGGTCGGCAGTGGAGAAAAATCGAGAGAGACTTCCCGGACTTTGCTGGTGACGCAAGGAACTTATGGTTTGGTCTAAGTACCGATGGCATGAATCCTTTTGGGGAACAGAAATGCAGTCACAGCACCTGGCCCGTGACTCTATGTATCTACAACCTTCCTCCTTGGTTGTGCATGAAGCGGAAGTTCATTATGATGTCAGTGCTCATCCAAGGCCCGAAGCAACCCGGCAACGACATTGATGTGTACCTAAGGCCATTAGTTGATGAACTTCTACAGTTATGGGCCAAACCAGGTGTACGTGTGTGGGATGAGCACAAACAGCAGGAATTTGACCTACAAGCGTTGCTGTTCGTAACCATCAATGATTGGCCTGCTATTAGTAACATTTCAGGACAGACGAACAAAGGATACAATGCATGCACGCACTGTTTAGACGAGACTGGAAGTATATATCTGGATAAATGTAGAAATAATGTGTACCCGTACAATCGTCGTTTTCTTCCGCCCAGTCATCCCTTAAAGAAGAAAGGCAAGCATTTCAATGGCAAGGCAGAAACTTGGACAAAGCCTGTCCCCCGTAGTGGTGCTGATGTATTTGGTATGGTCAAGGATTTGGATGTAATCTTTGGAAAGGGTCCTAGAGGACAACCTGTTCCGAAAGACCCCATTATCGGACACGCACCCATGTGGAAGAAGAAATCTATATTTTGAGAGCTACCCTATTGGAAAGTGCATGAGGTCCGCTCTGCAATCGACGTGATGCACCTGACGAAGAATCTTTGCGTGAATATTCTAGGCTTCCTGGGCTTGTATGGGAAGTCAAAAGATACCCTGGCAGCACGGGAGGACCAGCAACATCATAAAGGATGAGACGGCAAGCATCCATGGCAGTTTCAAGGGCTTGCCAGTTACGCTCTTACCAAAGAAGAGAAGGAAATCTTTTTTGAAGTCCTTTTCAGTATCAAGGTCCCGTCTGACTTCTCGTCGAATATAAAGGGAATAGTAAATATGAAAGAGAAAAAATTTCAAAACCTAAAGTCTCATGACTGCCATGTGCTTATGACGCAATTGCTTCCGGTTGCATTGAGGGGAATTCTACCAGAAAATATTCGACTAGCCATTGTGAAGGTATGTGCATTCCTCAATGCAATTTCTCAGATGGTAATCGATCGAGAAAGTCTATGAGGGTTACAGATTGATGTGGTCCAATGTCTGGTCAGCTTCGAGTTGTTGTTCCCGCCATCCTTCTTCAATATTATGACGCACCTCCTAGTTCACCTAGTCGAAGAGATTAGAATTCTCGGTCCTGTGTTTCTACACAATATGTTCCCCTTCGAGAGGTTCATGGGAGTCTTAAAGAAATATGTTCATAACTGTGCTAGGCCAGAAGGAAGCATCTCCAAGGGCTATGGAATAGAGGAGGTCATTGAGTTTTGTGTTGACTTTCTTCCTGACCTTAAGCCGATTGGTGTTCCTGAATCTCGGTATGAGGGGAGGATGACTGGAAAAGGCACACTAGGAAGGAAATCAATGGTATGTAGGGACGGACATTCTTTCACTCAAGCACACTACACAGTTCTACACAATTCCACCGTGGTGGCTCCGTATATCGAGAAACACAAGAATATTCTACGCTCCGAAAAACCCGGGGAAGCCTAAAACCTTGATTAAAGGGGAACACGAGAAGAATTTTGGCAATTGGTTGCAGACACATCTCATGAATAACACCACTGTTGGAGATGAGTTGTACTCGTTGGCCAGGTTACCATCTTCGACTATATGTACTTTCCAAGGGTACGAGATAAATGGGAATACATTTTACACGATCGCCCAAGATAAAAAGAGCACCAACCAAAACAGTGGTGTCCGCTTTGATGCAACAGATGACAATGGGCAGAAGGACACATATTATGGGTACATAGAGGAGATATGGGAACTTGACTATGGACCTACTTTTAAGGTCCCTTTGTTTCGGTGCAAATGGGTCAAGCTGACAGGAGGCGGGGTACATGTAGACCAAAAGTACGGCATGACAACAGTGGATCTCAACAATCTTGCGTACATGTATGAACCATTCGTCCTAGCCAACGATGTGACTCAGGTTTTCTATGTGAAGGACATGTCTACCAAACCGAGAAAAAGGAAAGATAAGCAAAAGAGTACATAATACGATGAGCTAAAGCGCCACATAGTTCTTTCAGGGAAAAGAAACATCGTGGGAGTGGATGACAAGATAGACATGTCAGAAGATTACAATAAGTTTCATGAAATTCCGCCCTTCAAAGTGAAAACAGACCCAAGCATCCTGTTAAATGATGAAGATTCTCCATGGCTACGGTGTAGAAGAAAACCACAACACTAGATGTTGATGATGTGTAATAATGTACTAAACCTTTTATTTGAGACATAAATCTATGTAATGTATTAAACCTTTTATTTGAGACATAAAGGTCCCCTTTCATGTAATACATCTTGCTCAATCAAACTAGACGTTGACGACCGGGTTCTGAGCCGCGGGAGGTGATCACCCAAAGAGAAGGAACCATCACAAGAGAAGAAACCCACAAACACTAAGGATACATATCACAACTGAAAATTAAGATACATAGCACAACTAAAAATTAAGAAACATGCCTAATGTTGGAGTGATTCAGTCATGCTCCTGCCTAGCGCTGTCATACGCGCCACTTTAGTCGTCGTAGTCGCCGGCGCCGTCGTCGCTGTCGTCGTCGGGGTCGCCGTAGTCGAACCTTGAAGGTTGGGCACGTGTGGGCTGGATTTGAGGGTACCGCAGGCGGGGGTTATTGCCGGTCGTGTTGTAGGCCATGACACTCTGGAGAGTCCGGCCGCGCCACCACAGCCGATGGTCGGCCTCGTTGAAGTTCGAAGGAGGTGGGTCGTCCTCCTCGTGCCTGGCGAGCGCCCTCTCACGCCGATTGATGAAGAAGGCTTCCCAAGTCGGGATGCCAGTTGGGATTCCTCCGCTGCTCTAGCGTGAGCTCGAGGTAGTAGTGGTTCGTGATGGCCATCCAGCGCTCCACACCTAGAGGGAAAGGAGGGACCGGCATGCCTCCGGCGCTCAGCATCTAGCCGGTGGGGACGCGGTAGCCCGGTGGGTAGGGGTAGTTCGAGGCGCAAAGCGCCTCCGCCTCCCGGGTGGTTAGAGATACGATGGAAGCCATGGGAAGAGAATGATGAGTCTAGATGTGATATGTAAATGGAGGCCAAGCGTACATATATATACTGAAAAAATGGCGGGAAGACAGAGGTGGGAACCGGTGGAAAGCGCGGGAGCGCAGTGGCGCGGGAAACTTTCATCCCGGGTGGGGGCTCAAACCGGGACAAAATATGGGGGGCCTTATCTGGGGGAGGCTTATCTGGGAGGGCCTTATCTGGGGGTGGCTAACCTTTAGTACCGGCTGGTGGGTGCAACCGGGACTAAAGGTGGTTTTTGTGTCATGTAACAAAACTGTCGGTGGGATAAGGACGCGTGGGTAACCTTTAGTACCGGGTGGGGGATCAAACCGGGACTAAAGCTGTCGGTAGGATAAGGACGCGTGGGTGGACGCACTGCTCGATGAGATAAAGCATATAGCGCACGACGCCCTGTCGGAGGAAGAAGACAAAGTAGAAGCGGCGCCGTGCCTATAAAAGGAGAATCGATACGCCATGGCAAGCAACTCAACAAGCCAACATGGATGGAGAGTTTCATCCCCATGGATGGAGGAAAGGGTTGGGCAATCTCCCGTGGCAGAACTTCTCGAAGATGCCCTTGGTGCACACGCCCTATGGCATCTTCGGAAGTTCCGCCTCAGAAAATATTTTCCTGCTAGCCCGTGAAAGACTCCATCTCCGCCTCCCTAGGGTTAGAGGTATGGTGGAAGCCATGGGATAGAGTGGAGAGAGGCGACAGATATGAGTCTAGATGTGCTATGGCAACGACCAAGCCTACATATATATAGTGAGAAATGGCGGGAAGTCAGAGGAGGGAACCCTAAACCCTAAACTCTAAACCCTAAACCCTAAAGGGGCTACGATTCGGAAGAGAACGGGCGGGAAGAAAACAGGCGGGATAAAATAAGGCGAGGTAGACGATCCGGGGCCCCCGGTCTAGGGTTTCGCCAGAGGAAAACCACCGGAGCGTCGGAATCACATGAAAATGGCAAAATGGTTAATAGTTTGACTAGTTAGAATAATTATTTTATAAAACACAAAATTGATTTGAATCACTTATTCAAAAATATGCAAAATATAATAGTTAATGCATTTTTAAATTGAAAATGGCAAAATGGTTACTAGTTTCACTAGTTAGAATAATTATTTTATAAAGCAGAAAATATATTTGGATTACTTATTCAAATTCAAGAACTTTTCATGTTGAAATTTTTCTCAAATTCATAAGTATGCAAAAACTATAAAATTCAAATGTTTTAAAAAATATGCTAATTGAATTTTTTTTAAACAGGCGCGCCCCTGGGGTGAAAAATTTGAAAAAAGGACCTTTAGTCCCGGTGCGTGCTACACACCGGGACTAAAGGTGTGGCGTTGGCGCGCGTGCGTTGGGCGGTGCCGAAAACCCTTTAGTCCCGGTGGGTGGCACGTACCGGGACTAAAGGGGATGGACCTTTAGTCCTGGTTCATATCACGCACCGGGACTAAAGAACCGGGACTAAAGGTCCATCCCCTTTACATTCCCGCGCCCCTTCTTCTTCCCAAATCACCACACTCTGCTGCAGGGACGCAGTGCGCGAGAACGACGACGCACAGGACGCCGGCAGGCTGCCCGACCACTCCACCGCCAGATCCGGCCGCCACCAGCGCGTCGTCCCCCCACTCCACCGCCGCCACCAGCTAGTGCGTCGTCCGCCAGATCCAGCCGCCGCACGTGTGCCCTCGGCCAGCAGGTATCGCGCCCCTCCCCTTTCTCCCATCCAGCATCGGCGACGCGGCAGCTGTACGTGCACGCCAGCGCGCGGCGGCGCCGGCCATTGTGGGCGAGCAGGCCGGTCGGGGCGGCAGCCGTGCATGCCGGCGGCGGTGCGGGCGAGCAGGCCGGGGCGGCACCCCCAGCCACTTCTAGCTAGCTAGTTAATTCTATTTTTTTATTTTTTATTTTTTAGTAGTATATAGTAGTGTAATATAAAGTGTATTTTTTATTTTTTTAGTAGTATATATTAGTGTAGTATGTTAATTAGTTTATTATATAATATGTTAGTGTAGTATATAGTATGTTAGTGTACGCGAGCGAGGACGACGAATCGACACCAGCAGGCTGCCCGACTCTCTGGCCGCCACCACCCCAACCGCCGCCGCCACTCACTCCAGCCGCCACCGCACTTAGGGTTAGGGTGGTGGTGCTCGCGGGCCCCCACACTTAGGGTTAGGGTGGTGGTGCTCGCGGGCCCTCGGACTTAGGGTTAGGGTGGTAGTGCTCGCGGGCCCTCGCACTTAGGGTTAGGGTGGTAGTGCTCGCGGGCCCCGCACTTAGGGTTAGGGTGGTAGTGCTCGCGGGGCCCCGCATTTAGGGTTAGGGTGGTAGTGCTCGTGGGAGCCGGACTTAGGGTTAGGGTGGTGGTGCTCGCGGGCCACCGGACTTAGGGTTAGGGTGGTAGTGCTCGCGGGCCCCCGGACTTAGGGTTAGGGTGGTAGTGCTCGCGGACAGCCGGACTTAGGGTTAGGGTGGTGGTGCTCGCGGGCCACCGGACTTAGGGTTAGGGTGGTAGTGCTCGTGGGCAGCCGGACTTAGGGTTAGGGTGGTGGTGCTCGCGGGCCACCGGACTTAGGGTTAGGGTGGTAGTGCTCGTGGGCAGCCGGACTTAGGGTTAGGGTGGTGGTGCTCGCAGGCCACCGGGCTTAGGGTTAGGGTGGTAGTGCTCGCGGGCAGCCGGACTTAGGGTTAGGGTGGCGGTGCTCGTAGGCCACCGGACTTAGGGTTAGGGTGGTAGTCCTCGCGGGCCCCCAGACTTAGGGTTAATGTGGTAGTGCTCATGGGCCCCCGGACTTAGGGTTAGGGTTAGGGCATCACTAGAATTTTTCTATTGTTTAGTATTATTGTAGCAAATTGCGTGTTCATATTATTGTTTAGTATTATTTTATGCAGCAATATTGAATGAAAAATGTTATTGTGTGCATTTTGTAGAAAACTATGGATCCAATCCAAAGAGACGTAGCACAGGAAGAAATTCTCGAGGATATGATCAACGACACCCTCCATGTTGATCCACCTGAATCTCCGTCGATTTATCTGAACCCCTCCGGTGAGGGAGAGGAGGTCGACAGAAATGATCAAGGCGAAGCCGATGGCTCCGGTGGTGGAGAAGTCGATGGCTCCGGTGGTGGAGAAGCCGACGGCTCCGGTGGTGGAGAAGCCGACGGCGAGGTATATATATGAAGTCTGGTGATCAGTAGATGCATTAACCGAGTTGTATATATATATAAATTGACGAATGTTTCTTCTCTTAGGCCTCCACATCAAGCAAAAAATATTCCAAACGAGGCCCAGCTAAAAAGTTGGACGCATCTACGCGGGTATCACCACGGGGTGAACCGGTGGAACCCGAAAAGGCTAAAACTGTATTTAAACAACAATGCGGAGTTATGGTTAGGGATCGCATCCCGATCACCGTTCGAGAGTGGAATAAGACCAAAGGGGCGAAAGAGTGTGAGTATGTCGCCGACAGGTGCAAAGGCAGTCTTTGGAATGACCACATGACACATTTCACCCTGCCAGAATGTGAGGATGATGCCGACACAGCTGCATTGAGGAAGAAAGTCAAGCAGTGGACTCTTACGAAGATGGCCGAACTATTCAAGAACTGGAAGAAAGCATTATGGCAAAAGTATCAGAAGACGAAGAAGACTCCTAAATTTGAATGCTATCTAACGAAGCAGCAGGCTAACTAGGATGCATTTGTGAAGTACAAGGAGTCACAACCTGTTATGGAAATGTCGGAAAAAAACAAGAAAAATGCCACGATGAAGAAATATCACCATCACCTGGGGCCAGGGGGCTACGCGGCTGCCATGCCAAAGTGGGATGCTAAAGAGCATGAGGTGCTTGCTAAAGGAATCACTCTAGAACCAATACGCGAAGAATGGGATCTGAGGGCAAGGAATTGGTTCCTTGGGCATGGGAGTGAGTATGATGAAAGTACAGGGGACCTTATTTGCAGTGACGGGATTAGGATACCCGGGATACATGGCAGAAAGTGGTGAAGGAGATTAAAGCGGGGACAACAAAGTTCCGTCCCGATAGAGAGAAAGACTTGCTGACAAAGGTCCTCCGGAATGACAAACGCGGAGGACGTGTACGAGGCCTTGGCCCTAGTTATACGTGGGAGATGGGGTTTCCCAAAGACAGAGATACTTATAGGAGCCAAGAGAGAGCAAAGAGGCGACGACAGGAGGAGGACGGAGACAGGTTCACCGAGTTGCTAGGAACACTTCGAATGCATCAGCAACAGATTGACGAACTTCGAGGAGCAGTGCGCCTGCAATATCATGTACTCGATATTACCGCCGTCCCATCTCAGCGGAGAAGCAGCGTGGCTGAATCGGAGGTCCCTTCTGACGATGCACGTATGGTAGATGGCGGTCCCGGCTACCCCGTGGATGGAATCAAGGAGCAGGCATCTTGTGAGCGCCATCAGAAGGTGAAGAACCTATCCATCAAGGTGGCGGTCGGATGTGCTTTACCTTGTCCACCTGGCGCACACTGGCATGGCGGTGATATTCCAGCTGGCTATGCTAAAGTTGGTGTGGATGAAATCACAATGGGGTGGGACTCAATGGAGCTTGACATCCCTGGACCTGAAGGTGAGAGGACACTCGGAGAAGTACTAGGTGGTATTATTCTATGGGACAAGAACAACATCAAGCTTCCAGGCTGGACGCCAAAGCCAACACCGCCTCCGAGTGGTCGCATGTCACCTTCACCTCCATCACCTCCATCACCTCCAAGAAGCCCACCCCATGACTACGACCACCACAGCCCAAGTCCATCTCGATCTCCGCCGCAACCTCCAGTTAGTACTAAACGACGCAGGAGCCCAAAACGACAAATGTCGCCCCTCCCAAGAGTTCCTCATAAGAATCTTCCTATCAGACCTTACGATCGTCCTGACGAGGAAACCGACATGATCGTAAAGGCTGAATGTGTTGCGCAGCTTCAAAAGAAGAAACCCGAGCCCGCCCCGGTATACACCGAGAAGCAAAAAGCGTATGCACTTTCTTTTCTGAACACAAAATCGCAATATGACTTGCACCATAAGCTAGATGACTATCGACACACACTTCAGCAGGAAGTGAAGAAGAGCAAATCAAGTAGAAGTGCAAGAGGGAGCAAATCATCAAGTCAAAGTGCAACCGGGAAAAGAAAGGACGTCCCCCAGCTCGGGGAACAGGCCAAAAAATCGATCCCACCCCTCAAGGTGGTATCCCATGACATTCCTTAGCAGAATATGGAAGAAGCTGCGAAGCTTGCGGCCTCTATGAATGTGATTGTTGAGGAATTGCTAGGTTCCCAGGACGACAAGTTACCCAAGGCTCAGGTAGTCCGTACATATGTCCTAGGGAAGCCTCTGGTCAGCTTTGAGCAGTTCCAACAACTGCCAACAAAAATGCGGAGTTTACATAAATGGTACTTGAAAGCCGTAAAGGAGGAGAGAATAATGATCGTGGCAAAAGTCCCACATGACTACTACTTCCGAGAAGAAGATACCATGTTGAGTTTCCAGAACTCTTCCAGTTATACATTTTCGACGCCCTCGACAAAAGTCTCATGAGTTGCTATTGTCTGTAAGTTGTTGAATTCATTGTCTATATATAAGTTGTTCATTTTTTCAGTTGTTCAGTTCATTGCATATAATTATCCTAATGATATCCTTTTGTACTCTATTATTATGCAGAATGAAGATCATGGAATGTAAAAGAAGGTCAATCTTTAGTGTTGGATTCATTGACCCAGATAAAATACATTATCAGACGCTAAAGGATAAACCCGAGGACACACAGGAAAACCTTCTAAGGTTTCTAACGGAGCAAAATTTTTGTGACCACATACTGTTTCCTTACAATTTCGCGTGAGGGTCTTACTCTATTGTACACATTTTCTTTTGCTTACTCGATGTTAAGTGTAATTGATGAGTTACTGATGTATATATAAACGTGTACAGTTTCCACTCGATTCTCATGGACATTCAACTTGATAAGGGAAGAGTTGAAGTCATGGACCCATTAAAGAGACCCCTGGAACAGTTTAGTGACATGCAGGACATGCTCCAGAGGTAACTTTCGCGCTACATCGGTCTCTTTCGTTGATTTCCTGAGATATCACATAATAAATAACTCATTCATTTTCTTTACCGGGTAGGGTTTGGAACCAGTTCAAGAGTGCGGTTACGAGTGACTTTAGTGAGAAGCTGACGTTTATTAAGCCGGTCTCGGTAAGTAGTACGCGCATCTCTTTACTTCTAGTTTTAATATAATTATGATGCTGAATTATTATTTTGATTGAATTCTATTCTCGTAAAGTGCGCGAGGCAGCCACCGAGGACGAATCTATGTGGATTCTACGTTTGCGAGTTCATTCGCACGTTTACCAGTGAACTGAATGATTATAGAGTCGATGTAAGCAATACATTCATAACATTATTTTTATTACCGTCACTTTTTGTTATCATGATTGATATTCATATTGATCTCCTTTTCTTATATAGTTCGAGAAAATGCGGGATCAGCTCCTACCACAGCAATGCGTAGTAGCAATTGATGAAGAACTGGCAGGATTCTTGATGAACGAGATGATAGATGACGCCGGAGAATTTAGTGTGAATAGGCGCCGATGATCCCCGACCGTGTAATTGAATAGACGGGCTCTAGTCTCGATAATTGTGATCTCCATGTGTAACTATCATGTATATATTTATATGCTCGATCTTAAGAGAAGTTATCTTATGTATGCACGAACATATACGGTATGTGGTAGCATAGAAAACTATTTTGAAATGAAAAAAGATACAAATTGAATTCTCGGCCGCGGCAGAGAAAGTGCCTAAAATTCTGCCACGGCAGAGAACCATTTGTCCCGGTTCGTAATACGAACCGGGACTAATGGGGGGCACCCAGCGCCCACAGAGACAGCCACGTGGATATTGGTCCCGGCTGGTAAGAGGGCCGGGACTAATGGGTGGGCATGTAGTCCCGCCCCTCCAGTACCGGTTACCAGGACCAGGACTAAAGCTCTTACGGGCTGAGACTGGAGGCCCATTTTCCACTAGTGCTTTCTCACGCACGCTATTCCGATGCTCCTGTATTTCCATTCCCCTAAAGTGTACAAGCATGCTGCTTCATAGCCACCGTTGTATTCGCATGGGGATCCATCAGCCCGTCGCGAGTCTCCAATCCCATGCATGAGCATGAGTCGTGGTTAGGTTTGGATCTTGCCACCATGCGGCCATGCAAGTTAGATCGATCCATGGAAGTTAGATCGATATCCATCATGCCGTGTATCCAGTCCGGCGAGCGAGTAGCTTCCTGCCGATCCATCTCGCATAGGGTTACATGCTGCATCAATACCATGCCTGCACTGATCCCGTTCACAGCCCACGCCCCACAGGTTTGGTCGATGGCACTATGTATGCGTCGATTTTAGGTCTTCTTGCGTACTTTTTTTGTCGGTTTTGCTAATTCACAGCTAGCTGCATTTTAGCTTGGACATGTATAATACGATCACGCGAGCCTTCCCTTGTGGTTACATGTTGAGTTTTTTTGCTTAGGTGAAAGAGAGAGAAACAAGAAAAAGAATGTTGTCTTACTTTAGCTAAGGGATAATCTTTTAGAAATTCGAGAAGACTAATTTCTCCATTACATTTCTTCCTTTAGAAAACCAGTTTCTTACTAAAAATAGTTAATTCCCATTAATTATAGTGATAGCAATAAGAGATAATGCATTGTACAGAAAAACATCGAGAGAAGACAATATATATAAGTTGTACTCTATCATTATACATGCCCTTAGACTAGTCACAATGGGGGTGTCATATAGCAGTATCATACATATAATACTAGTATATGATATCATCTCGACAATACATAGTATCATAGTAAGAGTAAATTTATTGTTTTATAGAATCTTAATGTAAAATTATGTACAAGATTTATTTGAGATTAGTTTTTCTAGTTATACGTGCTATGATACCATATCTATCTATGACACCAACACCCTATCTTTCATAATTGATTATAGTGACACATAAGCATTTTGCATGCATGTAGTGCATGATACCACCTATGATATTCCCTTTGAGCTAGTCTTAGGCCATAGTCAGTCGGCTGTCCGTCCGATTTTCTCCCGCTTCTAGATCCGTGCCAGCGTTTGTCCCGCGCGGTGCAACCTGCGCGGTGCAGCGTCTCGCACGCC
The DNA here is from genome assembly GCA_910589775.1 of Avena eriantha. Classification (NCBI taxonomy): domain Eukaryota; kingdom Viridiplantae; phylum Streptophyta; class Magnoliopsida; order Poales; family Poaceae; genus Avena; species Avena eriantha. The sequence continues at coordinate 180,253,174 of OU342743.1, read as the reverse complement.
TCGTTCTAAACGTTGTGGCAGTGATGTTTGCCACGGGCTCTGGTAGTGTGCTGGCCGTGTATTGTTTTTTCTGGGCCGTGTGTTCCTGTGCCGTTTTTCTTTTTTTTTTGCCTTTTTTTTTGCAAAGAACTCCATATATTAACCATAGTATGAACGGATACAGGAGAGGGACATACAATCCCTTTTACAGACCACCGAGCTGGAAACAAATGTGCATAACCACACAAAAGAGAGAATCGATGTCCACTCATGAAGAAGTCGCTGAAGATCGCAAATGGAGCCAATCAGCCATCGCTTATCCGACGACAACTCGAACTCAAAGATACTGCATCTCCGATCTTCAAGGGCCTCTAGCGTGCTGCATACCAGTTGATGCCCCCCCCCCCCCCCCCGGTGGCTCATCCGGCGGTCTTTTTGGCGTTTGCACAAGAGGTATTGATGAGTTGAGCTATAGTTTTTGTGTTTGCGTCACCGAGCTCAAACTTCGAGGGTCTCCGCCGTTAAATCTGAGAAATCGCAGCAGAGGGGTTGTCATCCACCTCCGGCTTGTCCCGAACAGCAAAGAGACAGCACCTTCCTCCTGATAACCATCGAGCAAAGAAAATATTGCAGATTGATAACATCGTAGCAAATTCCAGCAGGAACACGAAACAGTCCCACAACTGAAGTGGAGTGGTCTGTGTCGAGAGTCCGCGAACAGGATATCGCAAGAAGCATCAGGCACATGAGGGCAGCAACAAACCAACACCTTCGCCGATCGGAGACCGGCCCGTCGCCCGCCGTCCTAACACATAGCAAAGAGGCCAGGCCACCATATCTTCTTCTTGCGTCAAGTCAAAGCCACGTGGCCGCCAAAACCAAAATTTCTTGTGAAAAAACTGGGAGAAAAAGGTTGTTCTCCGATGCACAAAAAGTTCAGGAAACACATAATCAGAGAACAAAAAGGGGGGAGCTAAACCAGAGAAGCTGAAACCCAGCTCCACCCCCGTACCAGATCCCCAAAAACAGAAAAGGGCTGGATCGGCAGGAACCAAACGCCGGAGTTGGAAGGATTTGTAAACTAGAACTGGCTTACTCAAAGAAAAAGAACAAAGATAGCGGTGGTCGACCGGCAGAGCGCCGATTGGCCGGAGATTATTTAGGGGCGGAGCGTCAAATCGAGGCTCACCGTGACTGACGACGACGAGGACGGCAGCGACAATAAGCAAGGACCAGAAGCAAGCTCGTTGGCTTCTCCGCGCCGACGGAGCAGTCCGCAAACAAGATGGCATAGAGCCGATAGACCGGGACACGCCACGAAACAAGGAATGGACAAAGTGGAAGGCGGCGCCGAGCCCCTCTCCCTCCCTTCTCTAGCCGGACAAGCCGGCGGAGGAGAGGGGGAGAGGAGGCGTCGGGGGAGTCGCTGGCGGCAGAGGAGGTCAGGCGCAGGAGGATAGGGACGAGAGGCCTTGGGTCTAGTTTTCCTTTATGTACGTTGTTTTGGTTTCTCTAGTTAGTTGTTGGTTCGATCGTGGAGTCAAGGCAGAGCTAGGATCGCCGGGAGATATGTTGGTTGAGCGGTAAATAATGGGCTGCTATCTATAGACGGTCCAAAAATAGTACTTTTTCTAGTCTATATTAATGATCCCAACTTTGTTTAGAACTTTAAATACAAATGTATCTAGTCAAGATACTTAACTAGATAGATACCAATTTAGATAAAGTTGACGCCATTAATGTGGATCGGAGGAAGTATTAAAAAAAATAGTTTAGTATTTTTTCGTGGTTGACTTTTTTTGCCACTTATTTTTTGCATGCTTGTTCCTATGTTGTTGTATTTTTCTGGTGTAAGTTGTGCCACGTTGATATAACGACCGCATAGGAATATTATGTTCTAATAATTGCATAAAAGTATTACCTATTCTTCCTAATCATGTTTCAGAAAACGTGATACCTAATAGTTGATCACCTATTTTTCTAGATAGGATTAACACAAAAAGTTACATGAGTGGTCTATACTGGAATTCTTTGATTGAAGCTTTTGAAATAGAACCTGAGGATACAGCTACATTCGAATATGATCAATAAAAAGGTCGTTTTGATGTTAAAGTTGATTTAGGCGACGGCGGTAGAAAATAATGGGCTTGCTTCCCGAGTTAGTTAGTTTTATACTTTTTTGTACGTGTTTTTATTTTTTGTTTTGGTTTTTAGTGCCTATAATATGTGTTTGGTTTTTGTTTAACAATGTTTCGTATATTCTTTCAGTGATTAGACGTATTCGATATACCAGATGGTGTGAACGATATTTGTTCAATACACATTCTGAAAATATCCACAATATTAACCAAGCAGAAATGAATGGGATAGTCAATATCATGCATGCTGAGAAGATGAGGCTCAGGAATAATGATGTAGTTCCAAAATTTTACGTGTCCTGGCTTGATCTTGATGACGTTTATCGTATGGTTAGTTATTTTTCTTTTTTCATTTTGTATATTATTTCCCTTTGTTATTTAACATGATAATTTTTGTATTTGATTCTCGGCAGAAAGTACCTATATTGAGGTGTTTCTGACTATATTTGAAATCCCAGACAGAGGGAAGCAACGTTTGGTTGGGGCGACAAAGTCGGGCATGGAACATACAAGACCGATGGAGAATATATTAGGTTCCTTCATAAATGGGCAATTTGTTGGCATTGCATGGTTTAAAACAAATAAATACAGAAGTTGCTCCTAGGGTTGAAACCGAGGATTTTTCCGTGGGGCCCTTCTGTCCACAAGTTGTATATCGGACTTGCAACTACATTTCTCGTGGGAGTTGTAATTGGGGTTGCAACTGAGGATTGCTTTCATGGACCCTCCTTTACTACTAGTTGATGTTATACTTGCATCTGACTTTTCTGAAGGGGAGTTGCAACCATGGGGGTTGTTTTCATGGTCCCCTTCTTTGAGTTGCAACTAGAGTTGACACCGAGGATTGTTTTTGTGTTCCCTTCTTTACTACTAGACTTAGAACTGGCTTTCTCATGGAAGTTGTAACAATGAGGATTGTTTTCGTGGTCCCTTCTTTTACTATGAGTTGCATCTGGACTTGCAAATGACTTTTCTCACGGAAGTTGCAAACCTAATAATTGTTTTCGTGGTATCCTTTCTTTACTATGAGTTGCATCTGGACTTTATCGCTCAGGAGTTACAACCAGGGTTGAAACTGATAATTGTTTTTGTGATCCCTTCTTTACTATGAGTTGCAACTGACTTGCAACTGGCTATCTAACAGGAGTTGCAACTTGGGTTGCTGCTGAGGGGTTTTTTTTTTCTATGAGTTACATCTGGACTTGCAACTTACTTTATATCTCGGGATTTGCAATTGGGGTTGAAACTAAGGATTGTTTTTATGGTTACTTATTTTACTACGAGTTGTAACTGGACTTGCAACTGGCTTTCTCACGTGAGTTGCAACAGAGAGGTTTCTTTTACTACGAGTTGCATCCTGACTTGCAACTGACTTTATCTCTCAGGAAGTTGCAACTAGGGTTGAAACTGAGGATTGTTTTTGTGTTCCTTTTTTTACTATGAGATGCAACCAAACTAGCAAATGGCTTTTTCGTGGGAGTTGCAATTAGGGGGTTCCTTTTACTATGAATTGCATATGGACTTACAACTGGTTTTTTTCTCAAGAGTTACAACTAGGGTTGAAATCGAGGATTATTTTTGTGGTCCCTTCTTTACTACGAGTTGAAAATGAACTTGCAAATGGCTTTATCACGGGAGTTGCAACTGAGTGGTTTCTTTTACTATGAGGTACATCTGGACTTGCAATTGGATTTTTATCTAAGGAGTTGCAAGTAGGGTTGAAACCGAGGATTGTTTTTTTGGTCCCTTCTTTACTACGAGTTGCAACAGAAAGTTTGCAACTCGGGTTGCAACTGATGATTTCTTTTGTGTGCCTTTTCTTTACTATGAATTGCATCTCGACTTGCAACTGCCTTTTTATCACGGAGTTGTAATTGTGGTCAGAATTTTAGGATTTGTTGGGTGGTCTCGTTTTTTACTAAGTTGTATTTGGACTTGCAAATGTCTTTCTTGCAGAGTCGCATCTTAGTTTGCAAACTAAGGATCATGCCCTCTTCTTACTAAGAGTTGCATTTTGACTTTCAACTAGCTTTTCCCGAAATGTTGCAACTAGGATTGGAACCGAGGATTGCTTTTTTTGTGGTCCTTTTTCTCTATGAATTGCATCTTGACTTCAACTAGCTTTTATCGCGGATTTCCAAATAGGGTTGTAGTTGAGGATTGTTTCGTGGTCCCTTTTCTTACTATGAGTTGCATCTGGATTTGCATCTGCCTTTCTCGCAGATTCAGGACTGAGTTTTGCAAATTGAGGATTGTTTTCATGCCTCCTTTCTAAATTCGAGTTGCATTACATATCGACTTGCACTTGGCTTTTATCGTGGAGTTGCATTTGTGATTACAATTGAGGATTTGTTTCGTCGTCACTTTTTTTTACTATGAGTTGCATCTGAACTTGCAACTGACTTTCTCGCGGAGTCGTCGCAACTGAGGATTGTTTCATGGAGCCTTCTTACTACGAGTTGCATCTGGACTTGCAATCGGCTTTTCCCGGGGTAGTTTGCAACTAGGGTTACAACTGAGGATTGTTTTCACGGTCCATTCTTATTACGAGTTGCATATAGATTTGCAACTGGCTTTTCTCATGAAGTTCCAACTAGGATTGTAACTGAAGATTTTTTTAATGGCAGCTGGACTTGCAATTGGCATTTTTATCGGGAGATGCAATTGCGATTAAAACTAAAGTTTCAAGTCCGGATGGGAAGATTTTGCACCCTCTAATAAACTAAATGCATGATCAATCGTCTTGATCATGTTCCACAAAGATGGAGACGACCTTGTCACATCGCTTGATGATGTGGGCGATAGTTTTTTTAGATGATGTGGGCGATAGTTTTTTTTAGATCGTTCTAGTACACCCATAAAAACGACGATTCCAATAACTTGTAATGCATGATAGTACCTTTCTTATTTACAAATTGATTTTTTGTTTTTAAAATAATTATATTCGTGACACTACATAACTTTCCTATATTTTTGCAATAATTTGATAATTATAGCATGTCTTCTACTACTATTTTTATTTTTATTTTAAATTTTTGAGTACATGATGGATGTTCTTAATTTTTCCAATTAACTAATCATGGTGTCAAGACTTATGAGCGGACACATGGCTCGCACCAAGGGAACCAGAGGAAGCAGTAGCCACACAAAGCCAACAACGGCTATTGTGGACAACTCGATGACAAGTGAGGCCACGATTTTGTCTGTTACATTTTTTCTTCTCTTACTCGATCGTAGCCCCAGGCTCACACCCTGATTGGTGGGCCACACACACTTGCTATTGTACGTTGTTGTTTTCTCCGTCACTTTTTCCTCCCCAATTTTGTGGCTTCTAATGTCGTAGCTGGTGCTAATGCTCTAACATTTGCAAGGCAGCTTGTGCTAATGGTCTTCTGTTGCCAGTATGCAGGGTGTTTTTTTTTTAGTTATGTTTTGGCATATCCGATACATTGCTTATTAATGATAGGTTTGTGGCACTTAAAGAATGAACACGACATCGATTATATTTGTTTGTCTTACTCCCCGATTCAAATTAATGGTCTCAGCTTTACCATGATTCGTGTGTATCTAGCACTAAAATATGCATAAATACATCCGAATATAGACAAATCTGAGTCAATTAGTTTGGATCGAAGGAAGTAATTAAAATACACAAGTGGGATTCTCTTATCTCACAACTTTCGGTTCTGGAATATGATCCTAACTTATTTTGTTCGGTCGCATGGGATTGTACTTTGTTTTTCATGCTTTAGGTGAATTATTCATGATTAAATAAGTTTTTGTTCTTGATACCTATAGACAGAAATGGATATCAGCAATGATGGTTATCATACTGAACACGCAAATAAAAGGATTTGCATGTTGGCAGCCCGGCGGCTGCGACCCACCCAGGTCCGTCGGTATGTCCATTGCACACACGGTGGTGCGCCAGAATTTTTGACAAAAAGATAACCTATTCAGTGTATTGCCAAAAAAGACAACCTGCTATATTTTTATTTTTTTGGCTAAAATGACCGCTTCTCTATGGCGGCGGCAGGACCGGCCGGCGACACGCGGCGCCTGCCGCCGTTGACCAGCCTCAACGGAAACTGTGCAGCAACAGTGGAGGTGGGGACTGCGGCCTCTGGGTTGGCGGCACCCCTAGAAATTATCCGAATCAAAAACGTGGAGGCTTTCCTGTACTGTGAACCCTGTGGTCTGAAAGGCATCGCCAGCTCGTACTTTTCCTGCCGCCACGGAGAAGTGGTCTTTTTTGATAAAACGTTTAGCAGGTAGTCTTTTTTGGCAATGCACTGGAGTATGTGGTCCTTTTTGTCAAAAATTTGGTGCGCCACGCCGGCGGCATCTGTGCCGTCACTTACGAGCGAACTCGCGCGTGGTAGATGCGTGTAGCACGCACGGTATAGAAGGATCATCCTAATGAATGCGTGTAGCACGTATAGTATGGCAGGATCATCCGAATTAATGCGCTCCACACGCGCAAGGTATCATGCAAGAGCTGGCAGCAATCGTCAGTCGGCTGCGACTCATCTTACGTCGCAGTCGACTGCGCGATAGAGACTCCTTTTTATTGTTGTTGTTAAACACCATGTTCCTTTTCCTAATTTTTGTTGACTGATTTCCATACAAGCAGATACCAGATAGACTAGGTCGTGTGGTGCCCAGCATCCGATGATATAGAATTGACCGGTAGCATCGTGTGTATGCGGTCTTTCCTCATACCATATCGGTTAATGATTCAGCTATTCTCATCCTTTCTAGTATTTGGACTCGTAGCAGCACTATAAAACGTATACGTACTGTACCAATAATTGGATAAGCTTATCACATAGTTCACATCATGCTAGCACGTACGGTAATAGTTCTATTATATTAAGGGATGCATGCTTGATTGGATTATTTATTTCTTCCATAGTTAACACAAAAGTGTCGTGAGGAGACACTACAGGAATGGATGAATACGCCGACGGCCGGTCGCTATGCTGACGGCCAAACATCGGGACCGTCGGCGTAGACCGTGACCAGGCCAGCCCCGCCAAGCAGCCGTCGGCGTAGAAATGACCTCGGCGTAGCTATTTTTTGTTTTATCTCATTAAACTTTGAAAAATCATAACTAAATCATTCTAATTCGGAAAAATACAAATAATATATCAAAATTTGCAGAAAAATAAGATCTATCTATCTACACTCAAATATTACATATTTGTAAAAAAATTAAGTGAAACATAAAACATTATATATAATTTAAAACGGGCATAAAAAATTCAAAAACGATCAAAACAATGCAAAACCTTCGCGTGGTGTCATATTATGTGACATAGTTACAAGAAAAAATATCAAACCTGCTATATTGATTATGTCTGAAAAAATCCTTCACAAAATGACCTATCTCATTCGAGGTTTCTTGCCTTTCGGGTCAAATGACCAATGTTATGGCTAGAATCAAGGCATAGTTTGTGATAATGTGCCCATATTGTGCATACATGTGCATCATGGGATGTCGAACAATGTTGCAGGAGGAAGTTTTCATTTTCGTCGCACCAAAAAGGCATTTTCCATTTTCCGAGCACATAAATGGGGGAGTTTTGTGAAGCAACCACCAAATGACTAATTCAAAATGCTACCACCACATTTTTACAAAATACTATACCACCTTACATAGACAATGTCCTGACGGGGGATCTCAAACCTTTCCGTCTATCTCTGGTGAAAAAGACAAATTCCTGCCGAATCGGTAGGAAGTGGGTCAGATATGAACTATAGGTACATGATCTGATGCTCATGATTTTAAAAAAATCATTTTTAGGTTCACAATATGCTATTTTATAAGAGATCTAATGCAAGTTTAGCGAGGCTCGGCCCCGAGCTAAGAATCTGCGTGCCCGCCGTTCGACAAAGTTTGACGATAGTTTAAAACGGGCATAAAAAATTCAAAAACGATCAAAACAATGCAAAACCTTCGCGTGGTGTCATATTATGTGACATAGTTACAAGGAAAAATATCAAACCTTCTATATTGATTATGTCTAAAAAAGGCCTTCACAAAATGACCTATCTCATTCGATGTTTCTTGGCTTTTGGGTCAAATGACCAATGTTATGGCTAGAATCAAGGCATAGTTTGTAATAATGTGCCCATATTATGAATACATGTGCATCATGGGATGTCGAACAATGCTGCTGGAGGAAGTTTTCATTTTCCACGCACCAAAAAGGCATTTTCCATTTTCCGAGCACAAAAATGAGGGAGTTTTGTGAAGCAACCACCAAATGACTAACTCAAAATGCTACCATGATATTTTTACAAAATACTATACCACCTTACATAGACAATGTCCTAATAGGGGGATCTCAAACCTTTCCGTCTATCCCTGGTAAAAAAGACAAATTCCTGCCGAATCGATAGAAAGTGGGTCAGATATGAACTATAGGTACATGATCTGATGCTCATGATTTTAAAAAATAATTTAGGTTCACAATATACTATTTTATCAGAGATCCAATGCAAGTTTAGCGAGGTTCAGCCCCGAGCTAAGAATCTTCGTGCCCGACGTTCGACAAAGTTTGACGGTAGTATAAAATGGGCATAAAAATTCAAAAACGATCGAAAAAATGCAAAGCGGAGCGTCAGTACTGAGGCCAGTACACGACGAGGCTAGAATTCAGCGGCTCTCGCCTACATAGGTATGGTGGGCTGAAGCGGCAGCGCAGCGGCACTAAACAACCTATAGAGACTCGATACAACTGGCGGTTATCAGACAGGGGTAAGAAAGACCTATTCGGATCCAACCTGAAGCTAACACCAAACAAACCCATCCTAGTATTTCCCCCTCGAGACCAAACGAGGAAGTCGGACCAAGGAACTCACATAGTTGGCAGTTTTATTCATTCCATTATAGTTGAAGCACTTACTAGTCAGGTATACATAGCATGAGTCATCCTGATAGCATAAGTAGTGGGCAGTTTTTAATCGCCATACCGTTGTAGTTGGAACATTTACTAGTCAGATATAATTGTCCTAAAGATTCCCAAAACCCAGCAATTGTTGGCACTTTTATCACATTCCATTGGAGTTGCAATACTTACTAGGCAGATACAGTATATCACGAAACAACCCAGATCCACCAGTTGTTGGCATTTTTAATATCCATTCCGTTATAGTTGCATCTGATTACTAGTCACATATTAAGTCAAATTTATAACACTACTTTAGTTATGCTTGTCTATGATCGAGATACTGTGCTCCAAGTCGTCCATAACCGCGGGCACGGCTTTCAGAAAGTTTTACCCTGCAGGGGTGCACAAATAGCAACACACACTCGATCAACCTCGGAAAAACCAACTCAAAACCCAACGAGGCATTCACGACAAAGCGATCACAGGATTCAGAAATATTTCAGGGGGCCACCCCACTAAGCTACCCGCAACGAAGTTGGCCGGCTCTGGAACGGACCCAGGGTTTGCGTCAATGGTTGTAAACGACTAGGAACCCGAAAGTGTGACTGGGCTTGTCGATACCCCGAAAACACTCCGCGATCCTAAACAGTACAGGTGCTCCACGCACAGTCTTAAATAAAGCAGTAAAGCATGGCATAAGTATATGATAGTAATAAATTCCCAAACTACTTTGTGGCCCCAAGAAATAGAAATGAATCAAGCTCTGGCTCAGGGGGGTCCATAAGGCCTCCCGGATGTGGAAAGTGCGAAAAATCAAGGAACATGTATCAAGTACTCGGGGTCCTACGGGACACAAGTGAGCGTGGAAGAACCAAATAACATCTATTGCCCACCGATGCCTCTGCATTAGTTATATCTAGCATTTTAATAGTTGTATTTAAAGTCATGATCAACTCCACCAATAAGCATCTCCACCAATAAACATCTGCCATCATTCCAACAACTGTGGTAGTTGACAACACAAGATCGCACCTGAGCAAGCAACTACGACTCGCAAGGCCCGCTATCTACCAAACACAGGTAATAGGAGGTGTCCAAGGCAATATAGAGGCTGCACGGAATATAACTGGGATACGGAAACTAAAGCATCATGACACGGATAGCAATAGGTCAACAGGAGGAAATAAAGACTATAAATGCAAAATAGGTAGAAGGGGGAGAGATGCTCGCCTGGGAAAACTGCCGACGGATCATATCCGGAGAACTTGTCGATACTCGCATCAACTCATCGGCCTAATCCGCGAAGAAGCAAACACTAGAAGAAACACCGGATGCACTATTTAATACTACGGCAAAAGATCCGGCATGATTATGATATGATGCAGATGCGGTGCAATTAGGCAGTATTAAGCGGAACCGGGGTCCCGATGATTAATTAGACGGTTCCAGTTGTTTAGAACTCCCCGCGATTTAAATGTTGTATTAACAAGGAAAAATATGACATCGGTTCTCTACACAAATTTAAATGGGGGCCATATGAGACAAAACTAGCCCGCATATGGTCTCCATATTTAATTTAGGTGATTCATCGAAATTTCCCCAAACACCCATAATATGTTTGCAAGCATGTTCATTTTAAAATGCAACAAGTATATATCATTATAAAAATAGGGGTCTCATAAAGAGAATCACATTAGGGTATCGGCGATCTTGGGTTCTGAGGGTCTAGGGGTCGGCGAGATCGGTCTTCGGGCTCCGGGATCGGGGTTCGGGGTCTTCAGATCCAGGAAGGAGAACGTGGCGTTCTGAGTAGAAGATCTTGGCATGCCGGGTCTTGGTCTTCGGATCCGGGGAAGGAGTTCTTATCCGTGAAGGAGGTCTTCTTGTTCGGCCCGTGACGAAGAGCTCGGATCGTCGGGTTCGGCACCGGGGGTTTATCGAATTCGCCACGACGATCTTGTCGCGCTGGGCATCTTCGGATCCGTGTGGACGATCCTGGGCTTCGGCAAACCTCGGTGGGTGGCATCACTGTCACCAACTCAACAAAAGAACAGAGCAGAGGCTCGGGGAGTAGAGCATCAACAACACACACACACCCGCGGGTGTCAGCTGCACTGGCCGAACACAGAAACGCTGCACAGAGGCACGTCTCACTTGGACATCATCCCAAAACACTCTGTGTGCAACCACATGAGTGGCAAGGTTGGAGCAGCGGCTTTCGCGGCGAGACAGGGAGTCGAGGTGCAGCGGCACCACAACCGCATCAAGGTATGCGCGGCTCACGGACGAAGCAGGCCCGGGCCCGCAGACGGAGCAGACGATGTCGGCGGCGCCACAACGAGGAGGCGGCGACGACCTGCCGCGTGGCAGGGAGAAGGCGGCTCGGGCTCGTCGGCAGAAGGGAAGCTTGGCGGCGGGGAGGAAAGAGGTGAGAGGAGGGTGGGGCGGCCCGGCGGCGACCGGCGGTGGAGACGAGATCTGGCGGCGGCGGGGAAAATGAGGTGGTCGGGGCTGGGCGCGTCTCCCGCGAGGTGGGCCAGGAGGTAGGTGGCGTCGGGATAGGGGACGCGGTCGGAGAAGCTCGGCGTCACGGACGGAGGAGAGGCAGCGCTTGCTGCCGGGATGACGAGAGCGGGAGCGCCCATGGCGGGGAGGGGGCGAGGACAACGACGGTCGACGACGACTCCGATTCGTGGGTGTGGTGCAGAGGACGAGCGAGGCCAGTGCGGGCCGGGGTTGCTGCGGCTGCAGAGGGCAACGCGGCGAGGTGAGGTCGAAGGGGAGACGGCAGCAGTGAGCGACGCGGCGGGGCCAGCAGGGAAGGAGAGACGGAGGGGAAACCGAGGAAAAGAGAGAGAGCGGGGGAGGCGCGCCTGGGGACGCGTGCGGGATTGTGCCGCGGGGTGGACGCGGTCCCAGGTGGGCCAGGGGGCGGTGCAGGTGGCGGGCTAGGGCGATGGAGTAGACGGTAGCTAGCGTAATTTGGGCAGCGCGAGCGGGAGCGGGCGGGCGGACCAGGTGGTGTGGGGGTGCACGCGTGCTGGTTGGGGTGGGGATGGGGCGCGTGGGGTGTGCGTGCGTGGCGTGTTGTGTGCGTGTGTGTCCGGATGTACGTGCAGGTGGCCAGGGGTGTAGCGCTGCCGGCTGGGCGGAGGCCTGGGGTAGGTGTGGGGGTGATGTGGCGCTTAGGGAGTGGTGGGAGTGAGGTGGAGGGGGCTGGGTAGATTAGGTTTGAGTAGATTTAGGAATTATACTAGATTTTAGTTTAGGGCTTGGAGGTGGCCGGCCGAGCTTTCGGGCCTGGCGGGCTGCCTCCTAAAAATAAAAGAAATATTTTATTATTTGAAACGGGGCTTTTGAAAACCGTTGGTAGACGAAACAAAATAATCCGGAGACCCAGAGTTTTAATTTGAAATAAAGACGGGCGTTTAGAAAACAAAAACAGACTTTTCGAAAATAGTTTTATGCAAACAAAATGCAAGATGACATGACGATGCTCAAATGCATGGTGGCATGATGACATGAGCATGCGGTCATGATGATGCAATGCACAAAAACACCGCGATTTTCTAGTAGTGGTTTTGTGGGATGCCACAATTCGACACCACTAACAATAGATCTCGCCCTCGAGATACGCCTCATGGTACCGGGAAGAAGGTCGGCGATCTGAATCTTCTCGCTTCGTGTAGATCCCCACGACACCACTAACAAGAGGTCCTTGTTCGTGATCGTCGAGAGAACACTCCGGGAACAAAAAGCGAAGGTAGAGGTATCAACAAATAAAGCCACCTCTAGCTTCCGTGGACAGAGTAGAATTGCTGGATCCACCGATTCAATATACAAAGCGAATGGTAAGAGTAGTCGGGTGGTGATCAATCCATCGCGCACCCAAACCATTACTCTGCACACGAATAGGTGAATTATGCAACCATCTCTCGGAGTTAGACTGAAGATCTCGACAAACGAGGGTCATAAACAAAAAAGTGATGCAGACTCTGCATCAGATCTGGCTTAGATGATGTCGTCGCGTCAGAAACACCGGAAGGCACAAACAAGGAACAAAGAATGGTACCACAGATAAAGGATCACTCCGATAGCTCGGAGACCGGATGTAGAAGCATCGTTACCAAAGGAGGAAGCGAAACCCTGAAGGTGCGACGGAAACCCAACCACGAGAAATCCTGGACTCGAAGAAACGATGAGAGTGTTCACTAGTGAAAGTATGATCCCTAGGCCTTGTTTCTAAGCATTGATACACCGTTTGCAATTAGATATGTTACATGTTTGCTTGCTTCTATCTTTATTTCCGTTTTACTTTAGTCTTTTCCACACCATCAAGCTATTGTCTAGCACCGTTACCACTTATAATTATTCATACCACTTGTATTTTACTATCTCTTCGCCGAACTAGTGCACCTATACACCTGACAAGTGTATTGGGTGTGTTGGGGACACAAGATACTTCTTTTATCTTGATTGCAGGGTTGCTTGATAGGGGATACCTTTGACCACTTCCTCCCTGAGTTCGATAAACCTTGGGTGATCCACTTAAGGGAAAACTTGGTGCTATTCTACAAACCTTTGCACTTGGAGGCCCAACAACTGTCTACAAGATAGAAGTACGTAAACATCAAGCTATTTTCTGACGCCGTTGCCGGGGAGGTAAGGTAAAAGGTACTCACATCCTTTTGTGTGAGTGATCGAAGTTATTTCCTTTAGATTCTGCAATTTTGTCTTTTTGTTTCTGGTTTTCATTAGTTAGGCTTAATGGAAAACAACAACAAAATTAGAGAGCTTTTTAGTATTTTTCCTAATGTAGAACATGAATTCTTTGAAAAGAAAATTAAAAAACCCTTGGAACCTTCTTTGCATGCTAATAGCAATGTTATTAGTATGAATCTTTTGAACACCTTTGTTACTAATGCTATGGAAACGTCTAAGCTTAGGGAAGTTAGTTTTTATGAAAATGATCTTTTTACTTCCCCAGTTTTAAAGAAGAAAATTTGCTCTGATGATACTTCATCTCCCATATGTGGTAATTCTAATGATACTTGTGATTTTTTAAATCCACGTACTGAAATCTTCCCTTTTAAAATACCTATAAAAATTGTTGAACATGTTATGAATAACTCTTATTTTGGAGATGGAACTGTCCATCCTGGTGATCATTTACTCTTTATACATGAATTCTGCGGGTTGTTCAAGTGTACATGTATTTTAATGACCCAAAGTTAAGAGGAAGTTATTCTCTTTATCACTTAAGGGCAAAGCAAGGGAGTGGTATGAGCTACTGGATGATCCTCATCATTTGGAGTGGAAGGAACTTGAATCTCTCTTTTACTCTAAATTTTATCCTCCTCATGAAATTCATAAAGATAGGAATCATATTTATAATTTTCATCCTCATGATGGAGAAAGCATTTCCCAAGCATGGGGGAGATTGAAGTCGCTAATGCTCAAATGTCCCATTCATGAGCTCCCCGGGAATATTGTTATTAATAATTTCTATGCAAGGCTTTCAGGACATTACAAGGACTATCTAGATACTTGTTTAGAGGGATCCTTCACGAGTAAGGAGGTCAAATCTAAGTGGGATCTTCTTGAAACAATTCAAAGCAATACAGAAGATTGGGATAACAACAAAGGTAAAGAACCAGGTATAAACTTTGAGTATGATTGCATTAAGTCTTTCGCTGAAACTGCTGATTTTCAAGAGCTTAGTGCTAAATATGGTCTTGATCCTCAAATTCTTATTGATTGTTTTAAAACCTTTGCTTCTCATATTAATTCTCCTAAAGAAAAGTGGGACATGTATCATGAGCCTTTTAAAGACACTTGCATGGAAAATGAAATTGTTGTTAATGATAGCAATAAACATGCTCAAACCTCTGAAAGTACTATTTCTTATAAGCATGTTAATTTTTGTGGAAGACATAGACCTTGTGAGAATAATCAAATTGAAGAAGAATATTGTATCACCCACAGGAATGAAAAAACTAGAATGTGGTATAGGGCTTTAAATGATCTTGGTAAAAAGGTTTGTGCCCTTTATCCTTTTATTTGTGAACTTTGCTTTGAAGTGGGTCATTTCAATTTTCAATGCTCAGGCCATAACAATAGCCCTTCTAATCCAATGAGTACTACAAGTTTATATTGTGTTGACATGATCACTCCTAATCAGCATGATGAACTTACATTATTTTTGCGGTGTGAAGAATTATCAAGAAAAACTTCTTTGGTAGATATGAGTGCTTTTGATATGAATAGTGTCCTGCATGGTTGTCATCTTTATTGTGTTGATAATTGCCACACAAATACTTACATACAAAATATTATAGAAGATGAGATTTTACCAAAATATGATAGGACTAATATGTGTTTTGATCTTATTAATGAAAAGAAGGAATCCTCCAAACTTTCTTCTATTGTGTCTAATAATAAACCAGGGTATATGGAGAAGCTTCCTTTCAAGCCTCTCCCTCCTAAAGAGAAGAAGAAAAAGAAGAAGAGGAGAAGTAAAAAGAGAGAGGAAACGGTATTTTCCCCTAAGCATGTTGCTCCTATTATAGTTTTTGATGAGTCTGAACTCGATGATGTTCCTATGCCTATTACCTATAGTAGTGATCATGATTGGGAAAAGCACGCTACTTTTGATATTGAAAATCTCTTCGGTACCAATCCTGAAAATGATGATATTAATAATTGCTATACTATTAGTGCTATCCATGCTCCTTCCAATGATGATATGTTTACAAATGAACACACTTTGGAAGATAACTATTATATTGCTTATGATGATACTATACCTCCAATTTATGATGATTGCAATGATGGATATGATATTTTCAGTCCACCTACTATTGAGGAGGAAATTAATTATGATTACAATATGCCTCCTATATTTGATGATTATGATGAGAATAATAATGATATCTATTTTGTTGAATTTGCTCCCACTACAATTAGTAAGTATGACTATGTTTATGTGCGGAGTATTAATTCTTTTATGCATGTGGCTCATGATAAGAATGTTTCATGTGATATTTATATTGTTAATTTTATTCATGATGCTACTCAAAGTTATTATGAGAGAGGGAAACATGGTTTTATGCATCTCAACAATATTAAGTTTCGCCTCTTTATGTTGAAAGTCTTGAAGTTGCACTTGTTTTGATTTACTATGTTTGTTGCTTTGTGCTTTCATGACTTGTTTCTTTACAAGATTCCTATGCATAGGAAGTGGGTTAGACTTAAATGTGCTTTGAATTTGCTTCTTGATGCTCTCTTTTACTTCAATTCATATTTATTATGTGAGCATCTTCTCAAACTATCATGCCTAACTTAAAGGCGTTAAAGAAAGTACTTATTGGGAGATAACCCAAAAGTTTTAGATGAGTCTTGGAAGTTATTACTTCTGTAATAACCGCTCCTTATCCTTTTTATTTGCTTTTTTGTGCCAAGAGTAACCTCTAATGAGAGAGAAGTAATGATTGGGAAAGTTGATGTCCCGAAACAGATTTCTGTGCTTCACCGTAAATATTCGTGTAAAATCTCTGAACGTCCTTTTGAGGCATGAATTTTTGAGCTTCTGCCCCAGGTTGTTATCTAACTTTCGTTAGCTCAATACTTTTTGTTTTGAGCAACAGAAGGTCTTTGAAAAAATTCGTCTTTACCTGCTGGTCTGTTTTGACAGATTTCTGTCATTTTCTGCATTTGCTTCTTGTTGGTTCCTTTTTGAGTTCTTTTGGGGAATTGAGCTTTTTGAGGGAAATGATACAGTATCTAGTGTTCTAATGGAAGTATATTGGTGTTAGAACTGAACCTAAATACTTATTATCTTGAGTGCACTAATGTTGCTAATAAAGATTGTGTGAAGTTTTGTATGAAGGAAAAAATTCAGGTATATGGAAAGAATGAGTAATGAGATGAAGGATGGACTAAAGCTCAAGCTTGGGGATGCCATGCGTGTCACCCCAAGAAATATCCAAGAAGTACAAGCGTCAAAGCTTGGGCATGCCCAAGGCATCCCCCTCTTCATCAATAAAAATCCCAGGTTTCTTCCAAACACTTCATTTTTATTGTTTCATGCACAGTTGTGTTGTTCTTGGAGCGTCTTCTTTTTCGATTTTGTTTGCTTGGTTTTATTAGTTTTCTGAATAAATTGGTTGGACCCCCTCTTTCATACGTTGGTTTTCAAATAGTTTGGTTTGGTTTGGAAAAGAGTAGGAAAGTTCAATGCTTAAGTGGTAAAAAGAGCTTGTTTTTGACTGTGGCCTATGCTTTGTGATGCCATGCTTGATATTGTTTTGGCTTTATGCTTAGTATTATTTGCTGTAGCATGACTTTTTATAAATAATTGAGATTGCTTAATGTTCCTTGGATGAATCATGCGTTGTTTTAGCATATTAAAGCATAGTATAGTGGTATTCTCCTTTCATGCTTTATTTGGGTTGACTTGGCGCATGCTCACACCATGTTATGACTATCTCAAGTCACCATAAGCCTTTATGATCCTTTAGTTTTCAACTTGTAGTATCACTTTATGCTTTGATCAATGATGTTTTGTCGCTCTACATGATTATGGCCATTATTCCTCTCTTAGTTTGTCACTCCCAGTCTTTTGCTAGCCTCCACAACCAAGTATGAGTTCCACTCATGCATCCAACTACCTAAACCAAGTTATTCCAAAGAGTCCACCATACCTACCTACTAGCTTATGCATTCCAAGTATATTCATGCTTTTGTTTACCTTCCAAATTAAACTTGTTATGAGAAAACTAGTGATTAAAGCTCTCATGAACTTGATGGCACACTTTACTTTTCTTTCCCTTAATAAACTTGAACCATTGTGTCGTCTATGTTGTATATGCTTGCACTTATTTGTTAGGGATTAGCAGAACCATGCTGTCATGGGGAACGCTTTCAACATTGCACTGGTACTTTGTACCTAGTGGATATCATGCTCTTTTGTCTATGGATGTCATCGGTGTGAAATGAAAGGGGAGCTTGTAAGTCCATGGAGTTATGTATATGTGTTAGAGAAACGCTTGGGCCACTGGTCTAATCCATGCTGACATGGTGGAAACCTGCAGTGTAACCATAATGAGTTGTCTATGAAGAATTCTTCTTATAAAAAAGATCCCTATATTGAGAAAAAAAGAGAAAAAGAAAAAGAGATTATGAAAAGAGGAAAGAGAGAAAAAAGCACCATATTCCCATGGTAAATAAGTAGATTGCTGAGATGCTCGTTGTCTGCTTGCCTTGTCATTTTGATATGGGGATTCTTCGGTATCATCGGGCAAGGGGTACCCCGTTGGCGGTTCTCTATGATACACATGTACTTACGATGACAAGAACTTACCGGTGACTAAACTTGAGTAGCATGAGGAGCGGCCCTCGTATTCAAGGGACATGATATTTCTAACTTATACTTCGTCAAGCATGTACACCATAGTTTGTTCACTTTAACCTTAATCACTTCAAGATGCTTATGATAGGGGCAATGAGAGTTGAAAGCTATTAAGTACCATAATTTTTGGAAGCTCTTTATTAGACTTGAATCCCTACTTCCGTCTATGAAGGCCTTTCTTCCACTTATATATTGAGTCTCCACCTTCTATATTTATGCACCTACTTTGAGAGCATAGTGGCCATTCTTAGTTCTATGTGCATTGTCCCAAGACTTATTGATTGATGCATAACTTGATATTGCTTGTTTTAAACTATTTGTATCTAGTCACTCTTATGAACTTTGAAGGTGTCATATGCATTTATATTTGCTAATCTATGAGGGACATGCTAAATGCTATTATGATATGTTTTCTTTATGTGAAACAAACAAACGTCTTGCAAAGCATTTTTATTCATGAATCTTTTGTTTATGCCTTTTCATGTTGTAACTTAGTTGCTTTGTCTTATTGCTAGAACTTTGTCTTTCATGTTTTGATTGAAGTACTATGATCCCAGCTATCAATGTTTTACAAATACTTTGATCAAGTTTATGATGGTGCATGTCACCTCAAAAATTATTCTTTCTTTTTATCACTTACCTACTCGAGGACGAGTAGGAGTTAAGCTTGGGGATGTTGATACATTGCAAATGTATCTATAGTTTTTGATGTTCCATGCTTGGTTTTATCTACTTTCTTGTGTTTTGTTCACACTTTGGAGTACTTTTCATATGATTTCTTGGACTAACCTATTAACAAGAGCCACAGTGCCAGCTGCCTGTTTTTTGCTATTTTTGGTTCCAGGAAGTCAGAAAATGAATATTCTCAGAATTGGACGAGACAAAAGCCAAAGTTATTATTTTACCGGGGACACTTGGAGCCAGAATATGAGACGGAGAAGGGTCAGAGGGTGGCCACACCACCTGGTGTCGCGGGCCAGGCCAGGCCGCGCTAGGGGGTGGTGTGGGCCCCTCTAGCACTCCCTCGGTCTCCCCTCTCGCCTATAAGAGCCTCTCGATGCATAAACCCTAAATCGTCAAGCCTCCAGCCACGAAAAGTTCTGCAGCGCCGCCGCCACCGAAGGAGAGATTCGGGGGACAAAAAGTCTCTATTCCAGCACCCTGCCGAGACGGGGAAGTGCCCCAGGAGCCATCTCCATCAATCTCCACCACCATCTCCATCACCGTTGCTGATTCCCATGATAAGGATGGAGTAGTTCTCTCTCAAGGCTAAGGGTTCTACCGGTAGCTATGTGTTGAAGGGAAACGGGTAGGCTACACTAGCGTAAAATCAAAATTTTCTACTGCGTCAACCAGGAATACTATGGTCATAGATCACGGGATTACCACTAGACACGCAGTTGCGGAACTCGATGAAGCACGTCGGGGCAGTGTAGATGTTCTACGTCTCCTCCTCGTCCTCATCCCACGAGCACCTCCCCTTTGCGCGGCTCTTCCAAGTGCTACAGCTGCAGCACCTCCGAGGTATCCACACGTCCGGAATGGAAGGTCACACGACAGTCTGCTAAGTCCGCGCGTGCAAGACAGGCGTAAGAGGAGTGGCGGCTGGGTGGAATGCTCAACCCTAATCAGCTCGCCTCACTCACTCTTATATAGGCATCCCTGGTGGGCTTCTACTTTAGCAGCCCATTAGCAGCCTAAGCCTGGTCTAATTCGGATCCAATCCTCATTAGGCTTCCAGCCCCTAAAGTGTGTGACCCTATAGGTTCATACACGTATAGACATGACACGAGTACACTTACTCCGTCAATAGTTGGTAGCGGCCTCTAGCAAGACGTGTCAACTCCTAAACGCATATAAAGATCATTCGGACGAACCATCACAAGGTATAGTACATGCCTTTCCCTTTGCCTCGTGATATTTGGTCTAGCTCCAAGCTGACCTCTCTTTCTCGATACTGTGATTCGGAATCCCTTTACTAGGTTAACTCTTAACCATATGTAGCACGGCCATGCATTTCTAGATCCGATCACTCGAGGGGCCTAGAGATATCTCTCTCAAGTAGAGAGGGGCAAATCCCATCTTGATTGACCGATGCCTTGCAGCATGTGTCAGGACAAACCCGAAAGCTACCTTTATAACTACCCAGTTACGGAGTACTATTTGATAGCCCTAAAGTAGGTCGATCCACATCTCAAGTACATGCGACAATCTCAGGTCTAAGGACAAAACATACACGATGTGTAGAGAGAGCTGCAAGTATTATTGTCAATCTCAAGTTGGGTCAGTCCGACTCCATGTTCATAACATGTGTCCACATAATTGGTTTGACATCTCCATGTCTATGACTTGCGAAACATAGTCATCAACCAATCGATGTGCTAGTCTAATATTCACGTGTGTCCTCACATGAACTCCGACTAGGGACAACTATTAGATAACCATACAAGTAAAGAGTTTCACAAAAAATTCACATAATTGCCAATCAATACAAGTTGTCAAATATATATGGATATTCAAGGAACATTATAATAACTCATGGATACATATGAAATACAATCATCTCTATGATTGCCTCTAGGGCATATTTCCTTCAGTCTCCCACTTACACTAGAGTCAATCTAGATAGTATCTAATACCTATTGCTCTTGTGTGCGCTTCATGCGCAGGCTGCGGGAGTGGCTTAGTCAAGGGATCAGCAACATTTGAGTCCGTATGTATTTTGCATAACATGACACTACCATCATCAATGAACTCACGAATCAGATGGTAACGCATGCGAATATGTTTGTTCCTCTGGTGCTGTCTAGGTTCCTTGGCTTGTGCAATAGCACCATTGTTGTCACAATAAACATCCATGGATTGGACGAGCCCTGAACCACACCAAGAGCAATCAGGAAATTCCTAATCCAAACAGCTTCCTTTGTAGCCTCTGAGGCAGTCTGTTGAAGAGGAGGCCACTGTATCTTGCTTGGAACTTTTCCAGCTCACAGCACCACCATTCATGACAAACACATAACCTAATTGCGATTTCGAGTCATCTAAGTCGTTAAGGTAACTTGCATCTGTGTAACCCTTTACACTGAGTTCAACCTCACCTCCATAAACTAGGAACATATCCTTAGTCCTTCTCAAGTACTTGAGGATATTCTTTACCGCTGTCCAGTGACTCTCACATTGATCAGCCTGGTATCTGCTCGTAACACTTAGAGCATAGGAAACATCTGGGCGAGTACATGTCATCGCGTACATGATGGATCCAATAGTCGAAGCATATGGAACCCTACTCATGCGTTCTCGCTCATCAGTGGTTGAAGGAAACTGAGTCTTGCTAAGTTTAATGACATGAGACATGGGCAAGAACCCCTTCTTAGCCTCTTCCATGCTGAACCGTGATACATTGCAAATGTATCTATAATTTTTGATGTTTCATGTTGGGTTTTATCTAATTTCTTGTGTTTTGTCCACACTTTGGAGTACTTTTCATATGATTTCTTGGACTAACGTATTAACAAGATGCCACAATGCCAGTTGCCTATTTTCTGCTGTTTTTGGTTCTAGAAAGTCAGAAAATGAATATTCTAGGAATTGGACGGGACAAAAGCCAAAGTTGATATTTTACCGGAAGATTCACGAAGCCAGAAGACGAGATAGAGAGGGGCCACAGGGTGGCCACACCATGTGGTGGCGCGGGCTAGCCCTGGCCACGCCACCAGGTGGTGTGGGCCCCCTGTCCGCCCACCGATCTTGCCTTTTCGCCTATAAGAAGCCTCCCGATGCATAAACCCTAAATCATCAATCCGAAATCCACGAAAAGTTTCGCAGCGCCGCCGCCACCAAAGGGAAGATTCGGGGGACAGAAAGTCTCTGTTCCGGTACCCTGCCGGGACGGGGAAGTGCCCCCGGAGCGATCTCCATTGATCTCCACCACCATCTCGATCGCCATTGCTGATTCCCATGATGAGGAGGGAGTAGTTCTCTCTCGAGGCTAAGGGTTCTACCGGTAGCTATGTGTTCATCTCTCTCTATATACATGATCTTATTGAGATCATGATCTTGTAATCTATAGATCTACCTTGCTACTTAAGTGCTTTAATAGATCTCTCTGCTCTCCCCATGTGTGTGAAAGTGACAGCGTGCACACCATGGTGGCACTTAGGCTAGAGATTACATATACTTGTTATGAGTTATATTTGGAGTTGGATGTCTTTATGAAATTATGGTGTTTGTTGGAACCATCTAGTGCTCAAGGTGACAGTGTGGGGTTTTCTAGATGGGAAATATGAACTTTGAGGAGTGCTGTTATAGCCCTACCATCGATTAGAGTGCCCAACCGGAGAGTAGTTAAGAGTAGTATCATAAAGAGAGGATATTTATATGAGAGTGTTCACTAGTGAAAGTATGATCCCTAGGCCTTGTTTCTAAACTTTGAAACACCATTTGCAATTAGATCTGTTACCAATTTGCTTGCTTCCATCTTTATTTCAGTTTGCCTTTAGTCTTGTCCACGCCATCAAGCTATTTTCTATCACCGTTACCACTTATAATTATCTATACCACTTGTATTTCACTATCTCTTCACCAAACTAGTGCACCTATACACCTGACAAGTGTATTGGGTGTGTTGGGGACACAAGAGACTTCTTGTATCTTGATTGCAGGGTTGCTTGAGAGGGGATACCTTTGACCACTTCCTCCCTGAGTTCGATAAACCTTGGGTGATCCACTTAAGGGAAAACTTGCTGCTGTTCTACAAACCTCTGCACTTGGAGGCCCAACAACTGTCTACAAGAATAGAAGTGCGTAGACATCAAACCGTTTCAACACTTTGTCAATGTACATACTCTGGCTTAATCCAATTAGCCTCCTTGATCTATCTCTATAGATCTTGATGCCCAGAATATATGCCTCTTCTCCCAAGTCCTTCATAGAAAAACTATTTTTCAATGAGGTCTTAACAGACTCGAGCATAGGAATGTCATTTCCAGTCAGTAATATGTCATCCACATATAAGATTAGAAACACGAGTGATTTTCCATTTTCTTTCTTATACACACAAGGTTCTTGTTCATTTTTGGTGAAGCCAAACTTCTTTACAACTTCATCAAATTGAATGTTCAACTCCGAGATGCTTGCTTCAGCCCATAAATAGACTTTTGAAGATTGCATACCTTTCCAGCATTGTTTGGATCGACAAAACCTTCGGGCTGCATCATATACATGTCCTCAGTAAGGATTCCATTTAAGAAAGTCGTCTTGACGTCCATCTGCCATATCTCATAATCGAAATATGCAGCAATGGCTAGAATGATCCGTATAGATTTAAGCATCACTACGGGCGAGAAAGTCTCGTCGTAGTCAACTCCTTGAACTTGTCGTAAAACTTTTGCAACAAGTCGAGCTTTATGGATGTGAACCATCCATATCAATCTTCTTCTTATAGATCCACTTGCACTCGATGGCTTAAAAACCATCAGGCAGGTCAACCAAGTTCCAAACTTGATTGTATCCCATGGACTCTATCTCGGATCTCATGGCAATCAACCATTTCTTAGAGTCTGGGTCCACCATCGCTACTGCATAGGTTGCAGGCTCATCATTGTCTAACAATAATAACTCTCGCGCTTCGCGGAGCCTCGCCGACCTTCGTGGTTGTGGTGCTTCTATTGCCACGGGTTCCTCAACTTGTTCTGCTACAATAGTATAACTCGTAGAAGCATCCCCGACTAGCTCATCTTGAACTTCTTCAAGTCGCACCAACCTTCCACTCGTTCCCTTTGTGAGAAACTCTTTCTCTAGGAAAACACCGCTATGAGCGACAAACACTTTGCCCTCTTCTCGGTTGTAGAAGTAATACCCTAAGGTTTCCCTTGGGTATCCCATAAAAATGTACTTATCCGATTTGAGTGTTAGCTTGTCCGACTGAAGTCGCTTGACAAATGCATAACAACCGCAAATCTTTAGAAAAGACAAACTGGGATTCTTTCCAGCCCACATCTCATATGGTGTCTTAACTACGGATTTAGATGGTACCCTGTTTAGTGTGAAAGCTGCTGTTTCTAGTGCGTAACCCCAAAATGATAATGGTAAATCTGACTGGCATATCATCGATCGAACCATGTCCAACAAAGTTCGATTACGCCATTCAGAGACACCATTTCTTTGAGGCGTTCCGGGCGGCGTGAGCTGTCGAACAATTCCGCAACTCTTAACATGATTGCTAAACTCATGACTCAAATATTCACCTCCACGTTCAGATCGCAAGGCCTTTATTTTCTTTCCACGTTGATTATCTACCTCACTCTGAAACTTTTTGAATTTTTCAAAAGTTTCAGACTTATGCTTCATCAAGTAGACGTAGCCATATCTACTGAAATCATCAGTGAAAGTAATGAAGTAGTGATATCCTCCTCTGGCTGTCGTGCTCATTGGTCCACATACATCAGTATGTATAAGTTCCAACAAGTTTGTCGCTCTCTCGGGAAAACCCGTAAAAGGCGTCTTGGTCATCTTTCCAAGTAAACAAGCTTGGCATGTCTCGTATGATTCGAAATCAAACGAAGTTAGAAGACCATCACCATGGAGCTTCTTCATGCGCTTTTCACTTATATGCCCCAAATGACAATGCCATAAATAGGTAGGACTCAAATCATTAGGCCGAAGCCTTTTAGCACTAACATTGTAAACATATGCATCATCAATATTTAAAATAAATAACCCATTCACAATGGGAGCATCAGCCATAAACATAGCATTCTTAGAGATAACACAACCATTGTTTGTACTCGCGAATGAATAACCATCGCTCATCAAACATGAAGGTGATAAAATGTTTCGACCCATACTTGGAATGTAATAACAATTATTTAACTCTATAATAAATCCTGACGGAAGGTGAAGTTGCATGACGCCGACGAACAATGCAGCAACCCTTGCTTTATTTCCGACGCGAAAATCCACTTCGCCTTTCTGCACTTCTCTAGTTCTTATTAGCCCCTGCATCGAATTGCGAATATGAGCAACCGATCCGGTATCAAATACCCAAGAGTTAACATAAGAATCTGCGAGAAAAATGTCCACAACATTTACAACAAGTGTACCTGAGTGGGAAGTACTCTTACTTCCACTCTTCTTCAAAGAAGCCTGGTACTTGATGCAGTTTCTCTTCTAGTGGCCATATTCATGACAAAAGAAACACTCAGTGTCTCCTGCAGGTTCAGCCTTTTGCTTGGGTGCAGGGTTTGGCTTAGGGATCGTATCCTTAGCCTTGCCCTTCTTCTTCTGCCAAGAAGTGCCCTTTTTCTTGAAGCTAGGCTTGTTCTGCATAGCCATCACATGGCTATGCCCTTCACACTTCTTAATGTCACATTCTGCTGTTTTCAGCATCCCACATAATTCAATAAGGCCCCTCTCCACCCCATGCATATGGTAGTTCGAAATGAAATGCCCATAGCTAGATGGAAGAGATGCCAAAATGAAATCAGTGGCCAATTCTTGGCCTAATGGAAAACCAAGCTTTTCCAAAGTTTGACTGTAACCAACCATTTTGATCACATGGGGGCCTACAACTGCTCCCTCTGCCAGCTTGCATTCCACAAAGGACTTAGCGACATTATACCTCTCAGTCCTAGCCTGAGTCTGGAAACATGTCCTTAAGCGCGACGATCATATCGTACGCTTCCTGATCCTCAAACTGTTTTTAAAGATCAGGTTCCATGCATGCAAGCATAAGGCAGCTAACCTCACGAGATTCATCACATGCTTTCTTGTAGGCATTCTTAAGGGCAGTAGTTGCATTACCAGCAGGTTCATCCGGGATTGGGGTATCCAGAACAGTTTCCTTTTTCTCAGCCCTGAGAACAATTCTGAGGTTACGGACCCAGTCCGAATAGTTTGTTCCATTTAGTTTATCCTTTTCAAGAAGCGAACGCAAAGCAAAAGGTGATGAAGTGTTCGGTGCCATTGATCTACACCAAAAATATGAAAAATACTAAGCCATTTAACCATGAAAGAGTAAAACATATTAAACAATTTAATAGCATATACTCCTACTTAAATCAACATCCCTCTATTGATACTAAGTGATTCAAGATCCACAATTAACAAGTCGACTAGTGAGCTTTAGCATCACTGCTAGAAGACAAGGTAAATCGGTAAGCAACCTTTGCTAATCATATCGCATATGACTCTTATTGTTGGGTGACATCTCTATCTCAAAACTAGGCGCCCAATCTTTATGCCCCAAGGTCCTTAACTGTTAAGATGACCTTGTTAAGATCACTAACCCTTGTGCGTGTAGGTATCCGATACAAACCCATCCAGCCAAGGAAAACCCCGGCACCCTAATTTCATAGACCCACCAACGATTGTACAGGGCATAGGATGGTGCAAGGTTTGGTTGGGAGGGCATGGTTTAACTTAAACTTTGTGAGGGATCGTTCTACTTCTATCATCTAAGCATGCATAGTAGTAAAAGGTATAAGAATAGCATTCACATAGATGTGATACAGTATGGCCCATTTTTCTCATGGTGATCTCCATCGCCATAGAACCTGTCCACCATGATTATCTCCATATTCATGCTCTATGCGAGCCATCCTCCAAGTGATGAGTTCTCCAAGAACTAATACAAGATATTACTCCTAATAGCTAGTAATCAAACTTACATGGTAATGGGATCATCACAAGTTGGCACGTAGGCCATTACAATAATTGACAACACATATGGCTCCAGCCGTGTTGCCCTGCTCACGACACGCAGGTCATGAAAAAATTCATACATGCATCACATACATTTTTGGGCCATACCGATCACATACATCCTACAAAAACAAGTTGTGCATAGAATCGCATTCTACCGGATCATGTGAAATCGTAGCACCTATGAACCTTAACGTGATACCAACAGGGGCTACGATTAAGGGGGGTCTAGGGAGTCTCCTCCTGCGGGGTTCGAAGGGGCAACGCCCCTCGCGAGAACTCAAATCTAATACAATTTTCTTTAAGGATTTTGATCGACAAATCAAATTTACCATAAACCGACCATAGTTCCGATTCGACCAAACTCCTTTGATGTTCCGTGTCACTCTTGTCGTCACGAAGATCTTGTCGGATCCTCGGTCTCGATTGTCGGTGTCGGACTCGGGACTCGGCGCTGGGAGCTCTTGGTGTTCCGTGCGGTCGATCTTGCCGTTTCGGGATGGAGAACTTGCCGTTCCGACGGTGATCTTGGCGGTCTTCGGGCTCGGCTTTGGTGTCCGAGGAGAGAACTTGGCATCCTTGTCGAAGTGCTTGGGCGCCGGACTCGGGTTTTGCAACGGTGGTCTTCGAGTGGCATCACGGTGGTTATCTCCCGCAGCGTCAGTCTTGGGCCTCGGAACTTGAACGGCTCCGCGAAGATCTTGGAGTCCGTGACGACCTTGGATTCTAGGGTAGATCTTGGCGACCAAAATGCATCGGAGCACTTGATGTTTAACAGAAGGCCTAGGACATCGGGTAGCATCGGTAGCCACTGGTCAAGACGCGTGTGGGAGGCGGAGATGTGCTGCAGGGGTGTGCACAGACGGTGGCCATGGCCGGCAGGGTCGGTTGCTGCCGGTCTTGGGCGAAGGAAGGCCGAGGTCGAGGGAGGACCGGGAGGTCGGAGCGGAGGATGGCTCGGGACTTGGCAGCGAGGCGGCCAGCAGCGGGGAAGGAGGAGCTCCGGGAGGGGACGCACAGGGACGGAGCCACGCGGGCCGGGTCGAGCGCGGGGAAGCCGGGAGGAAGAGGCGAGGAGGGCGGCCGGGCGTAGAGGTCGGGGATCGGCCGGGCGCAGGAGGATGCGGGCGAGGGCGCGGAAGAGGCGCATGGGACGAAGCCGAGGGGGCGCAGGTGGCGGCCATGGAGCAGGTAGCGACGACCTGGCATAGACCGGCGAGGCGCGACCGGCAGAGCAGGGGAGGCCCGAGGCAGACCTGGCGACGGAGGCCTGATACGGGGCAGATGCGAGCTCCCACATGGGAGGGTCGCGTGACGGCAGAGGGGCGGCACACACGCGGGGTCCAAGCTGGCGGCGCGGCCGTCGATGAGGAAGGCCGGAGAGGAGAGGTTATGGCGGCGCTCGGGATTGAGGAGGGGATCACGAGAGGAGCGAGCGGGCGGGTTGGGCGATGGGATCGAGGCAGGGGCGTTGGCGGTGGGTGGGGTCAGGCGCGATCGGGAGATGGGGTCGGGTAGGAGGCGTGTCGATCGTGGGCAGCGGTTGGCGCGTGGTGGGGCCAAGGTGTCAGTGGGGGAGAGGCAAGGCAGAGGCGGGTTCCATGCGTCTGTGTGCGTGCTAGGTGACCGGCGGCGGCTGCGGGGAGTGCGACGCTGGGGTGGGATGTGGCGGCTGGTTAGGGTTTGACTAGGGTTTGGTTTGGAGGTGGCTGGCTAGGCTTTTGGGCCTTGCTGGCTGCCTCCCAAAAATAATCTAAATATTTTATTTATTAAAACGGGGCCTTTGTAAACCGTTTTTAGACAAAACAAAATAATTCGGAGAACCAGGGTTTTTGATTTGAAATAAAGACGGGGGATATTTAAAAAACAAAGATAGGCTTTTAGAAAATAGTTTTAGACAAACAATGTATGATGTCATGATGATGCAATGCACAAAAACACAACGATTTTCAAGTAGTGGTTTTAGCGGGGTGCTACAGTTGTTTGAGAGGGGATACCTTTGACCACTTCCTCCCTGAGTTCGATAAACCTTGGGTGATCCAATTAAGGAAAAACTTGCTGCTGTTCTACAAACCTTTACACTTGGAGGCCCAACAACTGTCTACAACAATAGAAGTGCGTAGACATTAACCTACCCTGCCAGCCTAGGTCCGTGCGCGGGGTGGGGCCCAGCTGGCCTGGCCGACTGGCCCACTTCCCAAGGCGCCTCTCCTCCCACCTCCTCCTTGTTTAGTCCCACTCCGAGACTTTAGGGGTGGGTGTGCCCAACTTTCAGCTATCTAAAAGGGGGCATAGGGGTGGGAATAAACTATCCAATAATTATCTAAGTAATATTTCTGAGGGAATAAATTTCTCTTTCTTGTTGCCTTCTTGTGATTGCACGGTTCCTGGATCTACAGGAGGATTTGCTGTCTTTTATAGATCAAATTTCATATCATGGTGTGCAAAGAAGCAAACAACTGTTTCAAGATCCAATACAAAAGCTGAATATAAAACTCTGGCTAATGCAATAGCGAAAATAATATGAGTCCAATCATTACTTGCAGAACTTGGAGTGGAACAAGAACAATCCCGTTGTCTTTGGTGCGATAATTTGGGTGCCATTTATCTATCAGCTAACCCAATTTTTTTTTATCTCAGAACAAAATATATTAAAATCGACTATCACTTTGTTAGAGAGAGGGTTGCAAATAAACAACTAAACTAATTATCCGATTTGTGTATTCAAAAGATCAAGTTGCAGACGAATTTACCAAGGCACTTCCAGTCAAGAACCTAGAAGAATTCAAACATAATCTCAATTGTACAAAATTGTGATTAAGGGGAGGCTGTTAGAAATATTAGAGTTCACCGGTCGACAGCATCTACCCCTTCCTCTTCATCTCATGTCTATTACCATTGTAAACTGCTGCGCCAAGAGGCTGTTCCTGGCCTATTTAACAAAGCTGAGCGATTGATCAAAACTGTTAACATCAAGTTTCGTTAACATCGAAGATGATAAAATGTCCGTAATTTCCCTGTGAGAAGCTCAAATTTATTTTTTGCAAAAAAAGAACCAGTTCAGTTTAATAACAAGGATTACCGCCGAAGAGTAGCAAAATCGAGGCGCGCGTGCTTTGCGGACGACGAGAAGCGGATCGTAGTGCATGGAAACTAACCTGGGCCACATTCTAATCCTACGATAAAGGGAAGAGTCCCACGGGATGCAATGATCGGGCGTCCGATATATCTGGTTCTAAGTTGTAATCTTACACGAATCAGAATCATACGTGAATAATCCTCTAGCATTGTTATTGTAATAACGACGATTAATTAGTTTGGAAGACCGTTTTGAATTGCCTCTCCAAACTCGTGACAAGCGTTCTTGCTTTCGCCCCCAGCCTCTTGGAAGATTAGATCAGATTTTCTGATCGGAGATACCTAACCGCAAGATGCATGCCAACACGTTCCCTGCACAGAAACGGAGGAGATGCATGCCTCCTTCGCTATCGCTGGCAGCCCGAAGCCCCACGGTGCACGACGACGGCTCCGGCAAGGTCTATTCCCGGCCTAACTGGGAATCGATGCAAGGAGATTTGGTTCGGCTCGTCGGGTCGCGCTTGCTGGCCAGCGATTCACTAGACTACGTTCGGTTCCGCGCCGTTTGCGCACACTGGCGATCGGAAACTCTCTCCCCGCGTGGCCGCGGCGTCATCGATCCAAGTTTCCATCCGCGTCGCTGGAAGATGTTCCCGGAGGGCCGTGGCCTTTATCCTGGACACCCCGAGCTGGGTGGCTACATCCGCTTCTTCAACCTAGACTCGGGTGCTTTCGTACGCGTCCATCTCCCGCTCTTCAGCAACCATTGTATTCTTGATTCGGTCTATGGTCTACTCCTCCTCCAGAGGGACCAAGACACGGCCATCCGTCTCCTCCACCCTTTCACCGGCGACATCGTCGAGCTTCCACGGCTCACCACCCTCGCCCCACTAAAGCCCGAGGGGGAACCTTATCCGCTCAAGCTCACCACCATGAGATACATCTCTACTTGTGCTTCCTTTGATGCAGGAGCCGTCACCGTTTTGCTTATCTTCAATATGTTTTATTATGCGGGTGTTGCTACCTCCCTAGACACGCAACGAGACATTGTTAAGTTGGACATGCCCATCGTCATATATCAAAGGACCGCTACCATTGCACGGAAAGATATACGCGGTTCCTACCCCTATCTTTATGCAAAAAGGTGCACCACAGATTTTCGAGATGGACGCACGCCACCATCTACACCCGCCAAAGTTGATATTCACATGCCCGACAGAGAAATACCTATATGGTTGCTATCTCGTAGAGTATGGCTCAGAGGTCTTAGTGGTTGCACACGACGACCCTGACCTATACCACATAACAGTTTATAGGCTTGCTGATCTTGTCTTGGGAAAATTCGTTTCGGTAACAAACATAGGAGAAAACGCCATCTTCGTGGGACCAAGGAGCATATGTGTTTCTTCCAAAGCATTTCCTATGCTCAAGGCCAATACTATTGTCTACTTCCGCCCACAAAAGCACCGCTTTGCACAATACAACATCTGTCGTCGCACCTGGTCAAGAGTTATGGATGACTGCAGTATAAATGGCCTTGCACAAGGCCCCCGTAGCATTATATGCCATATCTTGACATGCTGCTCTAATGCGCATTGGTAGGTATGTCATATGTAGATTTTCTTTAATGCAAACATATTCTTATACTTATATATATATATATATATATATGTATTTTACATATATAGTGCAAACTATGGATGTATTTGCAATTTTTTCACCTAACTTGCTTGGAAGTACCTTAGATATAGTATATGAACATACTCAAACAGATAAAGTATTACAAATACTTCCGTAAGGCAGTATATGGGACGTGGGTGTAGTTACACCCGGGAGTAAGAAGTATTTTTCCTATATATATATATATATATATATATATATATATATATATATATATATATATATAGAGAGAGAGAGAGAGAGAGAGAGAGAGAGAGTAGCGCTATTTGACATCCAGGTGTAGAATAGTTATCCTACACCACCCTTTATCTTTCAAACCGTACATAATTTTTACGTCGTATGTAGATTGCCTTTAATGCAAACATATTCTTATAGTACTTATATATATACTTGGTTAATTGTTGTCATCTTGTTGTCTCTTCTATGTGCTCGTAGGAACAAAGGACAAGATTACACGTATACGAAAACAGGAGGCCCATTCCCTGAGTGGAAAGTGAAGCAACAGTTTCGAGATGGGCCATACGTATGTCAGTCTTACTCATTCTCCTTAATATACTACACAACTAGGATGTGCTATTACATTGTGCAACGTTATTTAATTTGAACTTAGCATCTTCTGCTTCCATATGATAGTATGGCGGCTCTATCGTCTATCGATCTTTTTATACAAGAACCTGGAAAATATATTCCAGAATATTATCCTAGTAGCTGGCTTTCGCTATGATGATGTGTCTTCTGCTTTCCTGGTTTTATTGGTCATATTAGCGTTGCTTGCTGTATCATCTCGGTGACGTCTTCTTTTGTGCTCATGTCTTTTATTTTCCTCCTAGGCCTAAGTAACACACTTGTACCCAAAGCTAGTGATAGACGACTTCCATCTTTGCAATTCGAAGAAGAGAGGAGATTTTGTTGATAGAGAAAGTCTGTGACTGAAATATACTATCGAGAGGGACAAGTTTTATGGATCCCACAGCGAGATTGCTGTGAGGTGGGCTGGCAAGCAATTTGAGGTGGCGGGTGGAGAGAAGAGCGATGGAATATTAGATGCCTACTTCACTTCTGTTTTCTTGTTATTACATATTTATTTATGAGATGGGATGTACCGGGTGAGAACGGAACGTTCGATGGCTATTTCACTTTTGTTTTCTCCGTTAAATGTACCTGAACGAGCTAGGTACTAGGCTACTGGTGTCGGAATCCCCAAGCTGGGAGTTAATGATTTGTTAGGTTTTAATTTGTACTATATCAGTTTTGTCTAGGAACAGCTTTTTCGCAGCTTTGTTGGTTCAGCTGACATAGCAAAATCAA
The DNA here is from genome assembly GCA_910589775.1 of Avena eriantha. Classification (NCBI taxonomy): domain Eukaryota; kingdom Viridiplantae; phylum Streptophyta; class Magnoliopsida; order Poales; family Poaceae; genus Avena; species Avena eriantha. Next base: position 180,219,986 of record OU342743.1, on the reverse strand, counting down.
TGTTGTTCCTCACATTGTCAATCTGTTCTAACGAACTTCCTTGAGCACAGCTGCAACCGTATCCTTGTCCTTGGGACTGCAATGGTGCCCATTGCGAATCAGTGCCACCGCATCACAGTCATACTATCATAATAAGCTACATACCTGGACAAATTTAGCTATTTAATCTCCAGTTTCATTCTTCTTGAATAGTGGACAGTAGTAGATTCACCGATGGATTGAAGGGGATGTCCTGCATTATTATTTTATACATCCCCAATGACAAGAGTTTTCAGGTCGACCTCGATTTTTGGAGGCATGTGCTTTTTTCAGGTCCACCTCGATTTTTGGAGGCATGTGCTTAGCTGGGCAAGTTGGTCGTTATTTTCTGCGAGAAGCCACCTGCTTTTTGGATCAAGGTTGAGAGCTAGGTCAAATGTAGCAGTAGAATAACACATCAACAAAAAATACATCAAAGAACCTCGAAGCAGGCTTTCGCCCAGCTATATTAATATAGCAACCACATGGTACAAATGAGAGTTCACTGATAGGGCAAACAGCACAAGCAAGCCCAAAAAAGAGAAAAGGAAAGATAAAAAAGGCTGACACCAACGGATCGACAAACAACGATGACCCGCAACCGCCGCGCCCTCCGGAGAATCGTCACCACGGCCCTGGCGCTCTGAATTGCTGCATACCAAGAAGCACCTTCAAGAAGGAAAACGATAATGACGATGCTGATGCCCGGACTAGTCATAAGGTTTTCCCCGGTATGCTACAGGAGTAGGGAAGAGGTACACCCAACGCCCTTTAGGAAGGGATGGAGACATTCGCAAGCGCCACTGTGTCGGTGTCAAGATGACAGGGATTTCTCCCAACCCCCAAAAAACCACATCTCCGGACAATCCGCAGCGTCCACCAGTCTTGCGACCCACCAACGTATGCCACCGCGGTCTTGAGGTCACCATTATCGTCTCCCCAAGGAAAACGTTGCGAGGCCGGCTATACCAACAAGAAACATATGTAGACAAAGGGCGGCGGGAACACCATCACGTGGGAGGGAGCAACCTCCACCACCGTAGACAGTAGCCGACCGTACGGAGCAGCAAGAGCACACCAGGCCACTGGATCCGGAGGGAGGCAGCAGCACAACCACCCGGAGGTCATCCTCCACCACCCTCGGCGGGTGCCGACCGGACACGGCAGCAGGAATACACTAGGCCGAGGAAGCCCGGCCAGTCCCTAGAGGGGTCCGTAAAGTTCCCGCCGCCACGCTGGTGCACGTAGGTCACCCGACCACTGTCCACTTCATCATCACCATAGGCCCGACTAGACCCACACGAGCCCGCGAAGCTCCCACTGCCTAGCTGCAACCGGCGCGGTGTAGTTGTTTCCACCCCGCCACAGATCACTCGTCAGCCCAACCGAAGGCAACGAGGTGGAGTTCGGCCCGCCCTGATCCAAATAGGGCCCGAAGGCCTAGATCTAGGCCTACAGGGCACCACCGGCCAATCCCCGCCCAGCCACCGTCGCCACCAAACCGGCAGCACCACCGCGCGTCGCCCACCTTGCCAGCTGCAGGTCGCCCCGCCGCGCCAGATCGCCGCCGCCTGAGTTGCAGGTCCTGTTGCCGCGCCGCCCCATGCAAGCGCACCTCCAGGAGGGAAGAGGCCAAGGGCCGCCGCTGCCTGGGACTAGCCTGGTAACGCACGTCGACGACGGTAGGGAGAGGAGGTGGGGGGAGCTCGTGGAGACGGAGATGTGGCGCGGTCGGACGCCCGCACGGGGCAATGCTGGTCGTGAGAGCTCTTTGTTCTGTTCGGTCAAAAAGTACATAAAAGAACACCAAAGCAAGAGCTGCATAGTCGATGTACACAAAAAGATAAGCGATGATGCATATAATTAACACAATAGTGGTTAGTATCATATAGAAGATTAAGATTGTCGAGTACTTCTATAGTGGTTAGTATCATATTATCATCATATTTAATTTTTCTGTACAATCTCAATACAATTGTGTGTATGATATGTATTTTTTATTAAATTACCTAGTTTTATGTGCTTTGATACGGTATCATATTATGATCCTCTGTCTTAGTTTACAGGGCGCTCACGAGAATATGCATGGAGCCCAAGGAAAAAATCTATTGGATGGTAAAGTCTATGGTTTGCTCTCCCTCTCTCCAATCAGCTGCCCATACGTTTAATTGGGCTGGGCAAAGTCGATCCCTTTCATACTGCATGCAACCAACCTAGCCGCACATGCATGCCAAAAACCAAACTCAATCTCGTTCACATCCGCGCATGCAACGAGTCCACTGGCACAAAATTTATTCCAGCGAGCTTAAAAGAGGGTGAAATGAGAAATGGAGAGTAATTAGAGGGGTTAGACTAGCCCCAATGGGGGTATCATAGGTAGTATCATGCATGTCATGTTGGCAAAATTCTAACGTGGCATACTAATTAATGATGAAAGAGGTTGTGTTGGTCTCATAGATAGATATGGTATCATAGCACGTAGAACTAGAAAAACTAATTCAAAATGAATCTTCTACACAATTTTGCATTGAGATTCTACAAAACAATAAATATACTAAATCTATGATACTACTACATGATACTATGCATTATGGAGATGGTATCATATAGTAATATCATTTACGATACTCCCCATTGTGACTAGTCTTACTACTCTTAATTAAATGCATGCATGCCTTTGAGAGAAAGTAATGTGGGATAAATATTCAGATTGAGCCCTGCAAATCGGGACGGAGGGAGTACCACTAGCACCTCTCTCCTTATTAATTGTGGTGCCACATCAGATTTTTGCCAAGATGGAGTAACTTAGCTAGTAATATGCATGTACATGCAATGCCAACTAAGCAAATTGGTGGCATGCCATGATAATTAATGAAGAATAAGAGGGAGGTAGTAACTTATAGTTACTATAACATCACATATACCAAGACAATATGATTAATTAGGTCTTGCATGACACCATCCACATGTTATCACTCACTATAAGGGTGGTAACTTAGACTAGTTTTTTTTTTGCGAATAGGTAACTTAGACCAGTTGCATGTGCATGACACTATACAAGTTACTCCCACTATGACCAGCCTTATGATACTCGCCCTATGACTAGCCTTCTAACTTTATTAGATCGATGTTTTTAAAGTTTGACCCACTTTCAGTGGCGGATCCAAAGGGTGGCCAGGGTGGTGCATGGACCACCCTGAGATTTCTACATAGCCAAAATATCATGGGAAAATATTAAATAACAATATAATTACATAAAAAAATTGCAATGTTGGATCATCCTGGTGTGTTGAGCTAGATCCGCTAGTGCCCACTTTATGGGAAAAATAGCAACATTTATAGCATTAAATTACTATCACTAGATCACTTTTGAAATGGAGTTCCATGATATACTGATTTCATTTCATATACTAGTATGTTGCTACTTTTTTAACAAAGTTGGTTAAATCTAAAAATATTTAACTTAGGAGAGACCTAAACGTATACTTATTTGAGGACTGAGAGAGTACTTCCTTCCGTTCCATCATCAATCGCTGGAACGTGACTTGATGGAAAAAAGAAAAAAAAATAGATGGGTGCGGAACGTTGATTCGCCAGCCAGTCTCCCGGCGCACCGTGACAAACTAATCCATCACACGATGAGCCGCTATAAGAGCCCATGGTCTACACGCCAAAGAACCTACTTGCAAACAAACGAAAAATACAACAGATTGTGTCGTGCGGACACACAAACCGATTAGCCCAGGGAACAGCTTGCGACGAGAACGGCAGAGGTCGATCCATATCCATCCATCAGGGCGACGACATGACGCGGCTACGTGGAGGATCACTGCAACGGACTTGTCTTGATTGACAACTGGGTGACTAACCCGGTCACGGGGTGGGAGATGACTTTGTCGCCGCGATCGCCCCCAAGCCTTGGGATGGAGTGCCTCCATGAGGACGACTACCTAGTGTTTGATCCTGCCATGTCACCTCATTTTCAGGTGTTCTTGATACCTAGTATACCTTACATTGAGGGATGGTTTTCAAACCTAATGTACGAAATTAAGCCCGCGATGTTAGAATCCGAATGGCCACCTCCTCCGACATATGTACTGCAGGTCTTCTCGTCGGTGGATGGACGATAGGAGGAAAATACCTTTATACGGCAAGGACCGTCCGCAGGGACTATTGCCGACATGGGAACAGGAACAATAATGGACTCCTATGGTGCGCGCCATGCCGTCTATTGGCGTGGTGCACTTTATGTGCATCGCGAAAAGTATTTTGTTATCAGGAAGCTGTGTACATACTTTTTGATTATCATTATTGCATCTTATGATTGCTTGTTCCAACTTGTGTGGTATGATTTACTGATGTGTGTTGGCAAATAATATGGTTTCATGCAGGTTATCGTTATCAAATAGAACATACACCAGGTAATTAAACCACCAGGAATTCTTCAATCTGGGAGCTTCCAAGATTGTTATCCAGGAAAGTCAAAAAAGGAGTGTATTATGTTAGAGTTACACATCCATGCCAGCTTCAGCTATGGGTCCTTAAAGAATCTTGTGGATACGCCGAATGGGCGTTGGAGCATGATAGGGACCTTTGGCCAACTACGTGCTTTCCTACAAGTTGATTTTTTATTGAATATTTTGTTCGATCTCATGTTTCTATCAAGTCTTCCATGTCCCCAAACTTTTAGGAATGGACTTGTCTGGTTTTCAATAAAAATTCCTTTGGTAATTTATATTCTCCCATCAAGATTCAGCCTAGATTGAGATATTAGTTACTGTATAAGTTATCAATCCATGTCATGATGCTTCATGACCGACGAACACACCCTTCAGCCTAACATCTCCGGAGAACAAATGAAGATCATGTTTTATACTGGAAGTCAAGGACCAAATCAAGATCATGTATGAGTAATATTGGAGGTTGCAGCCAGTTCTTGTGTATTAGACGCCGGTTAATTAAAGTGCATGTGCAGGAGTAGTAAGAAGAAATATCGCCTAGGATAAAAATCGCATATTGGAGCTTGCGGTCAATCTTTTTTTTGACAGTAAACAACGTTTTAAGTAACAAGATTACACAAAGTACCTCCTCAGAGGCTACACCGATACAAGTTTTTGCTAAAGTATGCGCTGCTACATTCAGGACACGGCTCACATGAATGGATGACTTTGACGAGAATTCTTGTGCCATGACTTTGATGCCCTCCACCAAGATGCCAACTGAGGATTGAACAAGTGACAAGCAGTCAGAAGAAAAGATCACCTTACCAAAGCCCTCCTCCTTGGTGAGAACTACCGCACGCCGAAGGGCCAATGCTTCAGCCTCCTCGGGAGATATTAGACCCAAGATTTGTTGACGACATGCAATCACAAACAAGCCAGTATGGTCCCTGGCAACCACTCCCGCACCCATGCGGCCTGTAGATTCGAACAGAGCTGCATCGGAGTTAACAAGCACATAACCCGGCGGCGGCGAAGTCCAAACTAGAGCTGAATTAGAGGACTCACTCCTGATGACCGAGGATGTCCTGAATAACTGCTCCCTGACCAGTTCGACGTATGCAAGATTCTTGTTGCAGGTCCGACTCGGACTCGGCTTAATCTCCGAGTCCCGCACCTCATTTCTTGCTTCCCAGATGTGCCAAAAGGCAACAGCTAGGGTAGTTGCTATAGGGGTTCACGTATGAAAACAATAAAATTTTACCCTACGCCCCTAAACCCCTGATGCTGCCAGGACCTATTTATTAGTAATGCAGTAATCAGATGAGCTTTTCGCGAACTTACCCTTGAAGACCGAAAAGCGTTGTCAACGCTCAGGAGTGTGGTTGATGTAGACGAGCCGAAACCGATCTCAAGGTCGTGATGAAGGCCTTGCGCTCCCGCGGCTCCAACGACTTGAGTGCCTCAAGTGTGACACCTCGCAGGGAGTTACATGCATCTGGTGCATGGCGATGACTCCCGCTTCCCCGATCCAGCAGCCGTTGCGGAAGTAGAGCTCCTGGATCCGAATCCCGCAGCGCGACAGCGCTCCGTGGTGAAAATGTCTCTCATTTGCGTAGTCCAAACTTGGGGCCATGGTCACGGGAGAGAGAGAGAGAATATTAATTGGAGGTCTCCCCAAAAGAGAGGGAACATTTATTGAATATTGTGTGTATTTATCTGGCCAAATACCCCCACTATATATAGGGGGGAGGTACTACCTCCCTCAATGTCCCGAGGTGGGACTAAAGAAGGGGAGGTGGGGAGATGCGCCAGCCATCCCCCACATATGGGCCCCACGTGGGGGGCAGCCCACATGTTGTCGACGGCCCTCCTAGGCCCCTCCTAGGGCGGCGCCGCCCCCCCCCCCCTCCTGGGCCCTTTCCCTCTGGGATTTGGCCCATTAAGCCTTTTGACCTTTTAATTGATTTTCTCTTTATTAAATAATTATGAATAAATGATTAAATCAATATTTAACATTCATTCACATATTATTCAATCTCCGTGATCATGGAACACCTTCCACCTCCACTCTGGACATCCTCAGGACTTACCGAAACCCTTTCGGTTTTCTCTCTTCCTATTCTTCGTGATTCTTCTGATCCTATAAACACTCTCTAAAGAATCACCAAGCCCTTAAGCGTGATACCCCACGGTTCGGGAACACTCCAGATATGATCGGGACACTCGTGGACCAATGATCAACAGAGGGACCTGGATGGCCATGTGACCCATGTGCATTCCACAAAGATCTTTTGTCGTTTGAACCGTGACTGTCGCGTCTTATTCCTTTTATCTCTCGATACTTGCATTAATCAAGATATGATCAATGACATCACCATGTCGTGTTCAGTCTCATTACTGAACAATACTACTTGACGCGTTTTTACAAGTTATATCCATGTGCTCAAATCACACGCTGCGCAACTATTGGATATAACTTCTCTGAGCGGGCCTTCGAGTATCTTTCCATCACGCGGATGGACAAATCCTGCTCTTGACATGTATTGCATCTACTATTCCTCTGAATACCTGAACACACGTTTATTGTCACTGTATTACCAGGTGATATTTGATGTTATCTAAGCATTCTCGGGAGACAATGATTGATATAGCCTCACGGTCTAAGGAATAGTCTACTAGGTCTATTCTAATCATCGTAACTTGAACTTCGTGACATGATTGGGTCACGATGTTTAGGTTGGGTATTAGTTCATTATCTCATTTTCAGAATGAGTTGACTCCATTTCCAACTGGCATAAATGCCACATGATCAGGAAACCTTGATCATCTATTAACCAATGAACCAGTGACTAGAGTTTCATCTGGAACCTCTGGTTGTTTATATATCACACATGTATTGACGTTTCCTTTTAATACAGTTATAGAATGATATAAAACTTAATCATAAACTATATCAAATATGATAACAATCCTTATTATTATTTGTCTCTAGGGCATATTTCCAACAGTTGCCTGTATCCCTGTGGCATGATCTAGGAAATCAAATAACCACTGTCTGGTTGAGGCGAAGCTCTTGTGATCCAGCTTAAGAGGAACACTCTAGTTAACCTCTCTCCAAACCGTACGAGCGAATTGGCAGCTTAACAATGTATGATCAATGCCCTCCATCCGCCCACAGAAGATACAAGGCCTTGTATCCGGTACTTTTCGCTTCCGCAACTAAATACCACTAGGAAGACAGTCCTGAGAAAACCACCACAGATGAATTAACATTTTACCTGGGTCCTTAATCTTCCAAATTGCCTTACATTTCTTCTCATCCTTCATCCAAGAAGAGCTAATGTCGCCCATCTTACTCCTTGCAAGAAGGAACGTTATTGTGGTTATTCTTGCCATATGAATTTTCATTATTCTTGCCATATGAATTGTGGTCATACGAATTGTCATTATTCTTGCCATATGACTTGTCAAAATTTACTTTCTATGTTCTATCCTATGTCAAATTACTCGTGAATCTTGTGTGTTTGCTTTCGAACTTGTAGGATGTGCATGCAGGATAAACTCGTCGATACCCGACGATGTGTTGACATGTGGACTTGTATTATGAACATATGCACTTGTTATGCACTTATTTGTGTTGTTGGAGCTTGTATGTAAACTATTATGGACATATGACTTGTTTGTGAACTATTTGTGGTATTGGAGCTCGTTTGTGATCTATTTGTGGCAATATATCATTTGTATTGTGTATGTGAGATTCTATGCATGGAAATATGTTGCTGTTATGCCATAGATGTTCGTTTTGATACATATTTTGTGCTATTTGAATTTGAATAGCAAGGAATTTAGCAAAAAAATGTCAAAAAAATTGCCTAGACGTTTGTCGTCTGCAAACACACAGCACTGGCCTAGCACCCCAGGTGGGATGGCCTAGGAGAGGCTTTGGGATGAGCTGGCCCAGGAGGCTCACGGCAAAGATCCTGACACGACAATGATCGCGGCCCATAGCATAGGAAGCCACACGACAAAGAAGGGAGGCCCACGGCAGCGATGTGGCGCATGGCAAAGTATGACACACGATCGAAGAACACAACAACGAATCGCTCACACGGAAAACTATCGGTGGGACCCACCAAGACGGTGTCAAGTACATTTACTTTGTCGTGTGGTTGGTTCCGGCACATGGCAAGATTTGGAAATGCGCACAACAAAGATTATTTGTTGTGTACACTTCGCTGTGTATCGACACACAATAGTGTCTTTGCCATGGGTATGGAGTGGTTTTTCCGTGTGATGGTCACACAGCAAAGATCCAGTTTCCCGTAGTGAATGGAACACTACCCTAATGAAGAAAAGAATGCCACACAATGCCTCTTGTGTTCTATGTCTCGGTGAGATGGGAATGGTGTTGCACCTGTTGGATACATGGAACGTCACTAGAAGCCTTTGGGTGATTGAAGTGGGAGATCTTGAGAGAGATCTCTTTCAACAGGTCTGGCCTTTTTTGAATGAATCAAGTGTTCTGGCCGACGGGGAAGAAGGGGCTTTTATACCCCCCTGACACAACTGAGCCGTTGGAGCCTTTGGAGGCCGGATTATCCGGCCCAAGTGAGGGTCGGATTATCCGGCCTGGGGAAAACTCCGCCTTAGACTCGGATTATCTGGAAAATAATCCACCCTAGTCAGAGCGTCGCGCCGAGCAAGCCCTTTCTTGTCTCCTAGGGGCCGGATTATTCGGCCCAAGGTGAGGGACGGATTATCCGGTGAGGGGAAGAAAATCCACCCCTTTTCGGACTTTTCGGGGAAAAGTCCGCCCCTAGACTAAGCGTCGCGCCTTGCCTGACCTTGATTGTCTCCTGGGGGGGCAGATTATCAGGCCCAAGGCATGGGTCGGATTACCCGGCTAGGGGAAGAAAATCCGTCCCTTTTCGGACTTTCTAGGGAAAAGTATGCCCTCAGACTGAGTGATGCGCCTTGCTTGCCTTTGCCAAGTGAGTCAGGCCGGATTATCCGGCCCTTGGAGGGGGCGGATAATCCAGCCCCCAAACACAATAACTTTTCCCTGCACACTTAGCACACATGAGAAAACTCCACGGTATTGTTATCTAACACACAAAACATAGGGAACCATGAAATGTTCTTTGAATCTCCCCCTTTTTGGTGTTAGATGACAATACTAGTATTTGCAAGATAGTTCTCAAGACAACAATATTTTAGTGAATGAAAAAGACTCCCCCTAAATGTGTGCATACCAAAATTTGCATTTGATTAGAAATACACACAAGAAGGTACAAGTCTATTTCGTTGAAACATACGTGAAAAATTCATACCATCGGAGGGGAGATAGATGCATCCTCAAAATATTATAAGAATATCCAATGATAGCCATAATGAGCGCCTCTCTCGATATAGATATCCAATATACCCAATATGATAGATGAATCCATAAGAATAATCCACAAGATAAATCCAGAGCCACACCAACATAGTATCATACAGCACAAATCACAAATAAAAGTTCAACGCTAAATGGGCACAAGCGAGAAAAAGACCGAAAAGCTAAAGTGCAAATGCTTGTACCCGACCCATGCAAATCCGCGAAGACCTAATAGGAAGAAGAGCGATGCTAGCGCCCCAAGAGATAACTCGTAGTCATCATCGTCGTCCTCGTCCCCGTCCTCAAGCTCCTCGGTGTCATCCTCCTCATCATCAGTAGTGGCCGCAAAACCCCCACAAGGTGTACAAGGGACTTGTGTGCAAGAAAAGATGGCTTAGGGGTAGGGAAATGCTTGGGATTAAGAGAACCAAATTGAGATGGTACTACACACTCAAAATTGCAAGAATCAAATTAACTAAAAGCCAAGATTGAGTATGATTCCCATAAGAACATGAGATGAGCAAGAAAAACCAAAAAGATCCACATAAATCCAACTCTTCTCATGGAAGAGGGCGGTGGACGAGGCCACCTTGTTGGAGTTCATAGTATGACACCGCGAAGATATGTCTTGGGTTCATGACCAATACTCATCAATAAGCTCACATATCACAAAATGATATAAAGAGAAATGATTTGACTTGCTTTCGGCATCATGGGGGGAGGGTTAGCCCAATCAATTAGGACCACACTCCCCTATATCCATGCCCACACCTAGAACAAATAAGGATGAGATGTACGAATGAGTGCATGGGTAATCAAGACAAGCTCCTTGAATCAACGATATTTAGCTCATTTCTCAAGTAGCAAAACCTTGCTTCATCAAGTGGTTTCGTGAAACTATCAGCAGGTTGGTTCTTCGTGCTCACAAAAGATAGATCAATATTGCCTCGAGCAACATGGTCCCGAATAAAATGATTCCGAATCTCAATATGCTTCATCCTTGTGTGTTGTACCGGATTGTACGCAATTTTGATTGCACTTTCATTATCGCATAAAAGAGGCACTTTGTCACAATTGACACCGTATTCCTTTAAAGTTTGCCTCATCCATAGTAACTGAGTATAAGCACTGGCAGCAGCAACATATTCAGCTTCGACGGTGGAGAGAGATATACAATTCTGCTTTTTAGAAGACCAACATACTAGAGACCTTCCCAAGAACTGACAAGCTCCAGAAGTTGATTTCCGATCATCTTTATCACCAGCCCAATCTAAATTAGTATAACCACATAGAGAGAAATTAGAGCCCTTGGGATACCATAGACCAAAATCAGGGGAATGAACCAAATATCGGAAGATCCTCTTGACCGCCACTAAGTGGCTTTCTTTAGGAGCTACTTGATACCTTGCACACACACCTACACTCAACACAATATCAGGTCTAGATGCGCATAGGTAAAGGAGAGAGCCGATCATGGACCGGTATACCTTTTGGTCCACATCTTTACCATGGGGATTAAGTTCAAGGTGACATTTTGTTTGCATCGGAGTGGCGATGCCATTAAGATCTGTAATCTTGAATCTCTTGAGAATGTCTTGGATGTATTTTGCTTGATTTATGAAGGCTCCTTCTCTAAGTTGTTTGATCTCAAATCCAAGAAAGAACCGTAATTCCCCTATCATAGACATCTCAAACATGTCAGTCATAAGCTTTGAAAATTCATCATTAAAAGTTTTATTAGTAGAGCCAAAGATGATGCCATCTACATATAGTTGGAATACGAAGAGCTCCCCCTTAACCTTCTTAGTAAAAAGAGTGGGATCGATTTACCCAACTTCGAAGCCACGGTCTAACAAAAGCTCTTTAAGGTGCTCATACCACACACGTGGGGCTTGTTTAAGGCCATAGAGTGCCTTATCGAGTTCGTAGACATGGTTCGGGAAGTTAGGATCCTCAAATCCCGGGGGTTGCTTTACATATACCAACTCATGTAGAGGACCATTAAGAAAAGCACTCTTATCGTCCATTTGTTGTAATTTAAAATTGTTGTGAGCAGCAAAATCAAGAAGGATACAGATGGACTCAAGATGAGCCACTAGAGCATAAGTCTCGCCGAAGTCGATGCCCTCCACTTGAGAATAGCCTTGCACCACGAGTCTTGCCTTGTTCCTTACAACAATGCCATTTTCATCCTGCTTATTCTTGAAGATCCATTTTGTGCCGATAACATTGCGGCAATCCTTGGGATTCTCTACTAATTTACAAATCTTGTTGCACTCAAAGTTATTAAACTCTTCATGCATAGCAACAACCTAGTTGAGAACACCCCGGGCAAAGCTAATGTCATGGCCGATGCTCTCAGCCGAAAAGCTTATGTCAACAACCTCATGGTGGAAGAACAACAGCCTCTCTTGTGCGAGGAATTCCGCAAGCTTAACCTTGAAATTGTGGATCAAGGTTATCTTCTGAATTTGCTAGCAACACCTCTCTTGGAAGAAAAGGTCCGTTCCATTCAGCTTGGGGATCCTTACACTAAAAAGATCATCTCCAACATTCAACTTCCGAAGTATGAGTCTTTTCACATTGATGACCAAGGCACTCTTTTCTTTGAACACCGGATGTTTGTTCCGAACTACCCGGGTTTAAGAGAGCAAGTTCTCAAGGAGGCGCATGATTCTGTTCTTTCTATCCACCCTGGAAGCACTAAGATGTACATGGACTTGAAAACACAATATTGGTGGCCTGGTTTGAAACGATATTGTGCCAAGTATGTCTCAGAGTGTGATGTGTGTCGCAGAGTTAAAGCTGTCCATCAGAAACCTTCCGGTCTTCTACAGCCATTGAAGCCTCCGGAATGGAAATGGGAGAAAGTAGAGATGGACTTCATCACTGGTTTTCCAAGGTCGCAGAAAGGCAACAATGCAATCTTTGTTATCATTGACAGGCTTTCGAAAGTAGCTCACTTCTTTCCAGTCAAGGAAACAATTTCTGCAATTCAGTTGGCTGAGCTCTATATCAACAGAATTGTCTCTCTGTATGGAGTTCCTCTTGAGATCAGTTCAGACCGTGGAAGCATCTTCACTTCCAAGTTCTGGGGAAGTTTCCAAAATGCTTTGGGAACAAAACTAAACTTCAGCACAGCGTACCACCCTCAGTCGCAAGGACAAGTTGAAAGGATCAATCAGATTCTAGAAGATATGCTTCGTGCTTGCGTTATCTCTTTCGGCATGAAGTGGGAAGAATGTCTTCCTTATGCTGAATTCTCTTACAACAATAGTTTCCAGAAAAGTCTAAAGATGGCACCATTTGAGGCTCTCTATGGTCGCAAATGCAGAACTCCGATTGGTTGGTCGGGCGCAGGTGAAAGAATATTGTTTGGTCCCGACATTGTAACTCAAGCGGAGGAGAAAGTTCATATCATTCTTGAAAATCTGAAGATTGCTCAAGGTCGCCAGAAGAGCAATTATGACAGAAAGCACACGGACATAGAGTATGTTCCTGGTGATCTCGTTTACCTTCGTGTCACTCCCATGAGAGGTACGCACCGCTTTGGTATCAAAGGAAAGCTGGCTCCTAGATACATCGGTCCTTTCAAAATTCGTGGAAGAAGAGGAGAAGTTGCTTATGCTCTTGAGCTTCCTGAACAACTCAAAGTCCATGATGTTTTTCACATCTCTCAACTCAAGAAGTGCTTCAAGGATCCCGGTAGGACCATGGACCATGAACTCATCAATCTCCAACAAGATCTGTCTTATCAAGAACACCCCACAAAATTCTTGAAGTCGCAGAAAGAAGGACTCGCAACAAGTCCATCAAGTTCTGCAAGGTGCAGTGGTCGCACCATTCTGTTGATGAAGCCACCTGGGAACGTGAAGATGAGCTCCGTGCCAAGTATCCTACCCTCTTTGAGCCTTCTTCTTCCTAGAATCTCGGGGCGAGATTCCTGTTTAGTGGGGGAGAGTTGTAGCATCCCAATTGTCTAACAATTGAATGCTACTTGTCCTAGTAAGATATTGGCTACTCCATATATATTATTGTTGCATCATAATTATATCATGCTCATGTCATCATGCCACCTTGCATTTGAGCATCATATAAAACTCCTGTTCTTTTGGTTCTTCTATCACATGCACTATTAATTGTATTTGCCTCTTGATATTGTATTTGGTTATTGATATATTGTTTAAATGCCCAAGTTGAGTTGGGGGCATATCTTTTATTTCCATTCCACCACTTTTCTTTCTATCACTTTATAATTCCACCATCCTACTAGATCATGAGCTTGTTTGTTTTTATTTGGGGTTTCATTTAGCTCATGGGCAATAGGGTGGATCTAGTCCCTTAATTCTTTTGCATGGTTTTATTCCACTTCTTGGAAATGCAAAAGATTAATGCCATCATATTATTATTGTTGTCACAAAATAAATAATGGCAATATTATTTTGCATGGGCCATGCAAGCTTCTCCACCACCTTTCTCTTCTTTGGTTTTTCTTTGGTTTTAATGGATCCTTCCTTTGTGAAAACACCTCCTACCACTCCACCATCCCCATAGTCTCAACCATATCTTTTTCTTTATTTATTTCTCCATGCATGAACCATATGAGGCCTATTCCTTAATTCATTTCTTTTTCTTTTTCTTGGAATTCTTTTCACCTCCACCTCATGATAATTCTAGCCTCCACCATGCTCCACTTGGGATGATCTTACCACATTCCTTTCTTTTATTTATTTTCTATTTACCTACATGTATGACCACATGAGCCTTATTCCACCTAATTCTTTTCTTCTTCTTTCTTTCTAGTTTCTTCTATACTTTAGCCCATGCAAGATCAAGCCAAGGTGTCTTCTTGGTTTAGCTCCATACACAAGATACAAATCTAAATATCTACTTAAATCTAACCTAGCCACTTTTACTCTCTCTCTCTCTCTAAAATCTACTAAACCCTAACTCACCTCTCTCTCTTACACCCTCCCTCTCTACCATGGGTACCACCTGGCCACTCTCTACCTGACCCACCACCCCAGCCACTCCTCTCTCTAACCTAGCTAAGCCTAACCCTAACCCTAGCCATGCCCTAACCAAACCGAGCCCCTTCCCTCTTTCTCTCTCTGCCGAGCGGGCCTAGCTGCACCACCATCGCCAAGCCCCACCTGCAGCCACCCTACCTCGCCCAGGACCAGCCCCAGCCAGCGCAGCCATGTGCTCGAAGAGGAGGAGGAAGAAAAGGTGGAACCGAGTCCACCTTTATCTTGCCGTGCCCCAGCTGCCTCCTTCCCCTCTCCCTCCTTTCCCCCCTCTCGCACGCCTCCTCTGGCCTCTCCAGATCCGCCCCGAGACGCCCCCTTCTTCCCCTCCTTCCTCTCCGTCCACCAGCAGCCGACGCTGGTCGCCGCCAGCAACCACCCCGCCCCGACGAACCAGCCCCGCAGCGCGACCGTGCAGTAGCTAAGGAGATCCAGGACAACCCCCTGCACCACCCCGACCGCGCCTACGCGAAGGAGACACTCCCCAGCAACCCCGCGCCTCGCCGCCCTTCAGGAAACCCTAGCCGACGGAGCGTCTGCCTCCCCGACGCTTCGCCGCTCCTCGCGCCGATCCAAGCCCACCAGCGAGCCCGCGGTGAGCATCTTCCCCTCCCTGACAACCTCCGCCTCGCCGTGCCGCCCTAGCGCCGCCGACCGTTTTGTCGAGCACTCTCAGGGCACGCCGTCCGTTGTAGTCTGCAGCCTTCCTGCGCCGCGCAAGCCCTAACTAGCCCGCGCCCTCCTCCCAGACAGCTCCCCTAGCACTACCGCACCGGCTCGCACCCCCAGCGCGAACGCCCGTGTCCCAGGTTCGAATCCCCGCCCCGCGCCGCGCGTCGGATTAGCGCCAGACGCGCGAAGACGATAAACAGTAGCCGCCCATGGTCGTTTTGCAAAAAGCCCCTCCCCTTTTTAATTACTGCACCCCGCGCTCCAAACGGCCCCACCTGTCCGTCGCCCTGGCCTTCTTGCAGAAACCACCCCCAGCTTTCCTGGTCGTAACCCGCGGTCCAGCTGGTGCCCCACCAGTCAGCCGCTGGGGCCATTCCCCACTGGCACGTGGCCCCTGCGCCAGTTGGCCCCGCCTGTCAGCGTCCGCGGCTAGCTCAGTCCGCGTGCAAAACGCGTTTCCTCGCACACGTGGCCCTAGTCCGCGCAGGCCCACCAATCGGCGTCTGGGGTTGATATTGCCTGGGTATAAAAAGTTTATCCCTGAGTCTGTTTTTATTCAAAACTTTTCCAAATTTATTTAAATTCAAATTCTTTTCAGATTCAAATAATTTTTAAAATACAAATCCAAATAATACAAATAATATATGTTTTGGAATCAGAAAAATGAGAGGAATTCAAATATTCCCTTCAAATTTTATTTTGCACACTTTAAATTTCGAGTTAATCAAAATTACAAGAAAATGCCCTTTTCCTTATTTAATTAATAACTTTTGTTTTATAAGACCAAATTTAACAAATGATATGTCTAAATCGATCAGCGCGACGAGCCCGTTCTATTTATGCAATCCTTGTTCTGAATTGAAGCATGCATCATGTCAACTTTTAAATTCTGAACTGTTTATGACAATAAAACTTGGGCAAATAAATAATAAAGTGCTTTATTTATAGTATCCACACCTCACCTTTGCCATGCTACTTAAATGCCATGCAAATTGTGCATCATTCATCATGGCATGCTTGGTTTCTTGTTGCATTTCAATTTATATGCTTGTGCACTTTATTTATGTTGGCCCTTGTTTGTTTGGTTCTTCTTCGAATAGACGCCCAGCAGGAGAATTACCAGGAATCACAGGAGTATTACCCAGATCCATCTCTCGCTTCAACTGAACTGTCAGGCAAGCACTACCACATGCTTGCATACATACAGTACCTATTGCCTCTATCTTCTTCTTGCATCATTGAGTCCCAATTGTATTAAATTGAATCCCAAGTACTACATAGCCTTTACTTTTAAACCACATTAAGCCTGTTCCGGTCCCATGAGCCATTACTACAGGAGTTGTTTGAGCCATGCGAGTCGTAGAAAAGCATGAGTAGGGTATGTGAGTGTCTGATGGATAATGAGGTACCTAAACAACATAACCTGAGTAGTAATGGGATAACCAATGAAAGAGGCACCGGTGAGCAATATCTGCTATCTGGTTTTTCATGCTCACTTGTGTCCCGTAGGACCCCGAGTACTTGATTTCTGTTCCTTGACTATTCGCACTATCCACATCCGGGAGGCCTTATGGACCCCCCTGAGCCAGAGCTTGATTCATTCTTATTTCTTGGGGCCACAATTAGTTTGGGGTTTTATTTCTATTCTGTACTTATGCCATGTTACTGCTTTATTTAAGATTGTGCGAGGAGCACCTGTACTGTTTTGGATCGTGACACGTTTTCGCTGTATCGACAAGCCCAGTCACATTTTCGGGTTCCCAGTCGTTTACCGCCGTCCACACAAACCTTGGGTCCGTCTCGGAGCCGGCCAACTTCGTTGCGGGTAGCTTAATGGGGTGGTCCCTGAAATATTTCTGAATCCTGTGATTGCTTTGTCGTGAATGCCTCGTTGGGTTTTGATTTGGTTTTTCCGAGGTTGATCGAGTGTGTGTTGCTATTCGTGCACCCCTGCAGGGTAAATCTTTCTGAAAGCCGTGTCCGTGGTTATGGACGACTTGGAGCACAGTTTCTCGTTCATAGACAAGTATAACTAAAGTACCGCTTTTAAATTGACTAAGTACTTGACTAGTAAATAGTGCAATACTCATGGAATGATTAACAAAACTGCCAACGGATGATGGGGGTTGTTCGTCCGCTTCCTCGTTGGTAAGCGAGGAGGAGGATGGATCTGTTAATTATACTGTTATAACTGTTGTTCTTAATTCACGGACTTCCGTCTATCATTGGTTAGGCGGAAGGTTAGCAAGTATCTGTAGAATTGTTAGGTATTATCTTTTGCTGCAATTGCGTCACCCCAGGTTGTGTCCCCTTTAGCGGCATAAAGACTTGCTGAGTACCCCTAGGGTCTCACACGATAAATTGTTTGATTCAGATGAACAGGTGTACCCGCAAGATGGATACTGGGTGGAAGAGACAGATGATGTTGGCAACGATCATTCGGTGTAGAGATTCCGGGAACGGGGATCCGTGTGATCTGTGGGCGGGATGTGTTTATTTATGGGGCATCTTATGCCAATTTGCTTCTTATCCGTACTCGGATCTTGTTTTCCGCTTCCGCCTGATGCTCTGATGGGTGATGTATGAGGAGCTATCCTAAATTATTATATCTATCTAGGATGTTTGGATCTTGCCGTATGGCATTCCAATATTTCTATTTCTTTTAGATGGAATGGTTCTGATGTACTGTTGTATGTGGCTTGCATACATACTCACTTGTGTATGTAGTTGATCCCTTCGCCTGCCGATTACGCCGCTCGTTCTTGTCCCGTTGTCTGAAAGTGGTTAGGACGGCCGAAAGGTCTACCGTGAGTGGCCCTGGGCCCCACCGTACTATTTTAACCACTTTCATTCATCCAGGCATTAACTAAGAGCGTAATTCACCGAGGTAGTTACATTGGGGTATTTCAACATATGCATCACAAACATCAACTTGCCCCGCACGGGAGCCATCATTTTCCTCGAACACCATACTACAAGATTCTACAATAGTTCCGGAGAGCTTATTGTAGACTCTATAAGTGTGGGATTCAGCACCATAACCAACAAAAATGCCTTATAAATCCTTAGACTCAAATTTATATAAACGAACTCCTTTAATGAGAAAGAAACACTTACAACCAAATACCCGGAAGTAGGAGATGTTTGGCTTGTTACCAGTAAGTATTTCATACGAAGGCTTGTCCAAGATTTTGCGGAGATAGAGCCGCTTGGGTGAATGGCATGCGGTAGAGATTGCTTCAGCCCAGAAGTTATAAGGAGACTTAAATTCAGCTAGCATAGATCTGGCCATATCCATTAAGGTCCAGTTCTTCCTCTCGGCAACACCATTTTGTTGAGGGGTGTACGCAGCAGAATATTGATGTCTTATCCCCTCTTTACTTAGGAATTCATTTAAGGTGTAGTTCTTGAACTCGGATCCGTTATCACTTCTTATTGCCAATATAGGGACATTGTGTTGACGTTGAACCTTGTTGGCGAAGTCGACGACCGTTTGTTGAGTCTCGCTCTTCAACTTGAAGAAATAGACCCATGTGTATCTTGAGTAATCGTCAACAATCACGAGGCAATATTTATTCCCACCGAGACTTGCATGAGATGGAGGACCAAAGAGATCCACATGGAGGAGCTCCAAAATCCTCTTTGATGAAATAATGGTGTTCATTTGATGGGGAGAATCATGCATTTTTCCTTCAACACAAACCCTGCAAACACGATCTTTGGCAAAGGAAACATTTTCTTTTAGTCCAAGGATGTGGCCACCCTTGTGGAGACTTTGAAAAGTTCTCATATTGACGTGGGTTAGTCGGCGATGCCATAGCCAACCCGCGTCGGCCTTTTGGAAAAGACACATCGGGCTTGTAGTGGTTTTCCCTGAAAAGTCCACCACATACAGGTCATTTTCGACATATCCCGCGAAAGCAACCTTTAGAGACTTGCTACACAAGAGTACCACCAAATCAGCATCAATAAAAACTGCAAAGCCCATCTTACCAAGGGCACGAACTGAAAGTAAATTGTAACCGAGGGTCTCAACAAGCATGACATCCACGAGAGAGGTATCGTGAGTAACCACAACTTTGCCAAGACCCAATACCTCAGATTTTGACTTGTCACCATAGGAGACGGTTATGTGATCATGGTTTGGTCACATCTCTGAGATGATCTCCTTGCTTCCGGTCATATGACTAGTGCACCCGCTATCGAGTACCCATTTAGACCCACAAGAAGCATATCCCTGCAAGAAAGTTACTTCTTAGTTTTAGGTACCCATTTTTCAATGGGTCCTCTCATGTTAGTGACAAGGGTCTTGGGAACCCAAATAGACCAAGAAATGTAACTATCATAAGGACCTATATAGCTAGCATAAAGATCACCATAATAATCACAAAATAACTCATAATTAGGATTATTAGTCCATGCAAAACCATCATAGCTAGTCTTGTCATTAGAGGTGGTTCTTGTCTTTGGTTGAGTAGTTTTGCTCTTCTTCTTCTTGTTGTTCTTCTTCTTTGTCTTGGGGACATAAACAATACCTTCTTTCCCATTGTTTGTCCTTTGCTTGCTAAGCACCTCATCTATGACTTCTTTAACTTTATGTTGAGATCCCTTTACAAGTTCTTCTTTTAGCCTTGCATTTTCCTCAACAATGTCTTCATGTCCACAAGATAGAGTGGATGTGCTGGGCATATCATACTTGTCCAATTGAGTTTGGAGCTGATCATGAGACTCATTTAGAGTAGAATGTTCACTCTCCAATTCCTTGTGAGCATTGTCAAGTTTCTCAAACTTCTCTGAGGGTCTAGCATGAGCAGCCCCAAATTCAACCTTTTCTTTCTTTAGTTTATTTACCTTAGCAAGAGCATTGACACGTTCTCTCATGAGCTGGGCAACAACCTCTTCATGGGATTCCTCAATTGACTCGAGTTTTTCCTCCAAGGATACTCGAGCTGCCTCTTCTTCTTCTTCTAAGGCATTCTTCAAGGAGGCTATCTCCAAGGCATCTTATCTTTCAATTCTACCCTTTCCTTCGAGAAGATCTTCGAAATGAGCTAGTTGACTCATAAGAGCATCAAAGTGAATTTTATGCTCACCTTGCAAGTTAGTGAAAAAATTGTCCAAAGCAATAACTTCTTCTTTTATCTTAAGACTAGTATGATCATCCATATCCATATTTATGTTAGTCTTAGGAAATGAAGAAATAGAAGATGATACCTCGGACCCTCTTGCCATAAGGCAAGTGATGTTGTTGTTGATCAGTGATGACGGGGTAGATGTGGTGGCTATAGCAGCCACCTCACGAGAACTATCTTCATCCTCTTCGTTTTCACTTGCAGAGGAATATTCTTCTTGTGCCACCAAGACAATCTTGGGTTGCTTCTTGTAAGGACCATTCTTTTTGATAAATGGCTTCTTTCGAGGTGCCTTGGACTTTTCTTTAAGGATGAGCCTGCCACCATTGTCTTCTCTATTTTGATATGGACATTCAGCCACAAAGTGTAACCTATCTCCACAATTGTAGCATGATCTCAATTTTGGGCCGTTCTCTCTTCTTCCACTTGACCCATTCTTGCGCTCGAGTTCCGACTTGGCCTTGGCTGGATCCTTCCAAAAATTCCTTGCATAGAAAGCCATGTACTCACCATGAGCTAGCTTGAGTTCCTCGGGACAACCCATGGAGACACCCTCGTATCCTCTTTCATCCTCATCTTGTTCAACAGCATTTGCCTTTAGAGCAACATTGACTCCTTTTTGCATTCTAATAGCCCGGACACGGGCATCTTCGGCGTTCTTAGCTGCAACCTTGAATGACGCCATTTCTTGCATGACTTCATTAGAAGTCATTTGATGGTAGTTGTGTCTACCTTGCAAGCTCTTCAAGTCCATTGGCTCAAATGGCATTAGAGCACTCACATATTTCCTTTTTATCCAAGCATCATCAATGTGAGTGGCTCCATGCTTTCTAAATGTTGTTGCAATGCCCTTGAGCCTTCTATACATATATTCATGGTCTTCACCATCCAACATGTAGAATCCTTCAGCTTCATTGCTAAGGGCATCATACCTATTTCTTCTCATGCTTTCATTTCCAATACATAGGTCGGTGAGAGCATCCCAAGATTCTTTGGCGATGTTGGAGTGCTCAATGTGGGGCATATCCTTGGGACCCACTCCGAGCTGAATCATGTGGAGAGCCATTGCATTTAGTTGCTCCTAGTCAAGTTGGTGGGGTCTCCAATATGAAGACCATCTTCGATAATCCTCCAAAGCTCAATAGACGAACTACATACATGAGATTTCATTAAGAATTGCCATTGATTAAATGAAGATGCAGTAAGCTTGGGTGGATCACCCCTGTTGTTTATATGAGGATGGGGGATAGGTGGGTCGGGAGAATATAGATGAGGAACCTCACTATAGTCCTCCTTACCACTTCCCTTCTTGGAGGCGGAACCATTATGTTTTTCACCTGCCACTCCATCTTCCTTAGATCCGGCGTGAGCCTTATCCTTGGAAAGAGGAGTGGTGGCCTCAGAGGAAGATGGAGATGGGGCTGTAGATGATGTGAGGCGAGCAATCATTTGGTGCATCTCCTCCATCTTAGTCTCAAAGGATTTCAATAAGGTTGTTTCCAATGTCTTGAGGTCATCCATTGTGACCTTGTCCACAACTTCACTCCCATTCTCCTTAGTACCCATACTTCTCTTAGGCGGTTAAGCCCAAAAAAAGAGTCGGGGCTCTGATACCAATTGAAATGGATTGTATGGGCACCTAGAGGGGGGGTGAATAGGTGCTACTTCAAATTTTAATACTTTTTCAATTTTAGGCTTGACACAAAAGGTAAATTCTCTAGATATACTATTATATAGAATTTCCCTATATGCAAACCTAACTACTAGCGAGTAAAGGCGAGTGAGATAGGGGAACGAGTAAACCGTAGCGAAGCACGTGGAGACACATGATTTGTTTTACCGCAGTTCCTTCCTTGTTAAGGGAAGTACATCTGTGTTGGAGGGGTGGGCGGTACTAAGACCACCACGCCACAATAGGCCTCACCCTGTTCTCCGATGGATCTCGCCACCAAAGGCCTGATCCACCTTTCCACTATGGGTACCTTTCGAGGCGGGAACCGGTGCCTTTACACAACTAGCAGGGGACAACTCCATAATCAAGTTGGAGGCTCCCGTATTGACAACAAGCTGCCACAAGAACAAGTTATCAATAACAAGACACAAGATCTAGATATTAACGAGAATACTAGATCAGGGATTTCTCCAAGTGAATGGAGAGGAGTTGATGCGCTTGATTCGTGATGACGATGTGGGTTGTCTCCTCCTTCAATTCCCCCAAAGATCGAAGCCTTCGGGTGATTGAAGTGGGAAATCTTGAGTGAGAGAGGTCTTTCAACAGGTCTGGCCTTTTTCGAATGAATCAAGTATTCTGACCAACGGGGAAGAAGGGGCTTTTATACCCCCTGACCCAACTGAGCCGTTGGAGCCTTTGGGGGCGGATTATCCGGCCTGGGGAAAACTCTTCCCCAGACTCAGATTATCCGGCAAATAATCCGCCCCTAGCCAGAGCGTCGCGCTGAGCCAACCCTTGCTTGTCTTCTGGGGGCCAGATTATCCGGCCCAAGGTGAGGGACGAATTATCCAGTCAGGGGGAGAAAATCTGCCCCTTTTCAGACTTTTCGGGGAAAAGTCCGCCCCTAGACTAAGCACCGTGCCTTGCCTGACCTTGATCGTCTCCTGGGGGCCAGATTTTCTGGCCCAAGGCACGGGCCGGATTATCTGGTGAGGGGAAGAAAATCCGCACCTTTTCGGACTTTCCGGGGAAAATTCCGCCCCTAGACTGAGTGACGCGCCTTGCTTGCCTTTGCCAAGTGACTCAGGCCGGATTATCCGGCCCTTGGAGGGGGGGATAATCCGGCCCCCAAACACAATAACTTTTCCCTGCACACTTAGCACACATGAGAAAACTCCACGGTATTGTTATCTAACACGCAAAACACAGGGAACCATGAAATGTTCTTTCAGCCGCCCCTCTAATAGACGCTGATGCGAGTCATAGATCACCAAGCCGGATCCTCAACACCACAGAGGCTCAATCCACCATAGCTATCCCTTATATTTCTGTCTTCATGAAGTTCTTCACATCTGACTTCACCATGGATTGTCAAAGACATGACACATGATGATAACAGGTAGCAGAGCTTCACCATGCTCCATCTGAAACCAAACGGCCAGCAAAAACTTAGGTGCGTAGGATCGAATTCCTCCCGATCCAGCAAACTCCAGGCATGATGCGCCCATAGGAGTTCGCCAGCGGAGCCTTCCAGAACTAGACAGTCTGGACATATCCATGAAAGGCAAGCACCAAGTAGATCTTTATCCTGATGTGCGAGAGATACGAGGATCACCACCTTTATTCAAGCCTTGCCGGCAGCCCGACGCCACCCTCTGGCGACCTGCAAGATCCACCGCTCCGACCCCTAGCAGCAGCCCGTGGGCTAGGCCAGCATCGAGAAAGGCAACGACAGAGCAAGATCGACCCACCACCGGATCCGTCCCAACCATGCATCGAAGAGGAATTGGGAGACACCCATATTTAAATCTAGGGTTTCGTCCATGGCCACCAGGTCTAGTCACACCTCCGCCACCGGCCATGGCGCCGCCGGGAGATGATCTCTGCCACCACCCCGACCAGGGGCGCCGCCCTGGCCGCTGCAGCGCGCGGACCATCCCTGCCCCAGCAAATCTGGCGGGACGCTCTGGCAACCACTACCCCATACCCCTTCGGTGGCTAGGCCTGCCGCCACAACGGCGAAGTCCAGTGGCAGAGGCGGCAATAGAGGCAAGCGGGGGGGGGGGGGGGGGGGGGGGGGGGCTTTCGCGGCGCGCGGGTCGCCTCCTGCTTCGCCCTGGGGAGCGACGCGAGAGGCAGCCTGCCCTTTCTCACCTGACATGGTAGACGATTTGGGAGGAGCGCAACACACGTATCTTCAACAACACAACAGCACCCACAAGGAGGACCCATTGTTGTATCGTAGGGGACGCAAAGCTTTGGCGAAATACAGGAAGATCTGAGTGCTGCAGACATAGTACTTCATAGACCGAGGGAACCAGAAGTTGAGCTTTCAGCGGCTAGGAGCTTTGCCTAGTGTTTTTCTTTTCTTCTTTTGTATTTTCTGTTTTGAACTTGTTATACATCTTGTCGGTCGAGAAAGATAGTAGACCCGTACATGTGCATGCCTAAGGGGAATGGGTCCGAATCGCCCCATCCGGCACCGAGACCGACGAGGCTCCAGCGAGCCGGATTCGTCGCCAGCAAGCTCTTGGCGACGAGGACAATGCACCAAAATTTATTGTGCATATATCCTTGAAAAAAAAGTACATTATTGGAGATTGCTCTTAAACCTGTCACGATAACTGTAGCAATTCCAACAAAATAATGTAACAGCCAGAGGCACGCTGTGTTCGTGTCGCTATCGTTTACTTTTTCCTTTCGTCGTGTATATCAGTTATCCACGATCTAGTCCATGGGATGAGGCGGAAAAGCTGGATGGAGGGCCGGCTTAATTAGTAGGATCGAATGAATAAAAGAAAGAAAACAGGAAAGACGCAATTCAGTGCGCGTAAAACTCTGTCTCCTCTATGTGTGACAGGCTGTTCTTCAGTCTTGGATTAGGAGAAAAGTTCAGAGCGGTGTTCATTGTTTTCCTACAGATTCAACCACGTGATCGCGAAGTGCTCTCGAGATTAGGACCTCACGTACGTGTGTTATTATTTTTGATTGACACGCTGCAAAAGGGAGGAGTCCAAGGATCGGACGTCCGATACCTAGTTCAAGTTCTTATCTTCCACGAATCAGATTCGTATGGGAATCCTCTAACATGACGATTAGTCTCCTAGTTTTGGAAATTGGCTATGCCAGGCGAGTATATATGGTAGACCGTTTGCATTGTCTCCCAAAACTAACGAGCCACAGCGTCGATTGCGTGGTTTCTTTCGGCGATTTTGCTTACGAACCAGGCTCTTGGAAGATCAGATCGGCGATAGCTAACAGCAAGATGCATGCCACCACCTCAGGAAAACGAGGATGCATATCTCCCTGGCTGCCGCTGGCAACCCGGAGCCCCACGGTTTCTTGGGAATCGCTGCAAGGAGATTTGGTTCGGTTGGTCGCCTCGCGCTTGCTGGTCGACGATTTACTGGACTATGTCCGTTTCCGCGCCGTCTGCGCGCACTGGCGATCAGAGACTCTCTCCCCGCGTGGCCGCGGCGTCATCGATCCATGTTTCCACCCGCATCGCTGGAAGATGTTCCCGGAGGGCCGTGACCTTTATCCTGGACACCCCGACCTGCATGACTACATCCGCTTCTTCAACCTAGACTCGGGTGTCTTTGTACGCTTCCGCCTCCCGCTGTTCACGAACCATTGTATCCTCGATTCGGTCAATGGCCTATTCCTCCTCCAGAGGGACGAAGACACGGCCATCCGTCTCCTCCACCCTTTCACCGGTGACATCGTCGAGCTTCCACGGCTCGCCACCCTCGACTCGCTGAAACCCAAGGGAGCAAATCTGCCGTTCCGTCTCGCTGGCCTCAGATACATCTCTACTTGTGCTTCCTTTGTCGCAGGAGCCGTCACCGTTTTGATTACCTTGAATAGGAACTTTTACGTGGCTGTTGCAACCTCCCAGCTGGATACGCAATGGACACTGGTAAGCTGGACATGCCCAATGTCATATATCAACGGACCGCTACCAATACATGGAAAGATATACGCAGTTCCGGCCCCTATGAACACTATGGAAGGTGCACCACAGATTTTCGAGATGGACGTGCGCAACTATCAAGACCCACCAAAGCTGATATTCACGTGCCCGATAGAGAAACACCTACGCGCTTGCCATCTGGTAGAGTATGGCTCAGAGGT
The DNA here is from genome assembly GCA_910589775.1 of Avena eriantha. NCBI lineage: Eukaryota > Viridiplantae > Streptophyta > Magnoliopsida > Poales > Poaceae > Avena > Avena eriantha. The sequence continues at coordinate 180,193,512 of OU342743.1, read as the reverse complement.
CTTAGTGGTTGCACACGACGACTCTAGCCTATCCCACATAACAGTTTATAGGCTTGCTGACCTTATCTTGGGAAATTTCATTCCGGTAACCAACATCGGTGAGAAGGCTATCTTCATGGGACCAAGGAGTATTTGTGTTTCTTCCGGAGCTTTTCCTATGGTCAAGGCAAATACTATTGTCTACTTCCGCCCACAAAAGCACTATTTTGCGCAATACGACATAAGTCGTCGAACCTGGTCATCACCGGTTATGGACCCGTGCACCATAAATGGCCTTGCACAAGGCCCTCGTAGCATTCTATGCCATATCTTGACATGCTGCTCTAACAAGCATTGGTACGTATATTATAGTATGTCATATATGTGTAGGCTGCTTTTGTGCAAACACATTGTTATATTATACTATACAGTAGTTGGTTAACTGTCGTCGCCTTTCCTTTCTCTGTGCTTGTAGGAACAAAGGACAAGATTACACATACACGAGAACAAGAGGTCCATCACCCGAGTGGAAGGTGAAGAAAGAGTTTCGAAATCTGGACTAAAACGTATGCCAGTCTTACTTTTTTTAACAGAATATATCAGTCTTACTCGTTCTTAATAACATATACAAGCAGGATGTACTATTACATGGTGCAACATTTTTTTAATTTGGATTTAACATTTTCCGCTTACGCATGATAATATATGGCTCTATCCCTCTATTGATCCTTTTAATACAAAGAAGCTGGGGAAAAAATGTATTCCAGAATATTATCCTAGTAGCTGGCTTTCTCTACGATGATGTGTCTTCTGCTATTCTATATGGTTTTTGGTCATATTAGCGTTCCTGGTTGTATCATCCCGGTGACGTCTTCTTTTATGCTCATGTCTTTTATTTTTCCTCCCAGGCCTATGTAACACATTTGTACCCAAAGCTGGTGATGGACGACTTTCATCCTTGCAATTCGAAGAAAGAGGGGAGTTTTTGTTGAAACAGGGAGTCCTTCACTGAAATATACAAACGAGAGAGGGAGAGGTTTTACGGATCTATCCCGTGCCAAGCAATTTGAGCCGGCGATGGAGAACAAAGCCACAAAATGTTCGGTGGCTAGCTACTTCACTTTGTTTTCTTTTTTTACATACTTATGATATATGATGTACCGTGTGAACAGAATGTTCTATGGCTATTTCACTTCTGTTTTCTCCGTTAATTGTATTTGAACGAGTTAGGTATTAGGCTACTAGTGTCGGTATCCCGAAGCTGGGAGTTGCTGACTTGTTAGCTTTTTAATTTGTAGCTCCGACCTTCCTTATCAGTTTTGTCTAGGAACACCGTACATACCTGCACAAATTGAGCATTTTAATCCCCACTTTCATTCTTCTTAAATATTGGACAGAACTGAACTGGTGCGCGCTATCTAAAAAAACACACATGCCCCGGTGCCCAAGTTGGGTTCAATACGAAAAGATGCATGTGGCCATGTACTGTACTGTAATGGAAAAGAAGCAACAACCACATCCATCAATGATTTCCACGACACAATTACCTTGTTGTGATCATGATCTTTCCACTCCAGTGGTTCACGCATCAAGCATTCAATACATGCGATGCGCAAAGATCGAACATGACCAAGAGCTGTAACAGTTAGGATTGGCAACAAGAGAAGCATGAGCCGCCATAAATCATCAGCCGCCAGTTGTGTCAATTCACCCAGACCACAGTGAATTTCCCTGAACTGAGAAAGCCAAGATATATCATTTTATGACATTATAGCCAAGATAGATCATTTACTGTTTCTCCAGCTTGTTCATTTGAAAGTTGAAACACAATAAACTTGTCTGAATCCAATACTGGCAAGTTGGAATAGCAATGAGATACCAATAGCAATCACAGAGAGGAATTAAATTGTTAGGCCGATGTACCACCTAGGGTAGGTACATGTCTACAACCTCCTAGCTCTCAACCTCACACAGCAACGTAATCGAGAGTAACGAGTGAGAGAGGAAACGAGCGAGAGACGAAGAACACACAGATTTTGTGCAGCGTTCAACTTTCTGCTTTTCTTCCGTTTATCTTCCTTTTATTCGAAGGGAATACAAAGCATGCCGTGACTTACGCTACGATCCCTACTGAAACGTGCCATCCCACATCGGATTGAGCCCACGACGATCCTATCGATCGGGAGTGCGCGCACAAACTGCGTCAACACTCAGCTAAGATTTAGCTAACTAGACTCTGACGAAACTGAAACTGTTCGATAGAGACACATTCTGAAACTACAAAATAACAGACTTAACCTAACAGCTAGTTTATTCCAACAGACTCCCCCAAAGCTAGCTGGGATTAATCAACGCTCACCGTGCCAATGCGCGCACGAAGCTCCTGGAAGCGAATGCGCCCGAGAGGTTTGGTGAGGATGTCCGCAAGCTGCTCTCCGGTGTTGATATGCTCAACGCCAATCTTCCCGGAGTTGATGCACTCGTGAATGTAGTGAAAACACACCTCAATGTGCTTGCTCCAATCGTGGAACACCGGACTCTTGCATAGTTGGATGGCTGACTTGTTGTCGATGAAGATCGTGGTCGCGCTCCACTGCTCGCCGGTCATGTCGTCCATCAGGCGACACAACCACACTGCCTGGCATGCTGCAGTTGTAGCGGCGACGTACTCAGCTTCGCAGGACGACAACGCCACGATCTTTTGCTTCTGCGATTACCGAGTGATCGGGCTGTCACCGAGAAGGAAGAGGATGCCAGCAGTACTCTTCTGATCATCGACATCACCGGCCATGTCGGAGTCACCGTACCCAACCATCTCCCGCTCGCCACCGCACGTGAACTTGCAGCCAAGGGAGCGGGTGCCAGCTATGTAGCGGAGGAGGTGCTTGATGGCGGCCAGATTCTCCATTGTGGGTGCCTCCATGTACTGGCTCACGTACCCCATCGCGAACGCGATGTCAGGGCGGGTGTGCACTAGATAGCGCAAACCCCCGACCACGCTCGGTGGAACGTTGCGGCAGTATTGGGTGCCTTGCTCTCCTTGCTGAATTTGAGCTGCAGCTCCATCGACACAAGTGCAGGGTTGCACTCCACCATGCATGCGCGCTCCAATAGCTTGCCTGACAAGGTGATGCTGCACACGTTCTGGCGAACCTCGATGCCGAGGTAGAAGTGCAGAAGCCTGAGGTCACTCATGCGAAACTGCTCCATCATCTCCTTCTTGAATCGCAAGATCTCATTCGCGTCCGCGCCAGTAACGATCAACTCGGCAACGTACACACCGAGCATCAGCCATGAACTGCCATGCCCACGCGGATAGATGGCGTGCTCCGATGGACTGGAGGTAAACCCTAGCTGCTTGAGAGTGTAGTGGAGCTTCGTGTTCCAGGCGCGCGGTGCTTGGAAAAGACTTTACAGAGCCTTGTGAAGCTTTAATACCTTGTGCTCCTCTCCGTAGCGCGCGATCCAGGAGGCTAGGGGACGTACACCTCCTCCTGCAGTTCACCGTTCAGGAAAGCCGACTTGACGTCGAGGTGATGCAGCTACAACTTCTGGCTTGCCTCCACGGCCACGGGAGCCGCGCGGAGTCCAGACACGCCACTGGAGCAAAGGCTTCCTCGAAGTCGACTCCCTCGCACTACACGTACCCTTTGGCACGTACCCTTTGGCGATCAGCCGTACCTTGTGTTTCACAACGGCACCGGCAGCGTCCCTTTTGGTCTTGTACACCCACTTCAGACCGATGGGACGGTGTCCTGCAGGCAGGTCAGTGAGACTCCATGTGTCGTTTTCCTCGATCGATCCAAGCTCCTCAAGCATCGCCATGCGCCAACACTCATGAGGCTTAGCATCGGCAAAGGAGTTCGGCTCGTCCATGAAAAATAGGTGCGTTGCTGGGGTAGGGACCGCAGCGGCCTCGTCCAGCAGATCCGTGACGCGGCTGAATCGACGCGGTCCAGCTGGATCATCCTCATCATCGAGGGTGTTAGATAAGTTGCTTGGTAGCGAGACGAATTTGGTGGGTGCCGTGCGTCGTGCAGAACTTCTTCCTGATGTGGCAGAGTTTTAAGCCATATTCTCTGCCGTAGCAGAACTCTCTCCCTCCTTTCCTGTCGAGGTGGCAGTGCCAGTTGTGCTGCTCGAGCATAGTGTCGCCATCTTGCTTGTCGGGGTAGATTCCTCTGCTGGAGCTAAGTCTATAGTTGGCGTCGCTGCGACGACACCTCGTCGCGCCAGCGAGGGTGCTCCTCCGTGCACCAGAAACTCAACAGAGAGCTCTTCATCCTCGCCCGTGCCTTCTCACCTTCCCAATACCAGCACGCTGCTTCATCAGGGATCACATTGCGGGAGATGATGATACGGTTCACCACCGGATCGAAGCACCGGTACGCCTTGGATCCTAATTTGTAGCCGTAAAAGACCGTCTTTAGGCTCCGATCTTCCAGCCCAAGTCTGGTCACCTTGACGTGGCACGAGTATAGGACATGTTCAGCACATACACGGAAGTACTCACCGCCTCGCCCCAGAAGTGATTGGGGACATTCTTGGCCTTCAACATGCTTCTCGCCATGCCCACCATGGTCTGGTTGCGGTGTTCCACAATGCCATTCTACTGTGGTGAGTAGGGAACCATCAGGTGGCGCTGAACTACGTGATCGGCGAAGTAGGATCCGAGAGTGGAGGAGGTGAATTCTCCCCCTCGATCCGCACTACGTTCGCAGGGAGTGACTAACCTCCACCTCTATTGCTGCCTTGAGGTGCTTGATGCCTTCCGCAGCACCGTCCTTGGTTGTTAGTGTTGGAGATATGCCCAAGAGGCAATAATAAAAGTGGTTATTATTATATCTTTGTGTTTATAATGAATGTTTACATCCCATGCTATAATTGTATTATAAGGAAACACTAATACATGTGTGTTTTGTAAACGTAAAAGAGTCCCTAGTAAGCCTCTTGTTGAACTAGCTTGTTGATTAATAGATGATCATGGTTTCCTGATCATGGACATTGGATGTCATTAATAACAAGGTTATATTATTAGGAGAATGATGTAATGGACACACACTCATAGTAAGCATAGCATAAGATCAAGTCATTAAGTTTGTTTGCTATAAGCTTTAAAATACATAGTAACCTAATCCTTTGACCATGAGGTTATGTTAATCACCATCACCGGATGGGTACTTTGATGACATCAAACACCGCTTCGTAACTGGATGGTTATAAAGGTGTCATTGGGTATTCTGAAAGTATGTGTTGAAGCGCATGGACCAAGATTGGGATTTGTCCATCCATATGACGGATGGATATGCTCTGGGCCCTCTCGGTGGAATGTCATCTAGTTAGCTTGCAAGCATGTGACTGGGTCACAAGGGATGACATAACATGGAACGAGTAAAGAGTACTTATCAGTAACGAGGTAGAACTACGTATGGAGATACTGACGATCAAACCTCGGATAAGTAGAGTATCGCGAGACAAAGGGAATTGGTTTCGTATGTTAATGGTTCTATCGATCACAAAGTCATCGTTGAGTATGTGGGAACCGTTATGGATCTCTAGATCCCGCTGATGGTTATTGATCGGAGAGCTGTCTCCATCATGTCTGCATATTCACGAACCGTAGGGTGACACACTTAAGGTTCGAAGTTGTTTTAAGTAGATATGGAATGTGCGTTGGAGACCGAATGTTGTTCGGAGTCTCGAATTGGACTCGGGACATCACGAGGAGATCCGGAATTGTCCGGAGAATAAGATTCATATATTGGGGATCATTTTCTAAGTTAGGAAATGTTCCAGAGTATTTGTATAGGGATTCTAGAAGATTTCGGAATGTTCCGGAAGGTTCTAGATGATTTCTTGGAGTTTGCTTGAAAACCAAGAAATGATCAAGGAATCCTTGTGGGGCAAGACAAGGAGTCGTCGGGGAGGAGGACTCCTCCCCCCTCCCAATTGTTGGAGATATGCCCAAGAGGCAATAATAAAGTGGTTATTATTATATCTTTATGTTTATGATAAATGTTTACATCCCATGCTATAATTATATTAACCGGAAACATTTAATACTTGTGTGTTTTGTAAACATAAAAGAGTCCCTAGGAAGCCTCTTGTTTAACTAGCTTGTTGATTAATTGATGATCATGGTTTCCTGATCATGGACATTAGGATGTGATTAATAACAAGGTTATATCATTAGGAGAATGATGTGATGGACACACACCCATAGTAAGCGTAGCATAAGATCAAGTCATTAAGTTCGTATTGCTGTAAGCTTTCAAATACATAGTAACCTATTCCTTCGACCATGAGGTTATGTTAATCACCATCACCGGATGTAACTTTGATGACATCAAACGCCGCTTCGTAACTGGGTGGTTATAAAAGTGTTATTGGGCATTCTGAAAGTATGTGTTGAAGCGCATGAACCAAGATTGGGATTTGTCCATCCATATGACGGATAGATATGCTCTAGGCCCTCTCGGTGGAATGTCATCTAGTTAGCTTGCAAGCATGTGACTGGGTCACAACGGATGACATATCACGGAACGAGTAAAGAGTACTTATTAGTAACGAGGTAGAACTAGGTATGGAGATACCGACGATCAAACCTCGGATAAGTATAGTATCGCGAGACAAAGGGAATTAGTTTCGTATGTAAGTGGTTCAATCGATCGCGAAGTCATCATTGAGTATGTGGGAGCCATTATGGATCTCCAGGTCCCGCTGATGGTTATTGATAGGAGATGTGTCTCTATCATGTCTACATATTCACGAACCGTAGGGTGACACACTTAAGGTTCGAAGTTGTTTTAAGTAGATATGGAATGTGCGTTGGAGACCGAATGTTGTTCCGAGTCTTGGATTGGATCCGGGACATCACGAGGAGATCCGGAATGGTCCGGAGAATAAGATTCATATATAAGGGATCATTTTCTGAGTTAGGAAATGTTCCGGAGTGTTTGTATAAGGATTCTAGAAGGTTTCGGAATGTTCCGGAAGGTTCTAGAAGATATCTTGGAGTTTGCTTGAAAATCAATATAGGGATCAAGGAGTCCTGGTGGGTCAAGACTAGGAGTCGTGGGGGAGGAGGACTCCTCCCCCCACTCCCCAATCCACCGGCCTAGAGGAGGGGAGTCCTTGTAGGACTCCCCCTCCCCAAGGCGCCCTCCCCCCTTAAATAGAAGGGCAGGGGCGCCCCCTCCTCCCCTGCTCCCATAACACCCAATCTCTGCCGCCTCTCTCCTCCACCTTCTTCTGCACAGGAATAGGCGAAGCCCTGCAGAATTCTCTACTCCACCACCACCACCACGCCGTCGTGCTGCTGGGATTCCGTGGAGAAGATCTACTACCTCCGCTGCTCGCTGGAACGGGGAGAGGAAGTTCTGCTTCGACTCTGCACGTGTGACCGACTACGGAAGCGCTGCCGAAACGCGGCGCCGGGAGGATCGTCCACTTGACCGACTGCGGAAGCGCTGCTGGAATGCGACGCCGGAAGGATCGTCCACACGATCTTGAGATCGGCAAGTGATCGACTACATCAACCACGAGATCTAATCTCATTAACGCTTTCGGATCTACGAGGGTTAGTTCCTATCTATCTCGTTGCTCATGTCTAATAGATTAGATCTTGGCTTTTATCTAGATTAGATCTAGGTTTTGGTTGTTCTTGCGGTAGAAATTTTTTGTTTTCCATGCTACGAACCCATCAGTGGTATCAGAGCCATATCTATGCGTAGATCTGTTGCACGAGTAGAACACAATGTTTTTTTGGGCGTTGATGTTTTTTCTTGTCGGTGTCTTAGCGTGTACTTTGCATCTTGCGGCATGGTGGGATGAAGCGGCTCGGGCTAACATTACATGTCATCGCACATGAGACTTGCTCCACGCTTGACGTGCAACTTGCTTTGCACAAGTGGCTTTGCGGGTGTCTGTCTCTCCCACCATAGTTAAGATTCAATTTACAATGAGCATCTGACAACACTTGTATCAACGTTGTGGTTCTTGTTCGTAGGTAAGATCGGTCTTATGCGAAAGCCCCAAACCACGTAAAACATGCAAAGAAAATTAGAGGCGTCTAACTTGTTTTTGCAGGGGTTTTATGATGTGATATGGCCATTATGTGATTGTGATTATATTTGATGTATGCAATGATCCTTGTTGTAATATGGCAACCGGCAGGAGCCTAATGGTTGTCTTTAAATTTTGTTTAAGACCCGCGTGTCTATTCATCATGTAATAGCTTTATTCCAAGTAGTTGTAATAGTTGTTGGTGGTGATGGACAACCATGAAGCGGCGCCACGGACCTTGACGCCACGCTGGTGATGATGGAGATCTTGTCCATGCTTTGGAGATGGAGATCAAAGGCACAAGAAGAAAGGCCATATCATATCACATATTATGAATTCCATGTGATGTTAATCCTTTATGCATCTTGTATTGCTTAGATCGCGACGGTAGCATTATAAGATGATCCCTCTCACTAAATATCAAGTAATAAAGTGTTCACCCTTAGTTGGCACCGTTGCTAAGACTCATCGTTTCGAAGCATCTCGTGATGATCGGGTGTGATAGACTCTACGTGTGCATACAACGGGTGCAAGCCAGATTTGCACATGCGGAAACTAAGGTTAACCTTGACGAGCCTAGCATGTACAGACATGGTCACGGAACACGGAATACCGAAAGGTAAAGCATGAGTCATATGGATGATATGATGAACATGTTGATTGTTCGCCTTTAAAGCTACATTATCTCACGTGATGATCGGACTTGGTGTAGTGGATTTGGTTCGTGTAATCACTAAAACAACTCGAGGGATGTTGTTTTGAGTAGGAGTTCATTTGTAATTTGGATTAGTCGAACTCAATTTATCATAAACACAATCAAAGTGAATTTGCATAGTTTGTTGTAGTCATTGGCATCCGTTCACCACCTTACGCTTAGTTATAGTTGAGATAGTGGAACTATAGAAATTCTGGATATTTACTTTACGAATTGGTATCGTATTGTTTTGAATGTCAATTTAAAGTTTATAAGTCCTATTGCAAACTTTCAGCAAACTCTATTTACTCCATGAAGTTTAATAAGTAGTATTAAATCAAGAGTAAGAATTCCAATGTTAGTATCTAAAGTATCATGTTTGCCTCCATGATTCTTGATACGCAAAAGATTGTTTTCAATATCAAGTTTATCTAAGAGCTGAAAGCAATGTTTCAGAAACCATCATATGTGAAAGGTATTGCGATATCTAAAACAATGTGTTGGTTACAACATGGTAGAGTATACGTCCTCATGTTTGATGAGAATTTGTGAAGGTTGGAGACGCTAGTCGTCCTAATCCTCCAAAAGGTTTCGAAAAAGAAACATTATACTCGCAATTCACCTTTATAAGCTATAGCAGCTTGATCATGAAAGTTGTCATGATAAGGATGAATAGAAGATGTAAGTAAAATGTTTACTACACTAATAGATTACTAAAGAATGGATTTTTGAAAGAATGCCAAACATTTGATGATGGTGATCCACTTCAAAGTGCAAGTCCAAAGGTATTAGTATTTGACTATATACGCTTTGTACTATGTGTCATGTGAATGACACGACTATTGATGTTGATAGATTCTTTTAAAACAAAAAGGAATTGTTGAAAGAGAATCTATAAAATATTTGGCAGAAAATAAAAGGTTGGAGATGTCCAACTTAGGCATATAGAAGATATACATGTTATGGTTGTATTCCTTACTTGTTAAACAATGTGGTTCTGAGGTATTGGATACCGAATTGGTTGGTATGAAGTGTCATACAGGACAACACAATTCATGGACTGCAATGGCCTAAGTAACTAGCAAGAGAATATGTGATGATGTTCATCGAAAACAAACAAAGGGTTGTTGTGTTGCTCGTTAACATCAAAGCTTGCCTTCAAGATTTGTTTCAATAATTGTTATTTTGATCAGGTATTATAACGACAAAAGGTTGTTCAAATAATTGCCGTATTCCATAAAGGATGGATGAACTTTTACAAATCTTGTGGGAGAAATCATATCCATAAACACTATTGCTAAAATGTCGCAAGACAAATGATTAAAATATCACTTATGAAGTGACATCGCTGTTTAAATTATATTTGAAAGAAAATTTGAAGAAACTCCATGTTGATGGAATTTTGGAGTTTTTAATTTTGATCAATTGACGCATGTGAGACTTTCATCGAGATAATTAAAACTCCGTTCGTAGGCTAAAAGAGGAACGGACGACTAACTGATTGGAATTTGTACATATTGATGTATATAGTCCATTATGTGTAGTCATGGGCGATGGATTTCAACTTCATATGCTTTCTCCGAAGATTTGAGTGAGTATATGTATGTACTTACTCAATAAGGAAGAAGTATGAAACATTTGAAAAATGTTCAAAGACTTTCAAGATGAAGTGGAAAATCATTGTAACAAGAAAATAAAAGAGTTTATGATTGGATCATAAAGAAAGATGTTTGAGTTACAAGTTTAGCAAAACACCTAAGATTTCAGGAATCGTTCCATGGATTTGCATTTCCCAAAACACCATAGGAGTATGGAGTGTTCAAGATATGTAATGAAACCTTGTTTGACATGGTAAGATCAAAGGTGTCATTTATAAAACTGCCATTATATATTAAAGATTAAAGCTTTAGTGACTACCGCTTTTACACTGAAAAGAGCTCCATCGTGATCCGTTGAAATGACACCATATAAGTCATGGTTTGGGATAAAACCCAAGTTCTCCTTTCTTAAATTTTTGGTATGCTAGGCATAAGTAAAATGTTTACAACCAAAGTCGGATAAGCACGTCTTTGTAGGTTATCCCAAAGAATTTGTTGGGAATTTCTCCATAACACTGAGGACAAAAGAGTTTGTTACTTGGAAAGTTAAGTTTCTTGAGAAGGAATTTTTCGTGAAAAGTTAAGTGGGAGGACAATAGAACTTTGATAAGGTTGTTGAACCCTAGCTATATGTGCTAAGTAGCACAGCGCCGTAAAGTGTCCCGGTGATGGCCACAATGCTCATGGCTCTCGTGATTACAAAAGGTGTGATCTCGGAGATTAGAGTTCCTATAGAACCATGTGGGTCGGTAATCATCAAATAGTAAGATTTGATAAGCAAGTCGTTATTGTTTTGACAATGATGAACCGACTACATGCAAAGAAGCGATGATGGGCCCTGACTCCATAAAATGACTAGAAGTCATGGAATCCGTGATAGTATCCATACACGAGAAATCAAGTTTCTGAACTTAGAAGACCCTCCGGAAAGGCGTGAAGCCTATCGGTCGTGTTTGGATCTATAAAGAAATAGACATGGATGTTTCAAATCTATGAAATAGTCGACATGTCGGAAAGAGTTTACGACAATGTTCAAGGAATTGACTATGATAAGATTTGATCTTTCATAGCGATATTTAGTCTGGACGGATTAATGTAGCAACCACTACATATATTTTGGTATATGGTAGTTGAACAAACAAAACAAGTTCTTCTAATAGAATGGTTACCTAGGACGTGTACATGACACGATCCAAAGGGTTTTGTTAATTCAAAGGATGCTAAAAGGGCATGTAAAACTTCAATAGTTGAAGTAAGCATAGCGGAGTTGGAATCTTCACCATGATGAAACTGTTAAAAGAGTTTAAATTCATCGGAGATGTTGAAGATGCTTGCATTTGCAAGAAATTAAGTGGGATCATTGAGACATATTTCTAATACATTATGTAGAGGACATATTGTTGATTGGAAATGATGTATGTTGTATTGACACAGGTTAAGAATTTCATTTCGATGAAAGACTTAGGCATAACTCAAGAATTAGGCATCAATGTCTATATGAATAGATTGAGGCGCTAATATGTTTTTGCCAAATGTACATAGATAAGATATTGAATGAGTTCAATATGGAAACAACAAGAAAGGTTCTTGACACACGGAAAGGACTAAATCAAGATTTAAGTGTGTTGACACGAGATTCAAGTGTTTTGACACTTGGTGAAATCACAAGAATATTTTGATCAATCATTCTTTGAGATGTACACATCCACATATGTCCTATGCTCTAAATGTTATGAGCATATACCAGAATGATTCATAAGATGATCATTGGACAATAGTAAAGATATTCTTATGAGCTTTGGAAGAACTAAGAATATATCATGTATAAGTGACAAATAGTTAAAGGTAGTTCATTGTAAAGTGTTACATTGATACTAGTTTTGTCACAAGATACACATTAAATTTATCTCAATTTAGACTATGGGTGGCACAATATAATGGAAAGGATGTTCCATGATGGATTTGGATGAGTTCCAAAGTTGAGACATTGTGATGGATACTACAACAAAAGGTTAAGTATATAACTGATGTAGTAGCAGCAAAGGAGGGCATTTGTGTTAAGTAGTTTGTCAAACTAGGTGCGGTTCAAAGTGGGCTAATACTATGAAGACATATTGTGTGACAATAATATCAACATGTTTTGAGCCGAAGGAACTAAAGGTCTCACCAAAGGACCAAATTTATACAATGCCATCTCATTGGAGAATGAGTAATGCGTAGAGACGCAAGGACATGCAAATACACACGGACCTGGAAGTATCAGATCCGAAGATTATGTTTACCACTAGCAATAGTGTCTATACAACACCAGAAAGCCATAGGTGTTGAATGCACAAGTTTTTAACTAGATTATTGACTCTAGTGCAAGTGGGAGACTGTTGGAGATATGCCCAAGAGGCAATAATAAAGTGGTTATTATTATATCTTTATGTTTATGATAAATGTTTACATCCCATGCTATAATTGTATTAACCGGAAACATTTAATACTTGTGTGTTTTGTAAACATAAAAGAGTCCCTAGTAAGCCTCTTGTTTAACTAGCTTGTTGATTAATTGATGATCATGGTTTCCTGATCATGGACATTAGGATGTGATTAATAACAAGGTTATATCATTAGGAGAATGATGTGATGGACACACACCCATAGTAAGCGTAGCATAAGATCAAGTCATTAAGTTCGTATTGCTGTAAGCTTTCAAATACATAGTAACCTATTCCTTCGACCATGAGGTTATCTTAATCACCATCACCGGATGGATACTTTGATGACATCAAACGCTGCTTCGTAACTGGGTGGTTATAAAAGTGTTATTGGGTATTCTGAAAGTATGTGTTGAAGCGCATGAACCAAGATTGGGATTTGTCCATCCATATGACGGATAGATATGCTCTAGGCCCTCTCGGTGGAATGTCATCTAGTTAGCTTGCAAGCATGTGACTGGGTCACAACGGATGACATATCACGGAACGAGTAAAGAGTACTTATTAGTAACGAGGTAGAACTAGGTATGGAGATACCGACGATCAAACCTCGGATAAGTATAGTATCGCAAGACAAAGGGAATTAGTTTCGTATGTAAGTGGTTCAATCGATCGCGAAGTCATCGCTGAGTATGTGGGAGCCATTATGGATCTCCAGGTACCGCTGATGGTTATTGATAGGAGATGTGTCTCTATCATGTCTACATATTCACGAACCGTAGGGTGACACACTTAAGGTTCGAAGTTGTTTTAAGTAGATATGGAATGTGCGTTGGAGACCGAATGTTGTTCGGAGTCTCGGATTGGATCCGGGACATCACGAGGAGATCTGGAATGGTCCGGAGAATAAGATTCATATATAAGGGATCATTTTCTGAGTTAGGAAATGTTCCGGAGTGTTTGTATGAGGATTCTAGAAGGTTTCGGAATGTTCCGGAAGGTTCTAGAAGATATCTTGGAGTTTGCTTGAAAATCAAGATAGGGATCAAGGAGTCCTGGTGGGTCAAGACTAGGAGTCGTGGGGGAGGAGGACTCCTCCCCCCACTCCCCAATCCGCCGGCCTAGAGGAGGGGAGTCCTTGTAGGACTCCCCCTCCCCAAGGCGCCCTCCCCCCCTTAAATAGAAGGGCAGGGGCGCGCCCTCCTCCCCTGCTCCCATAACACCCAATCTCTGCCGCCTCTCTCCTCCACCTTCTTCTGCACAGGCATAGGCGAAGCCCTGCAGAATTCTCTACTCCACCACCACCACCACACCGTCGTGCTGCTGGGATTCCGTGGAGAAGATCTAGTACCTCCGCTGCTCGCTGGAACAGGGAGAGGAAGGTCTGCTTCGACTCCGCACGTGTGACCGGCTGCGGAAGCGCTGCCGAAACGCGGCGCCGGGAGGATCGTCCACTTGACCGACTACGGAATTGTTGCTGGAATGCGACGCCGGAAGGATCGTCCACACGATCTTGAGATCGGCAAGTGATCGACTACATCAACCACGAGATCTAAACTCGTTAACGCTTTCAGATCTACGAGGGTTAGTTCCTATCTATCTCGTTGCTCATGTCTAATAGATTAGATCTTGGCTTTTATCTAGATTAGATCTAGGTTTTGTTCGTTCTTGCGGTAGAATTTTTTTGTTTTCCATGCTACGAACCCATCACCAATCCGCCGGCCAAGGGAGAGGGGAGTCCTACAAGGACTCCACCTCCCCATGGTGCCTCCCTCCTTTAATTAGAGGGGTGGAGGCGCCACCCCCTGGCCTCCTCCACTCCAAACCTCAGCCGCCTCTCTCCTCCTCCTTTCTTCTGCTCAGGCTTAGGCGAAGCCCTGCAGAATTCTCTACTCCACCACCACCACGCCGTCGTGTTGGTGGGATTCCGTGGAGAAGATCTACTACCTCCGCTGCTCGCTGGAACGAGGAGAGGAAGGTCTGCTTCGACTCCGCACGTGTGACCGACTGCGGAAGCGCTACCGGAACGCGGCGCCGGAAGGATCGTCCACTCGAGCTTGAGATCGGCAAGTGATCGACTACATCAACCACGAGATCCAATCTCGTAACGCTTTCGGATCTACAAGGGTTAGTACAGATCTATCTCGTTGCACATGTCTAATAGATTAGATCTTGGCTTTTATCTAGATTAGATCTAGGTTTTGTTCGTTCTTGCGGTAGAATTTTTTTTTGTTTTCCATGCTACGAACCCATCAGTTAGGAGTTTCAGCCACATGAAACGGCTCTGGTCATCCACCAGCAACATGAAGTACTTGTGCCCTCCTGGCGTGGGTGGAGAGATAGGGCCGAACAGATCGGCATGGACGAGCTCCAGCGTCTACGTGGCGTAGAACTTGGTGGCCTGAGGGAATGGCATGCGATGTTGTTTTCCTGCAAGGCACGCCTTGCAGAGCTGATCAGCATGGCCGAGCACTGGCAACCCGCGCACCATGCCGGTGCGGGCCATCTTCTGGAGTGCGCTGAAGTTCTGGTGGCCTAGCCATTGATGCCAGCTGAAAGATCATGGATGTCGCCTAGAGGGGGGGTGAATAGGTGGTTTAAAACTTTTATAAGATGGTCTTAACAATGGCGGAATAAAACTAGTGTTTTGTTTTGTTAAGCCCACAGCCTAGATATACTAAAGGTTCACCTATGTGCACCAACAACTTATGCTAAGCAAGACAACCAACAATGTGATAGCAATATAGATTACTTCTAGCACGAAGGCTATCACATGTAAAGTGCATAAGTAAAGAGCTCGGGTATAGAGATAACCGAGGCACGCGGGGACGATGATATTTTACCGAGTTCCTCCCAACAAGGGAATACGTCTCGTTGGAGGGGTGGGCGGTACTAAGACCACCAACGCCACAAAGGCCTTTCCCTATTCTCACGAGCACCCACCACGCGGCAAGCACCCATTCAACTATGGGACACTTGAGGGCGGTCACCAAACCCGTACAAGATTGAGGCTATCTTCACAACTTAATTGGAGGCTCCCAATAATCGCCACCAAGGCCTCAATCTTAGGGAGAGCTTCACAACTTAATTGAAGGGCCTAGGAATACGCCACAAAGGCCACACAACCGTCTAGGGTTCCAAGAACCCACGTGGGACTAGCTTCTTGATTTCACCAAGCAAATCCTCCGGGGAGAACACAAACGATGCACCTAATGCAAATGGCAAGAATACCACAAATATACCCAAATCCTTCACTCTCAAGTTCCAACAAAGCTACTAAAGCAATTGGTGGAACAAGAGAGGAAGAACACAAGGAGAACACAAAATCCCCCCAAGTTCTAGATCCCAAAGGAATCACTCACAAGGATATGATTTGGTTTGGTCAAAAAGTAGATCTAGATCTCCTATAACTTCCCCTCAAATATTGGCAAGAATCATTGGAGGGGTAGAAAGAAATCAAGTTCAAAGAGGGTTAAAAGCAATGGGAAAAACTTGAGCAAATAGACGAAGAAGAAGTAACTCAAAAGGAGAAAGAAAGGGCTTTATATAGCAGCCCATGTTTTCTGCCCGTTGGGGCCAAAATGACTTGGGCCAACCGGTAGTACCGGATTGGGCCGGTAGTACCGCCAAATGGGCCAGTACTACCGGTTCCCACACCTAGCGAATAGGGCAAGTCAACACAGGTGCGGCAAGGCCAGGCGAGCGAGCGAGCCAAGGAGAACGTAGGGGATCGGGGGAGCAATGCAGCCTAGGCGAGCAAGACATGAGAGAGGGGATCAGGGTGCGCGCAGGAGCAGTGGGCCGAAGTGAGCGAGCGTGGCCTAGGAGAAGCGGCGACAGCTGGACAGGCTGGCCCGTTACGACCGGCCTGGCCGGGCGGTAGTGCCGGCCTGGGCCTACCGGGCGAGGCAGCGAGCAAAGCAGCGCGCGTAGGGGCGGGCGGTAGTGCCCAACGGTACTACCACTTGGCCCAAAACAAAGACATTATTACTTTTTATTTTTACAACAAACAAATAGGAAATATTCAAATATCAATAACTTGAGCTAGAAGACTCTGATTGAGCTGAAACCAATTTTGTTGGAAAGAGGACAACAAAAGCTACCGAAAAAATACTGGATATCACCAAGTGAGAAACCTCCATGTATTTTAATGTGAAATACCTCACTTGGTGAGAGTTCGGAAAACCTCCAAGATAAAAAACGCAATAAGGTATAAAAGGAAATCCGTTTTTGATGAACAAGAGCTTGTTATGAAGATTACCACAAGCTCTATATCCTCACATGGATAGAACCAATAAACAACCAAGAAGGATGATGCTAAGAATACAATGGTTTGAGCTCTCTCCGAAAGATATGATCGAGCTACTCACTCGAGAGCCCCTCTTGATAGTACGGCTATCTATCCTAAACCCGGTCTCTCAACTAACAACATGAAACCGGCAAAAGAGAAAACCTATCAAAAATACCTTTGCCTTGAGCTATCCACTTGAGCACGATGTAGATGATCTTGTCCTTCTCTAGGTGGACACCTTTCTTCATTGCTCTTGCACACACTCACTTGATGAAGACTTGACATATGGTCCCCCATACACCATGGGGAAGCCTCTTATTTGACCTTGCACTACTAGGAAACTACCCATCTGTGGCGCATGGAAATTGGACTTCTGTGGCGCATACCCTAGTCGCCACTGTTACCTCGCCACTGATAACTACTTCCTGTGGCGCATATGGATATGCGCCATAGAAGTCCTAGACTTCTGTGGCACATTTCTTTTTATGCGCCATAGGAAGAACTTCTGTGGCGCATTTACATATATGCGCCACAGAAAGCCCATGCGCCACTAACTATATTTTTATATGCGCCACTGATTGCGTAAGATGTATTTGAAGTAAAATACTTTCCTGGTGTATAATCAGGTATTTATACAGGATTTATCCAGATGAGTATAAAATACATTGCACAAGTAGTAGATGCATGAAAACCGACATATATATAATACAAACACTTAGAGCCCGATCGAGATACATATATAGTGTCAAGTGCCAAATTTTTACACAAGCGCCGAATACAAAGTTCATATCATCTCACATTACAAATATGAAGTGGCCACCGCCGCCTACACTAGGATCAAATAGAATACAACTGTGATAATGGTGAGCAAGAGCATTAGCCTGACCAATATCTTCATCCGGTTCTTCTTCCACAAGTGGTTCCTCCACTTGGCTATCGCCTCCTCTCTAGTCGCGTATCCTTTGTAGATGTTGCCGCTGAACTTGTTCACTTGTTTGTGGCAATCCTCCCACTCCTTGTAGACTCCTGGAACCCTACCCATGTACACCACATACCACCTCGTCGCCATCTCTATAGACGACAAGGCATATTAGTAAAAATACAACGAAAAGAATGAATAAAGGGTTCACATCCATATATATATATGTTCATAGAATATAAAACAAAGGATCCATAAACCTAAAAGTTAGATCATCATAGAAGCAATAAGTTCAACGACAGTACGACCACAAGGTAGTTTAAGTCTAACAACAATGACCATTTCGACCACGAGATAGTAAAGTTTATGACACACACACACTAATACAGCAGGCGTCCATCAAGAATATATACACACTAGATCATGCTAGAGGCGCACATCGATCATGATGAAGACTTCCTCTTCTGGCACGGCTTCGGGAACGGTAGATAGCCCTCTTTCGTCATCCACGTCCTTGTGTCACCCTGCTTACGGAGGCGTTCTTCGATCTCCCTCTTACTTAACCCTCTGGCTTGTTGTAGGGCACCGCCCCTTGTGTTGACATCTTTAATGATGATTTGCGACAACTTCATCTGAATGCGATGGAAGTCTTCTCTAAGATCAGCATCGTTGATTTTCACCAAAGTTTCGGCCCATCCTCGGAGACTAGATGTCAGCGTTAGGTTATGGCAATCCCGAACATTACCTTTAAGGTTATGGAGGACGTAGAAGGCCTCCTTGGCACCAGCAGTCGACTGCTTGACGCAGGGGAAGTAGAGAACGTGCTTGAACACGTGTTTGCCGTCCTTGATACATTCCCCCTATCTACGAAGGTGCATCCCTTCTTGGTGTAGCCCTCAAGAGCCTCATTGAGAACACCCCTTATTCTAGTGTAGTCTTTCTTCTTCGTCAAACTCCCCGAGTCAAAATACGTGGCTAGCGAATACCTCGGGGCAAGGACGATGAGTGTGTAGTATTTGTCTCTGCGCAACACAATTGGAACGCAATGTTGGAAAAAGAGCAAAGGAAAGAAATCTATAAGAAATGCATACGTTATAGTGACGATGAGCGAGTGTGTGTACTTACTCGGGAAAGAAAGGCAAAAGAAGTGTGCCCTTCCTCTTGTTGTTCACCATGAACTTCTCGAGGTACGCCGTCGCCTTGGTCCGTGTCTCTGATCTTCGACCAACTGGATGTCCCACATGTAGTAGGGATCCACTATCGCGATTTCCAAGGTACTTTCTCTCTTGATCGTGAGCGCCAGATTGAGCGTGTATAGGCGGACAAAGTTATAGTCCAGCCGTTTCATGAGAAACAGCTTGAATATGTCCTCGAACGCTATGAAGAATATATCCGCGGGGGGTTCATCGACGAAGCCCACGTCCAATGGCACCTTGGCCGTGAAAACCGGGTAATTTGGATCGTCCTCTTTAAGAGGAGGGCCTCTAGTGTCTTGACACCCTCGTGCAAAGTTAACATGGCTCCAACCGCAATGTGGATCATATCCGGAGTCAATATCGGATCACTAGCTACGTGCACTCAGGGCAAGCCAAATTGTGTGGATGGTACGACGACGGCGTCCTGACGCCGGATCCTCTTCGGAAGAGGCTGGCTCGCACCCTTCTTATTATTATTATTACCTCTCTTCATGTAGTGCTTCTTCTTCACAACAGTGTCAGCCACTACCATCTACTCATCAGTCGCCTTTCGGAGTGTGTTGGGGCTGAAAACCAATCCTGGTTTCTCTTGTGGTGGATCGGCGGACGGAGGCGTCTCTTGAGAAAGACCATGGAAGACTAGGCGCTGCATGCATGTATTGGGCCGACCAGCTTGATAGTCGTCGCGAGCTGCGAAGGGTTCTTCATCCACAAAAGGCATATACAATCCTTTGGCGGCGCCGATGTTGATGAAGTCGTCAACGTTGACCAATTCATCATCATCTTCATGGGTGCCATCATATGGTGGTGGTAGCGGGGACGACGGCGGTTGCGGCACAACGTCTTTGCCATGTGGCGGTGCACACGCTGCCAAGAGTTGATGGTGATGGCTGGTGGTGGCGACAATGGTGGCTACTGGCTTCCGAGGTGGTGGCCAGGCGATGATCGGTCGAGAGGTGGCGCCGGTGCTCCCTCCCCCCCGCAAGACGAATCTGGGTCTTCGGCCATGTCAAGGGCCAGTTGTAGTGTTCCCCAAGGGTCTTGTGTTCGTCGGCTCCCTGAGGTTGAAAGGGGGGGTCCATGTCGTCGCACCCTGGCAACACCCGAGCCAACCTGACCCTCATCACATCATCATCCATTGGATTGTTGTGCATCGTGCGACTCGCCGGTTGTATAAGAGTGCCCTTGGCAACATCCTTCAACTCACCGCCGACATCTTTAAGCAGGAGTATGCAAGAAGTGTCCTGAGGCAAAAACATGTTGTTGGGCGTCATGAGATGGCAACAGTCATGCATCAAAGGCATAAAGGAGATGACGTGCACTAACTAATTAGTTACCTTGGTGATGGCGTGGATCTCGGCTAATGTAGAGACACGGCGGATGCCGGCAGCCAGCCTATCATCATCTGCAATCTCCCGCTCGGGTGCCTCACGAAGCACCACCGCCGTCGGCTGCGCCTTATTGGTATCTTTGGTGGGTGGGGGCGTCGGTGTGACCAAAACGAGGGGCTGCGTCCCGACGTTGACGGCTGGTGGGGTCACCAGGTCCGGTGACACGGTAACATTGATGCCCGAGTTGCTGCCGCTTAAGCTGGGCAGATGTATCGGCCCCTGTCGACCTCCCGCATTCCAAGCAGTAAGCCCCTCGAAAAACTCAGGGGGGATCATCGAGCGGAGCTTCTCTTCCACTAACTTGTCCACCGTTTTCTGGTCCACCGCCTTTTCCTCCAGTGTCTGCACCTTCATCTTCAGCTCTGCAACAGCGGCTTTATCCTGGTTCTTCCTCTCCCTTCTTTTCTTGGCGTCCTCTTTGTAGAACTCCTTGAACTTCATGCTCGTACCGACGCCGGACACACGGCCAGCTGAGGACGGCAGCAACCCCTTGTCCCTCTTCTTGTAAGCATTGGTCGCCCTGTTGAAAACCGTGTCCCACGGCTCCGTCGAATCCTGGGACGACTCTATGGCAGTAGCGTTCAGTTCCTCCTCCTGCAGAGACAGGGAAAGGTGAACCCATTTAGATTCTTGGCTTCATTATCTTAATTAGAACGCAATAGACTTGAGATCGCCGATAAATTCCTTACCAGATTCTTCTCGAATTCCTTCAACTCCGGATCGTCGGTGATGAACTCCCCTGTTTCCTTGTCCAGGTAGTAGCGGGCCCGAACAAATTGCCTAAGCTGCAAGTCCGTGATTTTAAGCCAAGGGTTGTCTTTACCAAGGCGTTCAAGCTCGGCGTCCTCCTTGTCCCAAATGGCATGTTTCCCCCTGTAACCGCCGCTTCCAAGGTGGTGGTTACCTATGTTCTGTTCCCGCATACTCCTTCCCCATTGAGTCCATTTTATAGCATCAGCGGTAGCCATATGCGCCTTGAATATCCTAAACTCCTCTTCGTCGAGCATCGGATTTTTCTTACTAATAACCTCCCAGCTTTCACCTTTGTCAATGATATTCTTCACCCGGGTTTTCCAGCTGCTCAAGGCGTTGCTCATCTTCATGAGGGCTAGTCTGTTCACTGGGTTCTTATTTCTCTCGAGGTTTCTAAACTGCTCTACGAATCTGTATCGCTTGTGAAGCTTCTTAAGGAGGTTATCGACCAAAGCTGCATGGTCAGCATGTCTGATGTACTTCGTGTTGATCGACATGCTTTCCCGGACGATGCACCCGAGTTGCAGGCCGTACCCTTTAGCAATCGCCTCTGGCGCAATGGGTTGGCCACTTTCTGTGACCTCAGTGAACTCATCGCAGGCGGTGGCGGACGACATGTACAAGCAGATGCACCATGATGTCGAAGAATGCGGGCGGGAAGTAAATCTCAAGCTCGCACAGTATCATCACGATCTCTTCCTGTAGCTTGTCGAGCTGCTTCACACCGATCGACTTCCTAGATATGACGTCGAAAAAGTTACAGAGGCCAAACAACGTCTCACAGACATGCTCGTCCATTATCCCACGGATCGCAACGGGGAGTATCTGCGTCATCAGCATGTGACAGTCGTGAGATTTCATACCGATGAACCTCTTCTTCGCCACGTCCAGATATCTGCTTATCTTCCCCGAGTAACCGTGAGGAACTTTCACTCCTAAGAGGCACCTGAAAAACTGCTCGAGCTCCTCCAGACTCAGAGTGAAGCAGGCAGCGCGAAGCACCACCTCATTCTTCTTAACTCTTTTGCGGCGACCTTGAGTCCCTTCCTGATGATGATCATCATCATCATCACTATCAAGGTACTGAAGATCTTTCTTTATGCCAAGCAATTTAAGGTCCTTTCTTGCTTTCAGCCCATCCTTGGTCCTCTCCGGCATGTTCAGTAGAGTGCCAAGCAGACTCTCGGTAACGTTCTTTGTGATGTGCATTACATCGAGGCTATGGGGAGTGTGAAGGACCTTCCAATACGGCAGGTCCTAGAAAACAGACCTTGCTTTCCATACACCCAGCAGCGGCTTTGTCCTCGGTCGTTTTTTTCCAGGCGCAGGGCAATCTACCCAATTATTCAAAAGCTCCTCGATTTCTTCGTCGCTACTCGGACGCGGGGCTCTTTCGAGCTCGTCCTTACTATTGAATAGGTCACCACGTTTTCTCCACGGGTGATCCATGCGGAGCCACTTTCGAGTACCTTGGAACACGTTTTTCGAAGACCCGGGATCCCTTGGTAGCTAGAGATGTGGTGTCTCATCTATGCATTTGACGCATGCATTGTGTCCGTGGTTCACCTGGGCCGATACATAGGCGTAACCAGGATAGTCCTGCACGGTCATGAGCAACACGGCTCTCAGATGGAAATATTCTTTAGTGTAGGCGTCCCACGCACGGGCCGGCGTCTCCCACAAGCTGACTAACTCCTCTCTCAATAGCCCGAGATACAGATGCATATCGATACCTGGTTGTTTTGGCCCCTGAATAAGAATGCTCATGTGTACATACCTTTGCTTCGTGCATAGGCACGGGGGGAGGTTGTATGGCCATACAAACACGGGCCAGGTGCTATGCGTGCTACTCTTGTTTCCAAAAGGATTGAGTCCATCCGTGCTCATACCCAGCCTGACGTTCCTTGCATCGCCCCCGAACTCTTCGAACTCGATGTCTAATGCGTTCCACTGGCTAGCGTCTGAAAGGTGTGTCAGGATCTTGCCCTTCTCTGGATCATCTTCGGGTTTCTCTCTTTCCGCGTGCCATTGCATGAGCTTTGCTTCCTTAGGATCTACGAAATATCGCTGCAGACGAGGGGTGATAGGAAAGTACCATACCACTTTTTGAGGAACTTTCTTGTTCCCTCTCTTATACCGTCCTTGGCCACACACCGGACAAGTGGTTCTATCCGCGTACTCATTCCGATAAAGTGCGCAATCATTGATGCATGCGTGGTATTTAATGTGTGGTAGGTCGAGAGGGCACACGATTTTCTTGGCCTCCTCGATACTTGTTAGCAATGTGTTCCCCTTAGGAAGTCGGTCGTGCCAGTATTCCATGTTCGCCTTGAAGCTCACATCGGTCCATTTGTGTTCGGCCTTCATCTCTAGAGCCTTGAGCGTTACACTCAAACGTGTATCCTCGGGGCGACACCCAGGATACAATGGAGTCATCCCGTCTACCTCCATTTGGGCCAGCTTGGCTTTCTCTCTGGCTGCAGCTTTGTCGTTGCTCGTCTCCTTGAGGAGCAGTTCTTGAACATGAGGGTCCTGCAAGATCGAAGTTAGCAGCGTCTGTGTGTTCGCGTCTTCTCCTTCTTCATGATCATGCCCGTCGTCATCTCCTTCTCCATGTTGATCATGCCCGCCGGCATCTCCTTCGTCATGATGATCATGCCCGCTAGCATCTCCTTCGTCATGATGATAATGACCGGTAGACTCTTCGTCTTCTCGCCCGCCCATGTCTTCGTGACCACCACCATGTCCTTTCGGCGCCTCATTGAGGTCGCGCATGAAACCGCGCCTAAGCAGGTGACCCTCCAATTGTCTAGATTCAGGGTCGATCCAGCGCTGCAGTTTGCATGTTCGACATGGACATCTTATCATGGTCTTGTTGTTCAGAATCATGTCCTCCTTCGCGCCTTTCTTGTACCTAGCAATTCGACCTTCGCTCATCGTGAGGACCATGGTTGCCTGAGCAGTCAAAACAGAGAGTATAGGTGAGAACCACACCATATGAACACACACATGCATGAATGCTAGCCGGAAAAAATTCGGCATGACCTTTCCTAAAATTAGGACATATGGGTAGTGCAAAAAAATTCCGAAATGGAAATGAATCAACATTTAGGCAAACATCAATGCAACCACACCGGCCGGACCCGACAACAACAAGCAAACAACAAAAAACTTCCTCCCATTGCAAACATTCATGCACCACACACAAGCATCGTCTCGCCATGGATCGCGCACACACACCGCCCGCGCGACAAGCTTCACCTACATGTTCATGATGGCCAAGTACTCACCTATAGTAGATACAATAATAGCGAGACGAGACCGTGCGATGAGAGAGTATGGACAAATAGATCTACAATGCAAGTTGGTGGAGAGGAAATTAGTAAACAAATAGAGAGATGTGAGAGAGAAAAGTAAGGAACTTTTAGATGTAGAAGTTGGAGCGAAGCTTCTACTTACCAATCTATAGATTAAAGTAGGTTTAGATATAAGAAAATGGAGAAACTATGGGCAAGATGGGGTGTGAGGGAGGAGGAAGACGAGTTGGGAGGAGGTAGAGATGTGAAATGGGTGGTGGTGGGATAGATAGATAAGAAAGCTAGCTCTTGTCACCTTTTTAACATGGATCTGGACGCCCTCATCTGTGGCACATATGGAGGAAATGCGCCATAGATGTTGAAACTTCTGTGGCACATTTCCTCCATATGCGCCACAGAAGTGGGTGAATAAGATTCCCTCTGTGGGGCCCACCCCCAAGTTCTGTGGCGCATGTTCGGATATGCGCCACAGAAGTGAAACACATCTGTGGCGCATATGTCAACATGCGCCACAGAACTTGGGTGAATTAGATTCCGTGGTGGGGCCCCCCTCCATGTTCTATGGCGCATGAGGAAATATGCGCCACAGAAGTTTCCTCTTCTGTGGCGCATATTACAGAATGCGCCACATAACTTGGATCATCCCCCCCTCCCCCCGCCGGCGGGTCCCACCAATCTTCTGTGGCGCATGCTCTGGAAAATGCGCCACAGAACTTCCAAACTTCTGTGGCGCATCCTTTCCAGTGCGCCATTGATGTTTTCCTGTGGCGCATAGATTGGCTTATGTGCCACTGAACATCTTGTCTATCTATAGGCTATTTCCTAGTAGTGTTGTCTTCATCGATCCACGACCATCGAGAATGGCAAGCATCAAGCATGAGATCTTCTAGAGATGGCGCATCTTGATATTGCACAACACTTCTCCTTCCTTCATATGAATCCAAAAGGCCAAAAGCCCTTTGTCAAACCTTCTTCTTCTTCATAGCATCTACCTTGGATCCAACACATGGTCCAAGCGAAGCCAACAATGGACAAATCCTACAAGTGTAACTCAATGCAAACATTAGTCCATAGAGATTGTCATTAATTACCAAAACCACACATGGGGCCCACATGCTCTTTCACCAGCGCCATGCCACATTGTTGTCGTGCGTAGACAATCACACTGGCTGGACGATCTGCAATACAATCTTGTACAATCGATTCGGCAAACGAGGTGCCTTGGTAAGGAGGCGATTGTTCCGATCCCACAGCGACATGAAGCCACAATGAATGGAGGATGGGCAGCCATTCTCGTCGAGTTTCCCAAGGCTTACGATGCTCGTATTGAGTCGAGGGATTAGGTAGACATCAGTGAGGGCATGGTGTTCCTCACCATGGACGGCGGTTAGAACAGTCCCCCTTCCCTTGATCTCGATGTCGGAGTTGTCACCAAAACGGACCATGTTGGTTATATGCTCGTCCAGCTCCGCGAAGATGGCATGATTTCCCTTCACGTGGTTTGACGCGCTCGTGTCCAGGTACCATGGCACATCGACGGGCTCGGTCACCTCACCGAGCGCACTCTGGCGCGCTCCTCATTGAGGAATACTCGGCTCAAGGCTCTCTGTCTAGGGCCCAAGGCGTGTGGTCAACATGGTCCTAGGCTAGAGAAACAACATGTCCCCATGTGATGTGTCTCCACGCGATGCGTCCCCACGTGCACCCAGGTCATTGTCCAGTGGCCCACTTGTCCCAAAAAAATGACCTCGAGAAGTAGTGATGCCTCAGGTGCCTCAGGTGCCTCTGGTTCTTCTGTGATGAGCATTTCTACAATCTATCCTACACCACAACACATAGTAACATGACTTTAGAAAGGTATTGTAACACCTACTATATTATCATCTACAGGAGAGCCCAAGAAAACTAATGATGCACTTCAGGGTACAAAATTGAGATGAGCCTTGAATGAAGAATAAATAGCCTTCATGAAATATAAAACATGGAATTTGCAAGAAGGTAAAAATATTATAGCCTTGATTCTAGCCATGACATTGGTTATTTGACCGGAAAGCCAGAAAACCTCGAATGAGATAGGTCATGTTGTGAAAGTTTTTTTGAGACATAATCAGTATACCAAGTTTTGTATTTTTCCTTGCAACTATGCCACATAATATGACACCACACGAAGGTTTCACATTGTTTGGATCGTTTTTAAATTTCTTATGCCCGTTTTAAACTATCGTCAAACTTTGTCGAACGGCGGACATGAAGACTCTTATCTCGGGGCTGAGCCTCACTAAACTTGAAGTGGATATCTGATGAAATAGCAAATTGTGAACCTAAAAATTATTTTTATAAAAAATCATGAGCACCAGATCATGTACCTATAGTTCATATCTGACCCACTTCCTGCTGATTTGGTAGAAATATGTCTTTTTCACCAGGAATGGACGGAAAGGTTTGAGATCCCCTGTTAGGGCATTTTCCGTGTAAGGTGGTTTAGTATTTTTGAAAAATGGGGGTGGTAGCATTTTGAATTACCCATTTGGTGGTTGCTTCACAAAATCCCCTGTTTTTGCGCTCGGAAAATAGAAAATGGCTTTTTGGCGCAACAAAAAGGAAAACTTCCTCCTAGAACATTGTTCGCCATCCCATGATGCACATGCATGCATAATATGGACACATTATCACAAACTATGCCTTGATTATATCCATAACATTGATCATTTGACCTGATAGCCAGGAAACCTCGAATGAGATAGGTCATTTTGTGAAGGTTTTTTGAGACATAATCAATATACTCCCTCCGATTCATATTGCTTGTCGCTCAAATGGATGTATCTAGACATGTTTTAGTGCTAGATATGTCCAATTTAGAGACAAGTAATATGAGTCGGAGGGAGTACCAAGTTTTATATTTTCCTTACAACTATAGCACATAATATGACACCACGCGAAGGTTTCGCATTGTTAGGATCGTTTTTGAATTTTTTATGCCCGTTTAAAACTATATGTAATGTTTTATGTTTCACCTAATTTTTATTTACAAATGTGTAATATTTAAGTGTAGATAGATAGATCTTATTTTTCTGGAATTGATATATTATTTTTATTTTTTTTGAATTAGAATGATTTAGTTATGATTTTTTAAAGATTAAGGAGGTAATAGGAAAAATAGCTACGCCGAGGGCAGCCGTCGGCGTACGCTATCCTACGTCGACGGCAATTCTACGCCGACGACTGCTTGGGGGGGGGGGCTAGCCTGGTCACGGTCTACGCCGACGGCCCTGTCGTTTGGCCGTCGGCGTAGCTTTTAGAATACAACTCTTGCTAGGTTTAAGAGTCCTAGTCGGTTTGTTATAGGGCTAGGCCGATGCACCAGCTAGACCCTCATATATACCTCTTGTAATTGCCACAATGTTGTCATCAATTATTATTCTATACAATTCTACATGGTATCAGATTTCCGATCCTAGGGTATGGCTCACCCACTGACCCCGTCGCCGCCACCGCCACCTCCTCCAATGGCTCCTCCTTAACCATCGGCCTGGCGTCCAAGTCCCAACTACAGGGGTCGAAACCCTAAACCGCTATAGTTTCGTACGGTGCCTGTTCCTCCTCCATCCTCGGCTCTGGCTCCACCGTCTGCACCACCGACCGCATCACCGCCGCCCTCGGCTGGCATCCTTCTCCTGATCCGTGGAACGGGCTAGTCCAGGGGTGGCCTATGCCCTGGTCTTCCCCGACGCCCTAGGATGCCCCGCCTGCCTACACTGGTGGCCGGGAGCCTGGTGCCCGCCCTCACACAGGCGCTCCCGTCCTCGCGCTGCGATAGCCGACGACCGCGTACCACGCCGCCCCCGTAGTACAATGATGGTGGCTCTATCTTTACGCCGATGCCGACCCTATTGTCGAATCCGCCACACCCGCCAGCTCCCATGTCTACACCAGCTTCTACTTTGACTCTGAGCTAGGACGAAGGTGCTTTTCGACAAGCCATGAACAACTTTGTTGTACAATGAAACTCAGGTACAGATTGGATTTTCAATTCTGGTGCTTCTAGTCACATGTCTGCATCAAGTAACTTGCTGTCTTCTTGCACACCGTCCCCTTTTCCATCTATTACTCTAGGTGACGGATCATCTATTCCTATTTACTGTGTCGATAAAGCCCAAATCCAATCCCCAATCAAACCTTTGCTTCTTCGAATGTTCTTGTAGCTCCTGCACTACTCAAAAATCTGATTTCTATTCGCCAATTCACCAATGACAATCACGTTTCTATCGAATTCGACCCCTTTGGTTTATCTGTGAAGGATTACTGGACCAATGTCGAGATCGCTCAGTTCAATAGCTCTGGTGATTTGTATTCCCTCCATGGTGTTCCGGCCGCTGCCCCTCCATCGTCTATGGTGGCCTCTATTGATCTGTGGCACCAACATCTCGGCCATCCCAATAATAATGTGTTATCTACTCTTCTTAGTGAATTTTCAATACCTTGTAATAGAGATTCCCATAATTCTTCTATTTCTTAGTCGTGTCAATTAGGCAAACATGTTCGTCTCCCATTTAGCTCGTCTCTATCCTCTAGTACTTTTCCTTTTGAGTTACTTTATTGTGATATATGGACATCACCAATTGAAAGTGTTTCTGGTTTTAAGTATTATCTTGTTATTCTTGATGATTTTACACACTATGTTTGGACCTTTCCCTTACGCAACAAATCCGACATTCACAATATTTTTCTTAATTTTTAGCGCTATGTCTCGGTCCACTTTTTCCTTCCTATAAGATTTATTCTATGCGATAATGGCCGTGAATTTGACAACTTTAAAAACCAAAATTTCTTTCTCCAATATGGAATTCTTCCTTTTTCTCCTATCCCTATACATCTCCTCAAAACGGCAAGGCCGAGCGTTCTCTTCGCACTCTTAATGACATCACTCGCACCCTTCTTATTCAATCTTCTATGCCTCTGAAGTTCTGGGCTGAAGCTTGATACGTCCTAAACGTATCTATAATTTTTGATGCTCCATGCTAGTTTTATATGATCTTTCTTATGTTTTGTTCATACTTTGAAGTATTTCTTTACATTTTCTGGAACTAACCTATTAACAAGATGCCATAGTGCCAGTTGCCTGTTTTCTGCTGTTTTTGGTTCCAGAAAGTCAGAAAAGTAATATTCTCGGAATTGGACGGGACAAAAGCCAAAGTCAATATTTTGTCGTGGGAACACGAAGTCCGAAGGGGAGACGAAGTGGCGCAGCAGGGCAGCCGCACCCCCCAGGCGTAGGCTACCCTAGGGCGCGCCAGGGCAGGGTGTGGGCCCTGATGAGGCTTGGTTGACTTGGGAATTTCTTCTTCTTCAACGGCGCCAGCAAAAGTGCTTGTGGACTTAAAATACGATGAGCTCGTTGGGAACCCCAAGAGGAAGGTATGATGAGCACATTAGTAAGTTTTCCCTCAGTAAGAAACCAAGGTTTATGGAACCGTAGGAGCAAGGAAACAACCCAAAGGTGTTGCTAGCTGAGCTTTGGCAGGGCGCACTACCGGTGCTAGTAGCAACATGGAATCATGCACAACACAACCACAGAACTTTGTCCCCAACTTGCGATGAGGTTGTCAATCTCACTGGTTTTGCTGAAAACAAAGGATTAAACGTACCAAGTGGAAAGGAGTAAAAGCTTGCAGAAAGTAAACAGAAAGCAGTAAACCGTTGATTGTAGATTGATTTATAAGAAAGGACCAGGGTCCATCGTTCACTAGTGGTGGTTCTCCATAAGATAGACAACATGCTGGGTAAACAAATTATAGCGGGACAATTGACAATCATCGAGCAAGCAAACATGCATACTATTCATCTTGACTCCTTTGGAATCTGATTGGGCATTACAACAATATACATAGACCGCCATCCAACTGCATCTATGACTAATAATCTACCTTCAGGTTATCATCCGAACCCCCTCCAGTATTAAGTTGCAAGCAATAGATTATTGCCTTAAGCACTGCGTGTAAAGTAAACAGTACTAATGTTCCATGAACAAAAGACCGTTGTTTTCTCCCTAGTAGCAACATCACATCTAGTACCTTAGAGATTTCTGTCACTTCCCCAGATTACTAGAGGCATGAACCCACTATCGAGCATAAATACTAACTCTTGGAGTTGCTAGCATCTACTTGGCCAAGATAGCTACTAACAACGGAAATCATGCAAGATCACAAACAACAAGGAGATAGAATCAATAGTCAATCTGAAATAGCATCTCAATATCCATCGGATCCCCGCAAAGACAACATGTAGGCATTACAAAAGATGATCTTGATCATGAACGGAGCTCACAAGATCTAAACATGATAGCACAAAGGAGAAGAACCAGCCATATAGCTACTACATGGACCCGTAGTCCAAGGATGAACTACTCACACATCACACCGGAGGCTTGCATCTTGATGAAGAAGGCCTCCAGGGTGAATTCTCCCCTCCGGCAAGGTGCTGGGAAGAGCTTCAAAATCCCTCCCGATCTAGGGATGGAGATGACGGCGGCTACAGACTCTTTCGTGGAATTTTGATCGGGTACTTAGGTTTCTTTATCGGAGGCATCTTATAGTCGGAAGGGGAGGCTGACGGGGTGCCTAGGCTGGCCACACCACCCCTTGGCGCGCGCTAGGCTTGGCCGCGCGGCCAGGTGGTGTGGGCCCCCCTGGCCCTTCTTTGTCTCGTACTTTGGCTTTGTGTTCCCTTCGGTGAAAAAGTGACTTTGTCTTTTATCCCGTCCAATTCCGAGAATATTCATTTTCTGACTTTCTGGAACCAAAAACAGTAGAAAACAGGCAAGTGGCACTGTGGCATCTTGTTAATAGGTTAGTCCAAGAAAGTATATGAAAAGTAATCCAAGGTTGGAACAAAACATAAGAAAGTAGATAAAACCAAGCATGGAACATCAAAAATTATAGATACATTTGCAATGTATCAGGCCCCCTGGCCCGCCACCGACCTCGCCCCTTCGCCTATAAAAGCCTCTCAAGACGTAAACCCTAAGTACCCGATCAGAATTCCACGAAAAGTTCCGTAGCGCCGTCGCCACCGAAGAGGAGATTCGGGGGACAGAAGTCTCTGTTACGGCACCCTGCCGGGACGGGGAAGTGCCCCCGGAGACATCTCTATCGACTCCAACACCATCTCTTTCACCATTGCTGATTCCCATGATGAGGAGGAAGTAGTTCTCTCTCGAGGATAAGGGCTCTACCAGTAGCTATGTGTTCATCTCTCTCTCTATGCGTGATATTATTGAGATCATGAGCTTTGTAATCTATATCTATTCTGCTACTCAAGTGCTTTAATTAATCTCTACTTATCCCCACGTGTGTGAAGTTGACAGTGTGCACACCGTGTGTCACTTAGGCTAAGGTTACAAAAAATACTTATCATGAGTATAATTTGAGTTGGATGTCTCTATGAGATTGTGGTGTTTGTTGGAACCATCTAGCGCTCAAGGTGAGACTGAGGGGTTATCTAGATGGGGAATGTGGACTTTAAGTTGTGCTGTTATAGACCTATATTGTCCAACCGGAGAATAGTTGAGGGTAGCATAATGAAGTGAAGATATTTATATGAGAGTGTCCACTAGTGAAATTATGATCCCTAGGCCTTGTTTCTAAGCATTGAAACACCATTTACAATCAGTCCTATTACATGTTTGCTTGCTGCCACTTTTATTTTAGATTGCAATTGCCACTTATAATCATCCATATTACTTGTATTTCACCATCTCTTCGCCGAACTAGTGCAACTATACACCTGACAAGTGTATTGGGTGTGTTGGGGACACAAGAGACTTCTTGTATCTTGATTGCAGGGTTGCTTGAGAGAGATACCTTTGACCACTTCCTCCCTGAGTTCAATAAACCTTGGGTGATCCACTTAAGGGAAACTTGCTGCTATTCTACAAACCTCTGCACTTGGAGGCCCAACACTGTCTACAAGAATAGAAGCGTGCGTAGACATCAAGCTATTTTCTGGCGCCATTGCCAGGGAGGTAAGGTAAAAGGTACTCACATCCTCTGGATACTAAGCTATCTTCTAGTACTGTTGCTGGTGTGTGAGTGCTCGAAGTTATTTCCTTTAGATTCTGCAATCATATGTTTTGGTTTCTTGTTTTTATTTTCACTAGTTAGGCTTAATGGAAAACAACAACAAAATTAGAGAGTTTTTAAATATTTTTCCTAAGGTAGAACATGAATGGTTTGAAAAGAAAATAAAAAACCCATGGAATTTTCTTTGCATGCTAATAACAATGTTATTAGTATGAATTTTATGAACACCTTTGTTACTAATGCTATAGAAACGTCTAAGCTTGGGGAAGTTAGTTTTTATGAAAATGATCTTTTTAGTTCGCCAGCTTTTAGAGGAGAAAATTTGCTCTGATGATACTTTATCTCCCATATGTGGTAATTCTAATGATACTTGTGATATTTTAAATCCACATACTAAAGGCGTCCCTTTGAAAATACTTACGGAAATTGTTGAACGTGTTATGAATAACTGTTATTTTGGGGATGGAACTGTCCATCCTGGTGATCATTTACTCTTTATACATGAATTATACGAGTTGTTCAAGTGTGCAGGTATTTCAATGAACCAAGTTAAGAGGAAGCTATTATGTTTATCACTTAAGGGTAAAGCAAGGGAGCTGTATGAGCTACTAGACGATCCTCATCATTCGGAGTGGAAGGAACTTGAATCTCTCTTTTACTCTAAATTTTATCCTCCTCATGAAATTAATAAAGATAGGAACTATACTTATAATTTTCATCCTGATGATGGAGAAAGTATTGCCCAAGCATGGGGGAGATTGAAGTCACTAATGCTCAAATGTCCCATTCATGAGCTCCCTAGTAATATTGTTATTAATAATTTTTATGCAAAGCTTTCAGGACATTACAAGGACTACCTAGATACCTGTTTAGAGGGATCCTTCACAAGGAAGGAGTTCAAAGCTAAGTGGGATCTTCTTGAAAAAATTCAAAGCAATACCAAAGATTGGGATAACGATAAAGGTAAAGAACTAGCTATAAACTATGAGTATGATTGCATTAAGTCTTTCGCTGAAACTGCTGATTTTCAAAAGATTAGTGCTAAATATGGTCTTGATCCTCAAATTCTTATTGATTGTTGTAGATCCTTTGCTTCTCATATTAATTCTCCTAAAGAGAAATGGGACATGTATCATGAGCTTTTTAAAGACACTTGCATGAAAAATTAAATTGTTATTAATGATAGCAATAAACATGCTCAAACCTCTAAAAGTGCTATTCTTATAAGCATGTTAATTTTTGTGGAGTACATATACCTTGTGAAAAGAATCAAATTGAAGAAGAATATTGTATCACCCACGGTAATGAAAAAATTAGAACGTGGTATAGGGCTCTAAATGATCTTGGTAAAAAAGTTTGTGCCCTATATCCTTTTATTTGTGAACTTTGCTTTGAAGTGGGTCATTTAAATTTTCAATGCTCAGGCCATAATAATAGCCTTTCTAATCCAATGAGTACTGCAAGTTTGTATTGTGATAACATGATCACTCCTACTCAGCATGATGAACTTACATTTTTTTGGGGGTGTGAAGAGTTATCATGAAAAACTTCTTAGAATAGATATGAGTGTTTTTTATATGAATAGCGTCCTGCATGGTTGTCATATTTATTGTTTTGATAATTGCCACACAAATACTTACATACAAAATATCATAAAAGATGAGATTTTACCAAAATATGACAGGACTAATATGTGTTTTGTCCTTATTAATGAAAAGGAGGAATCCTTCAAAGTTTCTTCTATTGTCTCTAACAATAAACCAGGGTATATGGAGAAGCTTCCTTTCAAGACTCTCCCTCCCAAAGAGAATAAGAAAAATAAGAAGAGGAGGAGTAAAAGGAGAGAGGAAATAGTATTTTCCCCTAAGCATGTTGCTCCTATTATAGTTTTTGATGAGTCTGAACTCGATGATGTTCCTATGCCTGTTACCTATATCAGTGATCATGATTGGGAAGAGCACACTACTTTTGATATTGAAAATCTCTTCGGTACCAATTCTGAAAATGATGATGTTAATTGCTGTACTATTAGTACTATCCATGTTCCTTGCAATGATGATATGTTTACAAATGAACACACTTTGGAAGATAACTATTCTATTGCTTATGATGATACTATACCTCCAAGTTATGATGATTACAATGAAGAATATGATATTTTTCAGTCCACCTACTATTGAGGAGAAAATTAATTGTGATTACAATATGCCTCCTATATTTCATGATTATGGTGATGAGAATAATAATGATAGCTATTTTGTTGAATTTGCTCCCACTACAATTAATAAGAATGACTATGTTTATGTGGGGAGTATTAATTATTTTATGCATGTGGCTCATGATATGTTTTATGTGATAGTTATGTTGTTGATTTTATTCATGATGCTACTGAAAGTTATTATGAGAGAGGGAAACATGGTTTTATGTATCTCAACAATATTAAGTTTCCCCTCTTTATGTTGAAAATTTTGAAGTTGCACTTGTTTTGCTTTCCTATACTTGTTGCTTTGTGCTTTCATGATTTGTTTCTTTGCAAGATTATTTTTCATAGACAGTGGGTTAGACTTAAATTTGTTCCACATTTGCTTCTTGATTCTCTCTTTTACTTCAATTCATATTTCTTATGTGAGCATCATCGAAATTATCATGCCTATCTTTATGGCTATAAAGAAAGAGCTTTTGGGAGACAACCCATTATATTTTTAATTTTAGTAAGTTTTTGTTTTGTTAATTCTTGGAAGTTATTTCTTCAGTAATAACCTATCCTTATCCTTTTTGTGTGGTTTTTGTGCCAATAATAACCTCTAATGAGAGAGAAGTAAGACTTGGGAAAGTTATTGTCTCGAAACAGATTTTTTGTGCTTCACTGTAAAAATTCTTTAAAAATCCCTGTACGTCGGATTGAGCTGTAAATTTTTGTGCTTATGACCCAGGTTATTATCTAACTTTCGTTAGCTCATCACTTTTTGATTTGACCAACATAAGGGCTTCGAAAAAATTGGTCTTTACCTGCTGGTCTCTTTTCACAGATTTCTGCCATTATTTGCATTTGCCTCTCAATCTTTTTCTCTCTGAGTTCTCTTTGATCATTTGAGATTTTAGAAGGAATTGATACAGTATCTTGTGTTTTAATGGAAGTTTTTCATACTTTGGAACTAAACCCAAAGACTTATTATCTTGAATACACTAATGTTGCTAATGAAGATTGTGTGAAGTTTTGTATGAAGGAAATTTTCAGGTGTATGGAAGGATAATGTGATGAGATGTAGAATAGAAAAAAGCTCAAGCTTGGGGATTCTACCCGTGTCACTCCAAGAAATATTATATCAGTAAAAGCGTCAAATCTTGGGGATGCCCAAGGCATCCCCTTCTTCATCAATAAAAATCTCAGGTTTCTTCCAAACACTTCATTTTTATTATTTCATGCACAATTGTGTTGTTCTTGGAGCGTCCTTGTTTTTGTTTTCAGTAGTCTTTTAATTTCTTTGTCACAATAAGTTGGTTGGATCCCAACACACTTATTTTGGAGAGAGACAGACCCCGTTATTCATTGCCTAGAACACTCAAGTTTTCACTCTTATTGTCCTGTGAGTGTTCTCATTTGCTAGCACTGCGTTTAGCTTTAGTTTTCTTATTCTTTTGTCTTAGAAATTTTTAGTTCTTCTTTGTAGATGGGTGAGACATGCTCTCTGGTCCTTATTGATTATTATCTTTGAGAGTTGTTTCAAATAAGTCGATTGGTGTTGGAAAAGAGTAGGAAGTTTCATGCTTATAGTGGTACAAAAGGAAACTTGTTTTGACTGTGACTTAGACTTTATCATGCCATGCTAGATGTTGGTTTGACCATATTCTTAGTGATTATTGTTGTAGCATGACTTGTTTCAAACAACTGAGATTGCTTAATGTGCCCTCAAAGAATCATGCGTTGTTTTAGCATACAAAAGCATAATAGTGTGGTATTCTCCTTTGATGCTTTATTTGGGTTGACTTGGCACATGCTTACACCATGTTAAGACTATACCAGTCACCTAGCCTCTATGATCATTTAGTCTTTGACTTGTAATATCACTTTATGCTTTGATTGATAATGTTCTGTCGCTTTGCATGACTATGGCCATTATTGCTC
Organism: Avena eriantha; assembly: GCA_910589775.1. Lineage (NCBI taxonomy): Eukaryota > Viridiplantae > Streptophyta > Magnoliopsida > Poales > Poaceae > Avena > Avena eriantha. The sequence goes on along the minus strand of OU342743.1, from coordinate 180,156,683 downwards.
TCTTAGTTGGTCGCTCCCAGTCTTTTGCTAGCCTCCACATGTACCAAGTATGATTTCCACTCATGCATCCAACTCCCAATTAAACCAAGTTATTCCAAAGAGTCCACTATAAATTCCTATTCATGGTGTGTTACACCATTCCAAGTATATTCATGTTTTCATCTATCTTCCGAATTAAACTTTGTGTTATGTGAAAATTAGTGATTAAAGCTCTCACAAACTTGATGGCACACTTTACTTTCTTGCACTTAATAAACTTGAACCATTGTGTCCATATTTGTTGCGTATATGCTTGCACTTTATAAGTTGAAATTAGCAGAACCATGTATCATGGGGAACAATTTCAACATTGCACTTATTATTCAGTTGATATCATGATTCTTTTGCTTATGGATCCCGGTGGTGTGAAATAAAAGGGGAACTTGTAAGATCATGGAGTTTGTATTTGTGTTAGAGAAACGCCTGGGCCGTTAGCCTAAGCCATGCATAATCATGGTGGAAACTTGTAGCATAACCATAGTGAGCATTCTATGAAGCTTTCCCAATAAAAACCTATGCAAATAGAAAATAGAAAGATCGCTGAGATGCTCATTGTCTGTTGCCTTGTCATTTTGATATGGGATAGCTCATGTGTCATGGGGAAAGGGGTACCCCGTTGGCGGTTCTCTATGATACATATGTACTTACAATGACAAGAGCTTACTTGTGACTGAAGTTGAGTAGCATGAGGTTCGGTACTCGTAAGCAAGGGGCATGAGATTTCAACTTATAACTTGTCAAGCATATCCTCTTAGTTGTGTCACGTTAACCTTAATCACTTCAAGATGCTTGTGTCACGTTAACCTTAATCACCTCTTTGAAGGGCCTTTCTTTTACTTTTATGTTAAGTATCCATCTTCTATCTTTATGCACCAACTGAGAGAGCATAGTGTTCATTCTTAGTTTAATGTGCATTGTCCCAAAACTTGTTGATTGATTCATAACTTTGATATTGCTTACTCTTAAACTATTTGTATCTAGTCACCCTTATGAACTTTGAAGGTGTACTATGCATTTATATTTGCTATACCATGAGGGACAAGCTGAATGCCACTCTTATTATTCTTTCTATATGTGAAACAAACAAAAGTTTTTCAATGCATTGTTATTCATGATCCTTTGTTTGTACCTTTTCATGTTACAATATAGTTGCTATGTCTTATTGTTAGAACTCTATCTTTCATGTTCATGTTTAGAGTACTTTGATCCCAACTATCAATGCTTTACAAGTACCTTTATTAAGATTGTGATAGTGCATGTCACCTCAAAAATTATTCTTTTTATCACTTACCTACTCGAGGACGAGCAGAAGTTAAGCTTGGGGATGCTTGATACATCCTAAACGTATCTATAATTTTTGATGCTCCATGCTAGTTTTATATGATCTTTCTTATGTTTTGTTCATACTTTGAAGTATTTCTTTACATTTTACGAAACTAACCTATTACCAAGATGCCACCATGCCAGTTGCCTGTTTTCTGTTGTTTTTGGTTCCAGAAAGTCAAAAAAGTAATATTCTCGGAATTGGACGGGACAAAAGCCAAAGTCAATATTTTTCTGTGGGACACACGAAGTCTGAAGGGGAGACGAAGTCACGCAGTAGGGCGGCCGCACCCCCCAGGCGCGGGCTACCCTAGGCCGCGCCAGGGCAGGGTATGGGCCCCCTGGCTGGCCACCGACCTCGCCCCTTTGCCTATAAAAGCCTCCCGAGACGTAAACCCTAAGTACCCGATCAGAATTCCCCAAAAACTTCCGCAGCTCCGCCACTACCGAAGAGGAGATTCAGGGGATAGAAGTCTGTTCCGGCACGCTGCCGGGACGGGGAAGTGCCCCCGGAGCCATCTCCATTGACTCCAACGCCATCTCCATCGCCATTGCTAATTCCCATGATGAGGAGGGAGTAGTTCTCTCTCGAGGCTAAGGGCTCTACCAGTAGCTATGTGTTCATCTCTCTCTATGCGTGATCTTATTGAGATCATGAGCTTTGTAATCTAGATCTATTCTGCTACTCAAGTGCTTTAATTAATCTATGCTTATCCCCACGTGCGTGAAGTTCACAGTGTGCACACCGTGTGGCACTTAGGCTAAGGTTACAGAAATACTTATCATGAGTATAATTTGAGTTGGATGTCTCTATGAGATTGTGGTGTTTGTTGGAACCATCTAGCGCTCAAGCTGATAGTGAGGGGTTATCTAGATGGGGAATGCGGACTTTAAGGTGTGTTGTTATAGTCCTACAACGTCCAACCGGAGAGTAGTTCAGGGTAGCATAATGAAGAGAATATATTTATATGAGAGTGTCCACTAGTGAAAGTATGATCCATAGGCCTTGTTTCTAAGTATTGAAACACCATTTACAATCAGTCTTGTTACATGTTTTTTTGTTGCCACTTTTATTTCAGATTGCAATTTCCACTTATAATCATCCATATTACTTGTATTTCACTATCTCTTCACCGAACTAGTGCACCTATACACCTGACAAGTGTATTGGGTGTGTTGGGGACACAAGAGACTTCTTGTATCTTGATTGGAGGGTTGCTTGAGTGGGATACCTTTAACCACTTTCTCCCTATTTGATAAACCTTGGGTGATCCACTTAAGGGAAACTTCCTGCTGTTCTACAAACCTCTGCACTTGGAGGTCCAACACTGTCTACAAGAATAGAAGCATGCGTAGACATCAAATCTCTCCACACGGCCACATATCTACTTAACATTCGACCATCTAAAGCTAATCCCCAAACCACACCTACTTATCTTTATTTCTTTCTCACCCAAACTACTCCGACGTTTGTGTCTTTTGCTGTCTTTCTTTCCTAACTCCTGCTCTACTTCTCCTAACAAACTTTCACCCCATTCTATCTCGTGCGTCCATCTAGGTTTATCCGATGAACACTGAGGCTATCATTGTCTAGATCCTGTTAGTGGTCGCGTCCATGTGTCTCATCATGTAACTTCTGCTGAAAATATTTTTCCCTTTTCTGAGCGTCAATCTCTCGATCCTAAAACATCCGCACCATCTACTAGTCCCTCTCGTCCAAATAATTTTCCCTTCTTTCATCAGCCACCTCCTGCCGTCGCTCCTGTCGCGGCAGCAAAAACACCCAAATTCTCTATCGCGGTAGCCGATCCTGTCGCGCCTTCTCCTGTTGCAACTTCTGTCGCGGCTGCCAAAAACTCTGCCGTGGTAGACTTCCTGCCGTCGCCATCTCCACCGCCAACTCCCGCGTCCGCTTCTTCCACTGCGTCGGGCGCGTCTTCCACATCATCATACGTCCCTCCTCCTCATGCTATTATCGTCCCTGCTCCCACTAATGATCATACCATGTGTATACGTGACAAATCCAGTTTTCGTTTACCCGCTAAAGATCGTCTAAATATCAATGCATCTTCGTCTTCTTCCTCTATTCCCAAATCTTACAAATCAGCTCTCCTAGATCCTAATTGGGCCACAGCCATGACAGATGAATATGATGCTCTCATTCAAAATAATACATGGCAATTAGTTCATGTACATCAAACACTAATATAGTTTCCGGCAAATGGGTTTTTTGACACAAATTTAATTCCGATGGAAGTCTTGCACATTATAATAAAGCTCGATGGGTATGTCGTGATTACTCTCAGCAACACGACATCGATTATGATGAGACTTTCTCTCCAGTTGTCAAACCCAGCACTATTCGTATTGTTCTTAGAATCGTTGTTTTTTCTTCTTGGCCCATTCATCAACTCGATGTCAAAGATGCTTTTATCCATGGCTCTCTTTAATAAATAGTTTATTATCAACAACCTCTTGGATTCGAAAATTCCTCTTATACTAATCATGTTTGTCTTCTTCAAAAATCTCTCTATGGTCTAAAACAAACACCACGGGCTTGGTTTTAACGTTTTTCTACTTATGCTCAAACAATTGGCTTTACTCCTCCTCATTCTGACACTTCCCTCTTCACCTTTCATCATAATACCGACACCGCTTATCTACTTCTCTATGTTGATGATATTATTCTCACAGCTTCCTCACAACACTTTTTACATATTATCTCTCTTCTTCGCAAAGAATTTTCTATGTCCGATCTAGGTCTTCTCCATCACTTCTTAGGTATTGGTGTCATTCGTGACTCATCTGGTCTTTTCTTATCTCAACGTCAGTACACCCTAGATCTTCTTTCTCGTACTGTTATGCTTGATTCTCAACCATCTCGTACTCCTGCTGATACAGGTCCAAAACTTTCTGCCAATGGCGATCCCTTTTCTGATCCTTCTCTTTATCGTAGTCTTATTGGCGCCCTCAAATATCTTACTCTTACTCATCCTGAAATTTCTTTTTTCTATCCAACAAGCTTTCCTTTACATGCATGGTCCTCGTGTTCCTCACTTCAACCATGTCAAACGTATTCTTTGGTATCTTAAAGGCACATTAGATTTAGGTCTTCATGTAAACAAATCCTCTCCTACCTCGTTGAAAGCTTACTCTGATGCAGACTGGGCTGGTTGCCCCGATATTCGATGGTCCACATCCGGATTTTGTGTTTTTCTTGGTAACAATTTGGTTTCTTGGTCTTCAAAAAGGTAGGTTACGGTTTCTCGCTCGTCAGCCGAAGCGGAGTATCGCGATGTGGCCTATGCGGTTGCTGATACGGTTTGGCTGTGCTAGTTGCTGTCGGAGCTGCATCGCCCTATTGAGTAAGCCACTATTGTTTACTGTGATAATATTTCAGTTGTTTACATGTTAGGGAATCCGGTTCAACACCAACTTACAAAGCATATAGAGATCGACATTCATTTTGTTCGAGAGAAGGTGGCTCTCGGTCAAGTTCATGTTCTACATGTGCCTACTTCAGCTTAGTTCGCTGATATCTTTACTAAAGGCCTGGCGACTACTCTGTTTCAAGACATTCTTTTCAGTCACAACGTCGTCGAGCCTACCTTTGACACTGTGGGGGATGTTAGAATACAACTCTTGTTAGGTTTAAGAGTCCTAGTCGGTTTGTTATAGGGCTAGGACGATGCACCTAGACCCTCATATATACCTCTTGTAATTGCCACAATGTTGTCATCGATTATTATTCTATACAATTCTACATTAGCGCCTGGCCGTCGGCGTAGACCGCCATTCCTTTAGTGTCTTTGATGTGATAATTTGGATGCCAATTATCTATCGCTAACCCAAATTTTCATGTCAGAACAAAATGTATTAAAATCGGCTTTCACTTTCTTAGAGAGAGGGTTGCAAATAAACAACTAAACTAATTATCCGATTTGTGCATTCAAAAGATCAGATTGCAGACGAATTTACCAAGGTACTTCTAGTCAAGAACCTAAAAGAATTCAAACATAATTTCAACCTTACCAAATTGTGCTTAAGGGAGGCTGTTAGAATTATTAGAGTTCACCGGTCGACAACATCTACCCCTTCCTCTTCATCTCATGTTTATTACCATTGTAATAAACTTTCCAATTAAAACCTAGTGCTGATTGTAATTACCCAATTACAATTGCCGGGCCAAGGGGCTGTTCCACTAGTAGAAAATGGGCCTTTGGTTCGGGCCACTAGTCCCGGCCGTGGCTGGGGCCAGGACTAATGGTCCGAACCAGACGGCCCGAGGAGGCCTAGGTACTTTGTCCCGGCCCGTAAGGAACCATTAGTCCTGATTTGAGATACAAACCGGGACAAATGGGTCTGGGCACGCGCGCGTGCTCCTGGCAGAACCTTTATTCCCGGTTTGTATCTCAAACCGGGACTAATGGCCAGGCTCTATATATATGCACCCAGCCCTCCACTCTCTCCTGTTTTTTTTCCTATGTGAGAGGTGGGTATAACTTTGTTCTAACCTTTTTTCTTCATATGCACTAGAGGTGTTCGGTGAAATGCCTGTTAGAGCGATGCCACTTGAGTTCACACAAGACAAAATATGATATGAGGTGCTAGAGCGACACTTAAGGTTTCTCCTCTTTGTTTTGAAGTGTCCTAAAAGGTTAGCAACTATTTTCTTGTTTTGACCGCGCGGTACTAATTTAAGCATCGTGATTGCGTTTGATATATATGCATGGTTGTATGATGCAGATGAGCCACCCATGGATGTAGGGTGACCGACGCTCTGACGCTTACAGAGAAGGCGTGCGTTCTTTTCGCCTTGTGGCCGAGGCGAACAAGCGGCGGGATGGTTTTATGTGTTGTCCATGTGTTGAATGTCGGAATGAGCAGGCTCACACTTCCTCAAGAGTCATTCAGAGCCACCTGCTTCGGTCCGGTTTCATGTCCGGCTATAATGTTTGGACCAAGCACGGAGAAAGAGAGGTTATGATGGAAGACGGCGACAAAGAAGAGAACGATGATGACAACTACCGATCTATGTTCCCTGAATACGATGATACCGCAGTTGAAGATAATGAAGAAGAAGGGGGTGAAGAACAGGAACCAGATGAGCCCGTTGATGATTTTGGTCGGGTCATTAGTGATGCAAGGCGAGATTGTGACACAGAAAAGGAGAGGTTGCAGTTCGACCAGATGTTACAGGACCACAACACATTGTTGTATCCAACTTGTGAAGATGGCCAGAAGAAGTTGGGTAGCACACTGGAATTGTTGAAGTGGAAGGCAGAAGCCGGTATGACTGACTCGGGATTTGAAAAGTTGCTGGTAATAATGAAGAAGCTGCTTCCAAGAAATAACCAATTGCCCTCCAGTACGTACGAAGCAAAGAAACTTGTCTGCCCTCTAGGATTAGACGTGCAAAAGATACATGCCCTAATGACTACATCCTCTACCGCGGTGAGAAGTATGAGAATATGGATAAATGCCCGGTATGCACTGCATTGCGGTATAAGATCAGAAAAGATGACCCTGGTGATGTTGAGGGTGAGCCACCCAGGAAGAGGGTTCCTGCCAAGGTGATGTGGTATGCTCCTATAATACCACGGTTGAAACGTTTGTTCAGAAATAAAGAGCATGCCAAGTTGTTGCGATGGCACATGGAAGACCGTAAGAAAGACGGGATGTTGAGGCACCCTGCTGATGGTCGTCAGTGGAGAAAAATCGAGAGAGACTTCACGGACTTTGCTGGTAATGCAAGGAACTTATGGTTTGGTCTAAGTACCGATGGCATGAATCCTTTTGGGGAGCAGAACTGCAGTCACAGCACCTGGCCCGTGACTCTATGTATCTACAACCTTCCTCCTTGGTTGTGCATGAAGCGGAAGTTCATCGAGTGTATCCGGGTTTGGGTACGGCCTTCGGATCGCACGGGTTCTCGACGTGGTTCTTCGGGCTTAGATATATGGTTTCGTCTTTAACCGTCGGTGTAGAACTTGATTAGGCTGCCCTTGGCTTCCATCTCCCTGCGGTGTTCACCGGGAACATCTGCGAACGGACTCTGCCGGATACATCAAACACCGAGGCGGAGGCAGGCGTGGCTTCTTTAGAACAAAGGGGAGGCTCCTCGGGTGCTACCTGCAGGCTCGGCCTGTGGCTTGGATCCAGACGTGAGGCGGCGGCTGGCACACGTGTGGTTGGGGATGGAGAGGTGGCCGAGGTCGCGCTACAGGGCGAGCCGTGGCTGTGGAGGCGGCTGCCGATGCGCAGAGAGGTGGAGGCGGCTCGGGCTCCGGTTCACGCGGACGGAGAAGACCGAGAGCGGCGGGGATGCAACGGCCGAAGAGGAGGACGAGGACCACGCGGCGGCGCGTGAGAGGAGGCTCGACGCGGCGGCGGTCCGAGGAGGCAGAGGCGGGGGGACGTGGTCGACGGTGGTCCGAGGAGGCAGAGACGGGAGGTAGGGCCCAGCGGCGGGGTCGAGCACTGCTCGGGGCGCGGACACGCGGTGGAGGGAGGCGCTGCGGTAGGTGGCGATGGAGGAGGACGGAGAGGCGAGCGACACGGAGCTCGGGAGGAGCGGCCGGTCTTGAGGGCGTCGGCGGACGGCTGAAGGGAGGCAGCGGCGAGAGCGCCAGGCGCTGGCGGCAGGGAAAACGGAGAGGATGGAGGCGGGAACGCTACACGGATTGCGGAGGAGGGGGTCGTGCGGTGGGGCGCGTGGCCAGGGCCTGGGGACGCGGGGTTGCGTGCGGGCGAAGGCGTGCGTGTCCGTGAGTGGGTGGGTGCGCGCCTGGGGAGGGGCCACCTCGTCAGGCGGGATTGGAGGGCGGCGAGGCCAGGTGGCGTGGGACCGGAGACGGGCGGGAAAAGCGGCAGGTGGGGGTGGGGATCGATGCAGGTAGGGGCCTGGACGGGAGTTCCAGGGGGACCAAGTGCTGTGGGGGGCTGAGGTGGCAGGCTGGGGTTGGAGAGAGAGAGGTGGCGGGGTGCCAGGGTGGCGGGGTGGGGTGATGTGGTGAGTTGTGAGTGGCCATTGTGAGGTGGAGGGGGCTGGGTAGATTAGGTTTGGGTAGAAAAAGATTTGGGTAGCTCTGGTTTTTGTACTAGGGGTGGCCGACTGGGTCGGATCGGCCCGGTACGGCTGCCCCCTTAAAATAAAATAAATATTTTATTATTTAAAACGGGGATTTTGCAAACCGTATTTAGACAAACCAAAATATTCCGGAGACCCGGGGTTTTAATTTGAATAAAGACAGGAATATTTAGAAAATGAAACTAGGCTTTTAGAAAATAGTTTTAGACAAAATCCATGCATGATGACGACGATGCTCCAATGCAATGTGACATGATGACATGAGCATGCGGGCATGATGATGCAATGCACAAAAACAACGCGATTTTCTAGTAGTGGTTTTGCGGGATGCCACACTCTACATTGCTACGACAAATAAGGTTGTCAGTATCGTCATGGTAGTGGAGAGACCAGAAGAAAATCAGGAACACCTGGTGCAGCGTCCGACGTACTTTGTCAGTGAGGTCCTGACAGAATCAAAACAGTGGTATCCGCACTATCAAAAGTTGGCTTACGATGTTTTTCTAGCATCTCGTAAGTTACGACAATATTTTCAGGAGGATCCCATTATCGTGGTGAGCAAAGCTCCCATGAGAGATATAATCAACAATAGCGATGCCACAGGACGCGTCGCCAAATGGGGCATAGAGCTTGCAGCTTTCGAAATTGAGTACAAACCCTGGACAACAATCAAATCCCAGATCATTGCTGACTTTGTCGCTGATTGGACAGAGACCAAGGAGAACATGGTCCTCCCTGAGTCGGAATATTGGACCCTCTTTTTCGATGGGTCTAAGGCTCGAGGGGGCTCGGGGGCTGGCGTGGTGCTCAAATCACCCCAAAGAGATAAACTTTTATACGTGTTGTAGATCCACTTCACAGCGACAAACAACATTGCCGAGTATGAAGCACTGCTGCATGGAATCCAGATTGCTAAGGATATTGGCATCCGACATTTGATGTGTTACGAAGATTCGGATCTTTTTGCTGAGCAAGTCTCGGATATTTGTAATGCAAATAAGCACATGGCAGCATATAAAGCTGTCGTGGATGATCTATCTAAATCGTTCGAGGGATTTGAAGTTCAACACATCCCTCGAGAAGAAAACGAGAAAGCAGATGCACTATCTCGAATAGGCTCTGCGCGGAAAGAGGTCCCGGATGGTGCATTTTTAGAGCACCTCAAAGTTCCCTCGATAAAGGGAGTAGATGAGGAATATCCGACCAAATCCGACTCACCTTTGATAGCAGTTCTGGCTGTAATTCCCAGCTAGACTCAACCCTACCTCGATTACTTGGTAGATGGCAAATTACCCAAAGACGAGGTGTTGAGCCGACAGATTATCCGACGAGCAAAAGCCTATACTGTTGTTAAAGGTGAGCTCCATAAACGGAGTGTTTCTGGGGTTTTTGAGCGTTGTGTATCTCCGGAAGAAGGAGTGGAAATCTTAAGGGAAATCCACGAAGGCGAGTGTGGTCACCATGCTGCAGCCAAATATTTAGTGGCAAAATCTTTTCGACATGGATTTTTCTGGCTTACAGCTCAGGCAGATGTCGAACGATTAGTCAAGACATGCAAAGGCTGCCAAAAGTACGCCAAGCAAGCTCATGTTCCGGTTGATCAACTGCGAACAATACCTATAACATGGCCCTTTGCGGTCTGGGGCTTGATATGGTAGGACCTTTTAAACGAGCCCCAAGTGGATTCACTCACCTCTTAGTGATGGTGGATAAATTCACAAAGTGGATCGAGGCTAAACCTATTACTAGTTGTGATGGAGCAACAGCCAACAGATTTGTCGAGGATGTTATAATTCGGTATGGTTATCCGCATAGTATTATCACGGACAACGGGAGTAACTTTTCCATGGGAGAATTGGCGGAATTCTGCGACGAGCAAAATATCCGGCTTGACATTGCGTCAGTCGCACATCCACAGGCTAACGGACAAGTCGAAAGAGCAAATGGTTTAATTCTACAGGGCTTGAAACCAAGACTCGAAGCACCACTAAAACGTGATGCGGGGGCTTGGGCAGAGGAACTACCCTCTGTAATTTAGAGTTTACGAACAACTCCGAACAGGTCAACAGGATACACACCTTTCTTCTTGGTCTATGGCGCAGAAGCAGTTCTTCCTAGCGATTTAATTCATACTTCTCCTAGAGTGGCCGCGTATATCGAAGAGGATGCCGAGATTTCTCGACAAAATGATCTCGACTTAGTCGAAGAAGTTCGCGTCGTTGCTGAAATGAGATCTACAGCCTATCAGCAGAAGTTACGCAAGTATCATAGCCAGAGAGTCCGAACTAGATCTTTTAATAAAGGTGATTTGGTTCTCCGGCTTGTGCAACAAAGAAAGCACAAACTTTCCCCAGTATGGGAAGGGCCCTTTTTAGTTAGTCGAGGATTGCACAATGGATCGTACTACTTAACTGACATGAGGTAAGTCAAAGAAAGACCTGCTACTAAGAAGAGAAAGAGAGCTGGAGGCACTATAAATCCGGATGAGTTAGACAGACCGTGGAATATTGCTCAGCTACGTCCCTTTTATTCTTAGTTTATCCTTCTTTGTAATCATAAATATGTACATGTTCTGTGAGAAATAAAAGTTTTGGTTACCTCAAAGTTTTTCTGAGAAGTTTTTACCATCTTATTTCCTAATGATCATGTCATAATTGGAAATCCCAGAATGCTTGAAAGTACTTTATGCTCATGTTCGTTCTGATTTAGATTTCTGATTCTAAAACTGCTACCTTCGGGTATAACTCTAAAAATTATAGTCTTTACTTGGGTTATTTCTCTGATTTCTGGATGCGGGTATTTTCCGAGTAGTGAATTGTTGGTACTGGAAGCCGGCTTTGTTTCCGAGTATAAACTGGTTTAGCAATTGAGCTCCGTTTCTCGGCAAAGTTTCCGGCTGAAGGTTTAGCCGGCTCACGAAAGGGCGAGGCGGAAAGCCAAATAAACGATAAATAGAGACGGAAAATTTCAAGTGCTTATGTAAACATTTCAGGCACACAAAAAAAATCTAAGACAAAAGTGTTGAATAGATAAAAAACTTAGCACTAGCAAAATCAATAGTACTTAATATTTTACAAACGCATCATGTTCTTTCACAGAATAATACATAAGTTTGTGGTCTATGATGCAGGAGGAGATGAAGCAGCTGCTGGCTCGCTGGTTACTCTGCCTTGATATCGTGCCGAGATGTCCGGATCCGAAGTGGTTCGTTCATCGTCGGAAACTTCTTCAGCTTCTTCTGGAGGAGGTGGTGGAGTAGCTACGCGGGTGAAGAAGGGAATCTCATAGCTGGTCAGATCAGCTACGTGGCACCCATATCCGGCGTAGGAGTGCATGATGGCTTGAAGGTCTTGCTCCTGGCCGTCTTCGTCTACCTTGCAGTACCCTCTGGTCACTTGCCATATCTCCATGTTTCCATGGTGGCTCATGACCATGGTGAGAGCATTCTGCGCAGCAGTCCGCGCGTAGGACATGTTCCAGTCCCGAGCAAGCTGCGGCATCTCCTTGGCCTTCTCCCACACTTGAAAATCCGACATGCTTGGCATGTCCGGAATCCTAAGAGACTCGCCAATGTCCTCAAGGGACTGGCAGTAGTCATGAAGAAGATCACCGATTTGGGTAAGCCGGTGAGTGCGAAGCTCGGACGAGGAGGAGTCCGTCAAGTTCAGAGGACCTATACACAAAACAAGTTAAGAAAAAAACCGACAATGATAGAAGTCGAAGAAAAGATAAGTCAGAGAGTGGAAACATACCAAGAATGACGTCGTCAATCTTGGCCTTCTCCTCCCGGAGACTCTAGAGTTCAGCCCGGAGCGCCTGGGAGATGTCCTTCTCTCTACCAAGCTCATTCTTGAGGTCCGAGATAACTTTATGTTGAGCGGCAATCTTGCGATCACGCTCTTCAGTGGCCATGGAGGAGGATTCCAGGACTTGAGCTATGCTCGTTTCATGATCCTCCTTGAGCTTATCTAGCTCTTGGCGAAGTCCCTTGTTCTCCACCACCAGGGTCTTGAGGTTCTCGGCCTCTTCAATCATAGTGATGGATTGTTTCACCAACGCTGTAAGTCAAAAAGAACAACAGTTCAGAAAAATTCGACATTGAAAAAGCAAAAGACAAGGTTTGAATCTCGGAATGTTTACCTTCGCCCTCATCCTTGGCTACCTTGAACTCAGCATTTTTAAGCCGGAGAGCTTTGATCTCTCTCCGCCTATCACAGACATTGGATAATAATTCCTGGTTATAGGAACATACTTTATGTAAGTCAGAATACCCAAAGTCAGAAAGCTACTTAAGACTCGGGCTAATATTTTTTGCTAAATATCAGCACAAGCCTTGGGGGCTACACTAGTTCATTCTTTGGCATCCTAATGAAGCATAAACTCGGATTCTATATCCTACTTCATGCTTGGGGGCTAGAGGATATGATATAACATAATGTAAAAACAAGAGTTGGAATTCCGACTTACATATTGCTCGCGGGTGAGTTTATCTAAACCCGCGTTCACTTCAGCTGCCACCTTCTCAGCGAGGGTGAGAGGGATTACTGGGGCTGTTGGAAGCTCGCTAGTCCTGATCCTCTCGTCGCGAAGGCGGACTTGAGCGAGAAGGTCAGAGAACTTGACGTCCTCTGCTTCTTGCGCTTCCTCCTCGGGGGATAGATGGCTTTTGTCCAGGACTTGCCTGGCCAGCCGTTGGATCTCCTCTGCAGATTTCCGGGACATGCCAAACTTTGGCAAGTCCCGGATTGCTTATGAGGTTTTCGGCGAAGACTTCAGCCGAGGGATCATTACCCGAAGAGGGTTTACCCTTATCTTGAGCTGACGCACCCACGGTGACGTCAGTCTGCGACCCAAGGATCGCAGGCTCCGTTGGAGGAGCCGGATCTTTTGCAACCACCAGAGAAGGAATGATCGCCAGAGTTGCAGAAGGTTGAGGGGCCGGAGTCGGAGGAGCCACAGCAGGAGAAGCTATGGTGAGCTTCGTCTATCGCAGGGGCTTCACAGGAATCCCTTTCCCCTTGCCCTAGATGAGAGGCTTTGCTCTGAGAATGTAGTAAAGTCGGAAACATTACATCTCAGAAAGAAATTCGAGAAAGGTACAAAGGCAGAAATTGTGAATGAAAGTTACCTCTTCACAACAGGCACTTCCTTTGTGCCAACGACCACTGTCGGAGATTTGCGCTTCTTGAGCGCAAGGTCCGGCAATGGGACCACTTCAGTCTCCTGAGAAAACTCAGGAGGGTATCCTTCGAGTGGAGCAAGCTCCGACTCGGGGAGGTCAGCAAGCTGAAAACAAGAAAGCATATCAGCATTACAGTATATAACTTAAAGATTGAAACACATAAAATGTGTACTGATGGAAGCTTACCGGCACCACGGGGTTTTCCGCCGTGTGCATATCCAGAGAAACCTCTGGAATTTTCCTCTCGATCCGCTCCTTGATCAGCCACTTGATCTGGCTTATGTAAACCTGGGCGGTGTAGGCTTTGGGGCTGATGCGGAGGGAGTCTTTTTTGGAAGACGTGATGGAGTGCATCAGTCTATCCCCGTGGTACTGAAGTGGTTGGATCCGACGTGAGACCCAGCAATGGACTAAGTCGGATCCCTTCAGACCCTTGTGCTTGATCAAATACTCGATCCGCCTCTTAGCGAGGATCAGATCATCCCAGGAAGGCTGGGCTGTGGCGGCTCTGTTGACAAAAGCTGGCAAAGCAGTATCTTTGCCGGGAGCCAGAATATCCCTATGGTAGAAAAAAGTGGCTGGCCATTGTTTGACCGAGTCACTGGCAGAAATTTTGGGGTATGCCCGGTCTCGTCTAACAGAAAAGCTAATGGTGCCGGTGATGTAAGGAACATCGGCAGTGATCGAATTTCTCTAGACATGAAAATAGTACCGGAAGAGAAGCAAACTCGGCCTAATGCCGAGAAAGCCCTCGCAAAGCGCAGCATATGCGCTCATTTCTAGAAGAGAATTGGGAGGAAGATTGTGGAGTTGAACTCCATAGTGATCTATCACCTCGGAGAAGAACTCCGAGGGAGGAAAAGACAGACCTCGGTCTAGATGAGTGCCGAAGTGGACGCGCTCGCCCTCGCGCGGGTTGGGGACGGTTTCACCGGAGCCGGTCCGCCAGTCGCCGGCGGCGAGAAGCCCCTCCTTCTCCACGTTCTTGAGGTCGTCCTCGTCAAGGGCACAGGGGATCCAGATTCCCCGGAAGCTCTCCTTCTCCGCAGCCGCTTCCGCCGCCGCCGCCAAACCAGTGGAAGAAGATGATGAAGCCATTTTTCTCTGGTGAGAAAGTGACCTAAAAGGGGCGGCGCTAGGAGCTCTGTGGGAGGAGGGCGAGGAGGCTCTGAGCGCGCAGGAGGATTGGTAGGAAAGGAACGGCAAAGGACTGGTGGAAAGGAGAAGAAGAAGAAGAAATCCGAACCCCTTATATCCACCTACCTACGCCAAGATTCGTGCAAACGCTACAGTGTAACCGCCACGCGTTGTGGAAAGAACTGGGAAGGGCCCGCGCGATGATTGTGTTGCCTCGATCTCCACGTACGAATTGAAACGGCGCCTCGGTTCCGCGAACCACGGACCCACCAACGGTCGTGCTAACGGAACGTCTGTCAGATGACGTGACTTGACCGTGCTTGTGTTAGGTGGCGTTAGAGACCAAGTTCCGTCTTAGTTTAAAAGCGAGCTGGAAAATCCGAATAACCTATTGAAAGGTCCGACTTACTTTTAAGACCCGGATTGTATTTTTTGTTGTGAAGTTTCAGGAACCCTTCAAGATTCTGCAAGCCGAAGATCAAGCTAGACGATGATAAAATCCGACTTTGGATCTTGGAGGCCTCCGGGGGCTGATGTTGGGGATATACTTTCCGGGTATCCTCACAGTTCCTCGCTGACCAGGGTGGCCCACTTCGGGTTAGAGCTTTGCTTCACGGGCGGCCTAGTCAGAGAGAGAGAAGATGGAGTCCAATCCGGCTACGGGAAGGCCCAGAAGACTTACCGACTTAGGCCCATAATGTTACTTGTAGTTCAAGATGTACTCTGTAACCAACTCTTAGTCGTAGCCGGATTGATCTCTCCTGTAAACCCTAGGTCGGATATCTATATAAGACGTCCTAGGGAGAGCCTTTAGGGCACCCAATACTTTAGACCCTCAACTCGCACAGGCGAAACCCTTGAAACCCATATTTTGGCTCTGCCGTATTACTGGATTGCTAGCAGGAGTAGGATTCGTCCAAAGCCGGCGGATTCAAACCTGGGTAAACTTGTGTGCTCATCGTCTCGGAATACCGTACATATCACACCCCTCTCTTCCACACGCCTTGAGGACCCCCTCATGGCATAATTGTCCTCAATCCGACGACACAAGGCAGAAACCCGGACGAAGCTTGTCCCCCGTAGTGGTGTTGATGTATTGGGTATGGTCAAGGATTGGGATGTAATCTTTGGAAAGGGTCCTGGAGGACAACCTGTTCCGAAAGACCCCATTACCGGACACGCACCCATGTGGAAGAAGAAATCTATATTTTGGGAGCTACCCTATTGGAAAGTGCATGAGGTCCGCTCTGCAATCGACGTGATGCACCTGACGAAGAATCTTTACGTGAATATTCTAGGCTTCCTGGGCTTGTATGGGAAGTCAAAAGATACCCCGGCAGCACGGGAGGACTAGCAACATCATAAAGGACGAGACGGTAAGCATCCAGGGCAGTTTCAAGGGCTTGCCAGCTACGCTCTTACCAAAGAAGAGAAGGAAATCCTTTTTGAAGTCCTTTTTAGTATCAAGGTCCCGTCTGGCTTCTCGTCGAATATAAAGGGAATAGTAAATATGAAAGAGAAAAAATTTCAAAACCTAAAGTCTCATGACTGCCATGTGCTTATGACGCAATTGCTTCCGATTGCATTGAGGGGAATTCTACCAGAAAATGTTCGACTAGCCATTGTGAAGGTATGTGCATTCCTCAATGGAATTTCTCAGAAGGTAATCGATCGAGAAAGTCTATTAGGGTTACAGATTGATGTGGTCCAATGTCTGGTCAGCTTCGAGTTGTTGTTCCCGCCATCCTTCAATATTATGACGCACCTCCTAGTTCGCCTAGTCGAAGAGATTAGAATTCTCGGTCTTGTGTTTCTACACAATATGTTCCCCTTTGAGAGGTTCATGGGAGTCTTAAAGAAATATGTTCATAACCGTGCTAGGCCAGAAGGAAGCATCTCCAAGGGCTATGGAACAGAGGAGGTCATTGAGTTTTGTGTTGACTTTCTTCCTGACCTTAAGCCGATTGGTGTTCCTGAATCTCGGTATGATGGGAGGATGACTAGAAAAGGCACACTAGGAAGGAAATCAATGGTATGTAGGGACGGGCATTCTTTCACTCAAGCACACTACACGGTTCTACACAATTCCACCGTGGTGGCTCCGTATATCAAGAAACACAAGAATATTCTACGCTTCGAAAACCCGGGGAAGCCTGAAACCTTGATTAAAGGGGAACACGAGAAGAATTTTGGCAATTGGTTGCAGACACATCTCATGAATAACACCACTGTTGGAGATGAGTTGTACTCGTTGGCCAGGTTACCATCTTCTACTATATGTACTTTCCAAGGGTACGAGATAAATGGGAATACATTTTACACGATCGCCCAAAATAAAAAGAGCACCAACCAAAATAGTGGTGTCCGCTTTGATGCAATAGATGACAATGGGCAGAAGGACACATATTATGGGTACATAGAGAAGATATGGGAACTTGACTATGGACCTACTTTTAAGGTCCCTTTGTTTCGGTGCAAATGGGTCAAGCTGACGGAGCAAAATTTCTGTGACCACATATTGTTTCCTTACAATTTCGCGTGAGGGTCTTACTCTATTGTACACATTCTCTTTTGCTTACTCGATGTTAAGTGTAATTGATGAGTTACTGATGTATATATAAACGTGTACAGTTTCCACTAGATTCTCATGGACATTCAACTTGATAAGGGAAGAGTTGAAGTCATGGACCCATTAAAGAGACCCTTGGAAATGTTTAGGGACATGCAGGACATGCTCCAGAGGTAATTTTTGCGCTACATCGGTCTCTTTCGTTGATTTCCTGAGATATCACGTAATAAATAACTCATTCATTTTCTTTACCGGGTAGGGTTTGGAACCAGTTCAAGAGTGCGGTTACGGGTGACTTTAGTGAGAAGCTGACGTTTAAGCTAGTCTCGGTAAGTAGTACGTGCATCTCTTTACTTCTAGTTTCAATACAATTATGATGCTGGGTTATTATTTTGATTGAATTCTATTCTTGTAAAGTGCGCGAGGCAGCCACCAAAGACGAATCTATGTGGATTCTACGTTTGCGAGTTCATTCGCACGTTTACCAGTGAGCTAAATGATTATAGAGTCGATGTAAGCAATACATTCATAACATTATTTTATTACCGTCACTTTTTGTTATCATGATTGATATTCATATTGATCTCTTTTTTTATATAGTTCGAGAAAATGCAGGATCAGCTCCTACCAGAGCAACGCGTAGTAGCAATTGCTAAAGAACTGGCAGGATTCTTGGTGAACGAGATGATAGATGATACCAGAAAATTTAGTGTGAATAGGCGCCGATGATCCCCGACCGTGTAATTGAATAGACGGGCTCTAGTCCCGATAATTGTGATCTCCATGTGTAACTATCATGTATATATTTGTATGCTCGATCTTAAGAGAAGTTATCTTATGTATGCTCGAACATGTACGGTACTTGGTAGCGTAGAAAACTATTTTAAAATAAAAAAAAGATACAAATTGAATTCTCTGCCGCGGCAGAGAAAGTGGCTAAAATTCTGCCGCGACAGAGAACCATTTGTCCCGGTTCGTAATACGAACCGGGACTAATGGGTGGCACCCCGCGCCCGCAGAGACGGGCACGTGGAAGAAGAGTCCCACGGGAATGCAATGATCGGACGTCCGATATATCTGGTTCTAAGTTCTAATCTTACACGAATCAGAATCGTACGTGAATAATCCTCTAGCATTGTTATTGTAATAACGACAATTAATTGGTTTGGAAGACCGTTTTGAATTGCCTCTCCAAACTCGTGAGCCAGCGTTCTTGCTTTCGCCCCAAGCCTCTTGGAAGATCAGATCAGATATTATTCTGATCGGGGATAGCTAACCGCAAGATGCATGCCAACACGTTCCCCGCAGAGAAACGGAGATGCATGTCTCCTTCGCTATGGCTGGCAGCCCGGAGCCCCACCGTCGGCTCCGGCGTCTATTCCAGGCCTAACTGGGAATCGATGCACGGAGATTTGGTTCGGCTCGTCGGGTCGCGCTTGCTGGCCGCGATTTACTGGACTACGTCCGGTTCCGCGCTGTTTGCGTGCCATGGCAATCAGAGACTCTCTCCCCGCGTGGCCGTTGCGTCCTCGATCCATGTTTCCATCCGTGTCGCTGGAAGATGTTTTCGGAGGGCCGTGGCCTTTATCCTGGACACCCCGACCTGCATGACTACATCCGCTTCTTCAACCTAGACTCGGGTGTCTTTGTACGCGTCCGTCTCCCGCTGTTCAGCAACCATTGCATTCTTGATTCGTTCTATGGGCTACTCCTCCTCCAGAGGGACCAAGACACGGCCATCCGTCTCCTCCACCCTTTCACCGGCGACATCGTCGAGCTTCCACGGCTCACCACCCTTGCCCGACTAAAGCCCGAGGGAGAACCTTATCCGCTCAAGCTCACCACCATGAGATACATCTCTACTTGTGCTTCCTTTGATGCAGGAGCCGTCACCGTTTTGCTTATCTTCAATATGTTTTATTATGCGGGTGTTGCTACCTCCCTAGACACGCAATGGACATTGTTAAGTTGGACATGCCCATCGTCATATATCAACGGACCGCTACCATTGCACGGAAAGATATACGCGGTTCTTACCCCTATCTTTATGCAAAAAGGTGCACCACAGATTTTCGAGATGGACGTACGCCACCATCTGCACCCGCCAAAGTTGATATTCACAGGCCCGACAGAGAAACACCTATACGCTTGTCATCTCGTAGAGTATGGCTCGGAGGTCTTAGTGGTTGCACACGACGACCCTGACATATACCACATAACAGTTTATAGGCTTGCTGATCTTCTCTTGGGAAAATTCGTTCCGGTAACAAACATAGGAGAAAACGCCATCTTTATGAGACCAAGGAGCATCTGTGTTTCTTCCAAAGCATTTCCTATGCTCAAGGCCAATACTATTGTCTACTTCCGCCCACAAAAGCACCGCTTTGCACAATACAACATCCGCCGTCGCACCTGGTCAAGAGTTATGGATGATTGCAGTATAAATGGCCTTGGACAAGGCCCCTGTAGCATTATATGCCATATCTTGACATGCTGCTCTAATGCGCATTGGTACGTATATGTAGATTGCCGTTAATGCAAACATATTGTTATACTTATATATATATATACATACTTGGTTAACTTTCACCATTTTTTTTGTCTCTTCTCTGTGCTTGTAGGAACAAAGGAGAAGATTACACGTATAACAGAACAGGAGGCCCATCACCTGAGTGGAAAGTGAAGCAACAGTTTCGATATGGGCCATACGTATGTCAGCCTTACTCATTCTCCTTAATATGCGCAACTAGAATGTGCTATTACATTGTGCAACATTATTTAATTTGAACTTAGCATCTTTTGCTTCCGTATGATAGTATGGGTCTATCGTCTATCGATCCTTTTTATACAAGTTGGGAAAAAATAATATTCCAGACTGTTATCCTAGTAGCTGGCTTTCGCTATGATGATGTGTCTTCTGCTTTCCTATGATTTTATTGGTGATATTAGCGTTGCTTGTTGTATAACCCCAGTGACATCTTCTTTTATGCTCATGTTTTTTATTTTCCTCCCAGGCCTAAGTAACACACTTGTACCCAAAGCTAGTGATAGACGACTTTCATCCTTGCAATTCGAAGAAGAGAGAAGATTTTGTTGATAGAGGAAGTCCGTGACGGAAATATACAAACGAGAGAGGGACAAGTTTTACGGATCCCCATAGCGAGATTGCTGCAAGGTGGGATATATTTCATGGCAAGCAATTTAGGGCGACGGGGGAGAGAAGAGCGATGGAATGTTAGACGGCTACTTCATTTTTGTTTTGTTGTT
This sequence comes from Avena eriantha, assembly GCA_910589775.1. Taxonomy (NCBI): domain Eukaryota; kingdom Viridiplantae; phylum Streptophyta; class Magnoliopsida; order Poales; family Poaceae; genus Avena; species Avena eriantha. The sequence goes on along the minus strand of OU342743.1, from coordinate 180,136,076 downwards.
ACGTATTTATGAGATGGGTTGTACCGTGTGAGAACGGAATGTTCAATGGCTATTTCACTTTTGTTTTCTCCGTTAAATGTATCTGAACGAGCTAGGTACTAGGCTACTAGTGTCAGAATCCCCTAGCTGGGAGTTACTGATTTGTTAGGTTTTAATTTGTACAGTTTTGTCTAGGAACAACTTTTTCGCAGCTTTGTTTGTTGATTCAGCTGACCTAGCAAAATCCATTGTGAACCTGTCCTAACGAATAGCCCTGAGCACAGCTGCAACCGCATCCTTGTCCGTCCGACTGTAATGGTGCCCACTACGATTCGGTGCTACCGCATCACAATCATAAGAGTTAATTGCAAAAAACCACCACATATGCGCGAGAAGTTCAAAAATCCACCGGGTTTCACTAATTTTGCAAAAATCCACCAGGATTGCGCTGATTCGTTGCAATGTGCACTGACTCGGGTTTTTAGCCGTGCTAACCACGATTCTGACAAAAGAGGCCCACTGTCAGGGGTGACATGGCAAGTGAAGACAGTCGGGGCGGAGAAACAATAGATAGATATGACTTTTGGGGCTCTTTTGTAAATAAAATAGTAGACCCATTTGTCAGCTCCTCTTTCCTATCCCCATACCTGGACGAATATAACAGTTTAATCTCCGATTTCATTTCTCTTGAATAGTGGACAGTAGTAGATTCAGAGATGGATTGAAGGGGATGTCCTGTGTTATTATTTTATATATATGCACAATGTCAAGATTTTTCAGGTCCACCTCGATTTTTGGAGGCATGCATGTGCTCAGCTGGGAACAGATACACTAAGCTGGTCGTTATTTTCTGCAAGAAGCCACCTGCTTTTTTATCAAACTTGAGAGCTAGGTCAAATGTAGCAGTAGAATAACACATCAACAAAAAAGTACATCAAAGAACACCGAAGCAAGAGCTAGATAGTCGATGCACCCAAAACGATAAGCGGTGATGCATATAATTAACATCACATAATACTCTGATATAATTTGTCACAATTGTTTTCCGCATGAATGCTTTCTCGCATGTTTTCTTCAGCTACTGCCAGTTTGGCACTAACCTACTGTTTAGATAATGAAAAGTATATACTCGGGAGATCTCAAAAATAAAGCTTAGAGCATCTCCACTCGGCTTCCCAGCACGTCATTCTCAGGGCGTATTTTTGGTCCGGACGCCGCTGGCTCAGTCTCGTTCCTAGGACCCCGGTTCGTCCGGGTTTGGCCCAAAATACGTCCGGCCTTCCCAGTCCGTTCCCGGGGCGACGGGAACGCGCTGGGAACGCCGGACGAAGCGATTTCGGCAGGAAAAGAGCCGCTCGGCGGGTGGACCCGCCCAGTCAGCAGTAGAAGCCTAGTCGTCCTCATCCTCCCGCATCGGTACGCCGCGAAGGACCGTCGGGCATTAACCACAGGTCTCGTCGGCCATGCGTCGCCGTAATGGTGCGCCACCGTCGCCTCGGCTCCCGCGAAGGACTGGCGGGCCTTAACTTCCCGCCGCTTCCCCTTTTTCCCGCCCTCGCCGCTACACCCCTCCCGCCTTCGCCGCCCTCGCTCGGCCTATAAAACACAGCCGCACCGCCGGCTCGCAGCACACTGTCACCTCCAATCCGCACCACCCCGAACTCCGGCGAAAGAAAACACTCGGCGAAGAGGAAGATGGCGGAGAGGTTCCCAGGGGATCCCGCAGCGGCGAACGGCTTGGGCCGGCGAACGCTCCAGCCGTGGGAGGCCAGGATTCCCCACGACGTCGGGTACATGGCGCCATCGGACTTCCGCTGCCCCCCCCCCCCCCTCCCGGTGGAAGCTCAGCGTCAGCGGCATACTGGTGCCGCCGGTACCAGAGGACCACGAGATGGTGGACGAGATCCAGGCCACCATCACGGCGATGCCGGATACGGAGCTCGTCGAGGACCCCGGCAACCTCGCGTTCTGGGAGAACTTCTTCGAGGAGATCCGCCTCACCGAGCTCAGCGCGCACCCGGGTCCTCCCGGTGAGACGCTGAAGCGCAACAACGCGGCGATCCGCCGCTGATGGTGGAGTGCGCTGTAGCATCCCAATTGTCTAACAATTGTAATGCTACTTGGTCTAGTAATATATTGTCTACTTCCTATATATATAATTGTTGCATCATAATTATGTCATGCTATGTCATCATGCCACCTTGCATTTGAACATCATATAAAACCCTCTTTCATTGGTTCTCCTCTCATATGCATTATTAATTGTATTTGCCTCTTGATATTGTATTTGGTTATTGATATAATGTCTAAATGCCCAAGTTGAGTTGGGGGCATATCTTTTATTCAATTCCACCACCTTTCTTGTCACTACCTTATAGTTCCACCATTCCATTACCATGGGCTTTATTTTCTGTTGGTATTCGATCTAGCTCATGGGAGATAGGATGGATCTAATTCTATACATTCTTTTGCTTGGCCTTTATTCCACTTTTGGGAATGCATATGAGCAATGCCATGTTATTATTTTGTTTTCACAAGAATTTAAACATGGCATTAAATATTTTACATGGGCCATGCAACCACCTTTATCCCATTTGTTTTCTCTTTGTTTTTAGTGGGTCTTCCATTTGTGAGATAATCTCCATCTCTCTCCACCATCCCCATGTGCCCAACCAAAAACCCTTTTCCCTCCATCATGCATGTTCAAATGGGGTCTTCTTTTTATTTATTTTAAACACCCTCCCTTCCTCTCTCTTGTAGTGCTTTCCCCACCATCAACTTTTGCTCAACCACTAAGCCCCACCGCACTCCATAGCCAGCTCTTCTCTTCTATTCAAAATTTGCAAAAACTCCCAAAAAGGAATATTTCTTGGGCTTGTTTAAATCTGCAACAAAATAAAAATCAAAACAGTTAATAAAATAAAAGAAAACAAAATAAAGAGGGAGCCCAGCAGCAACAGCCCTCCTTACCTGGTCGCAGCCAGGCCCGCCTTCTTTTCCTCCTGGGCCGCTTCTTCTCCCCGGCCCGTACCCCTTCGCCAGCGACCCCTGTTTCTCTTCCTCCTCCTTTGACGCCGTCTCGCCCGCTCCCTCTCAGCAGCTGACGGAAAGCAGCAGCGAGCAGGTGGCCGTTCCCCCCCCCCCCCCCGCCGTTTGCCGCGTCAGCCCGCGTTGCCCGCATGCCAGCCTCTCCTCCTTATCCTCGTGCGGAGCCGCCTTTTCCCTAACCCTAGCTCTGCTCCGTTTCTCTCTCCCTCTTCTCCGCGTGTCCTCCGCCAGTCAGAGCTCCGCGCCGCCGGTGCCGCCCTAGCGGGTGACCGAGGCCTCGCCGGGGCGCGAAGCCATGGTCCGAGGCGTCGCTTCCACCTGCGAGGAGGAGCCGAGCTCGCCCGCAACTGCCCCACGTCAGAGAGCCGCCAGCACCACCGCCACGACCTCGTCGTCCCCTCCGCTCCGGCCGTCCCTGCCTCTGAATTCCGCGGGAATCGGACGAGGTGAGCTCCCCCCCCCTCGCCCTCTTTCGTTTTCCCCCCTCTGCGTGCCGTTCGCCGCCCGTATTTGGCTCCCGTGGGTGAACCGCCCCTCCGCCGCACAGGCCCAGCCTGGCGCTCCCCCTCTGTTCCCTGACGACCCCCGTCCTGTACAGCCCGCCGCCGACGAATGCCCCCGAACAAGATCCGTAGCTGGAACTGCCCTCTTTCTTTTTCGTTTTTACGGTAAGATCTATCTCGCCGTGATTGCGACGCCACCCTCGCCGGAAAACCTCGCCGTCGCCAATCGTCGTCGCGAATTCAGAGACAGCCCTAGATTCAGTCCAGAGCCGCGCGGCGATTTTCCAGAAAGAACCCCCCCCCCCCCCCCCCCCCCCCCCCGCGCGCTTTTGTCGATCACGCCCAGGTCCCTAGCAGCCCCAGTGCCCCCACCGGTCAGCCGTCTGGCAAACTTGCAGAAAACCCCCTAGCTTCCCAGGCCTCAACCCGCACTTCCCCCGCTACGCCTCGTGGTTCACCCATGCCCTCTCGCTGCCACGTGGGACCTACGTCCCCGTCGGGCCCGCATGTCAGCCGCCTGGGCTAGCCCGCGCCGCGGTGAGAAAAGCTTTTTGCGCGCGGATCTCGCCCAGTCTGCAGCGGCCCACCTATCTGTGACTGTGGCTAGGTTGGCCTGAGTGTAAAACGTTTTTTCTGTTTTCTGTTTTTAAATAAACTTTTCAGAAATTGTTTAAATACAAATCCAAATCAGATTTAAATAACTTTTAATTTACAAATCTAAATAATACAAATAAGATATGTTTTGGAATCAGAAAAATGTGAGGAATTCAAATATGCCATTCAAAATATCTTTTGGACACTTTAAAATTTCGAGATGATCAAAATTACAATAAAATGCCCTTTTCTTAATAAATTAATAACTTTAATTCCACAACTCCAAATTTGGCAAATAATATGTCTAAATCGATCAGCGCGACGAGCCCGTTCTATCTATGCATTCCTTGTTCTAGATTGAAGCATGCATCATGTCAGTATTAAAAACCTGAACTGTTTATGACTACAAAATTGGACCAAATAAATAATAAAATGCTTTATTTCTTATATCCACACCTCACCCTTGCCATGCTACTTTAATGCCATGTAAATTGTGCATCATTCATCATAGCATGCTTGTGTGCTTGTCGCATTTTAATTTATAAGCTTGTGCATTTTATTTATGATTGGCCCTTGTTTGTTTGGTTCTTCTTCGAATAGACGTCCAGCAGGAGAATTACCAGGAATCACAGGAGTACTACCCAGATCCATCTCTCGCTTCAACTGAGCTGCCAGGCAAGCACTACCACATGCTTGCATACATATAGTACCTATTGTCTCTATCTTATTCTTGCATCATTGAGTCGCGATTGCATTAAATTGAATCCCAAGTACTGCATAGCCTTTACTTTTAAACCCCACCGAAGCTTGTTCCTCCATCCCATGAGCCATTACTACAGGAGTTGTTTGAGCCATGCGAGTCGTAGCAAAGCATGAGTAGGGTATGTGAGTGTCTGATGAATAACGAGGTACCTAAACAACATAACCGGAGTAGTAATGGGATAACTAATGAAAGAGGCACCGGTGAGCAATATCTGCTATTTGGTTTTTCATGCTCACTTGTGTCCCGTAGGACCCCGAGTACTTGATTCCTGTTCCTTGTTTATTCGCACTATCCACATCCGGGAGGCCTTATGGACCCCCCTGAGCCAGAGCTTGATTCAGTCTTATTTCTTGGGGCCACAAAGTAGTTTGGGGCTTTGTTACTATCCTGTACGTATGCCATGCTTTACTGCTTTATTTAAGATTGTGCGTGGAGCACCGTACTATTTTGGATGCGGAGTGTTTTCGCGGTATCGACAAGCCCAGTCACACTTTCGGGTTCCCAGTCGTTTACAGCCATTGACGCAAACCTTGGGTCCGTCTCGGAGCCGGCCAACTTTGTTGCGGGTAGCTTAATGGGGTGGCCCCCTGAAATATTTCTGAATCCTGTGATTGCTTTGTCGTGAATGCCTCGTTGGGTTTTGAGTTGGTTTTTCCGAGGTTGATCGAGTGTGTGTTGCTATTCGTGCACCCCTGCAGGGTAAATCTTTCTGAAAGCCGTGTCCGCGGTTATGGACGACTTGGAGCACAGTTTCTCGATCATAGACAAGTATAACTAAAGTACCGCTTTAATCTGACTAAGTACCTGATTAGTAAATAGTGCAATACTCATGGAATGGTTAATAAAACTGCCAACGGATGGGGGGGTTGTTCGTCCGCTTCCTCGTTGGTAAGCGAGGAGGAGGATGGATCTGTTAATTATACTGTTACAACTGTTGTTCTTAATTCACGGACATCCGTCTACCATTGGTTAGGCGGATGGTTAGCGAGTATCTATAGATTTGTTAGGTATTATCTTTTGCTGCAATTGCGTCACCCCAGGTTGTGTCCCCATTAGTGGCATAAATACTTGCTGAGTACCCCTAGGGTCTCACACGATAAATTGTTTGATTCAGATGAACAGGTGTACCCGCAAGATGGATACTGGGTGGAGGAGACAGATGATGTTGGCAACGATCACTCGGTGTAGAGATTCCGGGAACGGGGATCCGTGAGATCTGTGGGCGGGATGTGTTTATTTATGGGGCATCTTATGCCGATTTGCTTCTTATCCGTACTCGGATCTTGTTTTCCGCTTCCGCCTGATACTCTGTTGTGTGATGTATGAGGAGCTATCCTAAATTATTATATCTATCTAGTACATTTGAATCTTGCCGTATGGCGATGCAATATTTCTATTTCTTTTAGATGGAATGGCTCTGAGGACTGTTGTATGTGGCTTGCATACATACTCATTTGTGTATGTAGTTGATCCTTTCGCCTGCCGATTACGCCGCTCGTTCTTGTCCCGATGTCTGAAAGTGGTTAGGATGGCCGAAAGGTCTACCGTGAGTGGCCCTGGGCCCCACCGTACTATTTTAACCACTTTCGATCATCCAGGCATGTAACTAAGAGCGTAATTCACCGAGGTAGTTACAATTGGTATCAGAGCCATCCCACCCTTCAGGGTCTCAGCCAAAATGGTCGTTGTCAGTCTAGCAAATATTTTGGTAGTTATGTATACTAGGGAAAAGCAAACGTGAGAGTAGGACTGCTTCCATTTTTCTTCTTACCCACCCACCCACCCTTTTCTGGTAAGGAAGTGTAACGTTTTCAATCCTCTTCTAAAATTCAAACTAGGATTCACGTGTTCTGGGTTCCGTAGTACCATAGGGTGTGTGTGTGTGTGTGCGTGTGAATTCCTTGTCTATCTGTTGCATCCAAATGTTATCACCATCTGTCTTTTGGTTATCAACTGTTGGTACATTCCATACCGACGGGCCTTTGTAAACCGACGCGATCTATCTGATTCGTTGTATACCGATGCGATCTATCTTACTCTTTGTTATCCGACGTTATCTTGTTGGGGTGTTCTTTTTCGTAGTTACCAATCTTTAGGTTCATCTTAAGAAGAAGGTAATGGGATATGTGTTTAACTGATTCATGTGCGGAGTAATGATTTGAGTGTGGGATGGAGTCGCGACCATACCACTACTTTATCATTCGCTCTCGTATGTTGAATTAGTAGAGTTACTAATCTTGATTCATTAAGTGGTTTTGCGCATATAGTGGTATTTTAATGCCGAAATTTGCGGAAATTTTTTCTTTGTTAGATGTCTACCACACTCCTTGTTCAGTCGTGTGCGTTATGCTTAATATCTTCTAGTGCCTTGAACTTTGTTGATATTTTAATATCATCCCAGTGAATTGCATCCTTTAATCTTGGTTAATTCCATTTTGGTACTATTTTGGATTATTATCATTCTCCATCATAGTACTGACTTGTGTTTTATATCAATCACAGGATGGCACCGCCACGCCGTTCTGAGGAGGACATACCACCTGAACTTGGGGCTGCTTTGGCAAGTATTGCAAATGCTTTGGGCACTATGCAGCAGAATCAGCAGCGCTTCGAGGAAAGCGTGAGGAGAATTGAGTTTGTTCCGCTACCTCCACCTCCCAAGCGAGGAGACATCAAAAGTTTTCTCAAGTTCAACCCACGCCAATTTGAGGTGTCTGATCAGCCACTTGATGTGGATGATTGGCTGCGTGAAGTGTCAAGGTTGCTGATGACCTAGATGTTCCCGAGCAAGAATGGGTCAAATGTGCCACTCACCTTCTGAAGGGAGATGCAGCTCTGTGGTGGGAAAATTACCTCAAGGCAGATCTCTCTGGTTTTCAGCCTACTTGGGAGCAATTCACTGCTGCTTTCAAGGAGCAATATCTGTCAGAAATTGTCATGGAAAGGATGAAGGAAGTGTATCTCAACCTTAAGCAGGGCACTGACAATGTCAATACCTACATCAGAAACTTCATGAACCTTTCTCGTTATGGTGGCGATGAGATCTCTGATGACAAAAAGAAGCAAAAGAGGTTTAGGCAGGGCCTCAATGCTTCCATCAAATATGCAATCACTCATGCAAGGCCGGCATCTTTTCTAGAACTCCAACACACAGCTCTGTAGGAAGAAGCAAGTAGGCAAGTGTTTGAGGAGTCAAAGAAACACAGCCGTGATACAGCAACCTCTTTTGCTATGATAGCTCCTTCTAAGCGTCGTGTTTGGGTTCCTAACACCCCACCGTCGCTCCCTGCTCCACCAAGACCATCAAGCTACGCAGCAAGGCCACCAAACTCTTTCACTGCGGCTCCCAGGGACTACAACCACAACTACCCTGGAGCGCCTGGCGGAGTCCCTGGCTACGTTGCTCCATGTCCACCTGGTGCTTGCTATACTTGTGGAAACACTAGGCATCAGCACTGGAATTGTCCATTGAACAACAAAGCTCTTCCACCACTACGTCCAAGACCTGCAGCAAGTACTCCTATGATTCGTGCACCTCCACCTCGGGCTCTCAACATTAACACCAAGCCTGGGTCTACGGTTGCTCGTGCCAACTGTGTCAACGTCGCTCAAGCTGAGCATGCATCTGGAGTTGTGATGGGTATGCTTCCTGTTAACTCAGTTCCTGCACGAGTTTTGTTTGATTCTGGCGCATCGCATTCTTTTGTTTCTCACAAGTTTGCAAATGAGAATGAGTTAGAAATGGATCCTCTCCCCAAGCGTTTAATGGTCCTTTCTCCTGGAGCAACAATGGCATCTTCTAAAATCAGTCATGGCAATCAAATTGAGATTGGTGGCTCTTCGTTTCCGGCTTCCTTAATTATTCTGGGCAATTCTGATATTGATGTTATCTTGGGCATGGATTGGTTAACAGCAAATGCAGCTGTGATTGATTGTGCTGAATGTTCGGTTTCTCTGAAAATTCCTGAAGGCCATATAGTCTATTCTCCAAGTCTGACTCCTGCAATTCAGCTTTATTCTTTGGCGGCTCTGAATGATGATGCTATGGAAGGTATTCAGAGTGTTCCTGTAGTCTGTGAGTTCCTAGATGTCTTTCCTGAAGAGTTTCCAGGTATACCTCCGGATCGTGAGGTTGAGTTTGTGATTGAACTTGAACCTGGTACCGCTCCTATCTCCAAGCGGCCTTATAAAATGGGTCCTGCGGAGTTAGCTGAACTCAAACGTCAGTTGGATGAACAAGAGAAGTTGGGTTTCATTCAGCACAATACTTCTTCTTGGGGTAGTCCAACCATCTTCGTGAAGAAGCGAGACAAGACTGATAGACTTTGTGTTGACTATCGGGCACTCAATGCTAAAACCATCAAGAATAAATATCCCCTTCCGCGGATTAATGATCTCTTTGATCAGCTAGCTGGAGCTGTGGTATTCTCTAAGCTTGATTTGAGAAGTGGTTATCATCAAATCAAGATTCGCAAGGAAGATGTCCCTAAAACAGCTTTCACCACCCGTTATGGCCTGTATGAGTACACGGTCATGTCTTTCGGTCTCACCAATGCACCTGCCACCTTCTCGAGGCTTATGAACTCGGTTTTCATGGAGTATCTTGATAAGTTTGTTGTGGTCTATCTGGATGACATCCTAGTCTATTCTAAGTCAAAAGAAGAACATGAAGAACACCTCCGGTGTGTCCTAAACAAACTTCGTGAGAACCGCCTGTATGCAAAGTTCTCCAAGTGTGAGTTCTGGCTGCCTCAAGTCACCTACCTTGGTCACGTCATCTATGCCAAGGGCATTGCCGTCAACCCAGAAACTATTAAGACAATTATGGACTGGCTTCCACCCATAAATGTCAAAGAAGTCCGAAGTTTCCTTGGTCTGGCCAGTTATTGTCGTCGCTTCGTTCAAAACTTCTCAAAGATTGCGAAGCCTCTTACCGATCTCCTCAAGAAAGGCAAGAAATACCTTTGGACTCCTACATGTCAAGCAAGCTTTGAAACACTCAAAGAGAAGCTCACTTCCACACCAGTCTTAGTTCCTCCAGATACATCAAAGCCTTTCCAGATATTCTGTGACGCCTCATTGCAAGGATTGGGTGCGGTCCTTATGCAAGAAAAACAAGTTGTTGCTTATGCCTCTCGACAGTTGAAGACGCATGAGATCAACTATCCTACACATGACCTCGAACTCACAGCAGTTGTCTTTGCTTTGAAAGTATGGAGGCATTACTTGCTTGGCAACCATTGTGAGATCTTTTCTGATCATAAGAGTCTGAAGTATATGTTTACACAGCCTGATCTCAACCTTCGTCAGAGGAGGTGGATTGAAACAATCAATGATTTCGATTTGACCATCAACTACACTCCGGGCAAAGCCAATGTCATGGCCGATGCTCTCAGCCGAAAAGCTTATGTCAACAATCTCATGGTGGAAGAACAACAGCCTCTCTTGTGCAAGGAATTCCGCAAGCTAAACCTTGAAATTGTGGATCAAGGGTATCTTCTGAACCTTCTGGCAACACCTCTCTTGGAAGAAAAAGTTCGTTCCATTCAACTTGGTGATCCTTACACTAAAAAGATCATCTCCAACATTCAGCTTCCGAAGTATGAGTCTTTCCACGTTGACGACCAAGGCACTCTTTTCTTTGAACACCGGATGTTTGTTCCGAACTACCCGGGTTTAAGAGAGCAAGTTCTTAAGGAGGCGCATGATTCCGTTCTTTCTATCCACCCTGGCAGCACTAAGATGTACATGGACTTGAAAACACAATATTGGTGGCCTGGTTTGAAACGATATTGTGCCAAGTATGTCTCGGAGTGTGATGTTTGTCGCAGAGTTAAAGTTGTCCATCAGAAACCTTCCGGTCTTCTACAGCCATTGAAGCCTCCGGAATGGAAATGGGAGAAAGTAGAGATGGACTTCATCACTGGTTTTCCAAGGTCGCAGAAGGGCAACAATGTAATCTTTGTTGTCATTGACAGGCTTTCTAAAGTAGCTCACTTCTTTCCAGCCAAGGAAACAATTTCTGCAATTCAGTTGGTTGAGCTCTATATCAACATAATTGTCTCTCTGTATGGAGTTCCTCTTGAGATCAGTTCAGACCGTGGAAGCATTTTCACTTCCAAGTTCTGGGGAAGTTTCCAAAATGCTTTGGGAACAAAATTAAACTTCAGCACAGCCTACCACCCTCAGTCGCAAGGACAAGTTGAAAGGATCAATCAGATTCTGGAAGATATGCTCCGTGCTTGCGTTATCTCTTTCGGCATGAAGTGGGAAGAATGTCTTCCTTATGATGAATTCTCTTACAACAACAGCTTCCAGAAAAGTCTAAAGATGGCACCATTTGAGGCTCTCTATGGTCGCAAATGCAGAACTCCGATTGATTGGTCGGGCGCAGGTGAAAGAATATTGTTTGGCCTCGACATTGTAACTCAAGCGGAGGAGAAAGTTCACATCATTCTTGAAAACCTGAAGATTGCTCAAAGTCGCCAGAAGAGCAATTATGACAGAAAGCACGCGGACATGGAGTATGTCCCTGGTGATCTCGTTTACCTTCGTGTCACTCCCATGAGAGGCACGCACCGCTTTGGTATCAAAGGAAAGTTGGCTCCTAGATACATCGGTCCTTTCAAAATTCGTGGAAGAAGAGGAGAAGTTGCCTATGCTCTTGAGCTCCCTGAACAACTCAAAGTCCATGATGTTTTCCACATCTCTCAACTCAAGAAGTGCTTCAAGGATCCCGGCAGGACCGTGGACCATGAACTCATCAATCTCCAAGAAGATCTATCTTATCAAGAACACCCTATAAAAATTCTTGAAGTCGCAGAAAGAAGGACTCGCAACAAGTCCATCCAGTTCTGCAAGGTGCAGTGGTCGCACCATTCCGTTGATGAAGCCACTTGGGAACGTGAAGATGAGCTCCGTGCCAAGTATCCTACCCTCTTTGAGTCTTCTTCTTCCTAGAATCTCAGGGCGAGATTCCTGTTTAGTGGGGGAGAGTTGTAGCATCCCAATTGTCTAACAATTGTAATGCTACTTGTTCTAGTAATATATTGTCTACTTCCTATATATATATAATTGTTGCATCATAATTATGTCATGCTCATGTCATCATGCCACCTTGCATTTGAGCATCATATAAAACCCTCTTTCATTGGTTCTCCTCTCATATGCATTATTAATTGTATTTGCCTCTTGATATTGTATTTGGTTATTGATATAATGTCTAAATGCCCAAGTTGAGTTGGGGGCATATCTTTTATTCAATTCCACCACCTTTCTTGTCACTACCTTATAGTTCCACCATTCCATTACCATGGGCTTTATTTTCTGTTGGTATTCGATCTAGCTCATGGGAGATAGGATGGATCTAATTCTATACATTCTTTTGCTTGGCCTTTATTCCACTTTTGGGAATGCATATGAGCAATGCCATGTTATTATTTTGTTTTCACAAGAATTTAAACATGGCATTAAATATTTTACATGGGCCATGCAACCACCTTTATCCCATTTGTTTTCTCTTTGTTTTTAGTGGGTGTTCCTTTTGTGAGATAATCTCCATCTCTCTCCACCATCCCCATGTGCCCAACCAAAAACCCTTTTCCCTCCATCATGCATGTTCAAATGGGGTCTTCTTTTTATTTATTTTAAACACCCTCCCTTCCTCTCTCTTGTAGTGCTTTCCCCACCATCAACTTTTGCTCAACCACTAAGCCCCACCGCACTCCATAGCCAGCTCTTCTCCTCTATTCAAAATTTGCAAAAACTCCCAAAAAGGAATATTTCTTGGGCTTGTTTAAATCTGCAACAAAATAAAAATCAAAACGGTTAATAAAATAAAAGAAAACAAAATAAAGAGGGAGCCCAGCAGCAACAGCCCTCCTTACCTGGTCGCAGCCAGGCCCGCCTTCTTTTTCTCCTGGGCCGCTTCTTCTCCCTGGCCCGTACCCCTTTGCCAGCGACCCCTGTTTCTCTTCCTCCTCCTTTGACGCCGTCTCGCCCGCTCCCTCTCAGTAGCTCACGGAAAGCAGCAGCGAGCAGGTGGCCGTTCCCCCCTGCCGTCTGCCGCGTCAGCCCGCGCCGCCCGCACGCCAGCCTCTCCTCCTTATCTTAGCGTCGAGCCGCCTTTTCCCTAACCCTAGCTCTGCTCCGTTTCCCTCTCCCTCTTCTCCGCGTGTCCGCCGCCAGTCAGAGCTCCGCGCCGCCGGTGCCGCCCTAGCGGGTGACCGAGGCCTCGCCGGGGAGCGTCGCCGTGGTCCGAGGCGTCGCTTCCGCCTGCGAGGAGGAGCCGAGCTCGCCCGCAACTGCCCCACGTCAGAGAGCCGCCAGCACCACCTCCACGACCTCATCGTCCCCTCCGCTCTGGCCGTCCCTGCCTCTGAATTCCGCGGGAATCGGACGGGGTGAGCTCCCCCCCCCCTCGCCCTCTTCCGTTTTCCCCCCTCTGCGTGCCGTTCGCCGCCCGTATTTGGCTCCCGCCGGTGAACTGCCCCACCGCCGCACAGGCCCAGCCTGGCGCTCCTCCTCTGTTCCCCGACGACCCCCGTCCTGTACAGCCCGCCGCCGACGAATGCCCCCGAACAAGATCCGTAGCTGGAACTGCCCTCTTTTTCGTTTTTACGGTAAGATCTATCTCGCCGTGGTTGCGACGCCACCCTCGCCGGAAAACCTCGCCAACGCCAGTCGTCGTCGCGAATTCAGAGACAGCCCCAGATTCAGTTCAGAGCCGCGCGGCGATTTTCCAGAAAGAACCCCCCGCGCTTTTGTCGATCACGCCCAGGTCCCTAGCAGCCCAGTGCCCCCACCAGTCAGCCGTCTGGCAAACTTGCAGAAAACCCCCCCAGCTTCCCAGGCCTCAACCCGCACTTCCCCTGCTGCGCCTCGTGGTTCACCCATGCCCTCTCGCTGCCACGTGGGACCTACGTCCCCGTCGGGCCCGCATGTCAGCCGCCTGGGCTAGCCCGCGCCGCGGTGAGAAAAGCTTTTTGCGTGCGGATCTCGCCCAGTCTGCAGCGGCCCACCTATCTGTGACTGTGGCTAGGTTGGCCTGAGTGTAAAACGTTTTTTCTGTTTTCTGTTTTTAAATAAACTTTTCAGAAATTGTTTAAATACAAATCCAAATCAGATTTAAATAACTTTTAATTTACAAATCTAAATAATACAAATAAGATATGTTTTGGAATCAGAAAAATGTGAGGAATTCAAATATGCCATTCAAAATATCTTTTGGACACTTTAAAATTTCGAGATGATCAAAATTACAATAAAATGCCCTTTTCTTAATAAATTAATAACTTTAATTCCACAACTCCAAATTTGGCAAATAATATGTCTAAATCGATCAGCGCGACGAGCCCGTTCTATCTATGCATTCCTTGTTCTAGATTGAAGCATGCATCATGTCAGTATTAAAAACCTGAACTGTTTATGACTACAAAATTGGACCAAATAAATAATAAAATGCTTTATTTCTTATATCCACACCTCACCCTTGCCATGCTACTTTAATGCCATGTAAATTGTGCATCATTCATCATAGCATGCTTGTGTGCTTGTCGCATTTTAATTTATAAGCTTGTGCATTTTATTTATGATTGGCCCTTGTTTGTTTGGTTCTTCTTCGAATAGACGTCCAGCAGGAGAATTACCAGGAATCACAGGAGTACTACCCAGATCCATCTCTCGCTTCAACTGAGCTGCCAGGCAAGCACTACCACATGCTTGCATACATATAGTACCTATTGTCTCTATCTTATTCTTGCATCATTGAGTCGCGATTGCATTAAATTGAATCCCAAGTACTGCATAGCCTTTACTTTTAAACCCCACCGAAGCTTGTTCCTCCATCCCATGAGCCATTACTACAGGAGTTGTTTGAGCCATGCGAGTCGTAGCAAAGCATGAGTAGGGTATGTGAGTGTCTGATGAATAACGAGGTACCTAAACAACATAACCGGAGTAGTAATGGGATAACTAATGAAAGAGGCACCGGTGAGCAATATCTGCTATTTGGTTTTTCATGCTCACTTGTGTCCCGTAGGACCCCGAGTACTTGATTCCTGTTCCTTGTTTATTCGCACTATCCACATCCGGGAGGCCTTATGGATCCCCCTGAGCCAGAGCTTGATTCAGTCTTATTTCTTGGGGCCACAAAGTAGTTTGGGGCTTTGTTACTATCCTGTACGTATGCCATGCTTTACTGCTTTATTTAAGATTGTGCGTGGAGCACCGTACTATTTTGGATGCGGAGTGTTTTCGCGGTATCGACAAGCCCAGTCACACTTTCGGGTTCCCAGTCGTTTACAGCCATTGACGCAAACCTTGGGTCCGTCTCGGAGCCGGCCAACTTTGTTGCGGGTAGCTTAATGGGGTGGCCCCCTGAAATATTTCTGAATCCTGTGATTGCTTTGTCGTGAATGCCTCGTTGGGTTTTGAGTTGGTTTTTCCGAGGTTGATCGAGTGTGTGTTGCTATTCGTGCACCCCTGCAGGGTAAATCTTTCTGAAAGCCGTGTCCGCGGTTATGGACGACTTGGAGCACAGTTTCTCGATCATAGACAAGTATAACTAAAGTACCGCTTTAATCTGACTAAGTACCTGATTAGTAAATAGTGCAATACTCATGGAATGGTTAATAAAACTGCCAACGGATGGGGGGGTTGTTCGTCCGCTTCCTCGTTGGTAAGCGAGGAGGAGGATGGATCTGTTAATTATACTGTTACAACTGTTGTTCTTAATTCACGGACATCCGTCTACCATTGGTTAGGCGGATGGTTAGCGAGTATCTATAGATTTGTTAGGTATTATCTTTTGCTGCAATTGCGTCACCCCAGGTTGTGTCCCCATTAGTGGCATAAATACTTGCTGAGTACCCCTAGGGTCTCACACGATAAATTGTTTGATTCAGATGAACAGGTGTACCCGCAAGATGGATACTGGGTGGAGGAGACAGATGATGTTGGCAACGATCACTCGGTGTAGAGATTCCGGGAACGGGGATCCGTGAGATCTGTGGGCGGGATGTGTTTATTTATGGGGCATCTTATGCCGATTTGCTTCTTATCCGTACTCGGATCTTGTTTTCCGCTTCCGCCTGATACTCTGTTGTGTGATGTATGAGGAGCTATCCTAAATTATTATATCTATCTAGGACATTTGAATCTTGCCGTATGGCAATGCAATATTTCTATTTCTTTTAGATGGAATGGCTCTGAGGACTGTTGTATGTGACTTGCATACATACTCATTTGTGTATGTAGTTGATCCCTTCGCCTGCCGATTACGCCGCTCGTTCTTGTCCCGATGTCTGAAAGTGGTTAGGACGGCCGAAAGGTCTACCGTGAGTGGCTCTGGGCCCCACCGTACTATTTTAACCACTTTCGATCATCCAGGCATGTAACTAAGAGCGTAATTCACCGAGGTAGTTACATGCGCCAAGGCGCACGCTCGCGGCTGTCCTCGAGCACATCCACGCCGGCAACAACCCCCGGCTGGGATTCCCGCGTTCGCCGGCGCCGCCCCCTCGCCGCGAGCGCCAACAACCTCCGGCGAGCTGGGCGCCCAGGAGGATGGCCAGCCTCTCCACCTCCTCCTCCGTGTCATGCTCCTCGGCATCGGCTCCTGCACAGTCGCCGCGCAGAAGCGGCAAGGTCTTTCGGCCTCCTAAGCGCGAGGCCGACACGCCGAGGACCTCGTTGCCGAGGACACGCGCACGCGGCATCGTCATCAACGAGCCCCGCGTCGCGACGCCGTCGATCGGGCGGATGCCCCTTCGCCAGCCGAAGCTGGAGCCCGCCGACTGGGGCGTCGCCGTCGACGAGGACTCCTTCGCCATGAAAATGGTGATTCAGCATTCTCTGCGCGAGACCGTGCCACCGTCGCCGTCCACGGAGCCGAACATCCTCGCCTGGTCCAGGGCGGACTGGGAGGAGGAGGAGGCGTTGCGCGTGTAGCGCCTGCAGGAGCAGGCCGAGCGCCGCGCCAGAGGGCGCCGCAATCCCGCCACGCCCAGAGCGCGCCCCGAGCCCGCCTACCTGGGCGTGCCCCTCGTCGTCCTCGACGATGACGACGACGTCGGCCCTTCCTACCAACCGTGGAAGTACGGCGACCCAGGCCAGGGCAGCTCGCGTCCACCACAGACACCGGATGATGACGGCGACGACGATGATGGCGACGACGGCACGGCCGATCCCGAGTACACCAACTTCTACCGCCACTTCGGCATGTGAGACGGCATCGACATCGCCTTTTTTTACTGTTTTTAGGTTTCGTTTATCCTAATTTGGCGAAAGTTCGGGTATATGTCCGAATTTAGCCAACTAATGTACGAACTCGCCGTTGTTTAATTAAAATCGCCTATGTTCGTCCAAATTTCGCGTGTTTGATCAAATTTCGGCCAAACCTGGGAACTCGGCCTGGGAACGCGAGTGGGAAAAAGGCCGTTCCCAGACCGAAAGTTACATCCGTTCGGCGTAAAATAGCGCCGGATTTTGGCCTGAAAACGGCCAACGAGTGGAAATACTCTTAAAGCCCGCTGTAAGCTTACGTGAGCTAGCATTTGGTGCGAGAAAACACTTTGGCAAAAGTATCGTTGAGAAAACACTCTAGCTCTACGTACTCGCTCGGAGTGGTACGTAAACTGGCTGGCTAGCTAGGGATCGCGAGAAGAAGAAAAAAAACGATGGAGCGTACTCATGTCATTGGCTTACGTGCATGTGTTCCACGGCGCATACGTATGTCGACCGACTTAATTACCCGTGCATGTGTTCCAACCGTCGATCCAGACTTGCTTGCGCGTCGACTTCCGATCCATACTTAGCTTGTCGCGCGCTACTTACTGCTTCCGTCCACAAATAAGCATACTTCCGGTGGTCATGGTGCAAAGTATCATGATATAATTTTTATAGTGGTTAGTATCATATATATTATTATTATATTTATTTTTCTTGTACAATCTCAATACAAGTGTGTATGTATTTTCTATTAAATTACCTAGTTCTATGTATGCTCTGAGACGGTACTAGGGCTGAAGTTCGAGTCAGAGCCGAGCTGAGCTAAGCCAGTTCGGCTCGACTCGCTAAAGCTCGTTTAACTAACGAGCCAGCGCTACTTACCGCCTCCGTCCACGCTAGTATGATGATATATATACTAGTACTTGTATAGTGGTTAGTATCATGTACTCCTGGGGCATATTAGCTACTTAGATTTGTCTAGATTCGAATGTATCTAGCTAAATTATAGTGCTAGATATATTCGTATGTAGATAAATGCAAGTAAGTAATATCGGTTGGAGTGAGTAGTAGTATCATACTATCATTATATTTAATGTTTTCTATACAATCTCAATACAACACTACTGCAGAAAGGCTTATAGCCTCCAGGTGGTTAGTGACAGGCAAAATTGTGCCCGTCACTACAGTGTGTTCCTAGTGACAGGCAAGAATAAGTCTGTCACTAGTACGAAATATTAGTGACATGCGTACAAATATGATTGTCACTAATATTTTGTTTTAACCAACCGGATGATAAAAATATTTTAGCGACAGGCGCACGTAAATGCCTGTCACTGACTTCTCTATAAGTGTGACAGGCTAAATCTGTACCTGTCGCTTGTTTTTTCGTCGTAGGGCGGGCGCTAACCAGGCCATATTTTTCTGCCAACCCACCCGACCAGATTGGCATCCTCGTGCGTGTGGGCCGGACTCGACCCATGTTTCTGCTCCACTGGATTAGCTACAAACGAACTAAAACACAATCGTGTCAAAGAACCGATTAGCTGGATCAGTACAAGTTCCCTCAGAGAAAAAGGTAGATCAGTACACGAGACCCATCCCAAACCGCCGCCCCTTGCTCCCCGTGCCCTCCACGATTTCTAGTCCCAACCGACACCACTCATCCAACGCCATCGCTCGCGGCAGCGCCGACGCGAGGACGTCTTCCCCCGACGTGCGGCCCTGAATCCACAACGCCGCCGCCCTGCATCCCAACGCCCTGCCGCCCGTGCCCCCGACACGAGGCCGCCGCCGCCCTAGGACGCGGTTGCCTGCATCTCGCCGCCGATCCCAGGGCACTGCCCTCGCGCCGCACGCCGCGACGCATGGGCGCCCCACACTTTCTGTCGCCGCCGCATCGTAGGAGTCGCCGAGGGCATCTCTAGGTACCGGTCCCGCGCCGTGCGCCGTCTACCGCATCCCATTGCAACGCCCCTCAGCGCCGCACGCCGCCGACGCACTCCGCTGGCCGCCCAACACGCCGCCAGCATCCAAGGCGTGGTCGACCGCATCCCAAGGACGCGCCGTCGGCGACTGCTTTCAATGTGATTTGGCCAGGTGTTATATATAGAACCTAATACAGAGATAATGTGTACTATGATTCATCATTTGTTCTTTTTTTCTTTCTAGATAACTAATTGAGAGATGATTGGTGTTGATTCTACTGCAGTAGTTGCTGGATTCCGATACCATGCATCATCATCGACTCCATGTACGCGTGCAACCTGCCTGCATCTTCCGGGTAAGTTTGTTCAGCGATCTGCACGCACTGGTCGCCGGCGCCCTCTACTAGACTCGAATATCAGCATATTCGTCTCCAGAAATGCAAGCTGCTTGCATGGTCCATATTAGATTGAGACGAATTTAGCATATACACCTGAGCTGCATTGATCTGGAATGGTAGAAATACTAGGAAGCACAACGACCTTTGGAGTATAACTTTGGGCTTGCGCTGAAAACTACTGCTCATATGTTGGTTTCATGTAATCACGCTGGATACAAAGTAGCAACTGTCGATCTGGTATCTATTATACAATGGTGTCCGAATGTCTGATGGATGTGCTAATGGATGAAATTGTAGAGGTATCCATTACTATTACTTATATTAAGGTCAATACCCGTTATTAGGTAGATGTGATATAACAAGGATAGTCATATTTCCACACATCTAAAACCAATATTTGTTAATGGCAGATCTTACATTGTAACATCAATATGCCAGTATGTATCAAACATTTGTGGTGGTACGTTAAACAAGAGCAGTAGGTGTTCAATGATCACTAACAGGCTATCTTATTTTATGTTTTGAATAATTATCACATGAAGTATCCTAAAGTTGTTGGGCTATTCATACTACACGCCTCTTTTAAATTTAGTCAATGGACTTGGAAGGGACGATAAATCCTCCAATTGAGAAATTCTTAGGATGCCAACAAACTTTGAAATTATATTCAGTTCCATTTTCCTAATTTGAGTTGTATGTGGTTCTCTTGATTCTGTATGCATGAACATTCCTGGTGATTATAGTTCATATTTTCTTCGGATAGGTGTGCGAGAATGGGGATGTGCATGCTGTCACAGTTGAAGAAAATTAGTGCTATTGACAACAATAGAGAGGTTCCCTTATAAATGCTTTTATTATTGAGTTGTTTCAGTTTCATAGACAATAAATTGTGCTTATAGTTATACACTGATCATATATATAATCATTCATAATCCTGTTGGAAGCTTTCCCGATGTTCTTCACACCTAGTTTGTAATGTGAATATTGCGAGTTAATATGTTCTTTTTTCAGATATATGTTTCATGGATCAATTCAGGCATGTTACCAAGTTTTTTTATTGGCTTAGATTGCCTATTTTCCTCCACGGTCTCTGAAATTTCTGCAGCCGCAAACTTTTCACACTTGAATCAACACCAATATGTGTATACATGAACTACTAATTCTTGGTATATGTTTGCATTGTTTCCTCGCTTTAGCAAAAAGTATTGACCCTGCAAAAATCGATACGCTAATTGCAGACCAATATAGTTGTAATTTCAGTAGTTATTCTATATGCTCACCAAATCTGTTGGTTTCAGATCATGCAACTGCTAGATCTGTGGTCGCGTCTATAAAGGACACATGGGGAATGGACAGATTTGTTATTGCTAGCTCTTGTTCGTATCTATAAAGGACACATGGAGAATGGACATGTTTGTTATTGCTAGCTCTTGTTCACCGTGTATTCCTATTCCGTGAATGTAACTGTGTTCTCTAACACAGACTGCTAATTAGGAGATAGATTTATTGATAATTTCTACGTTTTCTTACTGACATTGGTTGTGTCACTTAGCAGGCTATTGCTATGAAGCAACTCGATAAAAGTGGTTTTCAGGGAAGTCATGATTTTCTTGTGGAGGTTCTCATGTTAATCCTTGCACCATCCCAATCTTGTCGGATTAATTGGATATTGTGCTGCACAAATAGTGACTGTACGCGAGCATGTGTCTGATCGTGTAAAAATTATGTCACAGACTGCTACTTAGGAGATAGTTAGGGTTTGCATGCGTTGGCAACCCTAGTTTTTTTTGCGGTGGAGATTGTACGCTGGTCGTGGAAAAGTTATATCATATTCGGTTATGTGAACATATTATTGTTATAACATCTTATTGTGCTATCTGGAATATTAGTGGCAAATGCATTTAATTTTGTAATAATTATGCTATCTGGAATAATTGTGAAAAACGAAAAAAATTATCACCGAAATTCAAACCAGTGATGGACAGGATAATGGGTCTGTCACTACAAACCTAAACCCGTAGAGCTATGATCGTTGATTACAACTAGTGACATGCATCTTTTTCGCCAGTCACTAGTACATATATACTGGTGACAGGCTCCTGTAAACGCATGTCACTGATACACATACTAGTGACAGGCACTTGCCTGTCACTAGTAACCTTGTACCAGTGACTAGTTATCTGTGACAGGCACTTTGCCTGTCACTAATGGGCCATTTGAGCATGTCATTGATGGTCTATTCTGCAGTAGTGCAATTGTGTGTATGAGATGTATTTGCCATTAAATTACCTAGTTCTATGCGCTCTGATACGATATCATATCATGATACTTCCTCTGTCTCGGTTTACAGGACTCATGAGAATTTGCATTGAGCCCAAGAAATGAATCTATTGGACGGAATCTGTGGTTTTCTCTCCATCTCTCCAATCATCACCCATACTTTAATTGCTCTGGCATAGTCGATCCCTTTCACACTGCATGCCAACCTAGCCCACATGCATGGCAAAGACCCACGCACAAAATTTATTCCAGCTAGTTTAAAAGAGGGAGAATTGAGAAATGGAAATAACTAGAGGGATTACTGCTCTTAACTAAATGCATGCATGCCTTAGAGAGAAAGTAATGTGGGATAAATATATTTTCAGATTGATCCCTACAAACCGGGACGGAGGGAGTACCACTAGCACCTCTCTCCTTCATAATTGTGGTGCCACATCAGATTTTTGCCAAGATGCAGCAACTTAGCTAGTACGGCCTTTCACAATAGTGTACTTAGCACACAATCATAAGAGTTATAAATGCCTAAGAGCCAACCTCTCTAATGCATTAGGCTGGTCACAGGTGGTAACATAAATACCACCTAGGCAAGAAGAGTGATGTGGCAAGTAATTAATGAGGAGAGAGGCAAATGAAGTAACATAATATGTTACCATCACATCACACTTTTCAATACAAGATGAGTCTACTAATCAATTAATGAAGTTTCCTATGTTATCACACATATGACACTCCCCACTATGGAGGTAGTAACTTAGTCTAATAACATAAGCATGTTACTAGTATAAGTTACTCTCCACTATGACCAGCCTTATATCTTAGAGGTAGTATCTTAATTTAATGTTTTTGCTCTCATGCATGCATTTGATTGGGCTATCACCTTTTTGCCTATGATTACGTGCAAGGGCTGTATCTTATCTAAGATACAATAACACTGCTCTCCTCCTTAATTGATATGCCACATAAGCATTTTGTCTAGGATGCCACGCTAAGACTCCCATTGTGAAAGGCCTAACATGTATGTACATACAATGTCAACTAAGCAAATTGGTGACATGGCATAATAATTAATAAAAAAATAAGAAAGGAGATAGTAACTTAGCTAGTTACCATAACATTATATATACCAAGACAATATGAGTCTATAACTTAATTAATTAGGTCTTGCATGACATCACCCACACGTTATCACCCACTATAAGGGTGGTTCATGTGCATCACACTAGTCCAATTTATTTCCCACTATCACCAACATTATGATACTATTAGGCGTGCACGTGCAATGCACGTCTATACAATCACATATATAGTTATGCAATAACATGACTATACAATTACGCACTAACATTTTTTCTTGCATGTTTTATCCTATGTGCCGCATCCCACCCCCTTCCCCCTTCTATGTATGCGTCGAGACTACATCTGATGCTTCAAAACACACCGCTTCCCAAGACATTGGTTCCCGCCTAACGGAAGCTAATACCACCCATACCCGCCAATCACTGTCGTGAGACCACCATCGGACCGAACTTCTAAATCAAATCATCGGATCAGTTAGTTGCATCTCCATCGGAACATAGTCAGAGTGTATCTAAGCGTGTATGCATTTATCACTTGGATAAACACATTCAAAACATGATAAACACCGTAATAGGTTTGGTTTCTGATTTTTCATTAAAATGGAATCAAGGTGATGGCCTATATGCTTGCAAATAAAAACTTGGATAGAAAAAATGGATATTCTCGAAATTACTGTCAGGGGCTTCATATAAAAATAAACAGGTCACACATGATAAACCTATATAAAAAATTCTTAATCAATTTGGTCGCATATGACATGATTGGTCTTGCAAGAACGATCTGGAATAAAAGAATCGTGCACTGATTTTGGTACAAACTCCACCATTTACCATCTCCATTAAAGTAAACATGAGGTGGCAAGTGGCATATATATGTATGAAAGCTTTATTGTTACTCTACATTATACCTTGTTTAGTTAATTAGATAAATTACTACGACTACACTCTGCCTGCAAAAGATAAGATTCATGGTAAGAAAGCAGATACAATCTCAGAGCAACCATTAGAGTGTTGGAATCAAGCAGCTGGCTAAATGGAATATCTAGAAATTTATAAGCACGCGAA
The DNA here is from genome assembly GCA_910589775.1 of Avena eriantha. NCBI lineage: Eukaryota > Viridiplantae > Streptophyta > Magnoliopsida > Poales > Poaceae > Avena > Avena eriantha. The sequence goes on along the minus strand of OU342743.1, from coordinate 180,112,217 downwards.
CACCTACTGACTTAGTAAATAATTCACCACAGTTAACATGATAAGCCAAATGCACGTTAAAGTGCAGACACTTGACCATTGCAAAAGTCATGGTTAACTATTTATGAGTTAGATGTCTACAACTACAAGTGATCAGGTTTAGAGTTCAAGTCATATATAACAAACTTCCATCAAAAGGAACATGTAAATAAGAGAGCACAAAGAAGACAGAAGGGGGCAGCATGAGCCAGAACATTTACATTGTCAGAACATCATTCAGGCAATGGATTTGACGATGATATCTCAGAACTGCAAGGAACAGAGTTAAATCATGATTAGAATCCAGAGTACACCAAATGCTGCTTGAAGCCATTAACGCATTCAGAATTCCAGATAGTTTGTCTTCTTTGCACACATTGGTCTTTGATCCACAAATCATTAGAATGACTACGTATACAGGATAAGAAGCTGAAGCTTATTATATGACTATAAATACGATTGCTGGATGCAAAGTTCAAACAAAAAAGATGAGATCCTACCTTGAAAAATGGTATTCTGGAAGAGTTTAATTACAAATAAAGATCAAGCAATAATGCCTTTGTATAGCCACATGGAGTAGGTCTTTTGTCACACTCGCGAGGAAATACTGTTGGCCAAGTTAATGTATAATCTATTCCTTGACTTTCTTATTTCTTCTGATGGATAACCATAGGGTATTCGATCTTCTCCAAATTAGGACGAAGTCAAGTAGATATCTCAGTTTTGCAAAAACACTACATATATACATACATGAAATAAATCAGTCATTAAGATGAGACCTTGAGGCCAGATTATAGAACACACGACTACATCTTGGAAAGATAAATAAATCAGATTACTGTTTTATGCTTTCTGGTGCTCTGTGTGAAGAACTGAAGATACGTATAAAAACATCACCTGTAATATAAAGGGGAGATTTTCTAGAGGGATGTTGCACCTGATGTGAGTTCCCCAAGTGCTAGATTAACATGCAGTAGTAAAGAGAAAAATACACGTGAAAGGGCTACTGCAGCAAACAGAAATATAATGTGCACCTGATCTCCTGCATAAACGCATGCCTCATGTGGGAATTTCATCAAGCACGTAGCAAGCACACAACTACCAAAGAAAAAAGTACAGTACATTGTTAGATTAACACACATAGGAGGGGCAGGAAATTCAACGGGTGACCTTAGGAAAGAGGAGCTCCAGATCAAAATGGCAGGTGGAGTCGGTGTACAATAAACTATGCAAAACGTGTCTCCTGGAGAGCAGGAGTGTAGGGAACGGCGACGTCGCCTGGAGAGCAGGGGCTGCGCCGTCGCAGGACAGCGGTGTCCCACGAGTGGGTGGGGTGGGGTGGGGAATCGACGCCGTAGCCGGCGATAGGAGCGACACATAGGGGTTGAGGGTGAGGGGCTTGAGGGACTTCGGTGTCGCGGGGAAGGCTGTGACGTCGCCGGTGAGATGAGCGTGGAGAGGGGCGTCTGTGGGGAGTTCTTGTCGGTGCTGCTGCTGGCGGCGCAAGGCAGGGAGACGTCGGGTTGATTACGACGACCGCGATCTGCGACCTGCGATGATTTGGGCGATGCGAGTTGAGGATCGCGGGGGCTGCGGTGGAATTTTTTTTCGTGCGGGATAAGCGCGTGTCCGTCGTTCTAAATTGCTAAGCGTACACCACACGGTGGATAAGGTTAGTGATACCTGTTAGATAGCGTTTATTGGGCTGATCGTGCGGTGGTAATTGGTCGGTGTAGGTTTCCTGGGTGCGTTTAGAGAAATTCATGTTTGCTCCTTTATAATTAGTATAGACTAGCCCTATGACTAGCCTTCTAACTTTATTAAGTCAATATTTTTAAAGTTTGACCAATTTTATAGAAAAATATAGCAACATTTATAGCATTAAATTAGAATCACTGGAGCACTTTTGAAATGGAGTGCCATGATATACTGATTTGATTTCATATACTCCTTCCGGTCTATATTAATGTTCTCAACTTTGTCTAGATTCATTCGTCTAAATTATTAACTAGGTACATCCGAATCTAGATAAAGTTGAGAACAATAATATAGATCGAAGGGAGTATGTTGCTATTTTTTGAACAAAGTTGGTCAAATCTAAAAATACTTGACTTAGGACAAACCCCGCTTAAAAGTATACTTATTTGAGGACGGAGGGAGTACTTCCTTCCACCGTCAATCGTTGGAACGTGACTTGCTGGAATAAGAAAAAAAAAATAGATGGATGCGGAAAGTTGATTCGCCAGCCAGTCTCCCGTACGTCGCACCGTAAGCAACCTCATGACACGATGAGCCGCTATAAGAGCCCATGGTCTACACGCCAAAGAACCTACTTTGCAAACAAATGAAAAATACAACAGACCGTGTCGTGCGGACACACAAACCGATTAGCCCAGGAACAGCTTGCGACGAGAACCGCAGAGGTCGATCCATATCCATCCATCCATGGAGCAGCAGGGCGACGACATGACGCGCCTGCTGCCCGACGACACGCTCGCCGCCATCCTCGGCCATCTCGCTCCACGCGGCATCGCCACGTCCCGGTGCGTCTGCAAGGCATGGCGGGATACAATTGACGCTCGCCGCATACTGCGCGCCGATCTCCTCCCGCACTCGTTGGCCGGTATCTTCATCAACTTTAGGGAGCTAAGTTATTCCGAGTTCTTCAGCCGTCCGCCGCCGTCTGAAGGCCACCTCGGAGTCAGAGAAAGGATAGCATGTGGCTACGTGGAGGATCACTGCAAAGGACTTGTCTTGATTGACGACTGGGTGACTAACCCGGTCACGGGGTGGGAGATGACTTTGTCGCCGCGATCGCCCCCAAGCCTTGGGATGGAGTGCCTCGATGAGGACGATTACCTAGTGTTTGATCCTGCCACGTCGCCTCACTTTCAGGTGTTCTTGATACCTTGTATACCTTACATCGGAGGATGGTTTACAAACCCAATGTACGAAATTAAGCCCGCGATGTTAGAATCCGAATGGCCACCTCCGTCATATGTACTGCGGGTCTTCTCGTCGGTGGATGGATGATGGGAGGAAAAGACCTTCATACGGCAAGGACCGTCCGCAGGGACTATTGCCAACTTGGGAACAGGAACAATAATGGACTCCTATGGTGCGCGCCATGCCGTCTATTGGCGTGGTGCACTTTATGTGCATCGCGAAAAGTATTTCGTTATCAGATACCTGTGTCTGTGTACATACTTCTTGATTATCATTATATTGCATCTTTTGATTGCTTGTTCCAACCTGTGTGGTATGATTTACTGATGTATGTTGGCAAATAATATGGTCTCGTGCAGGTTATCGTTATCAAACGGCACATACCAGGTAATTAAACCACCAGGAATTCTTCAATCCAGGAGCTTCCAAGATTGTTATCTAGAAAAGTCGGAAAAAGGAGTGTATTATGTTAGAGTTACACATCCATGCCAACTTCAGGTATGGGTCCTTAAAGAATCTTGTGGATACGCCGAATGGGCGTTGGAGCATGATAGAGACCTTTGGCCACTGCTACCATGTCGTCGGCAAGTTTATGGGCCATGGATCTTACAGGATGTTAACTACAACGAAAATAAGTATATCGCTCTTTACAATGACAATGAATCTACAGTACTAGACGGTGATTTCGAATGGAACTCCGATGATGAAGCCCCGGTCAAGGAAGGCATGCTTGACAAAGTCAAGCACAATGGTGGTTCACTCCTTGGACTTCATCCTTTCAAAGAAATTGTCTTTCTGAGTACTGGTCAGATGAGAGGATTGGCGTACCATTTGAACACTTCGAAAATTGAAGACATCGGTAACATATATCCAAAATATTATCGCGACATTGTTGGCCCATGTGGAGAGATTCTAGATTTTTTCCCGTACACTCCTTGCTGGATGGACTAGTTCCCCAGTAAAATTTGTTCCAAGAGAGAACTAATAGAAATTTATATTGACTAATCGGTTATGTTGGTGTACAAGTTCGTAGACATGAACATTTACCTTTTCTCATTTTTAAGACTCTTGAGTTCCTCTTTATTTTGTTACTAGCAAATATACTCGTGCTTTCCTACAAGTTGATTTTTTATTGAATATTTTGTTCGAGCTCATGTTTCTATCAAGTCTTCCATGTCCTCAAACTTTTAGGAATGAACTTGTCTGTTTTTCAATAATAATTCCTTTGGTAATTTATATTCTCTAGTCAAGATTCAGCCTGGATCGAGATATTAGTTACTGTATAAGTTATCAATCCACGTCATGGTGCTTCATGACCGACGAGCACACCCTTCAGCCTGACATCTCCGGAGAACAAATGAAGATCATGTTTTTATACTGGAAGTTAAGGACCAAATCAATATCATGTATGAGCAATATTGGAGATAGAGGTTCGCGATACCCCCTCGCGTCGTCCCCCACTCCCCCAGGGCGACGCCAGGGGCGACTTCCGCCGCCGCTGGCACTGGCCCTCACCGCGGTGGCAGCGGGCCTAGCCACCGAAGGTGGCTGGGGGCGGTGCGTCGGAGGCGGAAGCCGGAGCTGCTGGGGCAGCGGCGGCGGAGGCTGAAGCGCTGCGACCTGGGTGGCGTCCCTTGGTCGGGGTGGAGGCGGCGGTTCCCCGTGGTGGCGATCTGGTGGAGGAGGTGCTGGTGTTGGGATTTGGAAGTCCTAGATTGGCCCTCTAACCCTAATTGTCGGAGGGATCCAAGCGTGGACATGGACCTCCTGGCCACGGTGGACGCGAGCCGGAGCGGCAAAGTGTGGTCGCGGGGCACACATAGAGATGGATTCGATCTAGACCTTGATCCGTTCTGGTACTTGTCTCTAGCGTTGCCTTGTCTTCTCCTCCATTGTTCTGATCGGCGGTGTGGGGGCCTGCTGATGTGCTTGAATAATGGAGGCGGTCCTAGGGTTCCTCTCGCGCGAAGATGAAGATCTGCTTGTTGCTTGCCCTTGTTGATCTGGTTGGAATGGTGAGTTCCGGAAGGCTCCGCTGGCGAACTATCATGGGCGAATAATGCCTAGAGATTGTCGGATTGGAGTATTCGGTCGTGCACACCCATGTTTTACTCTGTCCGTTTGGGTTCAGATGGAGCGCTTCGAAGCTCAGTTGGCTGTTAATATCATGGGGCATGTTCTTGTTCCATGGTGCTGACAGAGAATGTCATGGAGACCGAGTTCTGAGAACTGACGATGGTGGTTCGACTCTGGTTGGTGATGAGGAATTGGCTTGGTGACTTATGACTTGGAGCAGTGGCATGCAAGTGAGGGCGACTGAACATGAGAGGTTCACAGTCCTACCTATCAGGGTGAAAACCCAGGGTCTGGCCTTAATTGGTTGTGCCTGGCAATGGCCTTGTTGAAGGCAATGTTTTGAGAGCGTGGACTTTCTTCAGGATGAAAACCTAAGATTTATGATCGGGCGATGATGGTGTTTGTGCATTGTTCCCTTCTTGGAGGCATCGCTTTTGGAGAAGCTGTACTTCTGGTGTTGTCTTGGTGGTGATAGTACTGCTGTTTCAACAAATAGGTCACTGTAGCGGGACTTTTCTTTTTGTAATTCTTCTTTCTTTTTTGGTTGTGTGCATCTATATGGCTGCTAAGGCAATGCATTGTTATAGAGGTTGGGTATAATTGGTATCTTTTGATATTAATATATGCTCATTTTCAAAAAAAATAGTAATATTGGAGGTTACAGCCAGTTCTTGTGTATTAGACGCGGGTTAATTAAAATGCATGTGCAGGAGTGGTAAGAAGAAATATTGCCTAGGATAAAAATCACATATTGGAGGTTGCGCCCAATCCTTGGTGGTGAAAAAAGGGGTAAGAGCATCTCCACTCGTTGGGCGTTCCCAGGCCAAAATCCGGCGCTATTTAGCGCTTGACGGGGCTAGTTTTCGGCCTGGGAACGCCAGTTTCCCACTCTCGTTCCTAGGACGAGTTCCCAGGTCGGCGTGTTTTCACCCAAATTCGGCTCAAATTCGACTAGATTTCGGCTTATTCGGGTATAATATGAATATAGAGCAATGTTCAGCATAGTTATGCATGAAATTAAAGATAGTTCGACATTAAATTAATCATAGTTCGGCAAACAATGAAAATACAAAATATTTCGGCATGTTTCGGCCAGTTCATGCTAGGCATCTATGTGTTACCCCTGCGTGTCCATTGGTGTTCAACCAGATCATCCTGCAGCTATTGATGCACCACCGGGTCTCGAATCTCCTGACGCATGGCAATGAAGGCAGTCCAGATTGACGGCACCTAGTGATCAGGCTGTGCAAGAGGTCCCCGTGTAGTATGGCTCGTTCTGCTTGACCAAACTCACTGGGTCCTTCCTCTCATCCTTAATGATCATGTTGTGCAAGGTCACGCAACAATTCATCACTTCCCACATCTGATCTTTTGACCAGGTCATAGCAGGAAACCGGACAACTATAAACCTCTGTTGGAGCATACCAAATGCCCGCTCCACATCCTTCCTACAAGCTTCATGTTCTTTGGCATACTGAGCATGCTTGGGGAGTATCGGGTTTGAGAAAGTCTTCACAAATGTTGTCCATCTTGGATAGATGACATCTACAAGATAGTATTCCTTGTTGTAGTGGTGCCCATCGATCTCAAAGTCCACGGGGGGGAGCATGACCCTTAACAAGCTTGGCAAAGACATTTGAGGAGTTGAGAACGTTGATGTCATTATTCGATCCTGCCATGCCAAAGAAGGAGTGCCAGATCCAAAGTTCATGTGTAGCAACTGCCTCGAGTATCACAGTGAAACCTCCTTTGTGGCCTTTGTACATCCCCTGCCATGCAAATGGACATTTCTTCTAGTGCCAATGCATACAGTCTATGCTTCCAAGCATCCCAGGGAATCCTCTACTTTCATTGACTGCGAGGATCCGGGCAATGTCTTCAGCAGTGGGTGTTCTCAAGTACTGCGGCCCAAACACTGCAATCACTACCCTGCAAAACCTGTACAAGCAATCGATGGCAGTCAACTCGGCCATGCGGAGATAGTTATCAGCACTGTCACCCGATGCTCCATATGCAAGCAACCTCATCGCCACTATGCACTTATGCAGTGAGGAAAACCAAACCATGTCAGTGCGGTCTTTCTTGCACACGAAATAGGGGTCGAACTCCCAGATGGCATGCACGGTCTCGAGGAAGAGCTTTCAGCTCATCATGAAACAGCGTCGAAACACAACCTCTTCATGGAGAGGCTCGGCATCGAAGTAGTCGGCGTACAACATGCAGTAGCCCTCCATCCTCTGCCTTGCTTTGCACTTCCGGCGACCCTTCACCAAGCCTCCACGCTTCAGCGCTGAAGTCTGCATGTACAGCCATGCCAGAGAGGCGAGGATTTGCACGTGCTCTACATCTTCAGTGGCTGTGGCGTTCTCTTCCTCCAGCAACACGATGAACAGCTCCTCGTTGTCATAGTCCATGGCCGAAGGGGAAAAACGCTGAACACTTGGTGGACGAGGCGGTGGGAGCTCGAAGCGTGGCTGAGCTACGACAAAAGTTGGCCTAGGCTGCAGGGGAAGGTGCGGCGGTGGAGGCGATCCTATTTGCTGGTGCGACTTCGGCTTGAATCGGTGGAGCTTCGCCGGCGCAAGAATGGTAACATGGCAGCTGGGCGGGGGATCCTTCGTCGCAGGAGAGGCGAATGGTGGTGGGAAAGGGATATATCGCCGATGGACTGGCCCACCCTAGTTTTCGCTTCATTCTGCATTCCCGGCGCCGCGGGATCGGCCTGGGAACACCGGATGAAAGTTGGGCCAAATCCGGACGAAACCGGCATCTTGGGAATGCGACTGGGTGAAAAATCGTCGTCCGGACTAAGAAAGGCCCTGGGATCGGCATCCTGGGAACCCGAGTGGAGATGCTCTAAGTTCTATGAGATTCTTGGACGCTTATCTAAATATAATATTGAGAAGGCTCACGGAAGGCCCCCAAAGATCATTGAGAAGGCTCAGGGAAGACCCCCCCCCCCCCACACACACACGGCAGTTTCAACCGTCTGCCCCATGGTAGGCAAGTCCTTGCATGGGGGACATCACACATTCACACACAATTATTTAGATATAAACGGTTTGCATTGTGTCGGCGTATCACCTACCATTCGTCCGCCAAAAATTGTGTCTTTTGGTCGCGACGTTTCATCTGTTTTTCACTATCTTATTTTCTTTGTCTTTTCTCAAACGGTGAGTCATAAATCATAGTGTGTTAAAGATATGTCTTGAATTCCAGTGACGCATTGGGGACTATACGGCTTCCACTAGTACACATCAGCCTATTAAGTCCCAATCGTGCACGGAAGGATATTTCCATGTGTGGTGTGAAGGAAAACCGACGCCCCAAAATTTGGGCCGTCTGCAAGCGGCCCAGGCAGTCCCCGCATGGGGATATAACTAATGACAAACTTTCAACGACCGATGGAAATAATGCGCACGTACTTTTTCCATGTATAATCGTCAATGAAGCTTTCATTTATCGGGTACGGTTATCTTCTACAGAACCGCATTAATTTAACCTAAATGTTTTTCCTCGTGTAATCGTCAGTAAAGTTTTCAATTTTGCAGACAATTTGTTTTATACTATCTATATTTGTTCTATTCCCGCTTCTTTTCTGTTTTCCCGCATACTTATCTGGTTGCTTTGCTTCTCCCCCCGCTTGTTTATAAATTAAGCTGAGTGTCGCCGGTAGCTCATATCTACAATCTTGTTGAAAATAGTCTAGCAATATCTTGCCGTCGCAAATCTGTGACGGGTCAGGAAGAAGCACTACTGGCCGCGCACACTTCATTCCTCCATTGTCTGCAGCACCACCTGACAGAGTACGGGCCCGTGTGGTTTCGGTACTCCTACCCGGTGAAGGCGCGGCTCCCTCTGCCGGCCCCACCGTGGATTTGCTGATGGAGGTGCCCATTGGGGATTCACTCGAGTTGTCCATCGAGTCATGGCGTCGTTATGCATTCACGGATCCTCGTCGCTTGGACGGCTTGGAGGCTCTATCTGACGACCGCTCGCGCACATACATGATGTACTGAGTGACAGTAGATTTCGAAAACTGCAGTCTTCAAGACCCTACACCGAAGTGAAAAAATGCGCATGGCCAAGAGGAGCCCCGCCGGCGATGCTGAGGCATCAAGGTCCGACAAAGGCCCAGCTGACGAGTCTGAATTTTAGTTTGGAGGCTCATCCATCCCTTCCACGTCAAATCTCAGTTTATAAAGCTCCCCATTAATTCTAACATCCAACCTTGAAAAAATCAGATTTGCATCAAGACAGTCAATTCTGATTCTTAAAACATCTATTCTCCTAGTAAACTCTATGTCAATGTCAGTGGTTTGACCAAAAAGGTTACCAAGAGCCCAAAGACCAAGGTAGCCATCAAGAGCCTCCGAAGATAGATCATATACCCTCACCTAGGAATTATCAATAGTCCAAGCAGGTTCAATTGGGCTTTTTCCTGGTTTCAAAGGTCATAGTCTATTTGGGATAGTGTACCGTCCAAAGTATTATGCTCTCTCAAGATTAGTTTTGCTAGGGAAAGTATCCCTGAAAACATTCCTATCAATTTGTCTCACTTCCCACTAATAATTCACATCAGGAACAATCCATCTAAGCTGATTGATAATCTCATCCACTGTCAACTGGCGATTAGAAACTATAACCCTGCTCAACCGAGTGTTATCAAGTCTAGGCCGGACCAAACCTGATTTTGGGAATTCCCGAAACATAAGGTTATCATGAGCAGCTCCATATAATGTCATGGATGGTTTAGGAGCAGAAATCAAAGGTCAGTTTCTCGATTCATGATCAGGGCTTTGACAACACAAGCATAGTTCAATAGTGCAATCGTTTAAGCAATGCCCACTTCTGCCACATCTAAAGGAATCAGACATCCTCTTCTTTCCTCGTAGGTGCAGCAACTACCACTTGAGGGTTTGCAGCGTTCACATGTTGGTGTGTCTCTAAACTTGCCTCGTCTGATTCAAATTAGCCACAACCAAAAGCATTTCCACCGGACTCTGTTGCACATGCTGAGGAGTCGTCTGCCTCTGAGCATTAGAAGGAAACGGTTGCCGCCCCACCATCTGTGCCGCAGCATTGACAACGGGCGCATGTACTATATCGGCTGTCGTCAGCACCCTCTAATGGGGTAGATCTGCAAGTTGCCATGCCAAGGCAGCCGCGTTTCCTTAACCAATTGGTTCTACACTTCAGTCAGCACCGGGCCATTGTCCCTTCCCCTGGACATGTTGTGCGCACCTCTATTACCATGGTAGCCACCACGGTTCCAACTGTTCTGACCATAAGATCGCCAACCATTGCCCCAATAGTAGCCCTAGTTGAAACTTCCTCTTCCTCCTTGATTTCCTTGCCCTGCATGGAAGACATCGTCCCAAAGACATTGTTTTCCTGGTTACCATCTTCCTGTCCTGTGGTACCATTCAAGCTTCCTTGGAAGAAATTCCCGTGACCTCCATGAGGCCCATCCCATCGGCCATTGTCACGACGACCACCAGCACCTAGCCCTCCTCCATAGTTAGGGAACTAACCCCCACCTATGTTCGCCATCACAGCAGTGCCAGTGCCACCAGAGCCGAGATCGGCACCAGAGGTGCCAACGTTGTAATTTTTTGTGAGAAAACCCTAGAGGTGCACAATGCCCTCTATTTGTACATATCATCAACGTGTGCTCAGCCACATACGATCTAAGGCCCATTCGACCTTCAGATTGAGTCTTGAGATTAGCAAATCTCTTTTGAGGTTGGCCCATATGGCCCACCTTTGAAATCTCCGAATTAAATTTGAATAGTGTCCGAACAGGAAGGATCTACAGAAGGTGAAGACAACGTCGTAGATGTTGCCATTGAATATGACGACGACCGAGGCTGCCCAGTAGCAGCCAAACGTCTCCGACGCCAAGAAGTTTTCCTCGACATCTTCTTCTGATGCACCATAGTCCATTCCGCGGCATTAAAATCTTCAAGGATGAATGTTGATGGAGGTAGCACCGGCAACGAACATTGTGCATTTCCTTTCGTAGGATATTATCATTAGTGTTAGCACTTCGTGTAAACGGAGAACTGTCTCCTAGGCAATATAGGAATATACAAACAAGGAGTACCACTTCCTTTTATTCAGATTATATATCTCCACCTTGCGCAAGAAAAATAACAATGAAGAAAAATAATCAAATTAACATGAATATAGAAAGGGTATGATCAGTTGAAGCTACATAATAGGAGATGATGAACCAAGGAGTGTAACTAACGCTAGCATTAACTTTTCTTGCAACCATTCTGACTTAGAATAAGAGACAACACATGTCAAGGAAGGTCTCAGTTCCATCATTCAGTTGCTCCAGAGGTTGCAGTCTACCTCCTATTCCAATCTACTGAGGAAATTATAAAAAACCGCTACAATTGGGGTCATGATGACAAAAAACCACCACAATTGAGGTTTGTGAAAAAAAACCACCAACTTTGGGTAACACTTTTTTAGAAAACACTGATCGGCCAGTTTGCTCGTTCTAACCACGATTATCGCAGGTGGGGCCCCTTGCCAGGACCACGTGGCATGGAATTGATGTCGTGAGCTTGGTAGCTAACGTCGTTGTTGCCCTAATGTGAGGCCCAGCCCATCCTTTCGTTCCCCATCGTTCTCTCCCATGGTCTTCCTCTCTAGTGATGCAAATGGCAGCTCCACCAAATCCCAACGGGTGCTCACCGGAGGAGGAACTCGGTGACGGCACCGAGGCAGCACAATGGGAGGCGGAACCTAAGAAAAGGTGGTGCTAGAGGCTTCCCCTCCCTCGTGGACGAGGGCGACTACTGTGGGAGCTCGAACCCCGCCGCCTCCCTGTTTTGTTCGCCGGAGAAGAGGGTCGTCGTAGCCGTGGCACGTGCTTGGAAGGAGAACCCTTCCTCCAACAAGCGGTGCACAAGTGACTTCGGCGGGGACATTGAGTGAGTTTATTTCCCCCCTCTCTGTATTATTTCTTTCATCTATTTGCTACAACAAATTCATGACAAATTCCTATGCTTTCATATGTTGTAGACTAGATGAGAGTGTGGTGTTCCCTAATCATGACAGGCCTAGTACTGTTGAGGATTGTTTGATGACACAACAAAGAAACATAAGTCAGGAGGAGAAAGGCAAACAGGTGCAACACCACATAGAGTCGGATTCATATGAATGTCATGAAACTTTTGAAGAGACGAGCAAGAGAGAATATGCAGAGCTCAGCCAGAAGTTGATAGACATGAAAAGAAATAGGTCAGATCCATTGTTGCATTGTGATGGAGACACTGAACCTGAAGACCTATTTTATGAATCTGATGGATTAGAGAATGACAGTGATTGCAACATAGTAGCTAAACCAGAACCTGAGCCTGAGCCTGAAACTATGAGGAAAAAGCTGATTCCAAAAAGGACAAAAGGACCAACAAATAGATCTCATTGTAGTTAAGCAAGCAAAGCACCACCAGATTGTATTCCATTTTCAGATGATGGCATGGATGGTGATCTAGGAGCATATGATGATGACAGTGAGCAGATGTAGTGGGTATCACCATCAGGAAGGAAGAGTAGAGCAAAGAGAAAGGCTCCTAGGTGTGGTATGATGAATCAAGAATTCATGCAGAACAGCAGTTGAAGATGTGTTCCGTCGATGTTTACCAATTTAGAAGGGCTTTATAGACTTTGCATATAGCCAGCTTGGAAATTACTGTTATTGGAGAAATTGCAAGGATTGAGTCACTACTCAGTGCACAGAGGATGATTGCCCTTTTTATATGGTAGGTTCTCAAATCAAGGGTGAAAAGACATTTGTTCTTAGGAAGCTATTGCTTGACCTTACTTGTGCCACATCAGGTGAACATTGCAAAGTTACTGGAAAGTGGCTTGCAAAAGTGTGTGAGAGTAGTATCAGAATTGATCCCAGAACTGTTGTTGAGACTGTGATGGAGACAAGAAAGGAAAAGTTTGGGGTAGATGTACCAAATATGATGGCCAACAAAGCTAAGAGAAGTGCTCTACAGTTTATCTTGGGTGATCATATAAAGGAATATACAAGGCTCAGAGATTATCTACAGACAGTGCTTGAAATAGACCCTGGCAGTAGATGCATCATCACTACAAAGGTTGTACCAGAGCATCCTTCTCCCAACCCTAGATTTCATGGGATGTTTTATTGCTTGAGAGCATCTATTCAAGGTTTTCTCAACGGTTGTAGGTCTTTCATAGGTAATTGTTTGTATAATTGTTGCAAGCCTTGTTATATGCATACAAGATTTTTTTGTCGCCTTACTAGTTATTTGTATGAAAATTTCCAGGTTTGGATGGTTGTTTCATCAAGCTCAGCACTGGATAGCAGATACTTGCCGTTGTCGGCAGAGATGGAACAACAACATATACCCTATTGCCTTTGTCGTAGTTGATAAGGAAGAGACAACTTCATGGAGTTGGTTTCTCACCCAGCTAAAGTATGCCCTTGGTGGAGAATCTGGCAAGTTTGGATACTATATCATCATTTCAGATAGATAAAAGGTACATACTCTTGTGTATTCTTAATCCCATGCATATTATTACAGTTGCCATGTGTATGCATATTATTACAGCTCCCATGTGTATGCTTATTCTCAATTGATGCAGGGCTTGCTAAATGCAATAAATTCAGTCTTTCCCAGTTGCCCACAAAGGTATTGCTTGAGACATATCTATGCAAATATCCAAACATCTGGTTTCAGAGGGGAAGAGCTGAAGAAATTCATGGATTCTGCAAGCTACTCATAAACAAAACATGGTTTCAATGTTGCCATGGAAGGTATGAAAAATGAGTGTGTCGAAGCTTGGGAGTGACTTTGCAAGATTCCTGTTGAGTGTTGGGCCAGACATGCAATGGATCACAACTGCAAAACAGATCTTGTGGTCAACAATCTGAGTGAATGCTTCAATAGGATAATCCTAGATGTTAGATCAAAATCTATCAAAACAATGATGGAAGGCTTAAGAAGCAAGATGATGGTTAGATACAATGGAAAAAGATTTGGTGCAAGGAATGCCATGTGGAATATCACACCCACCTATGGAGAGAAGCTGGCTGAGAACAAGAAGTGGCCAAGGCCATGTAGATCAGCACCATCTAAAGATGGCCTATGGCAGGTAACAAGTGGCCTGGAAAAAATTTATGTTGTGAACTTGACTGGAAGGACATGTGGGTGCAGGAAATGGGATATTACTGGAATTCCTTTCCACCATGCAATATCAGCCATTTGTAAGTCATACCAACATCCAGAGGATTTTGTTCACGACTACTTCAAGAAGCCTATGTACCTAGAAGCATATGATCTTGTCATATATCCAGTGCCTGGTCAAGATTGTTGGAGTAAAACAGACACACCTGATATTGATCCACAAGTGTTCAAAATGTCAGTTGGAAGGGCTCAAACCAAGAGGAGAAAATGGCAGTTTGAGGTGCCACAACCCAAGTCCACCTCCAGGATGGGGTCCATTGCTTGTAGCAATTGTGGTAGATTGGGCCATAGATATACTAGCTGTGATAAACCACTCAAACCTGCATTGCACCTGAGGAAAAATAAACATATGGTAATCATTTGTGACAATTCATGTGAAAAGTAATTGCCTGCAGTTTTTTACTAACCACAACTACATCTATAGGAGCAAAGAACCGAGGGACAGGACTCTACGGCACCAGCTACTACCCAGCCACCATCTACGGATGCTGCTGCTCCTAGGCTATCATCTACGGTCGCTGCTTGTACAAGGCCTTCTTTATCGGCTGCTGCTCCTAGGCCTTCTTCATCGGTTGCTGCTCCCAGGCCACCATCGGCTGCTGCTGCTAGGAAATCTTCGGCTGCTACTGCCAGGACTTCTTCAGTAGTAGCTAGAAGTTAATCTTCGGCAGCAGCCCAGCCACCATCTTCGGCACCACGGCCAGCTACAACTGCAGTGCATAAGGTTGCTGCTCCTAGGCCAGCTACAGCTCCAAGAAGCAACGACACAGCTGCACCAAGAACATATCAGTGAAGAGCTTTTACAGCTCCTAGAAGCAACACCACAGCTGGTCAAGTTTCTAATGTTGGGAGTCCTGCAAGAAATAGGAAGGAGAATAGTAGACTGAATGGGTATTTCACTGCCAGCAATATTTACAAGATGACTTTGGCTGATATCAAGAAGAACCTAGAATAAACTTGTGTGTAACTATTTAGCTCTAAATGTTCACTGAACCATTATGTGTGAACTAGTTGCCTGAATCTCCTTTTTTTATGTGTGTATGATCAATTTGTAGACTTTTATCTATTTTATGTGTGTGTGTGAACAATTTGTTGACCCTATGTTTGTCATATCTTGCTTGTGTGTACTACTTCCTGTACATTTTAATCAGAAGTGGTGGTTTCCTGTCCTAGTGACCCCAATTGTGGTGGGTTTTTGTCATCATAACCCCAATTGTGGTGTTTTTTTGTCATCCCTAATTATGGTGGTTTTCTGTCATAACGGCCAAGCTCACGGCAGCGTCAGTTCATGCCACGTGGGCCTGATAAGGGGCCCCACCTGCGATAATCGTGGTTAGAACGAGCAAATTGGCCGATTGGTGTTTTCTGAAAAAGTGTTACCTAAAGTTGGTGTTTTTTTTGTCACAAACCTCATTTCTGGTGGTTTTTTTGTCATCATGACCCCAATTGTGGTGGTTTTTTGTAATTTCCTCCGATCTACTTGAAAGGGTAATTACATACTAGAACTTTGGTTTATAGAAAGATCTTATATGGATTTTATAATAAGAATGATAGAATCGTGAGACCTGCTTCGGTGAAAGGAAAACCCCAATTCAACACAATTGTTCTGCTGCAGTCCAATTCAAGTAAAGTGAGTTGTGAGACCTGCTGCATTTACGTTTTGCCCATTAGCAGTCGTAGACGAAGCATATGACTTCCACTGCCAACCGAGAAAGTAGAGATAGGTCCCGGCCTGTTACTCCATATATAAAGAGGGATGAAAGAATATCAATCTAAGGTGAAAGCCCATTTGGTATCTTCCTAGAAACCCTGATATTGATTCTGGCGATACAGCGTCAATCGTCCGATCTGAAGGCAAGTGTAGAGGACGACACTGGAGATGTGTTCAACAATTTAGGATATAACATTCAAAAATGCAAATAAAGTGTAGGTAAATTAGTTACCTCAAATGGATGGTAGGATCGCCTTTCTCAAGTGCTTCAGTAATATTATTGTTGATAAAATATTTAGGGCAGATCGGATTAATAAATAGCATATCACAGCAGAAACGAACAGATTTTCCCATCTAGACCGCCATTGTCACTCCTCATTCGAAGTAATGCACCACGAAGAAAGATGACGCTCCTCACTGCAGAGTGCAGATGCAGATGTCGAGAAACCTAATGGCGACGCGCTGATACCCTTCCTGATTACCAAGTCAACACTTCAGCTATAGGGTGCGATGGCTTATTCATCAGGTAGATCAATGACTTACTGTCTCCTCAGCTCTCGACTAAATTATGACTGTGTTACTACTCGTCAATGACCAGATTAATGAGGCCAAGCATCAAGCAGAACATCGTCTTGACACGAGAAGAACTCTAGAGTCGCCTCCTTTACTAGAGAGATCGGCAGGCCCCCACACCGCATGCTGCTGGCTTCCAACAACAAGCCAGAGATCTCAGTTTGGGCACCGCCGCCACCACCCGCACCACGCAGAGATGAGGGACTGAGCCACAGCGAGCCCCCCCAAACCGGCCTTCATGCCGCCTCATGGCCACGGTGGCCTCCAAGGTCGCCGAACAAGTCCGAAGCCGCCGCTCCGACGTCCATCTCCGTTGGAAGGGCCGCGTTGTCCAGGGTCACCACGACACTCCGGCCAGAGATCCCGCCACACGAGGAGGATGGGCCCCACGCCACCGGTCATGCTAGGGTATGAGAGCCTACCACCGCCACCGCACAGCCTTTGACCGGCGGCATCCTTCGGCAGCGGCAGGAGGGTCAGGGTGCAACAGCAACTAGGGTTCCGCCCGAGCCGCCCCTCCTAGGAGCGACGCGGACGTGGGGCTCTCAGACACGTCTCTACTCCAGTTCATCAGGTCATGCTGGGGCATTGACTAAAGCACTTACCAAACTGATTTTACACACAACTAATCTTAACTGCATTAGTGCAAGACTTTTAGACAGAACAATAGGGACAACTGGCAACCGGATATCTCAAAAGAATAGGCAATACTGGAGTATACTCGGGATAACATCACCAATTTTGGGAACTCAATGCTGATACTGTATTATTGTGTAAAGAATATATTATACAGCAGCACATGATTTGTAAGCCCTTTAGATTCTACAGAATACTTGTTGTGTAGTCTTCTGTACGCCAAACCAAGTACGTAACTGGGTGTGCATCTTTATCCTGATCATGGCATTGAAGAATACTCCTTTGAGTACTTTGGCAGGTTGAACTGTACTCTTCGCTCAGCAAAGTCTGGTGGCCTCTGGTATACAACTGAAGCAGCATGGATCAAGATGCCGGCTGTCAGCCCCCAAATTACGTACTTCTTGTTCTCTTTCTCATAATCGAAGTGATGAAGTGTGAACGCCTGCCCCATCCATTCCCGCTCCTCAGATCTCCTGCCCTCATCCTGCCAAGGGATCAAAGAGAGAAATGGCAATGTATACATTCTAGGAATTCAAGAAAAAATAGATGAAATTGATTGTGTGACTATTACTGTAGCTTTTTTGTTAATGTATGAGAATTAGCTATTATGGATAAGTATTTCAGTTTACACATTATGGTAGCGCAAGTAACTATGCAGCATGATAATTCACGTGCTTCACCTTTTTTTTCAGTAAACTGGGTCATTTACATGGTAAACTGCAAGTATCACAGACATGTATCCCAGGCTTTAACAGAGAATGTATGTAGCCCTTTAATTAGCATGGTGAAAACACAGACCTTGAGGAACATCTCTAGGGGTACATCAAAAATGTCGTCCACCTCATCAACATTAAGGACAGGATTGAATGCCTGAATATCCGACAGTATGCCAACAATAGGAACAACTACTAGAAGGTGCTGCCAAAGAAATGGAGAATATTACTCTTGATGAACCACAATGCTGTAAAAGTAACACTATAATTAAATGGAAGTCTACCACTTTGTACAACCAAAACGGTAAATTGTACATATCAAAACTCTGAGGCGCAACAATTCGTAGTGGACTTGGATAGCACTCAAGCACAAAACAAAGGAGACTCTTGGCCTACCTCTTAGCCATTTTATTACTACAACAAATTTGGTGACAAAAATAGGCTTCCTCTGCACCATTTGACATGCAAATAAATTCTAGGAAGTTTCTCTATCTCTTTGTATATATTATGAATCAATAAATTGGCATTGGTTCCTTCTATGTATTTTACATAAACCTCATGTGGTGATATGACAAGATCAAAGTAGTCTTCAGAGACATTTGACAAGTGCTGTACAAGGCCACAATCATTATAACATCGAAAAAAAAATCATGGTTCTTAGTGTAATCAAATCCTAAACAAGGCCGTTAAGAATGCGAAAAAAATCATGTGCACCGTTACCTATAAAACAAAGATAACATGTACAATCTGAAGTCTGAACTAGCGGTTTAGTCCCAAGGTAAATAACAGCACAATTTTGATCCATTTATAAACTAAAGTACATGTTCCATCTTTCAGGTTAATATTTCACTTGCTATGCAACTGTCCAATAGAGCTTATGACATTAATTTGAGATGTCAGAAGGACAAGTTCTACAGATGCAGGACAACTGCTATCCAGCAAGAGATGACTCTTTAAAGGACAATTGCCTACATGTTCATCAAAACATCTACAAGCATATGCTAGGTCAAGTTGGTTTAGCTCCACACACTTTATCACACTATGATTTCAAAGTTTAGTCTAGAAATATAAAGATAAATTTGCATCCCTTTCCGATGATGCACATAACAGTTTGTGCTGATGTACGGTGTGATTTTGTTTTTCAGTACGGATGTAAGCGATAGCCCATAGACATTGCACCTTGGACAAGAAGTGCTCAAGCGAGGAAACGACAGTGACCAGAGCTGAATCAAGCCCAATCTCCTCATTTGCCTCTCGTAATGCTGTTGCTGCATCATCAGCATCACCCTCCTCTGCCTTTCCTCCTGGCAATGCAACCTCCCCTGCAAATCTCAGATGGAGAAAAAAATTGAGATCGGTTGCCTTAGCAAACTTGATCAAAGCAAGCTGTTTGGTGAAGCCACAAAGAAAGGATTAATTCAGCTCATGTCTAGGTTGTTATCCATTTGTGAGCCTGATCTTCACATGCAAAAGCTACGGCAAGCCAAATTCGAGCAGAACATAAAGCTAGGCTAAACATCTGATTTATTCTGATAGAATATAAAGAACTGTGCAGTACATTTCTGAGCTTCTAGCAGTATAAAGAAACCCGAGAACAAAATGTAGGCATGATTTAGCCCCTTAACCCCACCGCCCCACCTACCCCATACAGTGACACTATTACCCTATGAAATTCCACGGGCCCCGAAATTCCACCGGGGTGCCACGATTCAGATCGATCGAAAGCTGTAACGAAGAAGCGACCGAGCTGCTCACCGGAGTGGGTGGAGAGAGACGAGGCGCGCTTGGTGAGGAGGACTCGGAGCTCGCCGTCAGCGTCTTGGAAGAGGCAGACCAGCACAGCGGCTCTCCGTGGCTGAAACAACTCGGCTGCGGCGGGGGTCTCCGCCGAGGAGGGGTCACCGGAGTAAGGGGAGGGAGGCAGCTGGTGGAGCCTCAGCCGTTGGATGAGCTCCTCAATATTCGTGCCGGAACTCCCCATGGAATTGAAGGCTCGGAGGAGTAGATCGGAGCTCGGAGGTGTTGGAACTTGGAAGTGTAGGGAGCCTGAGCCTCCGCTGCTTGCTCCGGAATGTATTTCTGAATAACCGACACAAATATAATTTACCCTGAACTTACGGCAATTTCCACCTGACCGACCCAAACTGGCGATCCAACACTTTTGTTTCTGTCCTTTTAGATTGGGCCGTGGACAATTTTGGTTTTCGTCCGGCTTGTCCGGTCAGCCGCGTCCAGCGAAGCGACCTATCTGTCCGCACTGGCCGTTGTATTATCGCTGGCCAATTTAGTCAATTCTTTGTCAATCAGCTTAAATACATATATAAATATATAAATTGGCAAGCAAATAATATGACAGAGTGCCATTGCCCTTGGGCATCGCCAACGACTGGCCAGTTGATCTGAAATGTGCAAAAGGGGCAATATTATACACTATGTCTAAAAAGTGGCAAATTCCTCCCAAAATTGGCATTCACCGTCGTCATTGCCCTTCAAGCATCGCAAGCCCGATGAGTTGCTGCTTCCTCTCTGCCCAAGCCCTACGATCGGAGTCGGTGATGGTATCTAGGTCGGTGAGCATGATGGCATTCTCCTCGGTCATGATCTTGGTTTTGGCCTTCTTGGACTTGGCCTTGGCTTCGGTCTCCATGGCCTTGGCCTCGGCCTTCGTGACCTTTTTCTTGACCTCAATCTCCATTAGACTAGCCTTAGCGTGGTCTCCTCCACCTCAATATACCTCGTCTGGAGCTCGACAAAGGTCTTGGCGGTGGGCCTATTTATCTTTGTGCCGCCTCTCTTCCCTCTCGTCGATGGCCTCTTTCTCCTTCCCCAGGAGTTGCCTCATGGTCTCCTGGAAGTCCAAGGACCTAGCTCGGGCGATGTCGGCCTTCGTAGCCTTGTGGCCTCCAGGCCGGTGGGTACGGACGGCAGTCTCGTCGCCTACAGGGTTGCCAACGCATTCGCCATTGTCGTCTTCTAGTTCGACGACACCGCCCCTCAAAGCATTTCCCTTACTGTAACACCCCAGCATTTAGGAACCAACGAACGGTAGAAATAGGAATCTACGCATATGTATGCATTCATCTGTAAAATCCGGATAATTTTTTTGCCAAACAAAAAACCTAAAGTGATCAGAGTTTCTTTCACTATCTAGAGGTAGGAATAGCTCTCTGTAGTGATTGCTATAAATTTTGACATGATCTTTAGGCATTATTGTGTTTTAGGGGGAAATATTTTGAATTCAAATTTGAAATTTAAATTATTTGAAAAATATTTGAAAATTAGAAGTTAGAAACATAAAGTGGTTTTCCAAAATGAGATATTAACATTGTTTGATTATATTATAGATATATTAAACAACAAAAAGAACTTAAGGCAAGGAAATTTAAATAAGAAATGAATTCTTATTTCTTTTCTTTATTCCATAACAATATTACATATTGTGATAGATACACCAAACCAGAATATTACAAGAAGTAGAATCTAATGAAATAAAACTTTATTAACTTAGGATAATTTCTTTACAAGATTCTTTACAAAAGGATAAGAAGAAGATTACAATGAAAATCTATACTACCTATCTATTCCTATACTACATCTTGAGCATCTAGATCTTGTTCCTGCAAAATAAGATAAACCACTCAAATAGAAATAAAAGGTTAGTTGGTTATTTTTACTCTTAGTGGTGAATAGTGAAGTGCACTGTTCATGAGTAATTAAAAGAGGCAAGTTTCACCAGTATGCAGTATCTGTTCTTTTTACGTAAATAGTTTCATTGCCACATCATAATGCCAAGTAGAGAGGGTTAAGTCTCACCAGGACAGTAACCAGTAAAAGGATAGGAAGTGAAAGTTAGTTCAGTTGATCTGATCCACAAACAGCCAGGCAGCAAGGTAGCTTAGTCACCTAACTGCATGTTGTGTGTTGTCGACATGGCAACTACAGTCCAAGTAGTCAAAAAGTACACTCAGCCATGGCACAACTACTAGTGATCACATTTTATCTCCATCTTCTCAAGCACACGACAAGAACACAGTGAGCATGTCCACTTCCCAAACAAACCACCAGATAGCTTACCAAATCAACCATCAAATCACGACAAAATGGTGACATAAGGAGGGGGTGGTGCAGGAGGATAGCAAGGACAAGTACAAGGTTATAGGAGCAAGGAGGAGCAGAACCAGAACCTGTGGTGTGTAGAGCAGGCTCCAGGGAGTGATCAAGTCACCAAGATCAAGCCAGCAACATCAAGCAACACCACAACATCACCAACAAGCAAGTTGTGTGGTGAGTTTATACAAAACCATCACATGTTAAATCTCAGATAAGCATGTGTTGTTTCATATAAGATCTTCTCAGAAAAGCACCCAAGTGGGGTGTATCCATCACATAAGAAATAAATTAAAGCCCAAATAATCAATCTTTGCAAGCCACACCAAGATCTCAACCTGTGCATCACTGATCTTGGATATTGACACATGTTTCTACAGTTAATAAGACAGCAGCCTTAAGTGGGAATTTCTGGGCACATCCAATGGATGGTAGCACCTCAGAAACTATTTCATCTTAAGGATCTATATTACACAACATGGGTTGTCAAATCATTTTCTTAAAAGCTATAAGAATCATTGTCTTAAACTGATTATCAAAGCACACCTGAGAGGGAAACAATAATAAAAACTAAGGTTTTTATCTAGCATAGCCTCAGACCAGCATCATAGGCTTGGTAAAACTAAAGTGTACCACAGGTTAATTCATCCAATAAAGTTTCTCAACTCTCAGACACTCTAGAGTACAAATAGAAATAGCTAGTATCAGGATAAAGCTCGGGTACCATTCAAATGAGGGTTTCACAAGGATTCATCCTAACCAAGCAGATTCTACCAAGGATTTTCATAATCCAATTCTTTCAAAAGAATACTTAATCATTTTCCTAATATAGTATTTAGGAATCATTCTGCTTTACATAAGAAACTATCAACATGGATGCATCAGTAGTATTTGAACAGGAGGCCAACTATATGTTCCAGTATGGGAACAAATCCACTCACAACATAGATCAGAGTCACATCAATCAAAGTTTACAAGTGACGATAATTCAATATTATAGAAGAATGCAGTTAATAGAGCCACTGTCAGCAATTTTAAAGACCACCAATTACTCCTAAATCATTCACTGCCTCAGTAATCACAACACTAGTGGGGCAAATCCCAACACAGGGGATGAACCCAAATTAGAAATTTCTCACCATAGGCACCCACAGAGTTGCAAGGGCCTGCATCTAGAGCATTATCAAGGTCCTACCAGCTACGCTCTTACCAAATAAGAGTAGGAAATATTTTTTGAATGCCTGGATAGTATCAAGGTCCCACCTGGCTTCTCGTCGAATATAAAGGAGATAATAATTATGGCGGAGAAAAAATCCAAAACCTAGAGTCACATGACTACCACATGCTTATGACGCAATTGCTTCTGATTACATTGAGGGGGATTCTACCGGAAAATGTTCGAGTACCCACTGTGAAGCTATGTGCATACATCAATGCAATTTCTCAGAAGGTAATCGATCCAAAAATTCTACAAAGCTTACAAAATGATGTGGTCTAATGTCTTGTCAGTTTTGAGTTGGTGTTCCCACCATCCTTCTTTGATATTATGACGCACCTCCTAGTTCACTTAGTCGAAGAGATTACCATTCTTGGTCCTGTATTTCTACACAATATGTTCCCCTTTGAGAGGTTCATGGGAGTCTTAAAGAAATATGTACATAACCGTGCTAGGCCAGAAGGAAGTAGCTCCAAGGGTTATGGAATATAGGAGGTCACTGAGTTTTGTGTTGACTTTATTCCTAGACCTTAAGCCGATTGGTGTTCCTCAATCGCGGTATGAGGGGAGACTGAGTGGAAAAGGCGCGCTAGGAAAGAAAGCAATAATAAGTATGGACGGGTATTCTTTCACTCAAGCACACGACATAGTTCTAAAAAATTCCACCTTGGTGGCTTCGTATATTGAAGAACACATGAATATTGTACACTCCAAAAACCCAGGTCAGTCTGAATCTTGGATTAAACATGCACACATGCCGACTTCCGGCGATTGGTTGCAAACACATTACATGAATAACACCACTATGGGAGATCATATGTACTTGTTGGCCAGGTCACCATCTTCGACTATACTGACTTTCCAAGGGTATGGGATAAATGGGAATATATTTTACACGATCACCCAAGACAAAAGAGAACCTACCAAAATAGTGGTTTCTGCTATGATGCAACAAACAACAATGGGCAAAAGGACACATATTATGGTTACATAGAGGAGATATGGGAACTTGCCTATGGGCGTACTTTTAAGGTCCCTTTGTTTCGGTGCCAATAGGTCAAGCTGACAGGCGGTAGGGTAAAGGTAGACTAGTAGTAAGGAATGACAATAGTGGATCTGAACAACCTTGGATACAAAGACGAACCAGTCGTCCTAGCCAATGATGTGACTCATGTTTTCTATGTGAAGGACATGTCTACCAAACAAAAAAAGAAAGATAAGCAAACGAATATATCATATGATGAGCCAAAGCGCCACATAGTTCTTTCAGGGAAAAGAAACATTGTGGGAGTGGAGGACAAGACAGACATATCAGAAGATTATAATAAGTTTGATGAAATTCCACCCTTCATAGTGAACACTGACCCAAGCATCCTCTTAAATAATGAAGATGCTCCATGGTTACGACGCAATCATAAGAAAGGGACATACACGAAGAAAAAGTTTATACCCCAACACTAGATGGGGATGTTGGTGATGTGTAATAATGTATTAAACCTTTTATGTAACTATGTTCTCAAACTTGGCCCATTGGATGTTCCAAAAGTTGTTGAGGAAAATTGGATGACTTTGTAGTTTTTACAGAATTTAGTTTTTTTTGCAAAGTAACTACCAAAGTACCTTGCTGTCACCGAGACCATGAGTCATGCCCTAAGGAGGGTTCAGCCGTAATGGTTTAAATCCCAAAGCTGGTCCCAAGAGATGTGAGGCCAGGTTGGTTTATTAGGGGCTCTATTGACCCCAAGCAACCTACTAGGCAAGTTAGTTAGTCGAGGGGTTATCCAGGCCCCATGTGGATATACACACTTATTGGTTCCAAAGGCAAGAACTCGGGTCCTAGTGGTGTGATGTCTGCAAGTGCACAGATCGTTTGTAGCTAGTTTCGAAGTATAGATATCAATCCCACGGGGATCCCAAAGGTAAGTGTTTATGGGTGAAGTCTCTGTCACACCTGAAGTTGTCACAAGTCTTCGAGTGAATTGGCTGCAAGTGTTGAAATAAGAATGGGGTTTTGATTAAATGAGATGTATTTAAATAAAACTAAAATGTAAACTTCACAAATGTAAAGCATAAAAGTAAAGAATGACTTGATTGTTTGTTGTTTCCTGCAGATGGCAAAAGAAGGCACGGGGAGATTTAGTTCATGGTGATAGTGACTGTTCTAGGTGGACGAATGATAAATGTAACAATTATAATCTTATAAATATATGTGTAGGCGAGCAACCCATAATTAGCCGGAACTCCTCTTGGTAGATTTCATCCCAACTTCAATAATCCTACTAGCTCGTTACCAAAACCATGGTCAGACACTAGACGATTAAGACCCTTCAGGTCACTTAGCGATTAAGCTCCTTGGATCAGACTAATGCAATAAGCACAGTGGTTCCTCGTTATCCTCGAGTCTACTAGTTTTCCATTGATATCCCCATGTCACCCGGGGGTCACGGGTCCACTAGCAAACAAGATCTTATCTATGTAGAACAAAGCATCATGTTGTCTAGGCCCTTAATTGGACAACAAGCATTAGGCATCCCACAAATAGTCAAGCAGACATAATATAGTAATTAGAATCAATCACAAACTAATGGAAAAATATATGAAGGAACATCACATCTCACCAATCCCCTACATCTCCCACGCCCAAAGGAATTACTCACACATGAGATAAGAACAAATCATCCATATAATCAAATAAAGAGAATTCGTCTTTGTATTACCGTGGAGATCCACAATAAGAATAGAAAAATATCCAACACAATTCAAGATGGGAAGAAACAATCTCAAACCCTAGTCTTGCAAGGTGGAGATCCCTCTCTCTCTCTCTCTCTAGTACAAGTAGTGGCTATGGGGTGTATTGGCTAGGAGGGCGAAGATCGTGGAGCGAGATGAAGAACGTCTTCCCCTTCTTCTCCGGATCTCTTATTTCTCCCTTCTGGATGGTATGGCGGCTGATGCGTTGTGTTTTCGACCTTGGTCCCTTCACGAAAGTTGTCCCTTTTGACAAGACAGAATATTGCTCGTTAAAGCCTCTGTACAGCCGGAACTATACGGTCGGAACTATACGGCCGGAAAAATATTCCCGCCATATAGTTGCTCGTTAAAGCCTATGTGTTATCCCCTCAAGTGCTTCCAAAGAGAGACCTACTTGTTTTCTCCAGAATATTGTGTTTCTCTAGTTAAAACCTTCTGTTGACGTTCAGAACCTGAAACACACATTAAAAACCAATTTTTCTTCGCTACCGAAGTATTAGCGTTAGGTAAAGCCAGAAAACAATCAAATCTGGGAGAAAACCATCAATAAAATCCATAAAAAATGTGTCAAATCTCACAGCTATCAACTCCCCCAAGCTTAGATGTTGTTCTCCCTCGAGTGACAAGGAAATAAGGAAGAATAGCGGAGATTTGAGACTGAAAATAAAGGAACTCACAAGTTTGAATTGGCATCAAATTATTTTCTTCACAATCCCTGCAATCTTAAATATGATCATACAAGTATTCACAAGATTTCACTGAGTCTACTTCCTAACCACATATTTCTTGTTAGCAAACGAATCATATGCCCAAGGAAGTGTCAAAAGTTTAGCTAGGAAAGTGAGACAAATTCTTTTGGTGACTCTCTTTGTTGAGAGGTGAAAACTTTTTGTTCTTGTTTGTTTAACCAATTAAGAGTATTCAAATTGGCATCAAAACATTTAATTTAAGAACAACTCATCTACTCCCATGTCGAATTTTTAAGACTCTCAAAGCACCTTTTTCCTTTCTTTTGCCTTTCAAAAACTTTAGGTATTTCATAGAGAAATCATGCCACTATTTTGATCATGTTTAATTGGGGCTGTGTTGTGCACTCGTGACCATGCCAATAAATAATTGTTGAGCAATAATGGGCCAGAGGAGTACTACAACTTCACTTGGAACGTGAAACCATGAGGAGACTAAAAAATTTACCCATCATAGCATTGCTTCTATAGACGTTTACATAACTCAATAGCCAAAATCAAGTGGTTTCCTACATTTAGATCGTTCGTTGGCCAGTGGAGTTAATAGTTCCCCATGGAGCACGACATAGTTGTACTGACACACGTAAAGCAATACCTTACGGTAATTATTAGAAAAGTAGTGGCATAATCTCTACTACTTCGAAGCATCCATTTTATCAAACAATTTCAATCAAAGGTACTATCGAGTCTATTTATATTAAGCTCAAATGGGATGGAGTGGTTCTAAAATTAAATTCTTTGGGCTAAACATGGACTCAAGTCACCTTTTAGATGCTTTTTATTGTTGTAACAATGTAGGAAGTATGTTTAACCAAGTTCATTGCTCATTGTTTCAAAGATAAAAAGGAGACAATAGCAAAGGAATAGAATTTATAGGATAACAAGCTAAGTGGGGAGTGACTCCAGTGCAAGCGAGTAAATAATTGTAGGATCAATTTAAGGTTGTAGAAAGGATGATGAAAGGAATGTGATACCTCTTCTTGCTTGCTTCATTCTCATATTTGAGTCGAACCCCCTCTATGTTTCCCTATTGCCAAGTCACCTGAAATTAAGCAATCTCCTAGAGAAAAAAAGAAACGAACTTGCAAATAAAGTTACAACTAATTTTTTTTGTATTTTCGGTTTAGACATGCAAAGCTGAAAATAAACATGCAAATTTGAAGAAATAAAATAAATCAAAATAAGAAATAAAAATATGAATGCAAAGTTTGGAGGTTTTCAAACCTCCCCCAAGCTTAGGCTATTGCCAGGTTCAGTATTTTCCGTCATTTGGCAGCTAGTGCGGATACTGTTGGTAGTAGATGGGGAAGTGGGTCATGAAGTGACTGAAGTTGTGAGTCAAAGTATTCACGTCTTCATTCACTTCCTAAAGAGTGTGGTCGATCTCCCCAACGCGCTAGTTCAGCTACTGGAACTCCTGATAGGGGACGTAGTTGTACCCCTGCTGTGGCTAGTTGGGCTATGGGTCCCAAGCTCCCCCTGCTGCTGCTGATGTCCCTCCCAAGGAGGGTTGTGTCCCTGCTCTTCCTCCTGCTCCTGCTCCTACTCCTCCTCATCTTGTTGCCCTCCTTCTTCATATTCCTCTTCATCAGGCTGGAGCTCGGCCATGATCTCCATCACTCTGTCCTTGGTGAGGATCCAAGTGTTCTTCTCCATAATCGAGAAGGCTTGGGGGCAGAGCAACTGAACCTTCTCACCCTGTGCATCACCAAGATAACTGAATTGATATGCTCGAAGCCTCTGGTTAGCATGGTAAACACCAAGGAAGCCACAAGCAGTCAAATACTTGATGTCCATGAGTTTGGAGCCGTCAACAGGTTCCATAACAGGTAGTATAATATTTAATGCCTAGGCAAGGTGGGTTACTAATCCACCAATGCAAATATCACCTTTGGTCTTGTTGCTGTGGTGGCAAAAGTGTTGGATGAGTAGAGATGTAGGGCTGGGGCTTTGCGGTGAAGTGGGGAAGAGAGCTGATACATCCATTTTGCATCACTATTCTATATCATAATTTACTGTTATTCATTGATATATTTCATATTAAGAGATGATACTTATGTTATTTCATCTGTTTTTGCATGGTTAATGACTTTTGGAGCATGGACCGTTGTAGTCAGGATTCTGATGGAAAAGATGCTGTTTGGAGGCAAAATTCGCGAAGATCAGAAAATCCAGGAAAATATATGGAAAATTCTATTTTTCCAGAAGACGAAGATTGCTAGAAGGGGGAGTGGAGATGGGCCACAGGGGCCCACACCACCCCCTGGAGCGGGCAGCCCTAGGCCACGCCAACAGGCGGTGTGGCCACCCTGGCCCACTCCAGGCTCTCCCCTTTGGCATATATTATCCCCACGAAACCCTAATACCTGGGGAGCGACCACAGAAAGATTCCTCCGCCTCTACGGGGTGAAAAACTATAGTGAGAGAAAGATCTCTCCGGCAAACAGAATTCTGCCAGGGAATTCCTTCCCAGAGAGGGGACATCATCGCCATCAACACCACCATCAAGCTGGACTTCATCGGGATCATCATCATCAGCAGCACCATCATCTCCACCAGCACCATCATCACCACTTCATACCACTGTAACAATTAGGTTGAATCTTGCATAGTTCTTTGGGGAAACTTTCCCGGTGTTGATTACTCCTTGTAGTTGATGCTATGGAGTGAACCATTCAATTATCGTTTATGTTCATATTGTTACATATCATTATATCATCTCTGATCTTGATCCATATGATGTCTTGTGAGTAGTTCGTTTAGTTCTTGAGGACATGGGAGAAGTCATGTTGTTAGTAGTGGAATTGTGTTGAGAAAGATTCAATGGTTTGATATTTAAGTTGTGGTGTATTTCTTCTAGTGGTGTCATGTGAACGTCGACTACATGACACTTTACCTATATGGGCCTAGGGGAATGCATTGTGTATTTGGCTACTAATCGTAGGGGTTGCCGGAGTGACATAAAACTGAACCCTTGTTAGGAAATCTTTGCAGAAGGGATGTAAGGTTCTTAGAGTTTAAAGTTGTGGTTAGGTTTCTACCTTAATTACTTTCTTGTACGTGCGGATGCTTGCAAGTGGTATAATCACAAGTATGTATTAGTCCTAGGAAGCTCGGTACATTAGCACAGGTTCACCCACACAACACTTAGCAAACTAAAGAAGATTAATCAACTATATGAAGCAAAAGCACTTGACGATATTCCCATGTGTCCTCGAGAACGTTTGGTCATCTTAAGTGATACAACCGGCTTGTCCTTTGCTAAAGAAATGATTGGGCCACTTACTGCATTTATTCTTATTGTATTTTATTTACTCATACTTTATTTACCTGCATTATCAAAAACCCCTAAAAATCCGTTTGTTAAGTATTTACAGAGAATTCCTGCTCCAAGCCACTCATCAACACCTTCTGCTCCTCGTTGGGTTCGACACTCTTACTTATTGAAAATATTGCGATACACCCCCTATACTTGTGGGTCATCAAGACTATTCTGGCGCCGTTGCGGAGGGTGAAGCACTATTGGAGAGTGGAAGTGGTAAACGAAACTTCTATTATGAGTATTGTTTACTTTTGTTAGTTTCTTTATTTTCAATATGGATAATTCACTGAGTTTCTTATTTCGTAATGCTACTACCATTGCTAAGGTAGTAGATGAACCACCACCTGCTGAGAATGATACTTTTAAAATACATACAAGAATTATTGATCGTGTTATGGATAACTATTATGTTGGAGATGGAACTGTCCATCCCGGTGATCATTTGCTCTTTATACACGAATTATGCTAGTTGTTTAAGTGTGCAAGTATTACAACAGATCAAGTCAAGAAGAAGTTATTCCCATTATCACTGAAAGGAAGAGTCGAGGAATGGTATAAGCCGCTGAAGAATGGTCAAGCTCTTGAATGGGAGGAAATAGTACCTCTCTTTTATTCTAAATTATATCCTCCTAGTGAGATCCATAAAGATCGGAATCAAATATACAACTTTTGGCCTCTTGATGGGGAGAGTACAGCTCAAGCTTGGGGGAGATTGAAGTTACTAATGCTCAAATGTTCTATTCATGAGCTCCCCAACAATATTATTATCAGTAACTTTTATGCAAGGCTTTCTCTTCATGATAAGGATTTATTGGATGCCTCTTGTGCTGGATCATTCCCACGCATGGAAGAAGAAGCTAAATGGGATCTTCTAGACCGTATTCAAGACAATGTTGAAGCATGGGAGAATGACAAAGGAAGAAAGTTAGGTATAAATTATGATTATGAATGCATTGAATCTTTTATGGAAACTAATGACTTTCAAAATATTGAAAATGCGTATGGTTTAGACTCTCAAGCTATTGCAACTTATTTTAGGGCTTTTGCTTCCTATATTGAAGTTCCTAAAAAGAAGTGGAATAAGTATCATGCACCTTATAAAGACATTGTTAGTGGTGTTCCTGCAAGAAATACTGAAGTTTATACTGCTAATCATGTTTTACCTAAACCTTACATTGAGAAAATACCTTTCCAATTTAAAGTAAAGGAACATTCTATGATAGCTAGTATGGTTAATGAAAGTATAAATAAAGCTGTTGAACGTGATAAACAAATGGATGATGAACCTATAATAGCAAATGTGAAAGACTTTGTCACTAAATATGTATAAGAGGGCCACACTATCCTTTGTAAGGATATCCCTAATATTGTTTCACAAAGTAGTGTTATGAGAGCTAGTGTCCCTATGTTTTCTGTTAGGATAAGTGATCATTGCTACAATGGTTCTTGTGATAGTTATATCATTAAATTTATGTATGATTCTGAAAGTTATTATGAGAGAGGGAAGACTGTTCTTATGCATCTCAGTAATATCAAGTTTCCTCGCTTTATGCTGAAAGTCTTTATGTTGCCCTTGTTTTGCCTTCCTATGCTAGCAGCCTCTGGTTTCAACAATTTGTTTTCTTACGAAATTCCCTTGCATAGGAAGTGGGTTAGACTTAAATATGTGTATTTTTGCTTCTTGATGCTCTCTTTCACTTCAATTCATATTCTTATGTGAGCATCATTGAAATTATCATGTCCATCTTAATGGCTATAAAGAAAGAGCTTTTGGGGAGACAACCCAATTTATTTGTGCTTTCAGTTTTGTTTTTGTTTTTTTGAGTCTTGGAAGTTATTACTTCAGTAATAACCTCTCCTTATCCTTTTTCTTGGGTTTTCGTGCCAAGATCAACCTCTAATGAGAGAGAAATAAGATTTGGGGAAGTTGTTGTCCCGAAACAGATGTTTGTGCTTCACCGTAAAATTTGGTGAGAGATCTCTGTACGTCGGATTGAACTATAATTTTTTGTGCTTCTGCCCTAGGTTGTTATTTAACTTTCGTTAGTTTTGCACTTTTTTATTTGAGCAACAGAAGATTTTATAAAAAAGTGATCTTTACTTGCTGGTCTGTTTTGACAGATTTTTGCCACTCTTGCATTTGCCTCTTAAATCGATTTCCTTTTTGAATTCCTTTTGGGTTTTCAGAAGGAGTTTCTACAGTAGCTTATGTTTTGATGGATTTCAGTTGAAATTGGACTTAAAAGGTTTATTACCTCGCTTACACTAATGTTGCTAATGAGAATTGTGTGAAAGAAATTTCTAGGTTATTGGAGAAAATGGGGTAATAAGATAGTGAAAGGTTTCATGACTCGAGCAATATGTGTACGAAGATGAAGATATTGATGTTATTCAAGTGGTAACTCCGGAAAAATTTATCAAAGAACAAATTAAGAGACCTGTAGAGTCCGTTTTCGATAGGTAACAGTTCTGGTAAGAAAAGTTCCGCGAAAATTCTGTCTAGTTATATTTTTGCAGTTTTTATCCAACAAGGAAAGCAACAAAGCGAAAGAGGGACGGAAACAGAGCCAGGGTGGCTCACACCACCCCCTGGCGCGGCCCCCCTGGCCGCACCAGTAGGTGGTGTGGCCACCTTGGACTCCGTCTCCGACCCATTTTCTCCCAGTACCTTCCCTTTATTGTAGAAATTTGTAATATATAATCCCCCGAGGTTCATATATCATGTTCTTGTCATGTTTTTGTTTCGGTCTGTTTTGTCAGATGTCGTTCAGGGGTTCATCTTCAAAGGATTACGAGCTGCGACGCCATCGTGAGGTCCATCGCAATCTTGAGCAGGAGACTCTCGTGGGACGGGTGAAACAAGAAAGGATCACAAGTAACTACGAAGACATGGATCAGAACATCGGGGAGGAAGTAAAGGACATGAGAACATGCATGAAGGGGCTGATACCTCCAATTCTAGATCTCAGTTCCTGCCCTACAACAGTGGAAGCTCTACGAGTAACTGATGAGTTATGTGACAAGTACCGAGTCTTGAGGAGGAAGGTGGATATGCTTCAAGAGGAGAATAACAGGCTTCGCAAGATGCTGGAAGATTTCCTCACGCCAACCGATAGAACACCACCATCACGGAAGGAGTAATTCGTCATCAGGTTTTGGCATGCCCTTAGTTTATTACAAGCTTGGGGGAGTGCCACGGTATCACATCACTATCTTCTATCTCACATCACTATCTTCTATCTTTTTACATTTTTAGTAGAGTCATATCATGAATAGAGAAGTTATCATGTAGGATGGTTTGCATTATGGAAGTGTCCCCCCTCTCATTAGATATCTATGTATCCCTTGGTGTGAGTTGCCGTTATGGAATATTAATGAGAAGTTCTATCATTTACTCTTTTGCATATCTTATATTAGTTTTCAATTTCTGTTATATGATTGATCTTGTTGTTAGTATTGGTATCACTTTGGGATCATTGAGTTAATTTAGTTGGTTTTGGCAAACCTGGCTCGGTCAGTAGCAACACTATTTTGAGAATTGAATGAAAAGATAAAAAGTACTCTAAAGAAATATAATTTCATCATCTTTCTTTCTTGATTTTCTCATAAGTTCAGTATTCTCTAGTTAAGATCTTTTGTGCTTCCAAGGAAGATTGCATGTTTGTTTTTGTCACTGGTATGTTTGTTTGTTTCCTTCAACTCTTATGCTTGCTACCCAGCCTTGCTAGCCAAAAACCTGTACTGAGAGGGTATGCTTCTTGTGCATCCAATCCTTAAACCAAAACCCTATGCCATTTTTGTCCACCATAGCTACCTACTAGCACTATTGCTATTCCAAGTAAATTCATGTTTTTATCCACCTTCCAAATTAAACTTGTTATGTGAAAATTAGTGATTAAAGCTCTCACGAACTTTATGGCACACTTTACTTTCATGCACTTAATAAACTTGAACCATTGTTCCCATCTATGTTGCGTATATGCTTGCGCCTTGTAAGTTGTGAATTAGCAGAACCATGCTGTCATGGGGAACGCTTTCAACATTGCACTTTATTTGGTTGATATCATGCTCTTTTGTTTACGGATGTCGTCGGTGTGAAATGAAAGGGGAGCTTGTAAGTCCATGGAGTTATGTATGTGTATTAGAGAAACGCCTAGGCCGCTGGTCTAATCCATGCCTAATCATGGTGGAAACCTACAGCGTAACCATAATGAGCAATCTATGAAGCATTCTTCTTATAAAAAAAGAGATAGAGATTGAGAAAAAGAAAAAAAAGATGAGAAAAGAGGAAAGAGGGAAAAAAAGCACCATATTCCCATGGTAAATAAGAAGATTGCTGAGATGCTCGTTGTGTGCTTTCCTTGTCATTTTGATATGGGGATTCTTCTGTATCATCGGGCAAGGGGTACCCCGTTAGCGGTTCTCTATGATACACATATACTTACTATGATAAGAACTTACTGATGCGCTCGACTTTCGACGTAGAGCTCGTTGGGAACCCCAAGAGGAAGGTACGATGAATATAGCAGCAAGTCTTCCCTCAGTTATGAAACCAAGGTTTCATCGAACCAGTAGGAGCAAGGAAACAACCCAAAGGTGTTACTAGCTGAGCTTTGGCAGGGCACACTACCGGTGCTAGTAGCAACGTGGAGACCTGCACAACACAACCACAGAACTTTGTCCCCAACTTGCGATGAGGTTGTCAATCTCACCGTGTTTTGCGGAAAACAAAGGATTAAACGTATCGAATGGAAAGAAGTAAAAGTTTGCAGAAAGTAAACACAAAGTAGTAAACATTTGTAGATTGTATGTAAAGAAAAAGGACCGGGATCCATAGTTCACTAGAGGTGGCTCTCCTTAGATAGATAACATGCTGGGTGAACAAATTACAACGGGGCAATTAACAAACACCGAGAAAGCAATACATGCATATACTAATCATCTTGACTCCTCTGAGACTTGATTGGGCATTACAACATAATACATAGACTGCCATCCAACTGCATCTATGACTAATAATCCACCTTCAGGTTATCATCCGAACCCCCTCCAGTATTAAGTTGCAAGCAACAGATTATTGCTTTACGAACTGCGTGTATAAACAATACAATTGTTCTATGAACAAAGGATCATTGTTTTCTCCCTAGTAGCAACAGCACATCTAGTACCTTAGAGATTTCTGTCAGTTCCCCAGATTACTAGAGGCATGAACCAACTATCGAGCATAAATACTAAATCTTGGAGTTGCTAGCATCTACTTGGCCAAGATAGCTACTAACAACGGAAAGCATGCAAGATCTCAAATAACAAAGACATTATAGAATCAATAATCAATCCGAAATAGAATCTCAATATCCATCGGATCCCCGCAAACACAATATGTATGGATTACAAATAGATGATCTTGATCATGAACGGAGCTCACAAGATCTAAACATGAAAGCACAAAGGAGGAGAAACCAGCCATCTAGCTACTACATGGATCCGTAGTCCAAGGATGAACTACTCACGCATCACACCGGAGGCTTGCATGGTAATGAAGAAGGCCTCCAGGGTGAATTCCCCTCTCCGGCAGGGTGCCAGGAAGAGCTTCAGATCCCCCCCGATCTAGGGACAGAAACGACGGCGGCTACAAACTCTTTCGTGGATTTTTGATCGGGTGCCTAGGGTTTTCGTCCCGAGGGCAACTTATAGGCGGAAGGAGAGGCCGAGGGGGTGATGGGGTCGGCCAGACCACCCCCTGCCACGGGCCAGGCCTGGCTGCGCGGCCAGGTGGTGTGGCCGGCCCCTAGCCCCTCTTCGTCCCGTATTCTGGCACTTGATCCCTTCCGGAAAAATAGGCACTTTGGCTTTTGTCCCGTCCAATTCTGAGAATATTCATTTTCTGACTTTCCTAGAACCAAAAACAGCAGAAAATAGGTAGCTAGCACTGTGGCTCTTGTTAATAGGTTAGTCCAAGAAATCATAATAAAAGTACTCCAAAGTTGGAACAAAACACAAGAAAGTGGATAAAACTAAGCATGGAACATCAAAAATTATAGATACATTTGCAATGTATCACTTACCGGTAACTAAACTTGAGTAGCATGAGGTGTGGCCCTTGTATTCAAGGGACATGAGATTTTCAACTTACAACTTGTCAAGCATATCCTCATATTTGATCACTTTAACCTTAATCACCTAAAGATGCCTATGACAGGGGCAACGAGAGCTGAAAGCTAATAAGTATCATAATTTTTGGAAGCTCTTTATGAAACTTTAAATCCCTGCTTCCCTCTACGAAGGGCATATCTTTTACTTTTTAGTTGAGTCAGTAAACCTATTCCCTTCTATCTCAGCAAGTATTTTGAGTTGTTGTGTTTCATTCATTCATATGATGATTTATTCAATCATGTTTCTTTTGTTCCTTGTTTTGCACATTGCTCTTATCTTAGTGTTTACTACTTTGAAAGCTATCATTGAAAACCCTTTATGTGTGAACTCCTGCAAATTGCCAACTATTCTTCGACCAAGAGCTAAGTTTGCCATTACCAATTATGATTTACTTTGTGTATCTTTATTGTGTTTCCTTTACTTATTGTAAGTTAAGTTATATAATAGTGAGGTGTCTTCTATTATGATTTGTGTATTGATGAATGTGATGCTTCTTGTCCATATTCTTTTATCGACTCTTCACTCCATAAACCCGAGGTCATGTTTATTGAGCTCAGTTTTCACTTGGGGACAAGCGAAGTGTAAGCTTGGGGGGAGTTGATACGTCCATTTTGCATCACTATTCTATATCATAATTTACTGTTATTCATTGATATATTTCGTATTAAGAGATGATACTTATGTTATTTCATCTGTTTTTTGCATGGTTGATGAATTTTGGAGCATGGACCGCCGCAGTCAGGATTTTGATGGAAAAGATGCTGTTCGGAGGCAAAATTCGCGAAGATCAGAAAATCCAGGAAAATACATGGAAAATTCTATTTTTCCAGAAGATGGAGATTGCCAGAAGGGGGAGTGGAGATGGGCCACAGGGGGCCCACACAACCCCCTAGCTCGGGCAGCCCTAGGTCACGCCAGCAGGTGGTGTGGCCACCCTGGCCCACTCCAGGCTCTCCCCTTTGGCGTATATTATCCCCAAGGGACCCTCATACCTGGGGAGCAACCACATAAAGATTCTGCCGCCTCTCCGGGGTGGAAAACTAGAGAGAGAGAAAGATCTCTCCGGCAGACAGAATTCTGCCGGGGGAAATTTCCGTCATTTGGCGGCTCGTGTGGATACTGCTGGTAGCATATGGGGAAGTGGGTCATGAAGTGACTGAAGTTGCGAGTCAAAGTATTCACATCTGCATTCACTTCCTAGAGTATGGTCAATCTCCCCAACGCGCTAGTTGAGCTACTGGAACTCCTGATAGGGGACGTAGTTGTACCCCTTGATGGCTCGTGATTGATGGGCTCGTTGGGGAACCCCAAGAGGAAGGTATGATGAGCACAGAAGTTTCCCTCAGTTATGAAACCAAGGTTATCGAACCAGTAGGAGCAAGGAAACACCCCAAAGGTGTTGCTAGCTGAGCCTTGGCAGGGCGCACTACCGGTGCTAGTAGCAACGTGGAGACTTGCACAACACAACCACAGAACTTTGTCCCCAACTTGCGATGAGGTTGTCCATCTCACCGGTTTTGCTGAAAACAAAGGATTAAACGTATCGAATGGAAGGAAGTAATAGTTTGCAGAAAGTAAACAAAAAGCAGTAAATAGTTTGATTGTAGATTGAATGTAAAAGAAAGGACCGGGGTCCATAGTTCACTAGAGGTGGCTCTCCTTAAGATAGATAACATGCTGGGTGAACAAATTATAGCGGGGCAATTGATAAACATCGAGAAAGCATACAAGCATATACTAATCATCTTGACTCCTTTGAGACTTGATTGGGCATTACAACATTCTACATAGACCGCCATCCAACTGCATCTATGGCTAATAATCCACCTTTAGGTTATCATCCGAACCCCCTCCAGTATTAAGTTGCAAGCAACAGATTATTGCTTTACAAATTTCAGGTAATATAACAATATGATTGTTCTGTGAACAAAGGATTGTTGTTTTCTCCCTAGTAGCAACAACACATCTAGTAACTTAGAGATTTCGGTCACTTCCCAGATTACCAGAGGCATGAACCCACTATCGAGCATAAATACTAACTCTTGGAGTTGCTAGCATCTACTTGGCCAAGATAGCTACTAACAACGGAAAGCATGCAAGATCAAAAATAACAAAGACATGATAAAATCAATAATCAATCTGAAATAGCATCTCAATATCCATCGGATCCCTGCAAACACAACATGTATGGATTACAAATAGATGATCTTGATCATGAACGGAGCTCACAAGATCTAGACATGAAAGCACAAAGGAGGAGAACCAGCTATCTAGCTACTACATGGACCCGTATTCCAGAGATGAACTACTCACGCATCACACCGGAGGCTTGCATGATGATGAAGAAGGCCTCCAAGGTGAATTCCCCTCTTCGGCAGGGTGCCGGGAAGAGCTTCAGATCCCTCCCGATCTAGGGATGGAGATGACGGTGGCTACATACTCTTTCGTGGATTTTTGATCGGGTACTTAGGGTTTTGGTCCCGAGGGTAATATATAGGTGGAAGGAGAGGCCGAGGGGGTGCTGGGGTCGGCCAGACCATCCCCTGGTGCGGGCCAAGCCTAGCAGCGCAGCTAGGTGGTGTGGCCGGGCCCCAGCCCTTCTCCATCTCGTATTCTGGCTCCAGATGCCTTCCGATAAAATAGCGACTTTGGCTTTTGTCCTGTCCAATTCCGAGAATATTCATTTTCTGACTTTCCTGGAACCAAAACAGTAGAAAACAGGCAGCTGGCACTGTGGCTCTTGTTAATAGGTTAGTCTAGGAAATCATATGAAAAGTACTCCAAAGTGTGGACAAAACACAAGAAAGTAGATAAAACCAAGACTGGAACATCAAAAATTATAGATATATTTGCAACGTATCAACATCCCCAAGCTTAACTCCTACTCGTCCTCGAGTAGGTAAGTGATAAAAAGAAAGAATAATTTTTGAGGTGACATGCACCATCATAAACTTGATCAAAGTACTTGTAAAACAATCAAAGCTGAGATCATAGTACTTCAATCATAACATGAAAGACAAAGTTCTAGCAATAAGACAAAGAAACTATGATGCCACATGAAAAGGCACAAACAAAAGATTCATGAATAACAATGCTTTGCAAGACATTTGTTTGTTTCATATAAAGAAAACATAGCATAATAGTATTCAGCTTGTCCCTCATAGAGTAGCAAATATAAATGCATAGGACACCTTCAAAGTTCATAAGAGTGACTAGATACAAATAGTTTAAAACAAGCAATATCAAGTTATGCGTCAATCAACTAGTCTTGGGACAATGCACATAGAACTAAGAATGGCCACTATTCTCTCAAAGTAGGTGCATAAAGGTAGAAGGTGGAGACTCAATATAATGGTGGAAGAAAGGCCTTCATAGAAGGAAGCAGAGATTCAAGTTTCATAAAGAGCTTCTAAAAAGTATGGTACTTATAGCTTTCAGCTCTCATTGCCCCTATCATAAGCATCTTGAAGGTGATTAAGGTTAAAGTGAACAAACTATGGTGTACATGCTTGACGAAGTATAAGTTAGAAATCTCATGTCCCTTGAATACGAGGGTCGCTCCTCATGCTACTCAAGTTTAGTCACCGGTAAGTTCGTGTCATTGTAAGTACATGTGTATCATAGAGAACCGCCAACGGGGTACCCCTTGCCCGATGATACGGAAGAATCCCCATATCAAAATGATAAGGCAAGCAGACAACAAGTATCTCAGCAATCTTCTTATTTACCATGGGAATATGGTGCTTTTTTTCTCCCTTTCCTCTTTTCATAATCTCTTTTTCTCTTTTTTTCTCAATACATGACTCTTTTTTTATAAGAATGCTTCATAGACAGCTCATTATGGTTACACTGCAGGTTTCCACCATGTCAGCATGGATTAGACCAGCGGCCCAGGCATTTCTCTAACACATATACATAACTCCATGGACTTACAAGCTCCCCTTTCATTTCACACCAACGACATCCATAGACAAAATAGCATGATATCAACTAGGTACAAAGTACCAAGTGCAATGTTGAAAGAGTTCCCCATGACAGCATGGTTCTGCTAATTCCCAACAAATAAGTGCAAGCATATACAACATAGACGACACAATGGTTCAAGTTTATTAAGGGCAAGAAAAGTAAAGTGTGCCATCAAGTTCGTGAGAGCTTTAATCACTAGTTTTCTCATAACAAGTTTAATTTGGAAGGTAAACAAAAACATGAATATACTTGGAATAGCATATGCTAGTAGGCAGGTATGGTGGACTCTTTGGAATGACTTGGTTTAGGGACTTGGATGCATGAGTGGAACTCATACTTGGTTGTGGAGGCTAGGAAAAGACTAGGAGCGACAAACTAAGAGAGCAATAATGGCCATAATCATGCAGAGCGACAAAACATCATTGATTAAAGCATAAAGTGATACTAAAAGTTGAAAACTAAAGGATCATAAAGGCTTATGGTGACTTGAGATAGTCATAACATGGTGTGAGCATGCGCCAAGTCAACCCAAATAAAACATCAAAGGAGAATACCACTATACTATGCTTTAATATGCTAAAACAACACATGATTCATCCAAAGCACATTAAGCAATCTCAATTGTTTATAACAAGTCATGATACATCAAAGAATACTAAGCATAAATCCAAAACAATATCAAGCATGGCATGACAAAGCATAGGCCACTGTCAAAAACAAGCTCTTTTTACCACTTAAGCATGAGCGTTCCTACTCTTTTCCAAACCAAACCAAACTATTTGAAAACCAATGTATGAAAGAGGGGGTCTAACCAATTTATTCAGCAAACTAAGCAAACAAAGCAAACGAAAAACCAAAACGAAAACAAAAAAGAAAACGCTCCAAGAACAACACAACTGTGCATGAAATAATAAAAATGAAGCGTTTGGAAGAAACCTGGGATTTTTATTGATGAAGAAGGGGATGCCTTGGGAATCCCCAAGCTTTGACGCTTGTACTTCTTAGATATTTCTTGGGGTGACACGCGTGGCATCCCCAAGCTTGAGCTTTAGTCCATCCTTCATCTCATTACTCATTCCTTCCATACACCTGAAATTTTTCCTTCATACAAAACTTCACACAATCTTTATTAGCAACATTAGTGCACTCAAGATAATAAGTCTTTAGGTTCAGTTATAACACCAAATAAACTTCCATTAGAACACTAGCTACTGAAGCACTTCCCTCAAAAAGCTCAATTCCCCAAAAGAACTCAAAAAGGAACCAACAAGAAGCAAATGCAGAAAATGGCAGAAATCTGTCGAAACAGACCAGCAGGTAAAGACGAATTTTTTCGAAGACCTTCTATTGCTCAAATCAAAAAGTGTTTAACTAAAGAAAGTTAGATAACAACCTGGGGAAGAAGCAAAAAAAATTCATGCCTCAAAAGGATGTTCAGAGATTTTACAAGAATTTTTACGGTGAAGCACAGAAATCTGTTTTGGGACAGCAACTTTCCTAATCATTACTTCTCTCTCATTAGAGGTTACTATTGGCACAAAAAGCAAATAAAAAGGATCAGGAGCGGTTATTACTGAGGTAATAACTTCCAAGACTCATCTAAAACTTTTGGGTTATATCTCAATAAGTACTTTTCTTTAACGCCTTTAAGTTAGGCATAAGAAGCAAGAAAAAGAATCAAGTGTTCTAAAATGAAGAAGCATTAAGATTAATACCAGAAATATCTTCAACAAGGCAAATATCATCCAAATAAGTTCATGAGGATCCTCTCTCAATGCTCTTAGGTTCACTATTTTCATCAAAAGGGTTTTCGGGAACAATCCAATCAAGATTCTTTTCTATGGCTTCATGTATTGCTACCAGTTTAAAGGGTATTGGTATCTTAGTTTCCTCCCCATTAGGTTCAGTTTTGTTCATATTTTCTCGTGTACCAACAACATCTACACATGATCCTAGCATATTGAAATGTTCAAACACTTTTCTAGCTTCCTTGGAAACATCATAGAGTTCCTTAAACAAAGTTTCTAGAATAAAATCCCTCTTTTCAGGGTCCTCAATTTCTTTAAGCTTAAGAAACATTACTTGCATTAAGGGGTTGAGGTTAACAAACCTAGCTTCCAACATGTGAACCAAAGAAGCTGCAGCAATCTCATAGTTTGGAGCAAGTTCTGCAAGGTATCTATCCTCAGTATCCTCATGTTTACTAACATGATTAAATAATTCTTCAATATTATCTTTTCCAATTATTGAACCACTACCTATTGAAAGGTCTTTCAGGGTGAATTTAGGGATCAACATGGTGTGCTAAGGAAAGGGTAACCACTATAGAAGACTTAATTTTTGTGTGTTTTTAATAAAGAAAGCAAACTTGTAAAACTATTTTTTTGTGTGTTTTTGATAAAGAAACAAGCAAACAAAACAAAAAGAAAACAAGCAAAACAAAAATAACAAAGTAAAGAGATTAGTTACGAGGGACTCCCCTTGTGAAGATGTCCTTGACTCCCCGGCAACGGCGCCAGAAAAATACTTTGATGGCTCGTGATTGATGAGCTCATTGGGGAACCCCAAGAGGAAGGTATGATGAGCACAGAAGTAAGTTTCCCTCAGCTATGAAACCAAGGTTATCGAACCAGTAGGAGCAAGGAAACACCCAAAAGGTGTTGCTAGCTGAGCCTTGGCAGGGCGCACTACCGGTGCTAGTAGCAACGTGGTGACCTGCACAACACAACCACAGAACTTTGTCCCCAACTTGCGATGAGGTTGTCAATCTCACCGGTTTTGCTGAAAACAAAGGATTAAACGTATCGAATGGAAGGAAGTAATAGTTTGCAGAAAGTAAACACAAAGCAGTAAATAGTTTGATTGTATATTGAATGTAAAAGAAAGGACTGGGGTCCATAGTTCACTAGAGGTGGCTCTCCTTAAGATAGATAACATGCTGGGTGAACAAATTACAGCGGGACAATTGACAAACATCGAGAAAGCATATAAGCATATACTAATCATCTTGACTCCTTTGAGACTTGATTGGGCATTACAACATTATACATAGACCGCCATCCAACTGCATCTATGACTAATAATCCACCTTCAGGTTATCATCCGAACCCCCTCCAGTATTAAGTTGCAAGCAACAGATTATTGCTTTATGAACTGCGTGTAATGTAAAAAATACAATTGTTCTATGAACAAAGGATTGTTGTTTTCTCCCTAGTAGCAACAGCACATCTAGTACCTTAGAGATTTCTGTCACTTCCCCAGATTACTAGAGGCATGAACCAACTATCGAGCATAAATACTAACTCTTGGAGTTGCTAGAATCTACTTGGCCAAGATAGCTACTAACAACGGAAAGCATGCAAGACCACAAATAACAAAGACATGATTGAATCAATAATCAATCTGAATAGCATCTAAATATCCATCGGATCCCCGCAAACACAATATGTATGATTACAAATAGATGATCTTGATCATGAACGGAGCTCACAAGATCTAGACATGAAAGCACAAAGGAGGAGAACCAACCATCTAGCTACTACATGGATCCGTAGTCCAAGGATGAACTACTCACGCATCACACCGCAGGCTTGCATGGTGATGAAGAAGGCCTCCAGGGTGAATGCCCCTCTCCCGCAGGGTGCCGGGAAGAGCTTCAGATCCCTCCCGATCTAGGGATGGAGATGACGGCGGCTACATACTCTTTCGTGGATTTTTTATTGGGTACTTAGGGTTTACGTCCTGAGGGCATCTTATAGTCGGGAGGGGAGGCCGAGGGGGTGTTGGGGTCGGCCAGACCACCCCCTGGCGCGGGTCAAGCCTGGCCACGCGGCCAGGTGGTGTGGCTGGGCCCTAGCCCTTCTCCGTCTTGTATTCTGGCTCCAGATGCCTTCTAGTAAAATAGCGACTTTGGCTTTTGTCCCGTCCAATTCCGAGAATATTCATTTTCTGACTTTCCTAGAACAAAAAACAGCAGAAACCAGGCAGCTGGCACTGTGGCTCTTGTTAATAAGTTAGGCCAAGAAATCATATGAAAAGTACGGAACATCAAAACTTATAGATACAAGAATGTAGATAAAACCAAGCATGAAACATCAGAAATTATAGATACATTTGCAATGCATCACCCCTGTTGTGGCTGGTTGGGCTACGGGTCCCAAGCTCCCCCTACTGCTGCTACTGTCCCTCCCAAGCAGGGTTGTGTCCCTGCTCTTCCTCATGCTCCTACTCCTACTCCTCCTCATCTTGTTGCCCTCCTTCTTCATCTTCCTCTTCATTAGGCTGGAGCTTGGCCATGATCTCCATCACTTGGTCCTTGGTGAGGATCCAAGTGTTCTTCTCCATAATCGAGAAGGCTTAGGGGTAGGGCAACTGAACCTGCTCACCTTGTGCATCACCAAGATAACTGAATTGATATGCTCGAAGCCTCTGGTTAGCATGGTAAACACCAAGGAAGCCACAAGCAGTCAAATACTTGATGTCCATGAGTTTGGAGCCATCAACAGGTTCCATAACAAGTAGTATAATATTTAATGCATAGGCAAGGTGGGTTACCAATCCACCAATGCAAATATCACCTTTGGTCTTGTTGCTTTGGTGGCAAAAGTGTTGGATGAGTAGAGATGCAGGACTAGGGCTTTGCGGTGAAGTTGGGAAGAGAGCTGATATGTCCATTTTGCATCACTATTCTATATCATAATTTACTGTTATTCATTGATATATTTCATATTAAGAGATGATACTTATTTTATTTCATCTATTTTTTTCATGGTTGATG
The DNA here is from genome assembly GCA_910589775.1 of Avena eriantha. Lineage (NCBI taxonomy): Eukaryota > Viridiplantae > Streptophyta > Magnoliopsida > Poales > Poaceae > Avena > Avena eriantha. Next base: position 180,067,270 of record OU342743.1, on the reverse strand, counting down.
AATTTTGGAGCATGGACCGCTGCAGTCAGGATTCTGATGGAAAAGATGCTGTTTGGAGGCAAAATTCGTGAAGATCAGAAAATCCGAGAAAATACATAGAAAATTCTATTTATCCAGAAGTTGAAGATTGCCAGAAGGGGGAGTGGAAATGGGCCACAGGGGGCCCACACCACCCCCTGGCACGGGCAGCCCTAGGTCGCGCCAGTAGGTGGTGTGGCAACCCTGGCCCACTCCAGGCTCTCCCCTTTGGTGTATGTTATCCCCATGGAACCCTAATACCTGGGGAACAACCACAAAAAGATTCCGCCGCCTCTACGGGGCGGAAAACTATAGAGAGAGAAAGATCTCTCCGGCAGACAGAATTCTGCCAGTGGAATTCCTTCCCAGAGAGGGGAGATCGTCGCCATCAACACCACCATCAAGATGGACTTCATCAGGACCATCATCATCATCATCTCCACCAGCACCATCATCACCACTTAATACCACTGTAACAATTGGGTTGAATCTTGCATAGTTCTTAGGGGAAACTTTCCCGGTGTTGATTACTCCTTGTAGTTGATGCTATGGAGTGAACCATTCAATTATCGTTTATGTTCATATTGTTACATATCATTATATCATCTCTGATCTTGATCCATATGATGTCTTGTGAGTAGTTCGTTTAGTTCTTGAGGACATGGGAGAAGTCATGTTGTTAGTAGTGGAATTGTGTTGAGAAAGATTCAATGGTTTGATATTTAAGTTGTGGTGTATTTCTTCTAGTGGTGTCATGTGAACGTCGACTACATGACACTTTACCTATATGGGCCTAGGGGAATGCATTGTGTATTTGGCTACTAATCGTAGGGGTTGCCGGAGTGACATAAACCTGAACCCCTGTTAGGAAATCTTTGCAGAAGGGATGTAAGGTTCTTAGAGTTTAAAGTTGTGGTTAGGTTTCTACCTTAATTACTTTCTTGTACGTGCGGATGCTTGCAAGTGGTATAATCACAAGTATGTATTAGTCCTAGGAAGGTCGGTACATTAGCACAGGTTCTTTATGCAGAAAGGTCGGTACGGTGGCACCACTAACTAGGGTTTCTTTATGCAGAAAACAACTATATGGACGCAACTATACGGCCAGATCACAATGATCACGTTGTATAGTTGGTCATCAAACCGTCTGTCTCTCAAGATAAATTTCTAAAACTAGCATCGATATCTATACAACCGGAACTATACGGCCGGAATTTTTATTCCCACCGTATAGTTGGTCGTTAAACTCTCAATACCTTTGGGATGAATTTCTAAGAGAGGCATCGATATCTATACGACCGGAGCTATACGGCCCGAATTTTTATTCCAGCCGTATAGTCGGTCGTTAAACTCGCAGTAGCTTTCAGAGAATTTTATATGAAGGCATCAATATCTATACAACCAGAGCTATATGGCCAGAATTTGTATTCCTGCCGTATAGTTGGTCGTTAAATTCTTTGTGTCTTGGAACAAAATTTGTTGATGGCAAAGATATCTATACGACTTGAACTATACGGCCGGGATTTTTATTCCCGCCGTATAGTTGGTCGTTAAACCATCAGTAATCATCAAAAAATTCCATTTCCTCGAGAATACCGTCTTATCCCAAAACTTAGTGAAAAACCTTATTTTTGACAGAAAATGATAGTAGAAACTGTCGACAAACATTGACGTATTAAGAGCAAAATTTTAGCTTCTGTAAATGAAAAACTCGAACTTTTTATTCTTATTTTTATTCTAAAATCATTCAATCGATGTTTCTACTACTTTTTTACAGCTGCATCTTCACGGGCGCGCTTCCGCAAGAATGTTTGTGAAAAAGTGGTAGGAATGCGATGAACTTCTTATTATCTAATGTACTTTATTAACGAGATGGGTTGACTCCCATTAAGCATTTTATTAAGAATGATTGAGTAAAAGAACCTCTTTTTTGTTCTCGAATTCTTACCTTGGGTTGCCCCTTATCAAAGGCACTTACCACATGAACCCGTTTTGTCGGTGGAATATATCTTTCTCCTGCTTCTAGCTTCATTGGAAAATACCAGATGATTTCAGCATCATACACATTGGAGATTATCTTTCCTTCAGCATAATCAACTGATGTCCCTGCAGTACTAAGGAAAGGTCTTCCAAGTATTATGGATAATTTTTCATCTTTAGCCATCTCAAGGATAATAAAATTAGTGGGAATAACATGCTCATCTATTCTAAGTAGAACATCCTCAATCATACCAACGGGTTGTTTAGTGGACTTGTCAGCCATCTTTAATGTGATAGTAGTAGGAGAATAGTCCCGTAGTCCTAACCTTTTATAGAGGGAGTATGACATTACACTAACTCCTGCTCCTAGATCACACAGGGCATTGTGAATATCCGTTTTACCTATTGAGCATGAAATAGTTGGTATTCTGGGATCTCCAGACTTAGACAACGGCTTGCCATTAGCAGGATAACTAGTTATCATGGCAATAGTTTCAGCTATTTCTTTCTTTCTACTAAGAATATCACGGAGGAATTTAGAATAGGTAGGAACTTTGATTGCATCAACAAATGGAAATTCCAAACGAAGGTCTTTAAGTGCCTTTGTAAAAGAATTATAAATTACCTGGTCTGGTGCTTTCTTTTTTCAATCTGGATAAGGAAGCTTTTTCTCACCTGACTTACTCTTGTCTTTTACCTTTTGTGGGGGGTTGATGAGTGCATATTTTCATCATGTTTTATATTATTATTTTGCATTGTAGATGTAGGATCTTGGTATTTTACGGCGTTCGCGTGCACATTTTATGCCTGTTTTCACCAGGATCAGGACAGATGATGGATCCAATGGATACAATTATTGAAGCAGTTGTACTATGGAGAAAAGGAGTCAAAACAATGTAAATCGCTTATTTGGGAAATATTAATAATACTAGAAGAAAACCAGAAGCGAACAAATAAGACATAGAGCATAACGACCAACTATACGGGCGGAGAAAATATTCCCGCCGTATAGATCTGGCCGTATAGCTGGCGCCGCCTCCACCTAGTCAAATAGTTTCACCCCGTGCAATTGGTTCGAGGAGACGACATACAGAACACCAAAAATCACAGAAACCTCACCTCCAGAAGGCATCTGGACAGGGAACTCATCCACCGGGGATCCATCTTCGCCCTACGCAGATCCAGGAGGCTAATCATCGATCTTCATCATCCACCGTTGCATCACCACCATCTCCATCCATCCCATCTACATCTTGTCTAGATCTTGTTGTAATTCCTATACTACTTGTTGGTAGACGGAGGCGTGATAGCGCTTACGGTGACTATAAAGCTGTTAGCAATCCTTACGTATCAACTTGGGAAGCCGAGGAAACTCACGGGACACTATCCATGCCATGGGATACGTCCTACGGGATTATGTCCCTTAATAGCGCAGTAATTCGATTGATGTCGCTTACTGTCTTCTGTGGTTATGAGGATGATGTGCGCAACGGTTGCTGGCAAATCATCCATATACGGAGTTCCTCCCACACATACATAGTTGAGAATGTTCATGATGATAATCTTTATCTTAGATCTTTACAATACTAGTGGTGTATCCGCTACTCCCTGAGAATGCTTTTTCCCTACTGTAGTTCCAATATCTCTTACATACGCGATACTTACTTTCTGTATTAAGTTACTTTGATTTACTTTATTATTGCTCATATACCCAAAACCCAAAAACACCTTTTTACACAATACTCGCATTTTATCTTGTTACTTAGAACTTTATCTAGCATTTCTATTGTAATATTTATTCTAAGACCTATTAGACTTCAGACTCCTGCTCCCTATGGGATTGATATCTTTATTTCGAAACTAGCTACAAATGATCTGTGCTCTTGCAGTCATCAGGGGTCAGGCCCTTTTGTTGCTTTCTTTTGTTGTTGCTTATCGCTTTTCTTCTTTTCTACTATAACAAGTTCATCTTTCTTGCTTATCTCTTTTTCTTCTCTTGGATCAACCATTTCCGCATCAGAGTCATAATGGTCATCATGTGCATCATTTTGGTCCTCCTTGGTTTGATCTTGTGTTTCAGTTTCATTTTGAGGATCCACCAACGTATCATCTTCTTGACTTGCTCTGAGCAAGGCTTTTTTCCTTTCGCTCTTTTTTAGCTTCATATTCTGGTGGTCCTAAGGGTCCTGTAACAACTGGACCACTTCTTGTGACAACATTAGTAGAAACAAGAATATCTTTATCATCACGAAGAAATTTTTTATAACCAGATGCTATTTGTTCACACTGGGTTTCAATCATACTAATATACTTGTGAAATAATTTTATTTCTTGGCCAATCTCATCATAATTTTCCATGAGTTCCGCCAAAATCTTTTTGTGTTTTTGGAAATGCTTATGCAAGTTGTTATGAGATTTTACTTGTCGATGTTTTAATTCTTGAAAAACTTTTCTAGTTTCATCTTCTTTAGTAAAAACTTGTAACAAATCTACTTTGTTTTTCTTAACAAGTTCAAAAGGGATACCTTTTTCTTTCATAGTTTTGTGAACCTCAGGCATAAGATCAGGAGTTATCCGAAGTATCCCTTTTTCCGTCTTAGTGCCAAAATCAGGATTATATAAAGAATCATTCTTAGCCCTAGTAGACATCAGTTCCAAACAGTCTTTAATAGTTAAAGTAGTTATTGATCCTACTGCTAAGAAGTCAAGCACCTCTCTACATTGAGTATTAATACCATGGTAAAATAAATGGCAAATTGTTAGTTCAGAATAGCCATGATTAGGAATACTATTGATCATTCCAAAGAATCTTTCCCAGGCTTATGGGTAGTTTTATCCCACGTTCTGACTAAAATTGCCTATGTTCTTTCTTAGTTCAGATACTTTTTTAAAAGGACTAAACATGTTTATAAATTTGATAATGCAGTTTTCCCAACATTTAATGTACTGGCGAGGGAGAGAATATAACTAGTCTAGAGCTTTACCTTTAAGAGACCATCGAAATAATTTAAGATGAGAGAAGTCTCTTGGCAAACCTTTTGGTCCAAGCGATGTTATCACATTATCGAACTCTCTAATATGTCTTCCTAGGTCTTCATCTTCCCTTCCACTGAAAGCTTTCTCCTGCAAAATTTTAATAATTCCACCATCAAATCGATATTCTCTAACTCTAGGATTAGGGAACTCTATTGACTGTTTAAGAAATTTAGAACTTGGAGCACTGTATTCCCTGAGAGTTTTCTCCGGTTTCATAGGAGTTATCCTGTAAATAGACATGATTTCCATAATATCACTCAGGTTTTCAACTTCAACTTTATTTGATCTTAAAAGTTTTTCAATAATTCCTTCGCGCCTCTGAGCAGGCACCCGCTCAATATAATCCGACAGGTAGGTCCTACCAGAGCGTGTAGACCCTTTGTCTCCTAAGGAGAACATTTTGTAGTAGCAACACCTGAAATCTCAAAAGACAAACATTTAGCGCTTAGCTCCCAGGTAATGGCGCCAGAAAATATCTTGATGTCTGCAAGTGCACAGAACATTTATAGCTAGTTTCGAAGTATAGATATCGATCCCACAGGGAGCCCAAAGGTAAGTGTTTATGGGTGAAGTCTCTGTCACACCCAAAGTTGTCACAGGTCTTCGAGTGAATTTACTGCAAGTGTTGAAATAAGAATGGGGTTTTGGTTAAATGAGATGTATTTAAATAAAACTAAAATGTAAACTTCAGAAATGTAAAGCATAAAAGTAAAGAACGACTTGATTGTTTGTTGTTTCCTGCAGATGGCAAAAGAAGGCGATGGGAGATTCAGTTCATGGTGATATTGATTGTGCGAGGTGGACGAATGATAAATGTAACAATTATAATCTTATAAATATATGTGTAGGCGAGCAACCCATAATTTGCCGGAACTCCTCTTGGTAGATTTCATTCCAACTTCAATAATCCTACTTGCCCGTTACCAAAACCATGGTGAGACACTAGACGATTAAGACCCTTTAGGTCACTTAGCAATTAAGATCCTTGGATCGGACTAATGCAATAAGCATAGTTGTTCCTCGTTATCCTCGAGTCTACTAGTTTTCCATTGATATCCCTGTGTCACCCGGGGGTCGCCGATCCACTAGCGAACAAGATCTTATCTATGTAGAACAAAGCATCATGTTGTCTGGGCCCTTAGTTGCACAACAAGCATTAGGCATCCCACAGATAGTCAAGCACACATAATATAGTAATTATAATCAATGACAAACTAATGGAAAATATATGAAGGCACAACACATCTCACCAATCCCCTACATCTCCCACACCCAAGGGAATTACTCACACATGAGAGAAGAACGGATCATCAATATAATCAAATAAAGGGAATTCGTCTTTGTATTACCGTGGAGATCCACAATAAGAATAGAAAAATATCCAGCACAATTCAACTTGGGAAGAATAATCTCAAAACCTAGTCTTGCAAGGTGGAGATCCCTCTCTCTCTAGTACAATTAGTGGCTATGGGGTGTATTGTCTAGGAGGGTGAAGATCGTGGAGCGAGATGAAGAACGTCTTCCCCTTCTTCTCTAGATCTCTTCTTTCTCTCTTTTGGATGGTATGGCAGCAGTTGCGTTGTGTTTTCGACCTTGGTCCCTTCATGGAAGTTGTCCCTTTTGATAAGACAGAGGCGGCGGCAACTATACAGCCGGAACTATATGGCCGTAAAAATATTCCCGTCATATAGTTGCTCTTTAAAGCCTCTGTGTGCTCCCCTCGAGTGCTTCAAAAGAGACACCTGCCTGTTTTCTCCAGAATATTGTGTTTCTCTAGTTAAAACCTTCTGTTGCCGTTCAGAACCTGAAACACACATTAAAAACCAAGGTTTCTTTGCTACTGAAGTATTATCATTAGGTAAAGCCAGAAAACAATCAAATCTGGGAGAAGACAATCAATAAAAGCCATCAAAAGTGTGTTGAATCTCACAGCTATCAAGGTGTCAAGCATGGGACTACAAAAATCACATACAAGCCTTAGCATGTTTAACCTCATATCACCTTCATACGTCGTTCTCTAGTCATACTATATTTTCTGCATCTAATACATCATTTGGATGAACCAGGACCATTATTATTTAACAGGATGCTTGGGGTCAAGTATATGTACATCATATGATACACAAGCCAAACCTAGTTATGCTAGGTGTGGTTGGTCAAGTATTGATCTTCGATGGTGTTGATTGATGTCTGCAAGTGCACAGATCGTTTGTAGCTAGTTTCAAAGTATAGATATCGATCCCATAGGGAGCCCAAAGGTAAGTGTTTATGGGTAAGTCTCTGTCACACCCAAAGTTGTCACAGGTCTTCTAGTGAATTGAGTGCAAGTGTTGAAATAAGAATGGGGTCTTGATTAAATGTGATGTATTTAAATATAACTAAAATGTAAACTTCAGAAATGTAAAGCATAAAAGTAAAGAACAACTTGATTGTTTGTTGTTTCTTGCACATGGCAAAAGAAGGCACGGGGAGATTCAGTTCATGGTGATAGTGACTGTGCCTGGTGGATGAATGATAAATGTAACAATTATAATCTTATAAATATATGTGTAGGCAAGCAACCCATAATTAGCCGGAACTCCTCTTGGTAGATTTCATCCCAACTTCAATAATCCTACTACCCCGTTACCAAAACCATGGTCGAACACTAGACGATTAAGACCCTTCAGGTCGCTTAGCGATTAAGCTCCTTGGATCAGACTAGTGCAATAAGCGCAGTGGTTCCTCGTTATCCTCGAGTCTACCAGTTTTCCATTGATATCCCTGTGTCACCCGGGGGTCACTGGTCCACTAGCGAACAAGATCTTATCTATGTAGAACAAAGCATCATGTTGTCTGGGCCCTTAATTGGACAATAAGAATTAGGCATCCCACAGATAGTCAAGCACACATAATATAGTAATTAGAATCAATCACAAACTAATGGGGAATATATGAAGGCACATCACATCTCACCAATCCCCTACATCTCCCATGCCCAAGGGAATTACTCACACATGAGAGCAGAACGGATCATCAATATAATCAAATAAAGGGAATTCGTTTTTGTATTACCGTGGAGATCCACAATAAGAATAGAAAAATATCCAACACAATTCAAGATGGGAAGAAAAAATCTCAAACCCTAGTCTTGCAAGGTGGAGATCCCTCTCTCTCTCTAGTACAAGTAGTGGCTGTGGGGGTGTGTTGTCTAGGAGGGCGAACATCGTGGAGCGAGATGAAGAACGCCTTCCTCTACTTCTCTGGATATCTTCTTTCTACCTTCTGGATGGTATGGTGGTTGTTGCGCTCTGTTTTCGACCCTGGTCCCTTCACGGAAGTTGTCCCTTTTGACAAGACAGAGGCAGCGGCAACTATACGACCAGAAAAATATTCCTGCCATATAGTTGCTCGTTAAAGCCTCTGGGTGCTCCCCTCGAGTGATTCCAAAGAGAGACCTACTTGTTTTCTCCAGAATATTGTGTTTCTCAAGTTAAAAGCTTCTGTTGACGTTCAGAACCTGAAACACACATTAAAAACCAAGTTTTCTTTCCTACCGAAGTATTAGTGTTAGGTAAAGCTAGAAAACGATCAAATCCGGGAGAAAACCATCAATAAAATCCATCAAAAATGTGTCAAATCTCATAGCTATCAACTCCCCCAAGCTTAGATGTTGCTCGCCCATTAGTGACAAGGAAAAAAGGAAGAATAGCGGAGATTCGAGACTAAAAATAAACAAACTCAGAAGTTTGAGTTGGTGTCAAATTCTTTTCTTCACAATTCCTGCAATCTTAAATATGATCATAAAAGTATTCACAAGATTGCACCGAGTCCACTTCTAACCACGTATTTCTTGTTAGCAAATGAATCATATGCCCAAGCAAGTGTCAAAAGTTTAGCTAGGAAAGTGAGACAAATTATTTTGGTGCCTCTCTTTGTTGAGAGATGAAAACTTTTTGTCTTGTTTGTTTAACCAATTAAGAGTACTCAAGTTGGCAACAAAACATTTAATTTAAGAACAACTCATCTACTCTCATGTCAAAATTTCAAGACTCTCAAAGCACCTTTTTCCTTTATTTTTCCTTTCAAAAACTTTAGCTCTTTCATAGAGAAATCATGCCACTATTTTTATCATGTTTAGTTGGGGTTGTGTTGTGCACTCGTGACCATGCCAATAAATGATTGTTGAGCAATAATGGGCCATAGGAGTACTACAACTTAACTTGGAACGTGAAACCATGAGGAGACTAAACTTTTTACCCGTCATAGCATTGCTGCTACAGACGTTTACATAACTCAATAGCTGAAATCAAGTGGTTTCCCACATTTAGATTGCTCGTTGGCCAGCGGAGTTAATAGTTCCCCATGAAGCACGATAGAGTTGTAATGACACGCGTAAAGCTATATATTTTGGTAATTATTAGAAAACATAGTGGCATAATCTCTACTACTTCGAAGCATCCATTTTATCAAACAATTTCAATCGAAGGTACTATTGAGTCTATTTATATTAAGCTCAAACGGGATGGAGTAGTTCTAACATTAAATTCTTTGGGCTAAAGATGGACTCGAGTAATCTTTCAGATGCTTTTTCTTGTTGTAAAAATGTAGGAAGTATTTTTAACCAAGTTTATTGCTCATTGTTTCAAAGATAAAAAGGAGACACTAGCAAAGGAATAGAATTTATAAGATAACAAGCTAAGTGGGGAGTGACTCTAGTGTAAGCGAGTAAATAATTGTCAGATCAATTTAAGGTTGCAGAAAGGATGATGAAAGGAATGTGATACCTCTTCTTGCTTGCTTCATTCTCGTATTTGAGTCGAACCCCCTCTATGTTTCCCTAGTGCCAAGTCACCTGAAATTAAGCAATCTTCGAGAGAAACAAAGAAATGAACTTGCAAATAAAGTTACAACTATTTTTTTGTATTTTCAGTTTAGAAATGCAAAGTGGAAAATAAACATGCAAATTTGAAGAAATAAAGTAAATCAACAGAAGAAACAAAAATATGAATGCAAAGTTTGGAGGTTTTCAAACCTCCCCCAAGCTTAGGCTATTGCTAGGCTAAGTTGTTGCCGTCATTTGGCGGCTGGTGCACATACTGTTGGTAGTAGTTGGGGAAGTGGGTCATGAAGTGACTGAAGTTGTGAGTCAAAGTATTCACATCTTCATTCACTTCCTTAAGAGTGTGTTCGGTCTCCCTAACGCGCTGGTTGAGCTGCTGGAACTCATGATAGGGGACATAGTTGTACCCCTGCTGTGGCTCATTAGCACACGGGTCCTAAGCCCCCCTTGCTATTGATGTTGTTGTCCCTCCCAAGCAGGGTTGTGTCCCTGCTCTTCCTCCTTCTCTTGGTCCTCCTCATCCTGTTGCCCTCCTTCTTCATCTTCCTCTTCATCGAGCTGGAGGTCAGCCATGATCTCCATCACTTGGTCCTTGGTAAGGATCCAAGTGTTCTTCTCCACAATCGAGAAGGCTTGGGGGCAGGGCAACTGAACCTTCTCACCCTGTGCATCACCAAGATAACTGAATTGATATGCACGGGGCCTCCGGTTAGCATGGTAAACACCAAGGACGCCACAAGCAGTCAAATACTTGACGTCCATGAGTTTGGAGCCGTCAACAGGTTCCATAATAGGTAATATAATATTTAATGCATAGGCAAGGTGAGTTACCAATCCACCAATGCGAATATAACCTTTGGTCTTGTTGCTTTAGTGGTGAAAGTGCTGGATGACTAGGGCTTTGCGGTGAAGTGGGGAAGAAAGCCTTGGTGATCATTGCCATGTCCACATTGGCCATGGAGCCTGTGTCACCTCTTCCCAGTAGTGTATTGGTGAGGAACAAAGCATAGTAACAGATGGTTGGGTTCTGAATGGTTGAAATCTTCTTATGATAAAATTGCCTGCCACCATTAACAGAAATAACCTCCCAAGTCTCTCCAGTTGTGATGCTATAGAGGTTAGTAATAGTGGGCTCCCCGGTATGAGGGAAGCTGAAAGCATTGCAAAATTGTTCGAAATTTATGTCATAGTGCTGCTGGTTCATGGTGAAGCTTATTGTGCACGTATTACATTTCTCCATGTGGTCGTCATAGAAGGAGGCAAGGAACTCATCGGTAGGCTCGGCGTAGGTGTCGTGGCTTGCGAAGCCAAGTACCGCCAACCCCGCCCTGTTGCACATGAGGTCGAAATCCTCCTTCAACCCTGGCGTGGTGTGAAATTTGTGGTCGGCCCAACGTGTGGGTAGCACCCTCCTCGATGAGACAATGTCCAACTTGGAGTTGCGCGAGGGTCGGGACCCTAATCTTGAGCCCTCATCCCGTTGCCGCTTGCTCGAATGAAAGAGGTTACCGATTTTGTTCATCGTGATGCACTGAAAAATTTCACCATAAAACTTGAGGCATATAGTTTCTACATGATATATGACGATTCTACGTGGAAAAATTCAATCCTAATGTGAGAAATTAATAGGAAAGACAAAAAAACTTGATTTCATCAAATAGATCAATGTGAGAATTTCAACCATGGAAATCTGAAAATAAAGCATGGATAGGGAGAGAAACATGTCGATTTGTTCATTCCCTCACTCAAACGAACGAAATCCACAAAGAATCAAGAGTTCTAGGTGGATTTTGAGAGGTTTGGAGAGAGAATATGAGATAAATAATGAGGGGAGGTGGAAGACCTACCCGCCCCAGTGCGATTTTGTGGTCGCACCAAACTATACGGCCAGAACTATATGGGTGGGTGATGTTGTTCTGCCCGTATAGTTGCGGCGGTGCCGCCAACTAGGGTTTCTTTATGTAGAAACAGTTATACGGACGCAACTATACAGCCAGATCACAATGATCGTTAAACTCTTAGTAACTTTCAGAGAATTTTGTACAAAGACATCGATATCTATACGACCGGAGCTATACGACCGGACTTTTTATTCCCGTTGTATAGTTGGTCATTAAATTCTTAGTGTCTTCGAAGAATTTTTTTGATGGCTAAGATATCTATACGACCGGAACTATACAGCCGGAATTTTTTATTCCTGCCATATAGTTGGTCGTTAAACCATCAGTAATCATCAAAAAAAATTCTATTTCCTCGAGAATACCTTCTTATCCCAAAACTTAGAGAAATAGTATGAAGAGCAAAATTTTAGCTTCTAAATCAAAAACTCGAACTTTATATTCTTATTTTTATTTTAAACTCCTTCAATCGATGTTTCTACTACTTTTTACAGCTGCATCTTCACAGGCGCGCTTCCATAAGAATGTCTATGAAAAAGTGGTAGGAATGCGATGAACTTCTTATTATCTAATCTACTTTATTGACAAGATGGGTTGACTCCCATTAAGCATTTTATTAAGAATGTTTGAGTAACTCAACCTCTTCTCTGTTCTCGAATTCTTACCTTGGGTTGCCCCTTATCAAAGGCACTTACCACATGAACCTGTTTTGCCGGTGGAATATATCTTTCTCCTGCTTCTAGCTTCTTTGGAAAATACCAGATGATTTCAGCATCATACACATTGAAGATTATCTTTCCTTCAGCATAATCAACTAATGTCCTTGCAGTACTAAGGAAAGGTCTTCCAAGTATTATGGATAATTTTTCATCTTTAGGCATCTCAAGGATAATAAAACCAATGGGAATAACATGCTAATCTATTCTAAGAAGAACATCCTCAATCATACCAATGGGTTGTTTAGTGGACTTGTCAGCCATCTGTAATGTGATAGTAGTAGGAGAATACTCCCCTAGTCCTAACCTTTTATAGAGGGAGTATGGCATTACACTAACTCCTGCTCCTAGGTCACACAGGGCATTGTGAATATCCGTTTTACCTATTGAGCATGAAATAGTTGGTATTCCGGGATCTCCAGACTTAGACAACGGCTTCCCATTAGTAGGATAACTAGTTATCATGGCAATAGTTTCAGCTATTTCTTTCTTTCTACTAAGAATATCATGAAGGAATTTTGAATAGGTAGGAACTTTGATTGCATCCGCAAACATAATTTCCAGACAAAGGTCACTAAGTGCCTTTGTAAAAGAAGTATAAATTACCTGGTTTAGTGCTTTCTTTTTTCGATCTGGATAAGGAAGTTTTTTCTCACCTAACTTACTCTTGTATTTTACCTTTTGTGGCGGGTCAGGCCCTTTTATTGCTTTGTTTTTTGTTGCTTATCGCTTTTCTTCTTTTCTACTATAACAAGTTCATCTTCCTTGCTTATCTCTTTTTCTTCTCTTGGATCAACCGTTTCCGCATCAGAGTCATAATGGTCATCATGTGCATCATTTTGGTCCTCCTTGGTTTGATCTTGTGTTTCAGTTTCATCTTGAGGATCCACCAACGTATCATCTTCTTGACTTGCTCTGAGCAAGGCTTTTTTCCTTTCGCTCTTTTTTAGCTTCATATTCTGGTGGTCCTAAGGGTCCTGTAACAACTGGACCACTTCTTGTGACAACATTAGTAGAAACAAGAATATCTTTATCATCACGAAGAAATTTTTTATAACCAGATGCTATTTGTTCACACTGGGTTTCAGTCATACTAATATACTTGTGAAATAATTTTATTTCTTGGCCAATCTCATCATAATTTTCCGTGAGTTCCGCCAAAATCTTTTTGTGTTTTTGGAAATGCTTATGCAAGTTGTTATGAGATTTTACTTGTCGATGTTTTAATTCTTGAAAAACTTTTCTAGTTTCATCTTCTTTAGTAAAAACTTGTAACAAATCTACTTTGTTTTTCTTAACAAGTTCAGAAGGGATACCTTTTTATTTCATAGTTTTGTGAACCTCAGGCATAAGATCAGGAGTTATCCGAAGTATCCCTTTTTCCGTCTTAGTGCCCAAATCAGGATTATATAAAGAATCATTCTTAGCCCTAGTAGACATCAGCTCCAAACATTCTTTAATAGTTAAAGTATTTATTGATCCTCCTGCTAAGAAGTCAAGCACCTCTCTACATTGAGTATTAAGACCATGGTAAAATAAATGGCAAATTGTTAGTTTAGAATAGCCATGATTAGGAATCCTATTGATCATTCCAAAGAATCTTTCCCATGCTTATGGGTAGTTTTCTCCCATGTTCTGAATAAAGTTGCCTATATTCTTTCTTAGTTCAGTTACCTTTTTAAAAGGATAAACCTATTTATAAATTTAACAATGCACTTTTCCCAACATTTAATGTAATGGCGAGGGAGAGAATATAACCAGTCTAGAGCTTTACCTTTAAGAGACCATCGAAATAATTTAAGACGAGAGAAGTCACTTGGCAAACCTTTTGGTCCAAGCGATGTTATCACATCGTCGAACTCTCTAATATGTATTCCTAGGTCTTCATCATCCCTTCCACTGAAAGCTTTCTCCTGCAAAATTTTAATAATTCCACAATCAAATCGATATTCTCTAATTCCAGGACTTGGAAACTCTATTGACTGTTTAAGAAATTTAGAACTTGGAGCACTGTATTCCCTGAGAATTTTCTCAGGTTTCATAGGAGTTATCCTATAAATAGACATGATTTCCATAATATCACTCAGGTTTTCAACTTCAACTTTATTTGATCTTAAAAGTTTTTCAATGATTTCTTCGCACCTCTAAGCAAGCACCCGCTCAATATAATCCGGCAGGTAGGTCCTACCAGAGCATATAGACCCTTTGTCTCCTAAGGAGAACATTTTGTAGTAGCAACACCTGAAATGTCAAAAGACAAACACTTAGCGCTTAGCTCCCTAGCAACGGCGCCAGAAAATAGCTTGATGTCTACAAGTGCACATAACGTTTGTAGCTAGTTTCGAAGTATAGATATCGATCCCACATGGAGCCCAAAGGTAAGTGTTTATGGGTGAAGTCTCTATCACACCCAAAGTTGTCACAGGTCTTGAGTGAATTTACTGCAAGTGTTGAAATAAGAATGGGGTTTTGGTTAAATGAGATGTATTGAAATAAACTAAAATGTAAACTTCAGAAATGTAAAGCACAAAGTAAAAAATGACTTGATTGTTTGTTGTTTCCTGCAGATGGAAAAAGAAGGCGCAGGGAGATTCAGTTCATGGTGATAGTGACTGTATGAGGTGGACGAATGATAAATGTACCAATTATAGTCTTATAAATATATGTGTAGGCTAGAAACCCATAATTAGCCGGAACTCCTCTTGGTAGATTTCATTCCAACTTCAATAATCCTACTAGCCTGTTACCAAAACCATGGTCAGACAGTAGACGATTAAGACCCTTCAGGTCGCTTAACAATTAAGCTCCTTGGATCAGACTAATGCAATAAGCACAGTGGTTCCTCGTTATCCTCGAGTCTACTAGTTTTCCATTGATATCCCCGTGTCACCCGGGGGTCGCCGATCCACTAGCAAACAAGATCTTATCTATGTAGAACAAAGCATCATGTTGTCTGGGCCCTTAATTGGACAACAAGCATTAGGCATCCCACAGATAGTCAAGCAGACATAGTAGAGTAATTAGAATCAATCGCGAACTAATGGAAAATATATGAAGGAACATCACATCTCACCAATCCCCTACATCTCCCACACCCCAAGGGAATTACTCACACATGAGAGAAGAACGGATCATCGATATAATCAAATAAAGGGAATTTGTCTTTGTATTACCGTGGAGATCCACAATAAGAATAGAAAAATAGCCACCACAATTCAAGATGGGAAGAAACAATCTCAAACCATAGTCTTACAAGGTGGAGATCCCTCTCTCCAAAGTATTAGCGTTAGGTAAAGCCAGAAAACGATCAAATCCGGGAGAAAATCATCAATAAAAGCCATCAAAAATGTGTCGAATCCCACAGCTATCATTCATCTTTGGCTTCTATCTCGGACTCGTTCTCAAATTTTACCGGGAAGAAGCAAAACACCTAAAAGAGAGGTAAACAATCAAAACATAGCATCGATGCAATGCTCAATCAAGAATGATGATATGACAAGTTAAATAGTACTGAAATGAAACCCTAAGGCATGCTTGACAAGTTAAACGAGGTTCGAGGGGAGTAAACCCTAATTCTAGGAAACCTCAAAATCACCTACAGGGGTTCATTTGGTTCTCTAATTAAACTTCTTAGTTGAAGTTGCTGATCAATGCATAATTTTGATGCTAAGAGGTAGATCTCATTTTTTGAACATTTTGATATATTATTTTTATTTCTTGATTTTAAATGAATTAGTTATGATTTTTCCCAATTTAAAGCCATTTTAAATCATTTTAAAACAATTAAGCATTTTTGGAATATAGAAAATATTTCTCAAATGGACCAACATGTCATAGTTTTATTAATTATAGAAAAGCCCATTTATGGATTAAAAATAAAGGAAAAAGGATTAAATAAGGTTTATCAAACCTCCACATTCTATTTTACTTCAAATGAGGAAATCTATATTTTTAATGTGTAGATTATATTTTTGTGATCATTTTGGTATACTATATGTATTTTGCTGATTTTTAAATAATAAAATATGTTTTTCCAAGATTTATACTTAATAGAATATTTGTTAAACGATAAAGTATTTCACTTAAGTTGTATAATACAGTATGATAATATATCTTATTTTTCTGAAAATTTTGATATATAATACATAATTTTCTGAATTATATAATAATAGATATTGATTTTATAAGATTTACTTATTTTCTGGATTTTCTAAAAAAACTATTCCAAAAGCCAGGTCGGCCTCGCGCATGTATTTTCGTGGGCGGCTGAAAATATCTTTAGTCCCGGGTGGTCCACGGCAGTCGCTGCCATTGGCAGCGATTGATTGTATCATGAGGAAGAGTTGGCGGCCATCTGCGGTGCGAGATGAGGGCGGATGCACATGGGTTTACCCAGGTTCGGCCCCCCGGAGGGTAAAGACCTACTCCTGCTTGATTAGATTATTGGAGAGCGAGTTACAGGGGTGGCGAGCTCGGCATCTAAGCTGTGAGTCGCTTGAGGGGGTGTATGATGGAACGTGTTTCTCTAGGATACCCTAGGGAGGTTTATATATGAAGCACCTCGCTACGGTTTACAAGCTACAACCGAACAAGATAAGGATTTGGAGGTTTTGACCTAATCCGACTGGGCTTCTGTTACGCTCATGGGCCTCCAGTCTCCAGTCGTCGGGCCTCTCTTTCCGTCGTAGTCCAGTCGTCGTCCTTCAGGCGCACTCACGGGCCCTTCGGCCCAATCGAAACGTCCTGCTGGTCATACCCCCTTCGGCATATCCCCATCAGTAGTCCCCGAGGCCATCGTTGATGCAGACGCAGGTGTCCCTTTGGTGTTCGGAGTAGGCAAGCCCAATTTGGGTGCCCAGTCGAGTCGGCGATTGACTCCATCAAAACCAAGGAGAATTTCCCCATGATTCCATTCACCACCCCAATGAATATTACTACTGCCAAGTCACCGCTTTGGCGAGTGGAAAAGACTAGCAGGTAGCGGGTGGAATGGAGGAGTTGGACCGTCGGTTCTGGTCAAACTACCCATTAGAATTTCCAATGGTAACTTCGGCGCAATTACCGTGAGTAACGGCTATCCCGATTTTGGCGGGTGGCATTCCCATATAAGGGGAGTGATGATTTAGTTCTGCAAACCTTCTCCACATTCTTCATTCTTCCATATTCGTTCTCCCTGTCTTCAATATCCTTGCCTTCAACCTTCCGATTCGTCCTTTCCGCACCGTGCGAGTCCACGTCCTACTCGGTGGCGCCTCCCAAAGGCTCATGGGGAAAATCCAAGTGCACCATAGCCCAGCTCAAGTCCTTCAAGGACGTCGGAGTCCTCCGCAAGGGGAACTGGCGGGTTCCCCCCTCCTCCGAGACCGAGCCGAAGCCGCGACCCGGCGAATTCATCTGCTTCCCCAGCCATCTTGAAAGGGGTCTAGGATTCCCCACCTCGCTCTTCTTATGCCGCTTCTGCGCGTATTACGCGATCAAACCATCAGATCTCGGCCCGCACAGCATCCAGTAGCTGGCGATCTTCGTCGCCTTCTGCGAGTGCTATCTCGGTTGCAGACCGTACTTCCCGCTGTGGTTGGAGCTCTTCCATGGCCGCATCGGGCGCGAGGCGTCCGGTGGCTTGATGTTGGCCGCAGGCGGCGTCACGTTCCAACTGAAGCCGAAGGCCAATTTCGTCAAGCTCCTCCTGCCGAAAAAGGCCGCCAGCTGGTTCTATGTAAAAGAATCCACTCCCTCCGGTGAGGTGGCACTTCCCGAGTTCGTCGCCAAGAGGAGCGAGCCTCGCCGGCTGGCACCGAAGAAGCTTCCTAAAGACCAGCGGATGGCCGTCGCGGAAATGATGGACCAGATCTAGAAGCTAAAGGACCAGGGGTTGATTTCGATCAACCTCTACAACTGTTGGCTCGGGCGGCGTCTGGTTCCACTAGCGGCTCGGCCGCATTGGATGTATGAATACAGCGGGAAGCACGACCCCTCCTGAACCAGCAAGGAATCATGGGAGGCTGAGGACTACAAGGCCGCCTTGAAAAAGATCACTGATGCAGAGTTCACTAGCGTGGTGGTCGGGCTCACCCCGTACACTCCCGTGAAGAATGAAGCCCCCACAGTAAGTTCTCTTCCTAGTCGTTATGTCCGCACCTCAATTCTCAGTCGCTGCGTTTGGTGTTTACTCGTGGTGGTTCTCAGCTTTTTCAGGTGTTGGAGGGCTAGCTCCCTTCGCTCGATGAAGAAGTTCCCCAGGAACTGGAGGAAGGCTCCGAGGGAGGCTCTTCCGATAGCGACGGGGAGGAGGAGGAGGTTCCTCCCCCAGCGCTTGTGGCTCGCAAGACCCGTATGAAGAAGAAGCGTGAGTTCGAGGCGAGCCGCAGCCTAGACGAACACTACGGAGGCGACGAGGTCGTGCAGGAGCACACGTCCCGGCGTACTGCTACGCCGTCGAAGCCCGCATGCAAGCGCAAGTCACCAGCGAAGAAGCCAATGTCACCGTCCAAATCGGTGGTGGTGTTCGAGTCGGATGACGACTCCGATGATGAAGATTCCCCCGAAGTCTCACGCAGAGCCCCAAAGGATGTGATCCTGACGAAGGAGCTGGAGGGCGAGGACACCGAGGTAGTGGTAGAGGTTCCCCTGGCGGCGATTGCACCGACGGTCTCGGGGGGTCCCGAGCCAAGAAGCGGCTAGGGTAGCAACGTCTAAGTAACCGCTGCCGTCAAGAGCGGTCGCGTCTTCGGAGCCGGAGATTCCGGCGACTGCGGCCTCATCGTCGAGGAAGCCCACGATGTCGTGGGCTTCGGATGTCTTCGAGAGGGGGCTCACTCGCAAGCTGGGTCCAGAATTGGACAAGCCCGTGCACATCAGCACCAGGCTTCGCGTTCTTCCGGTCGCCAAGTGAGTATTGGTTCTTCACTCCGATCCGCCTCTTGTTTTGTATGTTGTTATATTGAGTGTGTGAATTCTGGCAGGTCTGGAGCCAAGAAGATTGGCCATCCGTCGGTGGCAAAGATTCCATTGGCTGCCACCACGGGAGAGGGCGATCTCCCCAAGAAGAGGAAAGCTGCCGGAGATGTAGCAACCGCGGAAGGCGCGAAGAAGCAGAAGGGGGATTCTGACGACGCCATAGCCAAGGACAGCGTCGTGGAGCCTGACATTGCGACAGTCGCCGAAGAGGTGGTGGCGACGCGATCGGAGCCAGTCTTGGCTGCGACCGCGCCGGAAGCGCCGGCCTCGACAACTAGTGCCCCCGCCAGAGCGTCGGCGATGTTCCCGCGCTTCTTGGCTAGGGGATTTCCAAGCGTGGCGGACACCTAGTCTTCGCAGAGTCCGGAGATCGTGGATGCGGACATTGGGTCCCGTCGTGGGCGCACTTCCTTCACGATCCCGTCGACTAATGCCGGAGAACTTCACAGGATGCTTGGCGCCTCTCTTTAGGTATGTCCAGTCCCCAAGTTCCTAGTCGCTGAATTTCAGCGTCTAGGAACTGCACTTCTTTCTCCTCTCCAGTCCCCGAATTCCTAGTCGCTGAGTTTCAGCGGTTAGGAATTGAAATTTTTTCCTACTCTGTCCAGTCCCCGAGTTCCCGGTCGCTGAATTTCGGCGGCTAGGAACTGGGAGTTTGTTCTGGTAAATGCTGAGGTGTGTTGTTTGATTCCAGGGTTTGCAAAGGGAATCGACCGATCAGCAAGCCGCGAGGGAGCGCTTGGAGCGTGATTTGTGCGAAGCGCAGGAGGCGAACCAGCGGCTTCAGGAAACTATTAGTGAGTATCTGCTTTTCTGTTCTTTCCTCTGTCAGGTATGAACTATTTGTGTATGGAACGCTGATGGCTTCTCTTTCACATGGTTTCTCGGCTGCGATTTCCAAGGCCTGTGAAGGGTATGTTCCAGTCGCCGAGCTGGATGCGGCGAATGGACGAATTGCCTCCCTAGTCCAAGACTTGGAGGAGGCAAAAGCGGCCTCAGTTTCTTCAGAGGAGCGAGCAAAGGCTGCTGTTGCTGTGGCTGAGGAAGAACGTAAAGCCACGGATTCAATCATCGTGGGGTTGCACAACAACCAAGCCGCCTTGGAGAAGCATGTCACGGAGAGCTTCCGCAAACTCCTTGGTGAGTCTTCTGTCTTTGCCTGACTTGTTCAGCGAGTCCCTGATTGGGGAGGTCCATAGTTTCACTGACGTCTGATTTTGCAGCTGTGATAGGCCAAAGCGACCCGGTGGTTCAGACCTTCAATGCTTCGTAGTGCGTGACTGCCGTGGTGAATGCGACCACGGCTTCGGCGCTATGTGTCCAAGCATCTCTTCAAGGCATGTCCCTCACCGAGGTTATTCCTGGGGGGCTTACAGAGGTGTGGCGCTATCTGGAGGAGGCGCCTGTCGTCGTGGAGTGGATGGCACGCTCGGCATTCAGGCGCGGGGCCACCACGGCGTTGAGTTTGGGTCTCGCCAACTTCCCCGACGACTTCGACCTTGACGACGTGACGAGTGGCTACCCATTAGCGACCGGCACGGTGGAGATGTACGAGGTGCTGAAGGTGACTGCGAAGGCTGCCCCTTACGCAGATCGGGTCCTGGCGATGGGGGATCTGCTGCCATACCAGGAGACGGTGTTGGCGCCTGGCGACCCTGAGCTGGAGCATCGTGATATGAAGTCGGAGCAGCCCTTCCGGTCGGCGTTGTCGAAGTCACTAACGACGTACCCAACGAACCCGTGGCAGCCTTTTGTTCATGTCAAGGGGTGTGGCGGTGCTTCTTCATCAGGACCTGTAGAGTAAATAATGTAGTTGGGCAGTTTGTGATGTATGCCAAGTGGCGACTGCTGTAATGCATTTTGTAATGTATGCCAAGGGGAGTCAATCGACTCGTATTGCGACCAGGATTCTGTGGTGTGTTTATTTTTGATTGAGTGAGTCCCCAAGCGTGTCCGCCCTTTAATGGGGTATAACTCGATTGTATACTTTTGTGTTTTGTTTGTGCATTGTTTTTTCTCTCGCGTCTTCTGAGCGGCGAGTCCTCGAGCGCGAGTAGGACTGATTTGTAGGCGAGTCCCCGAGCGTGGTGCTCAACCATATTGGTCGTGTTCCTGTGGTAGGTTATGAATGCGTTGTTTGTAACACGTCTCCTGCCCTGGCCCATAGGGCCAGTCGCTTGGCGAGTCCAAGGCAGCTCTCTTACTTGATGTGTTCTCGAGCCACGTGGGGGTTCCTGTTTTGCGGAGTCCCCGTGCGTGGTACTTAACCGTTCGAGTCGCTTTGCACGAGGATGGGAGGGACAGGTCGCTGTGAGAAGCGTATATCGGTTGTCTTGGCCCGGTGGGCCAGTCGGGCTAGGCGACTCCAATGATGGCTCTGGGTTGGCATTTTTGTGGACGACCCAAGGCCTGAATATTTCCGGTGCCCTTGTGCCGCACTACTTAGCCGTGCCGGTCGCTTGACCAGAGGTTGACATCCGTCATTAGCGTATTGCTGATATGTACGAGTGCGAGTGGCACAAGAATATGGCGAGTGGACACAATTTGTGCGATCCGAATGAATTTCATTATATATGCCAGCAGAGTACAATGTGAGGTTCTAAGTATAGAACTTTCTGAGGAGGTTTACATTCCATGGCCTCCCGACCTCGAGCTGGCCGTCACCCCGTATGTCGATGAGATAGTAGGCATCATTGTCAAGGACTCGGCTTGTGGCAAATGGCCCCTCCCATGGGGGGGGAGTTTGTGCATGCCTTTCTTGTCTTGGGCCAGTCGTAGGACTAGGTCACCTTCCTAGAAGGTGCGAGTTCGCACTCGGCGACTGTGGTAATGGTGGAGTCCTTGCTGGTAGATGGCGGTGCGGGAGCGAGCCAGGTCGTGTGCCTCGTCGAGTTGATCGACGCTGTCTTGGCGGGCGACCTCGTTGGTCGCCTCGACATAGTTGGCGAGTCGAGGTGAGTCGTGCTCTAGATCAGTTGGCATTACGGCCTCGGCGCCGTACACCATGAAGAAGGGCGTGAACCCGGTGGAGAAATTGGCGGAGGTGCGGATCCCCCATATCACGGAGGGGAGTTCGTCGACCCAGCATCCTGGGGTGCGCTCGAGGGGCACCTGGAGTCACGGCTTGAGCCCATGGAGGACGCTCTGGTTGGCGTGTTCTGCTTGGCCATTTGACTCCGGGTGGGCGACTGACGCGAGGTCGAGTCGTATGCCATGTTCTTCACACAATTCCGCCATGGCCCCCTTGGCAAAGTTGGTGCCATTGGCTGTTATGATGTTGTATGGGTAGCCACACCGGTAGATGAGCTCACGTAAGAACTTGGTGGCTGTCTTGCCGTCGCACTTTTTTATTGGCTTGGCCTCGACCCATTTGGTGAACTTGTCGACTGTGACCAGGAGGTGAGTGAAGCCAGACAGGGCCTTCTTGAATGGGCCTACCATGTCCATGCCCCATACGGCGAATGCCCATGTCATGGGGATGGTCTTGAGTGCCAAGCCAGGGAGGTGCGTCTTGTGGGCATACTTCTGGCACCCGATGCATCGTTGGACAATGTTGGTGGCGTCGGCGTGTGCAGTGAGCCAGTAGAAACCGTGTCGCATGGCCTTGGCGGCTAGCGACTTGGCGCCGGCGTGATGGCCGCAGTCGCCAGCGTGAATGTCCTGGAGGATCTTGCGGCCTTCTTCTGGCTGTACGTAGCGCTGGAACACGCCAGTTACGCTGCGTCTGTGGAGCTCGCCGTTGATGATGACGAAGGATTTGCAGCAGCGCACGATCATTCGTGCCTCTGTCTCGTTGCTTGGTAGGATTTTGTTCTCCAAGAAGGCGACGTATGGTGTTGTCCAGTCGCTAGGCTCCACAACTATGGCGACTAAGGCCGGTTCTGGTTGTAGTGGTATCCCGACGTCAATCTCCTTTGGTAGGCTGACCGACGGTTTGTGGATGATGTCGAGGAAGACGCCTACTGGTGGTGTTTGTTGGGTCAATCCAATGCGGGAAAGGGCGTCTGCCTCCTCGTTTTCGCGCCTATCGATCCACTCGACGGAGTAGCCGTCGAAGTGTCCTCCCAACTGGTCGACCGCTTGGCGGTACGCGATCATTGTTTGGGAGACGGCATCGCACGTCCCGGTGACTTGGCCGACGACTAGGTCGGAGTCGCCATAGCATCATAGGCGGTTGACGTTCATCTCCTTGGCGGCTCTCATGCCGTGAAGGAGGGCCTCGTATTCTGCCATGTTGTTGGTGCAGGGCTTGAAGTTGAGGTGGAGCACGTAGCGGAGCTTGTCTCCTTTGGGAGTGGTCAGTATGACCCCAGCCCCTGCACCATCGGCATTCTTGGAGCCGTCAAAATGGAGCGACCAGCAGTGGAGGTACGAGAGCCTCTCTGGCTGATGTGCTTCTTCCCAGTCTGCAAGGAAATCAACCAGGGCTTGTGATTTGATAGCTTTGCGGGGCTCGTATTTGGTGTTGTGGACGCCGATTTCGACAGCCCACTTGGCGACTCGCCCGGTCGCCTCGCGATTTCGTATGTGCAGGGGCGCGGAGGAGACCGCCGTGATTGGGTGCTCCTAGAAGTAGTGTGGGAGTCGCCGCTGTGCTCGGAATACCGCGTACACCAGTTTTTGGTATTGTGGGTAGCGCTGTCGTGAGTCCGTCAAGACTTCGCTGATGTAGTAGACGGGGCGTTGTATGAGGCGCTCCTTGTGTAACATCCCAAAACTTTAATCCAAGCTTATCAAGATCCAAATCATCAAATTAGGGTTACCAAAAACTTTTCCAAATTTAAAATAAAAGCATTCATATGTGTGTGCATTTAAAATAGGAGTTGATTTGAAGTGCCTTGTTTCAGTGATCCAATGCTTGTAAAATGTTTCTTAGGTGATTTAAGCATCATCTACATCATTCCCAAACTTTTCCTAAAGAAAATCAAATCAAAAAGAATTAAAAAGGAGGAATGGTCATTTTGGCCATTTTAATCCACTACACTACTTTTAGTGTTCCTAGCACTCATTTCTTAACAGAAACAATTCTTGATCTTTGTACCCCTTGCTAGTACACATAATGAGGTACCAAGGCCCACCTTTTGATATGCTAAAAACATTCTTTTACTTATTTTAAATGGCATTTGAAAATTGAATCCAATGCATATGCATAGATCACCCCTATTTCACAACCCATCCTTTTGAGCTCCACTTTCAAAACCCTTGCAACCTGAGACTACCTAGCACTAGTGGAGATCACTCAAAAAAATTGAAATCAAAATTCAAAACTTTTTCTCTTTCGGCCATTTTGTCAAACACCTTGCTGGCAAGATCATTGTGGCCTAACTATTACTGTTTGGGCTGATATTGTCTAGCAATTTTGAAGTGCTTTGATCATATTTGTCCCCCTCAAGCCTAACCAGACCCACACCAGCACACCCCCTACCTCCTAGTTGCACTGCCATGCCATGCCAAGCACCAACTCGTCGGCCGACCGTGCACTTGCAGCAGCAGCCCTCTCTAGCTTCTCTCACCATGTCTAGCAAGTTTTCTGTGGTCCACCTCCACCGTCTAAGCAGCCCCAGGCAAGAGACAGAGAGCGGAGCGGCCAGGAACCGCCGCGCCCGGAGCTGGTCGACCATGCCGTCGCCGCCCACAGAGCATGCTCTGTCCCCGCTCGCACAGACCGCCCCTTGGCCACAGCCCGCGCCCACTGCTCCACCACGACCCAGGGAACACGACGGACACCCCCGTTCGCCGCCCAACGCCTCACAGCCACCGCTCGCCGTGGACACCGCCGCTTCTGCCGCCCAGAGCGCCACCTCGCCCAGACCGCATGCCACCGCCCCTACGGTCGCATTCACTTCCTAGAGCACCGCCAGGGGACCGCCCGTCGATCGCCACCCACAGCCATGCCTCTAGCCGGCCGTAGCCATGTCGCCGGAGTCGCCCGCCCATACCCTTGGGTCTCACCGTCGGGCCTATAAAAGGAGGCCTCCCCAGCCTCTTCTCTCCACACCACTCCACTCCCCTCACCTCACTGAACCTCACCCACCTCTAGCCGGAGCAAGGGGAGCAGCAGCTCGCCGGAATTGGAGCCGGAGCAGCCGCCTCGGGAGGAGAAGGGCGCCTGGGATTTAGGGCACCACAAGCTCCGCCGCAACCGCGCCTCGCCTCGCCGTTGTCTTCCAGTTTGTTTGCCCGCCTCGCCGTTGTCGCTGGAGCCCTGGTACGTCCCTAGCAGACCCCCACCGAGCCGCTAGGGTTCGAGCTCGCCGGCGACCTGTTCGTCGTCAACGACGACCCTCAGCCGTAGATTCCCCTTCTAATCCTACGGCCCACATCGCGCGTACCGTTTCACGTGTTAAGACCCACTGACAAGCGGGACCCCCTATCAGCTGAGCCCCGCACCGCGGAGCGCCACTAGGTCGGCCCAAGTTCTTTCCCGCGCTAGCCCACCCGTTCAAATCTGGATTTTTCTTTTTTAGTTAAATCTAGTTTCTATCCACTATTTTAAAATTCAATTCTGGGAGTTTTACAAATCCAAATTGCATGAAACTAATTTTGACTAAAAGGTATTAAGATGATATACCCAAGCCCGTTGGATTTAATTCAATTAGAGTTATAGATCTCTCCTAATAAAAATAACAAAACAGAAGCATTTGTAACTTGCAACATTTTTATAAAATCAACCAAGTTAGATTTTGAGTTGATTCCAACTCTCAAACATCACATTTCATCATATCTATCCAAATATGTAATAATATTAAGGTTTGCATGTAGTGACTTTGGACTAGTACCAAAATAATGCTATATAGGCATTTCTAGTCACTTTAAATCATTAAATAATGAACTTAAACCAAAGTAATGTTGATCCAACCTTTAATTCTCATTCCCACATGTTAGGATATGTGGTGATGACATGTGTCAACATGATCCCATATTTTAAGTGGTGAATATGAAATCTTGGTTAATTTTTCAATGAGTAGAAATTACTTTTCTAAATTAAAAAGGATGAAACCGTTGAATTAAACTTGTGATGTTTGTGATGATAATAGATCATCAAATGTGTGTCTTATAATGCTACTTAGCCTAGTTAAGTATTGTTTGGTGATTGTGCACTCCCTATGTATTTATAGACGATAGTACCGACCAAGCTTTCGAGGAGGAGGAGTTCTACCAAGAAGAAGAAGAAGAAGAAGAAAACTTCAACCACTACACCAACCAAGGCAAGACACCATTAACAATGCAAGATAACACTTGCAAGTTTAGTGTTTAACAGGCTAGGATCAACTAGATGGTTTAGCCAAGATGCCTTAGGCATGCCCTGATCACACCCCTTGACTACTAGTATCCCAAGTCTTATTTACAAAGTTTTACCCCTCTTAGTTTACACAAAGTCTTTACTTGTTTTGAAGGTAGCATAAAAAGTATAAAACTTGACCTATTTAGAACACTTTAGATGTCATTCTATGGCATGAGATTGAACCCATCTTTTCCACCTTAGTGAACACTCTTAACTTAGTAGTTTAGAGTAGATCAAAAACTTGAGTCACTTTAGATGGGAACACTTGGTGAAAATGAATTGTGAAAACCTTGGAATGATGAGTCATTCTATTGAGATGTTTTGACATGTGGTGAGAAACACAAATGGTTGCTGATGGTAAAAATGTTGAGGCATGAGCCTTAACCCTTTTATAAAACTGATGGTTGGATTCGGATGCGATACCATTCCAAATTTACCATACAACCACATTACCTGAATTGGGTAAGCCTTAGCTGGAAATTTATATGCATTAGTATTAGTTCCCTCACGGGAGAGGTCTGAGCTGAGGCTACCTCTCAATGATGTCCACCTATGCAGTGCCCAAGGTGACTAATGGTCATGGTTGGGAGGCCATGCTCATAGGAGAGGTGCTTATACTAGGGTGTGTAAAGGGAAGGTTATGTTTGATTATCTGCATACTAAGTATGATGATTCAGGGTTATCCCTGACAGATGTATCGAATCTTGTCGTGAAAGTGTACCACCTCTGTAGAGTGTCAAACTATTCGAATAGCCGTGTCCGCGGTTATGGACAGTTGGAATGGCCATATTGTTTTGTTGTCAGATGTTTTCTAAATTCTTTAAAATGAATGATCAATCTTTACTTGACCACAATAGGGTTGTGTTTATGACAATAGCTTCCCAACTTAAGTGATTCTAGAGTTTTACCTTATCTTTCTTTGCTTCAGAACTCAGCTTAGGTCTCAAACTTCACTTTATAGTTAAATTTGAATTTAGCACTTTAACTTAGAAGTATATACTTGTTAGTGGTAGTTTGCGAGTACTTAAAGAGTACTCATGGCTTTTGTCCCTGGCTATTATCATGGCTAGACTATGAAGGAGACTATCAAGATGATGGCCAACATGACGGCTATGATAACTAGGACTATCTGCCTTCGTCAGCATTGCATGTGCCCCTGAAGATGGACCCCACCGCTATGCTTTATACTTATTTCTGCTACTTGTTGTATTAAGACTGGATCATGAGATCCTTATTTGTGTAAGACCTTATGTATGGTTTGTAATGGATGAGGTACTGTGATATCCAATCCGTTATGTCTCGCAAAAATGGTAATCCTGGGATTGCGAGGTATGGCATAACGGGCATCTGGGATTAAAAATCCGGGTGTTGACAAGTTGGTATCAGAGCCATCCTGACCATAGGAGACCCTAGTTAGAATGGACGTCAAACCAAAACTTAGTTTCAAAACCAAAGTGAGTATTTATGAAAAACTATCTCCTCTCTTACCCTTGTGGATTCTTTCTCAAAAATTCATGTTCCTCAAAATTCTTCCACTACTACTTAAAATTTGACACACTTGATCACTTCACTAACTTCCTCATCCTTAATTCTTGTAGATGGAGACTCAGTTCAGCAAGTTTTACCAGTTGGGAAACGGAGGTCAGCTGATCTTCGAGAGGGATCTGGATTCACTGTCAGAGTTACTGGGACGCCCGCACCCGGAGTTTCTTGGAGCTCAACTTCTAGGACCCCCAGGAGGAGACTTATAGTGGCTAGTCACCGCGGATCTTAGAGGAAGCATCGAAGCACCAACTTCTGGAAGAATTCAGTTCTCCGTGAGAGAGAACAACTGGCTAGATGGATTAGCCAGGGCAAT
This sequence comes from Avena eriantha, assembly GCA_910589775.1. Taxonomy (NCBI): domain Eukaryota; kingdom Viridiplantae; phylum Streptophyta; class Magnoliopsida; order Poales; family Poaceae; genus Avena; species Avena eriantha. The sequence continues at coordinate 180,038,700 of OU342743.1, read as the reverse complement.
GCATGAAGATCTTGCACGTCTATGTGCCCTCAGCGTCAATAAGACCCAAGGAACCCGTTTTGCCCACTATGCAAGACGTGATTTCATGGGAATGCCAATGGAGATGTCGGGCCACCCCGAGTTGAGGCGTCAAGTGGAGAACCTTGACTTCTTGCTACATGACAGACAGCAGGAACTAGACAATGCCAGAGAGTTAGCCAACCAGAACCGTGCCATTGCCGACCAGAAGGCCCAGACTTTCGCACTGCTTGTCCAAGACCGTCAGTCTCTTCGCCGCCAGCGTGCCAAGAAGGATCGCACCATTGCCCATCTTCGTAAGAAGATGGCTGACCTCGAGAAGACCATCAAGGAGCAGGAAACTCAGCTTGCAGCAAAGGAAGAAGAAGATGAGGGTGAAGACATCCAGGGAGACATGGATTCTTACCTCAGCAATGATGATGACTTCTTGGAGGAGGATGCCGTGGACTTCTACACTGATGATGAAGACTCCGACTTCATCGACGATGAGTAGATGCACTAGAGCACTGTCGTAGCATGAGATGTATCAGTCTCACTTTATTGTAGCTTGCAGAATGATTCTTCAAACCATCTGTTTTCCCTTTGATTGTTGTGGTGTGTGTTGTATCGTGTGCTTGCTTGCATGAATGAAAATGAAGTTAGTTGAAAAACCTGAGTCTAACTCAAAGTTTTAGCTTTGAAAACCCAAAACCATGAACCTTAGAATTTCCCTCTTATCCTATATCTATCTCAATCTTCAGATGACTTGTGGAAACCAAGGAGGGAGCAGCTCGTCGCAAGACCCAATGATGCAGATCTTGCAGAATCTCATAGCAGACCGTGAAGCAAGCAGGGCAGAACGCCAAGCCAACCTAGCAACACTTCAATAGATCGCCCAGATGGCTCTCAACAACCAAGGGCATGGAAACCAGGATCACCAAGGATCCAAACTCAAAAACTTTCAGAACACCAATCCCCCAATCTTCAACCAATCTGAAAACCCATTAGATGCTGATGACTGGTTATAGACCATGGAAAACAACTTCGAAGTTGCGAGAGTTGATGAAAATGAGAAAGTTCTCTTCGCCACCCACTATCTGGCAGGAGATGCAAGAGCTTGGTGGAATAGCATCCGCAATATGAACCATGGTCAAGTGATGACATGGGAAGCATTCAAAGTCAAGTTCAGCTGCACCCATGTGCCGCAAGGTCTAGTCAACAGAATGAGAGATGAGTTCCACGAATTGAAGCAAGGAAGAATGACTGTGGTGGAGTACCGTGACAGATTCCTGTCACTTGCCAGATATGCACCTGATGAGATCAACACGGAGGCCAAGAAGAAGGAGAGGTTCCTGAACGGACTGCATGATGAGATGTAGACTGTCCTCGTCAACATCCGTTTCCAGTATCTCAAAGAGCTAGTCGACTCTGCCATCCAGATGGAAGGGAAGATTAACCAGGCAAATGACAACCGCAAGCGTCGTATGATGCAGTAGTCTGGATCCAACAGTCACCAGAAGTACCGTCCCAACCCTTCACCAGGATATGCACCAAGAAACAATCGACCCCCGACGTCTCGCCCAAGCTACCCCAACCGTAGCGGAGGCAATGTGAAGCCCGGAGGAAACAATCACAACTCCGGTAATGCCAACAACTTCAATCGTGCACCTCCCAAGAACCACAACAACAACAACAACACTGTACCCAGAACTGGCAGCAATGTTGTGTTTGTCGCAGTCAAGGACAAGTCCCAGATCACTTGTTTCGAGTGTGGAGTGAAGGGTCACTACTCCAATGAGTGTCCCAAGAAGACTGCAGCCAATACCAATGTGAATGCCCCAGCTCAGCAGCAGCGTCGTGTTCAACCAGGAAGGAGATTTGCCCTAGGGAACCCTCATAATCGCAATGGCCGTCTCTTCCACATGAATGCAGAAGAAGCCCAGGAAGTGCCAGATGTAGTGCTGGGTATGTTTTCTGTCAACTCAGTTTTAGCAAGAGTATTGTTTGATTCGGGAGCATCGCATTCATTTGTCACCGAAGAATTTGCATGCACTAGTAAGATTCGTCCAACCAACCTGAAGCATGTCATGATAGTTCAAATCCCCGGTTCAACGACCAAAGCTAGAAAAATTTGCAAAGCTGTACCTATCAGAATACATGGGATAGATTTTTATGCCAACCTAATTGTACTTGGAACCAAAGGATTGGAAGTAGTACTAGGTATGGACTGGATGTCAAGGCATAAAGGATTGATAGACTGTGCTAAGAAAGCCATCACCATGACCAGTAGTTCTGGAGTAACAGTAGAGCATATCTCTGAAACCTTACCCCGTCAATTCAAGTGCAACCAGAGTGTAGCCTTGCCCACCATTGACCAAGTCAGAGTAGTCTGTGAATACCCCGACGTATTCCCAGATGAATTGCCAGGTATGCCCCTGGATAGGGATATTGAGTTCATTATTGAACTAATCCCCGGAACCGGACCTATAGCCCAGAGACCCTATAGCATGAACCCCTCAGAGTTAGTGGAACTGAAGAAGTAGTTGGATGTTGTGCTAGCCAAAGGCTTGATTCAACCAAGCGCATCACCATGGAGATCACCGGTATTATTCATCGACAAGAAAGATGGGGGCAACCATCTGTGCACAGATTACAGAAAGTTGAATGATGTCACCATCAAGAACAAGTACCCCTTGCCAAAGATAGAGGATCTATTTGATCAGTTGACTAGAGCTCAGGTATTCTCAAAGATTGATCTTAGGACTGGTTATCAGCAACTTAGGATTCGTGCAACGGATATTCCGAAGACCGCCTTTACTACTCGCTATGGTTTATACGAGTATACGGTTATGTCTTTTGGATTAACCAATGCCCCTGCTTATTTCATGAATCTCATGCATAAGATCTTTATGAATTTCCTAGATAAGTTGGTAGTTGTGTTTATCGACGACATCCTTATCTACTCCAAGTCGGAAGAAGAGCATGAGCAACATCTGAGAGTTATCCTAGAAACCCTAAGAGAGCATCAGTTATATGCCAAGTTCAGCAACTGTGAGTTTTCGTTGAAAGAAGTAGGATTCCTAGGACATATTGTGTCTGCCGGAGGAGTCTCTGTTGATCCCGCCAAGATCAAAGATGTCGAAGAATGGGAAGCTCCAACCACTCAAACCCAAGTCCGTGCTTTTCTCGGATTAGCGGGATATTACCGCAAGTTCGTAGAAGGATTCTCGAGCATAGCTCGACCAATGACCCAATTGTTGAAGAAGGACAAGAAGTTTGAATGGACAAACAAATGTGAAGCCAGTTTCTAGGAGCTGAAGAAGAGATTGATATCAGCCACAATATTGGTCATGCCCGACATCAAGAAGCCGTTTGATGTGTATTGTGATGCATCCAAGATTGGTCTAGGATGTGTATTGATGCAAGAAGGCAAAGTCATCGCTTATCTGTCTCGACAACTGAAGAAGCATGAGCAGAACTATCTGACCCATGATCTTGAGCTAGCAGCTGTAGTTCTAGCATTAAAGACATGGCGTCATTATTTGATGGGTAATCGCTGTGAGATTTACTCAGATCATAAGAGCTTGAAGTACATCTTCACTCAGAAGGAGCTGAACATGAGGCAAAGGAGATGGATAGAGTTAATCAAGGATTACGACCTTGACATTCACTATCACCCGGGAAAAGCCAATGTGGTAGCGGATGCTCTTACCAGTTTGCCGTGTAGGCTTAACACCATGATCAAGGAGAAGCAACCAAGTTTGTATGAAGAGTTGGAGCAGTTCAGGACTGAATTAGTTAGCAAAGGATTCCTAGCTAGCATTGAACTTCAACCCACTTTGATTAGCCAAATCAAGGAAGCCCAGAAGGGAAATGAAAGTATCGACGGAATCAAACGTCGCATTGGTACAGGAAAGGTACCTGGATTCACTGAAGACGAAGAAGGAATACTGTGGTACAAAGGACGTATCTGTGTTCCAGCAGATTCAGAGCTGAAGGAAGTTATCATGAAGGAAGCTCATGATACTCTTTACTCTATCCACCCCGGAGGAACAAAGATGTATCAGGATTTGAAAGAGAAATTTTGGTGGCACAAGATGAAGAGAGAGATCGGAAGCTACATCGCCAAATGTGACATCTGTCAAAGAGTCAAGGCAGAACACCAGAGACCTGCAGGACTGTTGCAGCCATTACATATTCCGGAATGGAAATGGGATTCCGTCAGAATGGACTTTATCACCGGTTTACCTACTTCTAGTAGGGGAAATGACTCAATCTGGGTCATAGTTAGACTGTCCAAGGTAACCCACTTTATACCTATCAAGAACACTTACCAGAGTGCAAAGTTAGCAGAGCTATAGATTGCTAGGATTGTTAGTCTACATGGAACCCCCAAGACCATAGTATCAGATCGAGGAACTCAGTTTACCTCGAGATTTTGGCAGAAAGTCCAAGAAGGATTAGGAACCAAGTTGAACTTCAGCACAGCGTATCACCCGCAAACAGATGGAGAGACTGAGAGAGTCAACCAGATCCTGGAGGATATGCTTAGAGCTTGTGTGTTGGAATATGGATCAAAATGGGAAGACTGCCTGCCTTTCGCAGAATTCTCATATAACAACAGTTATCAAGCTAGTTTGCAGATGGCACCATTTGAATTCCTATACGGAAGAAAATGCCGTACCCCTTTGAATTGGTCACAAGTAGGAGAGAGTCAGATCTTCGGACCCGACATTCTCCGAGAAGCAGAAGAGAAAGTTCACAAAGTCCGTGAGCACCTCAAGACCGCCCAATCCAGACAGAAGAGCTATGCCGACAAGAGAAGGAGAGACCTGACTTTCAATGTCGGAGATTTTGTTTATCTCAAGGTTTCACCATTGAAAGGAACTCAATGCTTTAGTCTGAAGGGAAAGTAAGCCCCCAGATATATCGGATCTTCCAAGATTCTGAATCGTCGAGGAGAAGTATCGTATCAGCTAGAACTGCCTGAAGAGATGTCAGCCATCCACAATGTGTTCCATATCTCGTTACTTCGCAAATGTCTAGAAGTGCCGGAGAAGACTAAAGTTTTCAAGAACATCGATCACAGAGCTGTAGAAATCAACAATGACCTGACCTATCGGGAAGTACCCATTCGTATCTTAGAAGAAGCCTACAGAACCACCCGGACCAGGAGTATCAAGTTTCTCAAGATTCAGTGGAGCAACCATACCGAGGAGGAAGCTACTTGGGAGCGCGAAGATTACATTCGGACAGAGTTCCCAGATCTCTTTAGTTCCTAGTTTTCTTTGTAAATCTCGGGACGAGATTTTGTTTAAGGGGGGAAGGTTTGTAACATCCCAAAACTTTAATCCAAGCTTATCAAGATCCAAATCATCAAATTAGGGTTAATAAAAACTTTTCCAAATTTAAAATGAAAGCATTCATATGTGTGTGCATTTAAAATAGGAGTTGATTTGAAGTGCCTTGTTTAAGTGATCCAATGCTTGTAAAATGTTTCTTAGGTGATTTAAGCATCATCTACATCATTCCCAAACTTTTCCTAAAGAAAATCAAATCAAAAAGAATTAAAAAGGAGGAATGGTCATTTTAGCCATTTTAATCCACTACACTACTTTGAGTGTTCCTAGCACTCATTTCTTAACAGAAACAATTCTTGATCTTTGTACCCCTTACTAGTACACATAATGAGGTACCAAGGCCCACTTTTTGATCTGCTAAAAACATTATTTTACTTATTTTAAATGGCATTTGAAAATTGAATCCAATGCATATGCATAGATCACCTCTATTTCAAAACCCATCTTTTTGAGCTCCACTTTCAAAACCCTTGCAACCTGAGACTACCTAGCACTAGTGGAGATCACTCAAAAAATTTGAAATCAAAATTCAAAACTTTTTCTCTTTCGGCCATTTTGTCAAACACCTTGCTGGCAAGATCATTGTGGCCTAACTATTACTGTTTGGGTTGATATTGTCTAGCAATTTTGAAATGCTTTGATCATCTTTGTCCCCCTCAAGCCTAACCAGACCCACACCAGCACACCCCCTACCTCCTAGCTGCACTGCCATGCCATGCCGAGCACCAACTCGCTGGCCGACCATGCACTTGCAGCAGCAGCCCTCTCCAGCTTCTCTCACCATGTCTAGCAAGTTGCCTGTGGTCCACCTCCACCGTCCAACCAGCCCTAGGCTAGAGACAGAGAGCAGAGCGGCCAGGAACCGCCGCGCCCGGAGCTGGTCGACCATGCCGTCGCCGCCCACAGAGCATGCTCTGTCCCCGCTCGCACAGACCGCCCCTTGGCCATAGCCCGCGCCCACCGCTCCGCCATGACCCAGGGAACACGACGGACAACCCCGTTCGCCGCCCAACGCCTCACAGCCACCGCTCGCCGTGGACACCGCCGCTTCTGCCTCCTAGAGCGCCACCTCGCCCAGACCGCATGCCATCGCCCCTACGGTCGCATTCACTTCCTAGAGCACCGCCAGGGGACCGCCTGTCGATCGCCACCCATAGCCATGCCTCTAGCCGGTCGTAGCCATGTCGCCGGAGTCGCCCGCCCATACCCTTCGGTCTCACCGTCGGGCCTATAAAAGGAGGCCTCCCCAGCCTCTTCTCTCCACACCACTCTACTCCCCTCACCTCACTAAACCTCACCCACCTCTAGCCGGAGCAAGGGGAGCAGCAGCTCGCCGAAATTGGAGCCGGAGCAGCCGCCTCGGGAGGAGAAGGGCGCATGTGATTTAGGGCACCCCAAGCTCCGCCGCAACTGCGCCTCGCCTCGCTGTCGTCTTCCAATTCGTTTGCCCGCCTCGCCGTCGTCGCTGGAGCCCTGGTACGTCCCCGGCATACCCCCACCGAGCCGCTAGGGTTCGAGCTCGCCGGTGACCTATTCGTCGTTGACGACGACCCTCAGCCGTAGATTCCCCTTTTAATCCTACGGCCCACAGCGCGTGTACCGTTTCGTGCGTTAAGACCCACTGACAAGAAGGACCCCCCTGTCAGCTGAGCCCCGTGCCGCGGAGCGCCACTGGGCCGTCCCAAGTTCTTTCCCGCGCTAGCCCACCCGTCCAAATCTGGATTTTTCTTTTTTGGTTAAATCTAGTTTCTGTCCACTATTTTAAAATTCAATTCTGGGAGTTTTACAAATCCAAATTGCATGAAACTAATTTTTACTGAAAGGTATTAATATGATCTATCCAAGCCCATTGGATTTAATTCAATTAGTGTTATAGATCTCTCCTAATAAAAATAACAAAACAGAAGCATTTGCAACTTGCAACATTTTTATAAAATCAACCAAGTTAGCTTTTGAGTTGATTCCAACTCTCAAACATCACATTTCATCATATCTATCCAAATATGTAATAATATTAAGGTTTACATGTAGTGAGTTTGGACTAGTACCAAAATAATGCTATATAGGCATTTCTAGTCACTTTAAATCATTAAATAATGAACTTAAACCAAAGTAATGTTGATCCAACCTTTAATTCTCATTCCCACATATTAGGATATGTGGTGATGACATGTGTCAACATGATCCCATATTTTAAGTGGTGAATATGAAATCTTGGTTAATTTTTCAATGAGTAGAAATTACTTTTCTAAATTAAAAAGGATGAAACCATTGAATTAAACTTGTGATGTTTGTGATGATAATAGATCATCAAATGTGTGTCTTATAATCTACTTAGCCTACTTAAGTATTGTTTGGTGATTGTGCACTCCCTATGTATTTATAGACGATAGTACCGACCAAGCTTTCGAGGAGGAGGAGTTCTACCAAGAAGAAGAAGAAGAAGAAGAAAACTTCAACCACTACACCAACCAAGGCAAGACACCATTAACAATGCAAGATAACACTTGCAAGTTTAGTGTTTAACAGGCTAGGATCAACTAGATGGTTTAGCCAAGATGCCTTAGGCATGCCCTGATCACACCCCTTGACTACTAGTATCCCAAGTCTTATTTACAAAGTTTTACCCCTCTTAGTTTACACAAAGTCTTTACTTGTTTTGAAGGTAGCATAAAAATTATAAAACTTGACCTATTTAGAACCCTTTAGATGTCATTCTATGGCATGATATTGAACCCATCTTTTCCACCTTAGTGAACACTCTTAACTTAGTAGTTTAGAGTAGATAAAAACTTGATTCACTCTAGATGGGAATACTTGGTGAAAATGAATTATGAAAACCTTGGAATGATGAGTCATTCTATTCAGATGTTTTGACATGTGTTGAGAAACACAAATTGTTTATGATGGTGAAAACGTTGAGGCTTGAGCCTTAACCCTTTTATAAAACTGATGGTTGGATTCGGATGCGATACCATTCCAAATTTACCATACAACCACATTACCTGAATTGGGTAAGGCTTAGCTGGAAATTTATATGCATTAGTATTAGTTCCCTCACGGGAGAGGTCTGAGCTGAGGCTACCTCTCAATGATGTCCACCTATGCAGTGCCCAAGATGACTAATGGTCATGGTTGGGAGGGCATGCTCATAGGAGAGGTGCTTATACTAGGGTGTGTAAAGGGAAGGTTATGTTTGATTATCTGCATACTAAGTATGATGATTCAGGGTTATCCCTGACAGATGTATCGAATCTTGTGATGAAAGTGTACCACCTCTGTAGAGTGTCAAACTATTCGAATAGCCGCGTCCGCGGTTATGGACAGTTGGAATGGCCATATTGTTTTGTTGTCAGATGTTTTCTAAATTCTTTGAAATGAATGATCAATCTTTACTTGACCACAACAGGGTTGTGTTTATGACAATAGCTTCCCAACTTAAGTGATTCTAGAGTTTTACCTTATCTTTCTTTGCTTCAGAACTCAGCTTAGGTCTCAAACTTCACTTTATAGTTAAACTTGAATTTAGCACTTTAACTTAGAAGTATATACTTGTTAGTGGTAGTTTGCGAGTACTTAAAGAGTACTCATGGCTTTTGTCCCTGGCTATTATCATGGCCAGACTATGAAGGAGACTATCAAGATGATGGCCAACAGGATGGCTATGATAACTAGGACTATCTGCCTTCGTCAGCATTGCCTGTGCCCCTAAAGATGCACCCCACCGCTACGCTTTATATTTATTTCCGCTGCTTGTTGTATTAAGACTGGATCATGAGATCCTTATTTGTGTAAGACCTTATGTATGGTTTGTAATGGATGAGGTACTGTGATATCCAATCTGTTATGTCTCGCAAAAATGGTAATCCTGGGATTGCGAGGTATGACATAATGGGCATCTGGGATTAAAAATCCAGGTATTGACACCTTGCCCTCCTCCGGTCGTTCGACGACCATCACGGCGCTGACGACTCGAGTAGAGGCCGCGACGTAGACGAGCATTGGCTCTTTGTCGAGTGGAGCAGCGAGTAGTGGAGCTGCGAGTAGCACTTATTTGAGCGCTTTTAGTGCGTCGTCGGCCTCCGTGTCCCATTGGAACATGGGGTTCTTACGCTTCAGGCGGTAGAGGGGCATTGCCTTCTCGCCTAGTCAGGGGATGAAGCGACTGAGGGCCGCGACTCGCCCTGCCAACTTCTGGACGTCACGCAGGCACTTGGGTTTCCCGAGTCGTGAGATGGTGTCGATATTGGTGGGGTTGGCTTCGATGCCTCGCTTGGAGACTACATATCCCAGGAGCTATCCGGTGGGCACGCCGAAGGTGCATTTTCCGGGGTTCAGCTTGATGTTGTACCTCCGCAGGTTTGCAAAGGTTTCGTCTAGGTCGGCGAGCAGGTCGTCCTGGCGGGTGGATTTTACCACCATGTCGTCGATGTAGACGTGAATGTTGCGGCCAATTTGGCTCGCTAGGCACTCATGCATGCATCTCTGGTATGTGGCGCCTGCGTTCTTAAGGCCGAACGTCATGGCCATGTAGCAGAAGGCACTAAATGGCGTGATGAACGCCGTCTTCTCCTCGTCCTCGACTGCCATCTTGATTTGGTTATAACCAGAGTAAGCATCGAGGAAGCTCAGCGACTCCGATCCCGTAGTTGAGTCGATGATTTGATCGATGCGCGGTAGGACAAACTCCTCCTTCGGGCAGGCGCTGTTGAGGTTGGTGTAGTCGATACACATTCTCCATGTGTTGTTCTTTTTTAGGACCAGGACTGGGTTTGCCAGCCACTTGGAGTATTTGATTGGCCGGATGAAGCCTGCGGCTAGCAGGCGCTGTACTTCTTCGGCGATCGCTCGATGGCGCTCTTCATTGAAGAGCCATAGCGACTGCTTTACTGGTCGCACTTTGGGGTCGGCATTGAGTTTGTGCTCAGTGAGTTCCCTCGGGACACCTGGCATGTCAGATGGCTTCCATGCGAAGATGTCGTGGTTCTCACGGAGGAACCCGATGAGCGCGCTTTCCTATGCGGGGCTCATGTGTGCCCCGATGGTGACCGTCTGGCTGGAGTCGCCTGGGACGAGCTCGACGGTGCGGGTGTGCATGGTCGCCTCGAACGTGGAGCTCGCGGCGGTTGGTTTCTTCAGGATGGTGGGGTCGTCGGTGTTGACGTTGCTCGCGTATTTCGTGAGCTCCTCCACGTGGTCGGTCTCCACGGCGATGACGGCATCGGCGAGCTCGACGCCTTTGTCCTCGCATTCCATGGCCATGTCAGGGTCGCCGTGGATGGTGATGATGCCGCTTGGCCCGGGAAGCTTCATCATGTTGTAGGCGTAGTGTGGGGTCGCCATGAACTTTGCGAATGCCTGGCGACCCAGGACGCAGTGGTAGGGGCTACGGAAGTTCACCAGCTCGAATACGATCCTCTCCATGCGGTAGTTTGCCGGAGTGCCAAAGGTGACTGGCAGCATCACTTTTCTGATCAGGTACGCCATCCGATCGGGGACGATACCGTGGAAGGTCGTCAAGGTTGGCTCAATGGCTGCTTCTGGGAGATGGAGCCTCTTGAACATGTCCAGGTACATGATGTTGATGGAGCTCCCACCGTCCATTAGTGTCTTGGGCAGCCAGTACTCGGCCACCTTGGGCCTAACTACCAGGGCGACTCGCCCTAGGTATTCGATTCTTGGCGCGTGGTCCTGGCGACTCCAGGTGATCCTCTGCTCAGACCAGTTGAGGAAGCGAGGGATGTCGACCTGTGTCACCACGTTGACGGCGACCGCGCGGGCGAGCACCTTCTTCTCGCGCTTGGTGCCAAGTCCGGTGAAGGTGTGTAGCGAGCCGATGGCGGTGCCAAAGCCGCCGCCGTTCCCGTTGTCCCGAGGTGGGTTGTTATTGGAGTCCTCCCTTACTCGCCTCACCTTCTCAATCTCTTTGAGAGAGTGGCAATCAGCGGTGGTGTGGGTGGCGGGTTTTCCCTCCCTGCTATGGTAGATACAGGGCTGATTGAGCAGGGCAGCGGGGTCGAATTTCGGCCTCGCTGTGTTGTTGGAGCGGTAGTTTCCGCTGTCGCGGTAATTTCCTCCGTCGCGGCGGTAACTCTTGTTGCCACGCTGGCCATAGCTGGCATTGGCGACGAAGTCGACTCGCCCGTCCGTGCGGCGCTTGCCGGTGATGCGGGTGTTGCTGTAACGCATGTCACGGAGGCGCCCACTATCGTGGATGCTGGTTCGGCGTCGTCCTCCTGACTCGTCGTCGGAGTCTTGGTTGGGGTCCTCCTCCGTGTAGCGCTTGGCAATATCGAGGAGGTCGGGGACGTTGTCGAGCATCCAGTAGACCCTCTTGATCTTGGCGACCAGGGGTTCGTACCGGCACGCGTTCTTGAAGCAATGTATCGCCGTGTCTGGGTGGATGCCGGAGGCATTGATCCACAGTTCTTGCCATCTTTGGATCCAGTGGCGAGTCGACTCGCATTGTCCCTGGATGCATCGCTCCAGGTCTTCTATGGTGGTGGCGTGGGTGTAGGAGCCCTCGAAGTGCCTGATGAAGGCGTCTCGCATTTCTTCCCATGAATCGATGCTGTCGGCGGGGAGGGTGTTGATCCATTGCCAAGTCGCACCCTCCATCATCAGGGGGAGGTAGCGAGCGGCGAGCAAGTCGATGTGGCCTGCGATTCCCATCGCCATGAGGTATGTGTCCAGCCAGATAGCAGGATCGTACGTCGGGTCGTACTTTTCGATCTCCTTTGGAGCTTTGAAGTTAGCGGGGTATTTTTCCCCACGAATCATGGGCCCGAAGCATTGCGGCCCAACTCGACTGAGCGAGCCTCTTGGTTCCGGGTCGCCACGGTTATTGAGGGTGTGCCTCAAGTCGTTGGGCTGGCGCGCCCGCCATGCCTGGTTGTTGATGATGTTCGTTCGGGCGTCAAGGGGCTGCTCGTTGGCGGCGACCGTGTTATTCCCCGGTCGCGGCTCGTTGGTGGACAGCGCGGAGTTGGCGGCCCGTGGTTAGTTCACCAGGGGCTGTGGTGGTGGGCAAGTCAGTGCGTTGGCGACGGTAGGGTGGCCGTTTGATGCCGCCCTGCTTGCTGAGGAGCGGGAGTACATCCGCCCCTGCGGGTCGACTCCCGCAGCTTGTTGTTCGACTGCCCTGACGAGTAGGGCCTTGGCGTACTGGATCTGTAGCGCGCCGTTGCCTTGGACGTCGAGGTTGGCAATCGCGGCGTCAGCCGCGATGACGTTGTCCATCGGGGTGGAGTATAGTGGTAGTCCGTTGGCGTCACGAGTTTGAGGCGAGATGATGATCCGCGGTTGGTCCGGCGGGGACGTACGGCCAATGGGTGGTGGAGGGGCTCCGGTCGCCGGTGCGCCGGTTGGTGGTCTTGCAGGGTTACTTCCACCAGGCGGCGCGTTCTCGCAGTATTCGCGCTCAGCGGTGCGTGCAGGGTTGCTTTCGTCGTTGAAGTTCAGGACGCGGCCCTGGATGTTGGAGTTCAGGCGGGTCCTGATGCGGCGTTGGTGATAGAGCGATAGCTCCCGCGCCGTTTCCCGCTCGAGGCGGTATTTCTCGCGCTCGGCGAGTTCGCTGTGTTGCGCCTCCGCGAGCCGCAAGCGGGCTTCCTCCACCTCTATGGCCATTGCAGTCGGTGGGATCGGCGTGGCGATTGGATCTGGTGGGGCGGCCGTGCTGCCCGCCATGTAGATCGCGTTGAAGCGATTAGATCTAGCGCGGAAGTCTTCCGGCGATTTCGAGCCGGAGTCGGAGTCGAAGATCCTGAGGATGGAGGGGTCCTCGAAGTCCTCCAGGTTAGAGACCCGCGTGATGGAGTCCTCTCGTGATGGAGCGATGATAGATCCGTCGGCCGAGGCAGGGGTCGTGGAATCGGCATCGTCGTTTAGGGCCTCGTCGTTGGTGGCAGCGTTGGTTTCGGCCGCGTCGCTGGCGGCCGAGTCGTACTCGATGACGAGGCTCCTGATGGAGCGGACCTGCTCCTCCGAGAGCAGGTCGCGGTGCGGCGGCGATTCGCCGATGATCACCATTGCAGTTGGGTCGACCGTGCCGGTGAAGCCGACGAAGAGGTTGATGGAGCCGACCGGCATCACCGCGCCGTGAGTGACCGGGTGTGACGTCGGATGTAGCTGATGGGCAGGATCTGTAAGATCCTGCCGATGGCGATCATGCGATCGGTGGTGCGCGGCCGATCGATCGGCGAGTAGGGTCTCGCCACATAACTCAGGCCAGTCCCACTATGCCCCACGGTGGGCGCCACTATCGTGGAAATGGCCACGGCAGTCGCTGCCATTTGCAGCGATTGATTCTATCGTGAGGAAGAGTTGGCGGCCATCTGTGGTGCGAGATGGGGGCGATGCACATGGGTTTACCTAGGTTCGGCCCCCCGGAGGGTAAAGACCTACTCCTGCTAGATTAGATTATTGGAGAGCGAGTTACAGGGGTGGCGAGCTCGGCGTCTAAGCTGCGAGTCGCTTGAGGGGGTGTATGATGGAACGTGCCTCTCTAGGATACCCTAGGGAGGTTTATATATGAAGCACCTCGCTAGGGTTTACAAGATACAACTGAACAAGATAAGGATTCGGAGGTTTTGACCTAATCCAACTAGGCTTCTGTTATGCTCCTGGGCCTCCAGTCTCCAGTCACCGGGCATCTCTTTCTGTCGTAGTCCAATCGCCATCCTTCAGGCGCACTCACGGGCCCTTCGGCCCAATCGGAATGTCCTGTTGGGCATACACCCTTCAGCATATCCATATCAGATAGTCCTTTAGTCTAGGTTCTAACCACCAACCGGGACTAAAGGACCTTTAGTCCCAGTTCATGGTACCACCCGGAACTAAAGGGGTCGGACTACATAACCCACGCCTTCTCCCCTCCCCTGATTGACCTCCATTGTTCTGCGCTGCCTCGCCGTCTCCGGTCACACCGAGCCTCACCGTGCAGCCCGACAGCTCCACCTCGCCTCTCTATGCATCCCCGCCGAAGGAATCGACACGAGCCACCCCAAATCAAGCCCTCCATCTTCGTCTTCCCCAATACCGATCGCCACCATTGTCGTCGATTGCGACCGCCTTCGGCCTCTCCGAGCCCTGTACCGCGCTCCTGGTGATCCACGTGTCCTCCTGGACCTCTCATTCGTCCTCCTCTTTCCCTCTGGCATGCTTGCGTCGTATGCCTCTATTTTCCACTTCCGGCCCACTCTGGTGACCATCTACAAGCGGTGCCTCCACTAAACTACGCTACGCACCTGCCCACATCTAGCACACATGATCTTGCTACCCCGCGAGCTCTCTTCTGTCATCCTCGTCGTCGACCTAGAGGCCACCGTCAGCTGACGTCACGTCGATGTCATCGTGATGTTAGCATGGACCTGGGTCAGCCGGTCAAACCCGGGATGGGTCCCTCTCTGCCCGTGTGGCAGCTAAGTTGGCCCTGGGTGAAGGGTTCTGTAGCAGAAAACAAAAAATTCCTACGATGGAACTACCTAACGCCCAAGATCTATCTATGTAGTAATGCAGTAATGACTGGAGCGTATAGAATACATACCCTTGTAGACCGTACGAGGTTAATGTTTCGAGGCGAACATGATTGAAGTAGTCAAACTCGTGGATGACCTAAAGATCGCGAAGCTCCTCGCAGGTCACCCCTTGCTCCATCTTCATCGTGCAGTAGCTCCGGCTCACAACATCCAAGATGCCCTCGTATGAGGAACCCTCGAGGTTTCATAGACATATGTTGTACGGTGAAGACCTCCGGCTCCTCGATCTCGTCGGGAGTGCGGAAGTAGATCTCCGGCTAGGAATCCCCACAACACAACAGTGTGCCGCGGTGAAGCCTTGTTCGCATAGCCCATACATGGGGGACATGGTCACAAGGGAGAGAGATAGAGGAGAGGAAATCAACCAAAGGACTTCTCTATTTGGTATTTGGTGTTCTGTGTTTATTCCCACCCATGGGCACCCCTTTATATAGGGGGGAGGGAGGTGTGCCCTCTCCTTTGGGTTTCATATGTGGGACTAAACAAGGGAGAGAGAGAGGGGAGGTGCGATGGGCCATAGGGCACCATTGGCTGGCTGACCAGGGGTGGGCCCCACCCTGTGCACAACTCAAGGCTGGCCTAGTGGGACCCATGTGGAGGCTAGGCCTTGGCCCTTCCCTCTTATGGTTTTCCCTCATGGGTCCTTTTTCCCTAGGAATTTGGCCCATTAGTGGAATACCCTTTCAAATTAGATTTTAATATTATATTCAATATTAATTACATTAATTAACATATAAATACATATTAAAAAATCTGATTTGACCTGAAACACCTTTTGGTTCCCTTCGATTTCCTCTGAACAACTTCAGAACTTTCCTAGAATTATTCCGGTTCTCTCACGGAACTTTTCTGGTTTCCTTTTCTCTTTCATATGGTGATTCCAACTTATAGAGGATCTCTAGCTCATCGTACCCTTAAGTGTATTTCCCCGCGAGTCGGTAATAACACAGACATGATCTCCATCAATTATTATTAGAGGGACTGGGATGCCCATAATGACCCATATGCGTTCCACGATGATAGTGTCGTTTGAACCATAAAACGTCGAGTCCAATTCCCTTTCTTTCTCTACAACTTGTCCGAGATTCGAGCATTGGTATCATATACCTTATTCAATCTCATTACCGACAAGTTTTGTTTTACTTGTTACCACGACATTACATCCCCGTGACCTAGTCACATGTTGCAACATTTATGGATGTAATCTCACCAAGCCGGCAGTATGTATCTTACCTGTCACATGCGTGAAAAAATCCCGCTCTTGAGCGATATGTCATCTACTATTCCTCTGAATATCTAACGTACACCTTTATGATCACGATTTCACCAAGTGACATTTGATACAGTCGAGTCGGCCTTAGGAAACAGTGAGCAATATGATCTCATGGTCTTAGGAGAAGGAGACTATGTTTCTAACTATTGCAACAATAAACTCTATGACTTGATTGTGTCGCAACCTTTGGGTGATGTTCGTCACATCATTCACCAATGATATGACCTCGTTTTTAATTGGCATAAATGCCCCATGATCAGGAAACCTTGATCATCGCTTGACCAACGAACTAGTATGAATAGAGGCTACTAGGGACTTTGTTTGTTTCATACCACACCTGTACTAATATTTCTACTTGATACAGTTATAGCATAATATGAAACTATTATAAACTAATTGAGATATGACAATAAACACCAATTTATTATTTGGCTCTAGCATATATCTCCTTCTTTGGGGCTCTTCTGTCAGCCTCTATGGCTAGGTTAACTTGGGTATAAAAGGATTTTACCCTATTTTGTAATTTCAGTTTTAATTTCTGAAAAATGTATAAACTTGTATATATAATTCATAGAATATTCTCTATTTATCATAAAAATATGTATAATATATGAAAATGATCAGAGAAATGATATCTACATCTTATAATCAAAATCATGCATTTCTAAGAAACGTCAATTAACAAATTTATTAGAAGAATATGATGAACCACCGCAGGTGACTTCGAGGTTTCCCAAAATTAGGGTTTACTTCCCTCGAACCTTGCTTAAAATGATCAAACATGTTTTAGGGTTTCATCTCAATACTAAAGTAACCTCGAGACTAAAGGGTTTTAATTGTTGTATTTTCCTTTTCGGTGTTTCTGCATTGTTAAACAACTTCAATTAAGAAGTTTAGTAGAATAACAAAGTAACCCCTCATAGGTGTTCCATGGTTCATGGTACCACCCGTGACTAAAGGGTCGTGACTATATAACCCACAACTACTCCCCTCCCCAGATCGACCGACCGCCATTTTTCACGAAAATAAGGAAGACCTCACTGTCACCTCGCCGATTCTGACCACCCCCTCATCATACACGAGCACCGGCAGACGCGCAAGCATAACACTGAGTATAACATATCAAAATGTTCAGAAAAATGAGATCTATACTTTAGCATGAAATTCATGCATTGTTAAGCAACTTCAACTAACAAATTTATTAGAACAACGAAGTAACCCCTCAAAGGTGTTTCAGAATTCTTCCTAAATTGATACTAAATTGTTTTATCTTTCTTCTATATTAGTTAAGTTATGGACCACGACATAGACGATGAAGAAGCCAAAGAGGTAATGTTCAATATTATAGATGATGGCTCACAATTTCTGAACCACTCTGGTGAGGGAATGGAGCTAGAACTAAGAGATGAAGGGCAAACAAGCAAAGATGGTGAACAAAATGTTGGACCCTTAACAAAGTCCGGTGAGGTATATTAAGCCTCTGGTGATTACTAGATGCATTAATTGATTTTTATATATATTAACAAATCTTTCTTATTTTATCCCTCCGGATCGAGCCAATCTGCTAGAAGGCAATGAGGCCTAACCAAAAAGTTGGCGATGGTCAAAGGTTGACGATCGATGAAGTCGCAGAAGATGGCGAACCGATTGCTCCCAAAACAAATGTACATTTATTTATAAATCAATGTAGAATTATTGTTAGGGATAGCATCCCGATCACCACTCGAAAATGGAATAATCCAAAGGTAGATGGAGTTAGTTATGTCGACCAAAGCTCCAAAGATTTTCTTTGGGATACACTCTTGTCATATTTCAACCTACCGTCAGATCCCATAGAAGATGGTCAGATCTCACAGAAAGTCAAGGAGTGGTCTCTTAAAAAGATGGCCACACAATTCCAGAGCTTCAAGAAAAGATTATACAATAGAGGAGATAAAAAATCACTAGGACGCATGGAGTACAAGGCATCGTCTGAAGTTCTGCAAAGGTCGGAAAAAAATAAGGCAAATGCTGGGAAAAAGAAATATCGCCATGTTTTGGGGACATGTGGCTACAAGAGTGATGTGCCTAAGTGGGAACAAACTGAGGCCGCCCTGATTGCAAAAGGGATTACTCTAGCTATAGAAGATTGGCCCGAATGTTCAAAGCAGTGGTTTTACGGGCATGTGGGATCGTTGGACCCACAAAAAGGGCAGATTATTGGAAAGAAACAAATTGAAGAACCTTTAGTTTCCCTTCTTACATCAATAACTGATGTTCAAGCTAGAAAGTTCCATCCGGATAGAGAGAACGACGATATGACATGTGCCCATGAGAATCCTAAACACCCAGGAAGAACACGAGGCAAAGGTCTTGTTCCATGGAGGAATGGGTTTTCCGAGTGTAATGACAGTTATAGTAGCCGTCAGAGAAAAAAGAAACAGGAGGCGGACCGGTTTCAGAAGATAGAAACAAAGAACGAGGAATTAGAACATGTATTAATGTGCTAGCAGGAGCAACTAGATGCAATTATCTAGAAAAGGGCATCTCGGCGACAACAAGATCCTGCATTCGATAGTAGCGTCCAATCTCAGCGAAAAAGCAGCATGGCTTCCATGGGGGTCTGGGCTGATGATGCACTGATGACCCGCTACCCCGTGGATGATATCACGGAGAGGGAAAATTGTGAGCTACATCAGTCACTAAAGAACATATCCATGAAGATGGTGGTCAGCTTTGCTCTACCTTCTAGACCTGGAGTAAGCTTTCATGGAGGTCAGATTCAAGCTGGTTATGCTCGTGTTGGGTGGATGAAGTTTTGAAGGGATGTGAGTCACTGGAGCTTGACATCCCTGCATGTGAAGGTAAGATAACACCGGGGAAGTCACGCATGCTATCATTGTAAGAAAAAGGAAAACATCGTGTTTCCAGACTCGGCACCAAGGCCACCGACTCCTCCGAGTAGCAATCCACCTCTAAGTACACCCCTCCTCGAGAGGGGCCTAGTGTGAGTCCATCTCGATCTCCGGCGCGTCAGCCGACTCCGTCCACTAAGTCCCAGGGGAAAACGTGGAAGACCGCAGCTCCGTCGACTAGTACTACTCGGAAGAAAGGTACAACAAAGAAAGCCAAGAATGAGCCTCCTGCCAAATTATCTTACGAAATGACTAATGAGGAATACAATGCGGTCGTGGTGGCCGAAGTGAAAATGCATTTTGCACAGGTATAGCCCTAGCCAAAGGAGAAAATACATACGAAAACCGTTTAGCACTTTGTGGACATGCCTGAGTGGCCATCGTCACATCTGGCTAATATGCCATCAGACTATGACTATTGTATTAAGACATCATATAATGATCAATTGAAGCAGACGAGAAGTAGTGCAAGCGGTAAAAAAGTTCCCCATCATGGAGAACATGAAATACAACGACATTGCTAGCAACCATGGTCTCGGTGTTAATCAATTGACAAGTGAAGCAGATATCCCCGGGGCTGATCTAGCATGGAAATTTGTCCCCTGACAGCTTGTAGTTAGACCTGAGCAGGTCCGACATCTACCAACACAAATGTGAAGATTGCATGAGTGGTACATGGGAGTCACAAAGGAAGGGTGAATCGTTCTCATGGTGGCAGTTAGGAAAGAGCATGACTACCATGATGACCATATATGTATTATGCTTGAAGAACTTTTTGATTTATATAATCAAGATGCCGTCGAAAAATCTATTGTCAGTTGCTATTGTATGTAAGTGATTTATTTCTATAATTTAAGTATCTATCTCAGCTCGTTCTTTGCATGTAATTATCCTCACTATATTCTTTTGTATGCCATTATGCAGAATGAAGATTCTCGAATGGAAAAGAGGGTGTATCTTTGACATTGGGTTCATTGACCCATATATCGTTAATTTTGTTATGATACGAGACTACACCAAGGACATAGAGGCTAACTTGGTAAGATTTTTCAAGGAAAAAAATTCTAGAATAGAAATATTATTTCCTTACAACTTCAACTGAGTGTTACTGTCTTGTACACATACTATTTTGCTTACTCGATGTTAAGTGTAATTGATGAGTTATGCATGTCTACGTATATAAACCTGTGCAGATTCCACTAGATTCTGCTAATCATTTAAGTTGATGGTGGAAGAGTGGATATCACGGACTCATTAGATAACTCCCCTGAGGAATACAAGAGCCTGGTTTCAATGCTCTAGAGGTAATTTCAACCATTACCACACTATATCAGTCTCTTTCATTTTCTGATATCAAGTAATTAATAACTTATTTATTCATTTTCTTTGTCGGGCAGGTGTTGGAAATGGTTCATCAAGGAGGTTGTCGTTGAATGGGAAGACAAACTATGTTTTCGACAGATTTAATAAATGGAAATGCGTGTTTTATACAATGAAATACATCTTGTCCTACATTAAATTATTTGCAATTCAAATATACATGAGGTGCCAATTATGGCCTCATTTAGACAAACTATGTTTTGGGGAAGGATGTTTTGGAAAGGGGGTTGAGACGAAAGCCCTGCACCATCATAACTAGTAGGTGATTTGAGAAGTGGTGATTTAGGGTAAAACTTGATTTCTCTATGTTTCTTATGGTTTCCTAGGTAGGAGGTCACATGCGAAGACTCCATGAGTAGGTGCAACTATGATTTGAACCTTTTTGAATTTGTTGTGCATAAAATGACTCAATTAGCTATCTAAACCCCATCTGTTGACTCTCTGTTTACCAGGCACTAGAGGGTAAAACTGAGCATATTGCACGTGGCAGTGTTAGTTCTCGAGGGTAAAACTGAGTACGGCTAAATTGCCAGTGTTAATCCCGAGGGTATAGCTAAGTGCACCTAACTCGCCAGGGTTAGACGCAAGGGGGAAAACGTGATACACAATACGCGTGTCGTGGTGCACGATGCAGTAGCGGATGTCTATTGCCGAGTGGACGCGGTTACGCAGTGCATGGTAGTCCAACAAAACGTATCTTCCCTTCACCCTTATAGAGGCCCTCTCCCTCTCCGCCTCTCCACTCTCACTCACTCGCTTAATCGCTCACTCATGCAACTGTCTCCACTATCCCATCACCTTCTGCAAACCCCTAGGAAAATCTTAAAAAAAACCAACTGTGCTGGTGATGGAGAAGAAGGGCGCAGTGGCCATCGTCGCCTCCAAGGCCGCCAACGAGGGGGGCCTCGTCCCTATCCACGCCCCCGTCGAGGAATCGAAGGTAGCCACCATCCCCGTCCAGGCCCCCGTCCCCGCCTCCGTCGTAGCCGCTGGCGAGGAGGCCCCCGCCGGTCGCGGGCAGATCCCGCTCGATTAGGACCCCTACAAGAAGTTGGAGTACATCTGGTTGGAGATCCCCTATGACACCATCATCATCGACCCATGCTTGGAGGTAACTAGGGTTTTCTCTCCTTCACTTGTTCTTCCCCCCATTCTCATCGTTAGATGCTAGATCTTGTGTTATTAGGGCTCAGTTGTTCTCCTTTCAATCATTGGATGCTAGATCTTTTTATAGTAGCTAATCCTCTTATGTTAGATCTTGTGTTTTGATGAATCCGCCTGTTTGCATTTCAATCCTATTTTATTTATGCTTCGATTTGTAGTTAAGAAATTCCCTAGTTAATTCTAGCGCCGATCTGTAGTTGGGATCAGTATTTGATTTTGTTTGAGATCTAGGGATTGGGGAATTTAACCCACTCGGTTAATTTATGCAAATAATCATGGGATCTCGGTCGGTTAATTTATAGAAATAATCAATCCCAATAATCAAGGGGTCTCGATCATGTCCTTATTGCATGCTACTGTTTTCCTGCAGGTGGAGAGCAGCGACGACGAGTCTAGACACACCAAGACTCATTAGGTGCTGAGGAAGCCGAAGTCCGCCAGTACGACGCCGACTTCATTGGTGACGTCTACATATGGCCCTTCTGCACAAGGAGACTCGGCGCCACCGACTTCAACTGCCTCGCGGCGCATGCCAAAGATGTGGCTCCTGCAACCCCAATGTCGTCCAGACCGTGGCGTACACGCCTTCTTCGCTAAGCACAATACACTCGGCATTCACCTCCACAACCTCCAGAAAGTGGTCATCGCAGAGAGTCGCATGCTCCCGATCAAGCCCAAGGTGTTCAAGCTCAAGGGACGGGGCAGCAAGAAGTGGAGAAGTGCCAGAGGGAGGAGGCGGAGGCCAGAAGGTGTTGAACTTGTGTGCTACTGCTCTAAAGCAGCTTCTTTTGTTTGTGTTGAACTTGTGCGCTGCTACTGCTGAGCATCGAATCTATTGAACCTCGTTAAGTACCGTACTATCTATTACTAATATATCCTATATTAGTTGCTGCAAACAGCTTATCTCCAAATGTATTTATGTTCCTGGTGTAATTTGCAGCTCTAGATTTGCTATCAGATTGGACAAAAACGAGGGCCAAAAGGAACAATGAATTAAGAGAGAATCTGCTCTAGATTTGCTACCAATTTGAAAAAACATAATTATTAGCAAGAGAAAGAGAGGAAAAAAACGCTCTTAAAACTGTCAGTTAACAATTCAAAAACTACCAATTTAGACGAGAGGTGCGCACCGAACTACCAAACGCAGCCTCACAAGGTCCCACATCCACATGTCAGTATAACACGGTCCCGGCCAACAGACCCCACACGGTCCCACATGGCGCAGCGTTCCCGACCAACCGGTCCCACACGGAGCGACCCCACACGTCAGCTAACGGTCAACCTGACGGTATCTGCCGTATAATCTCTCCGTAGAGTTTCAGACAATTGGTTGGGCAAAACTGAGAAAAAGTTTAGCGTCTGAACAAAAGTAAGTACAACGAAGTAACCAAGGACACTAAAATAGAAATCTCATTTATCAATGAAAATAATAAGCTATTACCAGACGGCAAACCGAGGCATGAAAAGCGGACGAACTAATTTGGAGGTAGGTCACCAAGTTACTATTTCCTCCGTTCAGAAATATAAGACAGATTTATGAATCGAGTGAACCTGTACACTAAATAGCGTCTAGATACATTTATTTCACGAAGCTAAGATGTTTATATTTCTGAAGGGGGTATAAGCTAAACAAAGAATAATTGTAACTATTGACCTGCAACACATATCGCAATTCGTCTGCTATATTTTACTCCCGGCCCAAGAAACAAAGAATGCATTCGATCATGAGTCGAAGCTGATCTCGATCTCCTCATCCTTGTCAACGAAGAGGAAATGCGACCCTCCGTCAATCACCTTCTTGCCGTCCTCCCTCGCCCTGCTCAGGTGCTCGCACGGGCTGACATCGAACCCCATGCTAGCCTGCTCGCCGGCCTCGAGGTGCTGGCTCCGGAACCCAGCCAGCTGGCTTGCCGGACGCCCGCCCGTCGCGTTGGGCCACCGGAGGAACATGAGCACCGAGTGCTTCCCGGCCAGGGGACCGTGGTTCTGCACCTCCACCACCGCCGGGAACTTGAGCTGCTCACATGTCTCGGCCCCGATCTCCTCCACGTCGTAGTAGCTCGCACCGCCATCGTCCACGGTTCTTGTCGTGACGCCGGCAAGTAGATGCGTGTTTGGTACTGCTCGATTGGGGACCACCAGTCTGCGGGAGAATTTGGAGTAGCTGAGGCCGTAGCCGAACTTGTAGACGGTCTCGCCCTGGTAGAAGCGGTATGTCCGGCCAGGGTAGCCGGTGGCCGGGTGGGCGCGCATCCGCATGTCCGTCATGTTCACCCTGGTGTACCCCTCCGGGTACCACGTCACTGGCAGCCTGCCGCTGGGGTTGTGCTCCCCGAAGAGCACCTTGGCGATGGCGAGCCCGCCGGCCTGGCCAGGGTAGCCGGCCCACAGGATGGCGCCGATCTTGGGGTCGTTCTTGGCGAACGTCACGTCCACGGGGCCGCCCGTGAGGAGCACCAGGATCACCGGCCGCTTCGCCGCCCTGGCCACGGCGGCGATGAGGCTCTGCTGCTTCGCCGGGAGCAGGAGGCTCGTCCTGTCCAGCCCTTCCTCCTCCTGCTTCTGGCTGAGCCCCATGAACAGGATCACGTGCTCCGACCAGCCCGCCACCGCGGCCGCCTCGTCGATCTTGGCGAAGTCGCAGGACGTGGAGTTGCACCCGGGCCGGAACGCGATGTTCTTCACGTAACCCCTGAGCCCCTGGAGCGGCGTCATGAACTCGCACGGAGGGCCGAAGTAGTTGCCCAGGAGCGCGCCGCGGTCGTCCGCGTTGGGGCCGATCACGGCCGCCGACGTGACCGCCGACCGGTGCAGCGGGAGGATGCCGGCGTCGTTCTTGAGCAGGACGATGCCGTCCAGCGCCGCCTCGAGCGCCAGGCTCCTGTGCGCGGGCGAGCACACGTCCGCCGCGCCGAGGCCCCCGTACAGCGGGCTCCTCCGCGGGTCGCCGTTGAAGTGCCCGAGCCGCATCCGGACGGCGAACAGGTTCCTGAGCGCCTTGTCCACGTCCTGCTCCGTTATCTTCCCCTGCCGGAGCGCCGCCATGCTGTGCACCTGCGTGTAGTTGCCGCAGTCCAAGTCCATCCCTGAATAATCAAGTTGCAACTTTCGTTACTGGATCACATTGTCGATCTGTTCCAGCAAATTGCGACCAGTAGGACACGTACCGGCCTTGAGCGCAGCAGCCACCGCATCCTCGTCCGTGGGAGTGTAATGGTGTCCGCCGCGAATCAGCGCCACCGCATCACAGTCAGAAGCCACATACCTGCAGAAATTAATAAGCAGCTTAATCCCCAGTTTCACCTTCCTAAATACTCCTACAGACCTACAGCAAAATCTGAATTTCTACACACATATATATCGTGCTCGTACCCGTTCATTCCCCATTCTCCCCTGATGGTTTTGGTGAGCAGGTCGGGGTCGGCGCAGGTGGGGACGCCATTGACGGAGGTGTAGGAGCACATAACGCAGGTAGCCTTCCCGTCCACCACGCAGCTCCGGAACGGCGGGTTGAAGGTGTCCGCCAGGTCCTGGGGCGTCACCTTCGCGTCGTACCTGTACCGCACGGCGCCCTTCCAGTCGTCCAGGTCGTACGCCGTGGCGTGCTTGCAGCACGCCGAGGTCTGCAGCGTCGTCGGCGAGGTGCCCTGCAGGCCCCTCACGAACGCGGCGGCATACTTGCTCGCCGTGACGGGGTCCTCGCCGGGCGTCTCCTGCCCGCGGCCCCACCGCGGGTCACGGTAGATGTTCACGTTCGGGGACCAGATGGTGAGCCCCTCCGCCTGGCCCAGGTTGTACAGCGCCCTCGCCTCCGTGCCAATCGCCTACAGATTTTCAGTTATTGAAAATATTCCACGTCACGATGTAAGTGTACAAAATATTCAGTAGTTAATACGTGCATCATCAATGGTACTGTACGCACCTGGCCGATACGGAACCATAGGCCGTCGTCGAAGGAGGCGGCGGTGAGCAGCACCTGGGGGAAGCTGGTGACGGCGCGGACGGTGCCGTTGAAGTGCATGCCGCGGCCCCACCGGGAGAGCCCGTGCAGCCCCTCCGACCACCACATGTACGACGGGACGCCGAGCCGCGGCACCGCCGGCGCCTTGTCGCCCAGCTGCGACACCTTCTCCGACAGCGTCAGCCGCGCCACCAGGTCCGCCGCGCGCCGCTCCACGGGCAGCCGCTGGTCGCAGAACGCGTAGCGCCCCTGCGCCGCGCCTGGACCACACGAGAACGACGGCGGCTTACCGGCCGCTGCCATGGGCAACAGCAGTGCCGGAGTTATCACCATCATGAGTAGCGCAGCTATATCTGCGGCGCCCATGGTGAGTCTCATGAGGATGACCGGAGAGAAGAGGACGTGGCTGCTGAGGGAAACAATGGGGTTTAAGGAGTTTCTTATATACCAGTTCTTTGCTAATAAGATCAGCTGGCCGCGTGACTAGACTTCAAATTCACACGTGCGTATATATAAAATAGGATATCTTAATTAATTATACTGTAATAAATATACGCGATTTGGAATAAATAGTAGGATATTCTGCTAAAAATTGGTATAAATGCGCTGTCGTGATAATAGTATCTCGCATGCAATATTTCACTTTAAATGGAAGGATTGTATTTCTCTTAATGCAAATACAACTATATATATACCCCTGGCGAAATAAAATAATCCAACTTTACATACGCATGCATAATTTATATTATGTCATTCCATAATATATACACATGGCTAATCAACAAGCAGATTATTTTTGCGAGCTATATACGCCGCGGATACTTTATATCTTTCTATTCCATAATATATGCACTTTTTAAAAAATGGGCAATTTATTGCTTATAGTAACGTACCAGGATGCACATAGCCAACAACCATCCACGGGAAACAAAAGTAAAAAGAACTAGGCGAAAATTATACAAAATACACAAAATGCCTAGTGTCACATCCCAAAAAATTTCTAACTTTCGAATGTGAAATAGATAAAGTAAGTTGGTTGATTGTTTAATTTTGTTCAAAATTTTTAAGGAAGATAAACCTTTTGAATTGGAAAGAACTCACTCCGTTATGACCTAAATAGCCATATAGGCAAAAAGGCCTGGATTGAGTTTTATTTTCAGTATTTGTGTGAATGTTTGCAAAAATAAAAATCATGAAACATTCATGAGCATTGTATTGCATCCATGCAAAGTTCTTAAAAATTGAATCCAAACCCTAACTTCAAAATTTTACAGTTGAATTGCTCAAATGTTCCTATAAGAAATATATACAGATTTATGAAGCCACCATCTTCAAACTAGTGAAAATATTACAAATATGATCCTATAATAATCTACTAAATTTTAGAAAAAAATAGAAACGAAAATCGTGTCATTTGGAGTACATATGCAAAAGATATAAAAGACATAAAAATAGAAAAGAAAAAAAGAAAAGAAAAAAATGGGCCGACCCAACTAGGCCGACGGAACCGGAGGAAGGGATCGAAACCCCGGTTGCATAAAAGGCGTGTTAACTCCTATATCTTTTTATCTACAACTTTAAATTGGCTTCCGTTTATTTCTATTTATTCCCTACTCCAAGCTCTATCTCCCTGTTGTCCTAAATCCCTATATAATTTCCCGGAGCCATAGGTATATCACTTTTCCTTCTCAAAATCCTGACCCGAATCAACACCTTCCCGAATCATATTTCGCTTCTAAACCTATCTAAACTTAATCGGTTGCCTTCGGCTCTAACACGAAAATTGTATATCTCGTCGAAATCTTTCAATCTCGACAAACCTCACATCTTTTCATTCATTGCAGCCAAAGAATTTCGCACCGCAATATTTTGGATCTGACAGTGTAATTTCAAGATTTACTTGCCCTCGTTTTTTCAAATCCAAATTCCTTCGGTTAAAAGGTAGATCTAATGATTCTCCACAATTTTCATGTTAGAAGTTTCTCGATTTGGTCTACGAATTTGTCTCTCTAACACAGATCTGTTTCTACTCTCAGGCAAAATCGAGTCGATTTGGAGCCAACTTCTCTCCTACCCACCGGATCACATCCCGATGGTCGGGATTCAATTGTCTCGGTCAGCTGCCTTATCACCGTCACGTCGTCTCCAGGTCAGCGTCTAGGCCCGTTCAGCATGCACGATCAGCCTGTCCAGTCAGCGGAATATTTCCTAAAATATTCCGTTTGAATTTTAAATTGCAAATTATAGATCTAACTTCTAAAATTCATAAGAAATTCATACTATGACCAGAAATTGCATATAATATATCAAATTGAAGATAATTTCATGTAGTTTATTAATATCAGATTAGATATAACTTTTGTGCTACAATTAAATGATAATTAACTAAATAGTTTTAATAGCCTTTTGGAGTAATAAATTCATAGTAAATTATTCATAGATCCGAAAAATATAAATGATATGTCCCTGGATTCATAATTCTGTTTAGATTCTAGATATGGTCTTATATATATTTTTGGTCATGGTAAACTTTTTAGATAATTTAAACTCTATTAAGTAGTAATTAAATCATAGAACAAGATCAGCAACTCCGTTTAGGGTGAATCCAATTGCTACTGGTCCGTATTAATGTCCTCTATCAAGTACACTTCATATCTAAATTTAATATGGCAATTAGTAAAGAAGTTCCAACCGAACTATTAAAACCCCTCTATTGGCAATGAAGAATTAATAATAAATATCATAATGCATTAAATGATTCTCTACATGCATAATGTGATCTAGTATTATTTAGAGAACTAATTACAACCATTGTAACATATTAATTTGTCATGCATGCATTTGATCATCATTGTTTTATTGTATTGTGCATAATTACAATGTTTTGAATGGTGTATTGTTGTGCTTTGTTTCAAACGTTAGATTGCAAGGAGTGCAACTACTATGACCGCAATTGCGAGTATTGTGATTGCAAGTACTTTGAGTGTGATGAGTGCAACCATTATTTTTGTGAGGATTATCTAATCGACTACATCTATAAAAGGCAAGTGGTGCTATCTTGGTCATAAATCTACTATTGTTTTTCTATGCATTGTAGATATTTTTTATAGAATTGCATGTGTAGAGATTACTATTGCTATGCTATATTCTATGTATGATGGTAGGGATCTCTTGTAGTTGAGCCATCGTAAGATAGATGTGCTTAGCCATGCTACGGGGATGGGATTACACCATGCTATGGTAGAGTATATGTTTTGTTCAAGTAAAACAATATAATGTTAATAAACCTCCTGGGCGGATTGGTTTGATTGTCATCAGAGTGAAGAACAATGGTGGGGAATACCGCCCAGGGTACCAAGAAAGGATTGCTTTCTTTATATAGTAGCTTACGTGTGCAACTATATGGCAGTAAAAAATGGATGGCTGGTGGACTTAGTAGGTCGTGGTGACTCGAACCCAGCGTAGTCAGAGATGTAGTGAATGTTAGGTTGGACCGACGCGCAGTGGGGTTTGGGAAACTACTTCCTGAACAGTCTCTTCTTGGACTTCTCCCTATCATGACACAATATGAGTGTGATGGTACGAGCTGGGTTGGCCAGATCACATGGGTAAAGTGTACAAACCCCTACAGGATGTAAAACTAAGTGCTTAGTTGTGTCCTCGGTTTGAACAGTATGAGTTACTAGATATCGAGGCTATGACATATTTCTCACTCATCCTTATTTCTCAATTACTAAATTTGATGGGTGAACTTAATAGGTTGTTGTGATTAAAATTGGTTTAAAAGTAGGGTAAAACTATTTAAGAAAATGCAAGCTAACTAAAGCTCCACTTAGCCAAATAAGCATGTAGTTGCTAGGTTTTTTGTCAACCACTTTAGCCTA
The DNA here is from genome assembly GCA_910589775.1 of Avena eriantha. Taxonomy (NCBI): domain Eukaryota; kingdom Viridiplantae; phylum Streptophyta; class Magnoliopsida; order Poales; family Poaceae; genus Avena; species Avena eriantha. The sequence goes on along the minus strand of OU342743.1, from coordinate 180,009,248 downwards.
CTTGCCATACATTCAATGTATTGACCATTCACGGCTGCAACATTTCATGTTGCAGATTATATCGTTTCCGAGTGATTGTTATAGGTCGAGAGACTCCACTCAACAATTGTTCACATGTGGCACATTTGAAGGATGGAGATCTACCTTCTATTTGTTTCTGTTGTGTACTTGAATAATGTAATGTAAAATCTAGATCATATTTTTTTGTATTTATGATACATAGTTATATTTGATATCATATTATATTGTGTGTGCTAGTGAACTGATCTAGGGATTAGCACTATACACAGAAACTCATCCTTATCAGGAGAGGGTGGTACACCTAGCTAGATGGAAGATCAATCTGTAGATTACGCTGACTGTTGGAGATATGCCTAAGAGGCAATAATAAAAGTGATTATTATTATATCTTTGTGTTTATGATGAATGTTTATATCCCATGCTATAATTGTATTATTAGGAAACACTAATACATGTGTGTTTTGTAAACATGTGAGAGTCCCTAGTAAGCCTCTTGTTGAACTAGCTTGTTGATTGATTGATGATCATGGTTTCCTGATCATGGACATAAGGATGTGATTAATAACAAGATTATATCATTAGGAGAATGATGTGATAGACACACACCCATAGTAAGCGTAGCATAAGATCAAGTCATTAAGTTCGTATTGCTGTAAGCTTTCAAATACATAGTAACATAATCCTTCGACCATGAGGTTATGTTAATCACCATCGCCGGATGGATACTTTGATGACATCAAATGCCGCTTCGTAACTGGGTGGTTATAAAAGTGTCATTGGGTATTCTGAAAGTATGTGTTGAAGCACATGGACCAAGATTGGGATTTGTCCATCCATATGACGGATAGATATGTTCTAGGCCCTCTCGGTGGAATGTCATCTAGTTAGCTTGCAAGCATGTGACTAGGTCACAAGGGATGACATATCACGGAACGAGTAAAGAGTACTTATCAGTAACGAGGTAGAACTAGGTATGGAGATACCGACGATCAAACCTCGGATAAGTATAGTATCGCGAGACAAGGGGAATTGGTTTCGTATGTAAATGGTTCAATCGATCACGAAGTCATCGTTGAGTATGTGGGAGCCATTATGGATCTCCAGGTCCCGCTGATGGTTATTGATAGGAGACGTGTCTCTATCATGTCTACATATTCACGAACCGTAGGGTGACACACTTAAGGTTCGAAGTTGTTTTAAGTAGATATGGAATGTGCGTTGGAGACCGAATGTAGTTCGGAGTCTCGGAATGGATCCGGGACATCACGAGGAGATCCGGAATTGTCCGGAGAATAAGATTCATATATAGGGGATCATTTTCTGAGTTAGGAAATGTTCCGGAGTATTTGTATGAGGGTTCTAGAAGGTTTCGGAATGTTCTGAAAGGTTCTAGAGGATTTCTTGGAGTTTGCTTGAAAACCAAGAAAGGGTCAAAGGAAACCTAGTGGGGCAAGACACGGATTCATGGGGGAGGAGGACTCCTCCCCCCTTCCCACCGCCGGCCATAGGAGGGGAGTCCTACTAGGACTCCCCCTCCCCAGGCGCGCCTCCCCCCCCTTAAATAGAAGGGCAGGGGCGCCCCCTCCAAGCACTCTTCCACAACTCCAATCTCTGTCGCCTCTCTCCTCCACCTTTCTTCTGCACAGGCATAGGCGAAGCCCTACAGAATTCTCTACTCCACCACCACCACCACGCCGTCGTGCTGCTGGGTTTCCGTGGAGAAGATCTACTACCTCCGCTGCTCGCTGGAACGGGGAGAGGAAGGTCTGCTTCGACTCCGCACGTGTGACCGACTGCGGAAGCGCTGCCGAAACACGGCGCCGGAAGGATCGTACACTTGACCGACTGCGGAAGCGCTGCCGGAACGCGACGCCGGAAGGATTGTCCACACGATCTTGAGATCGGCAAGTGATCGACTACATCAACCATGAGATCTAATCTCGTTAACGCTTTTGGATCTACAAGGGTTAGTTCCCATCTATCTCGTTGCTCATGTCTAATAGATTAGATCTTGGCCTTTATCTAGATTAGATCTGGGTTTTGTTCGATCTTGCGGTAGAAATTTTTTGTTTTCCATGCTACAAACCCATCACTGACATCCATGTCGGAAAAAATATCCCTCATCGTATCCCCCAAGGGTGTACATCCCTCCATAAATAGTTCGCGAAACTTCACATGTTGTAGAAAGGACCATGAATGGAGAGTAGCCATAATAGATAACCTGCATATGAGAAGACAATTTATCGTCAATTTTTTTACCATTTCTGCATAGCCATAGCAACCAAATAATTTTAATTGCTCTCATACTAAACAGAATTTTGTATCTATTTGCAATATCTTGTAATCAGTTATCAAATACATTGGCAACACAGCAGGAAGGAGATATCAAATACATTGGCAACACAGCAGGAAGGAGATATCAAATACATTGGCAACACAGCAGGAAGGAGATAGTCTAGAAGCTACTTAGATGATTGACCATATAGAACGAGAAAAATTATATTAAAAGAATAAATGTTTAATTGTCTCATCCTGATGGTAAAAAACACATTGTTTACTTTCTTGTCAATTCTGTTTTACAAGATTATCTTTTGTGAGAGGAATCCCTCGACACAAATACCATGCTAATATGTTTATATTTTATGGTATTTTCATCTTTCAAATTTTATTATTATCATCAACCGGAATATCAGGTTGTACCAATGCTCTATACAAGTAGTTTACGAAGAATTTTACATTCTCGAGTAAATTCCACCTGAACTCATTAGAACCTTCAGAAAAGTGTATTGTGGTTAATCTATATAGAAGATCATTCCATGATGCCAGTTAGGCCCAATGAGGTTTTTTTAATGGATAAGGCCCCGAAGGGCGAGGAGCTTTCATTTCATCAGCGGTGGGTGAACATTTACAAACAGAACCTGGATGGAAAGGAAGAATACAATAAGGCCCTGACTATGTCGGCGTGACACGAGGCATTGGTGAAGACTCGGCCGACTTGGCCACAACGGAAGAAGACCGATTACCACGCAAAGGAGAATCTGCGGGCAGCACATCCACAAGCTCTATCTCGCAAGGAGTGGTAGGATTTGTATTAAAAGGCATAACTGCGATCAAAGGAAGAGCCCCCTGGCTAGAAGAAGACGGCGCCGAGTTGACATGACCCTGTGGCTGAAACAAAAGAGTGGTAGACACGTTACTCTGAGGTTTGTTCACAAAATCCAATGTATCCATAGCCTCCTCCCTAGTAGCAGATCTAGCTCCCGGCGACCCTGGGCGACTGCCCGGGCTCATCCGGCGACTTCCCTTTGCTAATCACAACAATTAGTACTAATCCATGCATGGGCAAATGCTGCCCATGGTCGTCTCTTCTAGCTATGCCTGAACAACATGTGTCGACTTGCTCTGCCACTGCTCCTCCCCAGACTTTCCTTTACCATCATCCTCATAATCATCATCACTCCTCTTCCACATAAAAGGTATAAAGTTCGGCTCCGTAATATAACCCTATGGCTCTCTACTGAAGCGGAACTCATACCCTTTCAGCTTTACCACAACATCCAAAGAAGTATAAAACTTCAAAGCATCTTTCTTCTTCAACAGAGCTTTTATATCAAAAATGGCTACAAGTATGCGAACCACTCATGGCCTTATCAGTTTAACAAGATCAATATCCAGAGTAGTGCCCATAAGAGAACCAACAGGCCACAGACCCAAAAAGAGTGCAAAGTATGTGATACCCCCTCCACATGCAACCACACCTTCTGAAGCTTGCACTTATGTGGAACCCCTTGTGTCCTATATGCAGAAACAGTGATATGTGCCTTGCTCAACGGTGTATATTAATATGGATCCCATCAACTCTGTGTAAGTCATCAAAGGAAGGGAAATTGATCAGGTAAGCATTCTCACCATAAGGCATAGCCTCCCACTTGCACTGAGACCCAACTGGGCACCTCCTGGCAATCTGTTTCTCAACAACATCCGCAGGAACCGCCTCACCAGTGACTTGCACATGAGCAATAGGCGATTGGTTTGGCGCAAGGTGCTCACGAACAACGCTATCAGGAATCTTGAGTATATTGTTGTCCCTGTGGTGTAACCTAGTACAGACTTTGGTCCTGATACTGATATATGCACATGGGTAATGTGGATGTAAATCAAGCTGCAATCCAGTATAATCTGTTAGTAACTTCTCAGAATTTATAATAGGGAGCAATTTGCTTCTTCGCTCCCCCATGCTAAATAGTCTACGCCACAAATTCTCGTGATTATGTCATTCATAGATTCTCGCGCGGCATAGAGATATTCTCGCGCGATTATGTCATTCATAGATTCTCACGATTATGTCATTCATAAATTCTCGTGCAGTATAGAATTTATATGGACGAAACAAATCAAAATACAGTCTAATATTTGAAACTCTTGTAAAAGATAACCCGTTAGTGAATATTTTGTAATAAAATATACGGTTTAAGAGCTAAGCATTTGAAAATTTTGAGCTTACAAGAAAAACATGGCATCAGCTGTTTTGTTTGTTTTTGTACGTGAAAGTGCATCTACGATCCCTATGGGGTTTTGGGTAATTAGTGACAAGAAAAGTATGGAACTCACACCACTTGTTAAAGTGTTGCAGATTTTAGTTTCTACAGTTAATTGTTTTAAGTCAATGTTGAAATGAGGTGACATCCTTGAAGAATGTAATTTTACGGTCGTACTGTCAAAGGGGGTATTTGACAAAACATGAGGCAAATGAACCTTTGAACGATCTCTCCAATAGCCTTCTATCTTTCTCCACAATCCTACACTCATGGGACCACCAGGTAGTTTTTCACGGTACCTACGAACCAGTGAGAATGACAGACACCAAGGTGTAAAAGAAATGACATACTAGCAGGAAACCCGGTTTATACACATTTGTGTTCACGTTTGTAGTATTACTGAGTTGGTTTCGACCCTCCAGAACTACCGAGTCTGTGTTTCCTAGTCTAGACAACACAACACTTTATAAGTCTAGCACTTCCCGAGTGAAGTTGATCTAGAACTTCCAAGCAGAGACTTACAGTTTTTAACTCTTTTTAGAGGTTGTTCTATTAGGTTCGGAGTCTCCAAGTTTCATCTCATTCCTCACTACTGAACATGATGTTCTCCCATGACAAATAACTTGTTTAACCCGGAACCTACGAGGTTTCCTTTCCAGTACCTCTAAATATTTTCCATTTTCGATGTTTTATCGTCAAGCTAGTACCACCGAGAGTTGGTCGGTACCTCTTGGGAGTTCGATTTTTGCGCTTGACTATTTCAATTTTGAACCAGTCTTTTGTCAGGATAATCAGTTACTTCTTCATGTAATGGTCAGATTTTCCCTTTGCCTACATACCCACAACTCATTTTCATCTACAATCACCAAACTTTAGTCGGGTGGATGGTGAAAAACTAACCAGTCTGCTTCTAACTGTGTAGCTCGTCAAAGAATTTTGAAGAGGCTTCCGTCAGAGTTTTTTTTTAATCAAAAATCCTGGTTTTGCTCTCTATCCACAACATCTGCAGTACCAAGTTAGCATAATGAAGTACTACTCCATCTCCATGTCTTTTGTGCTGGACTTGTGGAGCCTTGCAGTAAGTAGTGTACAATGGAACCATTGGCTGGACCTGCTGAATGAATTCCTGGTCGGTAGGTTGCAGCTGGACCTGCTGAATCTTGCTCCAGAGCCAGCCGAATTTACAGAGGAAAGCAGCATCAGCCTTGGCCTGCGACCAGAGGTTGTCCTCCCCTTTGAGCTAAAATTTGGGATAAAGCATTGGCACTGTACGTGTTATTTTCTGGTCCTGAATCCAGGCTGATCATCTCACCGTGCAGGTGTACAGGATGGAACAACACTGCACATGAACATGAGGGCTTCTTTTAACTGCACAAACATATCATCACTACGAACTTACATGAGCAAATTATCTCCAAGTTACATGAGCAAATTATCTCCAAGATCTTCATCGACGGACCGAATAAATTGCGGCAGAGGCAGATTGGGGAATCCATCCAGCAAATACTGCTCAGCCAGCACCTGATGCCTCTGCTGAGTAAATCGATGGGATACACACTTGATTACTTCATATATCAAAGGGAGAATACGGAGTAGTCAATAGGTACGGAAAATGATACAGGTGCACATTCATGTACAAAACCACTTGGGCATGTTAGTTTGCCGTCAAATTGACGGCTTGGAATATTTGCCTAAATAATCTTTCATGAAAGATGTACGCCATACTACGGTAGGCTCATGGGTAAGAACTTCCGCCAGAAGATGCCACAATTGGAACCAAATCACACTTTATCATCGTGAAACCACCACCTCGTCTCCTTCGGAGACCTCCCGTTGCGGCAGTTCCTGACATACCGATCGTTGTCGGTCGGACGTTCCTGCAACCGATATGTGTTAGTTAGATGGTTGTTTGTTTTAATCACGAGAGGATGCAGAGGGGCTGTGTAACCTTTGCTGGCGAACTTGACAACATAGACAAGATGCTGATGCAGACGGAACTGACCGTCATCGCTGGCGACCAAGAGTCATACAATATATCTGCAGACAAGTGAACACACAGAAAGCTGGTATTTCAGGGATTTTGGCACATCAAAATACACCACGGGAGCAGGTCAAAAGATGACAGTTGTTAAATAAAAATAGACACCTGACAAGTATTTGAGAACCCACACAAACAAAATGCATCATTTTGTTGTTGATTATGTTCAAAGGATCAGACACAACCTTGAAGGCCTGAATAGGTTTCTAAAATAATGCATATGAAAAAAAAGAATGCAGCAGCTAACTTTCACGGCTCGACCTTGCATTAAACAAGCTATGGCGCAAAAGGGACTGGATATTTACCAAACATCCAGATAACTGTATTCATCTTAGAAAGACATTAACTTGACAATATAGTGAGCCGTCTTGTCTTATATTGTTTAATAATTTAACCTAGAAATATTATAAGTGAATTGATCAAAGTTCAGCGGAATAATGGATAGTAAGTAATTGGATTAAGCCAGGAAGACTTATGACACATGGAATGTGGAAATTCACTGTAGTACATTATATCAAGTGCATTAAAAGTAAATATACTTGCTTCAGGGGAAAAGAAACAAAATAACCCTAGTGACTGTCAACATTTGGCAATATCAATGGAAATACAATGAATACTCGGTCATGCTTGTCATGGTCAATCAAACTAGGTTCATAATTTGACATAGTTCGGTTATTTGAAAGAAACAATGATTGTCCATTTGTGCGTAGTAAAATGTAGTCCCTCCGTCCCATAATATAAAATGCTATTACAGCCAACATGTGTATATTGGTTGTAATAACATTTTATATTATGGGACGAAAGGAGTACAAGTTACAGGGCCTCGCCTAAAAACACATGTTCTTTTTATCTCTTTTTTAGGCGACATGTTTTTTTGTTAACAAATGGCACTTCCTCGGGTATATTGAGCTGTAATAACCATAAGATTATTTAATCATCAAAGGAAGGTCAGCAAGCTCAGCGACACACTACTGCATGATTCAGTTCATCGGTATCTCTGATTTGTGTTGGCATTAACACAGTAGCATTGTACTGGACAATCAGATACCGATGGTACCCATCCATTTCATTAAGAGGCATTGCCAAAGCTATAAATGCTCCTTTGATTCATAGGATAGGAAAATGATAGGAATAGAAAATACATAGGATTGGGATGCCGTGCCTACTTGAATCCTATGGAAAGATGAATTCGCTACAAAATTTTCCATGAGGTATGACCTAATGCCCTATGGGATATGTTCCTATGGATCAAACAGCTTGTGTAGGAAAATTTCCATAGGATCCAAATCCGAAACAATTCCTATGCAAACCCTATGACTCAAAGGAGCCCTAGATGGAAACTGTAAGATAGGAAGCAGTGCCATCATAATTCACAGGTAAAACTGACATGACTATGAGCATCTGCATAAGCTAGTGTAAGATGGTCGCAATTTTATAGGATGTTTTTCCTGCATGCCCATAAACTATGGAAGACTGTAGTTACTATACTAGTGTTTGATTAATAATTATCTTTTAGTTAATCAGCAGAAGAATTTTTAAAAAAGTACAGTGGGTTTCATCTGGAGACACATATTTAATGGCTTGACCTCCATCTAAAGAAAACTCATGTGTACCATTGGATGAATTACAGATTCCAGATTTGACAGGATAAATCGCAACAACAGGCCTAATAAGATCGATCGCTAGGATATTTTTGCCTATTAACCCTATATAGCTCCAGCTTAATTAATCCAAAGCCTTTATGAACAGACCCAACATCACATCAAGGTGAGTGTCCCATTCCTAACTAGGAACATAATGACACATTTGTGGAGCAACCTGTCAAAAAAGTTGCAGCTGTGTAGGTTAAGTAGCCAAAGCTGGTTTAGAAAATTACAACAAACTGACTAATGTGTTGTCTTAAATCTAAGCATAGCATACTTGGCCTCGATGGAGGCACTCTTATGAAAATGTTAGAATAAATATGAAAAGAATGGCTTCAACACAAACGACACACAGGAAAAACTATGACATAAAAAGGTTAGGCAATGGACTTTGATATTTGCCAATCAAACGTGCAAACTGCAAAGCATCAAACATAAAACTAGTCAAAGTGTTAACAGGAGGACACGACAATTATACCTAAACAGATGTGCCCGTTGCTGTAAATATGTGGATGCATCGGTGCGGGATGCATAAATATAACCTGCACCAAGAAACATCCATCAGATGACCAAAACAGCCGTAGTCCAACAGGTAAGGTACAAACTAAATGAAGTAGCAAGAAGAAGATATCTCACCTGGGGAGCCTCCATGGGATAATGCTCCGGGAAGTCCACCTGCAGCTGGTACTTCTCGCCGGCGTAGAGCGTCCCCTCCGCCCCGGACACCTCGACTACCCACCTTTTGTTGTGCCATCACCATCATGGTTTTCACATATGCTTTTGTTTGGTATATATAAAACAGATAACGAAAAACGAAAATGCAGAGAAGATAAATTTGTTTGGAAACGGTAGTAACGTGGATAAACTGCAAATCGTCCGCGGGAATTTCACAGCTACAGAGCCGAAAGAGGCTGAACCGGTCTCGGATTCGGCAGTAATTCGATCATGGCGAAATTCAACCCGCGGTTTGACCATATCTACTCTATAGACAGAAAAGGAAAAAACAAGCAGCAGAAGTATATGGCCTAGAAAGGAAAAAACTGATTGGATTGCTCGTGCAGCGAGAATAGAGGAGAAGAGAGGCGGAAGGGGGGGTGGGGGCAGGCACCTCTGGAGGTTGTCGGAGACCTTGTAACTGAAGCCGCCGGGAGGGCTGGCCTGCCACTCCGCGAGCTCCTTCTGCAGCCGATTGCACGCGATCTTGCTCAGCACCTGCGCACAGAGACACGCCCAACCAACAAGTATCAGCAACGAAGACCAGCGGGAAGTCCGTCGGCTGAATCGGGCGCCACCGCGTCTGTGGGCGGGGCGGCGAATCGGACGGGGCTAGATCGGGCGGGGATCGGGGAGATCGGAATGGGCGGCGGCCGGAGGGGAGGGTTAGGGTTTGGTACCTTGCGGGAAGGGGAGGAGGAGCTCGTCATGGATGGTGCGCTGGGTTCTCGCCGAAGCCGAAGGAGGGGGGGGGAAAGGGGGGCAGCGAATACGATACGTGGGGAGTGCGCGTGGGTGTATCGGTGCGGTGGGACGGGGCGGGGATGCCGATGGAGGGGGGAGAAGACGAGGACTCGAGGAGGGGAAACGGGAGTCAGTCAAGTGGGCCCTCCCTTCCCTGGCCGGCTTAAATTCCTTTTCAAACTCTCCGTTCGAAAACTTCCACGGATTCGATGCTGATTCTCTTCGTCTCCTGCTAAAAAAAGTTTATGTTTCACTTTTCATCTGAAGGGTGTGTTCTAGTCTTCTAGAAAAAAGTTTTACCTGGGGATGAAAAAAAAGGAAGAAAATGAATTTTCACAGCTCATTTGGCATCTTATCTGCATTGTGTCGTTCGAATAAGGACCTTTGACACTAGAAGATACGAAAGAGACAAGTCACTAGTCAGGGACTCAGGGTTACCTTTCTCAGTTTCTCGGTGAGGTCACTGTTCATGATCAGAACATCCGTGCCGTTCCAATATCTTCCGATAGGTGACAACGAGCATTCTTCTTTTTTGGCAACACAATGTGAGCAAGGCGCATGCAGCAAATGACTATTGTATATTGGTATATTTTTTAATTAGTACGAAGTCAATGTACGGACTTTGCACAATCCAACAAGGAAAATGAGCCCTAACTCCATACAACGAAAAGAGTACTGGTTTCGGAGCTTCTCCCATCATTGTTTCTCCTCGCCCAAATTCATAAGATTGCTTCGTCATAAGAATAAGCTTAAAAGAAGTGGCCTAAATTTGTTTCTTCGAATTAAGCACTCGTGTGCCTCAGTTGGCCTCTTAGAGGTGGAGCCTGTGGATAAATACGTTAAATGTGTAGTTTGGCCCGGCAAAGTATCTTCGCGAAAGAGGAGGACGACGCGAGGGGGAAGGGTTCGGGCTCCACTCCCACATATGACGTGATTTGTCGCCCCCCGAAGATAGTAAATGACAATACTATTTTATTAATTATGAGAAAACAAATGTTCACAGTACTTTGCATAACTCAACACATAGAACAAACTCAATAAGCCGAAAATATAGGTTTTTAGTAGCCTCTCCCACTGGAAGCCATAAGTCACCTCCTCTATTATGTAGCATAAAATAAAATAAAGTGGCCTAAATTTTATTCCTTCAAACTAAGTGCTCTTTGCCCTCAAGAAATTGGATTTAGGTATCGCGCTAGTTAATAGCCGAGTGGCACTCCCTAAAACCCTAACCCTCTCCTGAGCCTCCCTCTCCCGAGCCGCCCCTAGGCGACTCTGGCGGCTCCGGAGGGCCTCTTCTTCGTCCTCCCCTAAGACCCCCCCCCCCCCAACCCTCACCGTGTTGGCCGCCGCTGCTGCCGACTCCGGCGGCGGTGGCGGCACCCCGTCCATCAAAGATGGGGGGCAGGAGAGGGGTTGCAGCGGTGTTCACATGGGAGAGGTGCGGCATGGCCATCTTGACCGGGGCCTGAGGATCTCCGACGGCCGACGAGGGGATGGAGGCGCACCGCCGGTTGCCCTCTCCTCCTCTATTGGTGCTGCACGGAGATGACGGGCGGTGTGGAGGCTGCTCATCTACTGCAAATAATGGCGGCGGTCCTAGGATTGCTCTCGCGCCAAGACGATGATCTACTTGTTCCTTGCCCTCTTTGATTTGGTCGGAGTGGCGAGTTCCGGAAGGCTTCGCTGGTGAACTATCATGGGCAAATCATGCCTGGAGATTGCCGGATTGGAGGGATTCGGTCATGCGCACCCATGTTTTACTTTGACCGTGTGGGTTCAGATGGAGTGCTTCGAAGCTCTCTTGGCTGTTAATATCAGGGCATATTCTCGTTCCATGGTGTTGAGGGAGAATGTCACGGAGATCGAGATTTGAGGACTGACAATGGTGGTTCAAGTTTGGGTGGTGATGAGGAATTGTCTTGGTGACTCGTGACTTGGAGCAGTGGCATGCAAGTGGGGGCAACTGCACAGGAAGGTTCATAGTCCTACCTTTCAGGGTGAAAACCTAGGGTCTGGCATTAATTGGTTGTGCCTGGCAATGGCCTTGTTGAAGGTATTGTTTTGAGAGCGTGGACTTTTTCAGGGTGAAAACCTAAGATCTATGATCGAGTGGTGACGGTGGTTGTGCATTGTTCCCTTCTTGGAGGCATCGCTTTTGGAGAAATTGGACTTCTGGTGCTGTCTTGGTGGTGGTAGTACCGTTGTTTCAACGAATAGGTCACTCTAGCGGGACTTTTCTTTTTTGTAATTCTTCTTTCTTTTTTTGGATGTGTGCATCTGTATAGCCGCTAAGGCAATGCGTTATTGCAGAGGCTGGATGTAATTGATATCTTGTGATATTACTATATGCTCCTTTAAAAAAAGTGCTCTTTGCCGCCAGGAGAGGCGGTTGGAACAGGAGAGAAAACCCATCTAGGGTTCCGCACCCCTCGACCAGCGACATCGCCGGTCCGCTCCACCTCCGGTGGCCCTAGGGTCTTGGAGGTGTGGCAGACCACGACCTCTCGCGGCGGGAGGTTTTCTGTTCTTTGTTTCATCTGCTTTTTAGTGTTTTTTCGGGATGTTGAGGCGATGTCTATGTTCTGAAGTCAGAATAAAGTCCTCCCCACTCTATCCTCGCTCCGATGGTGCATCTAGCGGTAATGGAGAATGCGTGGAGTCGTTTGTCTGGCAGATCTCCTGGGATTCTGTTTGTTTTTGTGTTCGTCGGTTTGTTTTCAGGTCAGTTTCTTTCGATCTACGGATGTCATCATTGGTGATGGTTGATGCTCTAGTGCGCTGATCCATTGTGTCCTTAGCACGACGACTTTCCGTCTGTCCATTACAAGAAACTCTACTACGGCAAGCTTTGCCCGGCTCTGGTGATGGAGGGGCGAGTACAACAGCGCACATTCGGCTCGTGCTAGTGTTTGTAGTCGTTACTAGGTGGTCTAATGACCTATTTGTAATTTTTATTACTTTTAATTCTTTTTGTACCGTCGTTGATGATTATCAATAAATTGGTGGAATTTCGCAAAAAAAACTAAGTTCTATTTGGTGGATCCATTAATCTCTCTCCCTAAAACCAGTGGATCGATGTATTAAATGTGTAGTTTGACCTGGCACAATATCGCCATCAAAGAGGAGGATGGCACAAGGGAGAATGGTTTGGTCTCCACTCCCGTACAGGAGGTGTTTTGTTCTCCCTTCCCCAAAGCTAGTAATGTTTGGAATCATAAGTTATTCATCTCCAGTGGCTATCTCTTCTCGAGTCTCGACAATATACAAATGTATTGTGCTCTATGGGCCTTTTTGATTTCTCGATCTTCTTCGTGCTCCACATCTTCATCCTTATTTTTTCTAGATCATGCATACTAATTTCTACGAGGAAGCTACACATTGTTGTTTTCCTTACTAGGGAACTTGGCATGGCGTGACGCTCCTTCGGAGGCAATATCGTGAAATTATCGGTTAAAATTGTTGCTAGAGATTACACCCTATGCAATGTATTATTGTTTTCTGAAGTTGGACGGAAGAAAACAGTAATACTATTTGCATATAAAAAAGACAATAGATGGTACAATTAGTATGGAAGAATAAAAAAATATAACAAAATTGAATCGCTGCTTGTTAACTATAGCTAGAAAATTATTCACCATTAGAAAAGTACTCAAGGGTAACTACCGTATGAAAATTACAGATGCGAAAGTGCAAGGGAAAAATACTGCTAAAGAATATGAAATAATCTAAAAGAAACACCTCCACTAAAGAATATGAAATAACCTAAAAAACTATTGTTGGCGAACTAAGGTTATACAATTATACACATGCGAGATGTTACCATGGATTAACTACCGACGGAAAATTACGGCCAGAAACTTATTTTAGAAAAGTACCTTTGAATAATAAAAAATGGAACAAAAAATATTGTTGTAGACATAGAATACCGCTGCAAAATGGCCGAGAAGTTGTGTCACAAAATTAAGTAGAAAAATTACGGCCGGGAAAAGTGGGCCAGAAAATTTAAGCCGAATAGTTAGAAAAGTTGAAGGTAAAAAATATCGGTTAAGTCAAGAAAATTTTAGCTGAAAAATTATGTTGCGTCTACGCGTCGTGGCACACGATTGGGCAAAATTAGGCGATAAATAGTGCACGCGCTGCAGCGGGCCGCCGGATCAAACGGCCCAAAAAGGTGGTCCAGCAAATTTAAGCCAAATAGTTAAAAAAGATGAAAGTAAAAAATATCGGTTAGGATAAAAAAAATTAGCCAAAAAGTTGTGTTGCGTCTACGTGACGTGGCACGCGTTTGAACAAAATTAGACAACGAATAATACATGCAAATTGTGTTGTGTGTACGTAATGTGGCACGCAATTGGTAAAATTAGACGATAAATAGTACACGCGCGGACGCGGGTCATTGGATCGAACGGCCAAAAAAGATGGATCGAAAAATTTAAGGCAAATAGTAAGAAAATATGAACGTAAAGAAATGTTGATTAAAACAAGAACATTTTAACTGAAAAGTTATCTTGCGTCTAAGTGACGTAGCACGAGTTTGATAAAATTAGACAACGAATAATACATGCTCGAACGTGGGCCGCTGGATCGAAGATGGACGGTCGAGAATGGGTCGCGCCCTATTCATGCACGCGACAAACAATGCCACACCACGGACGCGCAACATGCCGAGAATCCCACGCGCCTTACTATATACTAGCTGGTGCCAGCGCGGCGCCACGCCACGCCCTTGGGGATGCCATGAGTTAAAGAGTAAGAGTGTTTCCGTAGTCCATTATAACAACATGTTAAGCACATGAGCTTTTAAGGAAAGCTCTACTACCAATTCAATGGAAATATGGCATATCATTACATTTTGTAATAGCATTGTGTTTGGAAGACTGCTACACCAGAACACAGTGCTGCATGCCGAGTTTCCTTTTCATGAAAACCCACGTGCAGTCTAGATGGCATGGAAAAAGATGCACGCTGAAATGATACCAAAGGCAATGCAATTTTATGGTTATAAACTCTTAAGAAAAAGTATAAGTAAATGTCAATTTTTTTAAGTTACAACCACTTTTAATTTGGATCAAATTGGAATTGAAAACACTGACGGAGATCACATCAAGATTGATACAAAAATAAGTAGAATACATATGTGAAGCAAATATGCCTATTGCGTGATATTTCTGGACTTAATTAAGTCACCGTTGCAAAATAGCTCAAGCTCACGGCTCCACTGCCAATTTGTGTATGACTCCGCCAAGACACAACTCAGCGAGTTTTGTTACACTTCCCAGACAATAAAGAAGTTTAGAGTATTTTCCCATTCCAAACCTTTTCGATAGATTTGAACAGGCCTTCCAGGTGAGTCCAGAATCCCCCTCAGAACAGCTTCAGCTGCAAATCAGTCACCCACCAAGATACATAAGTGATGGATATACAACCAGTGACATCGCGTCAACAACGGCTAAAGTTTTCAGCATATGTTGTTGATGTTGTTTTCTTACTAAACTTAGCCTGTTAGATCTCAAAGGAGTTGGCGAAGAGGTCTCTGGGGACGGACCAGTCATAACGCTAGATCGTGCCAACAAACATATTAGCCAGAGGCAACACCTCGTGAACAATTGAAGAGATAATATTTGGGGAAGATAAACCCCATAAGACATGGCAATATCTACATTCTGGTCTCAATGCGAATGCAAATCATCAAATAATGTGAAACAGAAACAACAGGCATAGCACTAAGCACTGAGCTGAGATGCTAAATTTGAAATAATTGAAACAAAGATACCCCAAAAGCCTACCAATTTGCCGAAACAATGAAGAAATGGCAAGGGTTGATGTCGCTGCTCTTCCCCGAACACGGCGGTTGCGAGCAACATCTTGGAGTTGCCGACAAAGAGCATATAAACCCAAAAAAGTGAAATCTTAACAAAAACACCAAAAAATAATATAAACTCGTCAGTGGTCAGGGCTGTCCCACATAGCTCCAGGGCTAAACCACAGTGCATTAGACACTCGCATTTTTCTCTCCAATTCTCAGCTTTGGCAAACTTTGCAACTACCTATCAAACCACAAGATGGGTTGTGACATGGGTATACCCTACAGGTACTCGAACTTGGTATATACGGTCCAAATACATACAGGCCCACGGTGTCGCCAAGGCCCAAACAAGGGACTCGAGTGGCCTACGGACTCTCGATTGCTTGAAGAACAAGAAGAAGTTAGAGATAGAAAGTTTGAAGGGGAAAAACCCTAACTTGTAACCGACTCGACCTGCTATCCGAGACCTAGCCTATCTATATAAAGGCTAGGAGGGGACGGCGAGGAGGACACATGCAACCCTAGTTTCCACAACCCTCGCCAGATTGCATCTGCGCACCATTGTAACTTTTGACTCCTTCGATAATTCCACGAGCAGACAAGCAGGAGTAGGGACCTCTACGATGCCTGAACCTGGGTAAAACCTTTATCCCCTGTGTGCTTGTTTGCTAGCCGATAGATGTCTCCAGCACTCCCTCCTTCTCCAAAACCCAAGTCCCTAACAATGGGCATTGATGAGTTAAACCCTCGTCAATTGGCGTCGTCTGTGGGAATTGGAAGTGCTGATCTTGCGGCTTCTTCGGCCCCATCAACTGCGATCTACAACTCCGCGACAGCAGAGATTCGCCAGCTCTTCGGTGCCTTCGACTTCACCGTCCACACGCCGGCCACCCGCCCGGCCTTCGAGTCTGTGGGCGACGGAATCAGCCTGGCGATTGGGAGCTTCCGCTTCCAAGTTGGTCAGATGGGCACGCTTCGCATGCCTGATCAGCCGACAGTACCGGCGATTGCCCCGGCATCATGGTTCCCTCCATCGATCGGCACCCTCAGTGAGCTCAACGCCCAGGTGGCAGTCGAGAATACGATCAGCGACAGCAGTCACGATTCCGATCTAAGCGATCTGGCCACTGAAGATGGAACCTACGGTTCCGGATCTGAAAGTTGTGGAAGCAACAGCTTCCCCAATCACTTCATGTGCGCCGTCATCAACGCAGGCGACACCTCCGCCAATCGCGACAACGGTGGTAACACCGGTAACGGCACCGATCCACCCAACGCTGGCAATGGTGGCAACGGTGGTAATGGCGGCAACCGCGCTCCCGTTAACAACGGAGGAGCATTCGAACCTCCCAGCATAATCAATGAGCAAACCGGCGAACGCGTCGTAATCAAGCTCAACGAGCAGGAGTGGGATCGCTGCCACGAAGCCCTACGGGGCACACCTCTACCCTTTGGGTCCCTGCAGGAACTGTTGATGGGCTATCACTGGCTCCTGAAGGAAGAATTCAAGCGCCAATTGTAAACAATCGCGCAACTTGAGGCGCGTAAAAAGGCAGCGGACGAATCGAGCCTTCGTCGCGCTGGGCTCTCCTCCTACGGAGGATCCTCCTCAAGGGGCAACGAGTACCTCGACAAGAAGAGGCAATCGTGGATGGCTCATCTTACCGTGCAAGAGCGCATAGAAGCCGCGAAAGTCCTCGACTTCAGCTCTATGACAGTCGACACGAGGGTCAACGTGGTCCTCAGGACGCCGCAGGCTGCGGTGACGGCATCCACCATGTACCTCCTCAATAACTAGCCGCCAGCTGGAGATCCTCGAACTGCCATGCACCGATCTACGATCGCGGGCTTGGGATTAATTGAGGCCGCCCTCGACAAGGCGCCAACACCAGACCCAAAAAAAGGGCAAAGCGCTAGAAAAGCGCCACTCCTCACCCTCATCCAGCGACGATAGTCACGACCTGTCTCGGCGCCGCCGCTCACGGCGACATGATTGTGACTACGATGCGCGCGACGACCTCACACAGCGCAAGATCGACAAGTCAAGGGCACGACGTGCCCGGTCGACTGACATGGAAGAGGAAGATGGGGAGCTCTGCGGTGCCAGATACTTCAGCAGATCCATCAGGCAGAAACGAATGCCTAAAGGGTTTAAACTCCCGTGGAGAACCCGAAATTCGACGGTCTACAGGACCCCAAGATCTGGCTGGAGGATCACATCTCCTCCGTTAGACTCCACGGAGGCAGTCGAAGCACTGCCATGCAATGCTTGCAGCTACAGCTGCAGGGCGCCGCCCGAGCATGGCTCAATAACCTCCCACGCGGATCCATTCGCAGTTGGGATGAGCTGGTTTACAGCTTCGTGTGCAACTTTAAGGGTACGCACAAACGACCCGCATCAATCGAAGAGCTGAGATGCTGCCAGCAAAGATCTAGCGAATCGTTGCGCTCCTACATCCAAAGGTGGTCCATCATCAAGAACTCTGCGGAGAACATCTTGGAAGACCGCGCGATTGATGCATTCAACGGTGGTGTCCGCCGCCTAGAGCTCAGGGAGTAGCGGATACCGCAGCAGCGGATACCGCGACTCCGGGAAAACCACGCAAGTATGGCAACGCCGCACTCGCGATGAAGCACCCGCGACCTCCATCGAGGACAAATTGTCCGGGCCATGCATGGTACACTTCTACATCGACAAGCATGATGGCAAGAGAAAGTCCAGCCACCTCTTCAAGGACTGCCGCGAGTTCCTCAAGCTACACGAGGGATTGGTTCGGATGAACCGCAATGCAGTCGAAAGAGGCTACGGAGCCGCTCTAGGCGCCGTGGCACATGGCGCACCACCACCACCTGGGCCACCCCCGAACAGAGCCGCACCGGACCAGCAACACGGGGGCGAACCGTACCCACGGGCCATGGGTACCATGATGATCCAAAAGGGGCGCCCCTCCAACAGGGTGCAGAAGGCCATCACTCGCCAAGTTAACTTGGCCACACACTCGCCACCATCCACCACTGAGTACCTCAGTGGCAGCGAGTCATGCATCACCTTCGACAAACGCGACCACCCGCCTCAGATACCTCGCCCAGGTCATTGCCCCCTTGTACTCGAGGCGCAAATTGGAGGTTTCGACATGAGTCGCGTCTTCATGGATGGCGGAAGCGGCATCAACCTCATATTCGCGAGTACCTTGCGAGCAATAAGGATCCCTCTAACATGCTTGGAGGCATCGGACACAACGTTCCACGGCATCGTCCCAGGGAAAGGCGTATACCCCCTGGGCAAAATCAACCTCGATGTCATCTTCGGCACGCCGAAGAACTTCCGGCGCGAGCGCATCGACTTTGAGGTCGTCGACTGGCCCTCACAATACCATTGCATCCTTGGGCGCGTCGCATTCGCTAGGTTCATGGCAGTGCCCCACTACGCCTACCTGCAGATGAAAATGCCAGGTCCCAACGGCGTCATAACGATCAACGGGAGCTTTGAGCGATTTGACAGTTGCAACAGAGAATTCAACAGAATCTCCCAGTCCTTCGGCATGCAGGAGGAACTCGCAAGACTAAAAGAGACGACAGACAACAGTCTGCCTCCCCTGAGTAGGCCAAGCTCACCTGACCTCTCCTTCGACTCATCTGTGCACACAAAGAAGGTGCAGGTCCATCCATCGGATCCCGCCAAGACGGCCCTCATCGCCAACAACTTGAGTCCCGCATAGGAACTCGCGCTCGTCGAATTCCTCCGTGAGCACTGGGAAATTTTTCCCTGGTGTCCTGCGGACATGCCAGGAGTTCCCAGGGAATTCGCCGAGCACGCACTCAACATCAACCCCGACGCAAGGCCAGTCAAGCAAACAATCAGGTGATTGTCTGAGCCACGAGCACAGGCAGTCGGAATGGAGATCAACAGACTCCTCGAGGCCAAGTTCATACGCGAGATCAAGGAAAGCACTTGGCTCGCCAATACGGTGCTGGTACCAAAAAAGGACACGGATATCCTACGGATGTGCGTGGACTTCACTTCTTTAAACAAGCACTGCCCAAAAGATCACTTCCCGCTGCCATGAATCGACCAGATCATCGACTCCACCGCTGGATGCGAGCGCCTCTGCTTCCTCGACGCCTACTCAGGCTATAATCAAATTCGAATGAAGGAGGAAGACGAGGAGAAAACAGCGTTTACAACGCCCTTTGGTGTGTTCTGCCACAACACAATGCCCTTCGGGCTAAAAAACGTGGGAGCCACCTATCAGCGGTGCATGCAGGCTTGCCTCAAGGAACAACTGGGTCGCAACATCCAAGTCTATGTCGACGACATAGTAATCAAGACCAAGGAGGAAGCCTCTCTAATCGACGATTTGCGCGAAACCTTCGCCAACCTCGATCGCTACCGGATCAAGCTCAATCCGGACAAATGCGCCTTCGGCGTACCATTTGGGCAGCTACTCGGATATCTCATCTCCGCGAGGGGAATCGAGGCGAACCCGAAGAAGATAAAGCCATACTGACCATGGAGAAGCCGAAGAACATAAGAGGCGTCCAGCAACTGGACGGACGAATCGCGGCCCTCAGTCGATTTATCAGTCAGATGGGTGAAAAGGCACTGCCCTTCTACCAGCTCCTCCGCAAAGCTGAAAAATTCGAGTGGAGCAATGAAGCGCAAGAAGCATTCGAAGATCTCAAGAGCCTTCTATCCACTTCGCCAGTACTGGTGACTCCACGAGAAAGGGAACCACTGTTGCTGTACATCTCCGCCACCAACCAGGTGGTCAGCACAGTGCTCGTCGTCGAGCGAGCTGAGGAAAACAAGGTCCACGACGTACAACGCCCGGTATACTACCTCAGCGAGGTCCTCACGCCAACAAAATAGCGGTACCCGCACTACCAGAAGCTGGCGTACGACGTCTTTATGACCGCTCGGCGACTGCGCCACTACTTCCAGGAACACCCAATCGTGGTAGTCAACGACGCCCCGTTGGGACATATCCTCAATAACCCCGACGCCACGGGGCGAGTCGCGCTTTGGGGAATAGAATTGTCTCCACGAGACATCACATTTGAAAAGCGCGACGCAATCAAGTCGCAAGTTCTCCCTGACTTCCTCGTGCACTGGATGGAGAACCAACTGCCGGACAAGACAGATATGTACTACCTCTGGACAATGCACTTCGATGAGTCCAAGCGGAAAGACGGAGCAGGCGCAGGTGTCATACTGACATCACCTCAAGGGGACAAGTTGAAGTATATCCTGCGAATGCAGTTCACGATACACTCGAAGGAGACTTTGATGGTTGCGAGCTGCGACACGTAGGTCGCGAAAGCAACGAAGAGGTGGATGCACTCGCCAACATAGGCTCTACCTGCGCCCCCATACCACCTAGGGTATTTCTCGAGCGCATATGCGAACGCTCCATCAAGCCAAAGGCCGCAGAGAAGAAAACAAGCGCAGCAACGGACTCGGGGGCTACGGCACCCAATGAGCCAATGGCACTCGATGACTTGGAGCTGGACACCGGACTCGAAGGACCAATGAGCGTCATGCTGATTGAACAATCATGGACGCAGCCGTACATCACGTACCTCCTCAGCAAGAAGCTACCGGACGATCCGACAGATGCACGGCACATCGCACGGCGATCCAATGCATTCACTGTTATCAATGGCGAACTGTATAAACGCAGCATCACAGGAGTACTCCAACGATGCGTTTCCATGGCCGATGGAAAAGCAGTTCTCCTCGATATCCATGAAGGGACCTGCGGACACCACGCGGCAGTCGCGCCCTCGTTGCCAAAGCTCTACGAGCTAGATTCTACTGGCCTACGGCCATGCGCGACGCCAAGGACATAGTTCAAAAATGCAATGCTTGCCAGCGATTCGCGGATAAGCCGCACGCACCAGGCGCAGAGCTACGACCAATCCCATTGGCATGGCCCTTCGCATAGTGGGGGCTCGACATGGTCGGCAAGCTTCCAAGGTCCTCGCGAGGAGGCTACGTCTACCTCTTGGTCGTAGTCGACAAATTCACCAAGTGGATTGAGGCCATGCCAGTAACCAACCAATCCGCGCACAGCGCAGTCAAATTCTTTGAGTCCATCGTCTACCGCTTCGGGGTGCGACACAGCATCATCACCGACAACGGGGCGAACTTCACATCCAAGGAGTTCCAAGAATTCTGCGATAACCTAGGGATCAACATCAGCTACGCCTCAGTAGCGCATCCACAGACCAACGGTAAGGTAGAAAAGGAAAACGGGCTTGTCTGCAGCGGCATCAAGAAGCGACTCCTCCGGCCACTCAAACAAGCCGCGGGTTGCTGGCCGGACGAACTGCAATCCGTACTCTGGAGCCTATGTACAACTCCAAACAGCGCCACGGGCTACACACCATTTTTTATGGTGCACGGAGCAGAGGCAGTACTACCAGCCGAGGTACGGTACAAGGCGCCGCGCGTGGTCGCTTACAGCGAACAAGAGTCATCCCTCACACTCGAAGACTCTGTTGACCTCCTTGACGAAGCAAGGGAAATCGTCGCGGAAAGATCAACGATCTACCAGCAGAACCTGCGCAACTACCACAGTAGAAGGCTTTGCCCCAGATCCTTCGTCGAAGGCAACCTGGTCCTACGACTGAAGTAGTAGGGGCATCTCAAGCTCGAGTCCCCCTGGGAAGGACCGTACATGATTACAGAAGTAATCCCAGGTGGCGCCTATCGCCTTCAAGATTTAGAGACAGGAGTCGCATACTCCAACCCCTGGAACGTCACACAACCGCGACGCTTCTACCCCTAGTCGCTTTTTTACTTTTACATCGCAAATAAGGCTACTCAGCCAAGGCTACTTAGCCACACATTGTACCCTGCACTGTTCTTCGAATAAATAAAAGCTAAGTGCCCAAAACTCTGTGTTCTCCTTCACTTTGTCAATTTATGTACTCGGGGGCTACGCCACCCTATACACATCTGTTCTTCGAACCAAAAAATGATATCCTGAGTAGCTGGTACATCAATCGAACCCCTTAACACAACCCCAACTCAGCCGCAACGCACCTGACAGGTTGACAAAGGGACTGAGATAAAACATGGCCAGCTAACGAAAAGGACTCGCATAGTGCAACGCACCTCATGCTAACAAAGCTCTTTGTACACATTTGACAATAAATTATCTACAACATTTATATGAACTTTACAACACAAGTACATTTATGTGCAGGATACAAACTAAGCTATTACTGCAGCAGAAGAACGTTGGTTTGTTCCTCGAAGAAGTCGACGATCTCTTCTGCTGGGCGGTCCACCGCCTGATAGTGCGACACCATATTCCAAGCAGAACCTGCTGGCGGTGCTGGCGGCCCAGACCCAATGGCGGCAACATCTACGTCAGGCCTGTGCAATCGCACCATTGAGAGAGCAGCCTTGGCACCAGCCACCAACTGCTGTCTCACGCACTAGCGAACCGCGGACAGATCTTGAAATTTGGTAAGGAGAGCCAGCAGGCTTGATGGAGTGTCATCCAGCGGAAACATCGCCCGATAAATGTTCTTTAAGCACGACTGCGACTTCTTCAGAAAGAGCAGCACCCGCGATGCACGATCCTGTAGGGTCGCCAGCGCAGTCGCACGATCATGATCTACCTAGAAGTATCCACTCTCTTGAAGCTGCTCCTGGGTGAGATCATGCAGGCGAATAGCAATTCTATCCTTCTCCTCATGCGGATGACGCGCGCTAACAACTACACAAAGCAGCATCAGCAGCATGAGTACAATGTACCACTGCGAGTGGCTACAAGGAAAAGATGAGAACAAGCAAACTAACACTTAAATTGGTCGCCCAGCTGCGTCACCTCGCCAAGCAGATATTGCTCTCGGGCAGCGGCTTTTTCCGCTTTCGACTTCCACGCGTCCGCGCTACCGCGGAGCACGGGCAACTCACGCTCCAGCTGCTTCACACGATCAAGAAGTCGCGAAAGCAAGGATAGCTCCTCTACCCTGGAGCGCGGCGGTGCCACAAGTCAAGATAGAAGCAAATAAGATGACCAAATCAAGAGATGGTGAGTCCGGGGTTCCCCTCATAGGATCACTTGATGTACCCTACCACAAGTCAAGATAGAAGCAAATAAGATGACCAAATCAACAATAAGACAAAAGGAACAGCTGCATTCAAGACCAACATAAGTATCAACAGACACACTCGCTAGCAGGCATGTTCTTAAACAAAAGGACAATTAAGCAACTATTACAACAGCTAACTACGGAGCAGCTAGCTTCTTCGACTTCGATGGCTTCGGGGGCTTCATCAAGTCTGTGGCAGTGTCAGACGCCACTGGCTTTCCGCCGGCCCCTGAGGCCGAAGCTTTCGCTGCCTTCTTGGCTCGTTGGAGCTCCTCCGAGTACTTCGCAACAGTATTTATCAAGTGATGCCCATATTTGCCACAGGCAGTTGCGAAAGGAGCGAAGACTACCTGCTGACCATCCGCGCCAACAGGCATCGCCTTCGACACCGCGGAAGGATTGATCTCGACTCCGTGGGCCTGCACCATGGCGAGTGACATGGACGCGCTAGCCGTGCGGAGGGAGTTCTTGTAGGTGGAAGGCACACCCCCGGCGAGTGACTCCACCAGCTCGTCCATATTATCGATCAGCTCCGCCTTCGGCATCAACTCCTCCTGGAGGCGACTGAGGGCGACCTTGGCCTTGGAAAGTATATCTTGGACGGCGGCGCTACAGTCTTCGACTGCAGACACCGCACCTGCTAGAGCGTCATCGCGACGAAGGGCCTGCGGGTCAAAGCTCAAATCGCCAGCATCTGTACATGAACCCACACATGGATCAAAACTTTAGCGCCACCAGCAAAAACATTAGATGCAGAGAAGGACAACAATATCCACAAGCAAAGGTACCTGAGAGAGCCTTGGCGACTGAGAACAGTTGTTCTTCGAACAACTTTTCCCTGGCCGCAAAGGAGGCACGCAGATCCTCTTCACGCTTCCGCGCCTCGTCACGCGCTGCGATTGCCTCGTCGTGACCCTTCACAGCCACGGCCAGTGTCTTCTCCAAGGTGGCGGTGTCACGCAACAGAGCATTATGCTCAGCTACACGACAAACAAAAGTTGACTATCAGTCGACTATACTAAAAAAGGAGAAGAAAAAAAAGAATAAGTGTAGAACACTCACTTTCAACCACACGGTGACGCGTCTCCAGCATTGCATGCTGGTGGCCCATCGCCATCACTTGTTCTGCCAAGTGTGCAGCGTCCTTCACAAGGAGCTATCGTACAACAAGGAATCAATGAAAGCAGCGGATAACGTCGACTGCCACACTAAAAAGAAGGAAAGATATACTTACATGATCCTCCAACGACTCCGAAGAGGTTTGCTCTACCGTCATCCGAGCAACCATTCGATGCTCCCCTACGTGAGGAGAGCTCGAAGAATTGTGCCCGGAGTGGGCCGCCATCGAAGGGGAAGGAGCGCGCTCGACCTCTTCCTTGGCCCTTGAGGTCGCGACTCTCGATTCCTTCAAAAACTCGACGTCGCCAGAAGATGACGACGCCTCTTGACTACAAGACAAAATCCACATTGAGAAAGGGCAAACTCCAGGGCAAAGCCAACAAGAAGAAAACAGAGAAGAACAAATGAACTCGAAAACTTACCTGTCAAACTTGTCAAAATCAAAAGAGGCCTCCACCGAATCCGACAAAAACTCCTTAGGCAATCGCATCTTCTTGCGAGAAGATGGTCCCACAGCTCTCA
Source organism: Avena eriantha (assembly GCA_910589775.1). NCBI lineage: Eukaryota > Viridiplantae > Streptophyta > Magnoliopsida > Poales > Poaceae > Avena > Avena eriantha. Next base: position 179,983,994 of record OU342743.1, on the reverse strand, counting down.
CAGGAACGTCGGGAATTGGCGACTCCGTGCCAACAACCGTGCCTTCTAGAGTCAAAGGAGACGACGCATCGGAATCCTCGTTGCGCGAACGCTTGCGAGTATCCGGGCTCTCGGACTCGAGGGCTTCCTCTTCCACATCAGAAGGGATAGTCGACTCAGACTCGTCCTCTTCCAAAGCTTAGCGAGGAATAATCCCCTTAGGGAGAGGGGCATACAAGGCGACACCGCCCAATCCTGCGTACAAACAGCGAAGATCAGCAAAAAGAACAAGTAAGCAACAGAAAAGCAATCGAGAAAAAATAAGCTACTGCGTAGCACAACTATACCTCAGGAGGAGGATTCGAAGCATCAAAAGGAGGAACAACTGGCTCACTCGGAAGCACATCCTTGCCAGTGTACTTCGTGACCAGTCGAACCCTCTTATCCACCTCACTCGCGGACATGCCATCGGCAGACACGCGAGTGGCATCATCAGCGCCAGCCCACTGAAACATGGGATGAACTCTGGCTTGAAGGGGTTGGACGCGATGGTGCAACCAGGTTCGGATAAGGGCGCAGCCTCCCTCTTCTGCGCCTATGCGACTCTTGAGGTCGCAGACGCGTTGATACATCACGTATGTCTCCGTGAGTTCGCCAGGCATAACTACGTTCTTCCAGGAACGCATCTTCTTACAGGGAGTCGCGGGATCGAAGGGCGCGAGTCCAAAGTGCTCATCTTTGGACTTCTGATCACGGACATAGAACCATTTATCCCTCCATCCCTGGACGGACTTGGTGAGCTTGATGTCGAAGTAGGTGGCGGATGGGTCGACGTGGATTCCGCAACCACCTATGTCATAAACTAAAGAGCCAAATGCGGACTGACGCTTCAATTTAAATATGTGCTTGAAAAGACCAAAGTGTGGCTCGATTCCGAGCCAGCACTCGCAAAGAGTGATGAAGCAGGTGATGTGGAGGATCGAATTCGGGGACAGCTGATGGAGCTGGAGCCCGTAGAAACAAAGAATACCCCTAAGAAAGGGGTGGAGAGGCAAGGAAAGACCGCGAATGACGAATGCAAGAAACATCACTCGAAAACCAGTGGGAGGAGCAGGAATGGTCTCACCGCTGGGGACGCGCGCATCGGCGACTGCTGCAGAGATAACTCCGTCTTGGCGAAGAAGACGGAGATCCGATGCCTTGATGATGGAAGGGCGCCATGCACCATTTGTCACGCGGGTGCCCGCGGCCTTCTTCTTCCCACCGGCGGCGGCGCTGGTGCCCGCAGCAGCGGAGCCACCCTTCTTCTTCACCGCGGCGACGGTGGCCGCAGAATCAGCAACATCGCCTCCTTTCTTCTTCCCCATTGAACGGCGGCGATGCGAGCGCAGCAAGTAGCTCGGAAACGAGCGGAGGTGGTCCAGCGTTGTGGAGAAAACGAGCGCAAGAAAAAGCAGAAGAGCAGCAGCAATGGCGATGGTAGCAAGGAAGAAAGAGCGTAGATGGGAAATTACCGCCGTAGCATCGCTACTTAACCCCTAGAAGATGCAATCCAACGGCTCAGAAAAACCCTACAGGACGCGTGGCACACATCGTGTTGGACACGTGGAGAAGGGGGAGCGGGAACCGTCCCTCCACTACTCCCATTACGCGTGGAAATCGAGGAGGCACAGTTAAAATAAAGATTACACACGCCCAATCAAATCAAAGTCAGAAAGTGGGACCCACTGCTCGTCACGTCCCGTCAAACTCGCTCATGCGGGCAACTGAGGTCATACAAGCGTCAGCACTGACGTCATCAAAGCTACGCAGCGAAAAACTTCGACTACTTTAGTCCTTGCTGGAGTCTTCGACTCCACCAAGCACTCGGGGGCTACTCCCATAGGGAGCGCTGGCCGCGCTCCCTATGATTTTCTTTTCTTTTTGCAGGAACAAAGGTAATCAGAAGCAAACCCAGGCCATTCGAAATACGATTCGATTATGGACATGGGTTACTCCCATAGGGAGCGCTGGAAAAATTCGACTGAAACAAGCAACCAAAAGACGATAGCAGTCGCAAAAGTTATTTAGTCCCTGCCTGAGTCTTTGACTCAACCAAGCACTCCGGGGCTACTCCCATAGGGAGCGCTGGTCACGCACCCTATGATTATTTATACAGAAAACTGTGTGTTGATAACATCCACACTCGAAGCTCATGGCAACACCGCCTCATAATTTTCCCTACAAAGAGACTGCGTCTCCTGGGTCACCCGAATCGTCTCCACGATGATAAAATTCGGATGCCGCGCTTACAACGTGAAGGTAAGACCTGAATAAGGCCTGGCAACGCATTTAGCTGCGCACTACCAGAAATGTATCCGTGGCTACAGGTATGATGAACATGCCTTGACGGACGCATCGAGTGCTCACACCCATATAACTAGAATTCAACTCCTGTAAGACCTCCGTGGCCTGAGTCGAATTACACCAGCACTTTTCCGGATTCGAGTCCGGGGACTCGAGTTCGAGTAGATTACGTTGTTTCACCCTAAGGTGGTTAACTGATACCGATACTTCGGTTATATCAGGCACGTATATCAACAATCCCTATGACACAAATAAAAGTAGTCGAAATGCACTCGTTCAGGCACTCGAAGACTTCAAAAAGTCCCTAGTCGAATCTGCGATTCCACTGGGCACTCGGGGGCTACTAACATGGGTATACCCTACAGGTACTTGAACTTGGTATATACGGTCCAAATACATACAGGCCCATGGTGTCGCCAAGGCCCAAACAAGGGACTCGAGTGGCCTACGGACTCTCGATTGCTTGAAGAACAAGAAGAAGTTAAAGATAGAAAGTTTGAAGGGGAAAAACCCTAACTTGTAACCGACTCGACCTGCTACCCGAGACCTAGCCTATCTGTATAAAGGCTAGGAGGGGGCGGTGAGGAGGACACATGCAACCCTAGTTTCCACAACCCTCGCCAGATTACATCTGCGCACCATTGTAACTTTCGACTCCTTCGATAATTCCACGAGCAGACAAGCAGGAGTAGAGACCTCTACGAGGCCTGAACCTGGATAAAACCTTTGTGCCCTGTGTGCTTGTTTGCTAGCCGATAAATGTCTCCAGCGCTCCCTCCTTCTCCAAAACCCAAGTCCATAACAATGGGCACTGATGAGTTAAACCCTCGTCAGGCTAGGCACCACAATACTCATCTAAAAAAGGAATATAGTAGCATGGTCCGAGTAATTGAGGCTTTTTATTGCTATGCTCACCTGAAAAATAATAGAGTAGATATCATACATATGCATCAATTTCCAAAACCTTTTGCGGATAGGAGAATTGACCCATATGCATGAACAAATAGGAAGGTGATACTACATTTAAGCAAGTAGAAAAAGTATAGAGAACAATAGCATAGAGAACATGCCATATAGTCCCGTACAAAACAATAGCATTTGGAACGGTTCGCTTTGCCGATTTGGGTCGGTCCGCTGGAGATGCCCTTAGGCTTGCAGCAGGGGAAACCTTGATGTTCACATATTTTTGTTCTTTAAATTTCTCGGAAGGAATAACCAAAAGGATCGGCACTCTCATTAATGAAATATAAAAATTTCATGGGAAAAAAACCTTAGATATATTCGCTTGTACTACTTTTTTTAGATGCACTTCTAGTATTTGTCATAGGGGAACACTCGGTACAAACTCACATATAAAGGAGTTAATTATCATTTTATCAATCTTTATTGAATGAACTCTAGTCTCTAACATGATAGCCTTAGCTTGAAAGCCTATGTCCAACAGAATTTTTTTACCGGTTTACAAAAAAAGTTGGTCAGCACATAAACAACTGTACCCTAACACCTTAGCTTGATAGTCTATTTTTAACAGGAAAAAATCCACTATAGTTTAGAAACAAAGTTGGTCACGGATAACTTTACAATGTAGAGAGCCATATTTTCTATTGAACGGTTTCTCTATAGAAGCGCACAACACCAAAAAGAAATGATAACCTTTAATTCACAGATATTTCTGCGCCAGCTCGTGCTATGGCCACTCAGAAATACAAGGTAAATAATATCATGTGATATGATGCTAGTTAAGATATACACTGGATAGGACCAGACATCAATTGCTGATAATTGAGGCATTACGTAATTTTTCAGGATATGGAAAGTAAGGAACACATGTCCACGATATTATACATAATCATTTTCTTTGGTGGAAGTTGAAGAATCTAAAGTTTGTTGTAAGATAGATGGAAGATTACTATCTCGCTAGTGCTTCTTCTGTCTCGAGTAACTGGAACATTTCTGTCTGGTGATGATGCAGATGGTATCTTACTGCTTGCTGGGGTAAATAAAAGAGTAAAATCAGTATACTACAAGGGTAGTGTGTAATTTAATCTTGCAGGATAAACTGTGCACTAAAGTGAATAACTAACAGAGTAGAAACAAATAACAAAGTAGAAATAATAAGCACAAACAATAATAGATAACAGAGTAGAACAAATAATGTAAGCAGCGGATCGCATGCTGCAGGACCTCAAATGATTTTGCATTGTATGCAAACAGACGAAACTTATCAGGTTGTGGAATGATTTCTGCAACTTCTGAGCGCTGAGTAATTTTGATTATTATGGATAATCCGCTACTCTTTCTTCTGAGCATTAGCAACGAGAAAGTCTTAAAGGCATAGACTTAACCTTCTTTTAGGTGTGCCTTGAATTAGTCTCTACAATTAGCTGGCACACATCCTTCCATTGTATTCACCAAGGATAGAAGCAAGATTTCAATGTTTCTTGGACTGAAAAAATCTGCAGCATTTATAAGAAGAGGTATAAAACGAAAACTAAATTCTATTCTATAGCCTAGTACTAAGGGATGTTTCAAATCATTATTACCCTGCGTACACCGATTAGCTAGAAACCTAGTCAATGTTTGACTCGAGATAATAAAAATATTAACGAACGGGTACTCGTGATAATCATTGCATGCGTCTGAACCTATAGCTATTCTAGTACTGAGATATCTAGACAATGTGTAGTTCAGAAAAATGGAAGTATCACTCAACTATCATATGTGATGATTATTTTATGAAGCACTTAAGTCTAATTTTCGAACATTAGACATAGCTGTAGTTGCGGAACCAATAATGTTCAGAAACAGAACTACATACCTCCCATGAGTGGTATTGTGCCATTTTCCTTATTTAGATGCGTCGGAAGGAGACGTTAACTTCAGAGACTATAGTAAACAAACCATACAACTACAAATTCAGATAATGTTAGTGCAAAAATCATTGCATGCATATGTGGTTATCATACCTAAACCAGCGATTTATTTCTCGACCTGGAAACATGATGTTTTGATCCGTTCGATCTGCTTACTCTATGAACGGGGAAACACTGTTGGTCAACATAGGGAAGTTCTCTAGCTGTGCAAGCACTCTATTTGATGCGGTCCTTAAGGGATGGTACTCATCTATCCACGTAATGGTTAAAACGCACTATTGTGTGGATGGAGCCCTCCTTTAGTTAAATCTTGATTAAATCCACAAGGTTAACAACACTCCTCCATTGTGCCAGCCTACAGATATGAACATAGATGAAATTATTGACCTAGCTCTTGTTATCCGATGTCAAACAATACTTGATGTAGAAAATTCCAATCAAATTGAAGCATAAGTTTCATAGTGCCTAAACAACAAATGACAAAAATAGAAGAAACTTGACAAAATACATTTGCACTAACTGTTTACACTTGCATGGTGGCATCTTAGCTATATATAGCGGAATGGCTGGTGGGAAGGAGTTCGCTAAGAGAAGATAATAGAAGGGTGATTGCAGCAACAATCACCTAATGATAGTGTTGTCTCATTATTAGCCCAAGGAAATACGCAGCACTGAACTTAAAATATAAAATGGTTACCTGAAACCAGTCAAAATGGAGCAAAAAATATTTACAGGAGAAGTTTTACGCAAAGAACATAAGCATGATTGAATCAGAAAACAAAAGGATAGCAGAAGAATGGTATTTCAGGAACATATAGTAATCTTGTGTTGGTAGTTGATACGTTGCTAACGTATCTATAATTTTTGATGTTCCATGTTTGGTTTATATCTACTTTCTTATGTTTTGTCCACACTTTGGGGTATTTTTATACACTTTCTTGGACTAACCTATTAACAAGATGCCACAGTGCCAGCTGCCTGTTTTCTTCTGTTTTTGGTTCCAGGAAAGTCAGAAAATAAATATTTTCGGAATTAGACGGGACAAAAGCCAGCGTCAATATTTCACCGAGGGGGACACGGAGCCAGAAGACGTGACGGAGAGGGGCCAGGGGCCGCCCACACCACCTGGTCGTGCGGCCAGGCCTGGCCTGCGCCAGGGGGTGGTGTGGCCGCCTAGGGAACCCCCTCGGTCTCCCCTTTCGCCTATATATTGTCTCCGATACAGAAACCCAAAGTACCCGATCAAAAATCCACGAAAGAGTCTGTAGCCGCCGTCATCTCCATCCCTAGATCGAGAGGGATATGAAACTCTTCCCGGCACCCTGTCGGAGGGGAGAATTCCCCCTAGAGGCCTTCTTCATCACCATGCATGCCTCTGGTGTGATGCGTGAGTAGTTCATCCTTGGACTACGGGTCCATGTAGTAGCTAGATGGTTGGTTCTTCTCCTTTGTGCTATCATGTTTAGATCTTGTGAGCTCCGTTCATGATCAAGATCATCTATTTGTAATCCTACATGTTGTGTTTGCGGAGATCTGATGGATATTGAGATGTTATTTTAGATTGATTATTGATTCTATCATGTCTTTGTTATTTGTGATCTTGCATGCTCTCCGTTGTTAGTAGCTATCTTGGCTGAGTAGATGCTAGCAACTCCAAGAGGGGTATTTATGCTTGATAGTGGGTTCATGCCTCTAGTAATTTGGGGAAGTGACAGAAATCTCTAAGGTACTAGATGTGTTGTTGCTACTAGGGAGAAAACAACAATCATTTGTTCATAGAACAATCGTATTGTTTACTTTACACGCAATGCTTAATGCAATTATTTGTTACTTGAAACTTAATACTAGAGTGGGTTCGGATGATAACCTAAAGGTGGATTATTATTCATAGATGCAGTTGGATTACGGTCTATGTATAATATTGTAATGCCCAATCAAATCTCATAGGAGTCAAGATGATTAATATATGCATGTATGCTTTCTCGATGTTTGTCAATTACCCCGCTGTAATTTGTTCACCCAACATGTCATCTATCTTAAGGAGAACCACCACTAGTGAACTATGGACCCCGGTCCTTTCTTTTACCATTCAACTACAACTGTTTACTTTTTTGTTTACTTTCTGCAAGCTATTACTTTCTTCCACACAATACGTTTAATCCTTTGTTTTCAGCAGAACGGGTGAGATTGACAACCTCACTATAAGTTGGGAGCAAAGTTTCGTGGTTGTGTTGTGCAGGATTCCAAGTTGGAAACAACACCTTAGAGGTGTTTCCTTGCTCCTACTGGTTCGATAACCTTGGTTTCATAACTGAGGGAAACTTGCTGTTGTGCTCATCATACCTTCCTCTTGGGGTTCCCCAACGAGCTCGATATCAACCACGAGCCAGCAAGTATTTTTCTGGCGCCATTGCCAGGGAGTCAAGGACATCTTCACAAGGGGAGTCCCTCATAACCAATCTCTTTACTTTGTTGTTTTTGTTTTGCTTAGTTTATTTTTGCTTTGTTTGCTTGTTTCTTTATCAAAAACAAAACAAAAGTTGTACTAGTTTGCTTTCTTTATTAAAAACACACACAAAATAAGTCTTTCTATAGTTGCTAACTCTTTCTTAGCTCACCATGTTGATCCCTAAGTTCACCCTGAAAGACCTTTCAATAGGTAGTGGCTCTATAATTGGAAAAGATAATATTGAAGAATTCTTTAATCATGTTAGTAAGCATGAGGATATTGAGGATAGATCCCTTGGAGAGCTTGCTCCAAATTATGAAATTGTTGCAGATTATTTAGTTCACATGCTGGAAGCTAGGTTTGTTAACCTTAACCCCTTAATGCAAGTAATGTTTCTTAAACTTAAGGAAATTGAGGACCATGAAAAGAGAGATTTTATTCTAGAAACCTTGCTTAAAGAATTCTATGATGTTGCTAAGGAAGCTAGAAAAGTCTTTGATCGTTTTAATATGCTAGGCTCATGTGTAGATGTTATTGGTACACGAGAAAAGATGAACAAAACCGAACCTAATGGGGAGGAAATTAAGATATCAATACCTTTCAAACTTGTAGCAATGCATAAAGCCATAGAAAATAATCTTGATTGGATTGTTCCTGAAAACCCGTTTGATGAAAATAGTGAACCAAAGAGCATTGAGAGAGGATCCTCTAGAGCTTAATTGGATGATATACCTTGCCTTGTTGAAGATATTTCTGGTATCAATCTTAATGCTTCTTCATTTGAGAATACTTGATCCTTTTTCTTGCTTCTTATGCCTAACTTAAAGGCGTTAAAGAAAAGTATTTATTGGGAGATAACCCAAAAGTTTTAGATGAGTCTTGGAGGTTGTTACCTATGTAATATCAATCTTAATGCTTCTTCATTTGAGAATACTTGATCCTTTTTCTTGCTTCTTATGCCTAACTTAAAGGCGTTAAAGAAAAGTATTTATTGGGAGATAACCCAAAAGTTTTAGATGAGTCTTGGAAGTTATTACCTATGTAATAACCGCTCCTTATCCTTTTATTTGCCTTTTGTGCCAAGACTAACCTCTAATGAGAGAGAAGTAATGCTTTGGGAAAGTTGTTGTCCCGAAACAGATTTTTGTGCTTCGCTGTAAAATTAATGTAAAATCCATGTACATCTGTTTGAGCCGTGAATATTTGTGCTTCTGTCCCAGGTTGTTATCTAACTTTCGTTAGTTAAACACTTTTCAATTTGAGCAACATAAGGTCTTCGAAAAAATTGGTTTTTACCTGCTGGTCTGTTTTGATAGATTTCTGCCATTATTTGCATTTGCTTCTTGTTGATTCTTTTTGAGTTCTTTTGGGGAATTGAGCTTTTTGAGGGAAGTGCTACAGTAGCTTGTGTTTTAATGGAAGTTTTATTGGTGTTGAAACTGAACCCAAAGACTTATTATCTTGAGTACACTAATGTTGCTAATAAAGATTGTGTGAAGTTTTGTATGAAGGAAGAATTTCAGGTGTAAGGAAAGAATGATGTAACGAGATGAAGAATGGACTAAAGCTCAAGCTTGGGGATGCCACCCATGTCACCCCAAGAAATATCCAAGAATTACAAGCGTCAAAGCTTGGGGATTCCCAAGGCATCCCCTTCTTCATCAATAAAAATCTTAGGTTCTTCCAAACACTTCATTTTTATTGTTTCATGCACAGTTGTGTTGTTCTTGGAGCATCTTTGTTTTTGTTTTAGGTTTTCATTTGCTTGGTTTGCTTAGTTTGCTTGAATAAATTGGTTGGACCCCCTCTTTCATACATTGGTTTTCAAATAGGTTGGTTTCGATTGGAAAAGAGTAGGAACAGTTCATGTTTAAGTGATAAAAGGAGCTTGTTTTTGACTGTGGCCTATGCCTTGTCATGTCATGATTGATATTGTTTTGGCTTTATGCTTAGTGATTTTTGTTGTAGCATGACATGTTATAAACAATTGAGCTTGCTTAATGTGCCTTGAAAGAATCATGCATTGTTTTAGCATATTAAAGCATAGTATTGTGGCATTCTCCTTTGATGCTTTATTTGGGTTGACTTGACACATGCTCACACCATGTTATGACTATCCCAAGTCACCATAGCCTTTATGATCCTTTAGTTTTCAACTTGTAATATCACTTTATGCTTTAATTATGATGTTTTGTCGCTTTGCATGATTATGGCCATTATTGCTCTCTTAGTTGGTCGCTCCTAGTCTTTTGCTAGCCTCCATAACCAAGTAGGAGTTCCACTCATGCATCCAACTCCAAATAAAACCAAGTTATGCCAAAGAATCCACCATACCTACCTATTAGCATTTGCTATTCCAAGTATATTCATGTTTTTACCTACCTTCCGAATTAAACTTGTTATCAGAAAACTAGTGATTAAAGCTCTCACGAACTTGATGGCACACTTTACTTTTCTTGCCCCTAATAAAGTTGAACCATTGTGTCATCTATTTTGTATATGCTTGCAATTATATGTTGGGGATTAGCAGAACCATGCTATCATGGGGAACGCTTTCAACATTGCACTTGCACATTGTACCTAGTCGATATCATGCTCTTTTGTCTATGGATGTCGTCGGTGTGAAATGAAAGGGGAGCTTGTAAGTCCATGGAGTTATGTATGTGTGTTAGAGAAATGTCTGGGCCGCCAGTCTAATGCATGCCTAATCATGGTGGAAACCTGCAGCGTAACCATAATGAGCAATCTATGAAGTATTCTTCTTATAAAGAAAAGAGATAGAGATTGATAAAAAGAGAAAAAAAAATAAAAAAATAGATGAGAAAATAGGAAAGAGAGAAAAAAGCATCATTTTCCCATGGTAAATAAGAAGATTGTTGAGATGCTCGTTGTCTGCTTGCCTTGTCATTTTGATATGGGGATTCTTCCGTATCATCGGGCAAGGGGTACCCCGTTGGCGGTTCTCTATGATACACACGTACTTACTATGACAAGAATTACCGGTAACTAAACTTGAGTAGCATGAGGAGCGGCCCTCGTATTCAAGGGACGTGAGATTTCCAACTTATACTTTGTCAAGCATATACTCCATAGTTTGTTCACTTTAACCTTAATCACTTTAAGATTCTTATGATAGGGGCAATGAGAGCTAAAAGCTAATAAGTACCATAATTTTTGGAAGCTCTTTATGAAACTTGAATCCCTCCTTCCTTCTATGAAGGCCTTTCTTTTCCTTTTATGTTGAGTCTCCATCTTCTATCTTTATGCACCTATTGAGAGAGCATAGTGGCCATTCTTAGTTTAATGTGCATTGTCCCAAGACTTGTTGATTGATGCATAATTTTGATATTGCTTGTTATTAAACTATTTGTATCTAGTCACCCTTAAGAACTTTGAAGGTGTCATATGCATTTATGTTTTGCTACTCTATGAGGGACAAGCTGAATACCATTCTCACTATGTTTTCTTTATGTGAAACAAACAAACGTCTTGCAAGGCATTATTATTCATGAATCTTTTGTTTGTGCCTTTTCATGTTACAACATAGTTGCTATGTCTTATTGTTAGAACTTTATCTTTCATGCTATGTTGAAGTACTATGATCCCAGCTATCAATGTTTTACAAATACTTTGATCAAGTTTAAGATGGTGCGTGTCACCTCAAAAATTATTCTTTCTTTTTATCACTTACCTACTCGAGGACGAGCATGAGTTAAGCTTGGGGATGTTGATATGTTGCTAACGTATCTATAATTTTTGATGTTCCATGCTTGGTTTATATCTACTTTCTTATGTTTTGTCCACACTTTGGAGTATTTTTTTACACTTTCTTGGACTAACCTATTAATAAGATGCCACAGTGTCAGCTGCATGTTTTCTGCTGTTTTTGGTTCCAGGAAAGTCAGAAAATGAATATTCTCGGAATTGGACGAGACAAAAGCCAAAGTCAATATTTCACCAAGGGGGACACGGAGCTAGAAGACGAGACAGAGAGGGCCAGGGGCCGCCCACACCACCTGGTCGCACGGCCAGGCCTGGCGCGTGCCAGGGGGTGGTGTGGCCACCTAGGGCACCCCCTCGTCCTCCCCTTTCGCCTATATAATGCCTCCGATACAGAAACCCTAAGTACCGAATCAAAAATCCACGAAAGAGTCTGTAGCCACTGTCATCTCCATCCCTAGATCGGGAGGGATCTGAAGCTCTTCCTGACACCCTGCCGGAGGGGAGAATTCACCCTGGAGACCTTCTTCATCACCATGCAAGCCTCCAGTGTGATGCGTGAGTAGTTCATCCTTGGACTACGGGTCCATGTAGTAGCTAGATGGTTGGTTCTTCTCCTTTGTGCTATCATGTTTAGATCTTGTGAGCTCCGTTCATGATCAAGATCATCTATTTGTAATCCTACATGTTGTGTTTGCGGGGATCCGATGGATATTGAGATGTTATTTCATATTGATTATTGATTCTATCATGTCTTTGTTATTTGTGATCTTGCATGCTCTCCGTTGTTAGTAGCTATCTTGGCCGAGTAGATGCTAGCAACTCCAAGAGGGACTATTTATGCTCGATAGTGCGTTCATGCCTCTAGTAATTTGGGGAAGTGATAGAAATCTCTAAGGTACTAGATGTGTTGTTGCTACTAGGGAGAAAATAGCAATCCTTTGTTCATAGAACAATCGTATTTTTTACTTTACACGCAATGCTTAATGCAATTATCTGTTGCTTGCAACTTAATACTAGAGGGGGTTCGGATGATAACCTGAAGGTGGATTATTATTGATAGATGCAGTTGGATTACGGTCTATGTATAATGTTGTAATGCCCAATCAAATCTCATAGGATTCATGATGATTAGTATATGCATGTATGCTTTCTCGATGTTTGTCAATTGCCCCGCTGTAATTTGTTCACCCAACATGTCATCTATATTAAGGAGAACCACCACGAGTGAACTATGGACCTGATGTCTACGCACTTCTATTCTTGTAGACAGTTGTTGGGCCTCCATGTGCAGAGGTTTGTAGAACAGCAGCAAGTTTTCCCTTAAGTGGACCACCCAAGGTTTATCGAACTCGGGGAGGAAGTGGTCAAAGGTATTCCCTCTCAAGCAACCCTGCAATCAAGATACAAGAAGTCTCTTATGTCCCCAACACACCCAATACACTTGTCAGGTGTATAGGTGCACTAGTTCAACGAAGAGATAGTGAAATACAAGTGGTATGGATAATTATAAGTGGTAACGGTGCTAGAAATTAACTTGATGGCGTGTGAAAGACTAAAGTAAAACTGAAATAAAGATGGAAGCAAGCAAACATGTAACAGATCTAATTGCAAACGGTGTATCAATGCTTAGAAACAAGGCTCAGGGATCATACTTTCACTAGTGAACACTCTCATATAAATATCTTCTCTTTATGATACTAGTCTTAACTACTCTCTGGTTGGACACTCTAATCGATGGTAGGGCTATAACAGCACACCTCAAAGTTCATCTTTCCCATCTAGATAACCCCACACTGTCACCTTGAGTACTAGATGAGTCCAACAAACACCACAATTTCATAAAGACATCCAACTCCAAATATAACCCATAACAAGTATTTGTAATCTCTAGCCTAAGTGCCACCATGGTGAACACGCTGTCACTTTCACACACATGGGGAGAGCAGAGATTCATTAAAGCACTTGAGTAGCAAGGTAGATCTATAGATTACAAGCTCATGATATCAATAAGATCATGCATAGAGAGAGAGATGAACACATAGCTACCGGTAGAACCCTTAGCCTCGAGGAAGAACTACTCCCTCCTCATCATGGGAATCAGCAACGGTGATGGAGATGGCGGTGGAGATCGATGGAGATGGCTCCGGGGGCACTTCCCTATCCCGGCAGGGTGCCAGAACAGAGACTTTCTATCCCCCGAATCTCCCCTTCGGTGGCGGCGGCGCTGCAGAACTTTTCGTGGATTTCTAGTTGATGATCTAGGGTGTATGCATCGGGAGGCTTCTTATAGGCCAAAGGGCAAGGTCGGTGGGCGGCCAGGGGGCCCACACCATGCCCTGGCGCGGCCTGGGGGACCCGCGCCATGGGGTGGTGTGGCCACCCTGTGGCCCCTCTCCGACTCTCCTTCTAGCTCCGTGAGTCTTCCGGGAAAATATCAACTTTGGCTTTTGTCCGGTCCAATTCCGAGAATATTGATTTTCTGACTTTCCTGGAACCAAAAACAGCAGAAAACAGGCAACTGGCACTTTGGCTCTTGTTAATATGTTAGTCCCAGAAATCATATGAAAAGTACTCTAAAGTGTGGACAAAACATAAGAAAGTAGATAAAACCAAGCATGGAACATCAAAAATTATAGATACATTTGCAATGTATCAGGACCTCGGTCCTTTCTTTTACCATCAATCTACAACCTCTTACTATTTTCTATTTACTTTCTGCAAGCTATTACTTTCTTCCACACAATACGTTTAATCCTTTGTTTTTAGCAGAACCGGTGAGATTGACAACCTCACTATAAGTTGGGGCAAAGTTCTGTGGTTGTGTTGTGCAAGATTCCAAGTTGGAAACACCACCTTGGAGGTGTTTCCTTGCTCCTACTGGTTCGATAACCTTGGTTTCATAACTGAGGGAAACTTGTTGCTGTGCTCATCACACCTTCCTCTTGGGGTTCCCCAATGAGCTCGATATCAACCACGAGCCAGCAGTAGTTCACCGCAGATTAATCTCTAGAAAAATACTAGCCATGTAGAAAAGGATATGTTGTTTGTCTGACCAGTTCAGTATAGTTTGATAATTATCAAGTTTGATGCAAGATTGAGGTGTATAATACAACCGTGAATTGTGATATTGTGACATCTATAGAATGTGACATAGACATAGCTTGATGGATTTATCAAATGGCAGCTCACCTCACAACCCACTCCTTCTCTGCAAAAAAAAGGATACAACTCTCAACCTAGAATATGGGTAATCCACTACAGTGAATAAATATAGGTTCTCTCTTACACTGTTTTGGTTTTAAGAGAAACCAAACAAATCCAAGAGTTGGAAAGGAAGTTCACAAACTAATTCACAATTTTCACCAACATGGATTTTATACCAAATGTTGGGACAAAATCATGCTTACAAATCCCATGGGGTAAGGACAAGGGGTGATCCCTCGGAGGTGGAATTGGTGATGGGGAGATGGATGATGGAGTAGAGGGAGAGCAGGTGGGTGCCCTGGTGTAACATCCCAAAACTTTAATCCAAGCTTATCAAGATCCAAATCACCAAAATTGGGGTTAACAAAAACTTTTCCATTTCAAAATATGAAAGCATTCATGTGTATGTGCATTTAGAATAGGAGTTGATTTGAATTGCCATGGTTCTGAGATCCATTGCTTGTAAAATGATTCTTAGGTGAAATAAACATCATCTAAATCATTCCCAAACTTTTCCCAAAGAAAAACAACTCAAAATGAATAAATGAAGTGAATGGTCATTTTGGCCAAATTAACTATCATGCCTACTTTGGCTATTCCTAGTACTCAAAACTTAACAGAAACAATTGTGGATCTTTACACCCCTTGCTAGTACACATAATGAGGTACCAAGGCCCACTTTGTGATCTGCTAACATTCAAACACTATTTTTAAATGACAGTTCAAAATTGAATCTAATTCATATGGGAAGATCCCACTATTTCAAAAACCACTCAAACAAGCTCAATTTTCAAAACCCAAGCACCCACAGAGTCTCAAGCTTAGTACTATAAAACCCACCAAAAATCTTTTCAAAATTCAAAAAGAAATTTCATGCGACCATTTCATCAAACACTTGGTAGGCAGAATTAAACTCTAAACATAGCTCACTATTTGCAACAGGGTTTTGCACCCAATTTTTCCTCAAAACTCTCCCTCTGTCCCCAGGTGATCTAACTAGGCCATTTGAACCCCATCCCCTACCCCCTAGTGGCATGGCCATGCCAAGCCGAGCACCAACTCACCGGCCGACCATGCCCTCACCCCAGTAGACCACCTCCCCCTCTCTCGCCATGTCTAGCAGCTAGCCAGCACCTCACCGCCGCCCACTGTCCCCTCCCCGAGCTAGGCCAAGCCGTGGACCACCGAGCAATCCCCGCGCCCAGTGCCACTGCACCATGCCGAGCACGCGCCAAAGCACTGCGCCCGACACGCGTGCACAAGCCGCCGCTCGACCGCAGCCCGCACCCACCGCTTCGCCACGACCTAGGGAGCACGCCAGACACCCCCGTTCGCCGTCCAACGCCTCACAGCCACCGCTCGCCGTGGACACCGCCGCCTCTACCGCTCAGAGCGCCAGCTGCCCCCGATCGCATACCACCACCCTTAAGCCTGCATTCACTTCCTAGAGCACCACTAGGAGACCGCGCGTCGATTGCCGCCCGCAGCCATGCCGCTAGCAGCCGTAGCCATGTCGCCACCGTTGCCTGCCCATCCCTCTCAGTCTCGCCGTCGAGCCTATAAAAGGAGGGCACCCCCAGCCATTTGTAGCACACCACTCCACTCCCCTGACCTCTCTGATCGTCCCACACCTCTAGCCGGAGCAAGGGGAGCAGCAGCTCGCCGGAATTGCACCGGAGCAGGCCGCCTCTAGAGGAGAAGGGCGTCGCTGATTGCGACCACCCCCGGAGCTGCCTCGACCGTCCTTGAGCTCGCTGTCGACCACCAGTCTGTTTGCCTGCCTCGCCGTCGTTGCTAGAGCCTTGGTACGCCACCTATGCACCCCCACCGAGCCGCTGGGGTTAGAGTTCGCCGACGACCAGTTCGTCGTCGATGATGTTCCACCGCCGTTGATCCCCGTTCTAATCCAACGACCCATATCGCCCCGTACCGCTTCGCGCGTTATAAGCCGCTGACTGGTGGACCCCCTGTCAGCTGTGCCCCACGCTGCAGAGTGTCACTAGGCCGGCCCGTTAGCGTTTCCCGCGCGACCCAGTTAGTTTGAATTAGGATTTTTCTTTTTAGTTTAAACCTAGTTATGTCTCTGAGTTTGAAAATCAATTCAGAGAGAATTACAAATCCAAATTGCATGAAACCAATTTTGCTTGAAAGGTACTGAAATGATCTATCCAAGCCCGTTGGATTTACTTCAATTAGAGTTATATCTCTCTTAGTAAAAGTAATAAGACAAAAGCTTTTGCACCTTGAAACATTTTTATAAAATCAACCAAGATAGATTTTGAGTTGATTCCAACTCTCAAAAATCACATTTCATCATATCTATCTGAATATGAAATAATATTAAGGTTTACATGTTGTGACTTTGGACTAGTACCAACATAATGCTATATAGGCATTTCTAGTCACTTTAAATCATTAAGTAATGAACTTAAACCAAAGTAATTATGATCCAACCCTTAAATCACATTCCCACATGTTAGAATATATGGTGATGACATGTGTCCACATGATCCCATATTTTAAGTGGTGAATATTAAATCTTAGTTAAATTTTTTTTCAATGAGTAGAAATTACTTTTCTAAAATAAAAAGGATGAAACTATTGAATTAAGCCTGTGATGCTTGTGATGATAATAGATCATCAACTATATGCCTTAGAGTGCTAATTAGACTAGTTAAGTATTGTTTGGTGATTGTGTACTCCGTATGTATTTATAGACGATAGTACCGACCAAGCTTTCGAGGAGGAGGAGTTCTACCAAGAAGAAGAAGAAAACTTCAACCACTGCACTGCACAAGGCAAGCCACCATTAACAATGCAAGCTAACACTTGCAAGTATAATACTTAGCAAGCTAAGATTAAACTAGATGGTTTAGCAAAGATGCTTTAGGCATGCTTTGATTACACTACTTTGACTAGTATTTACCCCCAAGTATTAAATTCAAGCTTTACTTCCTTTACTTTACACAAAGTTCTGTCCTTGTTTTGAAGGTAGCATAAAGAGTATAAAACTTGGCCTATTTAGAATAACCCTTAGATGTCATTCTATGGCATGAGATTGATCCCATCTTTTCCACCTTAGTGAACACTCTTAACTTAGTAGATTAAAGCTAGATCAAAACTTGAGTCACTTTAGATGGGCACACTTGATGAAAATGAATTATGAAAACCTTAGAATGATGAGGCATTCTATTGAGATGTTTTGACATGTGTTGAGAAACACAAATGGTTTATGATGATGAAAATGTTGAGGCATGAGCCTTGATACATTGCAAATGTATCTATAATTTTTGATGTTCCATGCTTGGTTTTATCTACTTCCTTATGTTTTGTCCACACTTTGGAGTACTTTTCATATGATTTCTTGGACTAACCTATTAACAAGATGCCACAGTGCCAGTTGCCTTTTTCTGCTGTTTTTGGTTCCAGGAAGTCAAAAAATCAATATTCTCGGAATTGGACGGGACAAAAGCCAAAGTTCCTATTTTACCGGAAGACTCACAGAGCCAGAATACGAGACGGAGGAGGGCCAGGACCTGGCCACACCCCCAGGCGCGGGCTAGCCTTACCCGTGCCACCAGGTGGTGTGGGGCCCCCTGGCACCCCCTCGGTCTCCCCTCTGGCCTATAAGAAGCCTCCCGACACCAAAACCCTAAATCGTCAAGCCTCCAGCCACGAAAAGTTCCACAGCGCCACCGCCACCGAAGGGGAGATTCGGGGGACAGAAAGTCTCTGTTCCGGCACCCTGTCGGGACGGGGAAGTGCCCCCGGAGCCATCTCCATCGATCTCCACCGCCATCTCCATCACCATTGCTGATTCCCATGATGAGGAGGGAGTAGTTCTCTCTCGAGGCTAAGGGTTCTACCTGTAGCTATGTGTTCGTATCTCTCTCTATGCATGATCTTATTGAGATCATGAGCTTGTCATCTATAGATCTACCTTGCTACTCAAGTGCTTAATAGATCGCTGCTCTCCCCATGTGTGTGAAAGTGACAGCGTGCTCACCATGGTGGCACTTAGGCTAGAGATTACAAATACTTGTTATGGGTTATATTTGGAGTTGGATGTCTTTATGAAATTGTGGTGTTTGTTGGACTCATCTAGTACTCAAGGTGATAGTGTGGGGTTTTCTAGATGGGAAAGACTTACTTTGAGGTGTGCTGTTATAGCCCTACCATCGATTAGAGTGTTCAACCGGAGAGTAGTTAAGAGTAGTATCATAAAGAGAAAATATATTTATGAGAGAGTGTTCACTAGTGAAAGTATGATCCCTAGGCCTTGTTTCTAAGCATTGATACACCGTTTGCTACTAGATCTGTTACATGTTTGCTTGCTTTCATCTTTATTTCAGTTTGCCTTTAGTCTTTTCCATGCCATCAAGTTATTTTCTTTCACCGTTACCACTTATAATTATCTACACCACTTGTATTTTACTATCTCTTCGCCGAACTAGTGCACCTATACACCTGGCATGTGTATTGGGTGTGTTGGGGACACAAGAGACTTCTTGTATCTTGATTGCAGGGTTGCTTGAGAGGGAATACCTTTGACCACTTCCTCCTTGAGTTCGATAAACCTTGGGTGATCCACTTAAGGGAAAACTTGCTGCTGTTCTACAAACCTCTGCACTTGGAGGCCCCACAACTGCCTACAAGAATAGAAGTTCGTAGACATCAAGCTATTTTCTGGCGCCGTTGCCGGGGAGGTAAGGTAAAAGGTATTCACACCGGAGGATTAAAGAAGAAGAACCTCCCACGGTAAACGCCTATTTCCTAGCGTCGTTGCCAGGGAGGTAAGGTAAAAGGTACTCACATCCTCCGGTGTGAGTGCTCGAAGTTATTTCTTTTAGATTCTGCAATTTTGTCGTTTTGTTTCTTGTTTTAACTAGTTAGGCTTAATGGAAAACAACAACAAAATTAGAGAGCTTTATAGTATTTATCTTGAGTTAGGACATGAAGTGTTTGAAGAGAAAATTAAAAAACCTATGGAACTTTATTTGATTGCTAATAGCAATGTTGTTAGTATGAATTCTTTGGACACCATTATTGCTAATGCTATGGAAAAGTCTAAGCTTGGGGGAGCTAGTTTTTATGAAAATGATCTTTTTAGTCCCCTAGCTTTGGAAGATAGCTATTCTATTGCTTATGATGATACTATGCCTCCAATATATGATGATTACAATGATGAGTATGATATTTTCAGTCCACCTACTATTGAGGAGAAAATTAATGATTACAATATGCCTCCTATATTTGATGATTATGGTGATGAGAATAATAATGATAGCTATTTTGTTGATTTTGCTCCCACCACAATTAATAAGAATGACTAAGCTTATGTGGAGAGTAATAATCATTATATGCATGTGGCTCATGATTAGAATGTTTTATTAGATAGTTATATTGTTAATTTTATTCATGTTGCTACGGAAAGTTATTATGAGAGAGGGAAACATGGTTCTATACATCTCAATAATATTAAGTTTCCCCTCTTTATGTTGAAAATTTTGAAGTTGCACTTGTTTTGCCTTCCTATGCTTGTTACTTTGTGCTTTCATGACTTGTTTCTTTACAAGATTCCTATGCATAGGAAGTGGGTTAGACTTAAATCTGTTTTGAATTTGCTTCTTGATGCTCTCTTTTACTTCAATTCATATTTCTTATGTGAGCATCTTCTCAAATTTTCATGCCTAACTTAAAGGCGTTAAAGAAAAGTACTTGTTGGGAGATAACCCAAGAGTTTTAGTTGAGTCTTGGAAGTTATTACCTCTGTAATAACCTCTCCTTATCCTTTTTATTTACTTTTTGTGCCAAGAGTAACCTCGAATGACAGAGAAGTAATGATTGGGAAAGTTGTTGTCCCAAAACAGATTTTTGTGCTTCACCGTAAAAATTCCTGAGAGAGCTTTGTAGGTCGGATTGAGCTGTAATGTTTTGTGCTTCTGCCCCAGGTTGTTATCTAACTTTCGTTAGTTGAACACTTTTTAATTTGAGCAACAGAAGGTCTTCGAAAAAATTCGTCTTTACCTGCTGGTCTGTTTTGACAGATTTCTGCCATTTTCTGCATTTGCTTCTTGTTAGTTCCTTCTTGAGTTCCTTTGGGGAATTGAGATTTTTGAGGGAAGTGATACAGTAGCTAGTGTTCTAATGGAAGTTTATTTGGTGTTAGAACTGAATCTTGAGACTTATTTATCTTAAGTGCACTAATGTTGCTAATGAGATTCTGTGAAGTTTTGTATGAAGGAAAATTTTCAGGTGTATGGAAGGAATGAGTAATGAGATGAAGGATGGACTAAAGCTCAAGCTTGGGGATGCCACGCGTGTCACCCCAAGAAATATCCAAGAAGTACAAGCGTCAAAGCTTGGGGATGCCCAAGGCATCCCCTTCTTCATCAATAAAAATTCCAGGTTTCTTCCAAACGCTTCATTTTTATTGTTTCGTGCACAGTTGTGTTTCTCTTGAGGCGATCCACTTAAGGGAAAACTTGCTGCTGTTCTACAAACCTCTGCACTTGGGGGCCGAACAACTGTCTACAAGAATAGAAGTTCGTAGACATCAAGCCTTAACCCTTTCATAAAACTGATGGTTGGATTTGGATGCGATACCATTCCAAATTTACCGTACAACCACAATAACTGAATTGGGTAAGGCTTAGCCGGAAATTTATATGCATTAGTATTAGTTCCCTCGCGGGAGAGGTTTGAGCTGAGGCTACCTCGCAATGTTGTCCACCTATGCAGTGCCCAAGATGACAGATGGTCATGGTTGGGAGGCCATGCTCATAGGAGAGGTGCTTATACTAGGGTGTGTAAAGGGAAGGTTATGTTTGATTATCTGCATACTAAGTATGATGATTCAGGGTTATCCCTGACAGATGTATCTAATCTTGTGGTGAAAGTGTACCACCTCTGCAGAGTGTCAAACTATTCGAATAGCCGTGTCCGCGGTTATGGACAGTTGGAATGGCCATACTGTTTCGTTGTCAGATGTTTTCAAAATGACTTATGAAATGCATGATGAATCTTGACTTGACCACAATAGGGTTGTGTTTATGACAATAGCTTCCCAACTTAAGTGATTCTAGAACTTTATTTTATCTTTGTTTGCTTCAGAACTCAGCTTAGGTTTCAAACTTAACTTTATAGATAAACTTAGACTTAACACTTTAACTTAGAACTATACTACTTATTAGTGGTAGTTTGCGAGTACTTAAAGAGTACTCATGGCTTTTGTACCTGGCTATTCTCATGGCCAGACTGTGAAGGAGACTACCAAGATGATGGCCAGTAGGACGGCTATGATAACTAGGACTATTTGCCTTCGTCAGCATTGCATGTGCCCCTGAAGATGGACCCCACCGCTACGCTTATCTTTTATTTCCGCTGCTTGTTGTATTAAGACTGGATCATGAGATCCTTATTTGTGTAAGACCTTATGTATGGTTTGTAATGGATGATGTACTGTGATATCCAATCCGTTATGTCTCGCAAAAATGGTAATCCTGGGATTGCGAGGTATGGCATAACGGGCATCTAGGATTAAAAATCCGGGTGTTGACACCTGGATGTCGAACGGCTGGCAACATGATGCCTTCCCGTGATGACATCAGGAAGGCGGGCAAACGATGATAGTAGAAGAAGTCGTAGCACGATCAAAACTAAAAACCACCTAGTCCTACCAACTTGAATGGGAATCAGCAACATGGAACAATAAACCAATGGAGCAAAAATAAGGTAAGGAGGAGACGACGACGAAGGAAAAACAATGCTCTTCAGCCTGCTCGCCCAGATAATAAACGGGATGGTGATGGGGTAGTGACCAGAGGTGTCGCTGTTGAGACCATCATGGGAAAGATGAGGTCCTAGGATGAGGACGGTGGAGGTGGAGATCATATAGGAAGGGAGGCGGTGGAGGGTATGAAGTGAAGTGAGTGTAACACCCCGTCCACTCCTGGGCCCAGGGGGTGTCACTCCTGGTAGCTTAATAGGATATCTAGACTGGCCCCATAGACCAACACTATTCTTTTCTGCGCACTTTGTCCTCACTCGTGCGCACCCGGTTACCCACTTCCCGGTCGGTCACCCATCCTAGAATTTCTCTAGGCCAACCACGCTTAACCTTAGAGTTCTTTTCGAATGAGCTTCCGGAAAAGAAGTTGCAACTTGTTATTATGGGTATCCTATCAATCCTATTAAGCCATGTGCATGAATCTCACATACACCCACCCTTTAGAAGATCGATGCCCTCATCGATCAAGCACACCCCAGGAACGTTCCCTCTTGGCACGCGTCTGTGCGTCCAGTGCCGGCACATGTGCCATGCCGTGTCCACTCCGGGCCACACGCTCCATGCTACACATGTCCCGCCACTAACCTGCGCACACCCGTGTAATCGCAAGGGTCACCTCTGATACCACTTTGTAACACCCCGTCCACTCCTGGGCCCGGGGGGTGTCACTCCTGGTAGCTTAATAGGATATCTAGACTGGCCCCACAGACCAACACTAGTCTTTTCTGCGCACTTTGTCCTCACTCGTCCGCACCCGGTTACCCACTTCCCGGTCGGTCACCCATCCTAGAATTTCTCTAGGCCAACCACGCTTAACCTTAGAGTTCTTTTCGAATGAGCTTCCGGAAAAGAAGTTGCAACTTGTTGTTATGGGTATCCTATCAATCCTATTAAGCCATGTGCCTGGATCTCACAGTGAGAAAGAGAAGAACACTCCATGATGTATATATAGGAAGAGGAAGCTTCAAGAAGACATGGTCGGTGCCGGCTTGTGATACCACATGTCGAAAGAAAAGAAGAAGAGATGCCATAAAAAACAAAATAACATGATGACCACTTATAATATTATGCACCGAAACAAAATAATATGATGACCAAACCAAAATAACATGATGAGATGGACAAGACAACATGATGAAGGATGGACAAATATTGCATTGAAACAAAATAAAATGATACCAACGCTTATAATATTGCACCAAAACAAAATAACATGATGACCACAAACAAAATAACATGATGACCACTTATAATATTATGCACCGAAACAAAATAACATGATGACCAAACCAAAATAACATGATGAGATGGACAAAATAACATGATGAAGGATGGTCAAATATTGCATCAAAACAAAACAACATGATACCAATGCTTATAATATTGCATCAAAACAAAATAACATGATGAACACAAATAAAATAACATGATAACCACTTATAATATTATGCACCGAAACAAAATAACATGATGACCAAACCAAAATAACATGATGAGATGGATAGCCCAAGCGACACATCAAGAAGAAAACAAAGTGCACATTTTAATATCACCAAAGGAACGCTGCTAGAGTCACCCAAGAATGTACCAAGTGAGAAAATAAGCATTGTAAGGCCAACAAAGTTAAACACTCTAGGTACACAAGAATGCACACGGAACATCAGCGGGACACATGTCGGCACACCAAAAATCCTCATGGGAGCCCAAAAATCTCACAAAAAAGAGAAGTATAGGGGTTTAAGATCTTTAGATATATATGTATGTATATGTATATATGATTATAAGAGCATCTTTGATTCATAGGAGAAAAGGCATAGGAACAAGATATTTTCCTTTGGTAACATCACTCACTCATTTGATTCAGAGTAATGGAGCACTGAAAAAAGGGGAATTTATTCCTAGGATTTATGTTTTAGAGAAAAAAGATTCTACAACCACATAGGCCTTTTTATATCCCTATACACAAAGGCAAGGCAATAAGTTGCATAACAACTATCGAATCTTAGATTTTGTATTTGTTTTCACTTCACTTTGATTATACGTTTTAGGATTCTTGTGCCTTTACTGTTCCCACAAAACGTTTTTAACAGGAAAGGCCTAGAAGGGCCTAGAGACTTTGTTCATTCAATGGTGGGAGTACATTTATAGAAAGGATCCAAAAAAGAAATTACACATGAGCCCTTGGCTTTTACAGATTGTACCCTAGGAAAACGTGTGAAAATGTGATTGCGTTCATCTTCTCTACCAACGGTCATTGACCTCCAGACGTAGCCGTTGTCGCCTCCACCGAGGACATCACCACTTAGGGGAGCTGTGGCGTGCACCGCCACACCGAGATCAAGGAGAATCCTACACTCAAGGAGGAAGGATGAGCTCGAGCTATCACACAGAAATGAGCGCAGTAGGGACAATCTCATGGGCGGGGCTAGCCTTGGCCTAAGGCCGCGGCTTGGAATCTGCTGCAGTGGTCATAGTCTCCATGAACCCCGAACACCACCTTGATGACCCACAAGTATAGGGGTGTATCGCAGTATTTTTGATAAGTACGAGTGTCGAAACCAACGAGGAGCAGAAGGTGTTGACGAGTGGCTTGGATCAAGAATTCCCTGTAAATACTTAACAAACGGTTTTTAGGGTTTTTTGATAATGCAGATAAACAAAGTGCAAGTAAATAAAAGACAATTTGTAGAAAGTGTCCCAATCCTTTATTTAGCAAAGGACAAGCTCGTTGTATTACTTAAGATGACCAAACGTTCTCGAGGACACATGGGAATATTGTCAAGTTCTTTCGCTTCATATAGTTGATTAATCTTCTCTAGGTGGACAAGTGTTGTGTGGGTGAACCTGTGCTAATGTACTGACCTTCCTAAGACTAATACATACTTGTGATTATACCCCTTGCAAGCATCCACAACTATAAGAAAGTAATTAAGATAAAAACCTAACCACAACCTTAAACTTTGAGATCCTACACTCCCTTGTGCAAAGGTTTCCTAACGGGGGTTCAGGTTTCTGTCACTCCGGCAACTCCTACGATTAGTAGCCAAATACACAATGCATTCCCCTAGGCCCATAAAGGTGAAGTGTCATGTAGTCGACGTTCACATGACACCACTAGAAGAATAACACCACAACTTAAATTACAAACTATTGAATCTTTCTCAACACAATTCCACTACTAACAACATGACTTCTCACATGTCCTGAAGAACTAAATGAACTACTCACAAGACATCATATGGATCAAGATCAGAGATGAAATAATGATAAGTAACAATCTGAAAATAACAATAATTCAATGGTTCCACTCAATAGCATTGATACGTTGCAAATGTATCTATAATTTTTTAAGTTCCATGCTTGGTTTTTATCTACTTTCTTATGTATTGTCCACACTTTGGAGTACTTTTTATACACTTTCTTGGACTAACCTATTAACAAGATGCCATAGTGCCAGTTGCCTGTTTTCTGCTTTTTTTGGTTCCAGCAAAGTCAGAAAATGAATATTCTTAGAATTGGACGGGACAAAAGCCAAAGTCAGTTCTTCACCGAGGGGGACATGGAGCCAGAATACGAGACAGAGAGGGGCCAGAGGGCCGCCACACCACCTGGCCACACGACCAGGCCTGACCCACGCCAAGGGGTGGTGTGGCCGCCTAGGGCACCCCCTCGACCTCCCTTTTCGCCTATAAGAGGACTTTGATACATAAACCCTAAGGACCCGATCAAAATTCCACGAAAGAGTCTGTAGCCACTGTCATCTCCATCCCTAGATCGAGAGGGATCTGAAGCTCTTCCCGGCAGCCTGCCGGAGGGGAGAATTCACCCTAGAGGCCTTCTTCATCACCATGCAAGCCTCCGGTGTGATGCGTGAGTAGTTCATCCTTGGACTACGGGTCCATGTAGTAGCTAGATGGTTGGTTCTTCTCCTTTGTGCTATCATGTCTAGATCTTGTGAGCTCCATTCATGATCAAGATCATCTATTTGTAATCATACATGTTGTGTTTGCGGGGATCCGATGGATATTGAGATGCTATTTCAGATTGATTATTCATTCTATCGTGTCTTTGTTATTTGTGATCTTGCATGCTCTCCGTTGTTAGTAGATATCTTGGCCGAGTAGATGCTACCAACTCCAAGAGGGAGTATTTATGCCCGATAGTGGGTTCATGCCTCTAGTAATCTGGGGAAGTGACAGAAATCTCTAAGGTAATAGATGTGATGTTGCCACTAGGGAGAAAACAGAAATCCTTTGTTCATAGAACAATCGTATTGTTTACTTTACACGCAATGTGTAATGCAATTATCTGTTGCTTGCAACTTAATACTGGAGGGTGTTCGGATGATAACCTGAAGGTGGATTATTAGTCATAGATGCAGTTGGATTACGGTCTATGTAGAATGTTGTAATGCCCAATCAAATCTCATAGGAGTCAAGATGATTAGTATATGCATGTATGCTTTCTCAATGTTTGTCAATTGCCCCGCTGTAATTTGTTCACCCAACATGTCATCTATCTTAAGGAGAACCACCACTAGTGAACTATGGACCCCGGTCCTTTCTTTTACCATCAATCTACAACTGTTTACTGCTTTACGTTTAATCCTTTGTTTCAACAAAACTGGTGAGATTGACAACCTCACTGTAAGTTGGGGGCAAAGTTCCGTGGTTGTGTTGTGTAGGATTCCAAGTTGGCAACAACACCTTGGAGGTGTTTCCTTGCTCCTATTGGTTCGATAATCTTGGTTTCATAACTGAGGAAAACTTGCTAATGTGCTCATCATACCTTCCTCTTGGGGTTCCCCAACGAGCTCGAGATATCTTGGGCCATCAAGCTCTTTTCTGGCGCCGTTGCCGGGGAGTCAAGGACATCTTCACAAGGGGAGTCCCTCATAACCAATCTCTTTACTTTGTTTTATTTGTTTTGCTTAGTTTATTTTTGCTTTGTTTGCTTGTTTCTTTATCAAAAACACAAAAAAAATTAGTTTTACAAGTTTGCTTTCTTTATTAAAAACACAAAAAAATGACTACTCTTGAAAATACTAAGTTGTGTGACTTCACTAGGACCAACAACAATGATTTCATGTGCACACCTATTGCTCCACTTGTTCCTGAAGCTACTGTCTTTAAAATTAAACCTGCTCCACTCAATCTTTTTATGACAGAACAATTTTTTGGTATTGGTAATGAAGATGCTGCTGCTCATCTAAATAACTTTGTTGAACTTTGTGAGATGCAAAAGCATAGGGATATAGATGGAGATATTATTAAGCTTACATTATTTACTTTCTCTTTGAGAGGAAAAGCTAAAGAATGGTTGAAATCCCTAACTAGAAATAGTATTGATTCTTGGACTAAATGCAAAGATGCTTTCATTGGAAAATACTATCCTCCTGCTAAGATTATATCTATGAGAAGTGAAATAATGAAGTTTAAACAATCTGATAATGGACATGTTGCTCAAGCTTGGGAAAGAATGAAATCTTTGGTAAAGAATTGTCCCACTCATAGACCGACTGCTTAGATGATTATCCAAACCTTTTATGCAGGATTGAACTATTCTTCAAGAAATCTATTGGATTCTACCACTGGAGGTACCTTTATGACCATTACTTTGGGTGCTGCAATGAATGGATAATATGATGGTTAACTTTTCTGAATGGCACACCGAAAGAGCTCCACAAGGTAAGAAGGTAAATTCTGTTGAAGAAACCTCCTACTTGAGTGATAAAATTGATGTTATTATGTCTAAGCTTGTTAATGGGAAAGCTCATATTGATCCAAATCATGTTCCCTTAGCCTCTTTGGTTTCTCAAGAAGAGCAAGTTGATGTGAACTTTATAAGAAATAATAATTTTAGCAACAATGCCTACATGAATAATTTTGGTAATAGTAATTATAGGCCATATCCTCCCAACAATGGTAATGCTTATGGAAATTCCTACAACAATAATAGGAGTGCTCCCTCTGAACTCGAAGTTATGCTTAAAGATTTTATTAGTAAACAAACTGCTTTCAATAAAACTATTGAGGAAAAACTCTCTAATGCTGAAAGAAATATAGCATCATTGGCTGAAGCACAATCTTCATTAAATAAAATGGCTGCTAAACCTGAAACTATTGATAATCCCTTTGCTGCTACTAGTGCCATACAAGTTAGAATTTATGAAAATGTTAGATTACTAGCTGAATTGCATGCTAAGTGGGAGAGAGAAGGTGAAATTGCTAGAAACATTAGTGTTTCTACTATCACTACCACTAGTGTTGAAGCTAGTAATTTCTCTACTACTTTAGATGATAATTATGATTTTGATCTTGATGGTTGCAACATCTCTGAAGTAATTAAGTTCCTACAAAATCTTGCTTAAAGTCCTAATTCTAGTGCTATGAATATGGGCTTTACAAAACACATTACTGATGCTCTCATAAAAATTAAAGAAGAAAAGATGAAACATAAAGCTTCCATCCCTATGAAACAAGAAGATGGTTGGGAACCCATAATTAATATGAAAGTGAATGATTTGATTTTAAAGCTTTATGTGATCTTGATAGTAGTGTTTCTATTATGCCTAGAAAGATTTATGATATGCTTGATTTGCCACCTTTGAAAGATTGTTATTTGAGTGTCCCACTTGATGATAATGCTAAAAAGAAACTCATGGGGGGGTATTAATGATGTTCTTATTATGGTTAACAATGCTTATGTCCCCATTGATTTCTATGTTTTGGCTGTTGAATGCAATGCTTCTTGTCCTATTACTTTGGGAAGACCTTTTCTTAGAACTGTTGGTGCCATTATTGATATGATTTCTATGTTTTGGCTGTTGAATGCAATGCTTCTTGCAATGCTTCTTGTCTGCTTGCCTTGTCATTTTGATATGGGATTCTACTGTATCATCGGGCAAGGGGTACCCCGTTGGCGGTTCTCAATGATACACATGTACTTACGATGACAAGAACTTACCGGTAACTAAACTTGAGTAGCATGAGGAGCGGCCCTCGTATACAAGGGACATGAGATTTCTGACTTATACTTCGTCAAGCATGTACACCATAGTTTGTTCACTTTAACCTTAATCACTTCAAGATGCTTATGATAGGGGCAATGAGAGCTGAAAGCTACAAGTACCATAATTTTTGGAAGCTCTTTATGAGACTTGAATCCCTACTTCCTTTTACAAATGGCCTTTCTTCCACCATTATATTGAGTCTCCACATTCTATCTTTATGCACCTACTTTGAGAGCATAGTGGCCATTCTTAGTTCTACCATGCACATAGAACTAAGAATGGCCACTATGCCCCCAAAGTAGGTGCGTAAAGATAGAAGGTGGAGACTCAATATAATGGTGGAAGAAAGGCCTTCATAAAAGGAAGTAGGGATTCAAGTTTCATAAAGAGCTTTCAAAAATTATGGTACTTAATAGCTTTCAGCTCTCATTGCCCCTATCATAAGCATCTTGAAGGTGATTAAGGTTAAAGTGACACAACTAAGAGGATATGCTTGACAAGTTATAAACCGAAATCTTATGCCCCTTACTTACGAAGATCGATCCTCATGCTACTCAACTTCAGTCACGAGTAAGATCTTATCATTGTAAGTACATGTGTATCATTAAGAACCGCCAACGGGGTACCCCTTGCACATGATACGGGAGCTTTCCCATAATCAAAATGATAAGGCAAGCAGACAATGAGCATCTCAACGATCTTTTTATTTGCTATTTGCATAGGTTTTTATTGAGGATGCTTCATAGAGTGCTCATTATGGTGATGCTGCAAGTTTCCACCATGATTAGGCATGGCTTAGTCTAGCGGCCCAGGCGTTTCTCTAACACACATACAAACTCCATGATCTTACAAGTTCCACTTTTATTTCACACCGCCGAGATCCGTAAGCAAAAGAACATGATATCAACGGGGTACAAAGTACAAGTGCAATGTTGAAAGCGTTCCCCATGAAACATGGTTCTGCTAATTTCAACTTATAAAGCGCAAGCATATATGCAACAAAGAAGGACCCAATGGTTCAAGTTTATTAGATGCAAAAAAGTAAAGTGTGCCATCAAGTTCGTGAGAGCTTTAATCACTAGTTTTCTCATAACAAGTTTAATTTTGAAGGTAAACAAAAGCATGAATATACTTGGAATAGCATAAGCTAGTAGGTAGGTATGGTGGACTCTTTGGAATAACTTGGTTTAGGGAGTTGGATGCATGAGTGGAACTCATACTTGGTTGCGGAGGCAAGCAGAAGACTAGGAGCGACAAACTAAGAGAGCAATAATGGCCATAATCATGCAGAGCGACAAAAAATAATTGATCAAAGCATAAAGTGATACTACAAGTTGAAAACTAAAGGATCATAAAGGCTATGGTGACTTTGGATAGTCATAACATGGTGTGAGCATGCGCCAAGTCAACCCAAATAAAGCATCAAAGGAGAATACCACTATACTATGCTTTAATATGCTAAAACAACGCATGATTCATCCAAGGCACATTAAGCAATCTCACAAGTCATGCTATAGCAAAGAATACTAAGAATAAAGTCAAAACAATATCAAGCATGGCATGATAGAGCATAGGCCACAGTCAAAAACGAGCTCTTTTTACCACATAAGCATGAACTTTCCTACTCTTTTCCAAACCAAACCAAACTATTTGCAAACCAATGTATGAAAGTGGGGGTCCAACCAATTTATTCAGAAAACTAAGCAAACGAAAAACCAAAACGAAAATGAAAAAGAAGACGCTCCAAGAACAACACAACTATGCATGAAACAATAAAAATGAAGTGTTTGGAAGAACCTGAGATTTTTATTGATGAAGAAGGGGATGCCTTGGGCATCCCCAAGCTTGGACGCTTGTACTTCTTGCATATTTCTTGGGGTGACACAGGTGGCATCCCCAAGCTTTAGCTTTAGTCCATCCTTCATCTCATTACTCGTTCCTTTCATACACCTGAAATTTTTCCTTCATACAAAACTTCACACAATCCTTATTAGCAACATTAGTGCACTCAAGATAAATAAGTCTTAAGGTTCAGTTCTAACACCAAATAAACTTCCATTAGACACTAGCTACAGTAGCACTTCCCTCAAAAATCTGAATTCCCCAAAAAAACTCAAGAAGGAACCAACGTGAAGCAAATGCAGAAAATGGCAGAAATCTGTCAAAACAGACCAGCAGGTAAAGACGATTTTTTTCGAAGACGTTCTGTTGCTCAAATCAAAAAGTGTTGAACTAACGGAAGTTAGATAACAACCTGGGGCAGAAGCACAACAATTCACGCCTCAAAAGGATGTACGGAGATTTTACACGAATTTTTACGGTGAAACACGGAAATCTGTTTCGGGACAACAATTTTCCCAATCATTACTTCTCTCTCATTAGAGGTTACTCTTGGCACAAATAACAAATAAAAAGGATAAGGAGCGGTTATTACAGAGGTAATAACTTGCAAGACTCAACTAAAACTTTTGGGTTATCTCCCAATAAGTACTTTTCTTTAACGCCTTTAAGTTAGGCATGATAGTTTGAGAAGATGCTCACATAAGAAATATGAATTGAAGTAAAAGAGAGCATCAAGAAGCAAATTCAAAACATATTTAAGTCTAACCCACTTCCTATGCATAGGAATCTTGTAAAGAAACAAGTCATGAAAGCACAAAGCAACAAGCATAGTAAAGCAAAACAAGTGCAACTTCAAGACTTTCAACATAAAGAGGGGAAACTTAATATTATTAGGATGCATAAAACCATGTTTCCCTCTCTCATAATAACTTTTAGTAGCATCATGAATAAAATTAACAATATAACTATCACAAGAAACATTCTTATCATGAGCCACATGCATAAAATAATTAATACTCCCCACATAAGCATAGTCATTCTTATTAATTGTAGTAGGAGCAAATTCAACAAAATAGCTATCATTTTTATTCTCCTCACCATAATCATCAAATATATGAGGCATATTGTAATCATAATTAATTTCCTCCTCAATAGTAGGTGGACTGAAAATATCATATTCATCATTGCAATCATCATATATTGGAGGTATAATATCATCATAAGCAATAGAATAGTTATCTTCCAAGGTGTGTTCATTTGTAAACATATCATCATTGGAAGGAACATGGATAGCACTAATAGTACAACAATCAGTAATATCATCATTTCAAAATTGGTACCAAAGAGATTTTCAATATCAAAAGTGTAGAAAATATAGAATCCCTAATATTTCAGTGTATTGATTTGACCGTCGTGGGGGTATATAGAGTTACAAGGGGCAGGTAGACTTGGAGTACAAGATGATCTTAGAGTCATAGTCTATCTCATATACGTATATGTATCCATATTCTAACATCCCCCTCCGTCGTAGCGGGAGTGAAGCGGACGCTTGTGACTGGATTTGAAGTCTTGCGTTTCCGTCGTCTTCACCTCCTTATCATCATCACCTGTGTGGACATGATCATGGCTGAAACCTAGGGGCGGTGACTGCGTCCCCTTCTGGTGCCTCTCTTTCCTCCCGCAGTCACAGCGGGAGTGGCATGAACGTAAGTGACGACGCGGACACTGTTGACTGGAGTTCTTGAGTTGCTGTAGACGTTGTTCTTGTCGATGTCGAGGTAGCCGATCATGATGTAGCCGTGGTCGAGGTGGGTGTGGTCGATGTCATAGTCGTCGTATGTTGTGTGGCCGCCATTGCCAGAGGCGCAAAAAAAAATTGCGCATTTTTTTGTTGTTGTTGTTGACGGAGCTGCGGTTGTGGACGTTTTGCACCTCGTAGAGGTACCGTCAGGGCGTCTTTTGGACGCGATCATAAGTGAGACCACCGGTTTTGCCAGAATCGGAGGAACCCACCAAGCACACACGGTTTTGCCAGAACCGTATGCGTGGTCGTAGGGGCATCACTAATTGTGATGTCGGTTTGTTGATGTAGTCGTCGGTGTCGTGGACACGGCTATGCGGTCGTCGTGCCTTGCAGTTGTACTATCAGAGGGCGTCCTAGTTGTATGTCCATCGTGTGGACGAGTATAGCGGCAGCGGTGTGTCGACAAAGATGTTGATGAAGACCACGTTGATGTAGACCTTGGCGATGATATGTCGGTGATGTCAGATTAGGCATGTCGGCGATGATCGTCGCTTGAAGGCGTCCCTTGTGGTGACGATGATGTCGAAGCCTTGATGTCGGAGAAGTCGGCGTAGTAGGCCTGGCGTGTAGATAATGTCGATGTCGCTTCTCCGTGGATGTGCTCGACGGAGATCTTGTATTTTATAGACTGGCGATGTAGTCGTACAGCTTGATGTTATTCGGCTTGTGCGAAGTAGATCGGTAAGTCGATGAAGACGGCGTGTCATTGCGTGGTGTAGCCAATGGAGTTGACTTGGTGGTGTCGAGGGTGGTCGTCCGCCCACCATGTCGAAGTAGTTCCGTGCGTGACCATCCACGCGTGGGCTGCTGCCGATAGCTGGATGTTGCGCGTAACTCGCACGTGGTGCCTGAGTCATCGGCACCGTGGAACCAATTCGATCGATTGCCTGGAGTAGAACATTGGGCAAGCATGTACCCGGTTTGATTATTTCTTTTGTACCTGTACATGGACATGCAAAACTGATGTTGATCGGTTGCATGTAGCTAGCTGGTGCAGGCCTGGAGTCCTTCATGCATGCGGTCGGCGGACTTCAACTGCAGCTCGGGACGGGCCTCAGTCTTGACGTTTTGATTAGATTGAGTGCAATAGATCTGGTCGCTGAAGCCGCGCCGCCCTGCCATATCGAGGAGGAAGTTGCCGCTACGCTGATCGTTGCCTGGTGGGTGACGGCCGATGCGATCCGGCCGGCTGTGAAGACGCGCGTGGGAGGCCAGCTCCTCCTTGCCGGTAGAAGAAAATACCGCCGAATCCTTGAGCCACCACCGTGTATGGATTTGTTTTCGTCAAAATCTGAGGATCGTCGAGATATTTAGAGAATTTATTTATGTCTAATTGGATCTAATCTATAGGATTGAAATTGTGAAATTTAATCTAAGATCTAATCTAAGAACCGATCCGATCTTTGATCGAGACCGGGTGCAGCGCCCCCGAGGAATAAACTCCCCGGGGGCGGCGCATTGCGGAAGTGGTGAAAGAACCTAGGATCGGCGCCGTGAGGCTAACCGCTCTGATACCATGTAGAAAATATAGAATCCCTAATATTTCAGTGTATTGATTTGACCCTCGTGGGGGTATATATAGAGTTACAAGGGGTAGGTAGACTTGGAGTACAAGATGATCTTAGAGTCATAGTCTATCTCATATACGTATATGTATCCATATTCTAACAAAAAGAAGTGTGCTTTTCCCAACCATGATCACTAGTATAGGTAACAGGCATAGGAACATCATCGAGTTCAGACTCATCAAAAACTATAATAGGAGCAAGGCTCAGCTAGTAACAC
Source organism: Avena eriantha (assembly GCA_910589775.1). NCBI lineage: Eukaryota > Viridiplantae > Streptophyta > Magnoliopsida > Poales > Poaceae > Avena > Avena eriantha. The sequence continues at coordinate 179,949,188 of OU342743.1, read as the reverse complement.
CTTTGGGGTATTTCCTTGCTCCTATTGGTTCGATTAAACCTTGGTTTCATACTGAGGGAAACTTGTTGCTGTGCTCATCATACCTTCCTCTTGGGGTTCCCAACAAGCTCTACATCATCATTGCTCCAGCATTTTTTTGGGCGCCATACTCAGAGCCATCAAGCATTTTTCTGTCGCCGTTGCCGGGAGTCAAGGACATCTTCACAAGGGGAGTCCCTCATAACCAATCTCTTTACTTTGTTATTTTTGTTTTGCTTAGTTTCTTTTTGCTTTGTTTGCTTGTTTTCTTTATCAAAAACACACAAAAAATTAGTTTTACTAGTTTGCTTTCTTATTTTAAAACACAAAAAATTAAGTCTCCTATAGTTGTTGGTCTATTATTGCATTGCTTTGTCATGCTTCCTATCAATCGTTGGTTTCTTTGAAACTGAATCTTATTGGCATGGTGGGTTCACGGAAGAACAAAAATATTATTATAAGGAACACCGCTTGTCACAAAAAGGGAAACACTTATGGGAACAAATTGATAAATTGATTACCATTGCTAGAAACGTGTGCTCTACTTACAATGTTACTTATTGCTTTGATAAATCTTGTTGCTGTAGGAGATACAAATACCTCCCTTTTCAATGTGAGTATAATGATAATGTTACCATATCTTCTTATGTTAAAGGAAATTATGACTTTTATGATGTAGAACAAATTGAAGAATTTATTACTTGGAAGGGTGCATTCGAACTAGCTTATTTGCTTGAAAATACTGATGATGCACCTTATAAATATGAGGTTTATGATATACTTCAATTTTGCTTTGATAATTACAAGGAAGAAAATGGCTATATTCTTGAATATCTTAATAGATGCTCTCCACCTATGGAAGATACTAATGCCTTGCAGGAGCCTATGGAAGAAGAAATTGCTGAAAGTGGAAGCTCATTGGATGAAAAAGAGGAGGAGAGTGATGATCAAGGGGAGGAAGAATGGATCTACCCATCCCTACCCTCTAATGAAAGTAACTCTTTACCCCTTACATTATTTGATTGTCCCCATGCTTGAAAATGTTTATAATAAAGCTCTAGTGTTTGTAGATCATGAAAAGCATGCTTTATGTGATAACTATATTATTGAGTTTATTCATGAGGCTACTGAAAATTATTATGAGAGAGGAAAATATGGTTGTAGAAGTTTTTATGGTATTAAAACACCTCTCTATGTGCTGAAAGTTTTGAAGTTGCTCTTGTTTTATCTACCCATTCTTGCTACTATGTGCTTCTTTGATTTATTTTCTTACAAGGTTCCTATGCATAGGAAGTGGGTTAGACTTAAATGTATTTTGAATTTGCTTCTTGATGCTCTCTTTTACTTCAATTCATATTTCCTATGTGAGCATCTTCTTAAACTATCATGCCTAACTTAAAGGCGTTAAAGAAAAGTACTTATTGGGAGATAACCCAAAAGTTTTAGATGAGTCTTGGAAGTTATTACCTCTGTAATAACCTCTCCTTATCCTTTTTATTTGCTTTTTGTGCCAAGAGTAACCTCTAATGAGAGAGAAGTAATGATTGGGAAAGTTGCTGTCCCGAAACAAATTTTTGTGCTTCATCGTAAAAATTCGTGTAAAATCTCTGAACGTCTTTTTGAGGCGTGAATTTTTGTGCTTCTGACCCAGGTTGTTATCTAACTTTCTTTAGTTCAACACTTTTTGATTTGAGCATCATAAGGTCTTGGAAAAAATTCGTCTTTACCTGCTGGTCTGTTTTGAGAGATTTCCAACATTTCCTGCATTTGCTTCTTGTTGGTTCCTTTTTGAGTTCTTTTGGGGAATTGAGCTTTTTTAGGAAGTTCTACAGTAGCTAGTGTTCTAATGGAAGTTTATTTGGTGTTAGAACTTAACCTTAAGACTTATTTATCTTGAGTGCACTAATGTTGCTAATAAAGATTGTGTGAAGTTTTGTATGAAGGAAAAATTTCAGGTGTATGCACGCGTGTAACCCCAAGAAATATCCAAGAAGTACAAGGGTCAAATATTGGGTATGCCCAAGGCATCCCCTTCTTCATCAATAAAAATCTCAGGTTTCTTCCAAACGCTTCATTTTTATTGTTTCATGCACAGTTGTGTTTTTCTTGGAGCGTCTTCTTTTTCGTTTTTGTTTTGGTTTTCATTTGCTTTGGTTAGTTTTCTGAATAAATTGGTTGGATCCCCTCTTTCTTACATTGGTTTGCAAATATTTTGGTTTGGTTTGGAAAAGAGTAGGAAAGTTCATGCTTATGTGGTAAAAAGAGCTCGTTTTTGACTGTGGCCTATGCTTTGTCATGCCATGCTTGATATTGTTTTGGCTTTATGCTTAGTATTCTTTGTTGTAGCATGACTTGTTATAAACAATTGAGATTGCTTAATGTGTCTTGGATGAATCATACGTTGTTTTAACATATTAAAGCATAGTATAGTGGTATTCTCCTTTCATGCTTTATTTGGGTTGACTTGGCGCATGCTCACACCATGTTATGACTATCTAAAGTCACCATAAGCCTTTATAATCCTTTAGTTTTTAACTTGTAGTATCACTTTTTATGCTTTGATCAATGATGTTTTGTCGCTCTGCATGATTATGGCCATTATTCCTCTCTTAGTTTGTCGCTCCCAGTCTTTTGCTAGCCTCCACAACCAAGTATGAGTTCCACTCATGCATCCAACTCCCTAAACCAAGTTATTCCAAAGAGTCCACCATACCTACCTACTAGCTTATGCTATTCCAAGTATATTCATGCTTTTGTTTACCTTCCAAATTAAACTTGTTATGAGAAAACTAGTGATTAAAGCTCTCACAAACTTGATGGCACACTTTACTTTTCTTGCCCTTAATAAACTTGAACCATTGTGTTTTCTATGTTGTATATGCTTGCACTTATTTGTTGGGAATTAGCAGAACCATGCTTTCATGAGGAACGCTTTCAACATTGCACTTGGTACTGGTACCTAGTTGATAGCATGCTCTTTTGTATATGGATGTCGTCGGTGTGAAATGAAAGGGGAGCTTGTAAGTCCATGGAGTTATGTATATGTGTTAGAGAAACGCCTGGGCCGCTGGTCTAATCCATGCTGACATGGTGGAAACCTGTAGCGTAACCATAATGAGCTGTCTATGAAGCATTCTTCTTATAAAAAAGAGAGTCTTATATTGAGAAAAAAGAGAAAAATAAGAGATACTATGAAAATAGGAAAGAGAGAAAAAAGCACCATATTCCCATGGTAAATAAGAAGAATGTTGAGATGCTCATTGTCTGCTTGCCTTGTCATTTTGATATGGGGATTCTTCCGTATCATCGGGCAAGGGGTACCCCGTTGGTGGTTCTCAATGATACACATGTACTTACGATGACAAGAACTTACCGGTAACTAAATTTGAGTAGCATGAGAAGCGGCCCTCGTATACAAGGGACATGAGATTTCTGACTTATACTTCGTCAAGCATGTAGACCATAGTTTGTTCACTTTAACTTTAATCACTTCAATATGCTTATGATAGGGGCAATGAGAGCTGAAAGCTACAAGTACCATAATTTTTGGAAGCTCTTTATGAGACTTGAATCCCTACTTCCTTTTAAAAAAGGCCTTTCTTCCACCATTATATTGAGTCTCCACCTTCTATCTTTATGCACCTACTTTGAGAGCATAGTGGCCATTCTTAGTTCTATGTGCATTGTCCCAAGACTAGTTGATTGATGCATAACTTGTTATTGCTTGTTTGAAACTATTGTATCTAGTCACTCTTATGAACTTTGAAGGTGTCCTATGCATTTATATTTGCTACTCTATTGAGGGACAAGATGAATACTATTATGCTATGTTTTCTTTATGTGAAACAAACAAACGTCTTGCAAAGCATTGTTATCCATGAATCTTTTGTTTGTGCCTTTTCATGTTGCATCATAGTTTCTTTGCTTATTGGTAGAACTTTGTCTTTCATGTTATGATTCAAGTACTATGATCCCAGCTTTGAATGTTTTACAAATACTTTGATCAAGTCTTTGATGGTGCATGTCACCTCAAAAATTATTCTTTCTTTTTATCACTTACCCATGATTTCTACGCACTTCTATTCTTGTAGACAGTTGTTGGGCCTCCAAGTGCAGAGGTTTGTAGAACAACAGTAAGTTTTCCCTTAAGTGGATCACCCAAGGTTTATCGAACTCAGGGAGGAAGTGGTCAAAGGTATTCCCTCTCAAGCAACCCTGCAATCAAGATACAAGAAGTCTCTTGTGTCCCCAACACACCCAATACACTTGTCAGGTGTATAGGTGCACTAGTTCGGCGAAGAGATAGTGAAATACAAGTGGTAATGGTGATAGAAGATAACTTGATGGCGTGGAAAAGACTAAAGGCAAACTGAAATAAAGAAGGAAGCAAGCAAACATGCAACAGATCTAAAAGCAAACGTTGTTTTAGTGCTAAGAAACAAGGCCTAGGGATCATACTTTCACTAGTGAACACTCTCATATAAATATCTTCTCTTCATGATACTACTCTTAACTACTCTTTGGTTGGACACTCTAATCGATGGTAGGGCTATAACAACACAGCTCAAAGTAATCCTTTCCCATCTAGAAAACCCCACACTGTCACCTTGAGTACTAGATGGTTCCAACAAACACCACAATTTCATAGAGACATCCAACTCCAAATATAACTCATAATAAGTATTTGTAATCTCTAGCCTAAGTGCCACCATGGTGAGCACGCTGTCACTTTCACACACATGGGGAGAGCAGAGATCTATTAAAGCACTTGAGCAACAAGGTAGATGTATAGATTACAAAGCTCATGATCACAATATGATCATGCATTGAGAGAGAGATGAACACATAGCTACCAGTAGAACCCTTAGCCTCGAGAGAGAACTACTCCCTCCTCATGATGGGAATCAACAACGATGATGGAGATGGCGGTGGAGATCGACGGAGATGGCTCCGGGGGCACTTCCCCGTCCCGGCAGGGTGCCGGAACAGAGACTTTCTGTCTCCCAAATCTCCCCTTCGGTGGCGGAGGCACTGCAGAACTTTTCGTGGCTGGAGGCTTGACTCTTTAGGGTTTATGCATCGGGAGGCTTCTTATAGGCCAAAGGGCAAGGTCGGTGGGCGGCCAGGGGGCCCACACCATGCCCTGGCGCGGCCTAGGTGGACCCGCGCCATGCGGTGGTGTGGCCACCTTGTGGCCCCTCTCCGTCTCGTATTCTGGCTCCATGAGTCTTCCGGTAAAATATCAACTTTGGCTTTTGTCCCGTCCAATTCTGAGAATATTCATTTTCTGACTTTCTGGAACCAAAAACAGCAGAAAACAGGCAACTGGCACTATGGCATCTTGTTAATAGGTTAGTCCAAGAAAGTGTATGAAAAGTACTCCAAAGTTGGAACAAAACATAAGAAAGTAGATAAAACCAAGCATGGAACATCAAAAATTATAGATACATTTGCAATGTATCAACATCCCCAAGCTTAACTCCGGCTCGTCCTCGAGTGGGTTGATACATTGCAAATGTATCTATAATTTTTGATGTTCCATGCTTAGTTTTATCCACTTTCTTGTGTTTTGTTCCAACTTTGGAGTACTTTTCATATGATTTCTTGGACTAACCTATTAACAAGAGCCACAGTGCCACTGCCTGTTTTCTTCTGTTTTTGGTTTCAGGAAAGTCAGAAAATGAATATTCTCAGAATTGGACGGGACAAAAGCCAAAGTGCCTATTTTTCCGGAAGTCATCAGATGCTAGAATACGAGACAGAGAGGGGCCAGAGGCCGGCCACACCACTTGGCCGTGCGGCCAGGCTTGGCCCGCGCTAGGGGGTGGTGTGGTGGCCCCTGGCACCCCCTCGGCCTCCCCTTCCGCCTATAAGATGCCCTCGGGATGAAAACCCTAGGGGCCCGATCAAAAATCCAAGAAAGAGTTTGTAGCCGCCGTCATCTCTATCCCTAGATTGGGAGGGATCTGAAGCTCTTCCCGGCACCCTGCCGGAGAGGGGAATTCACCCTGGAGGCCTTCTTCATCACCATGCAAGCCTCCGGTGTGATGCGTGAGTAGTTCATCCTTGGACTACGGATCCATGTAGTAGCTAGATGGCTGGTTCTCCTCCTTTGTGCTTTCATGTCTAGATCTTGTGAGCTGCGTTCATGATCAAGATCATCTATTTGTAATTCTGCATGTTGTGTTTGCGGGGATCCGATGGATATTGAGATGCTATTTCAGATTGATTATTGATTCTATCATGTCTTTGTTATTTGTGATCTTGCATGCTTTCCGTTGTTAGTAGCTATCTTGGCCAAGTAGGTGCTAGCAACTCCAAAAGTTAGTATTTATGCTCGATAGTGGGTTCATGCCTCTGGTAATCTGGGGAAGTGACAGAAATCTCTAAGGTACTAGATGTGTTGTTGCTACTAGGGAGAAAACAACAATCCTTTGTTCATAGAACAATCGTATTGTTTACTTTACACGCAGTTTGTAAAGCAATAATCTGTTGATTGCAACTTAATACTGGAGGGGGTTCGGATGATAACCTGAAGGTGGATTATTAGTCATAGATGTAGTTGGATGGCGGTCTATGTATAATGTTGTAATGCCCAATCAAGTCTCAAAGGATTCAAGATGATTAGTATATGCATGTATTGCTTTCTCGGTGTTTGTCAATTGCCCCGCTGTAATTTGTTCACCCAGCATGTTATCTATCTAAGGAGAGGCACCTCTAGTGAACTATGGATCCCGGTCCTTGTCTTTTACATACAATCTACAATCTTTTACTACTTTGTGTTTACTTTCTTCAAACTTTTACTTCTTTCCATTCGATATGTTTAATCCTATGTTTTCCACAAAACACGGTGAGATTGACAACCTCATCGCAGTTAGGGACAAAGTTCTGTGGTTGTGTTGTGCAGGTCTACACGTTGCTACTAGCACCGGTAGTGCGCCCTGCCAAGGCTCAGCTAGTAACACCTTTGGGGTGTTTTCTTGCTCCTACTGGTTCGATTAAACCTTGGTTTCATACTGAGGGAAACTTGCTGCTGTGCTCATCATACCTTCCTCTTGGGGTTCCCAACGAGCTCTACATCATCATTGCTCCAACATTTTTCTGGGCGCCATACTCAGAGCCATCAGACACATGGGAATATTGTCAAGTGCTTTCGCTTCATATAGTTGATTAATCTTCTCTAGTTGGATAAGTGTTGTGTGGGTGAACCTGTGCTAATGTACTGACCTTCCTAAGACTAATACATACTTGTGATTATACCCTTTGCAAGCATCCGCAACTACAAGAAAGTACTTAAGATAAAAAACCTAACCACAACCTTAAACTTTGAGATCCTACACTCCCTTGTGCAAAGGTTTCCTAACGGGGGTTCAGGTTTCTATCACTCTGGCAACCCCTATGATTAGTAGCCAAATACACAATGCATTCTCCTAGGCTCATAAAGGTGAAGTGTCATGTAGTCGACGTTCACATGACACCACTAGAAGAATAACACCACAACTTAAATAACAAACTATTGAATCTTTCTCAACACAATTCCACTACTAACAACATGACTTGTCCCATGTCCTCAAGAACTAAACGAACTACTCACAAGACATCATATGGATCAAGATTAGAGATGAAATAATAATAAGTAACAATCTGAACATAACAATAATTCAATGGTTCCACTCAATAGCATCAACTACAACAAGTAATCAATACTGGGAAAGTTTCCCCTAAGAACTATGCAAGATTCAACCCAATTGTTACAGCGGTATGGAGTGGTGATGATGGTGCTGGTGGAGATGATGATGGAGATGATGATGATCCCGATGAAGTCCAGATTGATTGTGGTGTTGATGGCGGCAATCTCCCCTCTCTGGGAAGGAATTTCCCTAGTAGATTTCTGCCCGTGATGACCCACAAGTATAGGGGGTGTATCACAGTATTTTCGATAAGTAAGAGTGTCGAACCCAACGAGGAGCACAAGGTGCTGGCTAGTGGTATGGATCAGGAATTCTCCGCAAGTACTTAGCAAACGGATTTTTAGGGTTTTTTGATAAAGCAAGTAAACAAAGTACGAGTAAACAAAAGACAATAGAAATAAATGCAGCAAGTGGCCCAATCCTTTGTGCAGCAAAGGACAAACCGGTTGTATTACTTAGGATGACCAAACGTTCTCGAGGACATATGGGAAGACTGTCAAGTGCTTTTGCTTCATATAGTTGATTAATCTTCTTTAGCTTGCTAAGTGTTGTGTGGGTGAACCTGTGCTAATGTACCGACCTTCCTAGTTCTAATACATACTTGTGATTATACCCCTTGCAAACATCCGTAAGTACAAGAAAGTAATTAAGGTAGAAACCTAACCATAGCTTTAAACTCTAAGACCCTTACTTCCCTTGTGCAATGGTTTCCTGACGGGGGTTCAGGTTTTTGTCACTCCGGCAACCCCTACGATTAGTAGCCAAATACACAATGCATTCCCCTAGGCCCATATAGGTGAAGTGTCATGTAGTCGACGTTCACATGACACCACTAGAAGAAGTACACCACAACTTAAATATCAAACTATTGAATCTTTCTCAACACAACTCCACTACTAACAACATGACTTCTCCCATGTCCTCAAGAACAAAACGAACTACTCACAAGACATCATATGGATCATGATCAGAGATGGAATAATGATGTATAACAATCTGAACATAAACAATAATTCAATGGTTTACTCAATAGCATCAACTACAAAGAGTAATCAACACCGAGAAAGTTTCCCCTATGAACTATGCAAGATTCAACCCAATTGTTATAGCAATATGGAGATGCTGATGAGGGTGCTGATGGTGATGATGGTGGTGATGATGATCCTGATGAAGTCCAGCTTGATGGTGGTGTTGATGGCGACGATCTCCCCTCTCCGGGAAGGAATTCCCCCGACAGAAATCTGTCTACCGGAGAGATCTTTCTCTCTCGGTGTTTTCCGCCCCGCAGAGGCGGCGGAATCTTTCTGTGGTCGCTCCCCGAGTCTTAGGGTTTCGGGAGGATAATATACGCCAGAGGGGAGTGCCAGGGGTGGACCAGGGCGGCCACACCACCTGGTGGCGCGGACCAGGGTGGCCCGCGCCAGGGGGTGATGTGGGCCTCCTGTGGCCCATCTCTAGCCCCCCTTTTGGCTTCCTTCGTCTTCTGGAAAAATAGGATTTTCCGTATATTTTCCCGGATTTTCTGATCTTCGCGAATTTTGCCTCCAAACAGCACCTTTTCCATCAGAATCCTGACTACAACGGTCCATGCTCCAAAAGTCATCAACCATGCAAAAACAGATGAAATAACATAAGTATCACCTCTCAATATGAAATATATCAATGAATAACAGTGAATTATGACATAGAATAGTGATGCAAAATGGATATATCAGCCTGCCAGAGAGCTCTTTCTCTTTATATAGTTTTCCACCCCGCAGAGGTGGCGAAATCTTTCTGTGGTTGCTCCCCAAATCTTAGGGTTTCGGAGGGATTATATACGCCAAAGGGCAGAGCTAGAGGTGGGCCAGGGTGGCCACACCACCTGGTGGCGTGGCCTAGGGTAGCCCGCGCTAGGGGGGTGGTGTGGGCCCCCTGTGTCCCATCTCCGCTCCCCCTTCTGGCTTCTTTCGTCTTCTGGAAAAATAGGATTTTCCATATATTTTCCGGGATTTTCTGATCTTCGCGAATTTTTCCTCCAAACAATGCCTTTTCCATCAGAATCATGACTTCAGCGGTCCATCCTCCAAAAGTCATCAATCATGCAAAAACAGATGAAATAACATAAGTATCATCTCTTAATATGAAATATATCAATGAATAATAGTAAATTATGATATAGAATAGTGATGCAAAATGGACGTATCACACCTCTAGAAATCAATGGCCACCGCAAACATCGTCGTCCTCTCCCTCGCCACCGAGGCCGGCCGAGAGGAGCAGCGACCGAACTTCGTCGTTGCGTCAGAGGCAGAAGCACTTATTGACCATGGGGCTCAACTTGAGAGCAAGCTCTAGCAGCTCCCACCCTAGGAGCATAGTGGAGAGCCTCAAAGCCGGCCAGGCAACACCACGTCGTTGTGCTGCCATGGAAGACCCTCGCCACCCTCGGAAGGGGGCCGTGTCGTCGTTGCTCTCCCCCTCCTCACCACCACTCCGACCAGAAGGAAAAAGATCAGCGAGGCCACCAACCAGATCCTAGGACAAACGAGCTTGACCTTTATTGCGAAGATCCCTACAACATCGGTCGTAGCCATGAGCTCCGTCCATCGGAGCACGGCAGGAGAGAAGACCCGAAGCAGGGTGCGCCAGATCTGGACAAGAACGATCGATAGCCTACTCCAAAACCTCGGCAAGCCACCGACCACCCTAAACCTAGGACTATACTCTACTCTGACGCTTCCCCATCGCCTTCTCCGACCGGCCACGCCGTCGAAGAAGACTCAGGTTCGGCCCGATTTTTCTCTAGAGACTCTCAAAGAAGAGGGAGGGAAAGCAGAGTATAGTTCACAAATACACGTGTTTTCACATGCGTACCTATGTATTAGTGTGTTTTTATATTTCTATACGTCTATCCTACAAATCAAGATGCACTAAATGGTGGATTAAACTAGGATTATCCAATTTCTGAGAAAAACTCCACGAGAATTTTCCGTTTTGACCCTTGGTGGGATTAGGCTATTCCCGTTACCGAGTAAATTGGATAAAACAACCACAATTGCGACAGTCTATACGAGTCAGTACCAGTTTTGGTAATTTTTGTGAGACAGTGCCAATTTTGATATACAAGCCTTGCAATCACACTAATTTTCTTCTGATAGCAGTTTGACATGCTTCCTGATAGGTGGAATCCATCCGCAGAGCTAACTAGTCAATAAAAATTGCCATGTAGACCATTAACTAGAGCTGACTAGTCAAAAAAGATATACACTCTCACTTTTTCTTTCTTGTCCCTCAAATCTCACGACCGCCTTCTCCTTGCGCACCATTCCGCCCTCCTCTGCCAGCCGCCTTCACGCCATCCCTTGCCCAACACGCTGCCCGCGAGAGGTTCTCCACGCCGCCACCCTCTGTCAGCCGCCGCGCCAGCCCCCCGTCGTGCCGCCGCGTCACCCTTCCTTGCCCAACCCACAGCTCGCTAGTCGCGCTCGCCGGCCACGTCCCGTGCCCGCATCTCGCCGCCGCCGCGCGCCTAAAGCTTGTCGCCACCGCTCACCGTCATGCTAGTTTCCCCCGCGCATGTCCGCAGGTCGCTGGGCCGCGCTCGCGGCCCCGCGCCCGCAGCTCACCGCTTGCCTCCCCGCGCCCGTAGTTCGCCGCTCGCCCGTAGTTCGCCTCCCCGCGCCCGCAGTTCGCCGCTCGCCTCCCCGTGCCCATAGCTCGCCGCTTGCCGCCCCATGTGCTCCAGCCGCGTCCCATGCCCGCAGCTCGCCGCCGCGCCCCGAGGGTCGTCGCACTAGTCGCCCCCACACCCGTCCGCAGGTCGTTGGGCCGCGCTCGCCGGCTCACGCCCGCAGTTCACCGACCGTCGCTCACCACCCCGTGCCCATAGCTCGCCGCTCGCCATGCGCCCATAGCTCGCCAGCCGCGCTTGCCAGCCGCGTCCTATGCCCGCAGCTCGCCGCCGCGCGCTCCTGCATGTGCTCGCGGGTGTGCTCGTGTCCCACCGGCGAGCTCCTGCGCGTGTTCGCGGGTGTGATCACGTCCCTCCTGGCAGATGATGCTAGAATAGCCGCGGTGGTGGCGGAATCGGCACGGGCGGCCAGAATAGGCGTTGTGGCGGCCAAATCGGCGAGCTGCACGTGGTGTGGGCCAGCGCTGGAGCTTGGGGCGACACAGCGGAGCATGGAGGCCGCTGGCTGGCGGTCGGGCGCGTAGTAGGCAGAGGTGCTGCAGGTTGCAGTCAACGCTTCAACATGGTGGGAGAGAGGGGATGAAGAGGTTGGGGCCTAATAGCAGGTGGGCGCCACATCCAACTTAGCTTTTTCTCGATGTATGCTGCCAAGTCACCCTTACAGATGGGCTCCACCCGGACTGCTGTGAACATGCTCTTAGCAGTGAATTGGTCTGATTCACAAGGTTGTTGTTCAAAAGTTAGTATTGACTCGCTAAAATTATCAATGTTGGTGCCCGAATCGTGTTAGTTTTATCCAATTACCTTCATCGTGAAAAAAAGGACGTCGCAGCAAAATAATTATATGTCAGAGGGTAATATCGTCCACCTACGCAGCGATCCCCTGCGCCTGTCGCTTTCTCCTTCTCCCCTACTTCGCTCCTCGTTGTACCGCGCCTCTTGGCCAACACCGCCGCCGCCTCCCCGCCCCAGTCCGCCGCTTCCTCCTCCCCCATCTCCGCCGCTAGCCATCTCACTGCTCCACTCCAGCGTCTCGTTATCCCCCTGTGTCAGCCCGCCGCCTCCTCCCCACCAGGCCGCCGCCGCCGCCGCGCTTACCGTCAACCCTCGCGGCCCAGGCTCCGTCTCCCGCTGCCCCACGCTTCCCGACGGCCTTTCTCCGGCGGCGGAGAGGGAAGCTGCGCCACAACTCTCCTCTCGTCTCGTCTTGTCGCGTCCCCTCCACGAGGCTGTCCAGGAGTGGGCAGCAGCCGCGCCACACCAGATTTCTCCTGTTGCTACGGAAGCCCTAAGGTAATCATCCGGGATCGTTCTAGCAGTGTTCCGTTCTTTGCTGTGAGCAACCAGACGTGAATGTTATACCCCGATCCATCCGATTAGCGTGATCCGTGTTGTAATGTCAGCTACTTTCCCCGAGAATCCGAGATACTATGGAGGTTCTGTCCGCTGTGTTGCTTTCCATGTAGTGTTCCTGATTTGGCTCTGGTAAATGATCCGATAAATTAGGCAGTGTGCTTGCCTAGGTCCCAAGAGAAGCCCAGCCTCCTTCTGGTGAAGAATTTTGTTAGAGTAGATAATGCATTGTTTCAGTTTTAGAGAGGCTGTAAGAATGAAACACTGTTTCAGTTTTAGAGAGGCTGTAAGAATGAAACACCAAACTTCCGAGGCACGATTCAGATCTCTTCAATCTGTCGGAACCTGTCAGGCTACCTATTAAGCTACTTTGATAAGTTTCCTTGTGTACTTTAGCCGAAACTCTTGTACTGTAGATGATCTTATATAGGTGGGGCAAATTTCATGGTTAGAATGGTATATTCATTACGCCAAAAGCATGCTCATGCCGCGTGTTACAATATGCCATCTCAACATCTGCAACTTCTTTTGCTGCTTGGCTGTCTTTATTTTTCCTTCTGAGAGTGTGTTTTTGACGTATGGGCAGGACGGGGGCGTGAATGGCTCAACCTTCAGTTATTCTAGCAACTGCAAGTTATGATCACACAATCAGATTTTGGGAAGCCAAGAGTGGTCGCTGTTACCGCACTATTCAATATCCAGACTCTGTGAGTGTTTGCTCTGGGTTCTCGTTTTCCTTGCAACTCATTAGATGAATAAAATAACTACCTAGCAACTAGTATACAATCAAATTATATTGGACGATTTAGTGTTAATCTGTCTGGACCACGTTTTGTTTTTCTTTCTAACTTTACTTGGATAATTATGCTGACATTTCCATACATGTATATGTTTTCTTGGACTTTTGTGCTATCTGGTCACAATTCATAAATTCCTCTTCTTATATGCTACCAAAGTAATGAAGTATACATAATATCAGCTGAATGACTGCAAACATTAATTTCATGGATCAATGCTTGAGCTTGATTTGCTTCAAGACTAAGCTGTACACTTACTAGCAATTTCATGCAGTGCATGCCTGTTGATAACCTATCTTTTGCAGCAAGTCAACCGCCTTGAGATTACCCCTGACAAGCGATTCTTAGCTGCTGCTGGCAATTCCCATATCCGCCTTTTTGATGTTAACTCAAATAGCCCACAACCGGTATGTTACATGTTCTCTAAAAGCAACCAATGTAGGCCAACATGTTTCTGTTCCTTATTTAATTAAAATAAACCTAACAGGTAATTAGCTATGATTCACATACTAGTAATGTGATGGCCGTGGGATTCCATTGTGATGGCAACTGGATGTACTCGGGTTCTGAGGACGGCACTGTGAGAATATGGGACTTGAGGTGAGGTTTCACATCTTATTATGTTGCTTGGCTATTAGATCTTTTTTCCTTGAACCCACTGTTCTTCTGATAAGTTTTTCTCAAATAGTTGTTTAGCTAGACGGATAATCCAAAGCAAACCTATCTCTTGGTGCTATTATGTAGACTCACAGTATGTTTTCCTCGGTATGGTAGGTGAACTAGATCTAACAGGATTTAAGGGTCAATTGAATGTAACTTGTTTAGGATATCCTACCGAATATTTCTCTCTAAATATGCTCCATCCGAATCTCATCGAATATCCCGTGTGAGAGTTTGCGTGATACTCAGAGTGGATTTTTGTGCAACTGATTGTGGGTTTGAAGTTGAAATTTCAACTAGATACTCACCCTTCTAGTAATATCCAGTGTTTTTGTTATGGATTTTCCAGTCCATGATTCATCGTATGTTGTTAATCCGAGTCTTTATTCTTGTGCATGTATGGTTTCAGGACTGCCACTTGCCAACGAGAATATGAAAGTCGTGCAGCTGTCAACACCGTGGTCCTACACCCCAATCAGGTTAGAATATGTGCTGGCAGATCTTAACCATTTGCAATTTTCATTATCCAAGCACTGAATTGAATACTACATTTGATTGTTGATCATCTAATAGTGTTATATGATGTTGGTATTGGTTGGATTCTTGATTCACCAAATCACATTGTAATGCACATCTGCTAACACCACTGCATCTTAGCTGTTTAACTATGTTTTCTTTGTATATTCAGAACTTGAGTTCAGCATGATTACCCTGAGAACCACATACTGCAAATAGGGTGGCCCTGCTATTGAATAGCTCAGTCTGATATTTTCCAATTGGGGATATGATTTGATTAAGCACATTGTTGGCACACATGCACACTGATTGCTACTGCCATTTGCATGAAACTATTCCATTTCTTTAAAAAAATTCTTAACTTCACTGCTGTGTACTAACAGTAAATAGCATTGATTAGTGTTAAAATGTGGGGAGCAATGTTATTTTTTTCCTTTTTGTAACATTTGTCCTGGTATTATGTTCATTTTCTCAATGTCATTTAGTTCCAACATTGTCTCCCCAATCTTTCAGAAAGAACTAATATCTGGTGATCAGAACGGAAATATACGTGTGTGGGATTTGGCTGCTAATTCATGCAGCTGTGAGTTGGTAAGTCACAATATTTTCAGATTTTAGGTACAAATATATTAAGTTAGATGTAAGAACACACAGTTCAGGTGTTGGTTCTATTTATTCAGGTACCAGAGGTCGATACAGCTGTAAGATCTCTGACAGTCATGTGGGATGGGAGTATGGTTGTCGCTGCAAATAACCGTGGGACATGCTACGTTTGGCGCTTACTTAAGGGTACTCAGGTCAGTGTTTCAGCCGAGCTACCTACCGTTATACACTCATGATTTTATGCATTTTTAAGCTGATGAAACCTTCTACTTAGACAATCACCAGCTTTGAGCCACTCCATAAACTGCAAGCCCATGATGGCTACATTCTGAAGTGCCTGCTTTCACCTGAATTTTGTGACCCCAACAGGTACATAATTGTCAAAATGACTACTTTTCAGTTTCCTGATTTGTCTGACATAGCATTGTTATGCACACTGCTTCCTACTTCCCAGTCATTCATTTGCCAAACTTCATTTGATGCACATGGAATTCTTAGTACTACCTATTTACATCTCAGATGTTATTCATTTACACAGTTATTTCTGGGCTACTAAGACTGCATTATTTGAATATTGAGTTTCCTGTACCATGGGATTGCTTGTAGGTATCTTGCAACTGCATCATCAGACCACACTGTAAAGATTTGGAATGTGGATGGCTTCAAGTTGGAACGAACTTTAGTTGGTAATTTCTGTGCTCTTTTCTTCTAAATTTTCAATTAAAAGTTGTGAAAATTTAAATAATTTGTGCGTTCAAAATTTCAGGTCATCAGCGTTGGGTTTGGGACTGTGTATTCTCCGTTGATGGCGCTTACTTGATCACTGGTACTCACTAACTTGTCACATCACGCTGCCCATCTATCTTGTAATCCATGAGTTACCAAGCAATTCTATGTGGTCTTTGCAGCTTCCTCTGATACCACTGCAAGATTGTGGACGATGTCAACTGGAGAGGCCATCAGGGTGTACCAGGGGCACCACAAGGCGACTGTCTGCTGTGCTCTCCATGACGGGGCTGAATCGGCGCCCTCATAAGCGACACCGCAACGTGATGGTGGTCTGTACATATGTCGACTTGAACACAGCACACAGCTCTGCTAGGTTTTCAGCAACTTTAGTACAGCCGGTTTGCATTTGATTGCCGTAGTGCCGATGTAACAATGTATATGCAGGCAGCCTTTGGGGTTGTGCGCGAACGATTTGTATGATTATATCGGTGGATATTTCTGCACAGCCGAAATAATGTGCTACTGTCGTCCTTGGTTCTGCTTTGCATATGGCAGTTGGGAATGTCGACTGCGTCTGTTTTTTTCTTGGTTCCTCTTGCAGAATGTCGCAAATGGTTGTTTGTAAAATGGAAATAGTATGAAAACAGCTGATTTAATTCTTGAACATTTGCAGCGTGATGATCACTCTATGCGCCCTATTTATGTTAGGCACTTGTGGGCTGTGGCACGATGAGGCGTTCATGTGCATTGCGGCAAAAAGTGCTCCCTCCGATGTAAAAAGTGCTACTACTACCTCTATACCGGTTTACTAGGCTAATACTCGCTCCGTTTCAAAATATAAGATGTTTTACCTTTGCGAAGGGAGTGTATCTAGACTTTTTTTTTAGTATGTAAGTTCATTTAGATTTGGAGTAAACCTATACATTAAAAGTGGTCTAAATACACTTTTTTCACAAAGCTAAAACATCTTATATTCAGAAACAGATGGAGTACTTATTTGATGTAAAATTTTGACTAACGATTTAGTGAACAACATGTTGGTAATCCAATGATATGCTTCACATATTGTGAGAAGATTGATCACACTTTGTTCTTTTGCATTCCACGTATATATAGACAGACTACAAAACAACCCTAACCATAAATGGAAGATTATGCTAATAACAACTCCACGATTTACGGGATTATGTTACGACACAATACGTGCCATATTAGTCTAACACATATAACTAATATTTTATTGGCAAAATTATTAGTTGAAGATTTTTCTCGATAAGATATGGAGGAAGTAGTAGACGATATGAAAACGAGAGCATGATCTCATGTTGCATTTTAGTTTCCATGTCCATTGCGCTAGCGCCTAGATCCACTTCTCGGCGCTAGCAAGAGCAACATCACTATTTCATGAGGAGGTAACATCTTTCTTAGATGGAGGAGATAGCAAGAAAGATTGTCTATGCTACGGTCTTGATTGACCAGAAAAGAAGCAAGTCCGGCTCTAACAATCTAGAGCCACTGGTTTTACAACTTCTATTGGTGGCCAACTAGTGGTGGTGCAATAACATCTATCCTCAATTGTGTAGCCTATCTCAAAAGCTGGATCGACTTCTGGTGTGTGTGGCTTTACAAGTCTTGGCTTATACCTTTGTGTCGGAGATTGTCCTGGCAGGGTATCTCGCGAAGTAGGAAGAATCGAAAGCAGGGGCCAACCACGATCTCTCCAAGCTCTCTCGGTGACCTTGATGGGGAACAGTGGAATCACGACAAGGCTAACACGATGAGTTTATCTAGGTTTGGGCCATCGTGCGGTGTAAAACCCTACTCCTGCTTTTCTTGTATTGCTTGGTGAGATTACAAGTACAAGTGGATGATCACGCGATCAGAACTGGAACTCTTTGTAGGAGAAGGCTATGGTTTCCGAGGTGGAAGAAGATCCCCTTCCTATGGCGCCTTACCCCTCCTTTTATAGGCGCACTGGGCCTCTTCCCGCCAAGGTGGCGGGAAGGGTTTCCACATCGCGACAAGAGAGGGAGTGGTTGAGTCAAAGATGCTGCTTTCGTCACATTCTTCATGCCTCCGCCGAGAGAGAGGGCGGAGTGGTCCCCCATGTCGAGGCCTTGTCGGCAATTCCTGGCTTGGAGAAGGGGAAAACCCCCTTTGCTAGGAGGCGAAGTTGATGGCTTCCAGCTGAGGGGTAGTTCCTACTCCTGACTCGCAGAGCATACCCTATGGCAGCTCCCCTGGAGAGGCTCTGTCAGGCTAGCATAGGCAAGTCTTCGTTGAGGACACCTCGTGGGCCTCATCTATTACCTCTCGTGAGGCTTTGCTGGTTAGGTCTCTTGTGAGACACAAGTGAGGACTCCTTGTGAGCCTCGGCGAGGACCTCCTATGAGGCCTCGTGACGCACGTCCCGTGACGGCCTCCATGTAGAAGTCTTCAGTGAGACTTAGGCAAGAGTACCTTGTAGCATCTCGGCGATACTCCCACGCGAGGTCTCGTGGAGCATGTCCCGTGACAACCGTCCTAGGTACTTGCTTCTGTTCTGTCTTCTAACATAGGCAAACCCCCAAAGAGGGCACCTTGTGGGCCTCGGGAGGGACCTCTCGTGAGACCCCCCGGTATCTCCTTGTGGAGTACGTCCACGTACGTGTTCTGATTTTTAGAGGCGTCGTCATGCCAGTAGTGTTCACGATAAGGGGTTATGGTGCACGCTCTATGGTTCTCGTATGTGTGTTGCATGAGGAAAACAAGCGCCGAGGACTTTGGCGAGGTGACCTCTGTTATATGTTGATCCAAATTCTACAAAGTAAAGGCCAACTTCTAATGGAGCGGAGCGAGGCCCGTCGCCGGAGGCTTGGGCCGCTGCGGAGCGAAGTCTGAAGTTGGCCCACCCCGTGCCCAAAAGGGACGCCTGTGGGGGGTGCGGAGGGCGATAACCCCCACGGTACGGATCGTTGATGACCTAGGTTACCACCTATATATAAACCTCTTATAAGCCGGCTGCTGGGATATGTTGCATCTGTGAAATCCCCGGCATTGTGTAAACACTCTCCGTTATAGTGAGGTTTCGCTGTCTGGCGCCCGTGGTTTTTTCCTCTCTTTGTTGGAGAGGTTTTTTCACGTTAAACATGTGTCCCCTTGCTACAATTTTATTTTTGTTCTTCATTATTTGATTGTCGCAAACCTAACAACCTCACGCGGGGTGATCAGTATCGCGGGCCAGAGCTCAGTCACTTTGGCTCCACGCGACCGGGCGGACCCAAGCATGGGCACCATTACCAGCCCCCGCTCGTGTGATGCACATGAGAGATCCTAGAGAATGCGTTTTGCCAAGGCATTGCCGCTTACTGAGGTAAGGATGCAGGAGTTGCCGCTGGAGTGCATTTTATTTTATTTCTTGCATGAAGATGTTCATTACAAGCGCTCCACGGGTGGGCGGAAGCCTTTGGTGCTACGTAGGTGCTCCACTGGGTGGGATTGCAGAGGCTAGTTTGTTGGTGCTGTTGTAGGTAGCTCCCTAGCGCCAAGCCCCAGAACCTCCGAGCCGTGTGCTGCTAGTGGGAATGCGAGTTTGCTTGGCGTGGTGCTGGTGACGTGGAGTGATGTGTTCTTCGCGTGGAGTCTCGACGAGGTGTGCTTCGGTACCGTGCTTGCGGCAATGGCTGCATGGTATGGCTTGGTATGGTTAGTGCTACTGCTGGTATCGGTAGTGGAGATGCCGCTTGGGATTTTGTGGTGTTCCCTCATGCTGTAGCCTCGGTGGAAACCACGTGGTTTCCTTGCTATAGCATGGATTCCGGCATTTTTCTCTGGGAGCTTGTTTTGCCTTATCAGGTTTGAAGTCTTGGTGAGTCGTGATTTTTTCATGATGCCTTCTTTTTGATCAGGTGCGCAATGTGGCATGCTGCTTTGTTGTGCTCATCCGTTCTCCTAGAAGGATTGGGGCGCTTGGCGGTGGATGCCAGGCTCCATCAGTTCCTGTTCGCCGGACAAAGGCGAGCACGCCTCCCTATTTTGGGTGTAGACCGCCACCGACACCGAGGGAAGCCCCAGAGTCACTAGCATCCGGTGCCCCTTCTTGGTTGGGTTCCTCTTATGGAGGGTTGCTTGCTTCTTCCCCATGTGTGGCTCGATGATATCTTTGTCGGCTGGGTGCGTGGCCACGGCGACCTTGTAGGCTTGCTCGATGGAGCACCTTGCGTCCTTCTCATCGCCTTGGATAGTGATTGTGCCACTGTAGCATGGTAGCTTGACGAGGTTGTAGGCGTGGTGTGTTACCGTCATGAACTTTGCAAGTGTGGGGAAGCCGAGGATGGCGTTGTAGGGCAGACCCACATGTGCTACATCAAAGATGATGTGCTCGGTATGGTAGTTGCTGCGGGATCCAAATGTGACGGGGAGTGTTACCTGCCTCAGGGGCACGGTTGTTCCTTCAGTCACTCCCGAGAAAGGTCTTGTGTGCATCAGGCGCTGGTAAGGCACTTGGAGCCTTTCAAATGTCTCCACCGAGATGACATTGAGGCTTGCGCCTCCCTCGATGAGTGTGTTGTTGATGGCGATGTTGTTGACTGTGGTCGTGCATACCAATGGTATGCAACCCACATTCCTTGTAGACTTGGGGTGGTCACCGCTGTCGAAGGTGACAGGGAACCGAGACCACTTGAGCTTCCTTTCGCCCGGCTTGAGGGACATTGTCGCTACTTCGTGTGTGAGCTGCTTCAGCTGACGGTTAGACAAGGGAGCTTGGGCCCCTCCGAGGATGCATGCCATTGCACGTGGTTCCTGAAAATTTCTATTGTTTCCCTCGCGGAGGTTCTTGTTCCCCTCGCCGAGGTTATGCTGAGCGGCGCTTGCCTGGTGGTTAGGCTGGTAATTATTGTTGCGGTTGTTCCATTGACCAATGTTGTGACCATTGTCATGTCCGTTGCCTCGACGCCTCCTAATTTCATGCTCTTTTGTAGAGCTTCTCAATCTTGTAGCAGTTCTCCGTGCTATGAGAGTGCACCTTGTGGAAGATGCACTAAGGGCGATTTTCCTTCTTCTCGTTGTCGGCGCTACGCTGGTGCTTGTGCTCTGGTTTAGCCATGAGTATGGCCAGGTTTTTGTGCTTTGTTTCCGCGGCCTTGTCTGTGGTCTTGTCTGCATCTTTTCTCTAACTTTTGCTTTTTGAGTGCGAGGTCGTCGCCGTAGCATCTTAGTCGTTGTGCTTGAAGAGGCGCCCTTCCTCGGCCTTGGCGCATGTCTAAGCTAGATCAAAAAGCTCGACCATTGAGATGAGATCATCGTTCATGGCAAGCTTCTCGAGCATCTTGGTGTCGGTGACTGATGATGGAAATCTGAGGGCGAGTCTACATGAACTTGTAATTCGATGTTCAGGATACCATATCAAATATGCCATGATGACCAAATGTATTTTTTTTGCTTCAATGTATATCTATTGTGTAACACTGTATTATGTGAATATTTGAAAACCCGTGTGTACTTATTTTGGATGAACAAAGACCGATTCTTAAGGTGGACCTCTATTTAGATTCTAGACAAGGGTACACTAAATGGTATCATGACATATATTTATTGGCCACTAGTCTATCACGCTTTAAGGCTAGAAGGTGAGGTAGAAGGTGGAAACTTCTTGGATAATAGACCGGTCCTGCTCATGAACCACCGGCATGGATCCGTGCGATGGTTTGGTCTAGAACGAAGTGGTCAATTTTTCCTCTAAAGTGATAATTATTAATATCTGTTGGGGGAGGAGAGGATACACAACCTCCTCGCTTCTACCTGTGGTGAACCTTCGAGAATAGTTTCAATCAACATATATGACTTGGAAATAAAACAACGAGCACATGCACAAGTGACACAAGGATTTATGTGGAAAAACCTCCTCAAGGTGAGAAACAAAAAACATGGGTGCAGACCAGCCGGTCCACGTGAGCTTCACTATGAGAAACCTGGGTACAGAGTCTTCTATAGAACATATAGAGATGTACAACACACTTAGCACGTTGCCAACCAGCAACAACAACAACAACCACTTGAGAGAAAGATTACCGCAAAGCAGAGTATCTCAGATTCTGTCCTCTTCAGTCATCAGCAAACTGCTCTTAAACCGCAGATCCAATTATCACCAAACTTGATAGACAAGCTGACATACGAGTACCCAACATACACAAAATTCAGGTTAATCGAACACTTATTGTTGGCTCAAAATATATCGAGCTCGTTAGGGAACCCCAAGAGGAAGGTATGATGAGCACACCAACAAGTATTCCCTCAGTTATGTAATGACCCAAATTATATCGAGCTCGTTGGGGTACCCCAAGAGGAAGGTATGATGAGCACAACAGCAAGTCTTCCCTTAGTTATGAAACCAAGGTTTATCGAACCAGTAGGAGCAAGGAAACACCTCCAAGGTGTTGCTAGCTGGACTTTGGCAGGGCGCACTACCGGGGCCAGCAGCGACGTGGAAACCTGCACAACACGACCACATAACTTTTCCCCAACTTACAGTGAGGTTGTCAATCTCACCGGTTTTGCTGAAAACAAAGGGTTAAACGTATCGAGTGGAAGAAAGTAAAATCTTGTAGAAAGTAAATAGAAAACAGTAAAAGTTGTAGATTGATGGTAAAAGAAAGGACCGGGGTCCATAGTTTCCTAGTGGTGGCTCTCCTTAAGATATATAACATGTTGGGTGAACAAATTACAGCGGGGCAATTGACAAACATCGAGAAAGCATACATGCATATACTAATCATCTTGACTCCTTTGAGATTCGATTGGGCATTACAACATTATACATAGATCGTAATCCAACTGCATCTATGACTAATAATCCACCTTCAGGTTATCATCCGAACCCCCTCCAGTATTAAGTTGCAAGCAACAGATAATTGCATTATGCATTGTGTGTAAAGTAAGCAATACAATTGTTCTATGGACAAAGGATTGTTGTTTTCTCCCTAGTAGCAACAACACATCTAGTAGCTTAGAGATTTCTGTCACTTCCCCAGATTACTAGAGGCATGAACCCACCATCGAGCATAAATACTAACACTTGGAGTTGCTAGCATCTACTTGGCCAAGATAGCTACTAACAACGGAAATCATGCAATATCACAAATAACAAAGACATGATAGAATCAATAATCAATTTGAAATAGCATCTCAATATCCATCGAATCCCCGCAAACACAACATGTAGAATTACAAATAGATGATCTTGATCATGAACGGAGCTCACAAGATCTAAGCATGATATCACAAAGGAGAAGAACCAGCCGTCTAGCTACTACATGGACCCGTAGTCCAAGGATGAACTACTCACGCATCACACCGGAGGCTTGCATGGTGATGAAGAAGGCCTCCAGGGTGAATTCTCCCCTCCGGCAGGGTGCCGGGAAGAGCTTTAGATCCCTCCCGATATAGGGATGGAGATGACGACGGCTACAGACTCTTTCGTGGAATTTTGATCTGGTACTTAGGGTTTATGTATCGGAGGCATCTTATAGGCGAAAGGGGAGGCCGAGGGGGTGCCCTAGGCGGCCACACCACCCCCTGGCATGGCTAGGCCTGGCCCACGCGGCCAGGTGGTATGGCGGCCCTCTGGACCCTCTCCGTCTTGTATTCTGGCTCCGTGTCCCCCTCGGTGAAAAACTGATTTTGGCTTTTGTCCCGTCCAATTCCGAGAATATTTATTTTCTGACTTTCCTGGAACCAAAAACAGCAGAAAACAGGCAGCTGGCATTGTGGCATCTTGTTAATAGGTTAGTCCAAGAAAGTGTATGAAAATTACTCCAAAGTTGGAACAAAACATAAGAAAGTAGATAAAAACCAAGCATGGAACATCAAAAATTATGGATACGTTTGCAACATATCATTATGAAACCAAGGTTATCGAACCAGTAGGAGCAAGGAAACACCTCTAAGGTGTTGTTTCCAACTTGGAATCCTGCACAACACAACCACATAACTTTGGCCCCAACTTACAATGAGGTTGTCAATCTCACCGGTTTTGCTGAAAACAAAGGATTAAACCTATTGTGTGGAAGATAGTAATTGCTTGCATAAAGTAAACAGAAAACAGTAAACAGATTGTAGATTGATGGTAAAAGAATGGACCGGGGTCCATAGTTCACTAGAGGTGATTCTCCTTAAGATAGATGACATGTTGGGTGAACAAATTACAGCGGGGCAATTGACAGACACAAAGAAAGCATACATGCATATACTAATCATCTTGACTCCTACGAGATTTGATTGGGTATTACAATATTATACATAGACCGTAATCCAACTGCATATATGACTAATAATCCACCTTCATGTTATCATCCGAACCCCCTCCAGTATTAAGTTACAAGAAACAGATAATTGCATTAAGCAAAGTGTGTAAAGTAAACAATACGATTGTTCTATGAACAAAGTATTGCTGTTTTCTCCATAGTAGCAACAACACATCTAGTACCTTAGAGATTTCTGTCACTTCCCTAGATTACTAGAGGCATGAACCCACTATCGAGCATAAATACTCCCTCTTGGAGTTGCTAGTATCTACTCGGCCAAGATAGGTACTAACAACGGAAAGCATGCAAGATCACAAATAACATAGACATGATAGAATCAATAATCAATCTAAAATAGCATATAAATATCCATCGGATCCCTGCAAACACAACATGTAAGATTACAAATAGATGATCTTGATCATGAACGGAGCTCACAAGATCTAAACATGGTAGCACAAAGGAGGAGAACCAACCATCTGGCTACTACATGGACCCATAGTCTAGGGATAAACTACTCACGCATCACACCGGAGAAAGTCATGGTGATGAAGAAGGACTCCAGGGTGATCTCTCCCCTCCAGTAGGGTGCCGAGAAGAGCTTCAGATCCCTCCCAATCTAGGGATGGAGATGGCGGCGGCTACATACTCTTTCGTGGAATTTTAATCAGGTACTTAGGGTTTTCGTCCCGGAGGCAATATATAGGCGAAGGGTCAAGGTCGGTGGAGTGCCAGGGGGCCCACACCCCCTGGTGGCACCCCCCAGGCCATGCTGCCACCAGGTGTGGCCGCGTTGGTGCGCCACTTTGTCTCCCCTCCGGACTCCGTGTTGCTTCAGGTAAAATATTGACTTTGGCTTTTGTCCTGTCCAATTCCGAGAATATTTCCTTACTAGATTTTTTGGAACCAAAAACATTAGAAAGCAGGCAACTGGCACTATGGCATCTTGTTAATAGGTTTGTTCCAGAAAATGTGTAAAAATACTCCAAAGTGTGTACAAAACATAAGAAAGTAGATATAAAACAAGCATGGAACATAAAAAATTATAGATACGTTTGCAACGTATCAACATCCCCAAGCTTAACTCCTGCTCGTCCTTGAGTAGGTAAGTGATAAAAAAGAATAATTTTTGAGGTGACATGCACCATCATAATCTTGATCAATGTATTTGTAGAACATTGATAGCTGGGATCATAGTACTTTAACATAGCATGAAAGATATAGTTCTAACAATAAGACATAGCAACTATGTTATAACATGAAAAGGTACAAACAAAATATTCATAAATAACAATGCTTTGAAATACATTTGTTTGTTTCACATATAGAAAACATAATGAGAATGGTATTCAGCTTGTCCCTCATAGTGTAGCAAAACATAAATGCATAGGACACCTTCAAAGTTCATACGGGTGACTAGATACAAGTTGTTTAAGAACAAGCAATATCAAAATTATGAATCAATCAACAAGTCTTGGGACAATGTACATTAAACTAAGAATGGCCACTATGCTCTCTCAATAGGTGCATAAAGATAGAAGATGGAGACTCAACTTAAATGTAAAAGAAAGTCCCTTCATAGAAGGAAGCAGAGATTCAAGTCTTATAAAGAGCTTCCAAAAATTATGGTACTTATTGATACGTCGTAAACGTATCTATAATTTTTGATGTTCCATGCTTGTTTTACATCTACTTTCTCATGTTTTGTCCACACTTTGGAGTATTTTTATACATTTTCTGGAACTAACCTATTAACAAGATGCCACAGTGCTAGTTGCCCGTTTTCTGCTATTTTTGGTTTCAGAAAAGCTGGAAAAGAAATATTCTCGGAATTGGACTGGACAAAAGCCAAAGTCGATATTTTACCGGAAGGCTCACAGAGCCAGAAGACGAGACAGAGAGGGGCCAAGGGCTGGCCACACCATGTGGTGGAGCGGGTCCCCTGGTCGTGCCACTAGGTGGTGTGGGCCCCTGGTCCACCCTCTGACATCGCCTCTTCACCTATAAAAAGCCTCCCAATGAGAAAACCCTAAAAATTCGGGAGAAAGCCACGAAAACCTCCACAGCGCCGCCGCCACCAAAGGCGAGATTTGGGGGATAGAAAGTCTCTGTTCTGGCACCCTGCTGGGATGGAAAATTTCCCCCGGAGCCATCTCCATCGATCTCCACCACCATCTCTATCGCCGTTGCTGATTCCCATGATGATGAGGGAGTAGTTCTTCCTCGAGGCTAAGGGTTCTACCGGTAGCTATGTGTTCATCTCTCTCTCTCTCTCTATGCATGATCATATTGTGATCATGAGCTTTGTAATCAAGTAGATCTACCTTGCTACTCAAGTGCTTTAATAGATCTCTGGCTCTCCCCACGCAGTTAGTTTTTATGAAAATGATATTTTTAGTTCCCAACTTTAAAGAAAAAAATTGCTCTGATGATACTTTATCTCCCATATGTGGTAATTCTAATGATTGTGATATTTTAAATCCACATACTAAAAGCGTCCTTTTAAAATACCTATGGAAATTGTTGAACGTGTTATGAATAACTATTATTTTGGAGATGGAACTATCCATCCTGGTGATCATTTACTTTTTATACATGACTTATGCGGGTTGTTCAAGTGTGCAGGTATTTCAATGAACCAAGTTAAGGTCCCTTTTAAAATACCTATGGAAATTGTTGAACGTGTTATGAATAACTATTATTTTGGAGATGGAACTATCCATCCTGGTGATCATTTACTTTTTATACATGACTTATGCGGGTTGTTCAAGTGTGCAGGTATTTCAATGAACCAAGTTAAGATGAAGCTATTCTCTTTATCACTTAAGGGCAAAGCAAGGGAGTGGTATAAGCTGCTAGACGATCCTCATCATTTGGAGTGGAAGGAACTTGAATCTCTCTTTTACTCTAAATTTACACTCCTCATGAAATTCATAAAGATAGGAATTACATTTATAATTTTCATCCTCATGATGGAGAAAGTATTTCCCAATCATGGGGGAGATTGAAGTCACTAATGCTCAAATGTCCCATTCATGAGCTCCCCAGTAATATTATTATTAATAATTTTTATGCAAAGCTTTCAGGACATTACAAGGACTATCTAGATACTTGTTTAGAGGGATCCTTCACAAGTAAGGAGGTCAAAGCTAAGTGAGATCTTCTTGAAACAATTCAAAGCAATACCGAAGATTGGGATAACGACAATGGTAAAAAACCAGGTATAAACTATGAGTATGATTGCATTAAGTCTTTCGCTGAAACTGCTGATTTTCAAGAGCTTAGTGCTAAATATGATCTTGATTCCCAAATTCTTGTTGATTTTTGTAGAGACTTTGCTTCTCATATTAATGCTCCTAAAGAAAAAGGGACATGTATCATGAGCCTTTTAAAGACACATGCATGAAAAATGAAATTGTTATTAATGATAGCAATAAATATGCTCAAACCTCCGAAAGTACTATTTCTTATAAGAATGTTAATTTTTGTGGAATACATAGACCTTGTGAAAAGAATCAAATTGAAGAAGAATATTGTATCACCCACATGAATGAAAAAACTAGAACGTGGTATAGGGCTCTAAATGATCTTGGTAAAAAAGTTTGTGCGCTCTATCCTTTTATTTGTGAACTTTGCTTTGAAGTGGGTCATTTCAATTTTCAATGCTCATGCCATAATAATAGCCCTTCTAATCCAATGAATACCGCAAGTTTGTACTGTGATGACATGATCACTCCTAATCAGCATGATGAACTTACATTATTTTTGGGGTGTGAAGAGTTATCAAGAAAAACTTCTTTGGTAGATATGAATAGCGTCCTGCATGGTTGTTATCTTTGTTGTGTTGATAATTGCCACACAAATACTTACATACAAAATATTATAAAAGATGATATTTTGTTTCAATGGATGCAATTGGTGAAACTCCTTCTGGTTCTATTAGTGAAGCTGCAAAACATGTAGAGCTATGTGTGATCTTGAAGGTAGCACTTACTGGTATTGAGGCACCTCACACTCTCACTACTAGGAAACGGCCTATAGATAGACAAGATGTTCAGTGGCGCATATCCGAAAGAATGCGCCACAGGAAAACATCAGTGGCGCACAAGAAAGCATGCGCCACAGAAGATTGGAAGTTCCGTGGCGCATTTTCTAGAACATGCACCACAGAAGATTGGTGGGACCCGCCGGCCGGGGTGGGTTGATCCAAGTTCTGTGGCGCATTTAGGAATATGCGCCACAGAAGTTGCCTCTTCTGTGGCGCATATTTCCTCATGCGCCACAGTACATGGAGGGGGCCTCACCACGGAATCTAAGATCACCCAAGTTCTGTGGCGCATGTTGTCATATGCGCCACATAACTTGGAGGTGGGCCCCACAGCCCGAATCTTATTCACCCACTTCTGTGGCGCATATGGACTTATGCGCCACAGAAGTTTCACATCTATGGCGCATTTCCTCTATATGCACCACAGATGAGGGCGTCCAGATCCATGTTAAAAAGGTGACAAGAGCTAGCTTTCTTATCTATCTATCCACCACCAACCATTTCACATCTCTACCTCCTCCCAACTCATCTTCCTCCTCCCTCACACCCCATCTTACCCATAGTTTCTCCATTTTCTTGTAACTAAACCTACTTTAATCTATAGATTGGTAAGTGGAAGCTTTGCTCCAACTTCTAGATCTAAAAGTTCCTTACTTTTCTCTCTCACATCTCTATTTGTTTACTAATTTCCTCTCCACCAACTTGAATTGTAGATCTATTTGTCCCCACTCTCTCATCGCGCGGTCTCGTCTCGCTATTATTGTGTCTACTATAGGTGAGTACTTGGCCATCATGAACATGTAGGTGAAGCTTGTCGCGCGGGCGGTGTGTGTGCGATCCATGGCGAGACGATGCTTGTGTGGTGCATGAATGTTTGCAATGGGAGGAAGTTCTTTGTTGGTTGCTTGTTGTTTGCTTGTTGTTGTCGGGCCCGGCCGGTGTGGTTGCATGGATGTTTGCTGAAATGTTGATTCATTTCCATTTCGGCAAATTTTTGCACTACCCATATGTCCTAATTTTAGGAAAGGTCATGCCGAATTTTTTCCGGCTAGCACTCATGCATGTGTGTGTTCATATGGTGTGGTTCTCATCTATACTCTCTGTTTTGACCGCTCAGGCAACCATGGTCCTCACGATGAGCGAAGGTCGAATTGCTAGGTACAAGAAAGGCGCGAAGGAGGACATGATTCTGAACAACAAGACCATGATAAGATGTCCATGTCGAACATGCAAACTGCAGCGCTGGATCGACCCTGAATCTGGACAATTGGAAGGTCACCTGCTCATGCGCGACCTCAATGAGGCGCCGACAGGACATGGTGGTGGTCACGAAGACGTGGGTGGGCGAGAAGATGAAGAGTCTACCGGGCATGATCATCATGACGAAGGAGATGCCAGCGGGCATGATCATCATGACGAAGGAGATGCCGGTGGGCATGATCAGCATGGAGAAGGAGATGACGACGGGCATGATCATGAAGAAGGAGAAGACGCGAACACACAGACGCTGCTAACTTCGATCTTGCAGGACCCTCATGTTCAAGAACTGCTCCTCAAGGAGACGAGCAACGACAAAGCTGCAGCCAGAGAGAAAGCCAAGCTGGCCCAAATGGAGGTAGACGGGATGACTCCATTGTATCCTAGGTGTCGCTCCGAGGATACACGTTTGAGTGTAACGCTCAAGGCTCTAGAGATGAAGGCCGAACACAAATGGACCAATGTGAGCTTCAAAGCGAACATGGAATACTGGCATGACCGACTTCCTAAGGGGAACACATTGCCAACAAGTATCGAGGAGGCCAAGAAAATCGTGTGCCCTCTCGACCTACCACACATTAAATACCACGCATGCATCAATGATTGCGCACTTTATCGGAACGAGTACATGGATAGAACCACATGTCCGGTGTGTGGCCAAGGGCGGTACAAGAGAGGGAACAAGAAAGTTCCTCGAAAAGTGGTATGGTACTTTCCTATCACCCCTCGTTTGCAGCGATATTTCATAGATCCTAAGGAAGCAAAGCTCATGCAATGGCACGCGGAAAGAGAGAAACCCGAAGATGATCCAGAGAAGGGCAAGATCCTGACACACCCTTCAGACGCTAGCTAGTGGAACGCATTAGACATCGAGTTCGAAGAGTTCAGGGGCGATGCAAGGAACGTCAGGCTGAGTATGAGCACTGATGGACTCAATCCTTTTGGAAACCAGAGTAGCACGCATAGCACCTGGCCCGTGTTTGTATGGCCATACAACCTCCCCCCGTGGCTATGCACGAAGCAAAGGTATGTACACATGAGCATTCTTAGTCAGGGGCCGAAACAACCAGGTATCGATATGCATCTGTATCTCGGGCTATTGAGAGAGGAGTTAGCCAGCTTGTGGGAGACGCCGACCCGTACGTGGGACGCCTACACTAAATAATATTTCCATCTGAGAGCCGTGTTGCTCACGACCGTGCAGGACTATCCTGGTTACGCATATGTATCGGCCCAGGTGAACCACGGACACAATGCATGCGTCAAGTGCATGGATGAGACACCGCATCTCCAGCTACCAAGGGATCCTGGGTCTTCGAAAACCGTGTTCCAAGGTACTCAAAAGTGGCTCCGCATGGATCACCCGTGGAGAAAACGTGGTGACCTGTTCAATGGTAAGGACGAGCTCGAAAGAGCCCCGCGTCCGAGGAGCGGCGAAGAAATCGAGGAGCTTTTGAATAATTGGGTAGATTGCCCTGCGCCTGGAAAAAAACGACCGAGGACAAAGCCGCTGCTGGGTGTATGGAAAGCAAAGTCTGTTTTCTGGGACCTGCCGTATTGGAAGGTCCTTCACACTCCCCATAGCCTCGATGTAATGCACATCACGAAGAACGTTACCGAGAGTCTGCTTGGCACTCTACTGAACATGCCGGAGAGGACCAAGGATGGGCCGAAAGCAAGAAAGGACCTTAAATTGCTTGGCATAAAGAAAGATCTTTAGTACCCTGATAGTGATGATGATGATGATCATCAGGAAGGGACTCAAGGTCGCCGCAAAAGAGTTAAGAAGAATGAGGTGGTGCTTCGCGCTGCCTGCTTCACTCTGAGTCTGGAGGAGCTCGAGCAGTTTTTCAGGTGCCTCTTAGGAGTGAAAGTTCCTCACGGTTACTCGGGGAAGATAAGCAGATATCTGGACGTAGCGAAGAAGAGGTTCAGCGGTATGAAGTCTCACGACTGTCACGTGCTGATGACGCAGATAGTCCCTGTTGCGATCCGTGGGATAATGGACAAGCATGTCCGTGAGACGTTGTTTGGCCTCTGTAACTTTTTCGACGTCATATCTAGGAAGTCGATCGGTGTGAAGCAGCTCGACAGGCTACAGGAAGAGATCGTGATGATACTATGCGAGCTTGAGATTTACTTCCCGCCCGCATTCTTCGACATCATGGTGCATCTGATTGTACATGTCGTGGACGACATCATCCAACTCGGGCCGACATTCCTGCACAACATGATGCCGTTTGAAAGGCTAAACGGTGTCATCAAAGGATTCGTTCGCAACAGGTCCCGTCCAGATGGAAGCATAGCCAAGGGCTTTCTGATCTACGAGTGCATATCCTTCTGCCAGAATTATCTAACCACCGAGAACGAGGATGTTGGAATACCCACAAAGAAGCACCTCGGCAGGCTCAGTGGATATGGTCACCGCGAGGGCTGCCACTCACTACATGTCGGCATTGATGGCCGACGCACTGATTTTGAAAGGGCACACCGAGTTGCGCTACAACACATTGAAGTGGTCGGACCTTGGGTCGAAGAGCACAAAAGCTTAATCGAGCAGGAGTACGTCGACCAGGGCCGGCCGAGGAAGAAGGGAGACGTAACCAGAGAGCACAACTCCAGCTTCACGGGTTGGTTCAAGAAAAGGCAACTGGACAATCCCCCACAGACGCCTTCTACGGAAGATCAAAAACTCATATTCTCCTTGTCGCAGGGCCCAGGGCACAATCTAAGGACCTATCAGTCATACGACATAAACGGTTACAGATTCTACACCGAGGAAAAGGATAAGAATAGTGAATATCAAAACTCAGGAGTAACTATGTTATCCTTTGCTGATGACGAGACTACTATGATGGAAAGATTCTACGGAAGGATCGAAGAGATATGGGAGCTCGACTACTGTGGAGAGATCGTACCGATGTTCCGTGTTAGATGGGCCAAGAACATGGAAAAAGAAGGCCGCTATTTCACCACAATGGTTATACCAGATGCCAAATCAACAAAAAACGCCTCCGCAAAAAATGAGCCTTGGGTATTTGCTAGCCAAGTTGATCAATGTTTTTTTATTACCGACCCGTCAAAGCCCAACTGTGTTGTAGTTAGGAGGGGCAAGAGGAGCATCATCGGAATGGAAGGAGCCGCCAACGAGCAAAACTTTGACAAAAACGGCGACCCGAAGATCGAAGAGGAATTCGACAAGTACTTCGATATGCCTACTACTACTAAAGTAAGAAGGAAGACCACACTACCTACTAAAGGTTGTCCATTCACAAGAAGAAATCTCAAAGTGCACGGGCTAAAATATTCAACCGCGACGAAAAAGGGCAAGAAGATTGTGAAGAGACACTAGCAATTGTGTGACTTTTTGGTGTATTAATTCACATGTGTGCTTGCAAATTAAATATATATTAGTTAGAGCTAGACTAATAAATATAACGTAATTTTATATGTTTGGGGAGAGAGTTTTTTGAATAAATATGCATGTTTGTATATGTTCATGCTTTATTTTAAACATATATATAATTAAAAATATTTAAAAAAAAGAAAAAAAAAGTCTGAGACAGCCAGGATTCGAACCTAGCTGCCCCAGGTTTAGAATGGCATAAGCAAGCAGACCACTAAGGCAAGTGTGTGATCTTGTCAAACTACTACGCGCGTTGTGTTTTGTACTATGTTCACAGATTCTGTGGCGCATTTCGACAATATGCGCCACAGAAGTTGGGACTTTTGTGGCCAACTTCTGTGGCGCATATTGTCGAAATGCGCCACAGAATCTATGGACTTAGCCAAATAAACGGTTCGGCCTTTCCCTACTAATCCCCTTCTGCATTTCTTCAGTTCCTACCTCGCTGCGCGCAAACCCTAGCCTCGCCGCCCTAGCCTCGCCACAGCCTGTACGTGGAGGAGAGCTACCCCCGCTGCCGGAGCCGTGGAGGAGGAGCCCGTGGAGGAGAGCCGCCTCCGCCGCCGGAGCCGTGGAGGAGGAGCCCGTGGAGGAACCTGTCCGTAGCGCGTAGGAGGAGAAGGGCAGTGCACGGTCATCGCTCGCCACCGCCACCAGCAACCACCTTGTCGTCCACCGTCCGCCAGCTAGTGTCCACCTCGCCGTCTGCCGTCCACCATCCGTCAGGTAATCGCGGATTCTGCATATCATGTTCAGTGACTCGGATTGTCTGTACACAACTCTTTTTTTGCACTGCAGAGAAAATGAGCTCTTGCTCATGATTTTTTTACCATGTAAGATCACTGGTCACCCTACAGATAACCATGCGAATTAGTTTGTCGAAAAAACTGAGGTTGGGGAATGTAACTGTATTATTGTAGACATGGAGTTGAATGAACTAGGCATTATAGGACGATGATGTGTTCTATTTGAAGCTATCGATTGTTTGATTGCTTGGAGACTAGTCTTACTGATAGCTGCACTCATCGCTAGAGGCTATATTCGTTGGACCCTTTGCATCAACATTTATCTGCCCGTGTGTACGCTGTTCTGAAAAACTGCTCCTCTCAGTAGCTTGAATAGGGGGACAATTCGAAGGATGTGTTAATGGTCTCATTGTTTTGTAGGATACTAAAAAATGCTAGGATGGTTTTTCCCCTAGTTTTGCAATGTCACAGCTCATTTTAATCCTACGAGTTTTATTTTATTTTATTCCATTATGTGAAGAGCAAATGATTCTTTGCAAGAGATCTGAGTAGATGCACTTTTACAATGGAATTTCTGCATATCATTTTATGCATAAATAGTTCATAAAGAATTTGTTTTATCGTGTTTTTTTCTGCATATCATTTTCTTGCCATTTTCTATGGAATTTGTTATCAAGCTAGACAGAATAATATATCTAAGCTACAAAAAAGATAACATAGAAAAAACTACCAGGACAAACAACTACTAAGCTATTAGGATAAAATTATTAAGCTGCCAGAATTACAAAGATAAAAATACTAAGCAGCCAGAATAAAAAGATAAGCTGCCAGGATATTTAAAAAAATAAGTTGTCAAGATAGTTAGCAACATGGTTTTTGATGTGCTAAAAACACATGAGGAGTTGATATATATTTAGCATGTTTGACTGTGAGAGTTGTTAAAATAGTTGTATATTAGCTATAAATGCTACTGCTATTTAGAGAGTTTTACTTGGTTGACTGTGAGAGTTTTACTTGGTTGATATTTACCTTCTTCCATAACTCCACTACTAGCGAAAGCGGCTTGAACCAGATTATGCAACATCGCCCTGTCTTACTAGAATTTACTGAATCCAAGTACAAAACCTTGAGCGTAGATAGAGAGATATGTTACAAGCAAGATCTTCCCAACTGTTCCAATGATTAGACCAAAATAATGTTCTCTCTACAAGATCCTCAAGCATTGGTCAGACATCCCTAGGAATGTTTCGATATCAACAAGCACATTGTAACTATATATAAAAGGCATTTCTAGGTGTCCTGAAGCATATTACACAAAAGAGTGGGTTGCACATGGGTTGAGGCATTCCCTACAACAGGTGGATAAAGCAGTTTCTAGGCCATATAAAAACATAGCATGTGGCATTGAAGGTCCAACCATAATTGTTCTAGATAAGAATAAATTAATAGGTGAACCTTCCACTCTTTCCATCCAAAAGTACTCAAAAAATCCAAATCAAACCTCTCTACGCGAATAAGTAGAAGTATAAAACGGATCAGCAAAGAGTATACTAAGAAATTAGTAGGTGAACCTTCCAATCTTTCCCTCCAAAAGTACTCAAACCATTCCAAGTTCCTAGCTCTTCGTTGCATGGATCTCACTAATCAGAGATTGGACTCGTGTGCTTGAATCAATAGAAAATACTGGTACAAATTTGGCTTGTCATTCGAGTGACCAATGTGGCCTGCCTGAAATAAAAGGCCCTTGGGTTAGTGACTACACTAGCCAATTGGTTTAGACCATTTCCCTTCACTGAAGAGTAAACACATACCTATGTAGTTGTTACATCTGTAGTCAGGATCTACATGCACATGATTCACTTGAACTTTGATCCAACTAGAATGAAATCAACTTGCCTACTTCCTTTCATCTAGCCATATGATTAGCTAGATCTGTTATGTCAACCTTAGAGACATATGCTTAAGTAATAAGAAGGAAATGGAAAAAAGAAGTGCTTCGAATCATTGCTATTTGACTTGGATTTCAAAGTGGAAAACCTCTGAAAGAATTTCCATATTGACCTTGGACATATAAGAGTTCCAAATCGAATCTCTTTAAAAAGAGGACCTTTTGCCTCATGGTAGCCTACTCCAGTCCCTTTATGTAACTTTCATTTTTTGGTCACTTCACATGTTTCTAGCGATTCACATGGAATCTGAAAATGATACAAGTCTTGGATAAAAATCTACAACGCCCTTGTTGACGAATCTTTACTGCGATGGGTTCCTCGAATAATGCTATATTTCATGCCAGGTAAATCCCTAACCCTTCCTCCTCCTACTACTACATAGTGTTCTTGTAAATTATGGCCAATACCAGATATATAAGCAATGATTTCCAATCTAGAGGCAAGGAAGAGTTGGGTCTTTTAGGGTTGATAATGGAGAAGTCGATAGATAAGTCACCCTTACTATCCCTTTACTGAACCATACATGAGATTTGCACCTCATACGGATCCTTGGTCAATAAATTTTAAGAGATCATTTTCGCTGTATGAATCTAATTATTCGATTCCCATTTTATTCCTGAAACTTCCCAAGAAAAATCCCGTTTGGGTGGAATTTTCTGACTTTATCGAGCTATGTAGCAAGAAATAGGCGAGATAAGCCTTCAGAGCATCTAACTTGACATCTCATTTACTTGTGTTAGTTTTTTGCGTTTTAGCTCTTCTCTTTCAAGTATCATTGAAAGCAAAGCATGGACAATGTGCGGTAAATCACGCGCTAAAGTAGAATTTCTATTTGTTTATCTTGATGTGTTTTAGTTGCATATTAGTCAAAAAGCATGACTATGTTCTTATTGAAGAAGATGGTAGCTATAGTGATCTCCTAAGGTCGGACTCTAAGGAAAATGGATTGGTATCACCCATTTTCTCACATAGATGTGAATAATGCTTTTCTTCATGGTTGTGATTTAGAAGATGAGATCCATATGGACAGTCCACATGGTTTTGGAAATGATGGTAGAAGGCTCAAGAAATCTTTTTATGGCTTGAATCAGTCGACACATGGGTCCAGGAGAGTTGTTTGTGGTATGGGCTACTGAAAGTGTAATGGAGATCATAAAGTACCGGCATAGACAAATCCATATCACCATTTTGTGGTGTATTGGGATGATATTGTGATTACTGGTGAAGAAATCCAAGGGCAAGAGAGGGAGAAGCATGAGGTAAAGAATCTTGGACCTCTTCGATATTTCCTTTGGTTTCAGTGCCATGTTTCTTATGAGAATAGAGCCTATTTCAAACTTTTAGTACCTAGAGAAGGGAATGCATCAGCGAGGTAGGAGTGGCTTGCGGGCTCCTAATGTGGGCATACTGAAGGAGATATGCCCTAGAGGCAAATAATAAACGTGTTTCAAGAAAATGTGTTTATTATCATATCTCAATTAGTTCATAATAGTTTCATACCAT
The DNA here is from genome assembly GCA_910589775.1 of Avena eriantha. Classification (NCBI taxonomy): domain Eukaryota; kingdom Viridiplantae; phylum Streptophyta; class Magnoliopsida; order Poales; family Poaceae; genus Avena; species Avena eriantha. The sequence goes on along the minus strand of OU342743.1, from coordinate 179,911,957 downwards.
GCTATAATTGTGTCAATCAGAAACACTGATACACGTGTGATACGTAAACAAACCAAAGTCCCTAAGAGCCTATATTTAATTAGTTCATTGGGAAACTGATGACCAAGGTTTCCTGATCATGGAATATTTATGCCAATTGAGAATAACATCATGTCATTGGTGAATGATGTGGTGGAAACTTACCCAACATAAGTATTACAATACGATCAAGTCACAGAGTTCATCATTGCAATAGTTATAAATGAAGTATCGTATTCCTTAGACCGTGAGATCATATCTAATCACGGTCACCCTCGGCTGCTTATATTGCATCAACGGTCGCACCATAACAGGGTGATCATAAAGGTATATATTGGGTATTTGATGGACTGCGAGCACAGATTTGTCAGAGCACGTTTTCACAGAAGTATTATTTCTATTTTTAATATCGAATCCCAACAAGGATCTTATGAAAGTGTTTATCTGCGGAGTTTCTATCACACTCAAGGCGTCACTGGTCTTGAGTGAATTGACTGCAAGAGTTGAGGTGGAAAAGGGTGAGTGTGAATAAAGGAGTTTTATATATTGAATGGTGATTAAAGTAAAGAACATAAAAGTAAACAGAACAAAGGATCGTTTGGAGTTTCCTGCATATGAAAGATTAGGCACGAAGAGATACGGTTCATGGTGATAGTGAATGTGCCAAATGGAATAAGTGGAGAAAACGATCATAATACTTCTTATAAATATGTGAGTAGGCAAGTAAACCATATGATAGTCAAAACTCCTCTTGATAGATTCGCCTGACTCCGATGATCCATATGTCCAAAACAATGGCCATCACATTAATTAAGTTCGTAAGACCAGATCAACGCTTTAAGTTTAATGGTTCCTTGTTGTCCTCGACTTATACTAGCTCCTCTTTGATATCGGCCGTGTCACTCAGGGGTCACCGATTTGCTAGCAAACAAGTTCATGTCTATGAGTTCTCAAGATCATGTTATCTAGGCCCTTAAATTAGATACAAGCATTAGCCATACATAGACAATCATTCTCACATAGAATAATCACAATTAGATGAAGGTAAAATAGGAACATCACACCTAACTAGTTCCCTACATCTCCGACGCCTATGAGGAATTACTCGCACATGAGAGGAGAATAACATAATGATATTATAACAATGTAAATGGAGTTCTCTCGATATTACCATAGCAAGCCACAATAAAGTTGAAGATCCAATCAAATACAATCAAAGTAGCAATACTCATTATTGTGCTTCAGCATGTAGTTTCGATGTGTATCATTGAAAATATTTGAGAGTTGCGCGAAAAGTTTTTTCCCTTCTGGGATATTTTCCTACAGAAGAAACATAACCACCTTAATTGTGGAAACAAAAAGGAACAGACACGCCACCTTGAATGCTCTTTAACAAAAATGAATTATATAGTGTATATGCGTATTATGTTGTGAATGCGACTCTATCCTTTTAATGTTATTAAATATACTGCTAGAAATTCCATAGCATACGGGTCTAAAAAAATAAAACAGTGCTAGGAGGAACTAGACACTTTTTTGATATAGTAGAAGCGAGTCGGCATGAGAATTCCGAAAATTCGTGTCTGATAGGGATCGAACTTCGGTCACTAGGATGCACCAACTACGACCCAACCAATAGGCTATGCCTAGTTCTCATGGCATACAGGTCTAAGAAATATCTTAATACAAGAGTCTAGTGTATGGTTATATTGAACAGCTGGGGTGATCATTTTTCTGTGGTGTAATGCTTCTTACGAGAGTGTGCGTAAGAAGCCGCGAATATGTTAATGCTATATACTTTGTTATTCAAATATCGTCGATTGTAATCACTCTCGAACATAAAATTTGTATGGGCTCTACTAGTTTTGCACACAAAAAATCAACTATTTTATATGCACTCTGCAATGTGCCTCTCTGTATGCTCTCCACATTGATACATTGTATTGGTTTGTTTTGAGCAATTTCTTGTGTAATCTGACATCAAATTTATATTGTTTATAAATAGTCACTAGTCTCTTATATGTCAGATATAATGGTATAACAGTTAGTACAACTATAGTTTATTATTCGGGGTCATCCTCCTCTTGGGGTCTAGGGTGGTCACTCCATTTACCCACCCCATGGACCGCTTGAGGATTTAGAAATAACGGAAGTAGAAGTTCCATGGCCGTTGAGAGTGTTTATATGCGTCGCTATATCCCGTCACTGTTTTGAACATGACTTGAAGAACGACCACATACTTGGGGAGCAACAGTTTGATTTGGCGCCGGACAGTTAGATCTAGCTGAATTTTACCGGACGAGGAAACAAATACACATAACTCCTTATAAGGACGTACAATATGTATCTAGTGTGGTTGAAAACTAGGAGGGGAGCTAGTCTTGCGCCGAAAGGGCACTCTAAGCTTTGGGGATAGTTATAGTGATTTGTTTAGTGTGGACAGTAAAGGCTTTGAGAAATGTCCAACTTTGGAATTGGGAAGATAATCTATTTTGGATAACATAGACACTGCTTCAGAGTTCGTCTTGGACCCGGCTTATCCTTGCAGTGATGGGCGGCTGAAGTTATTTTTTGTCGTCTTGTGATGTAGTGTAAGTTTCTAAGAATCCTACCTATCTACCAACAGATAAGTGAGAACTGGCCGAACCCAGCCCATATTACCAAAGAGATGGCTCTCTTCGCTGTTAACTAGGGCACAATGAGCTATCGTCTTCTATGCCATCAGTACATGAAAGAATAGCGGGTTGAAATTCCAAAATGATTAAGGAAGCAAATTGATGTGCATGGTCCAGCGGATGCATTGACCATTGTGGATCTGATACTTTGGCTGACGTCCTTTGATCCTACAGACGTGAATGGTTCTTGCATAGACAGCAAGAAATGTCGACACTAGCAAGAACTAGTGGTCTAAAGAGTACAACCGGGGGGTTTAAGGAGTACAAGAAGAAGATACGGAAATGTCAACACTAGCAAGCAAGAACTCTTATTTTCATCTGAATGCTAAATGTAACCAGTTAGTGATTTATTATTATCCTTTCTTGTAACACTTCATCATTCATTTGTGTTGGCCTATGAAATCTGAAGTCTTTCTGCTGCCTAATTTGTTTTATTTGCACTGTATTTGTACAATTCTATAATCTCGGAATTGAATCAGTGGTTCACTGAAACAATCAGCAGGTAGCACTCACAACACAAAGCATGTCATTTTTATTTGAATTGAGCTTTTAAGTGGATAGTGTAGTGTTAGCTCCATCCTTGACCAATTAAGTAACTCTTTGTCTGAGTTTGATAGTGTGCAAAGACTGGACATCATGCATTAATAAGGTGCTGGTATTGATAACCTGCAGCTAGCTACTTGTTCTTTTATCCGATGTTGTAGAACAAGCTCCAAAGAGCAGATAAATGATTCGGTGATCATATGCTACCTACCTATCCATTTTAATCTATCGTTGTGACATCACAAAATATTATCCATGAAGGTAATTGTTTTGCAACATTTTGTACGAGAGCTATACGCTCCATCTGTCTCCATATGGCTATGTATGGACTTTGTGGTGATCTGTCTGCATCTTACAACTTATAACAAAAACAGAAATTTAAGCATCTGCGGTGCCAATCTCAACTACCTAATTCTACATTACAGGTTTGTATTTTACCTTATGCAATTCTAGACAACGTCTTTGTTTTTCATTACATCTCTTTACAAGAATTGTTCTCTAATTACCTGCTTATTTTCCTTTTCTATCTTCTTTCTCTCTAACATATTTCATCTAGGCATTTGCTCGGCTTCTAACATCTACAAACCACTATTTTCACTGGAAGTTAACATGATTGATTGCTGAACAAAGGCGACTAACATATCTCGTACTAGTCTTGTTTAATTTATGTGCCTGTCCTATGCCCCTATGATGTTCTATGTTGTTGGGAATACATTTTCTACCAGACAAGCCTATGTAGTTTCTTCATTTAGTTTATTGATTGCACAATGAATCTGTTGGACCTACTTAATTTCACTGCTAGTAATGACCAGTAATGAATGAGGGTATTTGCTTTTCTTTTAATTTAGAAAATATTCAATTGCTAATTGACTAAAGTAGTAATCAGAGGGGTTTTTGTAGACAACCATTAGCATGTCGGGCTATTGCACTTCCTGTTCCATTTGTCTACCTTCTGGCTATCAGCGATCTACAAGAAGTTATTTTCCTTCTAAGTGGCGTATTTTTGTACCTATCATACTAGGTTGTTTGAATTACTTGATGAGTCGCCCTAATTACTAGCTCGATACCTTACAATTTATTGTTTACATTGTTTGTTCGTACCGATAGATATGTTCACTGTTTTTCTCATCTCGATGTTGGTAGTAAATAATCTATGAATATGTCCTAATTAATCAGCCGTTTGAATAAAAGTGTGGGTTGATCTGCTACTAGATTGGTTCTGAATTGATTCTGCTACATCCAAGTGTCCTAATAAATCAACACTACATGAACGGCCACTTCTAGAATGCATGGTATGAATTGGTTCTGAATCCATACACTTGGATGTCGCCAAACAAAACAATTTGGAATCACCGCACATAATATTAGGAAAGAAAGTTTGGATGGTGTTGTATTTGGAAATTAACGAGTCTGCCATTTATAGCCGGTGTATATTTAGACTAAGCAGCCTGTGTTTGCAAGATGGAAGCCCAAACTAAAATAGAATTAGGTGTACGTGTTATCTTTTAAGCTTTTATTTTCTAGGAGAACTTCTAAAACGGTTTGGCTCATAGGTTTGGGAACTACAAGTAACAAGAATAGTTCTGCTATTTGAGCATCTGTTCGAGGCAAGTGTGTGTAGACTTTTATATGTGGTTCACCATTGTTGGGTTCTTTGGTATGGCTTTCTGTCTCTTTGATTCCGATATTTGTTGGACTTTGGTGTTTTGGTTATTTTAGCCCGGTGAGGTAAGAACTGTCCACATGTGCTAATCTATTGTGTTGATTGGTAATCGTGTTAAATTTGTTAGTTGTACTTGAAATTGGTTGTTGACCAATTGTATTTCTTAGTCGTGATTAAGTTTATTGGAGGCTCTATATTGTATTTGGCTGAGCATTGTTTAATCACACTTGTTTTTTCTTGCTATTTCTATTTGGATTTGAGGTATTCAGAACAGTGGCATATGCATGGGCGGGAGTACTAAAGCATGAAGTTTTAATGGATTGTTGGACTAACTAGCTTCGTATTAATCATTCTCTTGTCTAGTGTGAGGTCGCTCGGGTAATATTCTTTCTACATTTTCGATGACTTAAGTGTAATAAAGTGTGCTTCTTTCCTTGTGCGAACTATACGGATTGTTACTATTTATCGAAGATCTCTATTTTACATGTCGTGGATGTCTCCAAAAACAAAGGGGGTGTTGTTTGTTTCTAGAGTTTTCTACAAACCTGTTGTTTTGCTAAGCCATGCAGGGGAAAGCCGGGGTGTTACAAACAACATCAATCTTGTCTTCATGAAACAGGTGGAATGAACACACTTTTATGAACCAATCAACAAACATCAAAACCTTAGTGAAACAACTAAGGACGATATCAAACCTTTATGCAATAATTAAAACAAAATCACAACTTTATCAAACAATTCAAACTACATCAAACCTTTATGAAACAATTAGAATCATGATCTGGTTGTAAAGCACATCAAAACTTTTCCAAACAATTGAAACCATGTTTGCTAGGTGGAACCACCAAACCTTTTATAAAACAACTGAAACCACAACAAGCATTTATTAAACATTTGGAACCACATACAAACCTTTATGAAACAAAATAAAACCACCTCAATCCTTTATGAAACAACTGAAGCCACATCAAACTTCTATGAAACAATTGAAACAACATTGAACTTTTACGAAATAGGTGGAAACATCAAACAATTATGAAACGATTGAAACCATATAAAGCCTTAATGAAACAATTGAAAACATAGTTTGGTTTTCAAATATATCAAACATTTATGAAACAAAATGTAACCATAATTTTGTTTCATGTGCACCTTGATTGAAACCCGCAGAGCGCAAACCCTAACTCATCTTGAGCTGGGGGAAAGTTGAGACAATATCAAACCTTTTTGAAACATTTTAAACTATGTCAAACCTTTATCAAACAATTGAAACACCATGAAACCTTTTATGAAACAATTGTAGTCATATCAAGCCTTTAAGAAACAATTTAAACCACATTAAACAATTATGAAAACATTGAAACAACATCAAACCTTTATGAAATCAGTAGAAACACCAAACCTTTAATCTTGTGGTTTCGGTTCTTCTTATGTGGTGCTTTCAATTGTTTCAAACATGTATTAGTTGTTTCAAATGTTTGAAGTGGTTGTTTCAATTTTTGAAACATGGTTTTGTGGTTTTAGAAAAATAAAACTTGGACTTGAGGTTCAGGTGTTATTTAGGTGGTGGTTTCAATTAAATGAAACTTGGTCATGAGATTGCACCTTTTGTTAGGTGGTGGTTTCAGATGTTTTAAACATCTTTTAGTAGTTTCAAATGTTTTGAAAATGTTTTAGTGGTTTTAAATGTCTTTAGTGGTGGTTTCAACTATTTCAAACATTGTTTTGTGGTTTGAATTAAATGAAACCTGGTCTTGTGGCTCCGGTTCTTCTTATGAGGTTGTTTCAATTGTTTCAAACATGTATTAGTTGTTTCAAATGTTTGAAGTGGTGGTTTCAATTGTTGCAAACATGGTACTATGGTTTCGGATAAATGAAACTTGGTCTTGAGGTTCTGGTTCTTCTTATATGGTGGTTTTAATTGTTCCAAACATGTATTAGTGTTTTCAGATGCTTGAAACATGTTTTATTGGTTTCAAATGGTGGTGGCTCAAACTGTTTCAAAAATGGTTTTGTGGTTTTAACTAAATGAAACTTGGTATTGTGGTTTCGGTTATTCTTATGTGGTGGTTTCTCTTGCTTCAAACATGTATTAGTTGTTTCAATTGTTTCAAACATGATTTGGTGGTTTCAGTTGTTTCAAACATGGTATTATGGTTTCAATTAAATGAAAACTTGGTATTGTGGTTCCGGTTCTTCTTATGTGGTGGTTTCAATTAAATGAAACTTGGTATTGTGGTTCCGGTTCTTCTTATGTGGTGGTTTCAATTGTATCAAACATGTATTAGTGGTTTCAAATGTTTGAAACATGTTTTAGTGGTTTCAAATGTCTATGGTGGTGGTTTCAATTGTTTTAAACATGGGTTTATGGTTTGAATTAAATGAGACTTGGCCTTATGGTTCCATTTTCTATTCATTGGTTTCAATTATTTCAATCATGTTTTAGTGGTTTCAAATGTTTAGAGTGGTGGTTTCAATTGTTTCAAACATGTATCAGTGGTTTCAAATGTTTGAAACATGTTTTCGTGGTTTCAAATGTTTGAAGTGGTGGTTTCAAATTTTTTAAACATCGTTTTGTGGTTTCAATTGAATGAAACTTAGTCTTGTGGTTCTGGTTCTTCTTATGTGGTGGTTTCAATTGTTTCAAACTTGTGTTAGAGGTTTCAAATGTTTGAATCATGCTTTTGTGGTTTCAGATGTCTGTAGCGGTGGTTCCATTTGTTTCAAGCATGGTTTTATTGTTTGAATTAAATGAAACTTGGTCTTGTGGTTCCAGTTCTTCTTATGTGATGGTTTCAATTGTTTCAAACATGTATTAGTGGTTTCAAATGTTTGTAGTGGTGGTTTCGATTGTTTCAAACATGGGTTTAATTAAATGAAACTTGGTCTTGTGGTTCTGGTTCTTCTTATGTGGTGGTTTCAATTCTTTGAAACATGTTTTAGTGATTTCAAATGTTTGAAGTAGCCGTTTCAATTTTCGGAAACATGGTTTTGAGGTTTTAGATAAATAAAACTTGGATTTCAGGTTCAAGTGTTATTTGGGTGGTGGTTTCAATTAAATTGAACTTGGGCTTGAGGTTGCAGCTTTTTTTAGGTGGTGGTTTACATGTTTCAAACATGTTTTAGTGGTTTCAAATGTTTAAAAAATGTTTTAGTGGTGTCACATGTATCTAGTCATGGTTTCAACTGTTTGAAACATTGTTTTGTGGTTTGAATTAAATGAAACATAGGATTGTGTTTTTGGTTCTTCTTATGCGGTGGTTTCAATTGTTTCAAACATGTATTATTGGTTTCAAATTTCTGAAGTGGTGGTTTCAATTGTTTCAAACATGGTATTGTGTTTTCAAATAAATGAAACTTGGTCTTGAGGTTCCGATTCTTCTTATGTGGTGGTTTTAATTTTTCTAAACATGTATTACTATTTCAAATATTTGAAACATTCTTGGTTGGTTTCAAATGTTTAAAGTGGTGGTTTCAACTATTTCAAACATGGTTTTGTGGTTTCAACTAAATGAAACTTGGTATTGTGGTTCCGATTATTCTTATGTGGTGGTTCCAATTGTTTCAAACATGCATTAGTGGTTTCAATTGTTTCAAACATGATTTAATGGTTTAAAATGTTTGAAGTGGTGGTTTCAATTGTTTCAAACATGGAATTGTGGTTTCAATTAAATGAAACTTGGTATTGTGGTTTCGGTTCTTCTTATGTGGTGGTTTCAATTGTTTAAAACATGTGTTAGTGGTTTCAAATATTTGAAACATGTTTTAGTGGTTTTAAATGTCAGTGGTGGTGGTTTCAATTGTTATAAACATGGTTTTATGGTTTGAATTAAATGAAACTTGGTCTTGTGCTTCTGGTTGTTCTTATGTGGTGGTTTCAAAATTTTCAAACATGTATTAATGGTTTGAAATGTTTGTAGTAGTGGTTTCAGTTATTTCAAACATGGTTTTGTGGTTTCAATTAAATAAAACTTGATCTTGTGGTTCTGTCTCTTCTTATGTGATTGTTTAAATTGTTTTAAACATGTGTTACTAGTTTCAGATGTTTGAATCATGGTTTAGTGGTTTCAAATGTTTGAAGTGGTGGTTTCAAATCTTCCAAACATGGTTTTTTGGTTTCAACTAAATGAAACTTGGTCTTGAGGTTGCAGTTGTTGTTAGGTGGTGGTTTTAGATGTTTTAAACATGTTTTAGTGGTTTGAAATGTTTGAAACATGTTTTAGTGGTTTGAAATGTCTCTAGTGGTGGTTTCAACTATTTCAAACATGGTTTTTGGGTTTGAATTAAATGAAACTTTCTCTTGTGGTTCTGGTTCTTATGCGGTGGCTTGAATTGTTTCAAACATATATTAGTGGTTTCAAATGTTTGAAGTGGCACTTGCAATTCTTTCAAACATGGTATTGTTGTTTTAGATAAATGAAACTTGGTCTTGAGGTTCCGATTCTTCTTATTTGGTGGTTTTGATTGTTTAAAACATGTATTACTATTTTAGATGTTTGAAACATGTTTTATTGGTTTCAAATGTTTGAAGTGGTAGTTTCAACTGTTTCAAACATAGATTTTGCTGTTTCAATTAAATGAAACTTGGTCTTATGGTTCTGGTTCTTCTTATAAGTTAGTTTCAATTGTTTCAAACATGTATTAGTGGTTTCATATGTTTGAAACATGCTTTAGTAGTTTCAAATGGCTATGGTGGTGGTTTCAATTGTTTTAAACATGGGTTTGTGGTTTTAATGAAACGAGACTTGGTCTTATGGTTCCAATTCTTCTTATGCGGTGGTTTCAATTGTTTCAATCATGTTTTAGTGGTTTCAAATGTTTGGAGTGGTGGTTTCAATTGTTTCAAACATGTATTAGTGGTTTCAAATGTTTGAAGTGGTGGTTTCAATTTTTTCAAACATGGTTTTGTGGTTTCAATTGAATGAAACATGGTCTTGTGGTTCTGGTTCTTCTTATGTGGTGGTTTCAATTGTTTCAAACATGTGTCAGAGGATTCACATGTTTGAAACATGATTTAGTGGTTTGAAATGTCTATAGCGGTGGTTCCAATTGTTTCAAGCATGGTTTTATGGTTTGAATTAAATAAAACTTGGTCTTGTGGTTTCGGTTCTTCTTATGTGATGGTTTCCATTGTTTCAAACATGTATTAGTGGTTTCAAATATTTGTAGTGGAGGTTACGATTGTTTCAGACATGGGTTTAATTAAATGAAACTTGGTCTTGTGGTTCCGGTTCTTCTTATATGGTGGTTTCAATTCTTCGAAAAATATTTTTGTGGTTTCAAATGTTTGAAGTGCTTGTTTCAATTTTTCGAAACATGGTTTTGTGGTTTTAGATAAATGAAACTTGGAATTGAGGTTCAATTGTTATTTGGGTGGTGGTTTCAATTAAATGAAACTCGGTCATGAGGTTGCACCTTTGTTAGGTGGTTGTTTAAGATGTTTTAAACATCTTTTAGTGGTTTCAAATGTTTGAAAAATATTTTATTGGGTTTCAAATGTATCTAGTCGTGGTTTTAATTGTTTGAAACATGTTTTGTGGTTTGAATTAAATGAAACATGGTCTTGTGATTTTGGTTCTTCTTATGTGATGGTTTCAATTTTTTTTAAACATGTATTAGTGGTTTCAAATTTCTGAAGTGGTGGTTTCAATTGTTGCAAACATGGTACTATGGTTTTAGATAAATGAAACTTGGTCTTGAGGTTCTGGTTCTTCTTTTGTGGTGATTTTAATTGTTCCAAACATGTATCAGTGTTTTAAGATGCTTGAAACATGTTTTATTGGTTTCAAATCGTGGTGGCTTCAATTGTGCCAAACACTATTTTGTGGTTTCAACTAAATGAAACATGGTATTATGGTTTCGGATATTCTTATGTGGTGGTTTCAATTGTTTCAAAAATGGTTTTGTGGTTTCAATTATTTCAAACATGATTTAGCAGTTTCAAATGTTTGGACTGGTGGTTTCAAATCTTTCAAACATGGTTTTTTGGTTTCAATTTAATGAAACTTGGTCTTGAGGTTGCAGTTGTTGTTAGGTGGTGGTTTTAGATGTTTCAAACATGTTTTAGTGGTTTCAAATGTTTGAAGTGTTGGTTTGCATTGCTTCAAATATGGTTTTGTGGTTTCAATTAAATGAAACTTGGTCTTGTGGTTCCAGTTCTTCTTATGTGGTTATTTCAAACATGTATTAGTGGTTTCAGATGTTTGAAACATGTTTTAATGGTTTCAAATGTTTGAAGTGGTTGTTTCAATTTTTGAAACATGGTTTTGTGGTTTTATATAAATGAAACTTGGACTTGAGGTTCAAGTGTTATTTGGGTGGTGGTTTCAATTAAATGAAACTTGGTCTTTAGGTTGCAGCTTTGTAAGGTGATGGTTTCAGATGTTTCAAACATGTTTTAGGGGTTTCAAATGTTTGAAACATGTTCTAGTGGTTTCAAATGTCTCTAGTGATGGTTTTAACTGTTTCAAACATGGTTTTTTTGTTTGAATTAAATAAAAAATGCTCTCGTGGTTCCGATTTTTCTTATGCGGTGGTTTCAATTGTTTCAAACATGTATTAGTGGTTTCAAATGTTTGAAGTGGTGCTTTCAATCGTTTCAAACATGGTATTGTGGTTTCAGATAAATGACACTTGGTCTTCGGGTTCTGGTTCTTGTTATATTGTGGTTTTGATTGTTCAAAACATGTATTAGTGTTTTCAGATGTTTGAAACATGTTTTATTGGTTTCAAATGTTTCAAGTGGTGGTGTCAACTGTTTCAAACATGGTTTTGTGGTTTTAACTAAATGAAACTTGGTATTATGGTTCCAGTTATTATTATTTGGTAGTTTCAATTGTTTTAAACATGTATTAGTGGTTTCAATTGTTTCAAACACGATTTAGTGGTTTTAAATGTTTGAAGTGGTGGTTTCAATTGTTTTAGACATGGTATTATGGTTTAAAATAAATGAAACTTTGTCTCGTGGTTCCGATTCTTTTTATGTGTTAGTTTCAATTATTTCAAACATGTGTTAGTGGTTTCAAATGTTTGAAACATGTTTTAATGGTATCAAATGTCTATGGTGGTGGTTTCAATTGGTTTAAACATGGTTTTGTGGTTTGAATTAAATGAGACTTGGTCTTATGGTTCCGGTTCTTGTTATGCGGTGGTTTCAATTGTTTCAATCATTTTTAGTGGTTTCAAATGTTTGAAACATGTTTTAGTGGTTTCAAACATTTGAAGTGGTGGTTTCAATTTTTTCAAACATCGTTTTGTGGTTTCAATTGAATGAAACTTTGTCTTGTGGTTCTGGTTCTTCTTATGTGGTGGTTTCGATTGTTTTAAACATATGTTAGAGGTTTTAAATATTTGAAACATGTTTTAGTGGTTTCAAATATCTGTAGCGGTGGTTCCAATTGTTTCAAGCATTGTTGCAATGGTTTGAATTAAATGAAACTTGGTCTGGTGGTTCCGGTTCTTCTTATGTGATGGTTTCAATTGTTTCAAATATGCATTAGTGGTTTTAAATGTTTGTAGTGGTGGTTTCGATTGTTTCAAACATGGGTTTAATTAAATGAAACTTGGTCTTTGGTTCCGGTTCTTCTTACGTGGTGGTTTCAATTCTCTGAAACATGTTTTAGTTGTTTCAGATGTTTGAAGTGGTCGTTTCAATGTTTTGAAACATGGTTTTGTGATTTTATCTAAATGAAACTTGGATTTGAGGTTCAAGTGTTATTTGGGTGGTGGTTTCAATTAAATGGAACTTGGTCTTGAGGTTGCAGCTTTTTTAGGTGGTGGTTTAGATGTTTCAAACATGTTTTAGTGGTTTCAAATGTATGTAGTCGTGATTTCAACTGTTTGAAACATGGTTTTGTGGTTTGAATTAAATGAAACATGGTCTTGTGGTTTCGGTTCTTCTTATGCGGTGATTTCAATTATTTCAAACATGTATTAGTGGTTTCAGATTTCTGAAGTGCTGGTTTCAATTGTTTCAAACATGGTATTGTAGTTTCAAATAAATGAAACTAGGTCTTGAGGTTCCGGTTTTTCTTATGTGGTGGTTTTGATTGCTCCAAACATGTATTAGTGTTTCAGATGTTTGAAACATGTTCGATTGTTTCAAAAATGTATTAGTGGTTTCATTTTTAGTTGTTTCAATTGTTTTGAAACATGGTTCGATTGTTTCAGATATTGGCAGGTTTGAACATGGTTCAACATGGTTCGATCTGATTTATTGTTTTGAAACATGTTTCTGTGGTTTTCAATTGTTTCTAGTTCTGGTTTCAAATGTTCACAAAAGCTTAGGTGGTGGTTTCAATTCTTTGAATGTACAATTAGTGGTTTTACTTGTTTTAAACATCTAATTTTGGTTTCAATAGTTTCAAATATGGTTTTGTTTTGTTTTAAGTGATTAAAATATGATTTTGTGGTTTATTTTCCTATGGGCCGCGGTATCAATTGTTTGAAGACACGGTTGGTGGTTTCAATTATTTGAAACATCTAAATTTAGTTTCAGTTGTTTCAAAGATGGTTTATTTTGGTTTTACTTTATTGAAACATTGTTCCGTTGTTTCATTTGTCTACGGGTAGTGGTTTCAACTTTTTTGACATGTTGTTCTGGTTAGAATTGTTTGAGACATGTTTCATTTGTATACGCATTAGAGGCGTGTCAAACACAGACATGAGACACATGTCTATGCGGTGGCACATCGTATTGTATTTTTTCTATGTTATAAATGATTGTTTAAAGGCAATATCAATAGCATTACTGTTTCATTCCACCAAGAGAACTATCCATTTACTTCATCCACGCTACACGGGAACATATACAAGGCGTGATTTGAAAAAATAACTTTATTTCTGAAGAGTTACTTATTGCAGTATACAATTTACAACCGAGCAGATGCAGTTTACAAATTACGAGAAAATATGACCACTCGACAAGTCGAAATACATCAAGATAACTATAGCTTAGTTGAAATCTTTGACAACTTTCTTATATAGATAGTGGTACATCGGCTCCCCACTGTCTCTTGTTCTGTAGATTTTATCCTGATCGCCTTTTTATTGTCTTGCATCAAATTCTTATAAAACGATTACACTGCAAAGAAATCCAACCAAAAGCAAAAGAAAAATAAATTAGTAGGGAAGACATTCTACTTGTAAGTCACATATCAACAAGTACAGTTCAGAGCAAGTTTATTTTTTGTCAGTATGTACATGTCAAGAGTAGTCAAGAGTATATAGTGTTCCATTCCAGAAAACAGAGAGTATGTAGTGGGTAAACAATACAAGACATATATTCACTCGACATGTCATTAGATTAACGACCCTTTAGAAATGAATGTATTTTTTATAAATGCATATAAATGGGGATTGGTACCTTGCATCAAAATTTTCTCTGCCCTTCAAATAAATACAGAATTTAAAGTCGAAAGGCTACTGTTAAACCATCAACTAGAAATGATCCTGCACTGGCCAAAGAAGACATGTGAGAGTACTTCTAAATCGAAATATGTTTAGTTTATTGTCAACATCAATCAGTTTATGTTTAAACTCTGAAGCGGACAAAGCATAGAAGTCAAGCCCATACCATTAGGGCACTCTACATACATTGCATCATCATGTCTTCGATTTGCCTTTTCAGCTGCTTGTTTACATACCGTTGATCTACAGGGAAAATCTTATCTATAGGGAAAAACAAAAATAGTAACCAAGGGCCAAGTATGCATGCCACAAAAATCTGTACTAAGTGCTAACTGAATGTTTCAACAGAAGAAATGGCAGACCATGTGTCACTGTAAGAGATGGTAGCCAAAATAATGCACAACCGAATATAACCAAAGGTCCAGTGCGTGTGCAGCATACATCAGTCCTTTGCTATCAGGGACAATACATAATAAATATTTGACAATGCGGAGGTAACTAACATGAAGAAGAAGAAGAATATCCTTTAACTGAACATGATGGACGCACGTATGAGAGAGTGCAATAATGGTGTAAAGTAAATTAACCATTTTGTGTTTTGAAGTGAGCGAATACCTAATAATAATTTTTTCACGGGCCAAGCAAAAAACAAGATAGATTAGTCAAACAATTAAGCTAGAACAAAATAGCCAAATTCGGAAGTGCTAAATCTAGTAGCAGCAGCAACAGGAACCGAAAAAAATGAACAGAGGCCGTATTCAGTAACTTCACACACTAAAGATAATTTCAACAAGTCCATTTCAGAGCCTCAATAATTTGTGCAATGACAATTAAATTCACAGTTGTTTAATTCCAGTCGCTACCCCCTTCTGCATAAATCACAATTACGCAGAGAACAACAATAAGCCTATACTTAATGCGATATTCTTACCAAAAATGCAAGTTCAAGCCTCTCTTTGAGACCACCCCTCTCTTTGAGACTGCCCAATTGAAATTCTTTACCAAGTGACATGTGTAAATATTTATATGTTCACGAGCATCAGTGAAATATCCACACTATGTACCAACAACTCAAACTAGCCATGTAGCTAATGCAACTAATGAATTATCATAATCCAATCTAGCACTATGAACCTGCAGAATACTTCCCAATTGTTGACATAATTTCAACACTTCCACTGTTCGATGCAGATGAAGTAACTACATTGCAATCGTGGTCGAAAGGATCTATAAATAGAATATTATATTATCCAAGTAGAAATAAAACGAGGTTTGCCTAATTGAGACGTCTATGTCAGAACATTAAGTACTGGCCGAGGTAAACAAATATCCTGAAGCTAAAAAAATAAATGTATGAAAAGTCTGATTTTTTTTTACTTTGATTAGGTAATATTGATGGACGCTACAGAGGTGTACTGAGGGCAAACTGAGTGTACTGTCCATGCTAATGTTACTAAAAATGTACAATGAAGGAACAGATGAACATGGTTTAAGTGAGCAGAAAATACATAAAATGAGGATTGCCTAACGCAAATGTCTCTTTAAGAACATTAACTAATTGCCGAGGTTAACAAAATGCTGAGAGTTGGCTTCAGAGATAGCTCCCAATCAAGATCCAGAAGCTTAACAAATGACTCAAACAACATGCTTTGATTGGGTAGGATTCATGGATGCTACAACTATGTAGTTAGGGGAAATTCAGTATACTATCTGTGCTAATAATAAAGCAACTTTTTGGCAGATGAACATGGTTTATGTGAGCAGTAAATACATCTAGTCCAGATGTAGCGGATGTGTAAACTGGTGTAGAGGGGAAAAAAATAAACCACAGAAAAGATGGGGTGTGTCTTACCTTGGTCCAGCGCTAGGCGAGATTTCTGCTGAGCGGCTAATGCCGACGTCGAGGAGTGGAGGTGCGATTGGAGGGCACCGGCAACAGGCAGCAAGGAGTGGCAAGGGACTTCGAGAGCGAGCGACGGGAATTAAATGGGCGGAGATCCGAAGGGAGGAAGGCTGAAGGAAGAAGGAGGCGAACGCAACGCCGCCGCCTGAAGCGACGGAAGCCAGGGAGGCGGCGGCGGTCGGGAGGAATCGAGGAGAGGAGGAGCGAATACGGGATGGGAAGGGGAGCGTACGGAGACAGGATAGGTGGGACCCACGATCTGGAGGAATACAACCGAGCCCCAGAGAATACAGCGAGAGAGAGGCCAGGAACTGAGCGTGGATCTAAAAGCAGCTTGGCGGGCATGGACGGGCGATGGAACGCCGGCACATACCGACGTCGGTAGAAAGAAGTTTTCGGTGTTGACCTAGGCCCTAAGGCACATACGTGATTTTGTTTTGCAACAGAGCCAAACATTTACGTGTGTGTAGGCTACCGAGTTATGTGTGTAGGCTTTTGCCCCTAAAAAAATGTGTGTAGGATTTTTTATTGTGTCGTTCATTTTTATTTTCCTTTCTGCTTTTGCTTTTTAATTTTTTTACGGGGAAAATTATTCTAGCTGCACATAGGTTGCTCCTTCTTTTTATTTTTCTCGTGATTAGACAGCTCTTTCCCTCCTAGTTGCACATATGTTGCAACCGAGAGAAAAATACTGGATGCTGTAGTGGTGATTTATGTTGGCACGTGAGTTCCACGTGTTACATTTTCTCGGTTCGCACGTGTCTTGTAACTAGTAAAAAATTATAAACTGTTAGTTTCATTTGAGTTGCACGTGGGTTGCAACTGAGGTAAAAATCTATATTGTTATATTTTCTTCACGATTTGTGCTATCAAGTGAGTGGTACATGTATGTTGCAACTGAGATTTTCCTAATTGCATGTGAGTTGCAACTGAGATTTGTCAAAGTTGCATGTGGGCTGCAAGTGAGATTTTGCTAATTGCAACTATTGGGTTTTTTCAGCTACACGTGAGTTCAAGCAAGATTAAGATTTTTGCAGTTACACATTGGTTGCAATTAGGATTTTACCTAGTTGCACGTAAGTTGTAACTGAGATTTTCTCAGTCGCACATTAGTTGCAAGTGGGGTTTTATCCAGTTGCATGCGAGTTGCAACTGAGATTTTCCCAATTGCACATGTGTTGTAACACGTGTTTTTCCAGTTATAGGTAAGTGGCAGCTGAGATTTTCTTGTCACTCGTTTTTTTAATCGCACAAGGGTTGCAACTCGATTTTTCCCGGTTACAGGTTACATGTGAGTTGCAACTGAGCACACGGTGTCACTCGGTTTTTTGTTTGTTTGCCTAGTATACTATCTAATTTCATTTTAAGTTTCTCACGTGGACTATATATACAAAAACCAGATATCAAATTAGTGTGCACATGCAGGCTGCTAAAAAATCGGCACACGGCAGGTCTAAAATAGCCGGACAAGTTCCAGGCTCAGCTCCACGACACAAAACTTGGACCAAGACGTGAGTCATGAGATGGTGGACCGAGAAATAGTTATTTCTTATGCGCACGAGGGGTAGGCGTTCTGATATATCTACAGAGCATGATAACAAAATAACTGATCTCAGTCTGTATTGGTCTGGACGTGCAAAATATTTCAGATAGAAATCATATAATAAACAGTTCAAGAAGATGGACCTGTCCGCTAGCCATGTCCCAAGCTGCAGATCCCAAATCCTTAGGCCTGGATGTGATGGGAAATTGCATATTGGTTATCCTCGAGTTGCATCTCGCACTGAATCTGCGCCATGAGCGACGAGCAGCCGTCAGTTTGCCTCCTTGTGCGCCTGTAAACTCAGGGACTCGGCGAGCTGAAGGCGCCGGCGGGATGAGCTTCGGTTTGGGAGGCGGGGGCGACCTGATGGTCGTCGATCTCCTGCGCGATGGTTTCCTGGGTACTGACCAGCTGCTGCAACGCGACCGGCAACGGCGTGGCGAAACTCAGGGGGCGGCGAGCTCAAGGCAGCGGCCGGATGAGCTTCGGTCTGGGCTGGGAGGCGGAGGACGATCGACCTGGTGATCGTAGGGGATTCCCGCAGGGCGGCCCCTGCTTTGTTGCGCCCCGCGCGTCCACGGCCCGCCGGTCTCCTGACGTGATTGATTCTGGTCGAGCGAGCCACGGCCCTGCAGCGGTACCTCGACCGGCCGGCGGAGTACGCCTTCGTCGAGGTCAAGGCGGCGTGCTGCGGTCTCGGGGACATGCATGATCGCCCCCAAGTTCGCCTGCACCCCTCTCAGTAGCTACTGCGCCAACCGCTCCGACCACCTCTTCTTGGACTTCTTCCACCCCACGGAGGCCACCGCGGAGAAGCTCCCCTCGATGGTGTTAGCAAATAAACCGTGTTAGTCGTGTGTGTGTGCGTGTGTGTACTGGTTCAGTTCGGAGGCCGGTGTGTGGCCGGTCCGAGTCGTGTGCGAGAGTATCGGGGCAGCCGGGGCGATCTGTTGTGCTGGCCGGCGCACGCCTCGGCTTGACCTTGTAGGTGTGTGTCGGCAGGGCTGGCGCGGCGGCAGTGTAGCGGAGGCGGAAGTGGCGACGGCACGACAGAGTTGGCATTGGAGGCGCGCGGAGGTGGTGGCGCTGGTGATCTTGGCGGTTACGGCCGGACAGTCCGGCGGCTGGCCGGACTGTCCGGTGACTTGTCCGATGGCTGGCGGCCGGACTGCCCGGCCACTTGTCCGGCGGTGGAGGCGGGGCGGTCGGTATTGGATGGTGGTGGGCAGGCCGGATCCTGTGCGTGCAGGAATGTCGTATATCTATAGTTCCCGGTTCGTATGTCGGGGTAATACTCGGTTTGGATATATACGTGGACATATTTATACGAATTTAGAGGGGATGGTTTTTTGGATAAAGTTCCACATAGAAGAAGAAAAATATCTATCCGAATATTTGAGCTGCCCAGAGGATATACGGAAGAAGAAAAATATTGAGCATATAACGGAATTCTACCATTGTAAAGTTTTGTTACCTAAACAATTATAGGGGAAAATATTCAAGTAATCCATTGTAGGAAGGTCCTCCTAGATACCCACTTTCATCGTTGGGCCTTTATTGTGTATGACACATGGTTCTACAATTTTGCGTGTTTATGTGGTAAGCAAAAATATTTTGTAAAGTTTGACCAAGTATAGAATAAGATATCAACATCTATATTACCAAATGCTTTTGCTTAGAGTATATTTTATGGTGATTCTGATAATATAGATTTTATAGTATAGATGCTAATATTTTTTTCTATATATTTAGTGAAGCTTTATAAAGTTTGACTTTAACTAAACCTAGAACGTGGAGTAATCATAAAAGGAGGGATCGAGTATGAGCAAAGAGTATCTTTTGCATAAGTTTTATACCTTGAATCTGCCAAAGGCAAGTTTTCAAATATATAATCTTTCTAATGAAGTTACTTGATGTATATTTGTTTCGTACTACAAGAGAGAGGTTCCTCAAGGTTCTCCACTAACTCGTGTATGCGTTGCCCTTAGCAGGTTTGCCTTAATGCTTATATTTTAAGAATATATTTTTGTGGCATTAACCTGGGAACTACTGGAAACACGACAGGCACCGACGGCAGCCCCCGATTGCCGTTGGCTTATGCTCGTCGGCGATAATTATTATGGATCAGACAGAGTACATTATTGACCATACGTGAAGTTTGTGCATGAGATTAAATTGGTTTATATAATGTTTAGACCGTCACCTAGCCAGCAGTTTTATGCGATTTTGACGGCAAGACTAACTTTCATATTGTTAAATAATTAGGGTTGGCTTGAGAAATGATCGCACGATGGTTAGGTCAAGACAGAACAAAAAATATTTTTTAATGTAAAACAGAAAGAATATATGCTCACTAATATAGATCAAAGAAAGAGCAATAATTTTACCTCTACTTTTATATGATCTTTTTACCTCTTGTTTCCTTCATTTGTTGTAAAAATATGTGACACTCTCTTATTGTTAAATACATAACACCTTAGGCATGAACATTCTACGATATACAAGTATGACCATTTACGTATACACAAATAAATTTATTAACACATTTATCATAAATATATCGATCTTACATTTCTTGTCATGTTTTAGTACTATATTTTACATATGGTAACAATAACATACCATTAATTATAATGGATGCAATATTATGTTTAATTTGTTTTACTCTATCAACATTATTCCTACTCTTCAATCCAGACATTTTACGCTCTCGTTGACTTGTATTTGTCATTTGGTGTAACATGACTACACTGTCATGGATGACAAAGTTTTGACATCTTAGTCGGTTGCCATTATTTCTACATGATTGTAAATTCCAGTGAAGTGTGTCAAGGAGTTTGCATTTTCATCACTATGTGTCTGATAGCTTAGGTATAATATGCATTTTCAAAAAAGTATGAGGTCAACTTAACGTTTACCATTTATGTTTTCAAGTTTTTTTATTGTTCGTGGTTTCAAAAAAACGTTTTTGTATTCTTCAGGGATTTTATTGTTTGAGAAAATGTATTTGGTAATATATGTATATATGTAAGTATAAATCAGTCTAATTTTAGAGCCTCTCATATATATTTTCTTCCGAGACTGCGACCGTGTTGTACATAAATAATCTTAAGCTAAAATTGAATCGTATTGATATGCTTTGGAGTTTTTTTCCCATTGCCTATCAGCTTTTCGGTTGGTTTCGTCGGATGTATTCGTTATTTTGGAGTTCTTTCCCAAGATCGATCAGGTTTTAGAGTTTAGTTTCTTGTAGGTATGTACACAACACATGCCGCATTGACATAAATCTAATAAACAGAAATTAGGTGGTCGTTGTATGATTACTGATTTCAATTTCAATGTAGATCATATTCATCTGCTTTGGATTTTTTTTTCTTCGCCTATATTTTGCTAAGTAGTACGGTACAATTTTATTTCTCGTGTCTTCTTAGTGGTGTTGAAATTGTCACGAGTGCTGCAAAACATTTTTTATGCTAGGTACTGCTTGTGTAGGCTTGTGCAAGTGTCCTTGTCATACACGCTTACGTACCTTTTTTAATTAAGATCCGGTCATCACCTATGCAGCCCCGGTTGTTGCACCATGGATTATGGTTAGGCATATTGAACATGGGTCGGGACAACTCTGATTAAAAAGTTACGTAATTGTTTAGCTTATGTTAAATTCTAGCCATAAAGTTTAGATCTAACTATTCAATTAATTTTGGTTGATGTAGCTTAACTGGTGCCTCGAAAAACACCTTATATTGTTTTTAGTATATATTGAAGATCAAATCAAATACAAACCAAAGTAGCAATACTTAGTATTGTGTTTTCAACATATAGTTTCAATGTGTATCATTAAAAAAATATGAGAGTTGTGCGAAAAGGTTTTTCCCTTCTCGGATATTTTCCTAGAGAAGAAACATAACCACCTTAATTTTGGAAACAAAAAGGAACATACACACCCGCTTGAATGCTCTTTTACACAAATGAATTATATAGTGCATATGCGTATTATCGACGCGGATTTGCTGTCCGGGGTGGCCGCGGTGCACACTCTATCCACCATCGGATTATGGTGCATGTGTTCCCTTTTTTTTATCTGTGTGTTAATAGTGTCAAACGGAGTTAACTTCCCCATTTATAGACCTACACCGCAAGCCTCGTACGTTCATAGATGCTCCATGCAGCCGCTAGCCTTTAGCAAATTCACCTTGTTCTTGCTTATGCACTACACGCATGGGTCATGGAGCATCTAATACCCGCCCCCTGGAGAAATCTGCTACAAACGGATGGAAGTAACAAACACTTATGGACAACGGCTCATATGCATGCGTGTTATAGTGAGAGATCTCTTGTAACGGATGGAAGTTACAAACACTTATGGACAACGGCTAATATGCATGTGTGTTGCACTGCATTTATTAGCTGGTTAGCACGCGCATTCCCTACCTAGCTCTCAACAGGATGTGTCTATGCACAAAAAACAAGAATCAGATCTGTAGCCGTGAGCACTCGTCACATGCATGCCTAAAATATGGTTGCTAATGGTAAACAGAGAGAGAATCGACATGCAATCATGCATGTATTTTGCCACTTTGAACGTATCACATGCATGCAGCCACGCCCCTGTGTGTTCGCCGCCAAACTTCAGGCGATGTTGGACATATGTGTTTTGCCGCTCATTGAATCCAATAATCGTGTTGCATGCATGTATACCGCTGGTCATAATACACACCGTATGCTCTCCCCTAACGCCGTGTTCTCCTTTTATCAGATCGGACGGTGGTAAGGGTATGCACCGTGGCCACCATGGGCAGCCCACTATTTCCCTGCGTATTATGTTGTGAATACAACTCTATCCTTTTAATGTTATTAAATATACTGGTAGAAATTTCATAGCATACAGGTCTAAGAAATATCTTAATACAAGAGTCTAGTATATAGTTATGTATATGTAGAAACTTCTTGAGTATATATTGAATAGTTGGGGTGATCATTTTTCTGTGGTGTGATGCTTCTTACAAGTTGTATTACCTGTTCAATAAGAAGCCGGGAATATGTTAATGATGTATACTTTGTTATTCAAATATCGTCGATTTTAGTAATCACCGCCGAACATAAAATCTGTATGGGCACTACTTGTTTTGCACAAAAAATTGAACTATTTTATATGATCTCTACAATGTGCCTCTATATATGCTCTCTGTAATGATACATTGTATTGGTTCGTCATGTGCAATTGCTTGTGTAAACTGACATCAAATTTATATTGTTTATAAATAGTCACTAGTCTCTTATATGTTAGATATAATGGTATAACAGTTAGTACAAGTATAGTTTATTATTCGATTTCATCCTCCTCTCGGGGTCTAGGGTGGTCACACCATTTACCCACCCCCTAGACCGCTTGAGGATTTAGAAATAACGGAAGAAGAAACGGTTGAGAGTGTTTATATGCGTCGCTATATCCCCGCCACTATTTTGAGCATGGCTTGAAGAACCACCCCATACTTGGGAAGCAACAGTTTGATTTGGCACCGGACAGTTGGATCTAGCTGAATTGTATTGGCCAAGGAAACAAATACACATAATTCCCAAGGAAACAAACCACTCCGAGCTTTGGAGATAGTTATATTGATTTGTTTAGTGTGGATAGTAAAGGCTTTGAGAAACTACCAACTTTGGAATTGGGAAGATAATCTATTTTGGATAACATAGACACTGCTTCAGAGTTTGTCTTGGACCCGGCTGATCCCGGCAGTGATGGGCAGCTGAAGTCTGCCATCTTGTGATGTTCTATGAGTTTCTAAGAATCCTACCTATCTACCAACATATAAGTGAGAACTGGCTGAAACCCACCCCATATTACCAAAGATATGGCTCGCTTCGCTATTAACTAGGGCCAAATGAGGTATCATCTTCTATGCCATTAGTACAAGAAAGAATAGCGGTGTGAAATTGCGAAATGATTAAGGAGGCAAATTGGTGTGCATGGTCCAACGGATGCACTGACCGTTGTGGATCTGATACTTTGGCCAATGTCCTTTGATCCTACAGACGTGGATGGTTCTTGCATAGACAGCAAGAAACATCGACACTAGCAAGAACCAGTGATCTAAAGAGTACAACCGGGGATCTAAGGAGTACAAGAAGAAGACACAATGTCGACACTAGTAAGCCAAACTCTTATTTTTATTTGAATGCTAAATGTAACCAGCTAGTGATTTATTAGTATCCTTTCTTGTAACACTTCATCATTCATTTGTGTTGGCCTGGGTGCTTCTTCTTTTCCTGCAAATTCCAGGGCCTGTTTCAACTGAATTTGATGGGTTGAACATCTGTTTACATTACGTACTAAGTTCCCTCTGCTATGGCAAAATACTTGATATAGTCCGTCAAAGTAGGAGCTGTTTGTTCGCCCATCTGCTTACTTCCGCCGTGGTATTGCTTCATTGAGCTGCAAACCATCGATGCCAAAGAGTCGAATGTGGCCCTAGGAAATATTTTCAGTCATTCTCGTTCCAGTGGGGCTAGTATATTGGTATACTCCAAAATCTCACCTAAACAGTGCAACCATAAGGGCATGTATAATGGTTAATAAGACAGTCTTATCTTATATATGCCACATCATTTGATATGACAACAAAATATGAGATATAATGGGTTTTTTTTAGTTTTATCTCTAGCACTAGATGTTCCTAAATATGTGGTGAGACATATTGTTGCTAAGAGATGATCTCTTAGCCAAGAGAAGACATACATCTTTTTTTCGTTTCTCTTTCTTCCAACTCAGCAATCATCCTATGTGGCATTACTAAGATAAGACCATTGTACGTGCCCTAATAGTAGTACTAACGAGAAACAAACATTGTGAAAAGCATAGAGTTGCCCTAAGCTAGTTTGGTGGCATTCGACGACACTTAATATCAGCCAGGGTATATATACAAGCTTCCATACCCGCAAGAATGAATGGTTCATACGTACAAAGTCTCATATGTGTGCGCACATCATACACAAACTATTCTAGCAAAATCCAGTATAAGTTGTGAGAAATTGATCATCACAATTTTGTAGCATGCATGTCATGTCAGCATGAGTATCACATTTTCTCACTTCTCCTGTGCTTTCATGTTTTCATCCGGTTAGTGGTTCCTTCCAAGTTCCAAGAGAAAAGAAACAACGGTAAATGTGTGGAGACATATCTACGGAGCATGATAGAAAAAATAACTGATCATAGTCTGTATTGGTCTCAACATGCAAAATATTTCAGATACAAACAAATCATATGATAAACAGTAGTACAAGAAGATGGACCTGTCCGTAACCATGTCCCAAGCTGCAGATCCCAAATCCTTAGGCCTGGATGTGATGGGAAATTGCATATTGGTTATCCTTGAGTTGCATCTCTCATGGAATCTGCACCATGAGCGACGAGCAGCCGTCAGTTTACCTCCTTGTGTGCCTGTAAATTCACTAGATTTTGACAAATGAATTAAAAGTGGAATTTTGATGGGATCCCACCTACCATTGGTATGAGCTTCGGTTTGGGAGGCTGGGCGACCTGATGGTCGTACATCTCCTGCGCGTTGGTTTCCTCGGTACATACCAGCTGCTGCAGAGCTACCGGCAACGGCTAGGCGACATTCAAGGGGCGGCGAGCTCAAGGCAGCAGAGGGATGAGCTTCGGTCCGGGAGGTGGAGGACGACATGGTGATCGCAGGGGATTCCCGCAGCATGCCCCCTGCTTGCTGCACCCCGCGCATCCACGACCCTCGCCGGTCGAGGTCGCCGGTCTCCTGACGTGATTGACCTAGTGTTCTGGTCGAGCGAGCCACGGCCCTGCAGCGGTACCTCGACCGGCCAGCGGAGTACGGCTTCGCTGAGGTGAAGGCGGCGTGCTGACATGAACCCCACCCCGCTCAGTAGCTAATGCGCCAACCGCTCCGACCACCTGTTCTGGGACTTCTTCCACCCCACGGCGGAGGCCAGCATGGAGAAGCTCGCCTCGACGGGGCTGCGCCCTTCATCTTCGCCATCAACAGCAGGCAGCTCAGCGCTTAGACTACTAGGTTGATTCATCTCCGTCTACGATCGACGAAGTGTACTGGTACATGTTTCCACATGATACATTAGTGGGTATGATCCAGTACTACCACCTCCTCCTAAATTCGTATAAACTCGTATAATATCAAACACAAGGACGGTACAAATCACTTGATACCCTTCATAATTAGTATATATACAAGTATATGTAATCATCTATATATCAACTAAATAATATGTTTTTCTAGCCGTACTTGTACTAGTATGAACTCTACGCTAAGGGAAAAAAGAATGGTTGTACGTTGGATCATCGTCGGCGATGGCTATGTCCATGCTCGGTGGTAATGGTGGCGGTTGGGTCCGGCGAGCTGGTGACTCGGCCTGGCCGGCGCACGTCTTGGCTTGGTATTGTAGGTGTGTATTGACAGGCTGGCGCGGCGGCAGTGGCGGCATGACGAAGGCGGCAGTGGCGGTGCGCGGAGGCGGCGGCGCATGAGATCTTGGCGACGGACAGTCCAGCAGCTAGCCAGACTGTCCGGCGACTTGTCCGGTGACTTGTCCGACGGCTGGCCGGACTGTCCGTCCACTTGTCTGGCGTCGTAGGCGGTCGCGACGATGGCTGGCAGCGGCGCGGTCGGTGTTGGATGGTGGTGGGAAGGCCAGATCCTATGTGTGCAGGAATGTCGTATATCTAGATATGTCCCGATCTATATGCCTCTACAGGGGTAATACTCGGTTTAGATATGTGTTTGGATATATTAGTACGAGTTTAGATAATCACTTATTCTCTTACTATTGTTTGGAACCGGAGTATCATGGAAAGAGCATGTTTCATGAACTAATTATGACACAGACGGTTACGACATTTCATGGTCTTGGTTTGAGTAAAAACATCATCACGCCTTAGGATCCCTCCATCTCCAACATTCCGTCCTATGTTGTAGTCGTTTACCTTCCATTCTAGCGCCATGCGTGTATATAGTGTAAGCCAGTGCCATCTACCTTGTATGCACTCTGCTTTTATTTAGAACAAAATAGTTCCCTATTTTATCTATGTTTATTTGGCAGCTGACTACTGAACTATTATCTTTTGTCTGGCTACCTATCTTTTCGTCTTTGAATTAAAGCACCTCCCGTAATTCCTTCTTGGATCTCATACTTACGTTATGAGTTGCAACAGAAAATTTACAAAAACATTTATCATTTTTCTATTTTTTATTAGCATCATATACAATAGAAGGTGCGACAACCACGGGTCGTGCGCCATTAATAATTAGCATTCGCGTTGTATACCAACAAGCGCTATGGGGCCATTTACTGGTGAGCTGAATTTTCGCGTGTGCAAAACTATCGGCCGATCATCACCTCAAATCACTAGCTAGCTAGTGCATGCCGCTGTGTGCGTACGGTGCAAGATCAACGGTGCACAGGTTAATACTACCATTAATGTAGGTGAAACCCATTATTAGTTGATGAGTAAATAACCAAGTACATGTACACTACACATAGCGTCCGTCGGATATATACTCGCGTCATGATTTAGGTTTAGGCGGCCGCTGAAATCGTGCGTCTCTTGTAGCTGACCATAACCTTCCCCTTGGGCCCCGGCATGACCACGTTCCAGTCCGTCTCCGGGAACGGCGACACCATCTCCATCTCAAAGTTCCTCAGCAAGTGGCTCCATATCACCTTGATCTGCATGTACGCGAAAGCCTCGCCGACGCAGGCGTGCCGCCCGCCGCCGAACGCCGTGTACGCAAACGCGCTGGCGCCGGCGCCGGCCTCGTCGTCTGCCCCTCCCACGGGTACTCTTAAGTGTCTGAACCTACCCGGATCGTACCTCTCCGGGTCCCCGTAAACATACGGCAGCCGGTGGTGGACAACCAGCGGGCTCGCCACCGTGCATCCCTCGGGGACCTCGTACTCCTCCCCCTCCCTCGACCGCACGACGAAGCTCCGGCGCGCGTGGCGCAGCAGCACCATCGCCGGCGGGTGCAGCCGCAGCGTCTCCTTGACGGAGCAGCGGAGGGTCTCCATCTCCAGGAGGACCTCGTAGTCGACGCGGTCCCCGTGCCTCGCGACGATCCGCTCCTGCTCCCGGACGGCGGCGCGCAGGTGGCCGGCATTCTCGCGCGCGAGGAGGCGCGCGCCGGTCCACGTGCCCGTGCTGGAGCTCGTGTGCTGCCCCGCGAACAGCGCCGACACGAGCATCCCGACCACCTCCGCGTCGGTCGTGCGGCGGCCGGACTTGTACCGGGAGTCGATCAGGCACTGCAGCATGTCGTCGTCGACGTGGGCGTTCCGGCCGACGGAGTTATTACATGCTGCTGCCTTGCGGGACCTGACGATGTCGTAGAATATCTCGCCGAGCCTGCCGCGCGCCATGTCGCGCCTCCGGTGCGCCGGGGTCGGCAGGTGCGGGAACAAGATGGTCACCAGGCGCATGCCGTCGTTGAGCTCGCGGAGGTGCGTCGCGACCTCGCCCAGCATCTTAGAGCGGACCTCCTCCCCGAACAGGCACCGGCTGGCCACGAGTGTCACCAGGTGCTCCAGCTCGTGTTTCAAGTCAACCGTGCCTGACTGTCCCCATCTCGCAAAGTACTCCTGACATGCACAACAAGAAGCACATCTCATGAATTCATGTACTTGTCCTCACATATTACCTTGCTGATTTGCGAATGAGAAGGTGGTTAACTACCTCGACTTCGCGAACCATGAGGCCTGCGTAGGTCCTGAGCTTGGCAGGCTTCATGGCGTCGCCGAAGAAACGGAACTGCTCACGCCGAGTGGCGAAATCCACGTCGAAGGCGACGCCGGGGCCGAAGGTCGGGATGGTGAACCGGGAGACCTCGTCCTGGCTGATCTCCGAGTCCAGCCCCTGGTAGAAATGGCTCGAAACGTCTGGACCAACCAGGAAGGCGACCTTGCGATGCAACAACCTCACCATGAACACGCTCCCCATCTCCGCGTGGGCATCGCGGATAACCTGCAGAGGGCCCTTAGCGAGAAGCGCCGGGAGAATCCCGAGGAGAGGAGCCCCTGTGGCCATGGGTGGTGGAGGAAGGGATCGTCTGGTTGTTCGATGTCGCCGTCGTGCTATCTTGGTCGTCGACACGATTGCGATGAAAACTGGGACGAACACTAGCCAAATGATTGTTGCTACCTCCATATTTGCAATAATCCAGTCAGATAGGATGCGATGGGTGGTAGTGCTGCAACAACATGGTAAGGTTTGGGGTGAGTAGAGTATACTACGGGAAAAATTGCCGCTGCCGTGTAGACACGGCTTTGCCGTGTGCCAAATAGGCTGAAACACGGCAAAGTTTGTTTTTGCCGTGTACAACCTAGAAAGCACACGGCAAAGTACACGAACACGGCAAATTTCTGAAAAAGAACACGGCAAAGATCTACAAAGGAACACGGTAAAGAAAAAATACCCGGCAAAGTTGACAGTGGCACACGGCATAGGTGTCATCACGGCAACAAGGTGGGACCCTTGACCCCACAGGTCCACTTGACGGGAATGAGCTAACGGCAGCAAACGGTGGCCTCTTTGCCATGTGCCCTCGTCAGCCCTTTGCCGTGTGTATTCCGCAGTATACACGACAAAGGGTCTTTGTCGTGTGTATTCCGCAATATACACGGGAAAGGGCATTTGCCGTGTGTATTTCGATATATACACGGCAAAGTTCTATTTTTTTTCTTTTTTCTCTTTTATCACATTACTCTTAGGAAAATCATAAAAAAATCATTCTAGTTCAGAAAAATAGAAATAATATATCAAAATTTGCATAAAAATAAGATCTATCTATCTACACTCAAATATTAGATATTTATGTTGAATATGAATCTCCATACTCGCCATTTTGACCATTGTTTAAAACAGGCATAAAAAATACAAAAATGAGCGAAACAATGTGAGACCTTCGTGTGGTGTCATATTTTGTGATATAGTTGGAAGGAAAAATATCAAACTTGGTATATTGATTATGTCTCAAAAAACCCTTCACAAAATGACCTATGTCATTCGAGAATTCCTGGCTTTCGGTTCAAATGATCAATGTTATGGCTAGAATCGCAACATAGTTTGTGATAATGTGCCCATATTGTGCATTCATGTGCATCATGGGATGGAGAACAATGTTGCAGGAGGATTTTTTTCCTTTTCGTTGCACGGAAAAGCCATTTTCTTTTTTCGGAGCGCAAAAATCGGGACGTTTTGTGAAGCAACACCAAATGTTCAATTCAAAAATGCTACCACCCCATTTTTCAAAAATACTAGACCACCTTACATGAACAATGTCCTAACCGGAGATTTTAAAACCTTTTCGTCCATCCCTAGTGAAAAAGACAAATTTCTGTCGAATCGGTAGGAAGTGGGTAAGATATGAACTGCAGGTACATGATCTGGTGCTCATGATGTTTTACAACAATCATTTTTAGGTTCAAAATATGATGTTTCTTCATAGATCTAATGCAAGTTTAGCGAGGCTCAGCCTGGAGCTAAGAATTGGCATGCCCGTTGTTTGATTAGGGTTTGACGATAGTTTCAAATGATCATAACTAAATCAAAAAAAATCAAAAAAATGCGAGACCTTCGCGTGATGTCATATTTTGTGATATAGTTGGAAGGAAAAATATCAACTTGGTATATTGATTATGTCTCAAAAAAACCTTCACAAAATGACCTATCTCATTCGAGGTTTCTTGGCTTTTGGTTTAAATGATCAATGTTATGGGCAGAATCACGACATAGTTTGTGATAACGTGTCTATATTGTACATGCATGTGCATCATGGGATGGGGGACAATATTGTAGGAGGAATTTTTCCTTTTCGTCGCACGGAAAAGCCATTTTCTATTTTCGGAGCACAAAAATTGGGGCGTTTTGTGAAGCAACACCAAATGTTCAATTCAAAAATGCTACCACCTCATTTTTCAAAAATACTAGACCATATTACATAAACAATGTCTCAACCGGGGATTTTAAAACCTTTCCGTCCACCCTTGGTGAAAAAGACAAATTTCTACCGAATCGGTAGGAAGTGGGGCAGATATAAACTGCAGGTACATGATATGATGCTCATGATTTTTTACAAAAATCATTTGTAGGTTCACAATATGATATGGATGTCATATTTGGATTCCTCTCATTTTTTGATCGATTTAGATATTTTATTTGTCGAATTCTGATTTACGGATTTAAATATATGAATTATTCCATATTAAATAGAAAAAAGGTAAAAAAATAAAATAATTTTATTTTTTATTTGGATTCAAGATTATTATTATTTATTTATTGTTGTCTACTTAAATAATTGTTTGGAATCTAAAACTGAGATGTGTGACATCATAGTCCAATAGTTAATAGGATTGATATGAAAGTATTATCGACAAGGTATGATTTCTTTCTCGGAAGCTCATTTGGAAGGAAGTTAAGCGTGCTAGGGCTAGAGTAGTGTTAGGATGGGTGACTGTAGGGGAAGTTTGACCATGAGTGCACTTTGACCTAATAC
The DNA here is from genome assembly GCA_910589775.1 of Avena eriantha. NCBI lineage: Eukaryota > Viridiplantae > Streptophyta > Magnoliopsida > Poales > Poaceae > Avena > Avena eriantha. Next base: position 179,880,663 of record OU342743.1, on the reverse strand, counting down.
TAAGCAAACTTAGGATTAAAAGTATCCCATATGAGATTAACAAGTAAAAAATATTCAAAAACGTTTGAAAAAAAATATGAACTTTTTTTTCAATTTTTTTTGAAAAGGCAGCCTCTTTTTAAATTAATTTGAAGTGTTGAATTTATGAATGACACACGGCAAAGAATAGACACCGTCATCTCCAAGGGAACCGTCATCTCACTTTACTTTGCCGTATCTACGCGTAAGACACACGGCAAAGCTTTGCCGTGTCTTATTAAGAAAACACACGGCAAAGGGCCTTTGCCGTGGCAAACGTTGCCGTGTGGCATTTGCCGTGTGTATACACACGGCAAAGACTTTGCCGTGTTCCAGAAAGTCTTTGCAGTGTGGTTTTGCCACACGGCAAAGAAAGTTTTTCCCGTAGTGGTACTCGCTTCATCAATAAATTTTATACATGGTAAATTTATAGAAGTAATTCTACATACTTATTAATCCTCGAGAGTCTAATTCATTTTACCCAAATAAATCATTTTTACTTGCCAAATACAAACTAAGAGAGGTCATGGCATATGATATTGCATAACAGATACTCATTAGAATATTTCAGAATGGATACAAATTCGGAGTATTAGGCAACAATAAGGGTCTAATGACTACTTGTTTTCACACATCTGGTACTAAAATTTTGTATCTTTCTTGCTTTCATAGTTCCTATGGCCAACATATTTTTTTAAAGCATCTACTGTCGCAGCCCTAATCTAATCATGAACGCAGCCCTAATCTAGTCATGAACGTACATGTTGGCTTGAAATCGGGACAAAGTTCTTTCCATATAATTCATTGGCCAATCTGAAGTCTGAATGCCAATTGTTGTTTTTCCAAAACCTTCACTAAGATGTGTGGAAACATAGTATTTTATTAACCGTTCTTATGCAATTTCTTAAAACACCTACCGTATGTGTCTATGTACAATATATTAGGTTGCTACGTTAAGCTAATGCTCCAATTGTGTGTTACCTATAGCTACCATGTGAAGTAAGATTAATATGTGAGGTCCATACTTAGTTTGCTACTTGCATTGTTATCAGATATACAGTTAAAACATATAAGATATGTGTCGTACTATATAGGGTTCAGCCGTGTATTGATTAGATGGTGTTTAGATGATCTTGGGATAAGAACGTAAACTTTCTTATTGAAATCAAGTAGAAATTAATTTACCTTTGTAGCATGTAGGCCAACTAAATATTAAGAATTTTCATTCTACTTTGTGCATCTGCTCTAAAAACAATTATTGTGTCGAGTATGTGACCATAAGAGCAAGGACAATAGTATAGCCAGCTGTTGGCTATAAGCCAAGTGTCATGTCATCTATAGCCAACTTAGAGCTAGCATGTACGATAGTGAGTTATAAAAATATACTATTTTAGCACTATATGACACATCTTTTATTCTCTCAAAGTGCTTAGGAGCACATTAAAGCTGGCTCTTGCATGAGAGCCCACTCTTTTTCTCTCTCCTCTTCTCTCTCTTCCAATTAGGCAAGAAAATAATATTTTAATTCTTACAGTCAGCTGACTAAGACTTATTGTACTTGCTCTAAGGGTGAATATGCAATCACTTGATTAATGATTTTTTAAATTGGTGTTTGTAAGGATTTTGTATTATGAGAGTGGATCTTTAAAGCCAATTATATCAACAAAAATAAAGCATGTTAATCTCCATTTCAATATTAGTTGGCTCATTTTATTCTATGTTCTTGATTTTCTGGTGTATCGGTGATCTTTCTGGCCAACTGTTTCGACCTATTGTACTTTCTTTAATGAATCGATAAAGTAATAAGAATTTTCTAAAATAAAATTGGATTTTAACAATACTATTCAAAATTTATGTATCTATTTTATGTTTTATTTAATTACCTGTATTGCTATTGCTTTCTAGTTATCTACCGATTTGTAATATAGTTGTTTAGTTACTAATTTCTGCATATGTACAATTCAGTTTGTAATTTATAGCCTAGAACATTAGCATGTGTTGTTTTCCTTACCATGTCCTTGTTTAGTTACTCTTGGGGCTTACGTGACACGAACATCTGAATTGGACACAAATTGTATTGTTCAACTTTGAGTAGTCAACAACCAATGATTGACAATAACTCTCGACAAAATTATCCATCCATCACTATCAATTATAGGTGTACTTGAAGCGGACATGGATAAATATGTACATCGAATACTATAAACTTTTAGTGGAAGATCCAAAAATAGCGGGTACCAATATATGTCAGTTTCACAATTATTTGGAAGAAATATACTATTAAAAACTCAATGATATAAGTTAAATGATCTTGAAGGTTAGAAATGTATATATCATCCATCTAGATTATATTCAAGTGCCCATTAGACTATTATACATTAGTTTAAAGAAATTTCTACAAAATTATAGCTAATTAAACATTTCAAGCTTAATTGTGATTTATCTTAGTCAAAGTATAACACAACCACATGTACAATCTTGAGATTGCTTTACTTGGGTTTCTCATGCTTAAATTTTTATGTATATTGTTTTTTATTTCTCGTAGATAATTTAACTCAAATATACTACAGTTATAGCTACAAAAAAATAGTTAATTAATGAAATTGCATTCCGTGTCTACCTTGTTTTTAACATTTCCAATGTAAATCTATATTCCGTGTAAGATTTTCCTTCCGAAATAATAGCTACTGGACACATTTTTTATCCATGGGTGCATATATTCAACTGTACAAATAAACTTGGTAGATGAAACTCATTGCACCTCTCCGCACAACCAAATTCAATTATTCGTGTTTGCTTAGTGGAAAACCTTAGTGCAGGACGAAGTGGGCCACGTTATTTCTACCATATACTATTGTATGTTCTTACGATTACAGCCGAAGACATGTCTTGTGATTTTTCCTAATGCTAGAACCGAGAGATGAATCGCGTAAGGAACAATGTAATTGGTAAAACCTCAATCTTGACTGCAACCAAAATTGCCATGGGTGTAGAGGCACACTTGTGCATAAATAAAATGTTAAATAGATTATGATGCACTGTAACTTAACTATTTTGTGATTACTGAGAGAGGGTATGTAAATTTAATTTTTATTCTAAAGAAAACTCAAAAAAATTGCATGTAAACAAACGTATGAAGAACTTCTACCTAGCTACACTTCTGCATGACATGGATGCTCTCTTTTTTGCGAAAAGCATGACAACGTATGCTTGGTAGAGAAAAATATGTATATCATATATGGGAAAAAACAAAAGAGATTTTCTTAGAGGCCTTTGATATGTCGTTGCAACCCTGTCGCATCATCACGTGCTTGCTTTGTACGGAGTAGAAAAATATTTGTGGCATATCGTGCTACTCCTTCGTTCACAAATATAAGACAGTTTAGCTTTGTGAAATTGATGTATCTAGACGCTTTTTAGTATATGGTTCACTCCAAATCTCTACGAACCTATACACTAAAAGATATCTAGATACATTCGATTCATAAAGGTAATACGTCTTATATTTCCGAACGGAGGGAGTATATAAGAAGAAAATGGATATTTCCCTGGACGCCAATGATATATTCTGTATGAAGTTTTTTCTTTTGGTTTGTGGCCCATACGCGTGTAATCTCTTATTAAATTATCTTCCCTTTTCCAAAACAATTGGAGTAGATTACTTCCTCCCCCTACCACATCGGTGGAGATTTAATTAGTTGATGACATCATTGGTGACATCACCTCATACATGCTATACGGGCAACCTTTTCAGGTCTATATCATGCCAACTGGAAAATGGAACGGCTTCTGCTTTTTTTTATTTGTTGGCCTTTTCTTGTATTTTGCCCGTCGTCTCGCTTGTACATGTCTAATATTGTATGTAACCTTTTTATCTTCAAATATCAGCCATAAATTATAGATCTGACCATCTAAACAATTGTGATGATGTGGATAACGTGGTGTCTCATGATGTTGAACATTTTCAACAGGAGTACTACTCCCCAACATACTAGCACGAACCACTTAATCCATCCTCTTACCTTGTCTTGGTCTCTGGCCTAGCTACCTCACCCTCTACCTCTACCATTGGCGGAGGCAGGGGACTATGAGGGGCTAGGCAGGGACATACCCAGGTTATAGGACTAGGGGTCACAGGATACAGGGTAAAACTGGATTTCTTTGATATATTTTACCCATGTTTAGTGTGTGACACCCCCAATTCATGCTAGAAAAATATGTGTAGTGTAGAGCGCGACACTCGGTTAATTGCGCCCTGGTGTATATTGATGCATGTCCCTAGTATGGGGGACTAGGAAAAGACAGCAATAAACTTATACATCAACATTCCCTCTCACTTTTGGCTCCCTAGGTTTAAACATGGGCTGGAATTTTTTTAAATTACAATCAACTAGATATTGAACTGAAAACACTTAGCTTTGATATCATGTAGAAAGTCATGACCAAGCAGTTCACCCAAAAAGGCTAAGATAATGGGGAAATTAGGGCAATACACTACATTGTAGTACTTTCTACCTCCGGCATTTTATTGTACAATATGTCTTTCTATACAAAGCATCATGTCGTAGTTTCTACTTGTGTAGATAATTAATTAAACGAGAGACACCATCAAAGCTTTTTTGCTTATCTTTCTTAACTATTGTTGAAAAGATGAAATGGTGTGGTCAATCAGGTTCGATATGTAAGTAGTATATGATCTGATCTATCTAGAATGAACTATTCTAGTAGTGCTGTCTTATATAGATATGCGAAAGTTACTTTTCTTCAGACCCGCAATTATTTGATATGTATATATCGGGATCCTATATATTCACATACTGCTAATTATTTGAGATGTACTTTTTTGCTTATCTTTCTTAACTACCGTTGAAATGCTGAAATGGTACGGCCAATCTTTGAGTAAATGTATCTTTGTAAGTATTCAGGTTCTATATATAAATACTATATGATTTGATTTGTCTAGAATAAACTATTTTAGTATCATTGTCTTATATAGATATGTGAAAGTTACTTTCTTTAAGACCCATAATTATTTGAGATGCACGTATCGGGATCGGATCCTTTATATTCACATACTGCTAGATTTCTTTTCCGTGATAGAAGAAAGCTATATAATGCTCAATTCTCACACTATTTATAAGCGAATTCAAATATTCTTTCAAACAGATGGTTTAGATATGTGATACCACTAGCTACAATATATCCGAATGTACTCTAGCCGGCCAATATATTACTTGCACAAAACCTGCATCAGTTAGACATATATACATACGTAGATCTTTTCAACAGATGAATGACATATAAAGCATGTACAGTACATATGCATAGGTAGAATATGACATATAAAGCATGTATAGTATATACTATATGCATAGGTAGGATATGCAGCAAGGATTTCACTTGTGCTTACCGCGCCAACAGCTACTTGTGGCCTTCACGGACTTTGTGGTGGAGTGATATGGCGAAGTGAAGCGCAAATGCAGGCAGGATAAGTATTCAACCTTAGAGGAAATCTTTGCCCGCGGCCTCAGCTCAGTGGAGAAACTAGGGAGCGCACCGGTATTTGTAGAGGAAGCAAATTAGTGGGACATTGTCGCGATATTAATATATCCCAAATTTGTCAAAAAAAAATTAGTGAGACAGGACAGGCCACATCCCTAAAATAGTAGGGTATCAGGTGTTAGGTACAGGAATTGGTAACTTTCAGCTTCGACCGTCTTCTTCGCTTAATCGCGCCACTTGCTCAAGTATTAATGGATACAGGAATGGATGGTTTTCTGCAGCTTCAGTCGTCTTCTCCGCTTAATCGCGCCAGGAAAAACGTGCTCAGATAGTTTTCAGGGAATGTCGACGACGAACCGCGTTTATAACCTGCCTCACACAAGAGTACAATGACATCGCATTGCTGCGAGCTGGCTCACACTGAACCAGGTACGTACGTGTAGGCACGAATTACCATCCACCTGAGACGCACCGTCGGCATCAAAACAGCTCGGCGTTGCGTTGAGATGTACTGTATGCGTTTACACGTATACGCACAAGTGTGTAGAGCTTTTGTAACCGCCATTTGTTGTCTAGCTAGCATTGAAATACTTAAGGCCTAGTTTGGTATCAAGGTGTTTCTAAAACTGAAATATTACAAATCCATAGTATCTAACTGCCTGCCTGGGTAGCAATACCTCAGTTTCAGAAAAAAAGGTTTGGAATGATTTTTCCAACATTTCAAAAAAAATGGCATGTTTTGAGAAGTATTGAAGTATTAATACCACAGTATTTAGTCACAGCCAAACGCATCAAAGTATGTAAAATTGTGGTGTTTAAAGAAACTATTGTATTACTACAATGCTTTGCTACCAAACACAGCGCCTAACTGAGGAGGTAACTTTAGTTTACCGCTAGGTTTCGGCAAGCTTAGTTATTTACCTAAAACTAGCTAAGTGCATGTATTGTTACCGCGGGACTCTCTCAAGTTTCACCTTTCCATAATGCATTATTTATACTCCCTTTGTCCTAAAAAAGAGGTCAAAGGTTTGTCTAAATTTGCATGTATCTAAACGCATTTTAGCATATAAATATCTGGGACATCCTTTTTAGAGGGAGGGAGTACTAAATTAGTGACTTTCATCTCTCTCTGAGTCTCATGTTACTCCTGAGCTTCGTTTCTAGCTCTATCACTAATATGTTAAATTACTCCACTTGTCATGTGGGGTGTAAACGTATGACAAAAGACAATTCAGCAGTCATGAAGAGTCCGAATTAGTTTAGTTTGTATTTTGAAAACAGAAAGGTCTTGTCCCGTAATTTCCAAATAACATTAGGAGCTTGTTTCTATTTCTGTTAGGACTAATCTAGCTATTTATATTGCCCCCTTTGGAGGAGCGAGGCAACAAAGAAATTACACAAACCTGGGTTTTCCCTACGTCTTGGACGCCTCTCTCTATCTGCCACGGGGCGACAAAGTTACATACCTTGTTCTCCCGTAGAGCACACCTATTACCTATGATCAAGTCTCAACCCTCCTAATTCCTAAGCATCAGACAATTTGGTATCAGATTTATCGATCTCCGTTGTGCCGGCAACGACATCGTCCTCTCCCAAGAAGTCTGGTCTTCCTCAAACCCTCGAAATACTCACTACCAAGGAACACGACGACATCGAGGACAACCATCAGAATCTAGGTGACCTGGCATAGGGCGTCGAGCTCCTTTGCAGCGACATGACCAAGGCCATCCGAGACGTCATAGACGCCTTGACAACATTAAGGCACACTTCAGCGACATGTCCAGCAGCAGCGCGCACACCACGTAGCCATCACCAGGCTGCAGCATGCTAGCTGGGGGGAGCCCGCCATCGTCAACACCTATACCACCTTACTAGTTACCTACGTCGGAGGTTCACGCTAGCCGCAAGCGCCATTGGTCCCATGACGAGTGTATGCCCCAACTCTACAAGCTCAATTTTCCGACCCACGACGGCAAAGGTGACCCCCGACCGTGGTTGATTAGATGTAATATGTTCTTCCTCGCCTCGTACCATCTCAAAGATGTGGCTGCCCTTTGGTATGGCCATCTAGAGGCGAAAATTAGCCAACCAACTTGGTCAGACATCGTTGCCTAGGTCAGCCAGCACCCCCCCCCCCCCCACACACACACACACATACACATGCTAATCCCTTTGGTGAGCTCATCTCCCTCCGGCGTACTTGTTTGGTGGCGCGGTACACTGCTGACTCGTGTATTATCGAGCTCGTTGGGGAACCCCAAGAGGAAGGTATGATGAGCACAGCAGTAAGTTTTCCCTCAGTTATGAAACCAAAGTTTATCGAACCAGTAGGAGCAAGAAAACACCTCCAAGGTGTTGCTAGTTGGACTTTGGCAGGGCGCACTACCGGCACCAGCAGCAACGTGGAAACCTGCACAACACAACCAGAGAACTTTGCCCCCAACTTACAGTGAGGTTGTCAATCTCACCGGTTTTGCTGAAAACAAAGGATTAAACGTATTGTATGAAAGAAAGTAATAGTTTGCAGAAAGTAAACAGAAAGCAGTAAACAGCAGATTGTAGATTGATAGTAAAAGAAAGGACGGGGGTCCATAGTTCACTAGTGGTGGCCTCCTTAAGATAGATGACATGTTGGGTGAATAAATTACAGCGGGGCAATTGACAAACATCGAGAAAGCAATATGCATATACTAATCATCTTGACTCCTTTGAGATTCGATTGGGCATTACAACATTATACATAGATTGTAATCCAACTGCATCTATGACTAATAATCCACCTTTAGGTTATCATCCGAACCCCCTCCAGTATTAAGTTGCAAGCAATAGATAATTGCATTACACATTGTGTGTAAAGTAAACAATACGATTGTTCTATGAACAAAGGATTGTTGTTTTCTCCCTAGTAGCAACAGCACATCTAGTACCTTAGATATTTCTGTCACTTCCCCAGATTACTAGAGGCATGAATCCACTATCGAGTATAAATACTAACTCTTGGAGTTCCTAGCATCTACTTGGCCAAGATAGCTACTAACAACGGAAAGCATGCAAGATCACAAATAACAAAGACATGATAGAATCAATAATCAATCTGAAATAGCATCTCAATATCCATCGGATCCTCGCAAACACAACATGTAGGAATTACAAATAGATGATCTTGCTCATGAACGGAGCTCACAAGATCTGAACATGATAGCACAAAGGAGGAGAACCAGTCATCTAGCTACTACATGGACTCGTAGTCCAGGGATGAACTACTCACGCATCACACCGGAGGCTTGCATGATGATGAAGAAGGCCTCCAGAGTGAATTCTACCCTCCGGTAGGGTGCCGGGAAGAGCTTCAGATCCCTCCCGATCTAGGGATGGATATGATGGAGGCTACAGACTCTTTCGTGGAATTTTGATCGGGTACTTAGGGTTTCTGTATCGGAGGCATCTTATAGGCGAAAGGGGTGCCCGAGGCGTCCAGACCACCACCTGGCGCGGGCCAGGCTTGGTCGCGTGGCCAGGTGGTGTGGCGGCCCCCTGGCCCCTCTCTGTCTCGTATTCTGGCTCCGTGTCCCCCTCGGTGAAAAACTGACTTTGGCTTTTGTCCCGTCTAATTCTGAGAATATTCATTTTCTGACTTTCTTGGAACCAAAAACAACAGAAAACAGCTGGCACTGTGGCTCTTGTTAATAGTTTAGTCCAAGAAAGTGTATAGAAATTACTCCAAAGTGTGGACAATACATAAGAAAGTAGATAAAATCAAGCATGGAACATCAAAAATTATGGATACGTTTGCAATGTATCAACATCCCCAAGCTTAACTCCTGCCCGTCCTCGAGTAGGTAAGTGATAAAAAGAAAGAATAATTTTTTAGGTGACATGCACCATCATAAACTTGATCAAAGTATTTGTAAAACATTGATAGCTGGGATCATAGTACTTCAACATAGCATGAAAGATAAAGTTCTAGTAATAAGACAAAGCAACTATGTTGCAACGTGAAAAGACACAAACAAAAGATTCGTGAATAACAATGCTTTGCAAGACGTTTGTTTGTTTCACATAAATAAAACATAGCATAGTGGCATTCAGCTTGTCCCTCATAGAGTAGCAAACATAAATGCATAGGACACCTTCAAAGTTCATAAGAGTGACTAGATACAAATAGTTTAAAACAAGTTTGAATACGAGGGCCTCTCCTCATGCTTGACAAGTTGTAAATTGAGAATCTCATGTCCCTTGAATACGAGGGCCTCTCCTCATGCTACTCAAGTTTAGTCGCCGGTAAGTGATTGTCATAGTAAGTACATGTGTATCATAGAGAACCGCCAATGAGGTACCCCTTGCCCGATGATACGGAAGAATCCCCATATCAAAATGACAAGACCAGCAGACAACGAGGATCTCAGCAATCTTCTTATTTACCATGGGAAAATGGTGCTTTTTTCTCTCTTTCCTCTTTTCTCATATCTCTTTTTTTCTCTTTTTTCTCAATATCTGACTCTTTTTTTATAAGAAGAATGCTTCATAGACAGCTCATTATGGTTACGCTGCAGGTTTCCACCATGATGGCATGGATTAGACCAGCGGCCCAGGCATTTCTCTAACACACATACATAACTCCATGGACTTACAAGCTCCCCTTTCATTTCACACCGACGACATCCATAGACAAAAGAGCATGATATCAACTAGGTACAAAGTACAAGTGCAATGTTGAAAGCGTTCTCCATGACAGCATGGTTCTGCTAATCCCCAACATATAAGTGCAAATATACAACATAGACGACACAATGGTTCAATTTTATTAAGGGCAAGAAAAGTAAAGTGTGCCATCAAGTTCGTGAAAGCTTTAATCACTAGTTTTCTCATAACAAGTTTAATTCAGAAGGTAGATAAAACATGAATATACTTGGAATAGAAAATGCTAATAGGTAGGTATGGTGGACTCTTTGGAATAACTTGGTTTTAGGAATTGGATGCATGAGTGGAACTCATACTTGGTTACGGAGGCTAGCAAAAGACTGGGAGCGACCAACTAAGAGAGCAATAATGGCCATAATCATGCAGAGCGACAAAATATCATTAATGAAAGCGTAAAGTGATACTACAAGTTGAAAACTAAAGGATCATAAAGTCTTATGGTGACTTGGGATAGTCATAACATGGTGTGAGCATGCGCCAAGTCAACCCAAATAAAGCATCAAAGGAGAATACCACAATACTATGCTTTAATATGCTAAAACAACGCATGATTCTTCAAAGGCACATTAAGCAATCTCAATTGTTTATAACATGTAATGCTACAGCAAAGATCACTAAGCATAAAACCAAAACAATATCAAGCATGGCATGACAAAGCATAGGCCACAGTCAAAAATAAGCTTCTTTTATCACTTAAGCATAAACTTTTCCTACTCTTTTCCAATCCAAACCAAATTATTTGAAAACCAATGTATGAAAGAGGGGGTCCAACCAATTTATTCAGCAAACTAAGAAAACCAATCAAATGAAAAACCAAAACAAAAACAAAAAATAAGACGCTCCAAGAACAACACAACTGTGCATGAAACAATAAAAATGAAGTGTTTGGAAGAAACCTGGGAATTTTATTGATGAAGAAGGGGATGCCTTGGGCATCCCCAAGATTTGACGCTTGTACCTCTTGAATATTTCTTGGGGTGACACGGGGTGGAATCCCCAAGCTTGAGCTTTAGTCCATTCTTCATCTCATTACATCATTCCCTCCATACACCTGAAATTTTTCCTTCATACAAAACTTCACACAATCTTTATTAGCAACATTAGTGCACTCAAGATAATAAGTCTTTAGGTTCAGTTTCAACACCAATAAAACTTTCATTAAAACACAAGCTACTGTACACTTCCCTCAAAAATCTCAATTCCCCAAAAGAACTCAAAAAGGAACCAACAAGAAGCAAATGCAAATAATGGCAGAAATCTGTCAAAACAGACCAGCAGGTAAAAACCAATTTTTTCGAAGACCTTATGTTGCTCAAATCAAAAAAAATTGAACTAACTAAAGTTAGATAACAACCTGGGGCAGAAGCATTAAAATTCACGCCTCAAAATGACGTACAGAGATTTTACACGAATGTTTACGGTGAAGCACAGAAATCTGTTTCGGGGCAGCAACTTTCCCAATCATTACTTCTCTCTCATTAGAGGTTACTCTTGGCACAAAAAGCAAATAAAAAGGATAAGGAGCGGTTATTACTGAAGTAATAACTTCCAAGACTCATCTAAAACTTTTGGGTTATCTCCCAATAAGTACTTTTCTTTAACGCCTTTAAGTTAGGCATAAGAAGCAAGAAAAAGAATCAAGTGTTCTCAAATGAAGAAGCATGAAGGGCAAATTTTGTTTTCATAGGAGAGGCAAAAGAAATATTCTATCTCTTCTTAGGGAAGTGTTCTATACCTTTCTTGAGTAGGAGTTGATATTTAATGGTTCATTCTTTCATATCAATAATGGCACCAATAGTTCTAAGAAAATGTCTTCCCAAAGTAATAGGACAAGAAGCACTGCATTCAACATCCAAAACATAGAAATCAACGGGGACATAGACATTGTTAATCATAATAAGAACATCATTAATACTCCCCATGAGTTTCTTTTTAGCATTATCATCAAGTGGGACATCAAATAACAATCTTCTAAAGGTGGCAAATCAAGCATATCATAAATCTTTCTAGGCATAATAGAAACACTACTATCAAGATCACATAAATCTTTGAAATCAAAATCATTCACTTTCATATTAATGATGGGTTCCCAACCATCTTCTTGTTTTATAGGAATAGAAGCTTTATGTTTCATCTTTTCTTCTTTAATTTTTATGAGAGCATTAGTAATGTGTTTTGTAAAGGCCATATTCATAGCACTAGCATTAGGACTTTTAGAAAGCTTTTGTAGGAACTCAATAACTTCAGAGATATTGCGACCATCAAGATCAAAATCATAATTATCATCTAAAGTAGTAGAGCTATTACTAGCCTCAACACTAGTGGTAGTGATAGTAGAAACACTAATGTTTCTAGTAATTTCATTATCTCTTTCCCACTTAGCATGCAATTCAGCTAATAGTCTAACATTTTCATCAATTCTAACTTGTATGGCATTAGTAGCAGCAAAGGGCTTCTCATTAGTTTCAGATTTAGCGGCCATTTTATTCAAAGAAGATTGAGCTTCAGCTAATGATGTTATATTTCTTTCAGCATTAGAGAGTTTATCCTCAATAGTTTTATTGAAAGCAGTTTGTTTACTAATAAAGTCTTTAAGCATAACTTCAAGTTCAGAGGGAGCACTCCTATTATTGTTGTAGGAATTTCCATAAGCATTACCATTGTTGGGAGGATATGGCCTATAATTGTTGTTACCAAAATTATTCCTGTAGGCATTATTGCAAAAATATTTATTTCTTATAAAGTTCACATCAACTTGCTCTTATTGAGCAACCAAAGAGGCTAAGGGGACATTATTTGGATCAATATGAGCTTTCCCATTAACAAGCATAGACATAATAACATCAATGTTATCACTCAAGGAGGAGGTTTCCTCAACAGAATTTACCTTCTTACCTTGTGGAGCTCTTTCAGTATGCCATTTAGAATAGTTAACCATCGTATTATCCAGAAGCTTTGTTGCAGCACCCAAAGTAATGGTCATAAAGGTATCTCCAGCAGCAGAATCCAATAGATTTCTTGAAGAATAGTTCAACCCTGCATAAAAGGTTTGGATAATCATCCAAGCAGTCAGTCCATGAGTGGGACAATTCTTTACCAAAGATTTCATTCTTTCCCAAGCTTGAGAAACATGTTCATTATCAGATTGTTTAAACTTCATTATTTCACTTCTCATAGATATAATCTTAGCAGGAGGATAGTATTTTCCAATGAAAGCATCTTTGCATTTAGTCCAAGAATCAATACTATTCCTAGTTAAGGAATTCAACCATTCTTTAGCTTTTCCTCTCAAAGAGAAAGGAAACAATTTAAGCTTAATAATATCCCCATCTATATCCCTATGCTTTTGCATCTCACAAAGTTCAACAAAGTTATTTAGAGGAGCAGCAGCATCTTCATTACCAATACCAGAAAATTGTTCTCTCATAACAAGATTGAGTAAAGCAGGTTTTATTTCAAAGAAAGTAGCTTCAGGAACAGGTGGAGCAATAGGTGTGCACATGAAATCATTGGTATTGGTTCTAGTGAAGTCACACAACTTAGTGTTTTCAAGTGTAGTCATTCTTTTTGTGTTTTTAATAAATAAAGCAAACTAGTAAAACTAATTTTTTTGTGTTTTTGATAAAGAAACAAGCAAACAAAGTAGAAATAAACTAAGCAAAAAAAAAAGTAAAGAGATTGGTTATGAGGGATTCCCCTTGTGAAAATGTCCTTGACTCCCCGGCAACGGTGCCAGAAAATATACTTGTTGACTCGTGTATTAACGAGCTCGTTGGGGAACCCCAAGAGAAAGGTATGATGAGCACAGCAGTAAGTTTTCCCTCAGTTATGAAACCCAGGTTTATCGAACCAGTAGGAGCAAGGAAACACCTCCAAGGTGTTGCTAGCTGGACTTTGGCAGAGCGCACTACCGGCGCCAGCAACAACGTGGAAACCTGCACAACACAACCACAGAACTTTGCCCCCAACTTACAGTGAGGTTGTCAATCTCACCGGTTTTGTTGAAAACAAAGGATTAAACGTGTTGTGTGGAAGAAAGTAATAGTTTGCAGAAAGTAAACAGAAAGAAGTAAATAGCAAATTGTAGATTGATAGTAAAAGAAAGGACCGGGGTCCATAGTTCACTAGTGGTGGCTCTCCTTAAGATAGATGACATGTTGGGTGAATAAATTACAGCGATGCAATTGACAAACATCGAGAAAGCAATATGCATATACTAATCATCTTGAATCTTTTGAGATTCGATTGGGCATTACAACATTATACATAGACCGTAATCCAACTGCATCTATGACTAATAATCCACCTTCAGGTTATCATCCGAACCCCCTCCGGTATTAAGTTGCAAGCAACAGATAATTGCATTACGCATTGTGTGTAAAGTAAACAATATGATTGTTCTATGAACAAAGGATTACTGTTTTCTCCCTAGTAGCAACAGCACATCTAGTACCTTAGAGATTTCTGTCACTTCCCCAGGTTACTAGAGGCATGAACCCACTATCGAGCATAAATACTAACTCTTGGAGTTGCTAGCATCTACTTGGCCAAGATAGCTACTAACAACGGAAAGCATGCAAGATCACAAATAATAAAGACATGATAGAATCAATAATCAATCTGAAATAGCATCTCAATATCCATCAGATCCCCGCAAACACAACATGTAGGAATTACAAATAGATGATCTTGATCATGAACGGAGCTCACAAGATGTAAACATGATAGCACAAAGGAGGAGAACTGGCCATCTAGCTACTACATGGACCTGTAGTCCAGGGATGAACTACTCATATATCACACCGGAGGCTTGCATGATGATGAAGAAGGCCTCCAGGGTGAATTCTCCCCTCCAACAGGGTGCCAGGAAGAGCTTCAGATCCCTCCCGATCTAGGGATGGAGATGACTGCGGCTACAGACTCTTTCGTGAAATTTTGATCGGGTACTTAGGGTTTCTGTATCGGAGGCATCTTATAGGAAAAAGGGGAGGCTGAGGGGGGTGCCCGAGGCGGCCAGACCACCCCCTGGCGCGGGCTAGGATTGGTCGTGCGGCCAGGTGGTGTGGCGGCCCCATGGCCCCTTTCCATCTCGTATTCTGGCTCCGTGTCCCCCTCAGTAAAAAACTGACTTTGGCTTTTGTCCCGTCCAATTCCGAGAATATTCATTTTCTGACTTTCCTAGAACAAAAAACAGCAGAAAACAGGTAGCTGGCACTGTGGCTCTTGTTAATAGGTTAGTCCAAGAAAATGTATAGAAAGTACTCCAAAGTGTGGACAATACATAAGAAAGTAGATAAAACCAAACATGGAACATCAAAAATTATGGATACATTTGCAACGTATCATACACCAAGAAGTTTCTCTAACTATTGTCCTGCATCAACCCCATCCCTAGCGATGAGGAGCGTAGAATTCTCACAAATAATCTAGGCGAACCACTAAAGACGTGGGTCAAGCTATTGCATCTGTCTACACTCGAGGATGTTATGGACATGGTCATTTCCTACGAGCATCTCACCGTAGTGACCATGGCTGCTGCAACTCCAACATGGCATGTACGTCCTACTCGTATGGTCCCATCAGCCAAGTCTTTACCACATTGGACTCCTCTTCTGGGGATAGCCCCAACTTCAAGAAACTCGCTCAATGCTATCGAGATGGAGGACCGCTGCAGCAATGGCTTATGCTTCAACTACGATGAGAAGTATGTTCAGGGACATCGCTGCAAGCACCTCTTCTACATTGAGTCTGATGACGAAGATGACAAGGATGAGTATGAAGGTGATAACCTATAGATCTCGTTGCTCGTGATCACTAGTGACACAATACAACTAGTTGTGCCTGTAGGCAAGCGCGAGGTGGTCTCCTTCCTTGACTCAGGTAGCACCTACAATTTCATCAATAAGGAGCTTCTTGCACAAGTGGGCAGCCACTTCTCAATTGGGTGCCGCCTCCGCTTGATGGTAGCCAATGGGGATGATGTCACAGGTGGCAGACTTCTCTAATAGGTTGCCATCAACATAGGTCATGACAACTTTATGGTCGATATCTACACCATTCCCTTGGTGGATTTGATGTTGTTCTCAAGGCACGCTGGCTCAAGACACTTGGATCCATACTTTGGGACGTCACGTGTCTCTAGATGTCCTTTTAGCATTCTGGCCATCGAGTGGAGTGGTATGACATTGCGGAATTTACCTCAGACTCCACCACATCCATGCTTGCTCTGGGGGAGACCTACTCGACAATGAGCATTAGGGACTGCCTCCACCTCGCACTCACGACCACCGCATCTAATTGGTGCCTAGGATTGTACTCGTGGTCATCCCACTGTATCGCTACCCAGCCATCCGAAAAGACGAGCTTGAGTGATAGTGCACTGACATGCTGGAGTGTGGCCTTATGCGCCGCACTTCTTCTGAGTTTTCCTCACATGTTCTCATGGTGAATAAGTGATACTTTCATTTGTACCATCATAATAGCCACATATAGGACTATTTTTATATTGATATTTGCATTGATACATCACTATTTATGCATTTTTAGAAGATTTATCAGACTTTCTACAAAGTCCCTTGATTTGGTATTTAATTTCTAGTAGGCAGAAAATCTTCTTTTTCGTATTTCGATGTTTCAGGAATATTTTGGACACCAATTAGTACTAGGAAAACTACCAATGTAAGCTTTTCATCGGGAGAAGGAAATTGGGCACTAGAATCAAACAAGAGGAGCCACTGGAACCAATCATCAGGAGAAGGACATAGTGGCGTTGCCCATACCCTAGGCCATGCCACATGGGCATGTTCCCTCCTCAGGCATTGTCTCAGCTTGTCCTTTTACACACGCCCCTCCGCCTTGACGAAAAACCTACACCATATTTTTTCCACGATTTACAGATGTGGTGGAAGAGGAGAAAGTTCTCTACTCCGAGAGAGGATAAATCATGCTACTCCAAGGCCGCCAGAGAGGGGGAAATTGAATCCATCGTCATCACCAACTTCTCCTTGACGTAGGAGGAGTCTCTCCATCACCATCTCCATCCCAAAATCAGCACCATCTCTATCTCAAAATTGATATCATCCACCTCATAGTTTGTGGTAGATTGAACCCTGGAATATTGTTCGATTATTGTATGCATGATTGTGCTTGGTAACCTGTCTTTATTTTGCGGTGAAGTTATACTTTCAAATTGTGTTGTAATCCATATGCTACTAATTTGTGTCATTTTTCACCGTTATGAGTAGTTTCCATGTTCCTGAGGGAATAGGATGAATTGGCTATGATTTCCATATACACTAGTAGGAAAAGGCCTAGTGGCGGCATTCGGAAAAGGTGGTTCGTGGCGTTTAAGCCGCGTGCCACTAACCTCATGCTACTGGTAGGTCGTAGTAGTGGCGTCTCAACGAACGCCACTAGTAGGATTTCAAGTGGTGGCGTTTACTATAAGCACCACCATTACATATCCTAATAGTGGTGTTTCCTGTAAGCGCCACCATTACATATCCTATTTGTGGCGTTATTTTTATTTATGAACACCACAAGTGAGTTTTCGAAAATTAAAAAAAATATGGTGCATCCAATTAAATATTCATAGCACAACAAGATATATTCATAGAAATGGTAGTACATCATTACAGTCAACTACATATAGTTGCAATAGCTAGATACATAGCACTAACTACTAGTCCTCAAAAGTATTATCGGAAACGTTTGTGCCATACCTAATGGCAGCAGCAGGAATCTCATCATCTGAAGAAGTGTCAGAGTCTATCAATGCTTTAGGGCCTCGATAGTTGAAGTAGGTCATGCGATCTTCACAGAGATGGACGGCCAACTTCTCCTGGGTGTCCATCTCATAGGCATCGACCATCTCAGTCCACCTTAGGCCACCGAAACAGGTGTGGTTCGCCTCATTCGTGTCTTGGACCGTGTAGGTCGGTGCAGGTTGCTTCAGAGGTAGTAGATCAACCTGAAACTGTCCCTGCTGCCACAATGGCCAATCAAAATGGTCCAGAAAATCAAGTCTAAACTTGCAGGGTATGTTCTACATACAGAATCATAAGAAAGCAATAATTAGAATGTAATTCAGTTTCAGGGTATATATAGGTTGATTGCTTGTGAATGGACATACCATACTAACTTCGTAGTCATAAGGGAGCACCATGACAACCTTCTTGTCCTTGCACTATTGGTAACCATAATGCTCACACCGATCATCATTCATTTTACATATATATGATCATGCAAACTTAGTTATATAGACCATTTTAATTTAATTAGCATCATAAGTAGCACAATATATCAACATAACACGTAAGTAAGATTAGCTAGCATCATATATAAGTAGTACAATAATAGCATGATAAGTCTACATAAGTAGTACGATAGGTATCATACGATAGTCACATGAGAACATCCTAAATTCGAGTAGACCCAGTGTCAGTGACGTCGTCGTCATCCGAGCGGTCCCAGAAAGAGGACGATAGGCTGCAAGAGTCATCCTACTACGTGTCGGAGGGGTCGGGTTGACCCTGCTGGTGCGTGCCGAAGGGGCTAGCCTTGCCCTGCCCACGCTGCTATCGTCTCTCGCTAAGGACCTCGTACTAGACTGCCATCACCTGGGGATCAAGTAGGATATCCCTGACCAAGGGGTCATCCTCCTCGCGATGGTGGTGCACCAGCTGTCTATTAGCTTGGCGGTGCTCCCTCTTCTTGGCCCTCGTGGCACATGCCAAATGGCGCTAACAGATGCGCCACGTGACGCTCAGCCTCGAAGTTGAGGACCGCTCTCCTCGCCCCAAAGTGCTAGACCGCGGCACGGTCGTAGGCGCGGGCCGCCTGCCAAGGGCACCTAAAAGTACCTAGCTGGATCTTCCTGTTATCCATTGTGATCTGAGCTTCCCAAGTCGGGGTCCTCGTGGGTTTCCGGTGAACACCATGAAACTTCGGCTCCGACTCCGACATGATACTAATTAAGTAGTTAAATAGCAACATTTCATACAATTGTTAATCAACATATAAGATGTGGCGCCCCGCAAAAACCACTACTAGAAAATCGCGTTGTTTTTGTGCATTGCATCATCATGACCACATGCTCATGTCATCATGCCACATTGCATTTGAGCATCGTCATCATCATGCATCTGTTTCTCTAAAACTATTTTCGAAAAGTCTGGTTTTGTTTTCTAAACGCCCCATCTTTATTTCAAGTTAAAACCCGGGTCTCCAGATTATTTTGTTTCGTCCACAATCAGATTTCAAAAGCCCCGTTTTAAATAAACAAAATTTATATTATTTTTGTAGGAGGCAGCTAGCCAGGCCTGAAAGCCCAGCCGGCCACCTCCAAATAAAAATCTAGTCCTACCCCAACCCTATCTACACCCCAACCTTT
The DNA here is from genome assembly GCA_910589775.1 of Avena eriantha. NCBI lineage: Eukaryota > Viridiplantae > Streptophyta > Magnoliopsida > Poales > Poaceae > Avena > Avena eriantha. The sequence continues at coordinate 179,861,051 of OU342743.1, read as the reverse complement.
TCCCAACTCCCTCCCCCAGCCGCCGTTTTCCCTCCACGCGCTCGGCGCCCAAATCTCCCGCCCGCTCCCGTCTCACCGCCGTCAGTCTCCCCACCTGACACGCTCCCCCACGTCCCCTGGTCGGGATTCCCGCCCACAACCTCACCCTCCACCCCGCCTGACCCACTCCCCTAGCACGCACAACCACCGGACGCCCGCGTGGCCCCACCTGCCAGTGCCGTGCACGCCCCTCCCCAGGCCACCTGCCCGTCGACCCAGACCGCACGCTCCCCTCCCCCAACCCGATCGCCACCTACCCCGACGCGCCCTTCTCCTCGCCGAGTGATCCCCACCGCTAGGGCCGGCGCCCACGACCATCCCCCGTCACCACTCGCCGCGTCCCCGGGCCCCTCTCCCCGAGGTTGCCAAGCTCCGCCACCATCGGCCCCTTTGCCGGCCGCCTCCACCCCGTCCTCCGTCCGCCGCCGTCGGTGCCTCCTCTCCGGCCGCCCGAGCCGAGCCGCGTCCGCCGCTGGCCTCATCTTCTCGCCCGCATCTCACCCAAGCTCTTCACGGTCGCTGCCTCATGGGTCCGCTCGTCCTCGAATCCCGAGCGCCGCCCGCGTCGGCCTCCTCCGTCGCCCCCCCCCCCCCCCGTCGACAGCGCCTCGTCGTCGTCGCCTCTCCGGCTGCCCCGCCTCAACCTCACCGGAGACCAGCGGCCACCACGCCGAGTAGCTCCGCCACCGCCTGCCTTCCTCCCGCGTCTAGTTCACCCCGCCATGGCTGCTCCGCAGGCCACGCCGCCGACCTCCGCATCGCCGGTTCTCCGCGGGCCACGTGACCTCCTCTGCCTCCGCGACCTCTGCCCGCACACGCCCTTCCTCGTCGAGCCCTCCTGCCGCCCGCATCTCCGGCTGCAGGCTCGCTGGGCCCGTCACCGCGCCCCCGACGACCACGCACGTGAGCCCTGTCTCGGGTGACCCCGCTCTGTTCCCTGCCTGCACGTGTCCCCACCGCCTGCGATGACCTCCTTCCCGTGTTGTGGCAGCATCGTGGTAATCCTCCACACCCTCTGCATTGGGGTTATTCTGCTGCCACCTCGCGTCCACGTCTCTGTGTTTCCCCTTCCTGGTGTCGTGCTTCTAGCACGGTGGTGCTAGTGGCGCGTGTGTACGTTAAGAATGCAAAGATAAATATGTGTATGTGACCTGTTAATGTGGCTCACCAAGATCGACCCTGACTCGCGCCACCTGAAGACCGCACCGGTACCGGAACCAAGTACACCTTCGCTAATTAAAGTCGGACGCCAAGATCTCCCTCCCTGAGTCCGGAGACCGATCCCCGACGCGCCAAGTTCTCCGACCCCGAGGACCAATCCCGCGGATGCGACAAGATCGTCTCTCGGACGCCAAGTTCTTCATCCCGAACGCCAAGATCGGCCGATATGCGGACCCGACAAGATCGACCCCGACCAGGGCGCACCCGATGACCCTCCGACGCCCAACCAAGTCCTTCGACAACCTCCGAAGACCGATCTCGTTGAATCGCTCTCCCCGCCGACCCTATCGCACCCCGGACCCCCGGAACCCAAGATCGCCGAACCCTGTGTGTGACCCCTTTCTGAGCCCCTATTTTTTTATAAATGAAATACAAACTTGTCGCATATTGAATTGTTCATCTCGCATGCATATCTTGTGGTATGGGGGCATTATGCCGATTCACCTCATAATTAATATGGAGTCCATCTGCGGGATACTTTTGTCTTATTCCGGACTCCATTTAAATTGGCGTAGCGAACCGATGCCATGTTTCGCCCTGTTAATACAACATTTAATTTGCGGGGTAGTTAAATAACTTGAACTATTTAATTAATTGTCGGGACCCCGGTTCCGCTTAATATTGCCTAATCGCACCGCATCTTCATCATATCATAATCATGCCGGATCTTCTGCCGTAGTATTAAATATTGCATCCGGTGTTTCTTCTAGTGTTTGCTTCTTCGCGGATTAGGCCGATGAGTTGATGCGAGTGTCGACAAGTTCTTCGGATAATGAACCTCCGGCAGTGTTTCCCAGGCGAGCATCTCTTCCCCTTCTACCTGTTTTGCATTTATAGTCTTTATTTCCTCCTGTTGATCTATTGCTATCCGTGTCGCGATGCTTTAGTTTTCGTACACCAGTTATATCCCGTGCAGCCTCTATATTGCCTTGGACTCCTCCTATTACCCGTGTTTAGTAGATAGCTGGCCTTGCGAGTCGTAGTCGCTTGCTCAGGTGAGACCTCGTGTTGTCAAGTACCACAGTTGTTGGAATGCTGGAAGGTGTTTGTGGTGGAGATGATCATGACTTTAAATACAACTATTAAAATGCTAGCTATAACTAATGCAGAGGCATCGGTGGGCAATAGATGTTATTTGGTTCTTCCACGCTCACTTGTGTCCCATAGGACCCCGAGTACTTGATACATGTTCTTTGATTTTTCGCACTATCCACATTCGGGAGGCCGTGGACCCCCCTGAGCCAGAGCTTGATTCATTTCTATTTCTTGGGACCACAAGTAGTTTGGGGCTTTATTACTATCCTGTACTTATGCCATGCTTTACTGCTTTATTTAAGATTGTGCGTGGAGCACCTGTAGTGTTTTGGATCGCGGCACGATTTCGCGGTATCGACAAGCCCAGTCACACTTTCGGGTTCCCAATCGTTTACAACCGTTCTCGCAAACCCTGGGTTCGTTCCGGAGCCGGCCAACTTCGTTGCAGGTAGCTTAGTGGGGTGGCCCCCTGAAATATTTTATGAATCCTGTGATCGCTTTGTCGTGAATGCCTCGTTGGGTTTTGAGTTGGTTTTTCCGAGGTTGATCGAGTGTGTGTTGCTATTTGTGCACCCCTGCAGGGTAAAACTTTCTAAAAGCCGTGTCCGTGGTTATAGACAACTTGGAGCACAGTATCTCGATCATAGACAATCATAACTAAAGTAGTGCTATAAATTTGACTTAATATGTGACTAGTAATCAGCTCAAGTATAACGGAATGGATATTAAAAATGCCAACAGCTGGTGGATCGGGGTTGTTTTTGTGACATGCTATATGCCTAGTAAGTATTGCAACTCCAATGGAATGTGATAAAAGTGCCAACAACTGCTGGGTTTTGGGATTCCTCAGGACAAAGATATCTGGCTAGTAACTGTTCCAACTACAACGGAATGATTAATTAAACTGCCCACTACTTATGCTTCAGGATGACTCATGCTATCTATATCTGACTAGTAAGTGCTTCAATTATAATGGAATGAATAAAACTGCCAACTGTGTGAGTTCCTCGGTTTGACTTCCTCGTTTGGTCTCGAGGGGGAAATGTCAGGATGGGTTTGTTTGGTGTTAGCTTCAGGTTGGATCCGAATAGGTCTTTCTTATCCCTCTCTGATAACCGCTAGTTGTATCGAGTCTCTATAGGTTGTTTAGTGCCGCTGCGCTGCCGCTTCAGCCCACCATACCTATGTAGGCGAGAGCCACCGAATTCTAGCCTCGCCGTGTACTGGCCTCAGTACTGACGCTCCTCTTTTTCTTTTGCCCTTTGTCGGCACCCCTTTTGTTTTAGCAGGTTTGAGATCGACGTCGTTAGCAGGGTTACCCTTCCGGCTTGGCCTGGGCAGGGTTATGGACGCCATTGGTTATTCGTCAGGGCTCTTAGCCCCATTTGCATCTTGTCCGTAGTCGGACGCTCTATCGTTTCGAGGTGATTTGGATCTTTGTATATTATAACTGTATTCTTGACTCATAGAGTCGCTGTTGTATATATATCTGTTTTGTGGGTCCCATCGAGGACTGTTGTGTAATGGTATTACTTCGTTTTCCACCCGCACGAAAGTGCCTGGTGGGCGTCCTTGAATCGTTTCCATGCGGGTTTGGCGGAAAGGGCTAAAACTTGCATAGGGCCGATTTGAGGGTGTTACATAAGAAATGAATATATATGTACATTTGCTACATCTATCCCTAAAATTATCTAGATTGTGTACCCCTAAAATCATGTACATTTGCTACTATATACTAAATATACACTATATACTAAATCTAACATTCATATATCTAGAAATTGAGCCCAAATTTAATATCTCTAAAGCATATACAACCATCTACACTATATACTAAATCTACATTTGCTACTATATACTAATTCTACACTATATACTAAATCTACATGAATATATATAGTACACTTGCTAAAAAAGGGGGAGAGAGGGGATCACCAGCGGTGTCTTGAGGCGGTTGCGAGGGGCGGTGGACGCGGGAGGTCGTGGGTACAAGGACAAGGCAGCGAGGGGAAGACAGGGACGAGGCGGTGACATGCACGAGGCGGTGATGGGGGACAGGGACGAGGCGGCGACGGGGGAGACAGGGACGAGGCGGCTATGGGGGACGGGGATGAGGCAGCGATGGGGAAGAGGCGGTGGGTGGAGGAGCGGATGCAGTGGAGGCGGGGGCGACGGCGGCCAATGCGGTGGAGGCAGGTGATGGTGGCTGATATGGTGCATGCAGGGTGCGGCAGCGGCCGACACGGTTGGGAAGAGGGAGAGGGCGTGATAGGGGAGATGCGGGTCAGGGTGGCGTGGGTCGGGAAATGGCATATGGGTTGATGGCGTTTGCAAACTCCGAATGCCACCCCTAAATTTGGCCCGGTTCCACCTGTGGGTCCGTTTTAGTAGTGGCGTCCGGAGTACACTGAATGCCACAGGTAAGATCTAGTAGTGACATTCAGTATATTCCAGACGCCACTACTAGGTTGGCTCTTAGCAACGGCGTGTTCTTTCTAGGGCACGCCACTGGCAAAATGACTACTATAGGCATTTTCCTACTAGTGATAGTATGAAATTAGTGTTTGGTTAAGTTTTAATCTTTTATGTGGTTCTATTATGGTAATATGCGGATGTCGACTGCATGTTACTTCACCTTTATGGCATCATAGGTATGCACCTTAGTGTAATGAAGAGAGTAGGGAGAGATGGAATGATACAAACTGTGTCTTCACACTTCGAGTTGCATTAAGGGGGTTCTTGATCAGGGACCTTAGAACTTTAAGCAATGGTTAGACTTTTATGTACTAATGAATGATTTGCTTGCACATGAAAATGGCCTTCGAAACAATCATTAGGGGTGTACTTACATGTGTATATTGTTGCACCTATATTAGGTTCTGTCCAACGAGAGTAAAACTTGACAAGATACTTACCATACTTTCGTTATGCTATGTAAATCCATGCCACTCTCAGGAACATTTCTCACATATAAGAACACAAATTTGAGATTGTTCTCATGTTGTATAGAGAATTGGGCTTTCTCTAAAAATAGCATTTATTGTTTTGCAATTTACTTTTCTGCAAACCATAAACCCAAAAACACAAAACTCATGCATCTTTCATTGTTTTACTTGTTGAACTTGCTAACCGATACCTTCATCTCTGCATGGGTTGGACAACCTTTTCTATGTTGAAAGGTACTAAAATAGATCTCCTGCACTTGGCAGACATCAAGATATATTTTTTGTGGTTGTTGCCGAGTAGCGTAGCGCTATTGGTAAGTCAGATTGGTAGCGCTATTGGTAAGTTAGATTGGTAAGGAAACTTGAAAGTTGTTTTTACCTTTTACTGTTCTACTCTATTGTTGTTACAATGAGTACTAAAATTGTGAGAGTCTCTCTTTTGAGCTATGTTCACTCTGTTAAAAAGAAAAAATTGGGTAAACCTCCTGTGCTGGAGAGGGATTATCAAATTTCTATGGGTGTTGTTGAAGATGTTATGAAAAGAACTTTTTTAGGAGATGAAAGTAAAACTGATTTGGACCATTTACAAATGATTGAAGAGAGATGTTCTCTCTTTAAACTCTCAGGTATTTCTGAAGACAAAGTGAAAAGGAATTTATTATATTTATCTCTCACTAGGGATGCTCGCTTAAGATTTAAATCTCTAAATGAAGAAAATCCTCTTGATTGGGAATTTCTAAAGAAGGATTTCTAACTCAAATACTATTCTTCTATGAAAGCTTATAGTGATCGTTGTAATATTTATATTTTTTGGCCTCATGTTGGAGAAAGTATTAATCAAGCTTGGGGAGATTAAAAGAACTCTTTCGTAAGAATCCTTCTCATGGTTTATGTAAAAGCATTCTATTGATCAATCTTTATCTGAGGTTTCCTCAACATCAAAAGGACTTTATGGATAATTATTTCGGAGGAAGCTTTACTCATAATAGTCTGGAATAAGCATGGGATTTTATTGAATATGATATTTGAAAATACTGATAATTGGGATCTTGACTAAGGTAATGAACCTCGGTTAGGATATGAATATGCATGTGTAGAGAATTTCTCTACTTGTGCTTTGTTTGAAGAATTCGGCAACAGGTTTGGTCTTAATCCATATATTTTAGTAGAAGTTGTTAAATATTTTGATAATCATATTGATGCTTCTAAAAAAAGATTTATAGTATATGTTGAGCTTGTTAAGCATTCCATTATTATGCCTAAAATCATTAAGTAGGTCAGTATAGTTTCATCTACTATGGCTAAATAATATGTTAAAACTCGTCCATATCCAAGTAAAGTGAAGGAGAACTTACTTACTATTGTTGCAAACAGAAGTGCTAGAAGATGTTGTATACCTTATGAACAAGTTGAAGTTCAGCATCAAGTTTCTACTATTAAAGAACTAAATGAAGAAGATCCATGTGATTTTTATTTATGTGAAGATTCCAACAAAATAATTAAAGGAAACACTACTAAAGTGGGTAAGCCAATTATATCATGTGATGTTGGGACTTCATGTTATCATGGTCTTTGTGATATTGGAGCAAGCATAAGTTTTATATAATATTCCTTATATCTTGAGATTAAGACTGATATTGATCCAATACAAATGGAAGAGGCGGGTATGAAAATTCAACTTGCTAATAAAGAATAGATTTGTCCTCTTGGTATGGTTAAAAATGTTGAAGTACTTGTAGGAAAGATAAAATACCCTCCTAATTTTATATTACTTGGATGTTCTCAAGATTCTTTCTGCCCTATCATATTTGGCAGACCCTTCTTACACACTGTAGGTGCTGAAACTAGTTTACCTAAAGACAAATTGTTCATTAAATGTGATGGTGAAAAGTTAGAGTTTAATTAGAGCTTAATTTTTATAAGTTTACTGATAAACATCTAGAAAAGAATTATTTGTTAAGGATGAAGTGGGAACCCTTACTTATGTAGTTGTTGCTTCGTCGGATGTGATGGAGCGATATATACTTAACTAAGATGAACCCTTCACTTATAAAAAAAAGAGGCTTTAGAACAAGTAATCTCAAGAACCAAGATGTAATACGTGCTCATAGACCAGCAATTGGTTATTCTGTTGATGATTTGAAAGGTATAACTGCTGCTTTATGTATGCATAAAATTAATTTAAAAAAAACTTGTTGTTTATTATCAACACCGTCTCCATCCAAGAATAAAATAAGTGGTAAGGATAGAGATAATTAAACTCATAGAAGCGGGTATTATCTATCCTATAGCTGATGGTAAATGGGTTAGTCATGTCATTGTGTATGTAAGAAAGGTGGAATTACTGTTATTTCAAATGATGAAAATGAACTTGTAGCTCAACGTACTGTTTCTGGTTATAAAATGTGCATTAATTTCAAAAAAATAAACAAAACTACTTGTGAAGATTATTATTCGTTGTCATTTATTGAACAAATGCTAGAAAGGTTGTCAAAACATTCACATTTTTGTTATCTAGATGGTTATTCGGGTTTTTCTCAAATACATGTGCATAAGGATGATTAGGAAAAGATAACTTTTGCTTGTCCATTTTGTACATTTTCTTCTAGGATAATTCCCTTTGATTTATGTAATGCTTCTGTTACTTTTTAAAGATGCATGAATGGTATATTTGCTAAGTACATTGAGAAAATTAAGAAAGTGTTCATGGATGATTTTTATGTGTATGGTACCTCTTTTGATAATTGTCTGTTCAATCTTAACAAAGTTTTGTAGAGATGTGAGGACCAACACTTAATTTTAAATTTGGAGACATGTAACTGCGTGATTACAGAAGGTGTTATTCTAAGACACCGTGTTTCAGTAAGAGGAATCGAAGTGGACCATGCTAAAATAGAAGCTATGGAGAAGCTACCATATCCTAAGGATATAAGAGGTATAAGAAGTTTTCTTAGTCATGCTATTTTTCATAAAAGGTTTATCAAAGACTTCTCTAAAATATCAAAGCCTCTAACTAATCTTTTGCACAAGTATGTTCCATTCTATTTTAATGAAAATTATGTAGAGTCCTTTAATATTTTAAAGAATGCTTTAATAAGTGTTCCTATAATTCAACCTGATGACTGGAATTTACCTTTTGAAATTATGTGCGATACTAGTGACTATGTAGTTGGTGCTATTTTAGGCCAACGAGTTGATAAGTTAAATGTCATTTGCTATGCTTGTAAAACACTTGATGGTTCTTAAAGAGATTATGCTACTACTGGAAAAGAATTATTAGTGAGTTGCATGTGATAGGTTTAGACCATACATTGTTAATTCTAAAGCCACTGTGCACACTAATCATTCAGCCATTAAATATCTTATGAACAAGAAAGATGATAAGCCTAGATTAATAAGATGGGCCCTTTTACTTCAAGAATTTTATTTGCATATTGTTGATAGGAAAGGATAAGATAATCATGTAGTTGATCATCTGTCTAGGATGGAAAATATTCTAGTAGATCCTATTCCTATTAATGATAGATTTGCTAATGAACAACTTGCAAATGTTAATGTATCTAGTGTTAGAGTAGCATCTCCTTGCAAACCAACCTGTGGTTGGGTGGCTAGGAGAATGGTTGTACCCCCAGCCCACTAGAGTTCAAACCCAGGTTTGAAATTGTGTGTTGCATAAAAGGTGGAATATTCTTTCAGTAGGAGGCGACGTTCCCGTCGACAGCGAGGCGCCCGTGGTGACTTTGTCATTCTCAAGACCCGCTCCGCCAGCTCAGTCTCTCGGAGGTGCTCATAGGGGTAGGGTGTGCGTGTGTGCGTTCATATGGGTGGGTGCATGTACATGTTGTGAGCGTCTATGATTGTACCGTGTTTCTCAAAAAAAGTAACATATCCTTAATTTGTTGATTATGCTAATTTCATTGTTGATAAAGTAATGCCACCACATTTTAATTATCATCAAATAAAGAAATTTGTTTATGATCTTAGACATTATTTCTGGGATGATCCATTCTTATATACGAAAAGCGTTGAAGGTATTATTAGACATTGTGTACCTGAATATGAGCAACGGGACATTATAAGAGATTGTCATGCCAGCCCTTATGGAGTACATCCTGCAGGGAGGCGCACAGTTACAAAGGTATTGCAATCTAGTTTTTATTGGTCTACGTTATTTAAAGATTGTACTAAATTTGTTAAATCTTGTGATAAATGCCAAAGAATGAGAAATATTGGTAAAAGAAATAAAATACCTATTAATTACTCTTTACCTTTTGATGTGTGAGGATTTGACTTCATGGGACCATTCCCGCCATCAAAATAAAACATACTCACATATTGGTTGCTGTGAATTATGTAACTAAATGGGCGGAAGAAATTCCAACCAAAAGTGTAGATCATCCCACATAAATGAAGATGCTCAAGGAGGTAATTTTCCTAGGTTTAGAGTACTTAGATTTTTAATTAATTATAATGGTTCACATTTCTTGCATGGTGTTCTTAAAAAGATTTTAGCTAAGTATGGTGTTAATCATAGAGATGCATCTCCATATCACCCTCAAACTAGTGGACAAGTTGAGTTCAGTAATAGGGAAATTAAACTAATCCTAAAAAGACAGAAAATAGGTCTAAATCTGATTGGCCAACTAAAATTAATGATACTTTGTGGGCTTATAGAACTGCTTTTAAGAATCCTATGGGTATGTCTCCTTACAAAATGGTTTATGATAAAGCTTGTCATCTTCTAGTTGAATTAGAACATAAAGCTAGGTGAATTGTTAAGGAAGTTAACTTTGAATTTAAAACTACTGGTGACAAAATAATCTTAAATTTAAATCTGTTAGATGAATGTATAAATGAAGCATATGAGAGTGTAAGGTTGTTTAAAAAAGTGAGGATTGGCATGACAAGAAAATTAAAACAATGAGTTTAAAGTAGGTGATCAACTAAACTCTCGTTTCAAGTTCTCTACAAGGAAGCTAGTATCAAAATGGCAAAGTCGTTTAGTGATAGAGGAGGTGTATCGCACAGGATCCATTAGACTCCATGAAAATGTTGAAGCTAAACCTCATGTGGTTAATGGAAAACGTTTTAAACACTATATTGCAGGTCAAAAAATAGTTGGACATATGGAATAGATAAACCTATGGAGTCTTGAGGATGTGATCTCCATGAAATAACAAATGCCAAAAACTCTAAAATCAGTAAAAGGTAACTTTTGACGTTGGTAATCATATCAGAATATTGTAAGATTCTAGGACACTTATTATTTTGGAATTTGAAGCCATGTCAAAAAAGAATTTGGTGAAAAGGAGTTCGAGGTAAAGAGACCAGGTGGTGCTGGATCCTATGCTGGTCATGCCACCCAGACTCTATTTCTACTCAAACTCTTCATTTTATCCTAAAAGCCTTCAATATATATATCTCTCTACCAATCTAATCTCGCACCGAGTCTTTTCGAGGCGAATATTATTTTCTGGTCCTATCCTTTCATATTTTAGCCATGGAAACCTCTGGATCCAATGAAGGAGGTGAGAAGATCAAGAAGAAAGGCGTAGTGAACCACTACATCGACTCCGTGATGACTCCCCTGAAAACCTTGACCTTCAAGGAGGGGTGCTACTCATAGAAGAGGTGAAGGCACCCTAGAGGAGAGGAAACAGAAGTTGGAGGATACCACTTTCAGGTATGTCACCATGGTTGAGTGTAGCCTTGAAGCTCATTACCACATGAATCACGAGTTGGAGAAGAAGTTTGAAGTATATGAAGGAAAGATCAAGGATCTAGAGGAGAAGTATGCATATATACTCTCGGAGCTAGACATGTTTCGAGCCCTCGTGTGGGATGTGGAAAATCAGAATTGTGAATATGAAGATCACTTCAATAAGATTGTTGAAGCTTCCTCCACTAAGTTCAACGATCCACCACTATCGCTTACAATGGGATGTGTTATCTCTGAAAGCTCAAGGAGTGGGATGCTCAATATGAGGCGAACAATGCACAAGAAGAGGAATCTGCAGGAACAATATAAGCTTGGGGGAGTTCCACCTAGAATTTTATGCTTTTAGTTTATCAGATTGCATCTTGCTATTTTTGTAGTTTGGGAGTATTTTTATCTTTTATCTTAGCGTATGCAAGCTCTTAAAGCATTATCATGTATCCTTGGTCAAGTGGTTTATAGTGAAAATATAAAGTATGGTGTCATCCATGGTTCCATTACTTGGAGATATATGGATAGCACTCATGCAAATGCTCAAACCATGTTTAGAGGTTTCGGTTACATCTTGCCTTGCAACAAATTAATTTGAGCATGTTGGATAGGCATAAAATTAATCTCAATATATAAATGGGAAGTAAATTAATGACTAAAAGAAGCTCACTACCGGATGGATATTAAATTTGGATTTGTTAGGAAAGATGTGGTTTTGTAGTATAAAAAACTAGGAAGAGATGCTAACAAGGGGACATGAGATACTCTAATCTATTGTTAACCATAATTTGCCAAGTAAGTTATTTAAAGAACTTGCAATAGACTTTAAGATAAAGATCAAAAAAAGAGAAAGAGAAAAAAAAAGGAAAGTAACAAAAGGAAAGATCTATTGCAAGATCCGTGAATAACAAGTGTGAGAATGAGGTCCAATGATTAGACCGTTAACTGATATCATCTTTAGTGGTGAAAGTGTTCAACTATTCAAGAAAAATACTTAGGCATATGGTTTAACTTCATGCCTATCTCGTTTCGCTATTCTCCTCTTTTAGTTGGTTATCCTATGAAAGTTTATCTCTTTTGCTAAGTCATTTCATAAAGTTTTGAATAGTATAGTGATTACTACTGAAATTTAATATGAAATTAAAGATGATTCAATTGTCCAACATGCAATGGTTATGCTAGTTCAAAAGTAAGATGTATTTGCCAGATATTTATATTGTCATCGTTATTTGTATGCCTGTTAGTTTGTATATCTTTTTGGATAATTGAACATGCATAAGTTGATGATACAATGCTCGTATTTCTTTTATCATTAATGCATGATATGATTATTCGCTTATTTGCTCGAGGACGAGCAAAGGTTTAAACTTGGAGGAGTTGATACTTGCATTTTGTATCATCACAATAGCCACGTATAGGACTAGTTTATGGACTTTCCTATAAAGTCGCTTGCTTTGGTATTTAATTTTTAGGAGGCAGAAAACCTACTTTTTCGTATTTTGATATTTCAGGAACCCACTGTTTTTTATATATTTGTATTAATTTTGTGTCAAAGAAAAACATAGAAAAGGAGGACATCATATTCATCGAAACAGAGGGAAGTACCCTTTTCCCCATCACCACCTCCCCTTTGTACTCCCTCCGATCCAAATTAATTGACTCAAGTTTGTCTAGATTCGGATGTATTTAGCACTAAAACATTTCTAGATACATCCGAATCTAGACAAACCTAAGTCAATTAATTTGAATCGGAGGGAGTACACCAATTACCTCTATTTCCGGTTCTAATATAGCTCCATTGTCCCGTGATTCCACTCCTTGTTATTCTAATTTCTATCGTCGTACAATTGCAATTCCCGCATTCTCATGGTGAGAGGACAATAACAAATGAGCCAAGACAACTAATATGAGAACTGACAAGGGAGGCAGTGAATGAGTTCTCCATTTGAAAATAAGAAAATCAAGGAAGCAATATTTGGTAATTCCCCACAAATCAATAACACATGCGCTATAGACTACAGAGGCGCCAGAATGTTCACAGTCCAGCATCAGGGGAAGAAGGACGCACTGGTTCCACCAAAACCTATAACATCTGCAGCAAAACAATATAGCAATTCCTACAGGTGAGCCGTTTTATTGCTATGGTATTAGCACCAACCACACGCTAAATTAAAGTGGATCTTTTCATCTCCGTTCTTGATGTTACTCATACAACATGATGAATTGAAATATCTCAAAAGAAAGAAAAAGATTACATCTAGCTCACTCCTTTTCTACTTGCACTCTCCCAATTGCGGGTAGCGAACTAGGGGCAAACAATGAAGGATTAATAATACAAAGGTTACAAAAGTCCAATTATTCATAAAAAGAGACAGAGGAAAGAGTTGAACAAAGGAAGAAGAGTGTGGTACCATCGCAGGACCCCCATTGGCATGGGAAGAATCGGCCTCTGCTACCACCATCATGTCTCGATTTAGCGAACATTGGGAGCTTCGACCCAAGGGGCACTGACCTTGAAATTCCAAGCCATCATAGATAGAGATGAGGGCACCCCAACCGACCGACATTGATGGTGAGTTCAAAGGTGCACATGGATGCTTGTGAGATTGTGGGCACCGATCATCTGAGCAAGCATAAACATCTTTTGAAACGATGTTTGCGCACTTATGGATGCTGGTACAAATAAGGTTTACTTGAAATTGCTAAAGTAAATGTTCATAACCCATTAAAGTTTGATACACAGACATATTCCATCTTTTTGTGGACTGCCATGACCAAATTAAAACAAAGACTCGGCAGCACAAAAGGTGGCAATGCATCTCGTAGAAATGCTCAAAAACAAAATAAAAACCGTGAAAGAAAGGGCATAACCAACAGTAATACAGTTTTTAACTTACAAGACAAAAAAAACTTAGGGACACAACAACTAACAAAGAAGTTTAGCAGGACGAATATATTACCTAGTTGACCAAAACCATGTCATCTCCACCAGCCTTGGCAGCAACAGCTTCTAAATGTCTCCATGCTGACTCTCGTTGCTCCTCCAATTCTTTGGCTTTTGCTACTTTCTCAATGTACTGCTGCTGGCACTCTTCAAATAGCTCACTATCCATGTCCAAAAACATCTTGCGCACATTTGCGGTGAGGCCATGAACAGCTTGATTCCAGTGGCTCTGTATGTTCCTCTCAAGTGCTTCAAATATTATTGGAAATATAACACCACGATTTTGGGCAATCAAGCTTACAATATGATCATTGTTCCACAAGAACAAAGCCCGCTCAGCAACCTGCCAGGAAAACACCAACGATCAAGAAAAATATCAGATAAATGAAGTGTCCATGCATCACAAAGAAACAATGCTCGTAATTAAACTTAAGTTCTTAAAAGGACAGCAAAAAGATGCAAAGAGATAACGTCATGGTATCAACTAGCGTAGCATGAAAGAGACCGACGGTATGATGTTGAGCACTTCCTTTTTCAGTAGGGATAGCTATACAAATGTGACTTGTATAGCAACAATTGTAGCACCGGCGCTAACCATTTAACAGGCCTTAGCCCCACATCACAGGATACAGGGATTAATCTGATGAGAGTGACTGACAGGCGGACAGCACGCCGAAACAAATACTCCAAATTTGAACTAAACCCCCGACACTTATTATGGATCGGAGGTAGTAACACATTTGCTGTGAGCAATTTAAATTTACTTATATAATCATTCCCTCTGGAATCCAAGAGAAACTAGTTCAGAAAAAATTAGATGACCGCATATCCACAACAAACGTATGGAGAAAACAGATACTTCCATATGCAGATCAAGAAAACACAAGTAGTGCCGAACAAAGGTGATGAATACAAAAAGGTTAGGGGGTGAGGCACGGTGCAGTGAAAAAAAAGGAAATGAAAACGGACAAAGTGGCAAGAAAGGAACTGCATTCCACTTAGGCAGCTGCGTGGGATCCTGGAAATTGGACCATGAACAAAATTTAACTTCCCTAACCAGCAAAAAATGTGTGAATACCTACTACTACAAGGTGTGCAATATACTGCAAACGTTGTAGGAGAATAAGGAGGGATTTCATGATTAAGAAATTATATATACATAGCTTAGGCATATAAGAAAATCTACTTTATCTAATATCTAATGTTTAGAATAGGCCTGGCAGTTCCAGACTTGTTGCAATACAAGAACGTTTGCAATTTAGACAACTATTCTCCAACGAAATCTACGAACATTACATCATGGTGAAAATTACTGAACAACCTAAGATAATGTCCATACTAGCAGAATCCTTAGAAAATAAACTGGAAATTAGCATGCAATAAGCATCTAACTCTAGCATACAAGACCTAACAATTAGTTCCTTTAACCCTTTAATCCACTTGTCCAAGATAGTACACTTATAATGCAGAGCTCAGTTTGGAGTTACATAACAATCTAAAATGGATATATTTCAGAAGGCTTTCGTGCCAAAAGAAAATAGTTACAATGAAACTTCTATCGTCTGGGGGGTTATGCTACTAGTTCAGCCCCAAGAATTCACTTACATGGTACTACAAGCTGATGCCTAGCAATAGAAAAATACAAGATGTCTTGCAAGCCTTATAGTTGTTCTTAAATTCTAAGAACTCACCTACCTTTGAATAAAAAAACAGGATAAATACAGCTGTAAGTAATAAATGTTGTTAAATCACCAACAAAGAGTGTCAACCTGTAAATAAGTAACTAATAAACTAATACAAAGGCACATTATACTGAGGAATGCCCTCGCATGAACATCTCCAAAATCCAAATTCGAAAAAAAAAATCCTCACTCTCAGACTCTCTCTCTCTATCCACATGCTTCCAATTAACCCTTAAATTTCACACCCAAAACTGGCCGTGGTAAGTTATATGGTGCAGATTTACGTTAAACTGGTCTCAATATCCTATATTTAGGATATGGTGGGAATTTTTTCTGATAAATCTGGATAAATAATGCAATCATTTGTGTGAAGAGAGGCCAACGCGAGACACAGGACTCAGTTTCTATCTACAGATGTGTAAAAAGTTTATCTATATTTCAATGAACAAAACAAACAATCGAACTAAGCAGTAAAAGAAAGACCAACGGTGACTTGATCTTAACGGAATTAAAATTAAGTGCAAAAACAGGTGGCTTGATCTAGGAGGAAATGCTGTGCACATCTGCCTCATGTAGAGGAATTTATTATAAATACAAATCAAAGTCCTTTATCAATCTGTTTAATCCCCACAGGCATTTCTACCAAGCTAACTGAAGGTGATAGCAGATCTACCGTTGATAATTTCATAATAATGCAGCAAAAAACAGCAGGAAGTACAGTGCTAAAATTTGTCAACGTTGTTCAAGCTTCTGGTGTAAAAGAACTCAAAGTATGTAAATAAGATACAACTAAGGCCATTAGGATATTAGATAGCATAAACTAAAATGAAAGGGCTTCTGGAAATTGCACATCGGACACCACGACCATAAAATGGGTATATAAGAAGAAAAATATAGAATTGGCATATAAGCCATACTATATAATCTTGGCATATGATTCTTTCCAAAATAGCACAAATACCTAGTACAGCACCCATATCTGGTGCAATATTCCAATATTGGATCTCTGATTAACAAACACTATTCGCTGTTAAGACTTACCGGTATATAGATTTTCAAAGAATCTCAACAAAAATCCACAGTTCCGCATGTTATATAGGCATGAGAGTTAACATCGAATGATGGTGGTTAAAATTGAACTAAAAAAAACTAAGGTACTAAAAACCATCAATTGCATCCAGGAATAAAACAAACCGTGGCTGACCACTTCGGGAAATGTAGGTTGCCGCTTACATTTGATAATTTTAGCACAAACATTGGCAACAGCCTGTTTGTCCTACAAATGTCGATTTGTTTTACAAATCGTTATTGCCCAATTTGTGTTCCACTGTAGCAGCAGGGTTGCTTGTTTATCGTATCCAATGCAGGCCACACAAAACCCCACTGTGACAAAAGAACTCGTTTGCATACACCTCCAACAAAATTATGATTCAAAGAACATGCATGTAGCAAGATGACAGCCTTTTCATATCTCACGAGATGATACTCGATGTTAGGAGCTAAAGATATTTTTCAAGAAGCACAGTACAGACGACATACAAAAAATGGGCTTTTCCTAGCACCTACAGTATGTGCCTTACAAAAGAAAATTTCCATACCTCATGCAAATAGTGTTTTGGAGCATTTAAGAGTTTTGACAAACAAGCACATTTCCAGTAGTATGTGACCCATTTTCTCACAAAGTTATATCAACAAATATAGCACATGGAACAGATTTGCCTAGACAACCATATAGTTGGGAACATACTGAAGAAATATAACAATAAGTAGATACAAGATTATCGAACACAAAAACGTACCTGGAAGTGGGCACTGT
The DNA here is from genome assembly GCA_910589775.1 of Avena eriantha. Taxonomy (NCBI): domain Eukaryota; kingdom Viridiplantae; phylum Streptophyta; class Magnoliopsida; order Poales; family Poaceae; genus Avena; species Avena eriantha. Next base: position 179,843,662 of record OU342743.1, on the reverse strand, counting down.
TAAGGCAGCGTCCGATCTGCTTAAACAGCGGCACCATGCAGCGCTGGAACTCAGCAGGCTGTGTGGCCTCGAGCACTTCCTCGAGCTCCCCCAAAAACAGCACCTCCTTCTGGCAATTTATGACTGGCCAGTACTTGAGCAGGCCCCTGATCACAGCATCGGCAAGTTTGAAGTCCTTCTCGACGAACTGGACAATACAATAGGACAGCTGCTGGTGGTATATGGCGACGGGCTTGGGCTTGTGCAGTGGGATGAGCGCACGTCCGAGGAACAGCTTGTGCTCCTCCTTCATAGGCAGGGCGAAGCCATTAATTATGCTACCAAGAATCTCAAGGAGCTCGCCAATACCGTTGTGGCGCTCGGTCTCAAAGATGAACCGATAGAAGACATTATTGATAGCCTTGCGGATAAACGGGCGGTGAACCATGAACTTGCCATAGATGCGGTGGAGCACGGTCTTGAGGTACTCGCGCTCTCGGGGGTCCTCGGAGTCGAAGTGGTCGAGGAGGCGGAGCACGAAGGCATGGTCGACATACCGCTTGGCGACCTTGGTGTCTGTGTCAGGGGACACCACATACCGGAGCAGGAGCTCGTAGACGAGCTGGAGGTGCGGCCAGGCTGGGTCGAGGTAGGGCTCCTCCTCATCGTCCGGGGTGGCATTGGGATCAATCGACGCAGCAGATTCATACAGCGCAGGGGGCAGAGAGCGGAATATGTTGGCGGAGATGGCGGCGATTAGGGCCTCCTGGACGTTGTCGGGGAGGCGCGGTGGCGCGTTGGCGTTGGCCGCGGCCGCGGGGGCCTGGACGTAGTCGACGAGCTCGAGGAGCGCCTGGCGCTTGGCCTCCTTCTCCCGCGGATGCTTGAGGGAGTCGGAGAAGTCGAAGAGCGCGTTGACGAGGCGCAACTTGCGGAGGAGGAGCCCGGGGCGTTCGGCGGCGGCGACGTCTCTGAGGAGCGGGAGCGGCTCGAGGAGCGGTGGCGACGCGCTGGACGCGGAGACGGCCGGAAAGGCGGAGGGGGCGACGTGCGGCGAGGTGGGGGAGGAGGGCGTCGGCGCGGAGGCGCGGGAGGCGTGGTTGACGGTGACGGGCGCAGCCGTCCCGGCGCCGCCAGACGAGGAGGACGGCGCCGCGGGGCGGGCAGCGTGGTCGGCCCCTTCGGAGCGCCCCTTGCGGGTGCCGCGCTTGATGATCTTGTTGAACATGGCGGCGGCGGAGGCGGGGGATTGGGAGATCGGCGGTGGATGGATGGATCGATCGGTCGATCAATTCGCTCCCCTTCTTGTCTTCCCCGTGAGGAGATTTGGGGATTTGGTGGGGGTGGGGCCCGGTAGCAGCGGCGGAGGGGGAGGTGGGGTCAGCCGGTCAGGGGCGGCGCGCGGAGGAGCGGGGGAGGAGGCGCCATGGTGAATTGGCTTTTGGTGATTTGGGGGAGGAAGAGACAGGAGGACAGAGGAGGATCAAAGCGGAAAGGAGAGAGAGGAAGGGGAGGCATGATTTTTTTTTTCCTAGAGAGTGATTTATTTGGGCGGTTTTACTTTATTTATTTGATTGAAGAACTGAAAAAAAAACTGAATGGCCGAATAAATGGCAGTATATTCATTTTAACTTCTTTTGAATCTCTATATGATTTGGTGCTTTAGCAAGTTTATTGATAGAAATTAATTGTTTATTTCCAAATGCTTTTTATCATTCCTTTTTCTAATTGATGAATAGAATTATTTGTGACATGAAAAATGACCCTTTTGAATCCTTTTTATTTAGTATCAGAATAGAAAAATATAGATTGGGTTGAACCTCGGTGCCATGAAAATTTTGGTAAAACTTCAGACTCCAAGTGGTCTAGAAAGAAAATTGAACTTGATTTCTTGTATGTGAATGTGCATGAGTATATTTTTGTCATATAAGAACTCAGATAGCTTCCTTGTAGATCCACTACCCTAACCAAATGAGTATATGTTCACTTGTTAATTTAAATTGTTTCGTGGTGATTGGGTGTCTCGTTATACACTATAATTCCCTCTTGGGTTTTTGAGTGAGGGAAAATGATGGTACCGCTTCAAAGAAAAAAATCCAAAGTCTGTTTTTATGCCACACCATTGCACCAAACGACTTTCATGGAATGGGGTTGTTTTTCTTCAGATTTTGCAAAGATGCAACCTAATCGGAAAAATGGTATTTAAAGTAGGGTCCACATCTCCTGCAATAAAGTGTCGTACTACTTAATATGGAAATTCTTCATCTTTTGTATGTCCTTAGCAACTCATGTCATTTTGTTTGTAAAAAAGCCATGACATCACAATTCTTCATATATATTTTTCTTAGACCATAGTATTTTCTTAGATTTATTTAAGTAGTTGCTGACACGTGAATATCGATAGCGACAAATTTATGCGTTACTAGGCTTTCATTTCATGCATCACGGGATAAAGGTGGGGCATATTAGAATTTTTATTTATTTATTTGTATAAGGGAAGGTGGGGTTTGATGCCGAGGCCCAATTGGAGCGAAGAAAAACCAACGACGTCGAAGTTGTGGATAAGTCATAGACGAGGACGCATTACAGATGTAGAGACGGCGACAGGTCTAGAGTCAGTGGCTATGATTGCCGACTGGACTCACTGTACCCGCTTTACAACATCTACTACTGCGAGAGTTTCCTGTCTTCCTTCAACCTTGAAGCTGTCCAATCCAGGTCAATACAATTTGCACAGGCGATTAAATCAAGACAAAAACTCATTCCAACGGCCCAATTCAGAAAATATGACAGAGACGCACAAAACGTCCAAAGCAGCATGTCTTGCAGATCAGGAGTTTCAGGACAGTTCACTCGTGATTCTGCATCTGGAGAACATTTCCTGCAGCACATTCACCTACGTCTGAATCTGAAGAACATTCTCAGTCTCTGTTACTGAAATGAAACCTTAGCAAATCAGCAAAACCATGGCAGCGCAACTGGATTTCATATTTCAGATCAATAATAGAAAGCAGAACTAGGCAGCAGCCTAACCACCAATAACAAGGGCATCACTGTGCGACTCAAGCATCAAAAGTCTGCCAAATAAATCTTAACCAGTTTTGGACACCAGTGCGAGTACCATTTGCAATACAGAATAGAGATAACCGTGCCAGAGTGTACCCATCAAGCATTCAGCCATGCCGGACCAAACACATTAAAGTGCAAATACATAACTTAACGGATCACTTGATCACTAGAAACGATCCTCATAGCGTCCTCCTCCTCCCCTGCTGGGGCGATCGTACGGCCCAGGCCTCTCCCTGTAACTCCCTCCATCATAGCGAGCAGGCCCTCCGCTGCCATAGTCAGCACCACCTCCTCGCGGACCGTCCCTGTCATAGCCACCACCGATGCCGCCCCTCGGGCCATCCCTGTCATAGCCTGCGCCGCCCCTTGGGCCACTCCTGTCATAGGCGCCGCTGCCACGCACCGGGTCTCTCTCGTAGCTTCTCTCACGCTCCCTGCCATATCCTGCTGCACTTGGCTGATAGCGATCTGGGGCACTGTACCTGTCTGCACCAAAGCGGTCACCTCCAGCAGGGTACCGATCACTGGCGTAACGGTCACGGCCACCGTCATACCTGTCTCTGCTGTCAATGGGGTCACGGTATCCATAACGGCCACTATCATAGCGATCATCTCCATAACGATCACCAAACCTGTCTGGTCCAGAAAAACGGTCTCCCCTGCCACCACCAGCGCCACTGAACTTGGGAGGGAAACGCCCAGATCGACCACTACCAGGATTAGGGCAGTCACGAGCCCAATGGCCAGAGCGTCCACACTCAAAGCAGTTGCCAGGGAGTGGACCATCACCCTTGGGAGCACGGTAATCCCCACGCTCACCACCACCGCCACCACCACTGGTGTACCTTGTGTCATCTGTATTCATCTTAGGCTCAGCTCTGTTCACTGAAATGGTACGGCCATCCAACTCTTTGTTGTGCATATCACTGATAGCTTCCTCAACTGCCCGTGGATCTGAAAACGTCACAAAGCCAAAGCCACGGTGGCGATTTGTGTGTCTCTCCAGCATGATCTACAGAAACAAATAATCGAAGGCAGAGCCAAGCAGAATAGAGTAAGCATCTCCACACGTTTAAATTCAGGGATGTAGCAGAGGAAAAAATATTGAATTTCAGCAAATAATAATATGAATTCAGTACCAAAGAAAATAGTTACAACAACAAATCAAGTCATAGTTTGTTTAGACTGTAGAATACAACAACTTGTAAAAGACTCGCCACACAGAGAAATGGATTTAAATTTACTTTGACAAGGTAACAGAAAATAATGCACATGCAGCCATGAGTTCAAAGCAGTCAAAGTATCCTACAAAGAAACATGCTTTCCCCTTGTGGAATGAACAACCATAAGCTTACAGCCATAAGCTAAGAAAAATGAAAATATAATCACAACATACATAGTCAATTGTGGACAATTTAGGATGGTTGACAGAAAACAGAATCATTACCTTTGAAGCGGTATAGAAATTAGGTTAATCCAGAGTTTCAATAATTCAAATGACAAATCAAAACTGCCACATAGCTGGGTGTAACTGTAGCTATCTTTGTGACTGAACATATCTGAAGACAGCAAAGCTTACTGTCGCTGACAAGCAGTCTGGCAAATAAACATCTGGGTACTTGGTGTCCTAAAAAGCAACACTGACTACTCCAACCAACGAATCATTGCCGCTACCATTTTTCGCCCTTACCCCTACTTACTAGATTACTGTTGGGAGATTCTCCGGTGTTTGAGTTCCAAAGGCACATTTCACACTAAACTAATTGTAACACACTAAAAGTTGAGAAGTCAGCAACTTTTGCCCCAACAACATCACCAGCCAGGCATGCCTCAAGGTACGTGATACTCCACTAATGTGATATCATCATTCTACGTTTACAGATATGAACCAGTTCAGCTGTAGATCCATCTCTTATTAGTTCACTGCAACTGAGTACTAAATTGCTGTGTTGAAAACAAAACAAGAACAACAGTCTCAGTCTCAGGCCCATCACTGATGTCTGATGCACTGCCATGCTAGTCTGGTAGATAAGCTCACAAGAGGATCCCAACGTACCAAAAACAGCACATGAAGACCAGACAGAAATATCCAACAAGCACAGCAGGTCGAAGGTATGGGTTGGTTGGGTTAGGTGCTAACGTCAAATGTTTTCTTCAGCAGCTATTCTTCAAATGTCATTCCATGAGCAGTTCATAGTATAATGCAGTGGCCACCGCAAACAAATCAGGAATTTCAGCTCCACTCAGTTTTCATCACAGAAATTAGCAACTGTTACCACACAATTTACTTGCTGGCTGCCATGACGACGTTCAAGATATTTGGTGGGCAATAATATGAAATTGCAGAGTACAAGAATGTTTTCACACTGAACTTGTGACAAACTGGCTACGTGTACAATCCATAAAGCACAAGAAACAACTTTAAAATGTATTGAATGACTATATGATGTGCATGCTGAATAAATGATCACGCAGTCAGAATATGATTACAGAAAAGAAGGTTCATCATGCTCTAACAAAGTAGCAACAGAAAACAGAACAAATTTTAGCCTAGGATATGCAGAGAACTGACATACCAAGCAAATCAAAGCACTCACAACACAATAATAAAAGAACTTCCTGACAGCTGTGCAGATTTTTAATTGCATGGATACCATGGTACGTTAAATGGGTAACATGGTCACTAAATACTGAACACAAACATATAGACAAATTATTATGCATACTATCAGCCAATCAAATCGGATTAACATGGAAGACTGAAAACTGTTGTCCTGTTTCCAGCAAACGATGAATTGCCAGTTAACTGATCTTCATAAAACATTAAAAATAAAAACCACTGAACGTTCTGTTGAGCCTCTTCCCAAGTGCAGACTATCGACTGTGGTGTTGGCAAATAGAAGATCAAAATGGAAAGGCATGCAGAGAACCCAAAAGCCACAGAGCAGCTGCAGGTATTGCTTGTCAAGTAATATCAAGACTACTGCAACAAACCCCATGTTTCTTCTATCAGACCACAGGCTGAATGAATGCCAGAACCCAGTCAATAGCAATATCGATCAAGTGTCTCCTGGTTACTGGATCAAATTTCATGGGTCACAGCTTCAGGCATCTAACTGTAACGAACAGCATCACCATGATCTCTTGGCAAAGCAATTTCAACCCTAAGTTTTTCCTCACCGTGCAGTAAATAGCTGCTTTCTTCACACAAAACACTGGCAAAAGGTTCTCTGGAAAGCTGATCTTTTAACAACCAAAAGAATCCCTGTTCTATCCAACTTCACAAATGTGCCAGCTCATTTGAATTCGGAAAACTATGAGTAGCTGATAAAGACCACTATCAGAACCAGCAATGGAAGCTAGAAGAAAAACAAGAATTGGTGAGCATTCCTGTCGTGGCTAAAACTAATGAACACAAACATACAGTGTGCTGATATAAAAAATATCGTTAGTGATAAATTGCACTAATAGCTTATGTTTCAATGTGTATTGGGGAAGTTGATGCTAAAGTGCGATTATTGTCTGATATAAGTATTAGCCCCCTTATTATAGATGCTTAGCCAATGCTAGATACCAGGAAAAAATTCTTTCAGCCCTTTATGCCTTGTACAGATCCACAGAAGTTCATGGAAGTAGCGTGAACCTGTTGCAGAAGAATAATAAAAGGCACCCCCTTTGACCATGCACATCAGATTCACCTTTACTCGCCCACGCCATGCAATTTCACAGATCTAGCAGCCTCTTCGATAAACTAAAAGCAGAGACATATGCAGCAGACAATACGGGGCAACTCGGATACAGTCCGATACCTGGGCGTCGACGACCTTGCCGAAGCGGCGGAAGGCATCCGAGAGCTTGCGCTCGTCGGTGTGGAACGAGAGGCCGCCCACGAAGATCCGGCTGTCCTCCTTGCCCGCCATTGCCGGCACCTCTGTCTCGGCTCCTCGGTTTGTGGGGGATTAGGGTTTGGGTGGTAAAAGGGAGACGACGACGATAGGTTGTGGCGGAACAGGTAGCGGCAAGAAGAAGGGGGAGAAAGAAAAGAGAAGCAGCAAGCGCTAGGGTTTGGGTTCCGCTCGGTTTGTTTTGCGTTCGGCTGTCTGGGCCATGGACCACTGGTAGCTCTATCACTGGGCCTGCACCCTTATCGGACCTCCGTGTAAATCTTAGAAGAGCTCTAAGAGCATCTCCCCTTGGGCCTAAAGCCCCCTAAAGATCTATCGGACGTGCCGGCACGCCTCCTTAAATTTTTTTCACGCTGACGTGACCCGATTAGTTATTCGGCAGTCCAGGTCGAACCCTACCCACAGGAGCAAACGGGCACCGGATGAAGTAAAAAACGATGCGGACCAACTCTACCAATGAGAGAAGTGCTTTGTTTTCAAAGCATACGCGCCCCCTCGACCGGCCACGTGGCGGCGGGCCATTTCTTCCCATACCGCTTCCCGCACAGCTTTCCCACCATTTTACAATGTATCTAGGCAGTCACCATTGCCACCCACAAATCTACATTGTTGTAACATCACTAGTTTTATTAATTAACTAATTAGGATTTGTTTGTGCATTTAAGCATCATTTGTTTTTGCTAAGACAAAAATGCAAAACCCTAAACCCAAATTTCTTCCTCTCTTTGAAAACTTCTCAAAATGGTTTTGATTATTTGAAAAGTACCAAAACAATATGGAACCCAAATAGACTAAGGGGGGCCACAATATTTCACATATTTTACAAAGCCCTCTGGTATTTTTTGAAATGCCAAAAACAGATTTGAAAATGGTTTGCAAAAAGAGGGAAATCAAAATAGAAAAGGAAAAAAGGTTTTTTCCAGAAAAAACATAGCTCGAGAAGCAATCAAGCCGGCCCAGCTTCCCTCTGCCCTCCCTGCAAGATTTGTCGCAGCCCGCAGCTGGCCCACGCTTGGCCCAACCTAGCACATACCCCTTCATCGGTCCCTTTCGTCGTCTTCCTCCTGAGTGAAGCACCTGCCAGTCACCGCCGCTATCGCCCGATGCCGCCTCGTCACTACGATGCGCGACGCCGTTCCTGGACGAGGATAAGAACCACCCCGACGTCTCCCGCTCTCCCTTATATCCTCTCCTCTCTCCCAGGCGACCCCTTCATATCTCGTTTTCCCCTGGTCGAAACCCTATCCCCCGCAGGTGCCGCTCGTGGTCGTCGCTCCGGCCTTCCTCGTGCTCTGTCGATCAAGTCCGCGGCATCGTCTCGCCGTGCTAAGCATAACCCTCAAAGGAATCGAGTCGGGGCGGCAATCAATCGCACCATCTGCATCTTCCTGAGCTTCGGTCGCCGCCTCCGCCATCGATTCTGGCCTCCTCCTGCCTCGCCGACCACTCCTCTGCAACTGTGGTGAGATGTTGGTGCCTAGGGCACCCTCCTTTAGTTCGCTCGCTCGTTGTAGTTGCTGCTCGATGTTGATCTTCAAAGCACAGCCGCCGCTGCACACCATGCTTGCTGCTCCGGTGACCAAAAGCAAGCCACGCCGCTAGCTTTAGCTCCGCCTGGATGTGCTCGCTCGAACGCGCTTCTTTTCGTAGCCCTGCACGCTCGCCCCCGTTGTCGCTGGCCACCGTTTGCAAGCTCGTCGTGGCGCCCATGTGGCTTCGGCGTGGCGCCAGCGTGGCCACTAACAAGGTTTTCTAGCGTGGCAAACGATCGTGGCCCGGACCCCACATGTCTGTGTCTGAGGCTGGCCCAGTACCGGTGTAAAAAGTATTAGCCACATGTGCTGACGTCAACGAGACACAATAATCCAATTTTAATTGTTTTAATATTTTCAAAAATTAAATAAATATTTTAAAATGAATAAGTAATTCATATTAAGTCAGAAAAAAATATATATATCAAAATGTTCAGAAAAAATGAGATCTATCTCTTAGCATCAAATTCATGCATTGTTAAGCAACTGTCTAAAGGAGATATGCCCTAAAGAAAAATAATAAATTAGTTTTATTATCATATCTCAATTAGTTCGTAATATTTCACTGTATAAAATAGAAACATTGATATAGGTGTGGCATGAAACAGATCAAGTCCCTACTAGTCTCTATTTATACTAGTTCGTTGCGCAAACGATGATCAAGGTTTACTGATCATGGAGCATTTATGCAAGTTGGCAATGGAGTCATATAATGATATGATGGACACTATCCAAAGATAGGTATTGCGACACGATCAAGTCACATGGTTCATCGTTGTAATAGTTAGAAGCGTAGTATCCTTATCCTTAGACCATGAGATCATATTAATCACTATCTCCTGAGGCTGTTTTGATCGTATCAACCGTCATGTTCGTAACTGGATGGCCATAAAGCATAGTTTTAAAAAGGGACCAGACCGCTGGTTGAACCGGAAAAACCGGATCCGAAGCCCTCGCTAGTTCTTTAATCACACGGGACCAGGCGCGCCATGGAACCGGAATAAACCGGGCGAACCGTGGTACAACCGCCGGTTTTGCACACTAAACCGCCAACTAGTTCAACCGGTTCAATTAGCTGAGTGATTAATAGTGCAATTGCCGCATAGACCAGTTGTGATGTGGTCGCTTCACATAGAAAACTGAGATAGATTTCTTTTCTAATCACACTTTGCAGCAGCATTAAGAATTTTTTATATAGCAGGATTGAGAATTAAACCAACGGAACAAATAACGTCCTTACTGGCCTGCTCGCACGTATAAAAAACATGAATGTTTGCTACTACACTACGTTTTTTGAAGTCAAATTGCAGCTCATTATCTCAGGTGTTATGTCAATTGTAATTTTAAAATGTTTTATATAGAATTATTTACTTATTGCATCATTTATAAGTAAAAAATGGAAACTTTATATATTAAAAAACCAGACATCGAACCGGTGAACCAGTGGTTCGACCGGTAAAAACCTAAACCAATGGTCTCACCGGTTCAATTACCGAGCCGGTTTTTAAAACTATGCCATAAATGTGTGTTTTTAGGTATTCCAGAAAAATAGTTGAGGCCTATGTATTAAGATCGGGATTTGTTAACTCGTATGATGGGAAGATACACAGGACCGACTTGGTGAGATTACATCCATAATGTTGCAACAAGTGACTAGGTCACGGAATGGAATATCATGGGAACAAGTGAAATAGAGCTTATCGATACCAAGATTAAACAAGGTATATGATACCGATGATCATATCTCGGACAAGTCGTATCAAAGAAACAAGGGGAATTGGACTCGATGTTTATGGTTCAAACAATATTACATCGTGGAATGCACAAGGGTCATTATGGGCATCCCGGTCATTATGGGAGGGTTTTCACGGTGTGAGGGGTAACCAAAAGACAGGAGCTCACGCATCTCCATGGTCACAATATCTCGTAGAGGAAGCAACGCAAATTGGCTCTCAGGAGGCAATCGTGAGGGTGGCTTTGAGAAAACATCTGAGTCGGCCGTTGTCGCTGGGCATGGTTGGCAACACTCGCGCTGCCCACAACGTGAGTGTTCACCTGTGTTATCAATCGGTGTAAATTTGCGTCGGGTCAGTTTGCAGCTGTTGTCGGCTACCAATCACGCCCTTACCAAGCCATCTGATAAAGGCGGCTGTGTTGGAGAACTTGGGACGCGTTTGGTAGCCTGAATCACCCCGGACAGGCCCGCTGGAGAAGAAACAGGCTGATTGGTTGCCTGCAGCACCCCCATGTTGTGTCTTGCGCGTCTTAAAGTAGGCTAGGCCCAGTGACAACGCTCGATTCAGCCGTTTTCCTGGGGCCTAGCTCGGGCCAGCGAAAATGAGCCGACGTTGTGCACTGGTGCGAGACGGGGAGGGAGACGTCATGTTGTTTCCAGGACAACTGCCTTAAATGCCCTCACCGCCCACTCTTATCGCTCACTCTCCACTCTACGCTGCGTTCACTCTCCCCCACTCGTCGGGTCCGTTTCCGGCGACGAATCGGTCGCACACCATCATCGTTGACGGTGAAGGGCTTAGAGGGAGACTCCGGCATCGAGTCTATCGCTCACCATCGGCGGTGGCTATCTTAGTATGAGACTTCGGCGACGAATCTGAACCATGGTCGTAAACTCTTCCCCTTTTCCCCCAAGCCATCTAGACGGTAGATCTACATGTAGAAGGTCATGGTTTGGGTTCTAGAGGACATGCGTTGTAGATCTGCACGGATATCTCCTGGTTTATTTTTTTTTATTTGGCGGTTTACTATTGCAACATTATCATGATGAGTTCGTGTGATTTGTTCTTTCTTTCTTCGGTAGTATGCACCATTGATTTGTGTATCAAGTAAGGTAGATCTAACAACGGTTCGTGGATGAACATTTGCCGATGATTAGACTGACCAAGTGCACTTTCGGGATGGAGTTATTAAACCAAGTGGTGTGTTCATTGCTTGAGCATTCGACCAAGTTCGCTCACTCTATCTCTGAAAATGCAGCGTGTCAAGTGCCACATGCAGTAAGAATCTGAATCTACAAAAAGACTCTATATGAGCCAATGTTTACACCTTTACAAACTCCAATGATTATGATAGTTCCACATGCAACAAGTTTCTGTAGATGTGTTTTAGTAGCTAGTATTTTTTCCAAAGAGGAAATTTGTGCAGGATCCTTGGTACTAAGGAATCATCTATGGAGACATGTTTGATTGTTGTGATCTTATGTCCGTGCTATATTTGCTACGCCGATGATTACAATTGTCACACAATGTAAGTTCAGGGATGTCTGATCGAACCTTTTTATATGTACAAACCCTATATTTGTGTATCTCATTTGGTTCGCTCACGCCATCCCTAAAGGTGACATGCATTTTCCACATTATGTGTGCAACATTGGCAAATACAGGGCAACAAATTTCCAACTCATTGGTTTTCTCTGTGTTCATTGCTTTGCCTTGTGTTGATTTCTTTGCTTTTTGTAGATTGTTTTACTTTGTGTTTATTGCTTATCTTTGCGAGTCACCGCATGCTGTCAAGACCGGTGGCCGGGGAAAGGAGCCTGTCGATGGCTCGAACAAGAGGGCAAACAAATCAGGAATGCCTCCCAATGTTGGCACCTGGATGAGGTAGTGACCCCTACACAGTTCTGCAAGGTGATGATAGCACCTGCACTAGGATTGTTTCCTATCCTAGAGGCATTCAACCAATATTTGGACAGCGTCCCTAACACGATCACTCTGAAGTTGACGACTGACTACCAATGGGACATCACGATCTGAGATGTCAATGGCAAAGCTTCCTTCGATCAAGGTTGGGCACCTTTTGCAGTAGCTCATGACCTGAAGATCGGTTACTTGTTGACCTTCAAGAAGATCTACCCAAAGATTTGAAAGGTGGTTATCTATGACTACACTCAAGCTGAGGTTTGCAAGAGGTGCCTTGAGAACCCTGAAGCTTTCAGGAGGATCGTGGAGTAGCAATGACTTCTGTCTAGATAAAGTAGTTCTGATTTGTGCTTGTGGTCGTGAACTAGTACTTTTTCATGCCCTGTCGTGAACTATCTCGTTGATCCCCATTTGTGTTTGTGTCAGGGCTGGCTCTATATTTTTCGGGGCCCTTGGGCGAAGTCGAAAAAAGGGCCCCTAATGACAGTATATATGTACGTATAACTAGATATATAGACTATATATGTGCCAATTTCACTAGCAAAATATTTAAAAGCATATAACCACACGTTCATAGTCGAGATGTCTATAAATAATTGTCAAACACTAAAGCATTGTGATATTTAGATAGAAAAAATAAAAATGGTAAGAAAACATAACAAGTATTCCATGCTAGAGAATACCTAAAAACAGCCTCCAATGAGATCATCAACGATTAAGCTTCAGTGCTTCGAAGAAAGCTTCTTCGTGTATTTCTAGATGAAAAATCATCGAGGACACTATCAAAATTAATGTTGTCCAATATATCTTTCTCAATACAACATGTAGCCAAGCCATTTAATCTGTCTTGTAACATAGTTGACCTCAAACAGTTCTTTAGTAGCTTTATTTTAGATAAACTTCTTTCAGCTGAGGCCACAGTCACAGGTGAAGTCAAAAGGATCCAATAGGCAACTAAGACATTTGGATAGCAATCTACGGCTGTAATGAATTGAAGAATCTCATGTGCTGACATCAAATTATTTGGCAAAGTTACTTGCAACACCTTTAACTCAGAGAAAAAAATCATCAAGATCGACATCACATAAATCCTTATGAGTAGAAGTTTCTGTAAAAATAGTGCAAGATTTTCGTAGATTACTATTGACATGGGTATACCCTATAGGTACTCGAGCTTGGTATATACGGTCCAAATATGTACAGGCCCACGGTGTCGCCAAGGCCCAGATGAAATGACTCGAGTAACCTACGTACTCTCGATTTCTTGAAGAACAAGAAAAAGCTAAAGATAGAAATTTTGAAGGGGAAAACCCTAACTTGTAACCGACTCGACCTGCTACCTGAGACCTAGCCTATCTATATAAAGGCTAGGAGGGGGCGGCGAGGAGGACACACGCAACCCTAGTTTCCACAACCCTCACCAGATTGCATCTGCGCACCATTGTAATTTTCGAATCCTTCGATAATTCCACGAGCAGACAAGCAGGAGTAGGGACCTCTACGAGGCCTGAACCTGGGTAAATCTTTGTCCCCTGTGTGCTTGTTTGCTAGCCGATAGATGTCTCTAGCGCTCCCTCCTTCTCCAAAACCCAAATCCATAATAATGGGCATTGATGAGTTAAACCCTCTTCAATTGGCGTCGTCTGTGGGAATTGGGAGTGCTGATGTTGCGGCTTTTTCGGCCCCATCAACTGCGATCTACAACTCCGCAACAGCGGAGATTCGCCAGCTCTTCGGCGCCTGCGACTTCACCGTCCACACGCCAGCCACCCGCCCGGCCTTCGAGTCCGTGGGTGACGGAATCAGCCTGGCAATCGGAAGCTTCCGCTTCCAAGTTGGTCAGATGGGCACGCTTCGCATGCCTGATCAGCTGACAGCACCGGTGATTGCCCCAGCGTCATGGTTCCCTCCATCAATCGACACCCTCAGCGAGCTCAACGCCCCGATAGCAGTCGAAAATACGGTCAGCGACAGCAGTCGCGACTCCGATCTGAGCGATCTTGCCACTGAAGACGGAAGCTATGGTTCCGGGTCGGAAAGTTGTGGAAGCAACAGCTTCCCCAATCACTTCATGTGCGCCGTCATCAACGCAGGCGACACCTCCGCCAATCGCGGCAACGGTGGCAACACTGGTAATGGCACCGATCCACCCAACGCCGACAACGGTGGCAACGGTGGCAACGGCGGTAACGGCGGCAATCGCGCTCCCGTCAACAACGGAGGGGCAGTCGAACCTCCCAGCATAATCAATGAGAAAACCGGCGAACGCATTGTAATCAAGCTCAACGAGCAAGAGTGGGATCGCTACCGCGAGGCCTTACAGGGTACACCTCTACCCTTTGGGTCACTGCAGGAACTGCTGATGGGCTATCACTGGCTCCTGAAAGAAGAATTCAAGCGCCAACTGCAAACAATCGCGCAACTTGAGGCGCGTAAAAAGGCAGCAGACGAATCGAGCCTTCGTCGCGCTGGGCTCTCCTCCTACGGAGGATCCTCCTCAAGAGGCAACGAGTACCTCGCCAAGAAGAGGCAATCGCGGATGGCTCATCTTACTGAACAAGAGCGCATAGAAGCCACCAAAGTCCTCGACTTCGGCTCTATGACAGTCGACACGAGGGGCAACATGGTCCCCAGGACGCCGCAGGCTGCGGTGACAGCAGCCACCATGTACCTCCTCAATAACCAGCCGCCAGCTGGAGATCCCCGAACTGCCATGCACCGATCTACGATCGCAGGTTTGGGATTAATCGAGGCCGCCCTCGACAAGGAGACCACACCAGATCCAAAAAAGGGCAAAGCGCTAGCAAAGCACCACTCCTCGCCCTCATCCAGTGATGACAGTCACGACCTGTCTCGGCGCCGCCGCTCACGGCGACATGACCGTGACTACGATGCACGCGACGACCTCACGAAGCGCAAGATCGACAAATCAAGGGCACGACATGCTCGGTCGACTGACACGGAAGAAGAAGATGGGGAGCTCTGCGGTGCAAGATGCTTCAGCAGATAAATTAGGCAAAAGTGAATGCCTAAAGGGTTTAAACTCCCATCGGAGAACCCGAAATTTGACGGTCTACAGGACCCCAAGATCTAGCTGGAGGACCACATCTCCTCCGTTAGACTCCATGGAGGCAGTCAAAGCACTGCCATGCAATGCTTGCAGCTACAGCTGCTGGGCGCCGCTCGGGCATGGCTGAACAACCTCCCACGCGAATCCATTCGTAGTTGGGATGAGCTGGTTTACAGCTTCGTGCACAACTTTAAGGGCACGTACAAATGGCCTGCATCAATCGAAGAGCTGAGATGCTGCCAGCAAAGATCTGGCGAATCGTTACGCTCCTACATCCAAAGGTGGTCCATCATCAAGAACTCCGTGGAAAACATCTCGGAAGACCACGCGATTGATGCATTCAACGGTGGTGTCCGCCGCCTAGAACTCAGGGAGGAGTTGGGTCGCTCAAAGCCCTAGACCATCGACCACCTGATGGAGATTGCGAATCGGTGGGCCGATGGAGAAGATTCGGTGAAGAACCGCGCTCACTCCGACGAGGAGGAAGAACTCGAACGCAGACGCGATCGCCGAGGCAAACGCCGCATGCGCATCTACGATGATCGTGACGATGTCAACATGGTCGCGGCCGGCTACGCCGATAGACGCGACGATAACCGCAACAGCGGATACCGAAGCGGCGGATACCGCGACTTCGGGAAAACCACGCAAGTATGGCAACGCCGCACTCGCGATGAGGCACCCGTGACCTCCATCGAGGACAAACTGTCCGGGCCATGCACGGTACACTTCTACATCGACAAGCATGATGGCAAGAGAAAGTCCAGCCACCTCCTCAAAGGCTGCCGCGAGTTCCTCAAGCTACATGAGGGATTGGTTCGGATGAACCGCAATGCAGTCGAAAGAGGCTACGGAGCCGCTCCAGGCGCCGTGGCACATGGCGCACCACCACCTAGGCCACCCCCGAACGGAGCCGCACCGGACCAGCACCATGGAGGAGAACCGTACCCATGGGCCATGGGTATCATGATGATCCAAAAAGGACGCCCCTCCAACTGGGTGCAGAAGGCCATCACTCACCAAGTCAACTTGGCCACGCACTCGCCACCATCCACCACTGAGTACCTCAGTGGAACCGAGTCGTGCATCACCTTCGACAAACGCGACCACCCGCCTTAGATACCTCGTCCAGGTCATTGATACATTGCAAATGTATCTATAATTTTTGATGTTCCATGCTTAGTTTTATCCACTTTCTTATGTTTTGTTCCAACTTTGGAGTACTTTTATTATGATTTCTTGGACTAACCTATTAACAAGAGCCATAATGCCAGCTGCCTGTTTTCTGTTGTTTTTGGTTCCAGGAAAGTCAGAAAATGAATATTCTCGGAATTGGACAGGACAAAAGCCAAAGTGCCTATTTTTCCGGAAGGGATCAAGTGCCAGAATATGAGACGGAGAAGGGCTGGGGGCCGGCCACACCACCTGGTCGTGTGGCCAGACCTGGCCCGCACCAGGGGGTGGTCTGGCCGACCCCAGCACCCCCTCGGCCTCTCCTTCTGCCTATAAGTTGCCATCGGGACGAAAACCCTAAGTACCCGATCAAAAATCCACGAAAGAGTCTGTAGCCGCCGTCGTCTCTGTCCCTAGATCGGGGGGGGATCTGAAGCTCTTCCCGGCAGCCTGCCAAAGAGGGGAATTCACCCTGGAGGCCTTCTTCATCACCATGCAAGCCTCCGGTGTGATGCGTGAGTAGTTCATCCTTGGACTACGGATCCATGTAGTAGCTAGATGGCTGGTTTCTCCTCCTTTGTGCTTTCATATTTAGATCTTGTGAGCTCCGTTCATGATCAAGATCATCTATTTGTAATCCATACACGTTGTGTGTGCGGGGATCCGATGGATATTGAGATGCTATTTCAGATTGATTATTGATTCTATCATGTCCTTGTTATTTGTGATCTTGCATGCTTTCCGTTGTTAGTAGCTATCTTGGCCGAGTAGATGCTAGCAACTCCAAGAGTTAGTATTTATGCTCGATAGTGGGTTCATGCCTCTGGTAATCTGGGGAAGTGACAGAAATCTCTAAGGTACTAGATGTGTTGTTGCTACTAGGGAGAAAACAACGATCCTTTGTTCATAGAACAATTGTATTGTTTACTTTACACGTAGTTCGTAAAGCAATAATCTGTTGCTTGCAACTTAATACTGGAGGGGGTTCGGATGATAACCTGAAGGTGGATTATTAGTCATAGATGCAGTTGGATGGCGGTCTATGTATGATGTTGTAATGCCCAATCAAGTCTCAGAGGAGTCAAGATGATTAGTATATGCATGTATTGCTTTCTCGGTGTTTGTCAATTGCCCCGCTGTAATTTGTTCACCCAGCATGTTATCTATCTAAGGAGAGCCACCTCTAGTGAACTATGGATCCCGGTCCTTTTACTTTACATACAATCTACAACTGTTTACTGCTTTGTGTTTACTTTCTGCAAACTTTTACTTCTTTCCATTCGATACGTTTAATCCTTTGTTTTCCGCAAAACACGGTGAGATTGACAACCTCATCGCAAGTTGGGGACAAAGTTCTGTGGTTGTGTTGTGCAGGTCTCCACGTTGCTACTAGCACCGGTAGTGCGCCCTGCCAAAGCTCAGCTAGTAACACCTTTGAGGTGTTTCCTTGCTCCTACTGGTTCGATTAAACCTTGGTTTCATAACTGAGGGAAACTTGTTGCTGTGCTCATCATACCTTCCTCTTGGGGTTCCCAACGAGCTCTACATCAGCACCGCGCACCAAGCACTTTTCTAGGCGCCGTGCATTGAGCCATCAAGTGATTTTCTGGTGCCGTTGCCGGGGAGTCAAGGACATCTTCACAAGGGGAGTCCCTCATAACCAATCTCTTTACTTTGTTGTTTTTGTTTTGCTTAGTTTATTTTTGCTTTGTTTGCTTGTTTTGTTCTTCAAAAAACACAAAAAAAATAGTTTTACAAGTTTGCTTTCTTATTTGAAAACCCAAAAAAATGACTACTCTTGAAAACACTAAGTTGTGTGACTTCACTAGCACCAACAACAATGATTTTATGAGCACACCTATTACTCCACTTGTGGCTGAAAATACTTTCTTTGAGATAAAACCTGCTTTACTCAATCTTGTTATGACAGAACAATTTTCTGGTATTGGTAATGAAGATGTTGCTTCCCATCTAAATAACTTTGTTGAACTTTGTGAGATGCAAAAGCATAGGGATATAGATGGTGATATTATTAAGCTGAAATTGTTTCCTTTCTCTTTGAGAGGAAAAGCTAAAGAATGGTTGAATTCCTTAACTAGGAATAGTATTGATTCTTGGACTAAGTGCAATGATGCTTTTATTGGAAAATACTATCCTCCTGCTAAGATTATATCCATGAGAAGTGAAATAATGAAGTTTAAACAACTTGATAATGAGCATGTTGCTCAAGCTTGGGAAAGAATGAAATCTTTGGTAAATAATTGTCCCACTCATGGACTGACTGCTTGGATGATCATCCAAACCTTTTATGCAGGATTGAACTATTCTTCAAGGAACCTATTGGATTCAGCTGCTAGAGGTACCTTTATGACCATCACTTTGGGTGCTGCAACAAAACTTTTGGACAATATGATGGTTAATTATTCTGAATGGCATACTGAGAGAGCTCCACAAGGTAAGAAGGTAAATTTTGTTGAGGAAACTTCTTCCTTGAGTGATAAAATTGATATTATTATGTCTATGCTTGTTAATGGGAAAGCCCATATTGATCCAAACAATGTTCCTTTAGCCTCTTTGGTTCCCCAAGAAGAGCAAGTTGATGTGAACTTCATAAGAAATAACAACTTTGGCAACAATGCTTATGGTAATAATGCTTATAGGAACAATTTTGGTAACAACAATTATAAGCCATATCCTCCCAACAATGGTTATGCTTATGGAAATTCTTACAACAATAATAAGAGTGCTCCCTCTAAACTTGAAGTTATGCTTAAAGAGTTTATTAGTAAACAAACTGCTTTCAATAAAACTATTGAGGAAAAACTCTCTAATGCTGAAAGAAATATAGCATCTTTGGCTGAAGCTCAATCTTCTTTGAATAAAATGGCTGCTAAACCTGAAACTAATGAGAATCCCTTTGCAGCTACTAATGCAATACAAGTAAGAATTGATGAAAATGTTAGACTATTAGCTGAATTACATGCTAAGTGGGAAAGAGAAGATGAAATTGCTAGAAACATTAGTGTTTCTACTATTACCACCACTAGTGTTGAGGCTAATAATAGTTCTACTACTTTAGGTGATAAAGTTGATTTTGATCTTGATGGTTGCAATATCTCTGAAGTTATTAAGTTCCTACAAAAGCTTGCTAAAAGTCCTAATGCTAGTGCTATGAACATGGCTTTTATAAAACACATTACTGATGCTCTCATAAAGATTAAAGAAGAAAAGATGAAACATAAAGCTTCTATTCCTATAAAGCAAGAAGATGGTTGGGAACCCATCATTAATATGAAAGTGAATGACTTTGATTTCAAAGCTTTGTGTGATCTTGATAGTAGTGTTTCTATTATGCCTAGAAGGATTTATGATATGCTTGATTTGCCTCCTCTTGAAGATTGTTATTTAAATGTCCCACTTGATGCTAATGCTAAAAAGAAACTTATGGAGAGTCTTAATGTTCTTATTATGGTTAATGATTCCTATGTCCCCGTTGATTTCTATCTTTTGGATGTTGAATACAATGCTTCTTGTCCTATTACTTTGGGAAGACCTTTTCTTAGAACTATTGGTGCCATCATTGATATGAAAGAAGGCACCATTAAATATCAACTCCCACTCAAAAAAGGTATAGAACACTTCCCTAAAAATATAGAAAAGATTTCTTTTGCTTCTCCTATGAAAACAAAATTTGGCCTTAATGCTTCTTCATTTGAGAACACTTGATTCTTTCTTTGGTTCTTATGCCTAACTTAAAGGCGTTAAAGAAAAGTACTTCTTGGGAGATAACCCAAGAGTTTAGTTGAGTCTTGGAAGTTATTACCTCTGTAATAACCTCTCCTTATCCTTTTTATTTGCTTTTTGTGCTAAGAATAACCTCTAATGAGAGTGAAGTGATGATTGGGAAAGTTTCTGTCCCGAAACAGATTTCTGTATGTCGCATTGAGCTGTAATTTTTTGTGCTTCTGCCCCAGGTTTTTTCTAACTTCCGTTAGTTCAATAATTTTTTATTTGAGCAACAGAAGGTCTTCAAAAAAATTCATCTTTACCTGCTGGTCTGTTTTGACAGATTTCTGCAATTTTCTGCATTTGCTTCTTGTTAGTTCCTTCTTGAGTTCCTTTGGGGAATTGAGCTTTTTGAGGGAAGTGCTACAGTAGCTAGTGTTTTAATGGAAGTTTATTTGGTGTTATAACTGAACCTTGAGACTTATTTATTTTAAGTGCACTAATGTTGCTAATGAGATTGTGTGAAGTTTTGTATGAAGGAAAATTTTCAGGTGTATGGAAGGAATGAGTAAAGAGATGAAGGATGGACTAAAGCTCAAGCTTGGGGATGCCACGCGTGTCACCCCAAGAAACATCCAAGAAGTACAAGCGTCAAAGCTTGGGGATGCCCAAGGCATCCCCTTCTTCATCAATAAAAATTCCAGGTTTCTTCCAAACGCTTCATTTTTATTGTTTCGTGCACAGTTGTGTTTCTCTTGGAGCATCTTGTTTTTGTTTTTGTTTTGGTTTTTAGTTTTCTTAGTTTTCTGAATATGTTGGTTGGACCCCCTCTTTCATACACTTGGTTTGCATATAGTTTGGTTTGGTTTGGAAAAGAGTAGGAAAGTTCATGCTTTTGTGGTAAAAAGAGCTCGTTTTTTGACTGTGGCCTATGCTTTGTCATGCCATGCTTGATATTATTTTGGCTTTATGCTTAGTATTCTTTGCTGTAGCATGACTTGTTATAAACAATCGAGATTGCTTAATGTGCCTTGGATGAATCATGCGTTGTTTTAGCATATTAAAGCATAGTATATTGGTATTCTCCTTTGATGCTTTATTTGGGTTGACTTGGCGCATGCTCACACCATATTATGACTATCTCAAGTCACCATAGCCTTTATGATCCTTTAGTTTTCAACTTGTAGTATCACTTTATGCTTAGATCAATGATGTTTTGTCGCTCTGCATGATTATGGCCATTATTGCTCACCAAACCTACCTACTAGCTTAAGCTATTCCAAGTATATTCATGCTTTTGTTTACCTTTCACTTGTTATGAGAAAACTAGTGATTAAAGCTCTCACGAACTTGATGGCACACTTTACTTTACTTGCCCTTAATAAACTTGAACCATTGTGTCGTCTATGTTGTATATGCTTGAACTTATTTGTTGGAAATTAGCAGAACCATGCTTTCATGGGGAACGCTTTCAACATTGCACTTGGTACTTGTACCTAGTTGATATCATGCTCTTTTGTATATGGATGTCGTCGGTGTGAAATGAAAGGGGAGCTTGTAAGTCCATGGAGTTATGTATATGTGTTAGAGAAATGCCTGGGCCGCTGGTCTAATCCATGCTGACATGGTGGAAACCTGCAGCGTAACCATAATGAGCTGTCTATGAAGCATTCTTCTTATAAAAAAAGAGTCCTATACTGAGAAAAAAAGAGAAAAGAGAAAAAAAGAGATACTATGAAAAGAGGAAAGAGAGAAAAAAACACCATATTCCCATGGTAAATAAGAACAATGCTGAGATGCTTGTTGTCTGCTTGCCTTGTCATTTTGATATGGGGATTCTTCCGTATCATCGGGCAAGGGGTACCCCGTTGGCGGTTCTCAATTATACACATGTACTTACGATGACAAGAACTTACCGGTGACTAAACTTGAGTAGCATGAGGAGCGGCCCTCGTATACAAGGGACATGAGATTTCTGACTTATACTTCGTCAAGCATATACACCATAGTTTGTTCACTTTAACCTTAATCACTTCAAGATGCTTATGATAGGGGTAATGACAGCTGAAAGCTATAAGTACCATAATTTTTGGAAGCTCTTTATGAGACTTGAATCCTTACTTCCTTTTACAAAAGGCCTTTCTTCCACCATTATATTGAGTCTCCACCTTCTATCTTTGTGCACTACTTTGAGAGCATAGTGGCCATTCTTAGTTCTATGTGCATTGTCCCAAGACTAGTTGATTGATGCATAACTTGTTATTGCTTGTTTGAAACTATTGTATCTAGTCACTCTTATGAACTTTGAAGGTGTCCTATGCATTTATATTTGCTACTCTATTGAGGGACAAGCTGAATATTTTTATGCTATGTTTTCTTTATGTGAAACAAACAAACGTCTTGCAAAGCATTGTTATTCATGAATCTTTTGTTTGTGCCTTTTCATGTTGCATCATAGTTTCTTTGCTTATTCCTAGAACTTTGTCTTACATGTTATGATTGAAGTACTATGATCCCAGCTTTGAGTGTTTTGCAAATACTTTGATCAAGCCTTTGATGGTGCATGTCACCTCAAAAATTCTTTCTTTTTTATCACTTACCTACTCGAGGACGAGCATGAGTTAAGCTTGGGGATGTTGATACATTCCAAATGTATCTATAATTTTTGAGGTTCCATGCTTAGTTTTATCCACTTTCTTGTGTTTTGTTCCAACTTTGGAGTACTTTTATTATGATTTCTTGGACTAACCTATTAACAAGAGCCACAGTGCCAGCTGCCTGTTTTCTGTTGTTTTTGGTTCCAGGAAAGTCAGAAAATGAATATTCTCGAAATTGGACGGGACAAAAGCCAAAGTGCCTATTTTTCCGGAAGGGATCAAGTGCCAGAATATGAGACGGAGAAGGGCTGGGGGCGGCCACACCACCTGGTTGCGCGGCCAGGCCTGGCCCGTGCCAGGGGGTGGTCTGGCCGACCCCAACACCCCCTCGGCCTCTCCTTCCTCCTATAAGTTGCCCTCAGGACAAAAACCCTAAGTACCCGATCAAAAATCCACGAAAGAGTCTGTAGCCGCTGTCGTCTCTGTCCCTAGATCGGGGGATCTGAAGCTCTTCCTGGCACCCTGCCGGAGAGGGGAATTCACCCTGGAGGCCTTCTTCATCACCATGCAAGCCTCCGGTGTGATGCGTGAGTAGTTCATCCTTGGACTACAGATCCATGTAGTAGCTAGATGGTTGGTTTCTCCTCCTTTGTGCTTTCATGTTTAGATCTTGTGAGCTCTGTTCATGATCAAGATCATCTATTTGTAATCCACACATGTTGTGTTTGCGGGGATCCGATGGATATTGAGATGCTATTTCGGATTGATTATTGATTCTATCATGTCTTTGTTATTTGTGATCTTGCATGCTTTCCGTTGTTAATAGCTATCTTGGCCAAGTAGATGCTAGCAACTCCATGAGTTAGTATTTATGCTTGATAGTGGGTTCATGCCTCTGGTAATCTGGGGAAGTGACAGAAATCTCTAAGGTACTAGATGTGCTGTTGCTACTAGGGAGAAAACGACGATCCTTTGTTCATAGACCAATTGTATTGTTTACTTTACACGCAGTTCGTAAAGCAATAATCTGTTGCTTGCAACTTAATACTGGAGGGGATTCGGATGATAACCTGAAGGTGGATTATTAGTCATAGATGCAGTTGGATGGCAGTCTATGTATTATGTTGTAATGCCCAATCAAGTCTCAGAGGAGTCAAGATGATTAGTATATGCATGTATTGCTTTCTCGGTGTTTGTCAATTGCCCCGCTGTAATTTGTTCACCCAGCATGTTATCTATCTAAGGAGAGCCACCTCTAGTGAACTATGGATCCCGGTCTTTTTACTTTACATACAATCTACAACTGTTTACTGCTTTGTGTTTACTTTCTGCAAACTTTTACTTCTTTCCATTCGATACGTTTAATCCTTTGTTTTCCGCAAAACACAGTGAGATTGATAACCTCATCGCAAGTTGGGGACAAAGTTCTGTGGTTGTGTTGTGCAGGTCTCCACGTTGCTACTAGCACCGGTAGTGCGCCCTGCCAAAGCTCAGCTAGTAACACCTTTGAGGTGTTTCCTTGCTCCTACTGGTTCGATTAAACCTTGGTTTCATAACTGAGGGAAACTTGCTGCTATGCTCATCATACCTTCCTATTGGGGTTCCCAACGAGCTCTACATCAACACCGCGCACCGAGCACTTTTCTGGGCGCCGTGCATTGAGCCATCAGTCATTTCCCCCTCGTACTCGAGGCGCAAATTGGAGGCTTCGACATGAGTCACGTCTTCATGGATGGCGGAAGCGGCATCAACCTCATATTCGCGAGTACCTTGCGAGCGATGAGGATCCCTCTAACCTGCCTGGAGGCATCGGACACAACGTTCCACGACATCATCCCAGGGAAAGGCGTATACCCCCTGGGCAAAATCAACCTCGACGTCATCTTCGGCACGCTGAAGATCTTCCGGCGCGAACTCATCGACTTTGAGGTCGTCGACTGGCCCTCACAATACCACTGCATCCTCGGGCGCGTCGCGTTCGCCAGGTTCATGGCAGTAGCCCACTACACCTAGCTACAGATGAAAATGCCAGGGCCCAACGGCGTCATAATGATCAACGGGAGCTTTGAGCGATCTGACAGTTGCGACAGGGAATTCAACAGAATCTCCCAGTCCTTCGGCATGCAGGAGGAACTCGCAAGATTGAAAGAGACCACAGACAACAGTCTGCCTCCCCTGAGTAGGCCAAGCTCACCTGATCTCTCTTTCGACTCATCGGTGCACACAAAGAAAGTGCAGGTCCACCCATCGGATCCCGCCAAAACGGCCCTCATCGCCAACAACTTGAGTCCCGCATAGGAACTCGCGCTCGTCGAATTCCTCCGTGAGCACTGGGAAATTTTTGCCTGGTGTCCTGCGGACATGCCAGGAGTTTCCAGGGAATTCGCCGAGCACGCACTCAACGTCAACCTTGACGCAAGGCCAGTCAAGCAGACAATCAGGCGACTGTCTGAGCCACGGGCGCAGGCAGTTGGAATGGAGATCAACAAACTCCTCGAGGCCAAGTTTATACGCGAGATCAAGGAAAGCACCTGGCTCGCCAACACGGTGCTAGTACCAAAAAAGGACACGGATATCCTACGGATGTGCGTGGACTTCACTTCTTTAAACAAGCACTTCCCAAAAGATCACTTCCCGCTGCCACGGATCGACCAGATCATCGACTCCACCGCGGGATGCGAGCGCCTCTGCTTCCTCGACGCCTACTCAGGCTATAATTAAATTCGAATGAAGGAGGAAGATCAAGAGAAAACAACATTTACAATGCCCTTTGGTGTGTTCTGCTACAACACAATGCCCTTCGGGCTAAAAAAACGCGGGAGCCACGTACCAGCGGTGCATGCAGGCTTGCCTCAAGGAACAATTGGGTCGCAACATCCAAGTCTATGTCGACGACATAGTAATCAAGACCAAGGAGGAAGCCTCTCTAATCGACGATTTGCGCGAAACCTTCGCCAATCTCGATCGCTATCGGATTAAGCTCAATCCGGACAAATGCGCCTTCGGCGTACCATCTGGGCAGCTACTCGTGTATCTCATCTCCACGAGGGGGATCGAGGCAAACCCGAAAAAGATAAAAGCCATACTGGCCATGGAGAAGCCGAAGAACATAAGAGGCGTCCAGCAACTGGCTGGACGAATCGCGGCCCTCAGTCGATTTATCAGTCGGATGGGTGAAAAGGCACTGCCCTTCTACCAGCTCCTCCGCAAAGATGAAAAGTCCGAGTGGACCAATGAAGCGCAAGACGCATTCGAAGATCTCAAGCGCCTGCTATCCACTTCGCCAGTACTGGTGACTCCACGAGAAAGGGAACCACTATTGCTGTACATCTCCACCACCAACCAGGTGGTCAGCACAGTGCTCGTCGTCGAGCGGGCTGAGGAAAACAAGGTCCACGACGTACAACGCCCGGTATACTACCTCAGCGAGGTCCTCACGCCAACAAAACAGCGGTACCCGCACTACCAGAAGCTGGCGTACGATGTCTTTATGACCGCCCGGCGACTGCGCCACTACTTCCAAGAGCACCAATCGTGGTAGTCAGCGACGCCCCGTTGGGACATATCCTCAATAACCCCGACGCCACGGGGCGAGTCGCGCTTTGGGGAATAGAACTGTCTCCATGAGACATCACATACGAAAAGCGCAATGCAATCAAGTCGCAAGTTCTCCCTGACTTCCTCGTGCACTGGATGGAGAACCAACTCCCGGACAAGCCAGATATGTCCTACCTCTGGACAATGCACTTCGATGGGTCCAAGAGGAAAGACGGAGCATGCATGTGTCATACTGACATCACCTCAAGGGGACAAGCTGAAGTATATCCTGCGAATGCAGTTCACAACCTCAAACAATGAGGCTGAATACGAGGCCCTGTTGCACGGGATGAGGATGGCAAAAGCTTGCGGCGCAAGAGGCTCATCATATATGGTGACTCCAAGTTGGTCGTCAACCAAACAATGCATGAATGTGACGCACTGAACGACAACATGATCGTGTACCGCGACCTCTACGATACACTCGAGGGAGACTTCGATGGTTGCGAGCTGTGACACGTAGGTCGTGAAAGTAATGAAGAGGCGGACGCACTCGCTAACATAGGCTCTACCTGCGCCCCCATACCACCTGGGGTATTTCTCGAGCACATATGCAAATGCTCCATCAAGCCAAAGGCCGTAGAGAAGAAAACAAGCGCAACAACGGACTCGGGGGCTGCGCCACCCAATGAGCCAATGGCACTCGATGACGTGGAGCTGGACAAAGGACTCGAAGGACCAATGAGCTTCATGATGATAGAGCAATCCTGGACGCAACCGTACATTACATACCTCCTCAGCAAGAAACTACCGGACGATCCGACAGATGCACGACACATCGCGCGGTGATCCAAGGCATTCGCCGTTATCAACGGCGAACTGTACAAGCGCAGCATCACAGGGGTACTCCAGCGATGCGTCTCCCTGGCTGATGGAAAGGCAGTTCTCCTTGATATCCATGAAGGGACCTGTGGGCACCATGCCGATAGTCGCGCCCTCGTTGCCAAAGCTCTGCGAGCTGGATTCTACTGGCCTACGGCCATGCGCGACACGAAGGACATCGTCCAAAAATGCAACGCTTGCCAGCGATTCGCGAACAAGCCGCACGCACCAGGCGCAGAGTTACGCCCAATTCCATTGGCCTGGCCCTTCGCACAATGGGGGCTCGACATGGTCGGAAAGCTACCAAGGTCCTCACGAGGAGGCTACGTCTACCTCTTAGTCGCAATCGACAAATTCACCAAGTGGATTGAGGCCATGCCAGTAACCAACCAATCAGCGCACAACGCAGTCAAGTTCTTCGAGTCCATCGTCTACCGCTTCGGAGTGCCGCACAACATCATCACCGACAACGGGACGAACTTCACATCCAAGGAGTTCCAAGAATTCTGCGAGAACCTGTGAATCAACATCAGCTACGCCTTAGTGGCACATCCACAGACTAACGGTCAAGTGGAAAAAAGCAAACAGGCTCGTCTGCAGCGGCATCAAGAAGCGACTCCTTCGACCACTCGAACAAGCCGCGGGTTGCTGGCTGGATGAACTGCAATCCGTACTCTGGATCCTATGTACAACTCCAAACAGCGCCACCGGCTACACGCCATTCTTTATGGTGCACGGAGCAGAGGCAGTGCTACCCGCCGAGGTACGATACAAGGCGCCACACGTGGTCGCCTACAACGAGCAGGAGTCATCCCTCGCACTCGAGGACTCCGTCGACCTCCTTGACGAAGCAAGAGAAATCGCCGTAGAAAGATCCACGATCTACCAGTAGAACCTGCACAATTACCACAGTAGGAGGCTTCGCCCCAGATCCTTCGTCGAAGGTGACTTGGTCCTGCGACTGAAGCAGCAGGGGCATCTCAAGCTCGAGTCCCCCTGGGAAGGACCGTACGTGATTATAGAAGTAATCCCAGGTGGCGCATATCGCCTTCAAGATTTAGAGACAGGAGTCGCATACTCCAACCCTTGGAACGTGGCACAACTGCGACGCTTCTACCCCTAGTCGTTTTTTACTTTTTCATCGCAAATAAGGCTACTCAGCCAAGGCTACTTAGCCGCACATTGTACCTCGCACTGTTCTTCGAATAAATAAAAGCTAAGTGCCCCAAAACTCTGTGTTCTCCTTTACTTTCCCAATTTATATACTCGGGGGCTGCGCCACCCTGTACACACCTGTTCTCCGAACCAAAACGCGATACCCTGAGTAGCTGGTACATCAGTCGAAACCCTTAACACAACATCAACCCAGCTGCCATGCACCTGACAGGTTGACAAGGGACTAAGATACAAACATGACCAGGCTAACGAAAAGGACTCGCATAGTGCCACGCACTTCATACTGGAAAAGCTCTTTATACGCATTCAACAAGTAAATTATCTACACCATTTATACGAACTTTACAACACAAGTACATTTGTGTGCAAGATACAAACTAAGCAACTACTGCAGCAGAAGAACGTTGGTTTGCTCCTCGAAGAAGTCGACGATCTCTTCTGCTGGGCGGTCCACCGCCTGATAGTGCGGCACCATATTCCAAGCAGAACCTGCTGGCTGTGCTGGCGGCCCAGACGCAATGGCGACAACATCTACGTCAGGCCTGTGCAATCGCACCATGGAGAGAGCAGCCTTGGCACCAGCCACCAACTGTTGCCTCACGCACTCGCGAACCGTGGACAAATCTTGAAATTTGGCAAGGAGAGCCAGCAGGCTTGATGGAGTGTCATCCAGCGGGAACATCGCCCGATAAATATTCTTCAAGCACGACTGCGACTTCTTCAGAAAGAGCAGCACCCGTGATGCACGATCCTGCAGGGTCGCCAGCGCAGTCGCGCGATCATGATCTACCCAGAAGTATCCACTCTCTTGAAGTTGCTCCTGGGTGAGATCATGTAGGCGAATGGAAATTCTATCCTTCTCCTCCTGTGGATGGCGCGCGCTAACAACTACACGAAGCAGCACCAATAGCATGAGTACAACGTACCACTGCCGGTGACTACAAAGGAAAAGATGAGAGTAAGCAAACTAACACTTGAACTGGTTGCCCAGCTGCGTCACCTCGCCAAGCAGATATTGCTCACGGGCGGCGGCTTTTTCCGCCTTTGACTTCCACACGTCTGCGCTACTGCGGAGCACGGGCAACTCACGCTCCAGCTGCTTCACGCGATCACGAAGTCGCGAAAGCAAGGATAGCTCCTCTACCCTGGAGCGCGGCGGCGCCGCGGTATCATCAAGAGACGACGAGTCCTGGCTTCCCCTCACAGGATCACTTGACGTACCCTACCACAAGTCAAGATAAAAGCAAATAAGACGACCAAATCAACACAAAGACAAAAGGGACAGATGCATTCAAGACCAGCATAAGTATCAATAGACACACTCGCCAGCAGGCATGTTCTTAAACAAAAGGACACTTAATCAACTATTACAAAAGCTAACTATGGAGCAGCTGGCATCTTCGACTTCGACGACTTCGAGGGCTTCATCAAGTCCGTGGCAATGTCAGACGCCACTGAATTTCCGCCGGCCCCTGAGGCCGAAGCTTTTGCCACCTTCTTGGCTCGTTGGAGCTCCTCCGAGTACTTCGCAACAATATTTATCAAGTGATGCCCATATTTGCCATAGGCAGTCGCGAAAGGAGCAAAGACTACCTGCTGACCATCCGCGCCAACGGGCATCGCCTTCGACACCACGGAGGGATCGATCTCGACTCCGTGGGCCTGCACCATGGCGAGTGACATGGACGTGCCAGCCGCGCAAAGGGAGTTCTTGTAGGTGGAAGGCACACCCCCGGCGAGTGACTCCACCAGCTCGTCCATATTATCGATCAGCTCCGCCTTCGGCATCAACTCCTCCCGGAGGCGACTGAGGGTGACATTAGCCTTGGAAAGTGTATCTTGGACGGCGGCGCTACGGTCCTCGACTGCAGACACCGCACCAGCCAGAGCGTCGTCGCGACGAAGGGCCTGCGGGTCAAAGCTCAAATCGCCAGCGTCTGTACATGAACCCACACATGTATCAAAACTTCAGCGCCACCAGCAAAAACATTAGATGCAGAGAAGGACAACAATATCCACAAGCAAAGGTACCGGAAAGGTCCTTGGCGATTGAGAACAGTTGTTCTTCGAACAACTTTTCCCTGGCCGCAAAGGAGGCACGCAGATCCTCTTCACGCTTCTATGCCTCGTCACGCGCTGCGACTGCCTCGTCACGACCCTTCACGGCCGCGGCAAGGGTCTTCTCCAAGGTGGCGACGTTATGCAATAAGGCGTTGTGTTCAGCTACACAGCAATCAAAAGTTGATTATCAATCGACTACATCAAAAAGAGAAGACGAAGAAGAATAAGTGTAGAACACTCACTTTCAACCACACGGTGATGTGTCTCCAGCATTGCATGATGGTGGCCCATCGCCATCATTGCTCTACCACGTGCGCGGCTTCCTTTACAAGGAGATGTCGCATAAACAAGGAATCAGCGGAGGCAACAGATAACGTCGTCTGCAACACTAAAAAGAAGAAAAGCTATACTTACATGGTCCTCCAATGACTCCGAAGATGTTTGTTGTACCGTCATCTGGGAAACCATTCGATGTTCTCCTGCATGAGGAGAACTGGAAGAGTTGTGCCCGGAGTGGGCCTCCAATGGAGGGGAAGGAGCGCGCTCGACCTCTTCCTTGGGCCTTGAGGTTGCGACTCCTGATTCCTTCAAAAATTCGATGTCGCCAAAAGATGACGACGCCTCTTGACTATAAGACAAAACCTCACCTTGAGAAAGGGCAAACTCCATGGCAAGCTAACAAGAAGAAAACAGAGAAGAACAAATGAACTCGAAACTTACCAGTCAAACTTGTCAAAATCAAACGTGGCCTCCGCCGACTCCGACAAAGACTCCTTAGGCAATCGCATCTTCTTGCGCGAAGACGGTGCCACAGCCCTCACAGGGACGGCAGGAATGGGCGACTCCGCGCCACCGACCGTACCTTCTGGAGTCGAAGGAGACGACGCATCAGAATCCTCGCTGCGCGAACGCTTGCGAGTGTCCGGACTCTTGGACTCGGGGGCTTCCTCCTCCACATCAGAAGGGACAGTCGACTCAGACTCATCCTCTTCCAAGGCTTCGCGAGGAATAACCCCCTCAGGGAGAGGGGCATATAAGGCGACACCGCCCAATCCTGCATACAGACAACAAAAATCAGCAAAAATCAAAGTAAACAACAGAAACGTAATCAACAAAAATAAGCTACTGCGTAGCACAACTATACCTCAGGAGGAGGATTCGAAGCGTCAAAGGGAGGAACAACTGGCTCACTAGGAAGCACATCCTTGCTAGTGTACTTCGTGACCAGTCGAACCCTCTTGTCCACCTCACTCGTGGACATGCCATCAGTAGACACGCGAGTGGCATCATCAGTGCCAACCCATTGAAACATTGGGTGGACTTTGGCCTGCAGGGGCTAGACGCGACGACGCAGCCAAGTTCGGATGAGAGCGTAGCCTCCCTCTTCTTTGCCTATGCGACTCTCGAGGTCACAGACGCGTTGATACAGCACGCCTGTTTCCACGAGTTCGCCAGGCATAACTACGTTCTTCCAGGAGCGCATCTTCTTGCATGGAGTCGCGGGATCGAAGGGCGCGAGTCCAAAGTGCTCATCTTTGGCCTTCTGATCACGGACATAAAACCATTTGTCCCTCCATCCTTGGACGGACTTCGTGAGCTTGATGTCAAAGTAGGTGGCGGATGGGTCGACGTGGATTCCGCAACCACCTATGTCGTAAACAAAAGAGCCAGATGCGGACTGGCGCTTCAATTTGAAAATGCGCTTGAAAAGGCCGAAGTGTGGCTCGATTCCGAGCCAGCACTCGCAAAGAGTGATGAAGCAAGAGATGTGGAGGATTGAATTTGGGGACAACTAATGGAGCTGGAGCCCGTAGAAACAAAGAAGACCCCTAAGAAAGGGGTGAAGAGGCAAGGAAAGACCGCGAATGATGAATGCAAGAAACATCACTCGAAAACCAGCGGGAGGAACATGAATGGTCTCACCGCTAGGGACGCGCGCATCGGCGACTGCTGCGGAGATCACTCCGTCTTGGCGCAAAAGACGGAGATCAGACGCCTTGATGATGGAGGGGCGCTACACACCATTAGTGACGCGGGTGCCCGCGACCTTCTTCTTCCCGCCGGCGGCGGTGCTGGTACCCACAGTAGCGGAGCCGCCCTTCTTCTTCGCCGCAGCCACAGTGGCCGCGGAATCAGCGGCAGCGCCTCCCCTTTTCTTCCCCATTGCACGACGGCGATGTGAACGAAGAAAGTAGCTCGGGAATGAGCGGAGCTGGTCCAGCGTCGTGGAGGAAACGGGCGCAGGAAAAAGCAAAGGAACAGCAGCAATGGCGATAAAAGCGAGGAAAAAAGAGCACATATGGGAAATTACCGCCGTAGCGCCGCTACTTAACCCCTGGGAGATGCAATCCAACGGCTCAGAAAAACCCTATTGGACGCGTGGCACACATCATGCTGGACACGTGGAGAAGGGGAAGCGCGAACCGTCCCTCCACTACTCCCATTACGCACGGAAATCGAGGAGGCGCAGTTAAAATAAAGATTACGCATGCCCAGTCAAATCAAAGTCAGGAAGTAGGACCCACTGCTCGTCACGTCCCGTCAACTCGCTCACGCGGGCAACTAAGGTCATACAAGCGTCAGCACTGACGTCATCAAAGCTACGCAACGCAAAACTTCGACTACTTTAGTCCTTGCTGGAGTCTTCGACTCCACCAAGCACTCGGGGGCTACTCCCATAGGGAGCGCTGGCCGCGCACCCTACGATTTTCTTTTCTTTTTACAGGAACAAGGACAATCAGAAGCAAACCCAAAACCATTCGAAACACGGTTCGATTACGGACATGGGTTACTCCCATAGGGAGCGCTGGAAATAAATTCGACTGAAACAATCAAAGCAAAAGATGATAGCAGTCGTAAAAGTTCTTTAGTCCCTGCCTGAGTCTTCGACTGAAACAAGCAAGCAAAAGACGACAGCAGTCGCAAAGGTTCTTTAGTCCTTGCTGGAGTCTTCGACTCCACCAAGCACTCGGGGGCTACTCCCATAGGGAGCGCTGGTCGCGCACCCTATGATTATTTATACATAAAACTGTGTGTTGATAACATCCACACTCGAAGCTCATGGCGACACCGCCTCATAATTTTCCCTACAAAGAGACTGCGTCTCCTGGGTCACCCGAATCATCTCCGTGATGATAAAATTCGGATGCCGCGCTTACAGCGTGAAGATAAGACCTGAATAAGGCCTGACAACGCATTTAGCTGCGCACTACTAGAATTATATCCGTGCCTACAGGTGCGATGAACATGCCTTGACGGACGCGTCGAGTGCTCGGACCCATAAACTGGAATTCGACTCCTATAAGACCTCCGCGGCTTGAGTCGAATTACGCCAGCACTTTTCCGGATTCGAGTCCGGGGACTCGAGTTCGAGTAAATTGCGTTGTTTCACCCTAAGGTGGTTAACTGATACCGATACTTCGGTTATATCAGGCACGTATATCAACAATCCCTATGATATAAATAAAAGCAGTCGAAATCCATTCGTTCAGGCACTCAAAGACTTCAAAAAGTCCTAGTCGAATTTGCGATTCCACTAGACACTCGGGGGCTACTGACATGGGTATACCCTATAGGTACTCGAGCTTGGTATATATGGTCCAAATACGTACAGGCCCACGGTGTCGCCAAGGCCCAGATGAAAGGACTCGAGTAACCTACGAACTCTCGATTGCTTGAAGAACAAGAAGAAGCTAAAGATAGAAAGTTTGAAGGGGAAAACCCTAACTTGTAACCGACTCGACCTGCTACCTGAGACCTAGCCTATCTATATAAAGGCTAGGAGGGGGCGACGAGGAGGACACACGCAACCCTACTTTCCACAACCCTCGCCAGATTGCATCTGCGCACCATTGTAACTTTCGACTCCTTCGATAATTCCACGAGCAGACAAGCAGGAGTAGGGACCTCTACGAGGCTAGAACCTGGGCAAATCTTTGTCCCCTGTGTGCTTGTTTGATAGCCGATAGATGTCTCCAGCGCTCCCTCCTTCTCCAAAACCCAAGTCCATAACAATGGGCATTGATGAGTTAAACCCTCGTCAACTATCATCCATGGACTTCAGATTCTTTGAGTTGAATAAGAAACCAAACACCTTTTCAAATTCCTTCAGCTGCTCAAATCGACTATTCAATGAAGCAATTACAGTGTCAACAATAACAAGAAAGTAAGAAACTCCGAAAGATTCAATAGCTGACAACTGTAATTCTTCTTCCTCATCATTGGTTTCATCAAAATTCTTCTTCCTTTTATTTTGACGTTTTGTACGAAATTGTGGCTCTATGTCCATAGAAGATGCAAGGTTTTTGGCACTTTCAATGCTAGTATCAAATCCTTCCTGAACTTCTGAAAAAATTCAATGACCCCTTCAATGTGTTTGACAGTAGCATCAATGCACACAATTTTTTCTGTAACTTCTTGCTCACCATATTTATTGAAAATAAAACCTCATGCCAAATAACCATACCAACTAAAGTCTCAAATTTCCCAAGTGCTTTGTATAAAGATTGAGCATCACTAACCGTAGTTGGATCATCAGTAGAAGCATCATGTAGTTTCTTCAAAGCTGATCTTACTTGGACAGTTTGGAACCTTATAGGTTGCACACTCTTTATTCGACTCTCCCAACGAGTATCTGACAATGGTTTGAGAGTCATATTTGGATCATTATCAAGCAAAATCTTCCACCTCTTAGTAGAACATGCAAACAATACATATATACGTTGGATAATACCAAAGAATGAAATAGCTTGTTCGCATGATTTTGCCATATCACAAAGAGTGAGATTCAAACTATGACATGCACATGGCATATATAATGCTTTCGGGTTTACTGTAAGCAAACGATTTTGAACACCTTGCTTTTTCCCCTTCATGTTGGAACCATTGTCATAACCTTGTCCCCTCACATTAGCAACATCCAAGTTAAGAGCATCCAATGTATCCAACAATACTTTAAAAAGACCCAATCCTGATGTGTCATCAACCTTTATGAACCCTAGGAAAAACTCCTCCACTCTCGGGATATCAGTTGATATATTAACACAACGCACAATTAGCGTCATTTGTTCTTCATGGCTCACATCCGTGGTACAATCCAAGATAACAGAGAAATACTTGGCATCCTTAATGATCTTTAAGATAACATTTCTCACATCATCGGCAAGGAGCGAGATCAACTCATTTTGAATGTTGTGGCCAAGATAATGATGATAAATTTCATTGCTTTGAATGTGCCTAATATGTTCTTGTATCACATGATCAAATTCAGCAATCATTTCAACCGTGCCTAGAAAATTGCCATTACTATCTTGATACAACTTCTCATTTGACCCTCGAAAGGCCAAATTATGTTTTGCAAGAAACTACACTACAACAACTATTCTTTGGAAAACCTGTCGCCAACGCTCTTTTTCTTTTGTAACCAACCGTTGCATGTCATCATCAATTGTTTTCTTTTTGATTAACCTCAACCTTAGTTCATTCCATGTATTCATGTTTGTCAAATGCTCAACACTCTTGTCATGATCTTTGAGTCTTGGACTAAGACACCGCCAATCCCTCAATCCATCAGATGCTAGCAAGGACTTATTATTATTTGATTTGAACAACTTGCAGCAAAAACAATAAACTTTGTCCACCTCTTTGGAGTAAACCAACCACTTTCTATCAACAACCTCACGATTGGCTAAATTTCTGGACTAGTATTCATAAGAAAAATGTCTACCTTTATCATCCGTAGGAACTCCAAACCCAATTCTCTCACAGGCCCCTTTTCAATTAAAATATCCCTTTTGCAATTATCAAGATTATCCCATGTTCTAGGATCATAGATTGATAAAAGAGAATCATCTTGTTCATCACAATTAAGAGCATCTGCATGACAAACAAAAGTTGTAATTAGTTACTTACTTACACTTGGAAAAATTGACGCTAGTTAGTTATTTACCGTTTTCCGAGGATTGTTCATCACCACTAGGAGCATCTTGTTCTTCCCCCTATTGTCCTCATTAACATCAACATCAACATCTGCATGGCAAACAAAATATTATAATTAGTTACTTACTTACACTTGGAAAAATTGACGCTAGTTAGTTATTTACCATTTTCCGGGGATTGTTCATTCGCCTCAAGATCTGCATTTGAATTATTCTCATCATCTTCTCCAAGATCAGATTCTTGCCTTTGATTATTATTGTTGACATCAACACTAGTTTTTGTTGGAAAAAACTTATTTAAAGCTCCTCTTTGTGAATCCATAAGCCGATTCTCTCTCTTTCTTTTCCTCTTTTTCGCATCACCCGATAATTGTTTCCCCATCGTAACACCTATCACAGATTGTAATCTTAAAAATTATAACCCTAATTGACTATGACTAATTGAGGGATTAATTAGAACTTAGAAGGATTAGATGATGGATTAATTAGAAGGATTAAGAGGAAACTTACAGAGTTATAGAGGGCAGCTAGGCCAGAGAGAGCAGCACTACAGACAACAATTCAATCAGTCAATTTTTTTATGGAGAGAGAGCAGCACTGCAGCAGAGTAGGGCAGAAGAGACCGGGCACCGGGGCCGACAGCAGCACTGCAGCAGACGACGACAGCAGCACTACAGTCTCTCGACAGGGACGGCCGGACGTGCGAGGGCCTGCGAGGCTGCGTCGCTGCGACGGGTCACGGCTCACGGGCGACTCCGCATCCACGACTGTGACTAGGCGAGAGGGTCAGAGGGCAGAGGCGACAAACGATGAGACGGGACCCCGACCCCTGCGACGAGATGGGTCAGAGGGTCAGTGCTTTCACGATCGATCGTCGATCGATCCAAATTCTAGACGGGATCGGATCGATCTCTTCTCCCTCTCCCGATCGGAAATTCGCCAGGCCAGCCCAGGGATCGATCTCCCTCTTCCTCTCCTGGGCCTGCTAGCTGCATAAGAATTCTTGCCCCCCCCCCCCGCCCCCTGGTCTGGGCCCTTGGCGGTTGCACAACCTTACCATGGGCCAGAGCCGGGCCTGGTTTGTGTCTATTTTCAGTGGTATCCTCACCTCTCTCCAAAAGAGGTGACCATATTAGCAACACCACAGTCAACCAAACACATTGCTTCCTTGTGTTCACAGATGTATGCAGAGAACCAAACAACCATATTTTTTTATTTCCATGGATGCAAAAAAAAAATACTATGCATGCTAACAAACGGGCTGCCATTCATGGTCCAAGACCTATATGTGTCAGCCACGACACTGTCATGCCAAAAAAAGCGTGCAATCTACCAAACGCCCCTTGGAGAAGTTGCTGCTGCTGCGGTGCCGTGCCGACCATAGACGGTTGATGAGTCGACCGATGGTGACCGGCCATTGCCACACAATAACAGAAAGACATGTATGACCTCGATCTGATTTGGGAAGCAAATCAATCAGGTGGTTGCCGACGTACGTGCAGCTGAGCTGGCAGTAGCAACTAAAAGAGTACTATGGAGAAGTCCCTGCACTGCAGCATGGCATACGTGCGTATTGTTGGAGTCATGGTTTGGTCACGTACGTGTACGTGTACGTGCACACCATCGATCGGCGTCACTGCAGCGTACGTGTACCGGCCGTTCTGGAGTCAGAGCTGAGAAGTCAGAGGCATTATGTTGACTATAGGTGCGTTGCCGCGAAGGTTCGCGTCACATTAGTCCAATGTCCTAGCTAGCTCGTGGAATCGTCGTCGCCGTTTGATAGATAGACAGTGTGTGAAATGTTAGCACACGTACGGCACGACTGCAAGATTTTGAAGGCGAAGAAACGGCAGTGCGCTTATCCTGGCGGGGCGGGAAACCTCATCATCAGCTTATTGTGGTCACTGTCAGAGCGAGCTGCTGTTTAATTTTCCGGAATTAGTTGGCATTTTGCGGTTGGCTGGGCTGACTACTTTGTTCGAAGAAGATTCTGGTCTAGAGGTACGTACATGCACGCATGCATATGCACAACTAGTCCGGTCGTCGGACGGACAGTGACAGCGCGAGTTGACTCGAACGGCGGACTATTCGCGTCATGATTTCCCCTTTTATGAAGATACACTACTAGCTACTCCATGCGATATACTTCTGCTCTCTCCGATCTAAATTAGTTGATTTGGATTAGCCTAAATTCGATTATATTTAGACATAATTTAGTATTAGATACAAACTTTGAGTTAACTAATTTGGTCGGAGGGAGTACATTTTGCTTTGACTCAAATATCTTAAATTTTGATCGATTTTATAGATAAATGCAGCAATATATATATAATCAAATTGGTATATTATGAATCTA
The DNA here is from genome assembly GCA_910589775.1 of Avena eriantha. Classification (NCBI taxonomy): domain Eukaryota; kingdom Viridiplantae; phylum Streptophyta; class Magnoliopsida; order Poales; family Poaceae; genus Avena; species Avena eriantha. The sequence continues at coordinate 179,805,004 of OU342743.1, read as the reverse complement.
GCTACGCTCCAAAAGAAATCTAATGGTATTAAATGCCATAAAGTTGCCACGTTTTTCTATAAATTTGATCAAATTTTATTAAGTTTGACTTATGACAAAAGCTAGAAGTACACCTATTTGTGGACGGAGAGTGTAGTATTCACCATATTTTTGTGACTTGCCACAGACGAGAGTAAAATGTGTGGCAAACTATTTTTAAAAATCTTTAAAGAATAAGTTTATGAAAATATCACTATGAACCAAACTGCCATACACTCATACACATACCCTGAAGAGGTGGAATGATAAACGACGAAAAGGCTGTTGAGGGGTAGTCTGGTATGTTATATTGTGGAACCAAGCGAGTATATATTCTTGATTGTAATTGTCTCAGTTCTTCTATACATTGTAGCGATAATACATAGTGGGATATGGGCACTTCTGATGTTACATCCCTCTAAAAAAATAGTAAACTAAATAAAAAATAATCAAAATAATTGTTTGCATGTAGAGGACATATGTATGTGTGTGTGCATATCGAAACTCAAAATTATGTAGCTTAGAAAAAATGACAGTATCGAATGAATAGTAAGAATGAGAAGAAACCGCCAAGTTATAAACTTGTCTGTAACTTAAGGTCTAGATTACTATGTAGTCTAATGATATGTTAAATAAACACGGGTTCAGAGGTATCTATGTCCTGAAAATTCATTCTCCCACATTGTAGTGCTGCCGCTGCTTTATCAATAAAATCATGTTACGGTGTAAATTTTTTTTATACTTCCTTCATTCCAAAATAAGTAACTTGAGTTTGTGTGTATTTATATACTAAAACACCGAAACGTGGAGAAGTAAACATGGCTAGAGGAGACGCTGGCGCGCTTATGCGGCAGGCCACACGTCACCAAGCTCGTCTCTATCAAACCAGTTCGCAGCCGGATCAGTATGATACCGATGCACGCATTATTGGCAAATTATTAAGCATATAGTATATCCATCGGTTGGATGACTACTTATTTGAAAAAATTCGGAGAGATAAGCTTACACGGTTATTACTTCTACTAGATGCTTCATTTTTCAATGACATCCAAGGCAATCAGTGGATCAATAATTCGATTACTCCAGAGACTCATGAGATAGACGACGCGCCGTCCACGGTATAACAAACAAAATTTGGGCCTCACGTGGGTACACAACTACACAAATACAAACTGAACAGTATTAGCTAGGTGGCTATCCCATGATTTTTCTAGTGTGCAGTCTGCAATGTTGACCCCCGAGGTTTTGGGGGATTAGGGTGTTGACCGGCTTGACGTCGACGAGCAAGCGTAAGGCCTAAACCCATCGATCAGTCCGTGGTGGACTTTGACCGTGCATGCCCATGTGGCACCCTGCGTCGGCCTACCCTGCTGAGTTGCCGGGGGAGCTAGCTAGCTTAAAAGAAACAGCTTGACACATACGAGTAATCATCAACTATAGATATATATATGAGTGATATTATCGAATTTGTAGTAGAAAACTATGTCGAGAACTTGAATAAGATAACTAATATCTTGTTTGTGGATGCTGAATATGATGATTCACAACGTCAATTCATGTGGGCGTGGAGACAGCTATTCTCACGATAAGAATCCCTCCAATTAAGAAAATATAGACAATGTTTAAATAATTGGTTATAATAAATAAGCACAAATAAAATGAAAAAAAATAATTAGAAGGAGCTACGCCGACGGCCACCCTCGGCGTAGGCCCAGCAGGAAAACCAGGAAAGGGGAAAGAAAACGGCCATAGCTACGCTGAGGGTAGCCGTCGACGTAGCTATGACGCCATCACGAGCCGGTGGACGTGGGCCTTGTTACGCTGACGGCTGCCATCTGCGTAGCTGGGCCTACGCCGACGGCCCCTGTACGCCGACGGCCACAGGGCGGAGCTGGCCTGGGCTAGGCCTACGCCGACAGCCCCGACTTTTGGCCGCCGGCGTAGCCTGTGGCCGTCAGCGAAGCTGTCCATTCCTGTAGTGTATAAAGATTTTTATAACTAATAGAAATTATAAATATATGGCTTGCATTAATAAATATATAACTAATAAAAATTAATAACCATCAACTTAGTAAGTATTAATAATACGAATGCGTATGGCAGAGCAGCATCCCACGCAGGCACAAATTCTTCTTATGGCTTGCATTTAGAGGGAGGCTTAACACCACCAAAGACAATATGTTCGTCAAATCCTGGTGCCATGAAGCTAGATGTGACCAATGCCCGGCACTTGAATCCATGCACCACATCATCCTACACTATAGAACATCATCTTGGGTCTGGATTAAACTTGGTCTTCAACACACTGCGGCAACTATGAACTCCATCTGAAAGTTTGTTCAGGACGTACAAACAAACATATCAGACATCACATGGCCAATCTGTTTCGCCGCCTGCCTTCTGGGACTCTGAAAAGCAAGAAATGACCGAGTGTTTAATTGCAAAAAAAGAAATCATGTCAAGCGCTGCCGGCACAAATTGCAGACTATCTCAAGCTGTGAACATGCAGAGCGGGGAAAGATAAACAAAAACCGCTAACCTAGGCACATAGGATCTCCATCAACCCTTCATAGCAACCGTGCTACCATGCTGTACAGAACCCTGTAAAACCATAAGGTAGAGATTGCTCTGCCTACTAATATTTAAAAAAAATCACTTGACCACTGGACCACCTAGGGATGTCTACGACACTAGCGTGAGCCGCAGGTGCAACATCATCCTTGCACCTCCATCACAAGAGCCGAGGAAAACTTTTCGTAATAAAGATTATTATAGTAGACAGACGTAAAGTTGTCATGCTAAGAGCATATCTAACCCATCCCCTTACTGCGGCCGCATCCTTTTATTTGCTCCTCTAATCGGCGAAGGCGGCGCTAACCGAAGCCGCAAAAACGGTTAGAGGAGCAAATATGGGATAGCGGCTCCTATAATCTCCCCTCTCTCCCAAATTTACTCGGCCACCAACTCGACTCCCAAATTTTCTCCACCGCCTCGCCGTCGACCCCTCCCGCCCAAAACCGCCGGAACTCATCGCCGGTGTCGGGATTCTCTGTAACAACCTCGGACCCTACGCTCTAAGTTCAAGCCTGGATGAACCAAAAGTGGTTAAGAAATTTACAGCGGGGGCCCAGGGCCACCCACGTGTAGGCCCGTCGACCGCCCTAACCACTTCCAAGAACATCGGGACAAGAGCGAGCGGCGTAGGCAACATGCGAAGAGATCAAATACATACACAAGTGAGTATGTATGCAAGCTACCTTACAACAGTTCTCAGAGCCATATCATCTAAAAGAAATAGAAATATTGCAAGGCCATACGGCAAGATCCAAATATCCTAGATAGAGATAATAGGGTAGGATAGCTCCTCATACATCAATCAACAGAGTATCAAGCGGAAGCGGGAAACAAGATCCGAATACGGATAAGAAGCAAATCGGCATAAGATGCCACATAAATAAGCACATCTCGCCCACAGATCTCACGGATCCCCATCTCCGGAATCTCTACACCGAGTGATCGTTGCCAACATCATCTGTCGCCTCCACCCAGTATCCATCTTGCGAATACACCTGTTCATCTGAATCAAACAATTTATCGTGTGAGACCCTAGGGGTACTCAGCAAGTCTTTATGCCTCTAAAGGGGACATATACCTGGGGTGACGCAATTGCAGCAAAAGATAATACTAACAAGTCTATAGATACTCGCTAACCATCCGCCTAACCAAAGATAGGCGGATGTCCGTTAATTAGAAACAACAGTTATAACAGTACACTAGTAGAAAATGGGCCTTTGGTTTGGGCCATTAGTCCCGGCCGTGGCTGGGGCCGGGACTAATGGTCCGAACCAGACAGTCCGAGGAGGCCGAGGCACTATGTCCCGGTCCGTAAGGAACCATTAGTCCCGGTTTGAGATACAAACCGTGACAAATGGGTCTAGGCCGGCGCACGTGCTCCTGGCAGAACCTTTAGTCCCGGTTTGTATCTCAAACCAACCGGGACTAATGGCCTGGCCCTATATATATGCACCCAGCCCTCCACTCTCTCCTGTTTTTTTCCTATGTGAGAGGTGGGTATAACTTTGTGCTAACTTTTTTTCTTCATATGCACTAGAGGTGTTCGGTGAAATGCCTATTAGAGCGATGCCACTTGAGTTCACACAAGACAAAATATGATATGAGGTGCGAGAGCGACACTTAAGGTTTCTCCTCTTTGTTTTGAAGTGTCCTAAAAGGTTAGCAACTATTGTCTCGTTTTGACTGCGCGGTACTAATTTAAGCATCGTGATTGCGTTTGATATATATGCATGGTTGTATGATGCAGATGAGCCACCCATGGATGTACGGTGACCGATGCTCTGACGCTTACAGAGAAGGCGTGCGTTCTTTTCGCCTTGTGGCCGAGGCGAACAAGCGGCGGGATGGTTTTATGTGTTTTCCATGTGTTGAATGTCGGAATGAGCAGGCTCACACTTCCTCAAGAGTCATTCAGAGCCACCTGCTTCGGTCCGGTTTCATGTTCGGCTATAATGTTTGGACCAAGCACGGAGAAAGAGGGGTTATGATGGAAGACGACGATGAAGAAGAGAACGATGATGACAACTACCGATCTATGTTCCCTGAATACGATGATACCGCAGTTGAAGATAATGAAAAAGAAGGGGGTGAAGAACGGGAACCAGATGAGCCCGTTGATGTTTTTGGTCGGGTCATTAGTGATGCACGGCGAGACTGCGACACAGAAAAGGAGAGGTTGCAGTTCGAGCAGATGTTACAGGACCACAACACATTGATGTATCCAACTTGTGAAGATGGCCAGAAGAAGCTGGGTAGCACACTGGAATTGTTGAAGTGGAAGGTAGAGACCGGTATGACTGACTCGGGATTTAAAAAGTTGCTGGTAATAATGAAGAAGCTGCTTCCAAGAAATAACCAATTGCCCTCCAGTACGTACGAAGCAAAGAAACTTGTCTGCCCTCTAGGATTAGATGTGTAGAAGATACATGCATGCCCTAATGACTGCATCCTCTACCGCGGTGAGAAGTATGAGAATATGGATAAATGCCCGGTATGCACTACATTGCGGTATAAGATCAGAAAAGATGACCCTGGTGATGTTGAGGGCGAGCAACCCAGGAAGAGGTTTCCTGCCAAGGTGATGTGGTATGCTCCTATAATACCACGGTTGAAACGTTTGTTCGAAAATAAAGAGCATGCCAAGTTGTTGCGATGGCACATGGAAGACCGTAAGAAAGACGGGATGTTGAGGCACCCTGTTGATGGTCGGCAGTGGAGAAAAATCGAGAGAGACTTCCCGGACTTTGCTGGTGACGCAAGGAACTTATGGTTTGGTCTAAGTACCGATGGCATGAATCCTTTTGGGGAGCAGAACTGCAGTCACAGCACCTGGCCCGTGACTCTATGTATCTACAACCTTCTTCCTTGGTTGTGCATGAAGCGGAAGTTCATTATGATGCCAGTGCTCATCCAAGGCCCGAAGCAACCCGGCAACGACATTGATGTGTACCTAAGGCCATTAGTTGATGAACTTCTACAGTTGTGGGCCAAACCAGGTGTACATGTGTGGGATGAGCACAAACATCAGGAATTTGACCTACAAGCATTGCTATTCGTAACCATCAATGATTGGCCTGCTCTTAGTAACATTTCAGGACAGACGAACAAATGATACAATGCATGCACGCACTGTTTAGATGAGACTGAAAGTATATATCTGGATAAATGTAGAAAGAATGTGTACCCGTACAATCGTCATTTTCTTCCGCCCAGTCATCCCTTAAAGAAGAAAGGCAAGCATTTCAATGGCAAGGCAGAAACCCGGACGAAGCCTGTCCCCCGTAGTGGTGCTGATATATTTGGTATGGTCAAGGATTTGGAAATAATCTTTGGAAAGGGTCCTGGAGGACAACCTGTTCCGAAAGACCCCATTACCGGACATGCACCCATGTGGAAGAAGAAATCTATATTTTGGGAGCTACCCTATTGGAAAGTGCATGAGTTCCGCTCTGCAATCGACGTGATGCACCTGACGAAGAATCTTTGCGTGAATATTCTAGGCTTCCTGGGCTTGTATGGGATGTCAAAAGATACCCCGGCAGCACGGGAGGACCAGCAACATCATAAAGGACGAGACGGCAAGCATCCAGGGCAGTTTCAAGGGCTTGCTAGCTACGCTCTTACCAAAGAAGAGAAGGAAATCTTTTTTGAAGTCCTTTTCAGTATCAAGGTCCCGTCTGGCTTCTCGTCGAATATAAAGGGAATAGTAAATATGAAAGAGAAAAATTTCAAAACCTAAAGTCTCATGACTGCCATGTGCTTATGACGCAATTGCTTCCGGTTGCATTGAGGGGAATTCTATCAGAAAATGTTCGACTAGCCATTGTGAAGGTATGTGCATTCCTCAATGCAATTTCTCAGAAGGTAATCGATCGAGAAAGTCTATCAGGGTTACAGATTGATGTGGTCCAATGTCTGGTCAGCTTCGAGTTGTTGTTCCCGCCATCCTTCTTCAATATTATGACGCACCTCCTACTTCACCTAGTCGAAGAGATTAGAATTCTCGGTCCTGTGTTTCTACACAATATGTTCCCCTTCGAGAGGTTCATGGGAGTCTTAAAGAAATATGTTCATAACCGTGCTAGGCCAGAAGGAAGCATCTCCAAGGGCTATGGAACAGAGGAGGTCATTGTGTTTTGTGTTGACTTTCTTCCTGACCTTAAGCCGTTTGGTGTTCCTGAATCTCTGTATGAGGGGAGGATGACTGGAAAAGGCACACTAGGAATGAAATCAATGGTATGTAGGGACGGGCATTATTTCACTCAAGCACACTACACAGTTCTACACAATTCCACCGTGGTGGCTCCGTATATCGAGAAACACAAGAATATTCTATGCTCCGAAAACCCAGGGAAGCCTGAAACCTTGATTAAAGGGGAACACGAGAAGTATTTTGGCAATTGGTTGTAGACACATATCATGAATAACACCACTATTGGAGATGAGTTGTACTCGTTGGCCAGGTTACCATCTTCGACTATATGTACTTTCCAAGGGTACGAGATAAATGGGAATACATTTTACACGATCGCCCAAGATAAAAAGAGCACCAACCAAAACAGTGGTGTCCGCTTTGATGCAACATATGACAATGGGCAGATTGACACATATTATGGGTATATAGAGGAGATATGGGAACTTGACTATGGACCTACTTTTAAGGTCCCTTTGTTTCGGTGCAAATGGGTCAAGCTGACAGGAGGCAGGGTACATGTAGACAAAAAGTACGGCATGACAACAGTGGATCTCAACAATCTTGCGTACATGGATGAACCATTAGTCCTAGCCAACGATGTGGCTCAGGTTTTCTATGTGAAGGACATGTCTACCAAACCGAGAAAAAGGAAAGATAAGCAAAAGAGTACATAATACGATGAGCCAAAGCGCCACATAGTTCTTTCAGGGAAAAGAAACATCGTGGGAGTGGATGATAAGACAGACATGTCAGAAGATTACAATAAGTTTCATGAAATTCTGCCCTTCAAAGTGAAAACTAACCCAAGCATCCTGTTAAATGATGAAGATTCTCCATGGCTACGGTGCAGAAGAAAACCACAACACTAGATGTTGGTGATGTGTAATAATGTATTAAACCTTTTATTTGAGACATAAATCTATGTAATTAAACCTTTTATTTGAGACATAAATGTATGTAATGTAGTAAACCTTTTATTTGAGACATAAAGGTCCCCTTTCATGTAATACATCTTGCTCAATCAAACTAGACGTTCTGAGCCGCGGTAGGTGATCACACAAAGAGAAGGAACCATCACAAGAGAAGGAACCCACAAACACTAAGGATACATAGCACACCTAAAAATTAAGAAACATGCCTAATGGTTGGAGTGATTCAGTCAGGGTCCTGCCTAGCCCTGTAAAAATGGCGGGAAGACAGAGGTGGGAACCGGTGGAAAGCGCGGGAACGCAGTGGCACGGGAAACTTTCATCCCGGGTGGAGGCTCAAACCGGGACAAAAGATGGGGGGCCTTATCGGGGGGAGGGCCTTATCTGGGGGGTGGCTAACCTTTAGTACCGGCTGGTCGGTGCAACCAGGACTAAAGGTGGTTTTTGTGTCATCTAACAAAACTGTCGGTGGGATAAGGACGTGTGGGTAACCTTTAGTACCGGGTGGGGGCTCAAACCGGGACTAAAGCTGTCGGTAGGATAAGGACGCGTGGGTGGACGCACTGCTCGATGAGATAAAGCATGTAGCGCACGACGCCCTGTCGGAGGAAGAAGACAAAGTAGAAGCGGCGTCGTGCCTATAAAAGGAGCATCGATACGCCATGGCAAGCAACTCAACAAGCCAACATGGATGGAGAGTTTCATCCCCATGGATGGAGGAAAGGGTTGGGAAATCTCCCGTGGCGGAACTTCTCGAAGATGCCCTTGGTGCACACGCCCTATGGCATCTTCGGAAGTTCCGCCTCAGAAAATATTTTCCTGCTAGCCCGTGAAAGACTCCATCTCCGCCTCCCTGGGGTTAGAGGTATGGTGGAAGCCATGGGATAGAGTGGAGAGAGGCGGCAGATATGAGTGTAGATGTGCTATGGCAACGACCAAGCCAACATGGATGGAGAGTTTCATCCCATGGATGGAGGAAAGGGTTGGGAAATCTCCCGTGGCGGAATTTCTCGAAGATGCCCTTGGTGCACACACCCTATGTTATCTTCGGAAGTTCTGCCTTGGAAAATATTTTCCTGCTAGCCCGTGAAAGACTCCATCTCCGCCTCCCTAGGGTTAGAGGTATGGTGAAAGCCATGGGATAGAGTGGAGAGAGGCGGCAGATATGAGTCTAGATGTGCTATGGCAACGACCCAGCCTACATATATATAGTGAGAAATGGCGGGAAGTCAGAGGAGGGAAGCCTAAACCCTAAACCCTAAACCCTAAACCCTAAAGGGGCTACCCTCGTACGGAGAAAGCTACAGGGGTAGACGATCCGAGGCCCCCGGTCTAGGGTTTCGCCGGAGGAAGACCACCGGAACGTCGGAATCACATGAAAATGGCAAAATGGTTAATAGTTTGACTAGTTAGAATAACTATTTTATAAAACAGAAAATGGATTTGAATCTCTGATTCAAATTCAAGCACTTTTTATGTTAAAAATTTAGTGAGATTCAAAAATATGCAAAATATAATAGTTAATGCATTTTTAAATTGGAAATGACAAAATGGTTATTAGTTTCACTAGTTAGAATAATTATTTTATAAAACAAAAAATAGATTTGGATTACTTATTCAAATTCAAAAACTTTTCTTGTTGAATTTTTTTTTCAAATTCATAAGTATGCAAAACTGTATAATTCAAATGTTTAAAAAATCTAATAGTTACAAATTGTAATATTTGAAAAAACAGGCGCCAACTTAGGCCCAGCGCGCGCAAATTTGGGCCTTTAGTCCCGGCCCAGAACACCATCCGGGACTAAAGGCTCTGCAGGCGAAAAGGCATCCAAAGCCTTTAGTCCCGGTGCGTGGCTGGAACCGGGACTAAAGACCCCCCCTTTAGTCCCAGTTCCAGCCACGCTGGAACCGGGACTAAAGACCCCCCCTTTAGTCCCAGTTCCAGCCACGCACCGGGACTAAAGGCTGGGGGGTATTTAATGCGCCACCTTCTTGCCCGGTCGAATCCATCGACCGGAGCGAGGAGTAGCACTACGCCGCTAGGCTGCCGAAATACCTCGCCGCGCCTCTCCGCCCGTCCGCGTACCCCGCCGTGTTGCCACGCCGCGCCACCGCCTCTCGAGACGCGCGCTCGTCCGCCCCGCTGCTGTGGGAGGTAATCCCTCCCCCCACCACGCGCTCTCCCTCCTCTCCGTCCCCGGCCCCAGCGAGCGCGGGCGGCGCCCCGCGACCGGCCGCGCGCTGCCTCCATCCCCCCAGCGAGCTCGGGCGGCACCCCGCGACCGATGAGCCCGGGCGGCACCCCGCCGGCCATTTTTTGTTTTTTTGTATATTTTTTGTATTACTAGTATTTCTAGTGTATGTTTTATTGTATTACTAGTATATTTTTTGTAATAGATAGATAGAATTATTACTTGTATTAGTAGTATGTTTTTTGTAATAGATAGATAGAATTATTACTAGTATTTTTTGTATCTTTTTTATATTTCTAGTGTATGTTTTTTTATTAATTTCTAGTATAGTATATATTAATTTCTAGTATAGTATATATTTCTAGTATAGTATATATTAATTTCTAGTGTATGTTTTTTTATTTCTTGTATCTTTTTTATATTGTAATATTTATTACTAGTACTATATAAATATAGTATATATATGTTTGTGTATACATATTTATTACTAGTAATAATATATATAGTAGTATATTATATAGTATGTAGTATTATAGTGTCGATTGAGACAGACAAGCATCAGTGCTAAATAAAGATAAGCTAAAGAAATAATTACCCTAAGTCCGGTAGTGCTCGTGGCCCCCCGGACTTAGGGTTAGGGTGGTAGTGCTCGCGGGCCCCCGGACTTATGGTTAGGGTGGTAGTGCTCGTGGGCCCCCAGACTTAGGGTTAGGGTGGTAGTGCTCGCGGGCCACCGAACTTAGGGTTAGGGTGGTGGTGCTCGCGGGCCCCTGGACTTAAGCTAAAGAAATAACTACCCTAAGTCCGGTAGTGCTCGCGGGCCCCCGGACTTAGGGTTAGGGTGGTAGTGCTCGTGGGCACCCGGACTTAGGGTTAATGTGGTAGTGCTCGTGGGCCCCCGGACTTAGGGTTAGGGTGGTAGTGCTCGCGGGCCGCCCGGAGATAGGGTTAGGGTGGTGGTGCTCGCGGGCCCCCGGACTTAGGGTTAGAGTGGTGGTGCTCGTGGGCCCCCGGAGATAGGGTTAGGGTGGTGGTGCTTGCGGGCCGCCCGGACTTAGGGTTAGGGTTAGGGAATCACTAGAATTTTGCTATTGTTTAGTATTATTGTAGCAAATTGCGTGTTCATATTATTGTTTAGTGTTATTTTATGCAGCAATATTGAATGAAAAATGTTATTGTGTGCATTTTGTAGAAAACTATGGATCCAATCGAGAGAGACCTAGCACAGGAAGAAATTCTCGAGGATATGATCAACGACACCCCCCATGTTGATCCACCCGAATCTCCGTCGATTTATCTGAACCCCTCCGGTGAGGGAGAGGAGGTCGACCGAAATGATCAAGGAGAAGCCGACGGCTCCGGTGGTGGAGAAGCCGACGACGAGGTATATATATGAAGTCTGGTGATCAGTAGATGCATTAACTGAGTTGTATATATATATATTGACGAATGTTTCTTCTCTTAGGCCTCCACATCGAGCAAATTTTTTTCCAAACGAGGCCCGACCAAAAAGTTGGACGCATCTACGCGTTATACAATTACGCGGGTATCACCACGGGGTGAATCGGTGGAACCCAAAAAGGCTAAAACTGTATTTAAAAAACAATGCGGAGTTATGGTTAGGGATCGCATCCCGACCACCGTTCGAGAGTGGAATAAGACCAAAGGGGCGAAAGAGGGTGAGTATGTCTCCAACAGGTGCAAAGAGGGTCTTTGGAATGACCTCATGACACATTTCACCCTGCCAGAATGTGAGGATGATGCCGACACAGCTGCATTGAGGAAGAAAGTCAAGCAGTGGACTCTTACGAAGATGGCCGAACTATTCAAGAACTGGAAGAAAGCATTATGGCAAAAGTATCAGAAGACGAAGAAGACTCCTAAATTTGAATGCTATCTAACGAAGCAGCAGGCTAACTGGGATGCATTTGTGAAGTACAAGGAGTCACAACCTGCTATGGAAATGTCAGAAAAAACAAGAAAAATGCCGCGATGAAGAAATATCACCATCACCTGGGGCCAAGGGGCTACGCGGCTGCCATGCCAAAGTGGGATGCTAAAGAGAATGAGCTGCTTGCTAAAGGGATCACTCCAGAACCAATACGCGAAGAATGGGATCTGAGGGCAAGGAATTGGTTCCTTGGGCATGGGAGTGAGTATGACGAAAGTACAAGAGACCTTATTTGCAGTGACGGGATTAGGATACCCCGGGATACATGGCATAAAGTGGTGAAGGAGATTAAAGCGGGGAAAACAAAGTTCCATCCCGATTGAGAGAAAGACTTGCTGACAAAGGTCCTCGGGAATGACGAACACGGAGGACGTGTACGAGGCCTTGGCCCTAGTTATACATGGGAGATGGGGTTTCCCAAAGACAGAGATACTTATAGGAGCAGAGAGAGAGCAAAGAGGCGACGGCAGGAGGAGGAGGGAGACAAGTTCACCGAGTTGATAGGAACACTTCGAATGTATTAGCAACAGATTGACGAACTTCGAGGAGCAGCGCGCCTGCAAGATCCTGTACTCAATATTACCGCCATCCCATCTCAGCGGAAAAGCAGCGTGGCTGAATCAGAGGTCCCTTCTGACGATGCACGTATGGTAGATGGCGGTCCCGGCTACCCCGTGGATGGAATCAAGGAGAAGGCATCTCGTGAGCTCCATCAGAAGGTGAAGAACCTATCCATCAAGGTGGCGGTCGGATGTGCTTTACCTTGTTCACCTGGCGCACGCTGGCATGGCCGTGAGATTCCAGCTGGCTATGATAAAGTTGGTGTGGATGAAATCGCAATGGGGTGGGACTCAATGGAGCTTGACATCCCTGGACCTAAAGGTGAGAGGACACTCGGAGAAGTACTGGGTGGTATCATTCTATGGGACAAGAACAATATCAAGCTTCCAGGCTGGACGCCAAAGCCAACACCGCCTCCGAGTGGTCGCATGTCACCTTCACCTCCATCACCTCCAAGAAGCCCACCCCATGACTACGACCACCACAGCCCGAGTCCATCTCGATCTCCACTGCAGCCTCCGATTAGTACTAAACGACGCAGGAGCCCAAAACGACAAATGTCGCCCCTCCCAAGAGTACCTCATAAGAATCTTTCTATCAGACCTTACGATCGTACTGACGAGGAAACCGACATGATCGTAAAGGCCGAATGTGTTGCGCAGCTTCAAAAGAAGAAACCCGAGCCCGCCCTGGTATACACCGAGAAGCAAAAAGCGTATGCACTTTCTTTTCTAAACACAAAATCGCAATATGACTTGCACCATAAGTCAGATGACTATCGACGCACACTTTAGAAGGAAGTGAAGAAGAGCAAATCAAGTAGAAGTGCAAGCGGGAGCAAATCATCAAGTCAAAGTGCAACCGGGAAAAGAAAGGACGTCCCCCAGCTCGGGGAACAGGCCAAAAAATCGACCCCACCCCTCAAGGTGGAGTCCTATGACACTCCCCAACAGGATATGGAAGAAGCTAAGAAGCTTGCGGCCGCTATGAATGTGACTGTTGAGGAATTGCTAGGTTCCCAGGACGACAAGTTACCCAAGGCTCAGGTAGTCCCTACATATGTCCCAGGGTAGCCTCTGGTCAGCTTTGAGCAGTTCCAACAACTGCCAACACAAATGCGGAGTTCACATAAATGGTACTTGAAATCCGTAAAGGAGGAGAGAATAATGATCTAGGCGAAAGTCCCACATGAGTACTACTTCCGAGAAGAAGAGGTCCATGTTGAGTTCCCAGAACTCTTCCAGTTATACACTTTCGACATCCTCGACAAAAGTCTCATGAGTTGCTATTGTCTGTAAGTTGTTGAATTCATTGTCTATATATAAGCTGTTCATTTTTTTCAGTTGTTCACTTCATTGCATGTAATTATCCTAATTATATCCTTTTGTACTCTATTATTATGCAGAATGAAGATCATGGAATGTAAAAGAAGGTCAATCTTCAGTGTTGGGTTCATTGACCCAGATAAAATACAATGTCGGACGCTAAAGGAAAAAACCCGAGGACACATAGGAAAACCTTCTAAGGTTTCTAACGGAGCAAAATTTCTATGACCACATACTGTTTCCTTACAATTTCGCGTGAGTGTACACATTCTCTTTTGCTTACTCGATGTTAAGTGTAATTGATGAGTTACTGATGTATATATAGACGTGTACAGTTGCCACTAGATTCTCATGGACATTCAACTTGATAAGGGAAGAGTTGAAGTCATGGACCCATTAAAGAGACCCCCGGAACAGTTTAGTGACATGCAGGACATGCTCCAGAGGTAATTTTCGCGCTACAGCGGTCTCTTTCGTTGATTTCCTGAGATATCACGTAATAAATAACTCATTCATTTACCGGGTAGGGTTTGGAACCAGTTCAAGAGTGCGGTTACGGGTGACTTTACTGAGAAGCTGACGTTTAAGCCGGTCTCGGTAAGTAGTAGGCGCATCTCTTTACTTCTAGTTTCAATACAATTATGATGCTGGATTATTATTTTGATTGAATTCTATTCTCGTAAAGTGCACGAGGCAGCCATAAGGGACAAATCTATGTGGATTCTACGTTTGCGAGTTCATTTGCACGTTTACTAGTGAGCTGAATGATTATAGAGTCGATGTAAGCAATACATTCATAACATTATTTTTATTACCGTCACTTTTTGTTATCATGATTGATATTCATATTGATCTCCTTTTCTTATATAGTTCGAGAAAATGCGGGATCAGCTCCTACCACAACAACGCGTAGTAGCAATTGCTGAAGAACTGGCAGGATTCTTGATGAACGAGATGATAGATGACGCCGGAGAATTTAGTGTGAATAGGCGCCGATGATCCCCGACCGTGTAATTGAATAGACGGGCTCTAGTCCCGATAATTGTGATCTCCATGTGTAACTATCATGTATATATTTGAATGCTCGATCTTAAGAGAAGTTATCTTATGTATGCACGAACATGTACGGTATATGGTAGCGTACAAAACTATTTTGAAATGAAAAAAAAGAATACAAATTAAATTCTCTGCCGCAGCAGAGAACCATTTGTCCTGGTTCGTAATACGAACCGGGACTAATGGGGGGCACCCAGCGCCCGTAGAGACAGCCACATGGATGCCCATTGGTCCCGGCTGGTAAGAGTGCCAGGACTAATGGGTGGGCCTTTAGTCCCGCCCCTCCAGTCCCGGTTACCAGGATCGGGACTAAAGCCCCTTACGGGCCGGGACTGGAGGCCTGTTTTCCACTAGTGGTATAAAGTAACAGATCCATCCTCCTTCTCGCTTACCAGCGAGAAAGCGGACGAACAACCCATCCGTTGGCAGCTTTATTAACCATTCCATGAGTATTGCACTAATTACTAATTAGATATTTAGTCAAATTAAAAGCGGTACTTTAGTTATGCTTGTCTATGATCGAGAAACTGTGCTCTAAGTCGTCCATAACCGCGGACACGGCTTTCAGAAAGATTTACCCTGCAGGGGTGCACAAATAGCAACACACACATGATCGACCTCGGAAAAACCAAATCAAAACCCAACGAGGCTTTCACGACAAAGCAATCACATGATTCATAAAATATTTTAGGGGGCCACCCCATTAAGCTACCCGCAATGAAGTTGGCCGGCTCCGAGACGGACCCAAGGTTTGTGTCAATGGCTATAACCGACTGGGAACCCGAAAGTGTGACTATGCTTGTCGATACCGCGAAAACATTCCACGATCCAAAACAGTACAGGTGCTCCACGCACAATCTTAAATAAAGCAGTAAAGCATGTGAAAGGGCATGTATGCCCCATGTGTGGTTTTGGTAATTAATGACAATGCCTATGGACTAATGTGCAATTTGAGTTTCACTTGTAGGTTTGTCCATTGGCATCGCTTGGACCATGTGTTGGATTCAAGGATGAAAAAGAAGAAGCATCGCCCAAGGGCTTTGTGCCTATTGGAATCAAGTTTGTCTTGAAGAAGAAGAATAATATGGAGTTCCTCATGGCTATCTTCAAGACATCATCAAGAATTGAAGTGCAAGCTCAAGATGCACCATCTCTAGAAGATCTCATGCTTGGAGCTTGCCATCCTCGGCGTTCATGGAGTGATGAAGACAAGGTCAAAGAAGTGGTTTCCCCATGGAGTATGGGGGAGCCATTCGCAAGTCTTCATCAAGCAAGAGCAATCAAGAAAGGTGTTCCATCTTGAAGGTGACAAGATCGTCTACATCAAGCTCAAGTGGGATGCTCAAGGCAAAGGTATGATCTTGATAGGGTGTCTTCTTTACCGGTCTCTTGTAGTGTTGGGAGACCGGGTTTAGGATAGATAGCCGTACTATCAAGAGGGGCTCTCGAGTGGGTGACTCGTTCGTATCTTTCGGAGAGAGCTCAAATCTTTGCATACATAGCATCATCTTTCTTGGTTATTGTTTAGTTCTTGTCCATGTGAGGATCTAGAGCTTGTGGTTATCTTCTTAACAAGCTCTAGTTCATCAAAAACGGATTTCCCTTGCATATCTTATTGTGTTTTTGATCTTGCGGGTTTTCCGGCTCCACACCTTGGGAGGTATCTCACATATATATTCTACACGTCATTATGTTTCCAACAAAATTGGTTTCATCTCGTTTGGAGTTCGGATGCAAAAGTTGTGGCATTTCTGGTTCTGGAGTTTTTGCCTGGCCGGTAGTTCCGACGGGCCACTGGTAGTACCGCTAGGGCAGTTTGCCGCCGGTGGTACCGGTGTTAATTCTGGCCCAATTTCCGGTAACCCCGTTTTCGTGTCAGTATGCTCTCTGCATGGTCTGCGCTATTTGACGGAACTTCGGTCGGAATCTTGGGCGGTAGTACCGGCCCAAGCGGTAGTACCGGTGACCCACCGGTAGTACTGGTCGGCCTCGTTTTTGTGGTCGTTTGCACCTTGTTTTTGGACCATTGGCTGAGTGCCACCGGTAGTACCGGCCACCCACCGGTACTACCAGCCGTGCGCGATTCTGTGGGTAACGGGCAGATCGGGGAGCCCTTTAAAAGGAGCTCCCCTTTCCCCTTCGGCCCCAATACTTGCTTTTCTTGGTTCTTGCTCTCTCTCTCCTCCATTGTTTACCTTGAAGAGCTTGCCCTCTCCCCTTCTCCCTTCTATGATTCTTGCATCTTTTTGAGAGATTTGAGAGAGGAGATCTAGATCTACAAGCCCCACCAAGCAAAATCCCTTCTTTGTGAAGGAATCCTTGGGATCTAGATCTTGGAGAGTTTTGTGTTCTCCTCTTGTGTTTTTCTTCCCTTATTCCCCCAATAGCTTTTGTAGCTTTGGTGGATTTGAGAGTGAAGGACTTTCCTCTTGCATTTGGTGCATAGGTTTGAGTTCTCCTCGGAGATTCGGTGAGTTCAATCCCTTGGGATTGTTTCTCTTGGGTTCTTGGAACCCTAGACGGTTGTGTGGTTGGATAGTTAACCTTTTGTGGTCTTGTAGCCTTTTGTGGCCTTGTTGCCTTTTGTGGCTTTGTAGCCTTTGTGGCATTGTTCTTGGGGCTCCAATTTAGTTGTGGAGGTTCCCCAAGCTTGTTGGCCTTTTGTGGCATTGTGGAGCCTTTGTGGCGTTTCTTGGGAGCCCTCCAATTGAGTTGTGGAGATTGCCCCAAGCCTTGTACGGGTTCGGTGACTTCCCTCAAGTGTCCCATAGTGTAACATGAGTAGGCCTTTGTGGCGAGCTCACGGGAGAACAGGGTGAGCCTTTTGTGGCGTCGGTGAGTTGCGTGGCTTCGCATCCTTGGTGAGGCCTTGTGTGGCGTTGGGTGAGCATCGAGCCACCACACCTCGAGGTGAGCCATTTCTGGCGTTCGAAGTACATTGCGCCCCCCGCACCTCTCCAACGGAGACATAGCTTCTTTGGAAGTGAACATCGGGAAACAAATCATCGTCTCCGCGTCCATCGGTTATCTCTCAACCGAGCCCTTTACCTATGCAATTTACATTGTGATAGCCTTCGTGCTTGAAGTATTATATCTTGCTATCACCTTGTTGCTTATCTTGCTTAGCATAGGTTGTTGGTGCACTTAGTGAAACTAGTGGGTATAGGTTTTGGCTTGATAAATTAAACGTTAAGTTTTATTCCACATTTATTAGAGCCTAAACCGTAATAATTTTAAAACGCCTATTCACCCCCCCTCTAGGCGACGTCAATTTCCCTTTCAGCATGGCATAGGTACAGGATAGTAATAAAGCCCCAAACTACTTTGTGGCCCAAGAAATAAAGTGCAAATCAAGCTCATGCAAAGGGGGATCCATAGAGTCTCCCGTATGTGGATAGTGCGAATAGTCAAGGAACAGGTATCAAGTACTCGGGGTCCTACGGGACACAAGTGGGCATGAAAAACCAAATAACAGATATTGTCCACCGGTGCCTCTTTCATTAGTTATCCCATTACTACTCAGGTTAAGTTGTTTAGGTACCTCGTGATCCATTAGACACTCACATACCCTACACATGTTGTTCTACGACTCGCATGGCTCAAACAACTCCTGTAGTAATGGCTCATAGGATGGAGGAACAAGCTTCGGTGGGGTTTAAAAGTAAAGGCCATGCAGTACTTGGGATTCAATTTAATGCAATCGCGACTCCATGATGCAAGAATAAGATAGAAGCAATAGGTACTATATGTATGTAAGCATGTGGTAGTGCTTTCCTGGCAGCTTAGTTGAAGCGAGAGATGGATCTGGGTAGTACTCCTGGGATTCCTGATAATTCCCCTGCTCGGCGTCTATCCGAGAAGAACCAAACAAACAAGGCCAACATAAATATAATGCGCAAACATTTAAATAAAATGCGATAAGCAAACAAGCATGCCATGATGAATGATGCACAATTTACATGGCATAACATAGCATGGCAGGGGTGAGGTGTGGGGTACAAGAATAAATCATTTTAATAAGTTTTTAGTCATGTTTGCTCCCATATAACTTGCTGTCCACTTAGTATTTATATGATGCATGCTTCAATTCATATCATGGAATGCATAAGCAGAACGGGCTCGTCGCGCTGATCGATTTAGACATATTATTTGTCAAATTTGGAGTTATAGAATTAAAGGTATTAATTAATTATGAAAAGGCAGTTTTATTGCAATTAAACATTTTCGAAAATTTAAATTAGTCAAACATTATTTTGGATGGCATATTTGAATTCCTCACATTTTTCTGGTTCAAAAACATATATTATTTGTATGATTTGGATTTGGCAATTAAAAGTTATTTAAAACTGGATTTGAAAACATATTAACATTTCTGGAAATTATTTTGTCTAAACAGAAAAGGACGCAGACTTTTTGCACACAGGCAGTAGCTAGCCACAGACGCTGATGGGTGGGTCCGCGCTGAGCTGGCGGAAACCAACGCACGACAGAGCTTTTCTTACCGTGGGGTTGTCTAGCCGGGGTGACAGACATGTGGGGTCGACGGTTTCACGGGCCCACACGCGGGCGCGAGACCAGGGCGTGGCCACGTGGCGCAGATGGAGGACTGCGGGTTGAGGCACAAGAAGTCTGGGTACCTTTTTACAAAACGCCACAACACATGACAGGCAGTCCCGGGTGGAGTGCGTGTTGCGCAAACAAAAACACAAGGGGGTAACTAGAAAATAACCCCGCGCTACTGTTGTTCTTCCTAGCGTTTGTCCGACGAAACTGACGGAAACAGGAGTCAGGCGTGGCTGGGATTCGATCCCGCGACACGGCGCGCGCGCGTGGCGGCGGCGACCACTGGGGCTGGCTTAGTTTGATGCTACGAAGGAGCTACGCGGGGAGGAGAACCTTCTGCCGCGCAATTGCGAGAACGCGACCGCGAGCGCGCCGCACAGAGAGCGCTCGACGAAGCGCGCGGCTTGTCCAGGAAGCGGTGACGTGCGAGAGGATGTCAGGGGGGTCGGAGGCTCACCGGGAGCGGGTCGGTGGTGGTGGTTCGGCCTGGGGCGCAGGGGATCGGCGGCGTTGCTGGCGATCAGTAGGTTAGGGTTTTGCGTCGGCTCGAGGATCTGCAGCGGTACTGGGCCTCCTCCTCCTTATCTCCGTGTACAGGGTGGTGCCAGTGCTTGCCTGGGTCTTCCCCAACGCCAAATGCCTCGCCCTCCTCCTTGTTATGGTGGTGGCGTGCCGAAGCCTACGGTGGGGTGGTGATGCAAGAGAGAGGGGAAGGTAGCAGGCGGATAGGGTGGCAAGGAGCTGGGCAGAGCCCTGGGAGATCTGGAGGTGCTGCACGGCAGGGGAGGGAGTAGATAAGGGCAAGGGGAAGGGTGCACATGGGGCTTGCCGAGGGTTGGTAAAAAGGTGGTGGTGGCCACCTTTTCTCCTCTCACACGCGATCGACTAGGCTCGGGAGACCTGGGGAGGGGCTACAGCTGGGACCAGATGGGCATGGAGCAGGTGTGGCTCGGTGGGGCCCTTGGACAACGAGGTTGAGAGGGGAAAAGGGGAAAGGGAAGGTTGGCTCGGCTTGGGCAAGGGAGAGGGGATGGCTCGGGAGGGGTAGCTAGGGTGGGGTGGTGGCCTTGCCGAGCCAAACCACAAGGTTTGGTGGCCACGGATGGAGGGGGTGGTGAGGTGAGGGTGTAGCTAGGTTTAGAGAGAGTTTAGGTTAGGGCTTTTGCTTAGGCTAGGATGGTTAGGGTTTAGGGTTTGAGCTATGTAGGGTTTAGCCGGGGCTAGGAATAAGGAGGGGTGGTGAGGTGAGGTTTGGGGTAGGATTATGATGTGCACAAGCTTATGGTTAGAAGAGAGCAAGAGGGTAGCTAGGAGAGACATAATATGGACAAAGAGAGAGTGAGATAGTCAGGGTTTGTGTAAGAGCAAAGGAATAGAGCTAAAGAGAAAAGGAATACTCCACTCAAAAATCCAAGAAAACCCAAATAAAATAAGATGGTGGTGATCTTGCATGGCCCATGCATGAATAGTAAATGCCATGTTTATTATTGTGAAAAC
The DNA here is from genome assembly GCA_910589775.1 of Avena eriantha. NCBI lineage: Eukaryota > Viridiplantae > Streptophyta > Magnoliopsida > Poales > Poaceae > Avena > Avena eriantha. Next base: position 179,784,143 of record OU342743.1, on the reverse strand, counting down.
AATTGTAAATGACCATGGGCATTTATTAACACATGCATTCCCAAATATAGAATTAAGGCCAAGCCAAAAGAGTGGGGTTGGTGTCCCATGTGGAGTAGATGGAATATGCTCATATTGGAATATAATTTGGACATGCTAGTGTGTATGTCCCACTAGATGTATAAGAGCCTCAAAATATTCCAACATGATCATACATGCAAAAACAATCCATATGGAAGCTAGACAAGGGGTTCCACTCACATAGCATGCAAAGGTGGCTATGTGGCTCTCCACATATCAACAATGTGAAATCAACATGAGGCATATATGGGAGCATGTGGAATTAGAAGTGGATCCATCCCAACCCATATGAGCTAGAGGTAAACCCAAATAAAATGCAAAGCTCACATATAGTTGGATGGTGGAATTATGGGGTGGTGACAAAGAAAGGTGGTGGAGTTAAATAAAAGATATGCCCCCAACTCAACTTGGGCATCAATCATTTATCAAGAACCAAATACAATTTATTAAGAACCAAATACAATTGATAAATGCATATGAGACAAGATCCAAAAGAAAAGGGTTTTATATGATGCTCAAATGCAAGGTGGCATGATGACATGAGCATGCTATAATTATGATGCAACAATTATATGTAGGAAGTAGCATTTTATTATTAGACCATGTAGCATTACATATGTTAGACAGATGGGATGCTACAACTCTCCCCCACTAAACAGGAATCTCGCCCCGAGATTCTAGGAAGAAGAAGAAGACATGAAGAGGGTAGGATACTTGGCACGGAGCTCATCCTCGCGTTCCCAAGTGGCTTCATCAACAGAACGGTGTGACCACTACACCTTGCAGAACATGATAGACTTGTTGCGAGTCTTTCTTTCTGCGACTTCTAGGATTTTTGTGGGGTGTTCTTGATAAGACAGGTCTTCTTGGAGATTGATGAGCTCATGGTCCACGGTCCTGCCAGGATCCTTGAAGCACTTCTTGAGTTGAGAGACATGGAAAACATCATGGACCTTGAGTTTTTAGGGAGCTCAAGAGCATAAGCGACTTCTCCTCTTCTTCCACGAACTTTGAAAGGACCGATGTATCTAGGAGCCAGCTTCCCTTTGATACCAAACCGGTGCGTGCCTCTCATAGGAGTGACATGAAGGTAAACGAGATCACCGGGGACATACTCCATGTCCGTGTGCTTTCTGTCATAGTTGCTCTTCTGGCGACTTTGAGCAACCTTTAGGTTTTCGAGAATGATGTGAGCCTTCTCCTCCGCTTGAGTTACAATGTCGGGGCCAAACAATGTTCTTTCACCTGCGCCCGACCAACCAATCGGAGTTCTGCATTTGCGGCCATAGAGAACCTCCAATGGTGCCATCTTTAGACTCTTCTGGAAGCTGTTGTTGTAAGAGAATTCAGCATAAGGAAGGCATTCTTCCCACTTCATGCCGAAAGAGATGACGCAAGCATGGAGCATATCTTCCAGAATCTCATTGATCCTTTCAACTTGTCCTTGCGACCGAGGGTGATAGGCAGTGCTGAAGTTCAACTTTGTTCCCAAAGCATTTTGGAAACTTCCCCAGAACTTGGAAGTGAAGATGCTTCCACGGTCCGAGCTGATCTCAAGAGGAACCCCATACAGAGAGACAATTTTGTTGATATAGAGCTCAGCCAACTGAATTGCAGAAATTGTTTCCTTGACGGGATAGAAGTGAGCCACTTTAGAAAGCCTGTCGATGACAACAAAGATTGCATTGTTGCCCTTCTGCGAGCTTGGAAAACCAGTTATGAAGTCCATCTCTACTTTCTCCCATTTCCATTTTGGAGGCTTCAATGGCTGTAGAAGACCGGAAGGTTTCTGATGGACAGCTTTAACTCTGCGGCAGACATCACACTCCGAGACATACTGGGCACAATATCGTTTCAATCCAGGCCACCAATATTGTGTTTTGAGATCCATGTATATCTTAGTGCGGCCAGGGTGGATAGAAAGAACAGAATCATGAGATTCTTTAAGAACTTGCTCTCTCAAACCCGGATACTTCGGAACGAACATCCAGTGCTTAAAGAATAGAGTGCCTTGGTCGTCAAGGTGGAAAGGTTCATACTTCGGAAGCTGAATCTTGGAGATGATGTTTTTAGTGTAAGGATCACCAAGTTGAATGGAGCGAACTTTTTCTTCCAAGAGAGGGGTTACCAGAAGATTCAGAAGATACCCTTGATCCACAATTTCAAGGTTGAGCTGGTGGAATTCCTCGCACAAGAGAGGTTGTTGTTCTTCCACCATGAGGTTGTTGACATAAGCTTTTCGGCTGAGAGCATCGGCCATGACATTAGCTTTGCCAGGAGTGTAGTTGATGGTCAGATTGAAGTCATTAATTGCTTCAATCCACCTCCTCTGACGAAGGTTGAGATCAGGTTGAGTGAAGATATACTTCAGGCTTTTGTGGTCAGAAAACATCTCACAACGGTTTCCAAGCAAGTAGTGCCTCCATACTTTTACAGCCAAGACAACCGCTGCAAGTTCAAGATCATGTGTTGGATAGTTGAGCTCATCAGTTTTCAACTGATGAGAGGCGTAAGCAACGACTTGCTTTTCTTGCATGAGGACCGCACCCAATCCTTGCAAGGAGGCGTCACATAATATCTGGAAAGGCTTTGATGTATCTGGAGGAATCAAGACTGGTGTGGAAGTGAGCTTCTCTTTGAGTGTTTCAAAGCTAGCTTGACATGCAGGAGACCAAAGGTATTTCTTGCCTTTCTTGAGGAGATCGGTAAGAGGCTTCACAATCTTTGAGAAGTTCTGAACGAAGCGACGGCAATAACTAGCCAAACCAAGGATCCTCTGAACTTCTTTGACATTTTTGGGTGGAAGCCACTCAACAATTGTCCGAACAGTTTCTGGGTTGACGGGAATGCCCTTAGCAGAGATGACGTCACCAAGATAGGTGACTTCGGGAAGCCAAAATTCACACTTGGAGAACTTTGCATACAGGCGGTTCTCGCGAAGCTTGTTTAGGACACACCAAAGGTGTTCTTCGTGTTCTTCCTTTGACTTAGAATAGACTAGAATGTCATCCAGATAGACCACAATGAACTTATCAAGATACTCCATGAAAACCGAGTTCATAAGCCTCGAGAAGGTGGCAGGTGCATTGGTGAGACCGAAGGACATGACCGTGTACTCATACAGGCCATAGCGGGTGGTGAAAGCTGTTTTGGAGACATCTTCCTTGCGAATCTTGATTTGATGATATCCACTTCTCAAATCCAGCTTAGAGAATACCACAGCTCCAGCTAGCTGATCGAAGAGATCATTAATCCACGGAAGGGGATATTTATTTTTGATGGTTTTAGCATTGAGAGCCCGATAGTCAACACAAAGTCTATCAATGCGGTCTCGATTCTTCACAAAGATGGTTGGGCTACCCCAAGAAGAAGTGTTGTGCTGAATGAAACCCAACTTATCTTGTTCATCAAGCTGACGTTTGAGTTCAGCCAACTCAGCAGGACCCATTTTATAAGGCCACTTGGAGATAGGAGCGGTTCCAGGTTCAAGCTCAATCACAAACTCGACCTCTCGGTCAGGAGGCATACCTGGTAACTCTTCAGGAAAAACATCTGGGAACTCACGGACCTCCGGAACACTCTGAATAGCCTCCATAGCATCATCATTTAGAGAAGACAAAGAGAAAAGCTGAATTGCAGGAGTCAGGCTTGGAGAATAGACTATATGGCCTTCGGGAATTTTCAGAGAGACCGAGCGTTCAGCACAAGCAATCACAGCTGCATTTGCCGTTAACCAATCCATGCCCAAGATGACATCAATGTCAGAGTTGCCGAGAATGATTAAGGAAGCCAGAAATGAAGAACCACCAGTTAGAATTTGATTGCCATGACTGATCTTGGTAGATATCATTCTTGCCCCGGGAGAAAAAACCATTAACTTTTTATCCAGTGGGTCTATAGTTAGCTCATGCTCATTTGCAAACTTATGAGACACAAAAGAATGCGATGCACCAGAATCAAACAAAACTCGTGCAGGGACTGAGTTAATGGGAAGCGTACCCATCACAACTCCAGGTGCATGCTCGGCTTGAGCGACGTTGACACAGTTGGCACGAGCAACAGTGGACCCGGGCTTGGTGTTGATGTTGAGAGCCCGAGGTGGAGGTGCACGAACCATACAAGGACTTGCTGCAGGTCTTGGAGGTGGTGGAGGAAGAGCTTTGTTGTTCATGGGACAACTCCAGTGTTGATGACCAGTGTTCCCACAAGTGTAACAAGCACCAGGTGGACGTGGAGCAGCGTAGCCAGGGACTCCGCCAGGCGCTCCAGGGTAGTTGTGGTTGTAGCCCCTAGAAGCAGCGTTGAAGGAGTTTGGTGGCCTTGCCGCGTAGCTTGGAGTTCATGGTGGAGCCGGGAGTAGCGGTGCGGTATTAGGAACCCACACACGGCGCTTAGAAGGAGCTGTCATAGCTGAAGAGCTTGCTGCATCACGACTGTGTTTCTTGGACTCCTCGAACACTTGCATACTGGCTTCTTCCTGTAGAGCTGTATGTTGGAGTTCCAGAAAAGACCCCGTGATACGTCCAAAACGTATCTACTTTCCCGAACACTTTTGCTATTGTTTCTCCTCTATAATTGTGTGATTTGGATGCAACTAATGCGAACTAACGCTGTTTTCAGCAGAATTGCCTTGGTGTCTACTTTTTGTGCAGAAAATCAACTATCAGGAAAAATCCCGGAAAATATGCCAAAAATCCTATTTCACCCGAAGACTCCATGAGCCAGAATACGAGACGGAGAAGAGCCCTGGGGTGGCCACACCACCTGGTGGAGCGGGCCAGGCCGCGCCAGGGGGTGGTGTGGGCCCCCCAGGCACCCCCTCGGCCTCTCTCTTCGCCTATAAGGAGCCTTCTGGCCTAAAAACTACCGGTGGGTTCGACGTTTTTCCAGAAGGAGTTCCGCTCCGCTGCCACCACCAGATTCCACGAAACAGCACCAGAAACTCCGTTCTGGCACCCTACCGGGACGGGGAATTGGAGGAGATCATCGCCATCACCATCACCATCACTTCTCCATCGACCATCCATGTTTCCCCCATCTATGAGTGAGTAATCCCCCGCTGTAGGCTATGGGGATGGTAGGGATTGGATGAGATTGTTCATGTAATGGCATCAGATTGTTAGGGCTTAGTGCCTAGTATCTTTTATTAGTGCTTTATGACTTTGTTGCGACTTGTTGTGCTTAATGCTTGTGACTAGGGCCCGAGTGCCATGATTTCAGATCTGAACTTATTATTGATTCATTATGATAGTATTGTTTCTGGTCTTATCTGCAAGTTGTATACACATGTTGTTGTCCGGAACCTATGGCCCCGAAGTGACAGAAATCGGGATAACCGGAAGGGAAAGGCTTTGATGTGAGGATCACATGTGTTCACGGAGTGTTAATGCTTTGCTCCGGTGCTCTATTAAAAGGAGCACCTTAATTCCCAGTAGTTCCCTAGAGGCCCCGCTGCAAACGGGCTGGCAGGACAAAATATGTTGTGCAAGTTCTCATTGCGAGCACGTATGACTATGTATGGAACACATGCCTAGGATTGTCTAGGACTTGGATGCTTTATCTTATTTATCTGCAATTGCCCTATGTTCTGATTGCTATGTGAAATGTTTTGTCCATGCAACGCCCGTCCATCCATCCCTATGCCTACGACACTCGAATCCCACTGTTTACTGCTTTAGTTACTACTGTCTTTGCTTTACTACTACTGTTGCTTTACTATTCCTACTACAAAACTGTTGCTACTGATAAACTGCTGTGAGCAAGATTGTTTCGAGGTGCAGCTGAATTGACAACTCAGTTGTTAAGGCTTATAAATATTCTTCGGATCCCCTTGTGTCGAATCAATAAATTGGGTTTCACTTCCCTCGAAAATACTGCGATACACCCCCTATACTTATGGGTCATCAAGACTATTTTCTGGCGCCGTTGCTGGGGAGCATAGCTTTATTTATCAAGTTCACTTGGATTCTCTGTTGTTCGCTGCTGTCCATCCATCATGGGTAAGTCTCGTGATGGCAAGGTTCCTATTTTACCATCCACTACAAGAAGAGGTACGGTTCTGAACATCTCTACTGCTCTTGATTCACCATCTGTTTTGAGTAAGTTCCTTACACCACCACATACACATGCTACACACACTGCTACTACTGCTGAATCTGAAACTTCTGATACTTACGATGCTGCTTCTACTGTGCTTGATAAGAGTGGTTCATTAGGTCCTTTCCTAGATGCTACGATTGCTAGAACTATAGCTGGAAATACCGAAACTCCTAATCAAGACACTACCACACCTGTTAGCTCACCTGAGTTTAGTAAGAGTTATGATGCTGAAGAAGATTATGTTGAGATGACTGATGAGTTTATTGAAGAATGTAGGAACACCCATGATAGGAGCGCTGCTAAGAGTCTCCTTGAGAGGCGTACTATTAGACCCAAATTATCTCTTGATGCTAAGTTTGCTGCTTCTCCCATAAACATTATAGATGAAGATTATGATTTCTCTCTCGATCTATCTTACATAGCTATTGTCGAGAAAGAACCTTTTTGTGGGACTAAGAATGAAAGTGCTGTAGCACATATGAATGAACTTTCTACCATGAGTGGCTTGTTTTCTGATGATGTTAAGATGCGTACTTACTTTGTTGCTAAGATTTTTCCTTTTTCACTGAAAGGATAAGCTAAAACTTGGTTTAGTAATTTACCTCCTGGATCTATTGATAGCCTTGAGTGCTTGATTAGTACTTTCCTGCATAAATATTTTCCTCCTAGTGCTAGACATGCTATTTTGTAGGAACTTTTTGATTTTAAATAGGGAGAAAAAGAGGTATTTCCTGAATCTTGGGCAAGGTTTTGTGCTTTGATTCATGCACAGGCTGGAAGTCCGTTACCTAAGAATGAGCTTCTTGAAATATTTTATAATGGACTAACCAAAGAATCTAGGACATACCTAGATAGTTGTGCTGATTGTGTTTTCAGGAATAGGACTCCAAAGGAAGCTGAGGAATTAATGGCCAAAATAAGCAAGAATTATGAAGATTGGACTACTCCTAAACAAGCTACACCTGAAGTAATTGTACCTGAACCATCTATTCATGTGCCTATTCCAACACCAAAGAAGAGGGGAGTTATTGAATTAAATGATGAAGTGATGAAGGAAGCTAAGAAATGTCTTAAGGAGAAGGGAATTAAAGCTGCAGATGTCAAGAATTTACCTCCTATAGAAGAATTATGTAAGCCCCCCACTATTGAGGTACACTCCCTCCAACACTTTGATGAAGGTGATATCCCTTACTTGAAACCTCCTGATCAATGCTTAGAGTTTGATATCTTTATTGTTAAGCAAGATAACTTTAATAAAAGGGTGCAAAATCATCTAATGGAAAACACTAGAGCTATTGTTGAGTTGAAAGATATTGTGGAAAGAACCTCTAATGATGTTAAAATGATTGTTAAACACTTTCAAAGGTTCAAACTCAAATAGATCAACTCGTTAAAGTGAAAAACGACTTGCTAGTTAATGCCGCTAAAGAAATACATGCTTATGAAATTAGAACTAAAAGTGGAGCTGCTACCCAGGATCCTCTATATCCTGAGGGGCATCCCAAAAGAATTGAGCAGGATTCTCAACAAGCTGAAAATAGTGGTTCTACTCCTAAGAAAAGGAAAAAAGAAACATAAAACTGTTATAGAACCCTCTGAACCTGCTATAGATCCTAATAGTATATCTATCTCTGATGCTGAAACTGAAAGTGGTAATGAAGAAAATGAAGTGCCTAATGAAGAAAAAATTGAAGAAGAACCTGAAAACCACACTAAGAATACTAAATACACCAAAGAAGATTTTATTGCTAAGAAACATGGTAGTGAAAGAGAACCTTGGGTCCAAAAACCTATGCCTTTCCCTGATAAGAAACACAAGTCAAAGGAAGATGAACACTATAATAAGTTTTGTGAGTGGATGAAGCCTTTATTCTTGCAAATTCCTTTGACTGATGCTATTAAATTGCCTCCTTACTCAAAGTATATGAAGGACATTGTCTCGAATAAAAGGAAGATCCCTAATGAAGAAATTTCTACTTTGCTTGCTAATTATTCCTTCAATGGTAAGGTTCCTAAGAAACTTGGAGACCCAGGGATTCCAACTATCCCTTCCTCTATTAAGAATAGTTATGTTAGAACTGCTTTGTGTGATTTGGGAGCTGGAGTTAGTGTTATGCCTTTCTCTCTCTATAAGAGGCTTCAGCTTGAAAAATTGATACCAACTGATATATCTTTGCAAATGGCTGATAAGTATACCACTATTCATGTGGGTATATGTGAGGATGTACCTCTTCAGGTAGCTCATAATTGCTTGATATTAACTGATTTTGTTGTGCTTGAAATGCCTGAAGATGATAATATGTCTATTATTTTTGGGAGACCTTTTCTTAATACTGCAGGAGCTGTTATTAATTGTAATCAAGGAAAGGTGACCTTCAATGTTAATGACAAGGAACATACTGTCTATTTCCCCAAGAAGATTGAAAGGACTTATGGTTTAAACTCAATTGAACATGTACAAGGCATTCAAGTTGGAGAAATATATTGTCCCATACCAAAAGAAAAATTTGAAACTATTATGATTGGGACCATTGCTATCAAGGTTGAGGTAACATAATCATTAGTGGAGTACAAAGTTTTGTCTCATATGCAATTGTTTTGGTAGCAATACTTGATCAACCTTGCTAACAAAAGGATTCCATTGAACAAAACAATGTTTTCATTATGATTATCCCCGTTTATTCCTATCCTTTGCATTTTTAGTTTTTGCTTTCGTTTAGTTTTCTTTGTGTTGTTAGTTTCTTGCATGCTAGAACTTCTGTAGTTCTAGCCTTGTTTAGTCCTTGCATCATGTTTCCAAAAGAAAAATCTATCTGTCAGAAAAATCATTCTTCCATTTCTGAAAAATGCCCAAAAATAAAGTGTCTCGAAAAATTCCATAAAATTCATATTAAATTTTTACGAGAAAAAAGGGGCAGAGGAGTACCTGGTAGGTACCAGGGGGGCCACCAGGCAGGCACACCACATGGTGGCGCGGCCAGACCTGGGTGGCGCCATGCTCTTGTGTGGGCCACCCCTGGCCCCCACCACTTCTCTCACCTGCCACTTTCTTCTCTCTCCCGAGTAAGCTTCAGTTCATAGCTCAAAATCACGTTCTCTCTGTGTTTTCTCTCGATTTCTTCGATCTCTTTGCTCAGCCCATCTCTCTTGCTGAAATTTGGAGCAATTGTTCCTTGGTATGTGACTCCTCCCCTTATCCAAGTAGATTTGTGTTTAGTGGATTGTATGTTGAGTATTTTGCTGCTGTAGGTGACTGGTTATGAGTGCTTGTAAGCTTGTTTGATGCTTAGAGATATAGTTTTGATGCATGTTTAGGCCTCTTGCACGTCCCTATGAGTAGAATCCTTCATTATATTTACTTTGCAATCACTTGTTTAATAGATGTTTAAATTTCAGAATAGAAGATGAGTGAACACCACCTAAACCAACATGAGCTTTGGGTGCCTGAGGTCATGAAGGTCCACCGGGAGGAGGAAGTTTTTCCCTCCATTTATCCATGCTCTGAGTTCATGAGAGCTGCAGGAATTCTACAATATTTCCACACTTTGGTTTCTAATGCAGGGTTAGAGCACTTTTTGGAAGATGAGCCTTGTCAATTTGTGAAGCTAACCATGTCTGTGGTGCAGGATTTCAAATTTAGTCACTCTTTGCCTAACCCCATGGTCCATTACAAAATTTACAATATAGCTGTCGATCTTTCTCTGGATGATTTTTGTGCAGCCATTAAGGTACCTCAATGGGGATCATGTAAGAAGATTAAAGAGAGACCGAAACCACTCATGGATTTATACGCAGAAATTTGTCAAGGGAGTAGCTTCTCGAAGGAGAATGGAAAAATCCTTAACATTCATATTCCCTCCATTCGCTACTTTGCCTACTTTATTGCCAAGTGTGTTCTTGCTAGGAAAACTGCCAACAAGTTATCTTCGTTTGATCTAGCATTTATCTCTGCTGCTCTTAGACGAGATAGGTCTTACAACTTGGGTGCTTTGATAGCTTTCCGTCTTGCTGCTAACCGTGAGAAAGGTGGAATTTGTGGAGGCCTCATTGCTTCTCGTCTACTAGCATTGCATGGTTTAGTGCCTCATCATCTAGACCTACAGTTTCCCATAGAGAGGCTTGATTTTAGTTCCATGGTACAACATAAATTTATTTCCTCGTGGGCTAGTTTGAGTGAGTTGTCTTATGAAATAACCTTTCTCAAAGCTGGCTGGAGAAAGAGCAAGTCCGAGCGTGGTGTTCTTTTGCATGCACCCGTTTTGTTTAACCTTGATAACAGGGGAGGATGGTCCCTCACTGAGGAGGAGCTTGACACGTACTTGGGAGAGCTCTCCCAACAGGAGCAGGACACTAGAAGGGATGTCACTGATGATTCGGTCCAACCCTCGAATGAGGGAGAGTCTTCATATCAGCAGCCCGCTTATGATTGGGGAGCTTCTTCTTCCTCTCATGGGCCCGGTTACGACCATTCTTACCAAGATCCGCCCGCTTGGAACCCCTATTCTTACATGGATTGACACCCACTTAGGCCAAAAGCCTAAGCTTGGGGGGAGGTACGCCGACACCGCACTCATCTCCATATCATGTTGCGTCGGTTCTTTGTATATTCATGTTTTTGCTTTCTTTTTAGTTTTCGTTCTTCTTTGCTTTTCTTTCTAAAAACACAAAAATACCAAAAATATTTCTGTTTTTTCTCTTTTGTTTGCTTCTTCTTTTTGCCTTGGTTTGCTTTCCCCTTTTTGCTTTGTTTCAGCTATTCAAAAAACCCAAAAAGATTTTGCTTTGTTTGTTTTTCTCCTTTTGTTCTTGTTTAAAAATCGAAAACACCAAAAATATTGGTCGTTCTCCTTTGGTTTTTGCGAGTTGGCTACAGGGTTCGGCAGTTCTCATTGGATTATTGGTTTCATATTATTATTCAAGCCACACAAGTGAAGAGCAATAATGAGGACCAATGACAACGTGAGGCGTGGTAAGAGGCTGGTAACGAACTCTATTTGTCTTCATTTTTGTACATATACTCATTATTGTGAGCTTGCTTAGTCCGTTCATGTAGAGTGTATGTTTTCTTTGGATGCTTAGTAGTTCTTGCTTTCTTGTGATTAGCTCCAGCTCGCTAATAGTTTGTAGCATGTTTCATGAATGTTTGCTTGCATTACCCTATTCATAAATTGGTATGACACCATGGTATCCTCCTCTGAATGTTTCGTTTGATCGACTTGGCACATGCTCATGCATGCACAAGACTGTGATAATCAGTTAAGCCTTGATGAATGATTTTGCCTTGAGGATCTTGAATCATTTTCATGCCATGAGTAGTCTTGTTTTGTTGCAAGCATGATAATGACAACTATTGCTCTCTCGTTTGTCGCTCCCTTACTATTGCTAGCCCTCACTTCCACTGAGTATTTTACTCCAGTTCCCAACTCTCTAAACCAATTATTTCCAAAGTGTCCACCATACCTACCTATTAGCATCATTTGCTACTTCCGTGCATATTCAATATGCCTTGTTTTCTTCCAAATAAAATGTTTGCTTGTTATGAGAAAGTTAGTTAGTAAAGCTCTCACGAACTTGATGGCACACTTTATTTCCTGCACTTAATAAACCTGAACCATTGTGAACTCTCCATGAAAGTTATATGCTTGCAAATTATAGGCTGGGGATTAGCAGAACCGTGCTGTCATGGGGAACGCTTTCAACACTTGTATATATATACCCAGTTGATACCTTGCTCTTTTGTTTGCGGATGCCGTCGCTGTGAAATAAAAGGGGAGCTTGTAAGTCCATGGAGTTATGTATGTGTGTTAGAGAAACGACTGGGCCGCTGGTCTAATCCATGCTGACATGGTGGAAACCTGTAGCGTAGCCATAATGATATCTATGAAGCATTCTTCTTATAAAAAAGAGAGAGATAGCTATTGAGAAAAAAAGAGTTTTATGAAAAGAGGAAAGAGAGAAAAAAGCACCATTTTCCCATGGTAAATAAGAAGATTGCTGAGATACTCATTGTCTGCTTGCCTTGTCATTTTGATATGGGGATTCTTCAGTATCATCGGGCAAGGGGTACCCCGTTGGCGGTTCTCAATGATACGCACATACTTACGGTGACAAGAACTTACCGGTAACTAAAGTTGAGTAGCATGAGGAGCGGCCCTCGTACTCAAGGGACTTGGGATTTCCAGTTTATAGTCTGTCAAGCATATAACTCAGATTGGACCTCACTTTCACCTTAACCACATTAAAGATGCTTATGATAAATGAAAGCTCAAAGCTAATGAGTACGATACTTTCAGCATTTGGAAGCCTTTCAAAATTACTCAAAACCTTTTCCTTTACTTGTTGAGTCTCCACATATTCTTTGAGCACCTTCTTGAGAGCATAGTTGTCATTCTTTGTGTTTGTTTCATTACTTGATTATTTGTGTTATGACTTTGATGCTTGTATCCTTGATATCTTTACTTCTAGTCATCACTTGAACTTCAGAGTTGCCTTGGCATTCATAATCAAAGGCAAGCGAGATACCACTCTATCATACCTTTCTATGAGCATTGTAAGGTTGCTTATGTTTGTGCTTTGTGCTACTTATTATTCTTGAGTTGGAATCTCTTCATAGCTTGCAATGACTATTAAGTAGACTCAGTTGCATACTCTCTACTATGAATTGTCTAAGTAGTTGATCACATTGCTGAGAATATTTACATCATATGAAGCAAATGTGTTCGTGAAAGTTCTTTTATTGCACTCAATTTTCAACTTAATTGCTTGAGGACAAGCAATAAGCTAAGCTTGGGGGGAGTTGATACATCCAAAACGTATCACCTTTCCTGAACACTTTTGCTATTGTTTCTCCTCTATACTTGTGTGATTTGGATGCAACTAATGCGAACTAACGCTGTTTTCAGCAGAATTGCCTTGGTGTCTACTTTTTGTGCAAAAAATCAACTATCAGGAAAAATCCCGGAAAATATGCCAAAAATCCTATTTCACCGAAGACTCCAGGAGCCAGAATACAAGACGGAGAAGAGCCCTGGGGTGGCCACACCACCTGGTGGCGCGGGCCAGGCCAGGCCGTGCCAGGGGGTGGTGTGGGCCCCCCAGGCACCCCCTCGGCCTCTCTCTTTGCCTATAAGGAGCCTTCTGACCTAAAAACTACCGGGGGGTTCGACGTTTTTCCAGAAGGAGTTCCGCTCCGCCGCCACCACCAGATTCCACGAAACAGCACCAGAAACTCCGTTCTGGCACCCTGCCGGGACGGGGAATTGGAGGAGATCATCGCCATCACCATCACCATCGCTTCTCCATCGACCATCCATGTTTCCCCCATCTATGAGTGATTAATCCCCCGCTGTAGGCTATGGGGATGGTAGGGATTGGATGAGATCGTTCATGTAATGGCATCAGATTGTTAGGGCTTAGTGCCTAGTATCTTTTATTACTGCTTTATGACTTTGTTGCGACTTGTTGTGCTTAATGCTTGTCACTAGGGCCCGAGTGCCATGATTTCAGATCTGAACTTATTATTGATTCATTATGATAGTATTGTTTCTAGGCTTATCTGCAAGTTGTATACACACGTTGTTGTCCGGAACCTATGGCCCCGAAGTGACAGAAATCGGGATAACCGGAAGGGAAAGGCTTTGATGTGAGGATCACATGTGTTCACAGAGTGTTAATGCTTTGCTTCGGTGCTCTATTAAAAGGGGCACCTTAATTGCCAGTAGTTCCCTAGAGGCCCTGCTGCAAACGGACTGGCAGGACAAAAGATGTTGTGCAAGTTCTCATTGCGAGCACGTATGACTATGTATGGAACACATGCCTAGGATTGTCTAGTACTTGGATGCTTTATCTTATTTATCTGCAATTGCCCTATGTTCTGATTGATACGTGAATTGTTTTGTCCATGCAATGCCCTACCATCCATCCCTATGCCTACCGCACTCGAATCCCACTGTTTACTGCTTTTGTTACTACTGTCTTTGCTTTACTACTGCTGCTGCTTTACTATTCCTACTACAAAACTGTTGCTACTGATAAACTGCTGTGAGCAAGATTGTTTCCAGGTGCAGCTGAATTGACAACTCAGTTGTTAAGGCTTATAAATATTCTTTGGCTCCCCTTGTGTCGAATCAATAAATTGGGTTTCACTTCCCTCGAAAATACTGCGATACACCCCCTATACTTGTGGGTCATCACCCCGACCTTGCATGAGTGATTGCATATTTGATAGATGCATTGAGCCCTTGCCTGAACCTCTTTTGTTTCTTCTTGTCATCAGAGATCTCATCACCACCATACCGAGAAAGATTCATGAAGTTTCTGATATAGGTGTTGACATTGTCATTGCCCTGCTTGAGGTTGAGAAATACCTCCTTCATTCTCCCCATGACAATTTCTGACAGGTATTGCTCTTTGAAAGCCCTAGCGAACTGCTCCCAAGTAGGCTGAAAACTAGAGTGGTTTGCCTTCAGGTAATTCTCCCTCCATAGAGCTGCGTCTCCCTTCAGAAGGTGCGTGGCGCATTTTACCCATTCTTGTTTAGGAACATCAGCAGTCATCAGCAACCTTGACATCTCACGAAGCCAATCATCAGCATCCAGTGGCTGATCATACACCTCAAAGTGGCGCGGGTTAAACTTCAGAAAGCCCTTGATGTCTCCTCGCTTGGGAGGTGGAGGAAGCGGAACAAACTCATTCCTCCTGATACTTTCTTCAAAGTGTTGCTGGTTCTGTTGCATTGTTCCCAAGGCATTAGCAATACTTGCCAACGCAGCCCCCAGTTCAGGTGGTATGTCCTCCTCAGTGTGGCGTGGTGGTGCCATCTTGGGATTGATATAAAACTCAAGTCAGTACCATAATGGAGAATAATGATAATCCAAAATAGTACCAAAATGGAATTAACCAAGATTAAGGATACAAATTACTAAGACGATATTAAAATATCAACAAAGTTCAAAGCACCTAGAAGATAGTAAGCATATCGCACACGACTGAACAAGGAGTGTGGTACAAAAAGCTATCAAAGAAAAAATTTCCACAAATTTCGGCATTAAAATACCACTATCTGCGCAAAACCACTTAACGAATCAAGATTAGTAACTCTACCAATTCAATATACAAGAGCGAATGATAAAAGTAGTGGTATGGTCGCGACTCCATCCCGCACTCAAAGCATTACTCTGCACATGAATAAGTAAAACACATATCCCGACTCTCTTCCTTCTTAAGATGAACCTAAAGATTAGAAACTATGGAAAACAAACACCCCTAACAAGATAGCGTCGGATAAAAAAGAATAAGACAGATCGCGTCGGTTTACAACGAATCAGATAGATCGCGTCGGTTTAGAAAAGCCTATCGGTATGGAATGTACCAACAGTTGATATCCAAAAGGCAGATAGCAACAACAAGTTGGATGCAACAGATAGACAAGGAATTACCCACACACACACACACACTCACACAACCTATGGTACTATGGAACCCAGAACACATGAATCCTAGTTTGAATTTTTAGAAGAGGATTGAAAACGTTGCACTTCCTTACCAGAAAAGGGTGGGTGGGTGGGTAAGAAGAAAAGTGGAAGCAGTCCTACTCTCACGTTTTGTTTTTTCTTACTATACATAACTACCAAAATATTTGCTAGACTGACAACGACCATTTGGCTGAGACCCTGAAGGGCGCGATGGCTCTGATACCAATTGTAACAACCTCGGACCCTACGCTCTAAGTTCAAGCCTGGATGAACCAAAAGTGGTTAAGGAATTTACAGCGGGGGCCCAGGGCCACCCACGTGTAGGCCCGTCGACCGCCCTAACCACTTCCAAGAACATCGGGACAAGAGCGAGCGGCGTAGGCAACATGCGAAGAGATCAAATACATACACAAGTGAGTATGTATGCAAGCTACCTTACAACAGTTCTCAGAGCCATATCATCTAAAAGAAATAGAAATATTGCAAGGCCATACGGCAAGATCCAAATATCCTAGATAGAGATAATAGGGTAGGATAGCTCCTCATACATCAATCAACAGAGTATCAAGCGGAAGCGGGAAACAAGATCCAATACGGATAAGAAGCAAATCGGCATAAGATGCCACATAAATAAGCACATCTCGCCCACAGATCTCACGGATCCCCATCTCCGGAATCTCTACACCGAGTGATCGTTGCCAACATCATCTGTCGCCTCCACCCAGTATCCATCTTGCGAATACACCTATTCATCTGAATCAAACAATTTATCGTGTGAGACCCTAGGGGTACTCAGCAAGTCTTTATGCCTCTAAAGGGGACATATACCTGGGGTGACGCAATTGCAGCAAAAGATAATACTAACAAGTCTATAGATACTCGCTAACCATCCGCCTAACCAAAGATAGGCGGATGTCCGTTAATTAGAAACAACAGTTATAACAGTATAAAGTAACAGATCCATCATCCTTCTCGCTTACCAGCGAGAAAGCGGACGAACAACCCATGTGTTGGTAGTTTTATTAACCATTCCATGAGTATTGCACTAATTACTAATCAGATATTTAGTCAAATTAAAAGCGGTACTTTAGTTATGCTTGTCTATGATCGAGAAACTATGCTCCAAGTCGTCCATAACCGCGGACACGGCTTTCCGAAAGATTTATCCTATAGGGGTGCACAAATAGCAACACACACACGATCGACCGCGAAAAAACCAAATCAAAACCCAACGAGGCTTTCACGACAAAGCAATCACAGGATTCATAAAATATTTCAGGGGGCCACCCCATTAAGCTACCTGCAACGAAGTTGGCCGGCTCCGAGACGGACCCAAGGTTTGTGTCAATGGCTATAAATGACTAGGAACCCGAAAGTGTGACTAGGCTTATCAATACCACGAAAACATTCCACGATCCAAAACAGTACAGGTTCTCCATGCACAATCTTAAATAAAGCAGTAAAGCATGGCATAGGTACAAGATAGTAATAAAGCCCCAAACTACTTTGTGGCCCAAGAAATAAAGTGCAAATCAAGCTCATGCAAAGGGGGATTCATAGAGTCTCCCGTATGTGGATAGTGCGAATAGTCAAGGAACATGTATCAAGTACTCGGGGTCCTACAGGACACAAGTGGGCATGAAAAACCAAATAACAGATATTGCCCACTGGTGCCTCTTTCATTAGTTATCCCCTTACTACTCAGGTTAAGTTGTTTAGGTACCTCGTGATACATCAGACACTAACATACCCTACACATGCTGTTCTACGACTCACATGGCTCAAACAACTCCTGTAGTAATGGCTCATAGGATGGAGGAACAAGCTTCGGTGGGGTTTAAAAGTAAAGGCCATGCAGTACTTGGGATTAAATTTAATGCAATCGCGACTCCATGATGCAAGAATAAGATAGAAGCAATAGGTACTATATGTATGCAAGCATGTGGTAGTGCTTGCCTGGCAACTCAGTTGAAGCGAGAGATGGATCTGGGTAGTACTCCTGGAATTCCTGATAATTCCCCTGCTCGGCGTCTATCCGAGAAGAACCAAACAAACAAGGCCAACATAAATATAATGCACAAACATTTAAATAAAATGCGACAAGCAAACAAGCATGCCATGATGAATGACCCACAATTTATATGGCATAACATAGCATGGCAGGGGTGAGGTGTGGGGTACAAGAATAAAGCATTTTAATAAGTTTTTA
Organism: Avena eriantha; assembly: GCA_910589775.1. Classification (NCBI taxonomy): domain Eukaryota; kingdom Viridiplantae; phylum Streptophyta; class Magnoliopsida; order Poales; family Poaceae; genus Avena; species Avena eriantha. The sequence goes on along the minus strand of OU342743.1, from coordinate 179,766,302 downwards.
GTCATGTTTGCTCCCATATAACTTGCTGTCCACTTAGTATTTATATGATGCGTGCTTCAATTCATTTCATGGAATGCATAAGCAGAACGGGCTCGTCGCGCTGATCGATTTAGACATATTATTTGTCAAATTTGAAGTTATAGAATTAAAGTTATTAATTAATTACGAAAAGGTAGTTTTATTGCAATTAAACATTTTCGAAAATTTAAATTAGTCAAACATTATTTTGGATGACATATTTGAATTCCTCACATTTTTCTGATTCAAAAACATATATTATTTGTATGATTTGGATTTAGCAATTAAAAGTTATTTAAAACTGGATTTCAAAACATATTAACATTTATGGAAATTATTTTCTCTAAACAGAAAAGGACGCAGACTTTTTCACACAGGCAGTAGCTAGCCACAGACGCTGACGGGTGGGTCCATGCTGAGCTGGTGGAAACCAACGCACGTCAGAGCTTTTCTTACCGCGGGGTTGTCTAGCCGGGGTGACGGACAGGTGGGGTCGACGGTTTCGCGGGCCCACATGCGGGTGCGCGAACAGGGCGCGGCCATGTGGCGTAGATGGAGGACTACAGGTTGAGGCACAAGAAGTCTGGGTACCTTTTTATAAAACACCACAACACATGACAGGCGGGCCCCGGTGGAGTGCGGGCTGCGCAAACAAAAACGCAGGGGGGTAACTGGAAAACAACCCCGCGCTACTGTTGTTCTTCCCAGCGTTTGTCTAACGAAACTGACGGAAACAGGAGTCAGGCGCGCCTGGGATTTGATCCCGCGACGCGGCGCGCGCGCGGCGGTGGCGACCACTGGGGCTGGCTCGGTTTGATGCTACGAAGGAGCTACGCGGCGAGGAGAACCTTCTGCGGCGCAACTGCGAGAACGCGACCACGAGCGCGTCGCACAAAGAGCGCTCGACGAAACGCGCGGCGTGTCCAGGAAGCGGTGACGTGCGAGAGGATGTCAGGGGGGTCGGAGGCTCACCGGGAGTGGGTCGGTCGTGGTGGTTCGGCCTGGGGTGCAGGGGATCGGCGGCGTTGCTGGCGATCGGTAGGTTAGGGTTTTGTGTCGGCTCGAGGATCTACAGCGGTACTGGGCCTCCTCCTCCTTATCTCCGTGTACAGGGTGGTGCTGGTGCTCGCCTGGGTCTTCCCCAACGCCAAACGCCTCGCCCTTCTCCTTGTTATGGTGGTGGCGTGCCGAAGCCGACGGTGGGGTGGTGATGGAAGAGAGAGGGGAAGGTAGCAGGCGGATAGGGTGGCAAGGAGCTGGGCAGAGCCCTGGGAGATCTGGAGGTGCTGCACGGCAGGGGAGGGAGTAGATAAGGGCAAGGGGAAGGGTGCACATGGGGCTTGCCGAGGGTTGGGAAAAAGGTGGTGGTGGCCACCTTTTCTCCTCTCACACGCGATCGACTAGGCTCGGGAGTCCTGGGGAGGGGCTGCAGCTGGGACCAGATGGGCATGGAGCAAGTGTGGCTCGGTGGGGCCCTTGGACAGCGAGGTTGAGAGGGGGAAAGGGGAAAGGGAAGGTTGGCTCGGCTAGGGCAAGGGAGAGGGGATGGCTCGGGAGGGGTAGCTAGGGTGGGGTGGTGGCCTTGCCGAGCCAAACCACAAGGTTTGGTAGCCACGGATGGAGGGGTGGTGAGGTGAGGGTGTAGCTAGGTTTAGAGAGAGTTTAGGTTAGGGCTTTTGCTTAGGCTAGGATGGTTAGGGTTTAGGGTTTAGCCGAGGCTAGGAATAAGGAGGGGTGGTGAGGTGAGGTTTGGGGTAGGATTATTATGTGCACAAGCTTATGGTTAGAAGAGAGCAAGAGGGTAGCTAGAAGAGACATAAGATGGACACAGAGAGAGTGAGATAGTGGGGGTTTGTGTAAGAGCAAAGGAATAGAGCTAAAGAGAAAAGGAATACTCCACTCAAAAATCCAAGAAAACCCAAAGAAAAGAAGATGGTGGTGATCTTGCATGGCCCATGCATGAATAGTAAATGCCATGTTTATTATTGTGAAAACAATTGTAAATGACCATGGGCATTTATTAACACATGCATTCCCAAATATAGAATTAAGGCCAAGCCAAAAGAGTGGGGTTGGTGTCCCATGTGGAGTAGATTGAATATGCTCATATTGGAATATAATTTTGACATGCTAGTGTGTATGTCCCACTAGATGTATAAGAGCCTCAAAATATTCCAACATGATCATACATGGAAAAAACAATCCATATGGAAGCTAGACAAGGGTTTCCACTCACATAGCATTCAAAGGTGGCTATGTGGCTCTCCACATATCAACAATGTGAAATCAATATGAGGCATATATGGGAGCATGTGGAATTAGAAGTGGATCCATCCCAACCCACATGAGCTAGAGGTAAACCCAAATAAAATGCAAAGCTCACATATAGTTGGATGGTGGAATTATGGGGTGGTGACAAAGAAAGGTGGTGAAGTTAAATAAAAGATATGCCCCCAACTCAACTTGGGCATCAAGCATTTATCAAGAACCAAATACAATTTATTAAGAACCAAATACAATTGATAAATGCATATGAGACAAGATCCAAAAGAAAAGGGTTGTATATGATGCTCAAATGCAAGGTGGCATGATGACATGAGCATGATATAATTATGATGCAACAATTATATGTAGGAAGTAGCATTTTATTATGAGACCATGTAGCATTACAAATGTTAGACAGATGGGATGCTACATTCTCCCTTCCCCCGGTGATACATCCAAAACGTATCTACTTTCCCGAACACTTCTGCTATTGTTTCTCCTCTAAACTTGTGTGATTTGGATGCAACTAACGCGGACTGACGCTGTTTTGGCAGAATTGCCCTAGTGTCTACTTTTTGTGCAGAAAATGAACTATCAGGAAAAATCCCGGAAAATATGCCGAAAATCCTTTTTCACCAGAAGACTCCAGGAGCCAGAATACAAGACGGAGGGGGGCTGAGCCCAGGCCACACCACCTGGCTGCGCGGGCAAGCCCAGGCCACGCCAGGGGTTGGTCTGGCCGCCCCAGACTCCCCCTCGGTCTCCCTCTTCGCCTATAAGTTGCCTTCTGACCTAAAAACTCAGGGGGTTCGACGTTTTTCCAGAAGGAGTTTCGCTCCGCCGCCACCACCAGATTCCACGAAATAGCACCAGAATCTCCGTTTTGGCACCCTACCGGGACGGGGAATTGGAGGAGATCATCGCCATCATCATCACCATCGCTTCTCCATCGACCATCCATGTTTCCCCATCTATGAGTGAGTAATCCCCCGCTGTAGGCTATGGGGATGGTACTGATTGGATGAGATCATTCATGTAATGGCATCAGATTGTTAGGGCATGGTGCCTAGTACCTTTTATTAGTGCTTTATGACTTTGTTGCGACTTGTTGTGCTTAATGCTTGTCACTAGGGCCCGAGTGCCATGATTTCAGATCTGAACATGTTATTGATTCATTATGATAGTATTGTTTATGGTCTTATCTACAAGTTGTATACACACGTTGCTGTCCGAAACCAATGGCCCCGAAGTGACAGAAATCGGGATAACCGGAGGGAATGGCATTGATGTGAGGATCACATGTGTTCATGGAGTGTTAATGCTTTGCTCCGGTGCTCTATTAAAAGGAGCACCTTAATTGCCAGTAGTTCCCTTGAGGCCCCGCTGCAAACGCGTTGGCAGGACAAAAGATGTTGTACAAGTTCTCATTGCGAGCACGTATGACTATATACGGAACACATGCGTAGGATTATCTAGTACTTGGATGCTTTATCTTATTTATCTGCAATTGCCCTATGTTCTGATTGCCATGTGAATTCTCTTGTCCATGCAACGCCCATCCATCCATCCCTATGCCTAACGCACTCGAGTCGTATTGTTCACTGCTATTGCTACTACTGTCTTTACTTTACTGCTGCTGCTACTTTACTATTTCTACTACAAAACTGTTGCTACTGATAAACTGTTGTGAGCAAGATTGTTTCCAGGTGCAGCTGAATTGACAACTTAGTTGTTAAGGCTTATAAATATTCTTTGGCTCCCCTTGTGTCGAATCAATAAATTGGGTTTCACTTCCCTCGAAAATATTGCGATACACCCCCTATACTTGTGGGTCATCAAGACTATTTTCTGGCGCCGTTGCTAGGGAGCATAGCTTTATTTATTAAGTTCACTTGGATTCTCTATTGTTCGCTGTTATCCATCCATCATGGGTAAGTCTCGTGATGGCAAGGTTCCTATTTTACCATCCAATACAAGAAGAGATACGGTTCTAAACACCTCTGCTGCTCTTGATTCACCATCTGTTATAAGTAAGCTCGTTACACCACCACATACACATGCTACACACACTGCTACTACTGCTGAATCTGAAACTTTTGATGCTTATGATGCTGATTCTACTACGCTTGATAAGAGTGGTTCATTAGGTCCTTTCCTAGATGCTATGATTGCTAGAACTATAGCTGGAAATATGAAAATCCTAATGGAGACACTACCACACCTGTTAGTTCACCTGACTCTAGTGAAAGTTATGATATTGAAGATGGTTATGTTGAGATGACCGATGAATTTATTAAAGAATGTAAAAACACCCATGATAGGAGCGCTGCTAAGAGTCTCCTTGAGAGGCGTATTATTAGACCCAAATTATCTCATATTGCTAAGTTTTTTGCCTCTCTCATAAACATTATAGATAAAAATTATGATTTCTCTCTCGATCTATCTTACATAGCTATTGTTGAGAAAGAACCTTTTTGTGGGACTAAGAATGAAAGAGCGGTAGCACATATGAATGAACTTTCTACCATGAGTGGCTTGTTTTCTGATGATATTAAGATGCGTACTTACTTTGTTGCAAAGATTTTCCCCTTTTCACTGAAAAGAGAAGCTAAAACTTGGTTTAGTAATTTACCTCCTGGATCTATTGATAGCCCTGATTGCTTGATTAGTACTTTCCTGCAGAAATATTTTCCTCCTAGTGCTAGACATGCTATTTCGCAGGAACTTTTTGATTTTAAACATGGAAAAAAAGAGATATTTCCTGAATCATGGGCAAGGTTTTGTGCTTTGATTCATGCACAAGCTGGAAGTCCATTACCTAAGAATGAGCTTCTTGATATATTTTATAATGGACTAACCGAAGAATCTAGTACATACCTAGATAGTTGTGCTGATTGTGTTTTCAGGAATAGGACTCCCATGGAAGCTGAGGAATTAATGGCTAAAATAAGTAAGAATTATGAAGATTGGACTCCTCCTGAACAAGCTACACCTGAAGTAATTGTACTTGAACCTACTATACCAGTGTCTATTCCAACATTAAAGAAGAGGGGAGTTATTGAATTAAATGATGAAGTGATGAAGGAAGCTAAGAAATGTCTTAAGGAGAAACGAATTAAAGATGCAGATGTCAAGAACTTACCTCCTATTGAAGAGTTATGTAATCCTATTCCCTACTCATCCACTATCGAGGTACACTCTCTCCAACACTTTGATGAAGGTGATACCCCTTACTCTAAACCTCCTGATCAATGCTTAGAAGAATTCGATATCTTTATTGTTAAGCAAGATAATTTTAATAAAAGGGTGCAAAATCATCTAATGGAAAAAACTAGAGCTATTGTTGAGTTGAAAGATATTGTGGAAAGAACCTCAAATGATGTTAAAATGATTGTTAAACACTTTCAAATGGTTCAAACTCAAATAGATCAACTCATTAAAGTGCAAAAAGACTTGCTAGTTAATGCTGCTAAAGAAAAACATGCTTATGAAATTAGAACTAGAAGTGGAGCTGCTACCCAGGATCCTCTATATCCTGCGGGGCATCCCAAAAGAATTGAGCAGGATTCTCAACAAGCTGAAAATAGTGGCTCTACTCGTAAGAAAAGGAAAAGGAAACATAAAACTGTTGTAGAACCCTCTGAACTTGCTATAGATCCTAATAGTATATCTATTTTTTATGCTGAAACTGAAAGTGGTAAAGAAAATGAAGTTCCTAATGAAGAAAAAGTTGAAGAAGAACCTGAAAACCACACTAAGAATACTAAATACACCAAAGAAGATTTTATTGCTAAGAAACATGGTAGTGAAAGAGAACCTTGGGTCCAAAAACCTATGCCTTTTCCTGATAAGAAACACAAGTCAAAGGAAGATGAACACTATAATAAGTTTTGTGAGTGGATGAAACCTTTATTCCTGCAAATTCCTTTGACTGATGCTATTAAATTGCCTCCTTACTCAAAGTATATGAAGGATATTGTCTCGAATAAAAGGAAGATCCCTAATGATGAAATTTCTACTTTGCTTGCTAATTATTCCTTTAATGGTAAGGTTCCTAAGAAACTTGGAGACCTAGGGATTCCAACTATTCCTTGCTCTATTAAAAATAGTTATGTTAGAACTGCTTTGTGTGATTTGGGAGCTAGAGTTAGTGTTATGCCTTTCTCTCTCTATAAGAGACTTCAACTTGAAAAACTGATACCAACTGATATATCTTTGCAAATGGCTGATAAATCTACCACTATTCCTGTTGGTATATGTGAGGATGTACCTGTTCAAGTGGCTCATAATTGCTTGATATTAACTGAATTTGTTGTGCTTCAAATACCTGAAGATGATAATATGTCTATTATTCTTGGGAGACCTTTTCTTAATACTGCACGAGCTGTTATTAATTGTAATCAAGGAAAGGTGACCTTTAATGTTAATGACAAGGAACATACTATCTATTTCCCCAAGAAGATTGAAAGGAATTATGGTTTGAATTCAATTGAACATGTTGAGGACATTCAAGTTGGAGAAATATGTTGTCCCATACAAAGAGAAAAATTTGAAACTATTATGATTGGGACCATTGCTATCAAAATTGAGGTAACATAATCACTAGTGAAATACAAGTTATGTCTCATATGAAATTGTTTTGGTAGCAAGACCTGATCAACCTTGTTAACAAAAGGATTTCATTGAACAAAATAATGTTTTCACTATCATTATCTCTGCTTACTTCTATTCTACCCATTTTAGTTTTTGTTTTCGTTTAGCTTTCTTTTTGTTGTTAGTTGCTTGCATTTTAGAGTGTCTTAGAACTTCTGTAGTTCTAGCCTTGTTTTGTCATTGCATCATTTCCAAAAAAAATTCTGTCTGACAGAAAATCATTCTTCTATTCCTGAAAAATGCCCAAAAATAAAGTGTCTTGAGAAATTCCAGAAAATTCATATTAAATTTTTACGTGAAAAAGGGGCAGAGGAGTGCCAGGGAGGTGCCAGGGGGACGCATCAGGCAGGCTCACCACCTGGTGGCGCGACCTGCCCTGGGTGGCGCCATGCCATGGTGTGGGCCACCCCTGGCCCTCCACTAACTCTCTCACCTGCCACTTTCTTCTCTCTCCCGAGTAAGCTCCAGTTCATTGCTCAAAATCGCGTTCTTGCTGTACTTTCTCTCATTTTTTTTGATCTCCTTGCTCAGCCCATCTTCGTTGCTGAAATTTGGAGCACTTGTTCTCTAGTATGTGACTCCTCCCCTTGTCCAAGTAGATTTGTGTTTAGTGGATTATATCTTGAGTATTTTGCTGTTGTAGGTGACAGGTTATGAGAGCTTGTAAGCTTGTTTGATGCTTAGAGATATAGTTTTGATGCATGTTTAGGCCTCTTACAAGTCCCTATGAATAGAATCTTTCATTATATTCACTTTGCAATCACTTGTTTAATAGGTATTTAAATTTCAGAATAGAAGATGAATGAGTATCAACTAAAACAACATGAACTATGGGTGCCTGAGGTCATGAAGGTCCACCGAGAGGAGGAAGTTTTTCCTTCCATTTATCCGTGTTCTGAGTTAATGAGAGCTGCGGGAATTCTCCAAGATTTCCACACTTTGGTTTCTAACGCAGGGTTGGAGCACTTTTTGGAAGATGAACCTTGTCAATTTGTGAAGCTAACCATGTATGTGGTGCAGGACTTTCAATTTAGTCACTCTTTGTATAACCCCATGGTCCACTACAAAATTTACAATATTGCTGTCAACCTTTCTCTCGATGACTTTTGTGCGGCTATTAAGGTACCTCAATGGGGATCATGTAGAAGGATTAAGGAGTGACCTGAACCACTCATGGATTTATACACAGAAATTTTCCAAGGGAGCAGCTTCTCGAAGGAGAGTGGAAAAATCCGTAACATTCATCTTCCCTCCATTCGCTACTTTGCCTACTTTATCGTCAAGTGTGTTCTTGCTAGGAAAACTGCCAATAAGTTATCTTTATATGATCTAGCATTTATCTTTGCTGCTCTTAAACAAGATAGGTCTTACAACTTAGGTGCTTTGGTAGCTTTCCGTCTTGCCGCCAACCGCGAGAAAGGTGGAATTTGTGGGGGCCTCATTGCTTCTCGTTTATTAGCATTGCATGGTTTAGTGCCTCATCATCTATACCTACAGTTTCCCATAGAAAGGCTTGATCTTAATTCCATGATACAACATAAATTTGTTTCCTCGTGGGCTAGTGCGAGTGAGTTGTCTTATGAAATAACCTCTCTCAAAGCTGGCTGGAGAAAGAGCAAGTCCGAGCATGTTGTTCTTTTGCCTACACCTATTTTGTTTAACCTTGATAACAGGTTAGGATGGTCCCCCATTGAGGAGGAGCTTGACACGTACTTGGGAGAGCTCTCCCAACAGGAGCAGGATACTAGAAGGGAGGTCACGGATGATTCGGTCCAGCCCTCGGATGAGGGGGAGTCTTCATATCAGCAGCCTGTTTATGATTGGGGAGCTTCTTCTTCTTCCCACGGGCCCAACTACGACCATTCTTATCATGATCTGCCTGCTTGGAACCCTATTCGTACATGGATTGATACCCACTCAGGCCAAAAGCCTAAGCTTGGGGGGAGGTACGCCGACATCGCACTCATCTCCTTATCATGTTGCGTCGGTACTTTGTATATTCATGTTTCGTTCTCTTTTAGTTTTCGTTCTTTCTTTGCTTTTGATTTCTAAAACACAAAAAGACCAAAAATATTTCTGTTATTTCTCTTTGGTTTGCTTCTTTTTCTCTTTGCCTTGGTTTGTTTTCCCCTTTTTGCTTTGTTTGAACTATTCGAAAAACCCAAAAAGATTTTGCTTTGCTTGTTCTTCCTTTTTGGTTCTTATTTTAAAAATCGAAAACAACAAAAATATTTGTCGTTTTTCTTTGGTTTTGTGAGTTTGCTATAGGGTTCAGCAGCCCTCAGTGGATATTGGTTTCATGTTATTATTCAAAACACACAAGTGAAGAGCAATAATGAGGATTAATGACAACTCGTGGTAAGAGGCTGGTAACGAACTCTATTTGTTTTCATTTTTGTACATATACTCATCATTGTGGGCATACTTAGCCTGTTCGTGTAGGGTGTATGTTATCTTTGGATGCTTAGTAGGTCTTGCTTTCGTATGATTAGTTCCAGCTTGCTAATGGTTTGTAGCATGTTTTATGAATGTTTGCTTGCATTACTCTATTCATAACTTGGTATGACACCGTGGTATCCTCCTCTGAATGTTTTATTTGAATTGACTTGGAACATGCTCACGCATGCACATGACTGTAATAATTAGTTAAGCCTCGATGAATTATTTTGCCTTGAGGATCTTGAATCACTTTCATGCCATGATTAGTCCTGTTTTGTTGCAAGCATGATTATGACAGCCATTGCTCTCTCGTTTGTCGCTCCCTTACTATTGCTAGCCTTCACTTTCACTGAGTATTTTACTCATGTTTCCAATTCCCTTAAACCAAATATTGCCAAAGTGTCCACCATACCTACCTATTAGCATCATTTGCTATTTCCGTGCATATTCAATATGCCTTGTTTTCTTCCGAATAAAATGTTTGCTTGTTATGAGAAAGTTAGTTAGTAAAGCTCTCACGAACTTGATGGCAGACTTTATTTTCTGCACTTAATAAACCTAACACATTATGACTGTCCATGAAAGTTATATGCTTGCAAATTATAGGCTGGGGATTAGCAGAACCGTGCTGTCATGGGGAACGCTTTCAACACCTGTAAATATATACCCAGTTGATACCATGCTCTTTTGTTTGCGGATGTCGTCGGTGTGAAATAAAAGGGGAGCTTGTAAGTCCATGGAGTTATCTATGTGTGTTAGAGAAACGCCTGGGCCGCTGGTCTAATCCATGTTGACATGGTGGAAACCTGCAGCGTAACCATAATGATATTTATGAAGCATTCTTCTTATAAAAAAAGAGAGATATCTATTGAGAAAAAGAAAAAAAAAGATTTATGAAAAGAGGAAAAAGAGAAAAAGGCACCATTTTCCCATGGTAAATAAGAAGATTGCTGAGATACTCATTGTATGCTTGCCTTGTCATTTTGATATGGGGATTCTTCCGTATCATCGGGCAAGGGGTACCCCGTTGGCGGTTCTCTATGATACACACATATTTACGATGCCAAGAACTACCGGTAACTAAAGTTGAGTAGCATGAGGAGCGGCCCTCGTACTCAAGGGACATGCGATTTTCAATTTATAGTCTGTCAAGCATATAACTCAGATTGGACCTCACTTTCACCTTAACCACATTAAAAGATGCTTATGATAGGGGCAATGAGAGCTCAAAGCTAATGAGTACCATACTTTCAGCATTTGGAAGCCTTTCAAATTATTCAAAACCTTTTCTTTTACTTGTTGAGTGTCCACATATTCTTTGAGCACCTTCTTGAGAGCATAGTTGTCATTCTTTGTGCTTGTCTCATTACTTGATTATTTGTGCTATGACTTTGATGCTTGTATCTTTGACATTTTTAATTCTAGTCTTCACTTGAATTTCAGAGGTGCCTTGGCATTCATAATCAAAGGCAAGCGAGATACCACTTTATCATACCTTGTTATGAGCATTGTAATGTTGCTTATGTTTATGCTTCATGCTACTTATTATTTTTGAGTTGGAATCTCTTCATAGCTTGCATTGCCTATTAAGTAAACTTAGTTGCATACTCCTTATTATGAATTGTCTAAGTAGTTGATCACATGTTGAGAATATATACATCATATGAAGGAAATGTGTTCGTGAAAGTTCTTTTATCGCACTCAGTTTTCAACTGAATTGCTTGAGGACAAGCAATAAGCTAAGCTTGGGGGGAGTTGATACGTCCAAAACGTATCTACTTTCTCGAACACTTTTGCTATTGTTTCTCCTCTAAACTTGTGTGATTTGGATGCAACTAACGCGGACTGACGCTGTTTTCAACAGAATTGCCCTGGTGTCTACTTTTTCTGAAGAAAATCAACTATCAGGAAAAATCCCGAAAAATATGCCGAAATTCCTATTTCACCAGAAGACTCCAGGAGCCAGAATACGAGACGGAGGGGGGCTGGGCCCAGGCCACACCACCTGGCCGCACGGGCAAACCCAGGTCGCGCCAGGGGGTGGTCTGGCGGCCCCAGACTCCCCCTCGGTCTCCCTCTTCGCCTATAAGTTGCCTTCTGACCTAAAAACTCAGGGGGGTCGACGTTTTTCCAGAAGGAGTTCCGCTCCGCCGCCACCACCAGATTCCACGAAACAACACCAAAAACTCCATTCTGGCACCCTGCCGAGATGGGGAATCGGAGGAGATCATCGCCATCATCATCACCATCGCTTCTCCATCGACCATCCATGTTTCCCCCATCTATGAGTGAGTAATCCCCCGTTGTAGGCTATGGGGATGGTACTGATTGGATGAGATCATTCATGTAATGGCATCAGATTGTTAGGGCATGGTGCCTAGTATCTTTTATTAGTGCTTTATGACTTTGTTGCGACTTATTGTGCTTAATGCTTGTCACTAGGGCCCGAGTGCCATGATTTCAGATCTGAACATGTTATTGATTCATTATGATAGTATTTTTTATGGTCTTATCTGCAAGTTGTATACACACATTGTTGTCCGGAACCAATGGCCCCGAAGTGATAGAAATCGGGATAACCGAAGGAAATGGCTTTGATGTGAGGATCACATGTGTTTACGGAGTGTTAATGCTTTGCTCCGGTGCTCTATTGAAAGGAGCACCTTAATTGCCAGTAGTTCCCTTGAGGCCTCGCTGCAAATGGGCTGGCAGGACAAAAGATGTTGTGTAAGTTCTCATTGCGAGCACGTATGACTATATATGGAACACATGCCTAGGATTATCTAGTACTTGGATGCTTTATCTTATTTATCTGCAATTGCCCTATTTTCTGATTGCCATGTGAATTGTCTTGTCTATGCAACGCCCGTCCATCCATCCCTATGCCTACCACACTCGAATCCTACTGTTCACTGCTATTGCTACTACTGTCTTTACTTTACTGCTGCTGCTACTTTACTATTTCTACTACAAAACTGTTGCTACTGATAAACTGCTGTGAGCAAGATTGTTTCCAGGTGCAGCTGAATTGACAACTCAGTTGTTAAGGCTTATAAATATTCTTTGGCTCCCCTTGTGTCGAATCAATAAATTGGATTTCACTTCCCTCGAAAATACTGCGATACACCCTCTATACTTGTGGGTCATCACCCGGCTGGAATGTTACCGGAGCTCGGTTCCGCAGCCCCGCCAGACTTTGCTGCCGACGTGACGCCGCCAGAATCGACCCTCGCGATGGCTCCAATGCCGCGGAAACGTTTGGGCACCACCGACATGGCGCGGTCGATGGTAGCGGCCGCCAAGATGACCTCCAAGGCCACAAAGACGGCGGGAAGCTCGACCGTCCGCCCCTTGATAGGTGGTGGTGGTGGTGGTGATGGTGATGGTGATCGAGGTGCTCTTTGAGGTGGCCGAGATGGTGGAAGAGGTTGTCGAGATGATGAAGGCCTCACTTTTAGATCTAACATGATCGGTTTAATGCATTTTGGATAATATTTATGCATGTTTGTAATATGGATACTTGACATGTGGTGTGGAGATTTGAAAATTGTGATGAATTTTTTTTACCCCTCTAAGTTTTGGGGGATCGAATCTGGCGGCCGAAGTTTAGAGGAGCAAATATACTCCTCTAAGTTTTTGGGATCCTTTTTCTCCTCTAAAGGAAAGGGGATGGATTAGAGATGCTCTAAGATCTCAAAAAACTAACGCATAAGAGCATAAACCATCATCACTGATGACAATCGTAGTTCGAAATAGACCGACCAGAAATCACAATAATGAACATGAAAACCACCAGATCTAGGAAGATTTGCTGGATACACGACTTCCCGTGCTTTCCGCCAGTGCTGGATGCACCATCAGAACGAGGATTCGGTGGGGAGGACCTTAATTTGACTTTTGGATGTAGTCACTGACTCAACATCCTGAAGAAGACACTGAAAACAGACTAAACAGAGAAACGAAACTCTCCCACAGGCGAAGGGTAACCACGACTCCAAGGCCCAATGACTTTCGAAGACAAAGCAGACCGATGGCATCGCCGACAAGGAGGACATAACCCTAGATGGGTTTTAGCGAGCGCCTCGTGGTCGCCCCTCTCACATCGGCACTTACCACTACGCCTCGGCCTGGTCCTCTTACGTACTAGTGTTCCATCAGCTAAACGAAGTCATTCGCACGTGTGTTCAACTTCTTTTGGCACAACTAGGTTGGAGTCTTCGGCTCTTCTATTCTGCATTCCCACGATTTGGTTTGAGTTTGCATCCAGCCGCCTCTTTTGTCTTTTCACTAGCTGGCAAATTCGAAGTGCGAAAAGGGGAGTTGCTAAGTTCGAGTGTTTGGTTGGTAGGTTCACATTGCCACCCCTAAATTTAATCGGGTGGTTATATGCTAGGGCTTGTGTTTGATTCGTTGGCATATTGTGTAGCTTGCCACGTCAGTGTAGTTTTAAGCACTCTATTGCAGGCTACCTATCGGTATACAAGTACTTTCCGTACTTGGTCTTCGCTACATCATTTGGATTTTCGACACCTTTTTACGGGGTGTGCGCAAGACGGCGAGGGACTTTCTTTCCCATCATGGGTGGCAACATAATCTATGGATAGAGCATCCACCATCTTAGGCATATTACAATTTTTCAATATGATATCTAATCCGTCTATGTTTTTTACTTTTTATACTCTTTCAGATTCTAGACATGGTTAGCTGTATGTATCCTAGTTATGCAGAGACGGCCGAGTGTAATTCTTAAAACTCTTAAAGTAATAAAAACCCTTTATCGAAAAAACAATATCTTGAACTCTGTTTTTACCCAAAATCTTATCAACACTTGTTGCTATCAATTCGTTCACCACACCCTGTTTGTAGCAGCCACAACTTCATCAAGGTTAGTTGTTTGGCATTAGTCAACATGTCTAATAGGAGAGACTGTTACATATCCTCAAGAAATTAGTATTTGGGCAGAGAGCAAACACCAGACTGCATGCGAAGGACTCATTTCATCCCAAATTGTAAGCCGTCTAAGATTAGTCAAAAATTAAATAATATTAATTTTGACTAAATATTAAAGAAAAATACATGCGTCTATAACATTGAATGGACACACTGAGAAAATATACTTTATGGTGAAGCTATTCATATTGATTCAGTATTGTAGATATTCATATTTTTTTATAAACTTGGTCAAGCGTAGGAATCGTTGACTTTTGGCTAATCTTAGGCGCCTTACAGTTTAGGACAGATGGAGCAGTTGTTTTAAGATGTTGTAGTGGTGGAACCGTTCCATCTCCCGTCCTAGTCGCACCCCGCAGGTGACCCCTCCATGCTCGAGCTCTTCGACACCCCTTCCCTCCACCGCCATCCTCGGTGCGAGCCGCCGAGCAAATCCTGGCGGTGCCGACGCGATATCCCTCTTCTACCAGCTCGTGGTGCCGGCTGTGCGGGGAAGTTCTAGAGGCGGCGGTGCGCTAGTGATTTCCCCGTTGTTCGCTGGTAAGGTGCGGTGACGACGAGCCATGCAGGTGGCGACGGAGGAGCAAGCGCGACTAGAGCAAGGGGCGGCAACCGACAGTGCGCGATGATAGCCAGGACGGTGTGGCCCAGATCTGGGCCCATTTGGGCCTGATCTAGGCCAATAGGGTAGTGTTGTTTGTGGTGGTGCGGTGTCGCCCCGCTTCCTGGCTGCGGCTAGGACACCTGATCCAAGCCAGGCGGGCCAGATCTTGTGACTGCCAGCATCCCTTGCCATGGTCCGTCCTGCCCATGCATCTTGATATTTGGTGGTTTCTAGACCATACGGGTCTGGGCCTAGTGCTGGCTTCCTCGTTTGTTCCGTTGGAGCCCCATTGTGTGCCTCTCTAGCGAGCGGCATGGTGTTACTTGGACCGGCGGCGGTCTGGTAGGCCTGGGTGAGGGCGGGGGCGATGACGCTGCTGCTTGGCGGCAGGGATCTGTGGTGGTGGTGGATCCACTGGTGGACGGAGGAGTAGGGACTAGTGGTTGGTGATGACGGTGGCACCCTTGCTACAGTGTGGTGGCGGGGCTTCACGCACCCATTTGGACTTGGTCAGGCCAAGGATGGCATGGTTTTCCCCTGCTGCTGCATCCAATTGGCTACCGCCTTCTGGCGGTGGAGGCAGTTCCCTCCCGCGCGCTCCTGTATCGTCGACCCTCGCCGAAGTTTCTTCTTATAGGTTTTACCTGCCTCGCAACGTTGGTCACCATGAGACGACGATGGTGACTGCAAGACCATGGTGGCGTGTGATGGTGGGCGGAGAGCTTGGTGGAGTATCACTAAGCGTCCGGGAGTGTGATTTTTTTAGGGGTCGGGAGAAATCATTGTCGTCTAAACACCAATGTAGTGACGTTTGCGGGTGTCGCCCTCCTTTCTAAAGGGCGTCAGGTATATCTCTTCCCCAGCCCCCGTAGCGTACCAGGGGAAACCCGAGGATCAGTCCGGATAGCAACGTCGTTGTCGCTTTCCTTATTGGAGGTGTTGCTTGATATGTGATGCTTCGAAGCCCTAGGAGCGTGGTGGAAACTCTTCAGGGGCGCAACGATTGTGATTCATCTTCGTTTTTGTCGTGCCATCGGTGTCTGTTTTGTTTTCTCTTCTTTTTTCTTTCTTGGTTCTTTTGGGCTTTACTTGTGTTATCTGCCGAAGTGGCGGTCTCAAACTTGTACCGGTTGGTTGTTGTATTAATATAGCGGGACGAAAGACTTTTTCGAAGAGGAGGTAGCTGTTTTAACATAATCAAGATTAGTTGTGTAGTGTAGCCATGTTTGTACTTTTCACATGTGTAATTATTATTATTATTTGCGGGGAAGCGACGGGCTGCCGTGGGAACTAGATTTTTTTTTACAAATATGACCCTCTGCAATTTGCCATCGTCAAAAATACCCCTCTCGCGTCACAAAAGCCAAAAATGCCCTGGCGGGAGGCTGAAAAGGCGACACGTGTCACCTCCCGCCACGGGGGGTGGCAGGATGTTCCTCCCGCCACAGGGGGTGGCGGGATGTTCCTTCCGCCTTTGGCGGTGGCGGAATGACACCGTGGGGCCCACCAGCACGCGCGAAGTCAAACCTCCCGCCAGCGCCAAGTCGAACCTCCCCGCTGGCCCGGCCGTGGGGCCCACAACATCCCGCCACCCCCCGTGGCGGGAGGTGACACGTGTCGCCTTTTCAACCTCCCGCCAGAGCATTTTTGGCTTTTGCGGCACGAAGGGGGTATTTTTGGCGATGGCGAATTGCAGAGGGTCATATTTGTAAAAAAAAATCAGAAACTAGTTGCAGAAAATCTATCGGTACCAATCACATCGTCATCGTTTCAGAGGGAAAGAGGAAAAGGTCATGATCAACGGTGTCACATACCGAACGATCAATGGCTTGTAGTAAAATGTTACTCATACTCCCTCTGTGCAGGTTTATCAAAATTTGAATGTGAATTAAATTTCGACAACCTACGATATCTATTTTAAGATGGAGGGAGTAGTAAATTTTCAACTCTTGCTAGCTTTTTTCCCGAACAGTTACTGGATTTTACGCCATTCTAGAATGTTGGTACGTACTTATTGTGCTAACGCAAAGACAATGATGGTGTGAGGATTTACTACTCGAGGTCGAATCCCCGATAGATCAAGTCTGCACGCAATCCTGCTGTGATTCAAAAGTTTAATCAGTCAATCTGACAATAGAGTGTTGATGCACTGTCTCTGTGTGGATTGATGTCCTCTCTTATCTGCCAAGTGTCTACCTAGTAGTTTTACCTCTGGTGGTCGACGTCTTTGGCTAATGACTTGCCAAGGTCTGTTCGATGTCAGTGTGCAAAGCTGACTACTAATCTGAATAGGGCGTCTAAACACATTAGCCTAGTCTCTAAATTCAGAGGCGGGAGGGAGAAAGTATAGGGGCCTCTCTATCCTAGCAGTGTTTGGCGCCGAGGACATTTCAAGATGCGTGCAACAGATCGATGCCGTCCACCTTGCATTGCAGCCTCCGGTTTCCATCCACTTCTTGATGTCGGGCCACAGCCAAATCGCACCCCTCGCTATCACGTACTACTCCTGTTTAAAAGTATAAACCTTTTTAGCAAGCTGTTTTAGTTTGCTAAAAAAACTTATATTTTCAATGGACCACCTATCAAAAGTATAGGGGCCTCTTTATCCTCTTTGAAAAGTAACAGAAATTACAAATAGGTCATTGGACCACCTAGCGACGACTACATACACTAGCACGAGCCGAAGACGCGCCGCTGTCCTCGCCCCTCCATCACCGGAGCCGAGCAAAGCTTGTCGTAGTAGAGCTTGTTGTAGTAGACATACGGGAAGTCATCGTGCTAAGGCCCCGTAGGACCAGCGCACCAGAGCAACAACCATCGCCAAAGATGACAACCGTTAGATCGGAAGAGACTGACCTCAAACCACACCGACGAATACAGAAAACGACCGGATCCCAAGAGATCCGGTCGGACACACGACTCCACGCGCCCTCCGCCGGCGCTAGACGCACCACCGGAGCGAGGATAGGGCGGGGAGGACTTTATTCTGATTTCAGGATGTAGCCGCCGCCTCAACATCCCGAAGAAGACACTGGAAAAAGGCTAAAAAAAATGAAAACCCTCCTGCCGGCGAGAGACCGTGGACCACGACACCTCCAAGGCCCTAAGGCCACCGGAGGCGGAGCGGACCAACGGCGTCGCCGGCGAGGGACCGGAACCCTAGATGGGTTTCTTCAAAGAGTCGGCGTCGCCTGTTCCAGAGTCCGTACCGATTGTGTCTACTTCCATTGGTATGGTATAAAAGATGATCTGAGTATTAGCCTCTTTAATTTGTGTTCCCACAATTTTCATTTGAGTTTACATCACTTTCTTCGTGCCACAAGTGTTCGCTAAGTACCGACGACACATGAACCAACCTTATGTTGAATAAGTCTGGTTAAATCTCAGTCTGCCAAGGATCAAATCGTATTTCATGTTTTCTGTATCTCGTGTGGATCATTTTAGTGCTAGGTGACATAGATCTATATTAATTGTCGTTAATTCAGCGACAATTAATACGGATTGGAGGGAGTAGTAGGGTCTAGCAGTGATGTCATCAATCTCGATGTATTCGGTTTTAGCTTGGCTTCTATTAAATTAGTTGTGCAAAATATTCTTCTTAATTGATGAAACATACAAAAAAGCTTTTGCCTACGCTTTGAAGAAAAGAAAGTTCTTGATGCATGTTTTGTGGCCAGGAGAGAGTTTTTTCGAAAAGGGGAGTGGCCCGGGCCTCTACATCAGTACATGCATATAGTCTTTCATTAAAAGTTCAACATCCATAAAAAGTACAAAGTTCAAACAAACTCAAGGATCGCTGAGAGTTGATGCATGAATCAACCAACGGAAAATAAAGAAACTAAAGAGATTAAGCATCATGTAGTTGACTAATATGCTGCCAGCCATCTGACTGAAGATATCCCGAGCGACCATCAGGAGACGGTGGCATCTAGTATCCATGGCATCTCGCTGGTCGTGGGGCCGTAGAAAAGTTCATAGCTGCACCCAGTGTGCACCATATGAATAATCTGCATAAGATTAACTGATCTTGTTTTGTTAAAAAAGTTTATTAATTTTGCATTTTCAAATAGACCAACATAAGGCTGAAACTCTAATGCAAATTCTAGTCTTAGATGCCCTATTAATTCCATTTAAGCAATTTTCAAACATATTTGTTACATTAGTCGGAGGAGGAGATTATAGGCAATATACACGATGCGCCACAAAAGACGAGCAAAAGGGCACGATATAAGCAGATGCTCTATAGTTTTATGTGATCCATAGTAACAACATTTGGTACACCCAACCCAATTCCTTTTAACCAAATTATCTTTTGTTAGCAGCACTTCGTTATTGAGAAACCACATAAAAATCTTAATCTTAAGAGGAATGTTTAGTTTCTAAAGAAAACTGTATGATCATTCATAAGATCCTCATACATGAACTTTACGGACAAGTCACCCAAGGCCGTTAAGTTCTAGATGAACCTATCTTGATCATCTAACAGGTAGGTATATCATCGTAAGTCTTTGGCACAAATGTAACCACATAGTCAACTTGTTACCAATAAGTACTCTCCTAAAACCAATGTTCAGCGGTGCTTTCCCCAATACATGTGCAACAGTACCATTTTCTCATTGCATAATATTATAAAGAGATGGATATTGCTGTGATAATGGTACATTTACCATTCATATATCCTTTCAAAACCTAGTGCTAGAACCGTCCCCGATTTTAAAATGACCTCTAGCAAAGAACTCACCCTTTATGCACATAAGGCCTTTCCAAAAAGTAGAGTCGGTCGGTTTCACTTGGACTTTAGAGAGTGCTTTTGGCTAAGGTACTTACCATACCCCTTCTTCATTAATAAGTTTAAAAAGCCATTTGCTTAGTAAACATTTATTTTTAAGCTCAAGTACCTCAACACCAAGACCCCCTTGGTCTTTAGGTCGACATATTATATTCCACTTTGTTAATCTATACTCCTTTTTATTTTCATCACTTTGCCTAAAAAAAGCAAGACCAATAGAAATATAGTCGCTTCCTTATGCCTTTAGGTATTTCCAAAAACGACAACATAAACATAGGTAAACTTATTAAAACAGAATTGATCAAAACCAAGTGATCACCATAGGATAATTTTTTTCCCTTTTAGCAACCCAACTTCTCTTCGAATCAAGTTTTCACTGGATACCAATCAGAATTTTTGAGTTTCCTATAGTGGATAGGCACTCCAAGGTAGCGAAAAGGAAAATATCCAGCCTCACATCCAAAAAACAATTTGTACTGCTGTTCCACATCTTTTGCCTTGCCAAAATAGAAGATCTCGCTCTTATTGAAAATTAATTTTTAATCCCGACAATTGTTCAAAGAAACATAATAGTTTCATGTTCACGTCTTTTTGCAAGTCGTGCTCCATGAACATAATAGTATCATCCGTGTATTGTAGAATTGATACCCCTCCATGAACAAGATGTGGAATACAGCCTCCAACTTGTCCATCCTCTTTTTACCTTGCAAGAAGAATGGCCAACATATCTATGATGGTATTAAAAAACATCGAGGATAGCGGATCTTCTTGCCTTAGTCCTTTCCAAGTTTGGAAGTAGTGTCCAATGTCATCATTGATTTTAATACAGATACTGCCTTCCTGCACAAACTACTCAATCAATTTACACTACTCTGGTGCAAACCCTTTCATGCGCATCTTTTTTTGTAGGAAGGACCATTTGATCTTATCATATGCTTTTTCAAAATTAATTTTAAACAGAACTCCTTCCATTTTCTTTCTATGAAGCTCATGGATAGTTTCATGAAGGACAACCACCCCCTCTAGGATATGTCGTCCTGACATGAATGCAGATTGGGTGGGTCTAATCACCCTAGGAGCAATCCCCATAATACGATTAGTACCCACCTTTTTGAATATTTTGAAGCTAATATTTAGCAAGCATATGGGTTTATATTGTTGAATTTGCACCACATTTTGTTTTTTGGGAAGTAAGGTAATGACACCAAAGTTTAATTTATACAAAGGCAACCTCTGCCTCCCCCTGGTATGTAATTGACTAAATAATGCCATTAAATCCTCTTCAATTACTTCGCAAAAGGTTTGGTAGAACTCAGCCAGAAACCCAATCCGGGATAGGTACCTTATTGTGCTCCATCTGTGAGATAGCTTTGTACACTTTCCTTCCAGTAAAAGGTGCAATAAGGGCCAGGAGAGAGTACGAGACCGCAACCCACGGCCTCTCCATGTTCGCCAAAGTTGGATAGCTCCTTAACTAATGTTCAAAGTAGGTAAATTTCTAAGATGACACCATAATTATAGAAATGGTAAAAGGACACTACAACGTCTTACATGATGAATGATCTAGGCATACTAATATCTTACCTTCAAACTGGCTTACGTCCCTCTTTATAAATAAAGTAATCATCCAAATATAGTTTTACATGGCAAACAAGAATCCCATACATTTGAAAACAATATCTAAACATCCATGATGAAATAAAAACAACATTAATGACTTATAGTAGTGTAGCCGTGTTTGTACTTCATAGATAATTGCGTAAGATTTGCTTCGGAGTTAACGACTTCATTACCCAAGAAGAAAGACAAAAGGTAACTATCTACCCCGTTACGTATCGATTGATGATGACTTACAGGTATAAAATGTTAGTTATGGTAAAATTTCAACCTTTTTTCAAGATCTTAAAATCCTCATTGGATTTTCGTTCTAGAAAGTTTTACTAATTGTGGCACTGCAAAGAAAACTCCGACCGGAGCATATTGACTAGTCGATCAATCCATTTCAACCGTGCACGCAAGTCCGCTCTAGTTAAAAAGCCAATCTGACCATCGATGTGATGCTCTGAGGCTCTGGCTGTTTGTAGCTGTCCTCTCTCATCTACCGAGTAGTTCGATCATATTTCAGAAAGAGGGAGTGAGAGTTGGGCCATCGACGTCTTTGACTGATGACTTATCAAGGTCTATCAGACGTCAGTGTGTGAGTTTTGAAAAAGTAATGAAGCTCAAGCTAGCTAGATTTATTATGTTACAGACAGGCCCTCACCTTTTTCACAATCTAAGATACTCCATGTAAAGAGCCGGGCTGGTATAAATGTCGACGGACTAGTATCTTCAAGAGTTTGATCACGCAGATAAGTTTTCTTGATTTTGATTGTGGTAGAGTTCTGTGCGCAACCCCAACCTAATCCTAGTACCTGCACACACACGGAGTTTTTGACCTGCTTGGTAACTAGCTACTTCAGAACTTACAAACGATTCTTCCTGGAGCATGCATCCATGCCGTTTTACTTTCTACAAACACACCAATTACGTAACCAAAAAGACAAAAGAGACACAGAAATTACTTCGCGTATGCTCCTTTTAGCATCGTAGTGGGTGTGACAGTGTCCTATTCTATCAGATTGACTTTAGAAAATGAGTGTATCACAACCATACCTGACCATTGGGCCGTGCCCTCATGGGCTGGCACGTGGACACACGCGTGTTTCGGCACGTCACGAGCCGGCCCGACACGCCACTTAACGGGTCGTGTCCGGCGTGCGGCCCGTCTGGGGCTGTGCCTAGGCTCCTACCCCAAACCCACGTGCCGGCACGGCCCGTTAAAAGTTTTATTTTTATTTTTATACCATTATATGTATAATTTTTATATTAATTTTGATAAATATAGTATAAAAAGGTCTTAATAGGCCGGTCCGTTAGGTCCGTTTAGCTAATGTGCCGTGTCTGGGTCTCGAGGTGAAGCCCACGAGCCGGCACGGCACGACCCGTTGGCTAGATCTGTTGGTAAACATGTCTTGTTGCTGAATATAGAAGGTGAAATGCAACTTGACCAGCTTTAGGAAACCAGGTTTATTTATTTTTGTTCTTGCGAAAATTCCACCGATCTATTAACTATCATAACACAAGTACAAAGAGTGTGAAAAGTAATGAAAATTAAAAATATGTCTCTGAACCACCTAGCGACAACTACAAACGCTATCGTGAGCCGAAGGCAAGCCGCCATCATCACCCCTCCAACCTTCATCACCATAGCCAAACAAAGCTTATCATAGTAGAGGTTGTTGTAGTAGATAGACGTGAAGTCGATGTTCTATGACCTCAAAGTTTTAGAGAAACGACCATCCCCAATGATGACAAACAAAGATCGGAAGAGACTGACCTGAAATCACACCGACGAATAAGAAAACCGACTAGATCCCACGAGATCCACCAGAGAACACGACACCACGCACCCTCGGCCGGAGGTACATGCATCACCAGAGCAAGGATAGAGTAGGAGAATCTTATTATATCTTTAGGATGTAGCCAGCACCTCACTATCCCCAAAAATACACTAAAAATGACCTAAATTTAAAACGAGAACCCTCCCGCTGGCGAGGGTCCGTGGTCCGCCACACCTCCAAGGCCACAAGTCCACCGAAGACAGAGTGGACTAGCGGCCTCGGCAGCTAGGGGGACGAAACCCAATATGGGTTTTAGGGTTTCCGCCACATGATCGCCTCTATCCTCTCCTCATGTACCGGTTCGGTCATAACTACCTCTACTAGGAAACCATGTTTATGTGAATTTAATTTTCTTTTTGAAGAAGGAGAATTAATATAATTTTTACAACTTAAAGAAACAAACCATTTGTTGCCCGTACTCCCTGGAGTAGTCACCGGCTCTCAACTCGACACGAGCATGCGAGATAGTACCTCTAGAGGCTAACTGATCTTCTTCAAGCACAACCTCCTTGACCCGGACGAACTGACATGCTTGATAAGAGGTGTGCGCCCTTGACCGCATGCGGAGAAAACCCATTGGAGAGCTAAGGGGCCAGCCGAACAGAACTTTTGGTCACCACCTCCGAGAAGTGAGACTCCACGATCGAGTCGACGAGGCCACGCGGTCTTCTAGAAGCAACAGGTGAATCCCGTCAGAGAATGTCCTTGGAAGGGAACCACCGTGCTGCTGGCCAGAGATCCGGAGACCCGCGAGGGTAGCATGGATCCTGATTCCACCCAGGTGTCTTCTGCATAGTCCAGATCATCATCACCATGTTACCCCTAGGATGGTGACATGACATAGATGCTGCCTAGAGGGGGGGGGGTGAATAGAAGGTTTAGAACTTTTACGAGATGTGCTTAACAAATAAGGAATAAAACTAGCGTTTACTTTGTCAAGTACAAAACCTATATACACTATGGTTGACCTATGTGCACCAATAACTTATACTAAGCAAGACAAGCAACAAGGTGATAGCAAGATATATTACTTTAAGAATGATGGTTGTCACAATGTAAACTGCATAAGTAAAGGTCTTGGCTATAGAGATAACTAAGGCACACGGAGACAATGATGTATCCCGAAGTTCCTTCCTTTTGAGGGGAAGTACGACTCCATTGGACGGGTGGGCGGTACTAGACCACCAATTCCACAAGAGGCCTCATCCTACTATCCCGAGCACCCGCCGCACGGCAAGCACCCGATCCACTATGGGACACTTGAGGGCGGTCACCAAACCCGTACAAGATTAGACAATCTCCACAACTTAACTGGAGGTTCCCAATAATCACCACCAAGGCCACTAGCTTGGGGAGATCTCCACAACTTAATTGAAGTTCCCAAGAACTCACAACAAAGGTCACTACACTCTCTAGGGTTCCAAGAACCCAAGAGTAACAAGCTTCTTGATTTCACCAATCAAATCTTCCGAGGAGAACTCAAACCGATGAACCTAATGCAATGGCAATTCCTTCACTCTCAAATTCCGCTAAAGCTACAAAAGCTATTGGGGGAATAAGAGAGGAAGAACAAGGAAAACCACAAAAGTCTCCAAGATCTAGATCCCAAGATGTTCCCTCACTTAGAGGAGGGATGGATTGGTGGAGTTGTAGATATAGATATCATCTCTCTTTTTCCTTCAAATAGATGCAAGAATCATGGGAGGAAGAGGGAGGAAGCAAGCTCAAGAGGGTCAAGAATAGAGGGGAAAACCAAGCTCAAGAAGATGAGAACTAATGGAGAAGAAGGGCCCCTTTTAAATGGGCACGGAATCTGCCCTTTATGCTGCCGCGACAACCGGTAATACCAGACCTGGAAGCGGTAGTACCGGACATGCCAGTACTACCGGTCTGGTACCGGAGTAAGTAGTCGAACAGTACTGCATGGAGAAATGAGGTAGCTAGGCTATCTAGTCGACCACCGGTAATACCAGAGCATGGAGCGGTACTACCGCTGAACTCTGGTAGTACTAGGGGCGGTATCGGACACTCACTTGGAGGATCCCCAACTAGCTGTTGGTGAAGGAGTTATGCCCTAGAAGCAAATAATAAAGTGTATTATTTGATATATCTCTTGTATGTTCATAATACGTTTCATACTATGCTATAACTGTGTTAATACGAAACGTTAATACACATGTGGTATGTAAAGAACCCTGTCTCTAGTTACCTCTAGTGAACTAGTTCATTGGTCATGAGGATGGTCTATGTTTCAAGATCATGGGCATTTATGCCAACTGACAATGAGGTCATGTTATTAGTTAAATAACATGATAGACAAACATCTGACCGTTATATCGTAATGAGATCTAGTTACAAAGTTTACCATTGATGATAAAAACACAGAGAACCTCGCAACCTGATCCTTTGACTATGAGGTAATGC
Source organism: Avena eriantha (assembly GCA_910589775.1). Classification (NCBI taxonomy): domain Eukaryota; kingdom Viridiplantae; phylum Streptophyta; class Magnoliopsida; order Poales; family Poaceae; genus Avena; species Avena eriantha. The sequence continues at coordinate 179,740,717 of OU342743.1, read as the reverse complement.
AAATCACCATTCTGGAAGAAGTTTAGATGGTTATCAAGAATCATCTCGTAACAGGGTGATCAAAAAGGTGCCACTCAGGTTTTCCAAAGAAATGCGTAGAGGAGTACATATCAAGACCAGGATTTTTCTAGTCCATGTAACAGATAGATACATGTGGCCATCTCGGTGACGTTGCATTAATGAAGCTTGCAAGCATGTGACTAGGTCACGGAATGTAACGACATGAGAACGAGAAAACAAGTTCATCAATAACGAGATCGAACTAAGGTATAGAGATACCGAAGATCAAGTCTCGGATGAATTAGGTATCATATGACAAAGGGAATGGGAAACGACTATCTCACGGTTCGAGCGATTGTATTGGTGAAACGCACGGGGTCACATGGCCATTTAGGTCCCTTTGTTGATCATTGATATGAGAGTGATCTCTATCATGTCTAGAGTATTTCCGAACCGAAGGGTGTCACGCTTAAGGGTAGGGACTCTTAGGGTAGATGAGGCATCGTATGAGAAATAGAGAGAGAGAGGGAGAGAGAGAGAAACCGGAATAGTTCCGGTAACATCCGATGGAGATTAGAAGGGGTCTAGAAGATGTTCCGGAGTGAAGGAATAATATAATATGTGTATTTGAATGTTAATTGGAGAATTAATATTAAATATATATTTTATTTTTATTTTTGAAGGCACTATATTGCTAATGGGCCTCACCCGAAGGGAGGCCCAAGTGGGCAAGGCGCCTAGGGAGTGGGGGCCAGCCGGCCTAGGGCTAGTGGGCCGCCCTAGTGGGGCCCACCTAGGGTCGGCGGCTGCCCCAAGGTGGCCGGCAGGTGTAGGGATTAGTCCCACACCGCCTGGCCCCTAGGTGGTGCGCCCCCTCCCACTATATAAAGGGGTTCCCCCTTCCCCTTGGAAAAAACACCCATTCCTCCCATTCTCTCTCTCTCATCTGCTGAGGACTTCCCCGTAATATTAGGGAGGACCTCGTGGTTGAGTTCTCCACCTTCACACTACCGTCGTGTGATCGGCGATCCGGCATCTACTTCTTCCGCTGCTCGGCTGGATCGGAGCCCGGCTGACGTCCCCTACACCGGACGTGTAACGAACTTCGGAGGCACCACACTTGGGGTGCTGCTCGTCTTCATCAATATACGCCTTCCTGCGTAAGGCGTGCCTCTCTCTGCAAAGGTATGGATACTGTATTCCTTCTCTGTTACTTATGTCTACATAGTATAGATCCTGGTGTTAGTGTTCGAGTAGATATAATTTTTTTGTTTTCTGCTACGGAACCCTTCAGTGGTATCAGAGCGGTACTATGGGTAGACATGTCATACGGATAGAACACATAGCAATATGTGGGCATTGATTCTCTATTTGCTACCCTCTTTAGTGTTATTGTTCATATCGCGGCACTGTTTGATGAAGCGGCCCCCAACCGACCTCACGTGGTGATTCACGAGACTGGTCCACAAATCAAAGTGGCTTAGGGGGTGTCTGTCTCTCTACAGTAGTTGATATGTCATTGACATTAGAGGGCCCTGAAAAGGGAAGAAGAACGGCAATCATTGAATCCATGTTGTGGCTCGACGTTCATAGGTGGGAAGGGGTTCTACTGCGAAAGCCCTAAAGCCGCGTAAAACATGCAATAGTCAATATAGAAGCATCTATCTTCGGTATTGCATAGGGGAAAGTATTATAACATGGCAATGACAAGTTTGTGAAACTCTCATTGAAGCTATTGATGATGATCACAAAGCTATAACCATGTCATAGCACTTAACTTTAGAAGTATTACTTATTGTGCTGGTATACTTACTAGACGGTAGCATAATAAGATAATCCCTCATAGTATTCCAGTTATCGTATTCCCCTTGTGTGTGCACCACCAAGAAAGTTCTTCGGTATGAGGCGATCCAGGGTGACAGGCCTGGGTGTCAGACATATCTACGTTCACATACAGTGGGTGTAAGCCATGTTGCACTGCGAATACACACGAGTTAGAACTGGCGATCCTAGCATGTACAGACATGGCCTCGGAATACAAGAGACTGAAAATTCGAGCATGAATCGCATAGTTGATGTGATCGACATTAGGGAATGTCCACCTTTGATACTGCACTGATGGCCGTGATGATCGGGGGAGGTGCAGGGGATAGGGATCATGTGATCACTAAACAAGTAGAGGGATGTTTGTTTAAGTGGGAGTTCCTTTATTAAAATTTGAACTCATTATTATGAACATAGTCTAAATACTTTGCAAATTCCTTTGTAGATGCCTCGCCCACCCACCTTCAACCTTAGCACTTTCCTCGAGAAGGACAAGCTGAAAACTGATGGAACCAACTTCACCGCATGGTTCCGCAATCTTAGGATCCTCCTAGTCCCCTACAAGTTGACTTATGTCATCGAGGCTGAGCTTCCGGCCAAGCCTGCAGATTCCGCCTCCCAGGACGAAAAGAATGTCTAGCAGTCTAAGGCGGACGATTTCTCCCTCATCCAGAGTGGAATGCTCTATGCCATGGAGCCGGAGCTTCAAAAGCGTTTTGAGAAGATGAATGCTTTTGAGATCATTGAGGATCTCAAAGCCTTCTTTGCTCTGCAGGCTCGTGCAGAGAGGTATGATGCTTCCGAGCTCTTCTTCTCTGCTAAAATGGAAGAGAACAACAATATTAGTGAGCACGTGGTCAAAATGTCTGGCTACGTTAAACGTTTAAACGCCCTGGATTGTAAAATCCCGGAGGAACTCGCTATAGATAGGGTGATGCATTCGTTGCCCCCTAGCTATAAGGGTTTTGTGATGAACTACAACATGCAAGGGATGACCAAGACCCTTGCTGAGGTGTTCGCCATGCTCAAAACTGTTGAGGTTGAAATCAAGAAGGAGCACACGGTGTTGATGGTTAACAAGACCACCAACTTTAAGAAACCGGGGCAAAAGGGAAAAGGCAAGAGCAAGAAGCCTAAGAGGGATGGCAAGTTTATTCCCACCACCTCAAAGGCTGCCAAGCCTGGCCCTAAGCCCGACACTTCGTGCTTCTACTACAAAGGGAATGGGCACTGGAAAAGCAACTGCCCCAAGTACCTTGAAGACAAGCGAGCTGGCAAGATAGCCCTTCCAGACAAAGGTATATATGATATACATGTTATTGATGTATTCCTTACAAGCGCCAGGAGTAACACCTGGGTATTTGATACCGGATCTGTTGCTCACATTTGTAACTCTCAGTAGGATCTGCAGAGTAGGAGGCGCCTGAGGAAGGACGAGGTGACGATGCACGTCGGCAATGGTTCGAGAGTCGAAGTGATGGCCGTCGGCACCCTGCATCTTCGTCTACCGTCAATATTATTATTGGTTTTGAATAAATGCTATTATGTACCTGCACTGAGTATGAATATTGTGAGTGGGTCTTGCTTGTTGAAAGACCGTTATTCGTTTAAATCAGGAACAAGTGGTTGTTCAGTTTATATGAATGATGTTTTCTATGTTCATGCTCCTGTATGTGATGGTTTATTCTTACTTAATCTTGAATGTGATACACACATCCATAGTGTTGATGCTAAACGTTGTAAGCACAGTGATGAGAATTCCATGTACATATGGCATTGTCGTCTTGGCCATATTGGCATAAAGCGCATGAAGAAGCTTCATTCAGAAGGGCTTCTTGGATCATTGGATTTTGAATCCCTTGATACATGTGAGCCATGCCTCATGGGCAAGATGACAAGGACACCATTCTCCGGTATAGTGGAGAGAGCTATAGACCTACTTGGGATCATACATACGGATGTATGTGGACCAATGAGTGTCTCGACACGCAATGGTTATCGTTACTTTGTTACCTTTACTGACGACTTGAGCAAATATGGATATATCTGCTTGATGAAGCACAAGTCTGAAACCTTTGAAAATTTCAAAGAATTTCAGAAATAGGTAGAGAATCAACTTAACAAGAAAATCAAGCACCTTCGATCAGATCGAGGAGCGAGTATTTGAGTTATGAGTTTAACATGCACTTGAAAGACTGTGGGATTATCCCACAGCTTACGCCAGCTAGAACACCACCATGTAATGGTGTGTCGGAACACCGTAACCGAACCCTATTGGATAGTGTACGGTCCATGATGTCTTTAACTGATTTGTTTGTGTCTTTTTGGGGATATGCGTTAGAAACCACCGCTTTTATTTTAAACCGAGCACCATCCAAATCCGTGGAGACAACCCCATATGAGATATGGTATGGGAAGAAGCCAAAGTTGTCTTTTCTGAAAGTTTGGGGATGTGAGGCGTATGTTAAGAAACTGCAGCCTAACAAACTCAAGCCCAAGTCAGAAAATGTATCTTTGTAGGATATCCAAGGGAAACCATTGGATAAACCTTTGATACATTGCAAATGTATCTATAATTTTTGATGCTCCATGCTTGGTTTTATCCACTTTCTTGTGTTTTGTCCACACTTTGGAGTACTTTTCATATGATTTCTTGGACTAACCTATTAACAAGAGCCACAGTGCCAGCTGCCTGTTTTCTGCTGTTTTTGGTTCTAGGAAAGTCAGAAAATGAATATTCTCGGAATTGGACGGGACAAAAGCCAAAGTGCCTATTTTTCCAGAAGACTCCAGGAGCCAGAATACGAGACGGAGGAGGGCTAGGGCTGGCCACACCACCCCTAGGCGCGGGCTGGGCCTGGCCGCGCCAGGGCATGGTGTGGCGGCCCCAGGCACCCCCTCGGTCTCCCTCTTCTCCTATAAGAAGCCTTCTGACCTAAAAACTTGAGGGGGTTCGACGTTTTTCCACGAAAAGTTCCGCTGCGCCGCCGCCACCGAAGGGGAGATTCCGGGGATAGAAAGTCTCTGTTCCGGCACCTGCCGGGACGGGGAAGTGCCCCTGGAGCCATCTCCATCGATCTCCACCATCATCTTCATCGACCATCTATGTTTCCCCCATCTATGATTGAGTAATCCCCCGCTGTAGGCTATGGGGATGGTAGGGATTGGATGAGATCGTTCATGTAATGGCATCAGATTGTTAGGGCATAGTGCCTAGTATCTCTTATTAGTGCTTTATGACTTTGTTGTAACTTTGTTGTGCTTAATGCTTGTCACTAGGGCCCGAGTGCCATGATTTCAGATCTGAACTTATTATTGATTCATTATGATAGTATTGTTCTTGGTCTTATCTACAAGTTGTATACACACGTTATTGTCCGGAACCTATGGCCCCGAAGTGACAGAAATCGGGATAATCAGAAGGGAAAGGCTTTGATGTGAGGATCACATGTGTTCATGGAGTGTTAATGCTTTGCTCCGGTGCTTTATTAAAAGGAGTACCTTAATTGGCAGTAGTTCCCTAGAGGCCCCGCTGCAAACGGGGTGGCAGGACAAAAGATGTTGTGCAAGTTCTCATTGCGAGCACGTATGACTATATATGTAACACATGCCTAGGATTGTCTAGTACTTGGGTGCTTTATCTTATTTATCTGCAATTTCCCTATGTTCTGATTGCTATGTGAATTGTCTTGTCCATGCAACGCCCGTCCATCCATCCCTATGCCTACCGCACTCGAATCCCACTGTTTACTACTTTTGTTACTACTGTCTTTGCTCTGCTACTGCTGTTACTTTACTATTCCTACTACAAAATTGTTGCTACTGATAAACTGCTGTGAGCAAGATTGTTTCCAGGTGCAGCTGAATTGACAACTCAGTTGTTAAGGCTGATAAGTATTCTTTGGCTCCCCTTGTGTCGAATCAATAAATTGGGTTTCACTTCCCTCGAAAATACTGCGATACACCCCCTATACTTGTGGGTCATCAAGACTATTTTCTGGCGCTGTTGCCGGGGAGCATAGCTTTATTTATCAAGTTCACTTGGAATCACTATTGTTCAAGCTAAGTTTATCTTTCTCCTTGTTTGCTTGTTTCTTTATCAAAAATACAAAAAAATTAGTTCCTACTCTAGTTGTTGTTTTCGTTGGTCTGTTATTGTCTTGCTTTATCATGCTTGATGTCAATGGTTGGTTTCTTTGAAACTGAATATTATTGGCAAGGTGGGTTCACGGAAGATCAAAAAGATTATTATAAGGAACACCGCTTGTCACAAAAAGGGAAACACTTATGGGAACAAATTGATAGATTGTATACCATTGCTAGAAACGTGTGCTCTACTTATAATGTTACTTATTGCTGTGATGAGTCTTGTTGCAGAAAGAGGTATAAACACCTCCCTTTTCAATGTGAGTATAGTGATAATGATACCATATCTTCCTATGCTAAAGGAATTTATGACTTTTATGATGTGGAACAAATTGAAGAATTTATTGCTTGGAAGAGTACTTTTGAACTTGCTAGTTTGCTTGAAAATATTGATGATTCACCTTACAAATATGAGGTGTATGGTATGCTAAAATTTGCTTTGATAATTACAAGGATGAAAATGACTATATTCTTGAATATTTTAATAGATGCTTTCCACAAATGGAAGAGACTAATGCCTTGCAGGATCCTATGGAAGAAGAAATTGATGAACCTAAAATCTCATTAGATGAAAAATAGGAGGAGAGTGATGAACAAAAGGAGAAAGAATGGATTAGCTACCCATGCCTACCTTCTAATGAGAGTAACTCTTTATCCCTTACATTATTTGATTGTCCCCCTTGCTTACTAAAGGAGAATGAATGTTATGTTCCTGAGGTTTCTCTTGATAGTGTTTATAACAAAGCTCTAGTGCTTGTAGATCATGAAGAGCATGCTTTATGTGATAGTTATATTGTTGAGTTTATTCATGAGGCTACTGAAAATTATCATGAGGGAGGAAAATATGGTTGTAGAAGTTTTCATGGTGTAGAAACACCTCTCTATGTGCTGAAAGTTTTGAAGTTACTCTTGTTTTATCTTCCTATGCTTGCCATTTTGTTCTTTATGAATTTATTTGCATACATTACCTATGCATAGGAAGTGGGTTAGACTTAAATGTGTTTTGAATTTGCTTCTTGATGCTCTCTTTTATTCAACTCATATTTCTTATGAGAGCATCCTCTCAAACTTTTATGCATGAAGATGATAATATGTCTATTATTCTTGGGGGACCTTTTCTTAAACACTGCAGGAGCTTTTATTAATTGTAATCAAGGGAAGGTGACCTTCAATGAACACATTTTATATTTACTCAAGAATATTGAAAGGGCTTATGGATTGGATTCAATTTAACATGTTGTGGGCATTCAAGTTGGAGAAATATATTGTCCTATACAAAGAGAAAATTGTGAAACTATTATGATTGGGACCATTGCTATCAAGGTTGAGGTAACATAATCATTAGTGGGATACAAAGTTTTGTCTCATATGGAATTGTTTTGGTAACAAGACCTGATCAACATTGTTAACAAAAGGATTTCATTGAACAAAACAATGTTTTCACCGTGATTATCTCGGCTTACTTCTATTCTATCCATTTTAGTTTTTGCTTATGCCTAACTTAAAGGCATTAAAGAAAAGTACTTATTGGGAGATAACCCAAAAGTTTTAGATGACTCTTGGAAGTTATTACCTCTGTAACTCTCCTTATCCTTTTTATTTGCTTTTTGTGCCAAGAGTAACCTCTAATGAGAGTGAAGTAATGATTGGGAAAGTTGCTGTCCCGAAACAGATTTTTATGCTTCACCGTAAAAATTCGTGAGAGAGATCTGTATGTCGGATTGAGCTGTAATTGTTTTTTCTTCTGCCCCAGGTTGTTATCTAACTTCCATTAGTTCAACACTTTTTTATTTGAGCAACAGAAGGTCTTCCAAAAAATTCGTCTTTACCTGCTGGTCTGTTTTGACAGATTTCTGCCATTTTCTGCATTTGCTTCTTGTTGACTCCTTTTTGAGTTCTTTTGGGGAATTGAGCTTTTTGAGGGAAGTGCTACAGTAGCTAGTGTCCTAATGGAAGTTTATTTTGTGTTAGAACTGAACCTTAAGACTTATTTATCTTGAGTGCACTAATGTTGCTAATAAAGATTGTGTGAAGTTTTGTATGAAGGAAAAATTTCAGGTGTATGGAAGGAATGAGTAATGAGATGAAGGATGGACTAAAGCTCAAGCTTGGGGATGCCACGCGTGTCACCCCAAGAAATATCCAAGAAGTACAAGCGTCAAAGTTTGGGAATGCCCAAGGCATCCCCTTCTTCATCAATAAAAATCTCAGGTTTCTTCCAAACACTTCATTTTTATTGTTTCATGCACAGTTGTGTTGTTCTTGGAGCGTCTTCTTTTTCGTTTTCGTTTTGGTTTTTAGTTTGCGTAGTTTTCTTAGTTTGCTGAATAAATTGGTTGGACCCCCTCTTTCATACGTTGGTTTGCAAATAGTTTGGTTGGGTTTGGAAAAGAGTAGGAAAGTTCATGCTTATGTGGTCAAAAGAGCTCGTTTTTTGACTGTGGCCTATGCTTTGTCATGCCATGCTTGATATTGTTTTGGCTTTATGCTTAGTATTCTTTGTTGTAGCATGACTTGTTATAAACAATTGAGATTGCTTAATGTGCCTTGGATGAATCATGCGTTGTTTTAGCATATTAAAGCATAGTATAGTGGTATTCTCCATTGATGCTTTATTTGGGTTGACTTGGCGCATGCTCACACCATGTTATGGCTATCTCAAGTCACCATAAGCCTTTATGATCCTTTAGTTTTCAACTTGTAGTATTACTTTATGCTTTGATCAATGATGTTTTATCGCTCTGCATGATTATGGACATTATTGCTCTCTTAGTTTGTCGCTCCCAGTCTTTTACTAGCCTCCACAACAAAGTATGAGTTCTACTCATGCATCCAACTCCCTAAACCAAGTTATTTCCAAAGAGTCCACCATACCTACCTACTAGCTTATGCTATTCTGAGTATATTCATGCTTTTGTTTACCTTTCACTTGTTATGAGAAAACTAGTGATTAAAGCTCTCACGAACTTGATGGCACACTTTACTTTTTGCCCCTAATAAACTTGAACCATTGGGTCCTTCTTTGTTGCGTATATGCTTGCACTTTATGAGTTGAAATTAGCATAACCATGTTTCATGGGGAACGCTTTCAACATTGCACTTGTACTTTGTACCCTGTTGATATCATGTTCTTTTGCTTACGGATCCCGGTGGTGTGAAATAAAAGTGGAACTTGTAAGATCATGGATTTTGTATGTGTGTTAGAGAAACGCCTAGGCCGCTAGCCTAAGCCATGCCTAATCATGGTGGAAAATTGCAGCATCACCATAATGAGCACTCTATGAAGCATCCTCAATAAAAACCTATGCAAATAGCAAATAAAAAGATCGCTGAGATGCTCATTGTCTGCTTGCCTTGTCATTTTGATTATGGGAAAGCTCCCGTATCATGGGCAAGGGGTACCCCGTTGGCGGTTCTTAATGATACACATATACTTACAATGACAAGAGCTTACTCGTGACTGAAGTTGAGTAGCATGAGGATCGGTCTTCATAAGTAAGGGGCATGAGATTTCGGTTTATAACTTGTCAAGCATATCCTCTTAGTTGTGTCACTTTAACCTTAATCACCTTAAAGATGCTTATGATAGGGGCAATGAGAGCTGAAAGCTATAAGTACCATAATTTTTGGAAGCTCTTTATGAGACTTGAATCCCTACTTCCTTTTACAAAAGGCCTTTCTTCCACCACTATTATATTGAGTCTCCACCTTCTATCTTTATGCACTACTTTGAGAGCATAGTGGCCATTCTTAGTTCTATGTGCATTGTCCCAAGACTAGTTGATTGATGCATAACTTGTTATTGCTTGTTTTAAACTATTATATCTAGTCACTCCTATGAACTTTGAAGGTGTCCTATGCATTTATATTTGCTACTCTATTGAGGGACAAGATGAATACTACTATGCTATGTTTTCTTTATGTGAAACAAACAAACGCCTTGCAAAGCATTGTTATTCATGAATCTTTTGTTTCTGCCTTTTCATGTTGCATCATACTTTCTTTGTCTTATTGCTAGAACTTTGTCTTTCATGTTATGATTGAAGTACTATGATCCCAGCTTTGAATGTTTTGCAAATACTTTGATCAAGTCTTTGATGGTGCATGTCACCTCAAAAATTATTTCTTTTTATCATTACCTACTCGAGGACGAGCATGAGTTAAGCTTGGGGATGTTGATACATTGCAAATGTATCTATAATTTTTGATGCTCCATGCTTGGTTTTATCCACTTTCTTGTGTTTTGTCCACACTTTGGAGTACTTTCATATGATTTCTTGGACTAACCTATTAACAAGAGCCACAGTGCCAGCTGCCTGTTTTCTGCTGTTTTTGGTTCCAAGAAAGTCAGAAAATGAATATTCTCGGAATTGGAAGGGACAAAAGCCAAAGTGCCTATTTTTCCAGAAGACTCTAGGAGCCAGAATATGAGACGGGGGAGGGCCAGGGGCTGGCCACACCACCCCTAGGCGCGGGCTGGGCCTGGCCGCGCCAGGGCATGGTGTGGTGGCCCCAGGCACCCCCTCGGTCTCCCTCTTCGCCTATAAGAAGCCTTCTGACCTAAAAAGTTGAGGGGGTTCGACGTTTTTCCACGAAAAGTTCCGCTGCGCCGCCGCCACCGAAGGGGAGATTCGGGGGAGAGAAAGTCTCTGTTCCGGCACCCTGCCGGGACAGGGAAGTGCCCCCGGAGCCATCTCCATCGATCTCCACCATCATCTTCATCGACCATCTATGTTTCCCCCATCTATGAGTGAGTAATCCCCCGCTGTAGGCTATGGGGATGGTAGGGATTGGATGAGATCATTCATGTAATGGCATCAGATTGTTAGGGCATAGTGCCTAGTATCTCTTATTAGTGCTTTATGACTTTGTTGCAACTTTGTTGTGCTTAATGCTTGTCACTAGGGCCCGAGTGCCATGATTTCAGATCTGAACTTATTATTGATTCATTATGATAGTATTGTTCTTGGTCTTATCTACAAGTTGTATACACACGTTGTTGTCTGGAACCTATGGCCCCGAAGTGACAGAAATCGGGATAACCGGAAGGGAAAGGCTTTGATGTGAGGATCACATGTGTTCACGGAGTGTTAATGCTTTGCTCCGGTGCTTTATTAAAAGGAGTACCTTAATTGGCAGTAGTTCCCTAGAGGCCCCGCTGCAAACGGGCTGGCAGGACAAAAGATGTTATGCAAGTTCTCATTGCGAGCACGTATGACTATATATGGAACACATGGCTATGATTGTCTAGTACTTGGGTGCTTTATCTTATTTATCTGCAATTGCCCTATGTTCTGATTGCTATGTGAATTGTCTTGTCCATGCAACACCCGTCCATCCATCCCTATGCCTACCGCACTCGAATCCCACTATTTACTGCTTTTGTTACTACTGTCTTTACTCTGCTACTTCTGTTACTTTATTATTCCTACTACAAAACTGTTGCTACTGATAAACTGCTGTGAGCAAGATTGTTTCCAGGTGCAGCTAAATTGATAACTAAGTTGTTAAGGCTGATAAGTATTCTTTGGCTCCCCTTGTGTCGAATCAATAAATTGGGTTTCAGTTCCCTCGAAAATACTGCGATACACCCCCTATACTTGTGGGTCATCAACCTTCTACAACCAAGCCGAAGGCAAAACGCTTGTCGCAAAAACTGGCACCTTTCTCGAGAAAGAGTTTCTTGCAAAAGGAGTAAGTGGAAGGAAAATTGAGTTGGATGAAATTGTTGACCCTTCTCTCCGCATACCGAGTAGCACAACGGAAGCTATTCCGAAACTTCTCTCCAACATGGAGGAAGAGCCCATTGATAATGATCAAAACAATGACATCGAGACTCCTGAGGTTCGCAGGTCTATGAGGGTTCGTGCCACTCCAGATTGGTATAGTAGCCTTGTGATGTCTGTCATCTTAGATGATCAGGAAGAACCTGCAAACTACAAAGAAGCTATGGATAGTGCTGACTCCGAGAAATGGCAAGAAGCCATGAAATCCAAAATAGGATCCATACATGAAAACCAAGTTTGGACCTTGGTGGATCTTCCAGAGGGCCGCAAGGCCATGGAAAATAAATGGATCTTTAAGAAAAAGACAGATGCGAATGGTAATGTAACCATTCACAAAGCTCGACTTGTCGCAAAAGGATTTCGACAAATTCAAGGAGTTGACTACGACGAGACTTACTCTCCCGTAGTGATGCTTAAAGCTGTCAGGATTTTAATAGCAATTACTACACATTTCGACTATGAAATTTGGCAGATGGATGTCAAGACCGCATTCCTCAATGGTCACATTGATGAAGAGTTGTATATGATGCAACCATAAGGGTTTGTCAATCCTAAGGATGTTGGAAAGGTATGCAAACTTCAACGGTCCATTTATGGATTGAAGCAAGCATCTCGGAGCTGGAACCAGCGTTTTGATCAAGTGATCAAGAGTTTTGGATTTGTCCAAAACCAACAAGAGTTCTGTGTTTACAAGAAAGCGAGTGGGAGCTCGGTTGTTTTCTTAGTAGTATATGTGGATGACATATTACTCATGGGAAACGATGTGGATCTTATGAATAGCGTGAAAGCGTATTTGAGCAACCAATTTTCCATGAAGGATCTAGGTGAAGCTGCATACATATTAGGAATCAAGATCTATAGAGATAGATCAAGGCACCTAATATTATTGAGTCAGAGTACTTACATAGATAAAATTTTGAAGAGGTTCAAAATGGAAAACACCAAGAGGGGTTTTACACCTATGATGAAGAATTGCAACTTGAGTATGACTCATTGTCCTGTAATGGACGATGATAGAGAGAATATGTCTTACATCCCCTATGCTTCAGCAATAGGATCTATCATGTATGCAATGCTTAGTACCCGACCTAATGTGGCATTGGCTCTTAGTTTGACGAGCCGATATTAGAGTAATCCAGGACCGGATCACTGGACAGCTATGAAAAATATCCTGAAGTATCTGAGAAGAACAAAGGATATGTTCCTGATCTATGGAGGAAATGATGAAGCTCTAAACGTAACAGGTTACGTAGATGTGAGCTGGAATTCAGATCATGATGACTCCAAGTCTCAAACAGGATTTGTTTTCTTGGTGAATGGTGGGTGGTAAGCTGGAAAAGCAAGAAGCAGCCGGTCGTGGCACAATCTTTAATGGAGTCTGAATACATTGCTGCAGCTGATGCAGCAAATGAAGCTATTTGGCTAAGGAATTTCATCATTGAACTAGGAGTTTTTCCCAATGCACAAGACCCTGTGACAATCTATTGTGATAACACGCGAGCTATTGCAAATGCAAGGGAACCAAGAACTCATTCCACAGCCAAACACATCAAGCTTAGATTTCACGTCATCCGGCAGATTGTTGACGAAGGTGAAGTCAAGATTTGCAAAGTAGATACGAAACTGGATGTAGCAGATCCTTTGACTAAAGCTCTCCAACATGACAAGCACGAACAACACTGAGATTCCATTGGTGTTAGGTTCCTGCCTATTGTAAACTAGTTTTATATACTCTAGTGCAAGTGGGAGACGGAAGGAGTTATGCCCTAGAGCCAAATAATAAAGTGTATTATTTGATATATCTCCTGTATGTTCATAATACGTTTCATACTGTGCTATAACTGTGTTAATACGAAACGTTAATACATGTGTGGTATGTAAACAAACCGTGTCTCTAGTTACCTCTAGTGAACTAGTTCATTGGTCATAAGGATTGTCTATGTTTCAAGAGCATGGGCATTTATGTCAACTGACAATGAGGTCATGTTATTAGTTAAATCACATGATAGACAAACATCCGACCGTTATATCGTAATGAGATCTAGTTACAAAGTTCACCATTGATGATAAAAACACAGAGAACCTCGCAACATGATCCTTTGATTGTGAGGTAATGCAAATCACCATTCTGGAATAAGCTTAGATGGTTATCAAGAATCATCTCGTAACAGGGTGATCAAAAAGGTGCCACTCAGGTTTTTCCGAAGGAATGCGCAGAGGAGTACATATCAAGACCAAGATTTGTCTAGTCCATGTAACGGATAGATACATGTGGCCATCTCGGTGACGTTGCATTAATGAAGCTTGCAAGCATGTGACTAGGTCACGGAATGTAACGACATGAGAACGAGAAAACAAGTTCATTAGTAACGAGATCGAACTAAGGTATAGAGATACCGAATCAAGTCTCGGATGAATTAGGTATCATATGACAAAGGGAAACGACTATCTCACGGTTCGAGCGATTGTATTCGTGAAACACACGGGGGTCACATGGCCATCCAGGTCCCTCTGCTGATCATTGATATGAGAGTGATCTCTATCATGTCCGGAGTGTTTTCGAACCGAAGGATGTCACGCTTAGGGTAGATGAGGTATCGTATGAGAAATAGAGAGAGCGAGAGAGAAACCGGAATAGTTCCGGTAACATCTGATGGAGATCGGAAGGGGTCCGGAAGATGTTCCGGAGTGAAGGAATAATATAATATGTGTATTTGAATGTTAATTGGAGAATTAATATTAAATATATATTTTATTTTTATTTTTGAAGGCACTATATTGCTAATGGGCCTCACCCGAAGGGAGGCCCAAGTGGGCAAGGCGCCTAGGGAGTGGGGGCCAGCCGGCCTAGGGCTGGTGGGCCGCCCTAGTGGGGCCCACCTAGGGCCGGCGGGTGCCCCAAGGTGGCCGGTGGGTGTGGGGATTAGTCCCACACCGCCTGGCCCCTGGGTGGTGCGCCCCCTCCCACTATATAAAGGGGTTCCCCCTTCCCCTTGGAAAAAACACCCACTCCTCTCATTCCCTCTCTCTCATCTGCTGAGGACTTCCCCGTAATATTGGGGAGGACCTCATGGTTGAGTTCTCCACCTTCACACTACCGTCGTGTGATCGGCGATCTGGCATCTACTTCTTCCGCTGCTCGGCTGGATCGGAGCCCGGTTGACGTCCCCTACACCGGACGTGTGACGAACTTCGGAGGCACCACACTTGGGGTGCTACTCGTCTTCATCAATATACGCCTTCCTGCGTAAGGCGTGCCTCTCTCTGCAAAGGTCTGGATAATGTATTCCTTCTCCGTTACTTATGTCTACATAGTATAGATCCTGGTATTAGTGTTCGAGTAGATAGAAATTTTTTGTTTTCTGCTACGGAACCCTTCAGTTGGGTGCAGTCGAGTGTGGTACCATGGCCCAGTACTACCGGCTCCCAAGAAGTACTACCAGACATAATGTCTGGTATTACCGGTCATGACTGGTTGTTCAGGCAGTATCAAATTCCCAATAACTTGAGCAACCGAACTCCGAATGGAATGAAACCAATTTTGTTGGAAAGACAATGACGAGTAGAATCCAACAAAAGCTCAAGGTGTGGAGAAATATTGGATATCACCAAGGGAGAAATATCAAGTATATATATGTGAGATATCTCTAAAGGTGTGGATCTGGAAAACTTGCAAGATGCAAAACACAGTAAGATATACTAGGAAAATACATTTTTGATGAACTAGAGCTTGTTATGAAGATTACCACAAGATCTAGAACCTCAAATGGATAAGATCCAAATAACAACCAAGAAATATGATGCTAAGTATGTAAAGGTTTGAGCTCTCTCCGAAAGATATGATCGAGTTACTCACTCAAGATATCCTCTTGATAGTATGGCTATCTTGTTGGGGAACGCGTTATGTAAAAAAATTCTAGCACATAACCAAGATTCAATGCGAGTGAGAAGGTAACGGATCATACCGTCGAAGATTAAACTAGCAGAAGTTTGTCGATGATGCGTCAATCCCTGCAACCGACCTTAGCGAGTCGCGAGATGTATTATCCCACGGACGGCTCCAACAATCAAGTACTCCAATTTTCACACCTCCACCGGTATCCACACGTGCAACGAGAATGACACCGCGTTGAAGTGAGATCAAGCTCACGGACGAAGTGGGAACGTGTCGATGAAGATCTGACATCACTTCATTGTTTGGCTAGATTAGATCTAAACAGAGGTAGTAGACAAACAGTACTCCAACGTGAACAAGAAGAATTTCTTCGTCAATACAATGTTAACATGAAGAAGAGGTGGAATATGGTCTCCGAGATGGCAAGGAGGCGATGACTAGTGATGGCTGTGGTGTCCGGCAGCGGTGTGGCGGGCGTCGTGGCGGTGGAGGGTCGGCGGAAGCGGTGGGGCTTGGGAAGGGCTGATGTGCGGTTCTCCAAAACGTGTGTCCTTTGCCTTTGTCCCTGCCCCCGTATATATGTGCAGCTAGCCTATATCTAGGAGATAGAGAGTAGAAGTAGGACTCCCAGTCCTAGTAGGACTTCTCCTTCCTTTACTCCACACATACATAGATAGAGTAGAAGTAGGAGTTCGTGTCCTAGAAGGACTCCTCCTTCCTCCTCCAACTTGACTAGGGAGGGAGTACGAGTCCTAGAGGGATTCCTCCCTCCCCGCCGCCTCTCCCCCACCCGCCGGCCTAGGAGCGGCCCTGGCCGACTCGGCGAGGGTTTCACCACCCTTCCCATGCGGCCCCTGTGACCCATGGTGCACCCACCGGGATAAATACTTTTAATAATGAATATTTATTATGAAGCCTTCCAAAAAATTCCAAACTCCTTCGAATTATTTTCGAAACCTTCCTAAAATATTTCTGATGTCTTCATAACATGTCCGGAACAATTTCGTCCATCTAGGTGATATCCTGGACACCTCTAGAACACTATGATACACTACAAAACTTCCTTTCGAAATTCCTTCATTCAAATATCTTAATCGTACTCACGCTCTAAATGCGGATAATTTCTTAAGTGTGTGACCCTGTGAGTTCGGATATTTACGGATATGTCCAAAACTTCTTTCGCGACAATGATTACTATTAGCGTCTTGATGCACGTAGTAATCCCCGCAAATAACTCGAAGATCTTTAGCGTGTGAACCGTATTGTTATATCTGAAACATATCGTATTGCTTCGTCATTACTTTACATTGCCTGAGATGAAACACTAGGTTATCCTCGTTACTTGGCAATATCGTACTATCTGTGATCCTGTGATCAACAACTTGATCATGTGTCCGGCCAGACGATGACGAACATCATAACATATGAGTGGGCCCAGAGTGTATCTCTCCATCGCTAGGAGTAGAAATTTTCGCAAGGACACCATGTGAATTATTGGTGTACCATCCGGTAAGAGCAAATACCGACTTTATTATTATTCATGTTCTGCCATATCCACATTGTACCCAACTTCGCATGTGTCTTGTGGTCAAATGAACTTAAGTAAAAGCAATACATTGTCTATGAGAAACTACCGATAACATATATTGACAATGTGTTTCATGGTATATCATGTTGGGTCCATCCATCGTCGTTGTTGTCCCAACAACTTCGATCTTATATATCATTGGCAACTCCACAACACTTTTTCGTCTTGCCCATAGTCAGGAAACTAGGACTATCGTTGATACACAAACTAGTCTCAGAGGCAAGACCAGGAATGTCTTATTGGTGATTATTATTCCACACATATATTAGGATTTTCCTCCAAATACACTTTATTCGGAACCAGTACAATTATAGCATAGAACGATAAAATTAATTATGAAATTGAAATATGGATAATAATACATTTAATATTGCCTCTAGGGCATATTTTCATCATATCTATCCTAATCATGGTCTCCCAACTAACAATATGAGATCGGCAAAAGGGAAAACTTATCAAGATCATACCTTTGCCTTGAGCATTCCACTTGAGTTTGATGTAGACGATCTTGTCCTCCTCGAGATGGAACACCTTTCATGATTGCTCTTACTCGCGCTTGCTTGATGAAGACTTGTGACTTGCTCCCCCATACACCATGGGGAAACCCGTTTTTTGAACTTGTCTTCATCAAACCATGATCACCGAGGATGGCAAGCTTCAACCATGTGATCTCCTAGAGATGGCGCATCTTGAGCTTGCACTTTATTTTTTCTAACTTCGTTTAGATGATGTCTTGAAGATACACATGAGGAACTCCATCTTCTTTTTCAAGACACTCTTGATCTTCTTTTCTTTCTTCTTCTTCTTCTTCTTCTTTAACATGATTCCAATAGGCCTAAAGCCCTTGGACAATGCCTTTTCTTCTTCATTTTTTCACTCTTGAAGCCTACACATGGTCCAAGCGATGTCAATGGACAATTCCTACAAGTGTAACCGAGTGCAAACATTAGTCCACATAGATTATCATTAATTACCCAAACCACATATGGGGCACACATGCCCTTTCATACGGCTTTGATCGCAAGAATCTAACTACAAAGGGGAGAACAAACAGCGAGGTTGCATGGAGAATGAAGGCACCCTGGCCAGCGATCAAGTACAGATCATGCTAACCTCAACAGATCACGGGCGGATGAGGATGATGCCTAGACTGGAAGATGATGTGAAGGTGGCAGGGAATGCTAGGGCCACAAAGAGAAGAAAGGAGTTTCAAAGAATAAGCCTTATATTTTTATGAAAGTTTGGTCAAACTTTACTTACTTTGACTTTTTTAAGAAAATGCATACCTTATTTATTAGAAGGAAGGTAATTAGAACGGAGGTAGTTTGTGTTTTGGTCATAGCAAGTTAAAATAGCCGTTACAGTTTTGTTTTGATTGAAAAATAGGAAGTACACGTGTGATCTCAAGAATTTGTGGAGAAAACGTCTAGCGTCCACCTCTGGAATTTTGGAGTCGATCAAGCCGATCATACACGTGTCCGCGTGGAATGTGAATAAAAAAAATTGACCAACGGGGAAATAATACTTTTTTTGGCTATACGCTGTTAGGTAGATGATCTCTCCGGTAACGGATTTATACCGCGCTAGATAACACCTTGTTTAATTCGATTGCTCTTGCGAATACGAATATAAGGTATTGATAAGTGGTTCCCTCAATGAAAAACTATTGATAAATGGTACATTGTCATGTTGCACCATCTAAACAAGTACTCACTCCGCTCCGAAAATAAGTGACTTGGTTTTGTTTAGGTTCAAATATATCGTATTTTAATGTATAGATAAATGTGAATTTAGACAAACACAAGTCACTTATTTCTAGACGGAGAGGGAGTATATATATATATATATATATATATTAATCAGCAATTATTGGTTCGAATTTTGTCTTTAACCAATTAAAATATGCCGTTTCTTTAGTTGGCATGTACACGTACGTGTGATCGATCCAGAAATTTTGGAGAAAAGGTGCAGAAGATTCCGAGTCTTCTTTTCCATTGGCTACTAAACAACCACTCTGTCTGCTTGGACTCTCCTTGCTGCATACTACTATATATAGCCACACACAGCTAGTAAGCGCGCACACCCTCGGGGGTTGTTCGGTCCACTTAGCTCGGAGCACGGAAGTAGTAAGTGTAACAAGAACCCCATCCGATCCGAGCCATCATGGTGTTCGCCGACGGCACCCGGCGGCACGTGGCCACGATGGGGTTCGCGTCCCACGTGGTCCGCGGTCGGTGGTTCATGTTCTTCGCGTCGATCCTGATCATGGCGGCGGCGGGCGGCACGTACATCTTCGGCATCTACTCCAAGGCGATCAAGACGTCGCTGGGGTACGACCAGCAGACGCTCAACACGCTGAGCTTCTTCAAGGACGTGGGCGCCAACGTGGGCATCCTCCCGGGGCTCATCAACGAGGTCACCCCGCCGTGGGTCGTCCTGGCCTGCGGCGCCGGCATGAACCTCGTCGGCTACCTCATGATCTACCTTTCCGTCACCGGCCGCACGTCCCGCCCGCCCGTGTGGCTCATGTGCGTGTACATCGCCATCGGCGCCAACTCGCAGTCCTTCGCCAACACGGGCGCGCTCGTCACCGCGGTGAAGAACTTCCCCGAGGACCGGGGCGTCGTGCTGGGCCTGCTCAAGGGCTTCGTGGGGCTCAGCGGCGCCATATTCACGCAGCTGTACCGCGCCATCTACGGCAGCGACAACGACGGCGCCGACCTGGTGCTGCTCATGGCGTGGCTCCCCGCCGCCATCTCGCTGGTGTTCATCCCGACCATCCGCATCATGCCTCGCGCGGCGGGCACGGCCGCGGAGAGCCGGAGGGAGCGCAAGGCCTTCTTCTACTTCTTGTACGCGTCCGTCGTGCTGGCCGCGTACCTGCTGGTGATGAACGTGGTGGAGCTGGAGGACGAGGGGTTCCCGAAGCCCGCGTACTACGTCACGGCCATCGTGCTCCTCCTCCTCATCTTCTTCCCGCTCGTCATCGTCATCCAGCAGGACCTCCGGAACTACCTCCAGCCGCCGCTGCCGACGACCCAGGACGTTCCGGCCGTGACCACCGAAGCTGAAAAGACAACCGCCACCGCCACCGAGACCACCGAGAGCGCCGAGCCGACCCCGTCGACCTCGGCGTCGTGTTTCGAGGACGTGTTCCGGCCGCCGGCGAGGGGCGACGACTACACGATCCTGCAGGCGCTGTTCAGCGTGGACATGCTGGTCCTGTTCGTGGCGACCATCTGCGGGGTGGGCGGCACGCTGACGGCGATCGACAACATGGGCCAGATCGGCCAATCCCTGGGCTACCCGCAGCGCAGCATCTCGACGCTGGTGTCCCTGGTGAGCATCTGGAACTACGCGGGCCGCGTGGTGTCCGGGTTCGCGTCGGAGCACGTGCTATCCAAGTACAAGGTGCCCCGCCCGCTGGTCCTCACGGCGGTGCTGGTGCTGGCGTGCTCGGGCCACCTCCTGATCGCGCTGGGGACGAGCAACGGGCTTTACCCGGCGTCGGTGATCCTGGGGTTCTGCTTCGGGGCGCAGTGGCCGCTGCTCTTCGCCATCATCTCCGAGGTGTTCGGTCTCAAGTACTACTCCACGCTCTACAACTTCGGCGCCGTCGCCAGCCCCGTCGGGAGCTACATCCTCAACGTGCGCATCGCCGGGAGGAAGTACGACGAGGAGGCGCTGCGGCAGGGCGGGAGGAAGGGCAAGGACCTGACCTGCATCGGGGTCAAGTGCTTCCAGGAGTCCTTCTACATCATCACGGGAGTGACGCTGCTGGGCGCCCTGGTCTCGCTGGTGCTCGCGTGGAGGACCAGGAAGTTCTACCGGGGCGACCTCTACGGCAAGTTCAAGGAGGTGGGCCTGGCTACAGCAGGGCCAGCAGCCGGCGGCGAGGGGCGGCAAGATGCAGCAGCGACCGGCGCCGGTGTTGGCACGGCAAAGGAACCTCTTGCTGCTGCTTCTGACGGCAGCGACAGTAAGACCAGCGGTTCGACGACTAATAAGTAATTTAAAGGTCGAGTGATGGAGTCAAAATAGTCGTGTTAAAATCCCACGTGTGATAGATAGATGGAATGCAAGTTACACATCGCCAGACCGATGCTAGATTTGTACAGTGTGGTTGTAAAATCGTGCTACTACGCGTAGGCATCGACCTGTGTTACACAGAGATAAGTCAAACATGATTCGGAATATGAAGGAACGACGACAAAGCAGCTGAATTGGTGGAGTATTTTGGAAAAGCTGACTGAATTTCTAGCTAACCTTGCACCGAGGTTACTAGTACAAATAAACACGATGAAATACTCTACTGTACTACTCAGCTTTCACGACAAGTCAGAGAAAGGGATCGCGCGGACTCAAATGGCGCGGGTTCGATCATGTGGAAGTGGTAGAGAGTAGAGACAGACAGCGGCCGCCGGCAGTCAACAGCGTGCGTGCGTGGCGTGGCGAGGATTTGGGGGCCATTTTGGCGTTCAGTTCACAACTGACATTGACACACAAGCCAAAACATACTTAGAGCAAGTTTAATAGTGTAGCCGGTTATTGGCTATAAGATGTTGCCACATCATCTACAGTTAGTCATATAGCTAATACGTACAATAGTAGGACACAAGGATGTACTATTTTATTAAAGTGTGGCCCACACTTCACTCTCACAAAGCACCTAGGAGCACGTGCTAGAGCTGGCTCTTAACTTACAGCCGCTCCTCTTCTCTCTCCTCTTCTCTCTCTTCCAACTCAGCATAAATATTATATTTTACTTCTTATAGCCAGCTGACATGGCTCTATTGTACTTGCTCTTATACAGTATTAGATTAGTCCGATATACGGGACTTCCAAGTACCAAAACCCCTGCTGCAACACGTGATCCCGAGGATTCAGATAGCGTGGGTTGTTAAAGCGGTAATAATACTAGACGCATAATCTTTCCATGCGAGACTTTTTTGAACGGGGAGATGCATGCAAATCACAAAGGAAATGTTAGATACACTAGATTTGTTGTGTAAAGAATTTCTTTCCTCGAGTAGAGTAAAGAAATCGGTTTTGCTAATTCTCGGTCAACCGAGATTTTCTTAAGTCTCAGTCACCTAAGAAAAGTGCAACCGTCTGTTCAAAAAGAGTGCAACTGAAATCCAGTTGCACTTTTCTGACAGAAAAATGCAATTGACTGGCACGAGTTGCACATTCCTTTTAACTACAGTTACACTTTTCTTAAGTGATTGAGGCTTAAGAAAATCTCAGTCGATTGAGACATAGGCAAACCCTAAAGAATTTCTTTCTTCGGGTAGAGATTTGGAGCGCATGAAAGCACCCGTGGTCTGGTTTAAAAAAATCAAAAATCGTATTTCAGAGTTTCACAAAAGATCTGAAAACAAATCACGATATACCCGGTGTATACCACAAACGAGCAAACTATTAATTGAAAATAATATATATTTTAAACTATGGAGGGACGTGAAAACAAACCGCCTCGGAGCGAGAAACGATGGAGGCGGTGGCTGAAATCAACCGTCTTCGGGCGAAGAAGCAATGGAGACGGTCGTGGGTAACAACCGTCGTAGGTATGAAATCTTTGTTTAGACTCGGTCAGTAAATACATCTGTCTCTAAACCAATATTATTGGAGACGGTTGTTATTCACGACCGTCTGAGGGTTTGGTTCTTTGGGCCAGAAAGAAAAACCGACTCACGTTGGTGCGTTCTTTGAGACCGAGGCTTCGCGGAGGAACGAGAAACCGGCTCAGGCCTATGGAGATTTACCGGCTCTAAGTCTATGTTTGGTACTAGTGTCCCCAAGGTTACATAATGATCTTAGGACATCGTAAGGCCCTTAAGTGTGTTATCCTATGGTTTGGAAATGTGATAGAGATGATCAAGATCTCTCTCACATCAATGATCAATAGCGGGACCGAGATGGCCATAATGATCCCATACATTCCACGATGCTATATCGTTTGAACCATAAATTCTGACTCCAATTCTTTTTGTTTCTTCGATACATGACTTTTTCAAAATTTGTTCATCTTTACCTCATTAATGACAGATCTAATTAACTCGTTACCGTGATATCGTATCTCCATGACCTAGTCATTCACATATAACTTATTGGATACAATCTCACCGAGTGGGTCCAGTGTATCTTCCCGTCACGCCAGTGAACAAATCCTGATATTGATGCATACGCCTTAACGTGTTCCTCCGGAATACCTAACATGTACCTTTTATGATCACCCTGTTACAGTTTGATAGTTGATACAGTCAAAGCAGTCGCGGGTGACGATGATTAAATATGATTTCATGGTCTAAGGAGAAACCTTAATTATCGCTTGCACAATGAACTAGTTGTATAGAGGCTCCTAGGGACTGTTTTTCGTTTATATACCACACCTATATCAATGTTTTCACTCGGTACAAAACTAGTCACTCCTTCCATGGAGTGGTGGATCTAGTCCAGTCTACGTGTATTAGAGGTTTGGTGTTACAAGATTCAGATCAATTCAAGAGTTCAATGGCGATGATTTTGGCTCTAGCCTCTAGGGCACTGGTCCTTAGGCCTTCCACAGCATATGATTTTTCGGTGCCCAAATCGCTTTTTAGG
Organism: Avena eriantha; assembly: GCA_910589775.1. Classification (NCBI taxonomy): domain Eukaryota; kingdom Viridiplantae; phylum Streptophyta; class Magnoliopsida; order Poales; family Poaceae; genus Avena; species Avena eriantha. The sequence goes on along the minus strand of OU342743.1, from coordinate 179,716,875 downwards.
CATCGGGCACTGATGCCCAACGCTGCATAGGTGGTGCTGCAATTTTTTTCCAGCGAATCGGAGCAACTAGGTGCTCTGATGCCTGAACTCGGCGGCCAATAAAATATTTCTACTACTGAATCAGAGCAACGAGCACCGGCCATCTCCCTCATCGGCAAGCACGAGCAGGAGGTAGACCAAAACGAGGAATAGGAAGGCCGTAAACGGCGAGAGAGCCAGGAGACCCCGCGACCTCGTGCCTCCGCCGACACACTCTTGCCCCGCTGCCCAGGCCGCGGTGTCATGCCGCCAACCACCGGTAGAAGCTGTCCGCGCCGCCCCCAACTTCAACCGCCTCTTCCTCTGCCGGCCCTACCTCTCCCTCTCTACTCCACACTGTATTCCCTCTCTGATCCATACAGAATCTGGAAGAAGAGGTGAGGAATTAGATGAATTTGCTATGAGAAGGGAATTTTTCTCTAATGTTGCAATGAGGAAGACGAGGAAAGGAGGATAGGGGGGCGGTTTTGAGTTTTCAACGCTAATATGGGTCCGACTTCTTTTTTACAGGCATCGATCGTTTTTAGGAATGATGTGAGTGTTATATGTTGATCCAAATTCTACAAAGTAGAGGCCAACTTCTGACGGAGCGGAGCGAGGCCCGTCGCCGGAGGCTTGGGCCGATGCGGAGTTGATGACCTAGGTTACCACCGCTATATATACTTCTTGTAAGCCGCTAGCTGGGATAAGTTGCATCTGTGAAATCCCCGGCGTTGTGTAAACACTCTCCGTTATAGTGAAGTTTCGCTGGCTGGCGCCCGTGGTTTTTCCCCTCTCTTTGTTGGAGAGGGTTTTCCACGTTAAATCTGTGTCCCCTTGCTGTGATTTTTTTTTCGTTCTTCGTTATTTACTTGTCGCAAATCTAACAAGTGGTATCAGAGCCCCAGGTTCTAATCTAGGGTTTGCGACATGTCGTCATTGAAGTTCGATCTACCGCAGCTGGACTACTCCACAAGATTCTGCTTATGGCAGGTGAAGATGCGGGCGATTCTCGCCCAAACTTCAGATCTGGATGATGCGCTGGATGGATTCGGGGAAAAGGATGCTAAGAGCTGGTCTGACGAAGAGAAGCGGAAGGACTGTAAGGCTTTGTCTATGATTCAACTTCATCTATCCAATAATATTTTGCAGAAAGTCTTGAAAGAGAAATCTGCTGCTGCCCTTTGGGGGAAACTGGAATCGATCTGCATGTCAAAGGATCTAACCAGTAAGATGCATGTGAAGATGAAGTTGTTCTCGCATAGATTGCAAGAAGGTGGATTGGTAATGAATCACTTATCTCTTTTCAGAGAGATTATTTCTGATTTGCAATCTATGGAAGTAAAATATGATGATGAGGATCTAGCTCTATTACTCTTATGCTCGTTGCCTAGTTCTTATACTCACTTTCGTGATACAATGTTGTTGAGCCGTGATAAGATAACCCTTGATGAAGTGCAAGATGCCCTCAAACAGAGGGAAAAGATGAAATCTATGGTGCAGGCAGATGGGGCGTCTTCCAAGGCTGAAGCTCTACAGATTCGTGGCAGGACCGATCAGAGATTTAACAACTATGGCAACCGAGATAAGAGCAAAGACGGCAGAAGTCGTTCGAAGTCCAAGGGAAAGGACAAGTTCTACAGGTATTGTAAGAAATCTAATCATGTTATTGATGATTGTTGGAAGCTGCAGAATAAGGAGAAAAGGAACGGTACTTACCAACCGAAAGATAAGGATCAAGGTAATGGTAAGGCTGCTGTTGTTTCTGGTGATAGTTCTGACGGTGAATGTTTAGCCGTTTTTGCTGCTTGTGTATCTCGTGATGATGAATGGATTCTTGATACTGCATGTTCGTTTCATATTTGCTGTAACAAAGATTGGTTCAGTTCATATGAGTCTGTGCAGACTGGAGATTTTGTACGTGTGGGGAATGACAACCCATGTCATATTGTTGGAGTTGGATCTGTTAAGATCAAGACACATGATGGCATTACGCGTACGTTGAATGAGGTGAAGCACATACCAAGCATGGCCAGAAATCTGATCTCCCTGAGTACCATGGACGTTGATGGATACAAGTACGCCGGTGGGCGTAGGTTGTTAAAGGTATCGAAAGGCTCTCTTATTCACATGATAGGTGATATGAATTCTGCTAAGTTATATGTTCTTAGAGGTAGCACTTTGCCTGGTATTGCTGCTGCTGTTACTGTTAATGATTCTGATGATTGTGGTAAAACAAATCTGTGGCATATGTGTCTTGGGCATATGAGCGAACATGGCATGGCAGAATTGGTTAAGAGAGAGCTGATTGATGGTTGCAACTTGGGTAAGTTTCAGTTCTGTGAGCAGTGTGTTTTTGGTAAGCATAAAAGAGTTAAATTCAATGCTTCTGTTCATACCACCAAAGGCATATTAGATTATGTGCATGCTGATGTATGGGGACCTTCCCGTAAGACTTCTATTGGTGGTGCTAATTACATGCTTACTATTATTGATGACTACTCAAGAAAAGTGTGGCCATATTTTCTGAAACACAAATCTGATGTTTTTGATGCTTTTAAGAAGTGGAAAGTTATGGTAGAAAAGCAAACTGAAAAGAAGGTAAAGATACTACGTACTGATAATGGTATGGAATTCTGTTCTAATGAGTTTGAGGAATTTTGCAGTAACGATGGTATGATCAGGCACCACACCATCCCTTACACTCCTCAGCAGAATGGCGTGGCTGAGCGCATGAACAGAACCATCATCTCGAGGGCTCGCTGTATGTTGTCCAATGCAGGTATGCATAGACGTTTCTGGGCTGAAGCAACCAACACAGCGTGCTACCTCATCAACAGGTCACCTTCTATTCCAGTTGAGAAGAAAACTCCCATTGAGGTATGGTCAGGTTCGCCTGCTGATTATTCACAGTTGAGAGTTTTTGGTTGCACAGCTTATGCTCACGTTGATAATGGAAAGTTAGAGCCTAGAGCTGTTAAGTGCATATTCCTTGGTTATGGTTCAGGAGTTAAGGCATATAAACTATGTAATCCTGAAACTAAAAGGATTTTGTTGAGTAGGAATGTTGTTTTCAATGAATCCGTTATGTATCATGACAGCTTGCCATCAGATCCCTCTCCTGTTGCTATTGGAGAGGATGGAGTTCGTGTGCAGGTGGAGCACCTGCAGAAAACTGTTGATAATAATGTTGTTGTTGATGATACTCATGAGGAAAATATTGATGATGATGTTGTTCAGCACTCACCTACTGTTTTGCAGCAGCCACAGGAATCTTGCTGATAGACCGAGGCGTAACGTAGTTCCACCTCGTCGTTTAATTGAAGAGTGTAATCTTGCTCATTATGCTTTGAGTTGTGCTGAACAGGTGGAGCATGATACTGAACCTGCTACATACAATGAGGCTATTGCATCCGTTGACCGCGAGAAGTGGGTTTCTGCTATGCAAGAAGAGATGCAATCGCTTGATAAGAATGGCACATGGGAAGTTGTGCGCTTGCCTAAACAGAAGAAGGTTGTCCGCTGTAAGTGGATATACAAGAGAAAGGAAGGTTTGTCTCCTAATGAGCCTCCAAGGTTTAAGGCAAGGTTAGTAGCAAAAGGTTTTAGCCAGATTCCAGGTATTGACTATAATGATGTTTTCTCTCCGGTTGTGAAACATAGCTCTATTCGTACTTTCTTTGGTATTGTTGCTATGCATGATCTTGAGCTTGAGCAGCTAGATGTAAAGACTGCTTTTCTGCATGGTGAACCGGAGGAGGAGATTTACATGGACCAACCTGAAGGGTTCATAGTTCCTGAAAAAGAGGATTTTGTGTGCAAATTGAAGAGATCGCTTTATGGTTTAAAGCAATCTCCAAGACAGTGGTATAAAAGGTTTGATTCATTTATGATCTCACAAGGTTTTAAGAGATCTCAGTTTGATAGCTGTGTTTATATAAAGTTTGTTAATGGGTCACCTATTTACTTGCTGTTATATGTTGATGATATGTTAATTGCTGCCAAGAGCATAAAAAAAATCACTACTTTGAAGGCACACCTAAGTAGTGAATTTGAGATGAAAGATCTTGGTGCTGCTAAGAAAATCCTAGGTATGAAAATTAAACGGGACAGAAAATCTAGGTTGTTGTTTCTTAGTCAGCAAAGTTACGTTGAGAAAGTTCTTCAACGTTTTAATATGCATGATGCAAAGTCAGTTAGTACTCCTGTTGCTCCTCACTTTAAATTGTCAGCATTGCAATGTCCTAGTTCTGATGAAGATATTGAGTACATGTCTCGAGTTCCTTATTCTAGTGCTGTTGGTTCCTTGATGTATGCCATGGTTTGTTCTCGCCCTGATTTATCATATGCTATGATTTTGGTGAGTCGTTACATGGATAATCCTGGTAAAGAACATTGGAAAGTTGTTCAGTGGATTTTCAGGTACCTTCGTGGCACATCCAACGCTTGCTTGAAATTTGGCAAGACTGGTGAGGGACTCGCAGGCTATGTGGATTCAGATTTTGCTGCCGATTTGGATAAGAGGAGGTCCCTCACAGGTTATGTGTTCACGGTAGGTGGATGTGCCGTGAGTTAGAAGGCAACGCTGCAACCAGTTGTTGCTTTATCTACAACCGAAGCAGAATATATGGCTGTTGCTGAAGCTTGCAAAGAGTCTGTTTGGTTGAAAGGTTTGTATGCTAAGCTTTGTTAGGATGATTCTTGCATTAACCTGTTCTGTGACAGTCAAAGTGCTATTTACCTTACTAAGGATCAGATGTTCCATGAGAGAACAAAGCACATTGATATCAAGTACCATTATGTTCGTGATGTTGTTGCACAAGGTACACTGAAGGTATGCAAGATAAGCACTCATGATAATCCTGCTGATATGATGACAAAGCCTGTTCCTGTTGCTAAGTTTAAGCTATGCTCAAGCTTAGTTGGTATAACTGCTTAGCCCAAGTGGCTATTGGCGCCGAAAGTGTTTTCTTTGTTTGTTCAGGGAGATGATTACCGTTGATGCTACAAGAAGGAATTTGTCTCAAGGTGGAGTTTGTTATATGTTGATCCAAATTCTACAAAGTAGAGGCCAACTTCTGACGAAGCGGAGCGAGGCCCGTCGCCGGAGGCTTGGGCCGATGCGGTACGGATGGTTGATGACCTAGGTTACCACCGCTATATATACTTCTTGTAAGCCGCCGGCTGGGATAAGTTGCATCTGTGAAATCCCCGGCGTTGTGTAAACACTCTCCATTATAGTGAAGTTTCGCTGGCTGGCGCCCGTGGTTTTTCCCCTCTCTTTGTTGGAGAGGGTTTTCCACGTTAAATCTATGTTCCCTTGCTGTGATTTTGTTTTCGTTCTTCGTTATTTACTTGTCGCAAATCTAACAGTGAGACCAGTGCCTGAAATATTTCTCAAGGCATTGACTAACAAGCTGGCCCACTTTTCACCATTTGTGGAAGGCCTTAATCGATCACACATACAACCAGGATGTCTAGAGGCTAGAGATGAGGTCGAACCTGAACCAGTTTAGCGCATTAATCTACAGCACAGAAGACGTACTACTAAACTAAACCTTGGCAAAAGGCATCAGCTCCATAAACTGCAAAAGATGCAGAGACGTTGTAGTTCTTGCAAGCGAAGGATCATCCATCAGCTGTACAAATGGGACTCCTTGGCAAAAGGCATCGACTGGCTGCATTCAGTTCTTGAAAGTTAACAACGATCAAGTCATCGATCAGCAGTAGAACATGAACTACTTGACATTGTCCCTGATCTTCGGGAGCGGCTTCACAAGGGCAGACCGCTCGTGAATCCGCGACGCAGCTGAGGACGAACCCTGGTCGGAGAACTCGTCGTCCAAGTAGTGGCGTGCACGGAAGGCTGCCAGGTGCGCATAGTACGCTGGAGGAACTGTTACAGAGTAGAAACAACAAAATCAGCAGAGACATTGCACGTTTAAATATATTTCTGAACAAAACTATTAGCAGCATTTTCTCCGAGCTGATAAAGTGGCACTGTGAATGCACTAAATGCATACCTATGGAGACAGAACGGGTGCACCTAGCATACCTGCAATAGATCATCAAAGGAAAGAAGTTAGTTAAACAAGCTACAACAGTATTGGGCATATGCATCGTTCGAAATGGAGAGGACGGTGATGGTTACCTGTAGCAAAGATTGTATGTTAAGGTTTGCAGGGCATCAGCGGTAAATCGGTTTTCATCGAGGAGAACATGATAATGTGCCGGGCGGCTTGTTCCCTGCTCAAACGAAAACATGGAAGAAACATTGACATCGAGCAAACCAATAGTCATCATCAAACATTCGCCCAACACATTAAAAGGATGGGACTTCCCAGAAAAGGTGAACCATGTAAGTCACCTGAATACTAGCATGGCTGCAGAGATAAAAATCGAACTCACTCGGATGGCAAATCTTTGTGTCGACAACGGTACCTGAGAAAAAAGCACACGACTTGAATCTTGTTCCATTACAAGCTTCTGATACTTTTGTACCCTAACAAGTCATACACATATTACGCTGACCAAGCAGCAAGCAAACTTACCAGGTAGGATATTTCCACTTCGATCTGTCAAATCTCGTGCACCATGATTTTCAGGAAATATGCGAGTGTGATGCCTCTTTTGCACAACAACAAATGTAACTGGTGGAAGGTAGCCCTCCTGTAAGGCAGCACAAGCCTGGGAACAAGAACAACAGTATGTACAGAAACATCCATATGACTTGCAGATTGCATTTAGGCACAAAGAGGTGCAAAGAACCTTGCGAATGGAATCCATTTCATAAAGCAAAACTTGGCTGAACTGTCCCTCGCTAACACCATCTCTGCACATTAAATAATTCAATATTAAGACAAGACTAAGAAATCATTCTGCCTTCGGGTACTGTGCCGGCTGTCTTGGTTGAAGCCGTGTATCGTGTGGTGTCGAGTTGTAGCCATTTCTGGCGTTGTTTCGGCCGTCTAAGCCTTTCTTCTATGTGTTTGGTACACCTCCCAGGGTGTATCCTAGAAAAAAAAGACTAAGAAATCATTCAGTAAAACAAAGACCGTCATTTACAAACCTGTAAAATATAATCCTGCTTGGTTTGCATCTAGTGGCTTTGTAAAAAGAGACAAGCAATTCCCTGCAGAAATTATATGTCATTATACTACAAAAATAAAAACAACGAACCGATTTTCAGAAAAGTAATGTTGCCCTACCTTATCATTCCACTGGCAACAAGTCCCTTCTGTGGATCTTTAGCTTCTGTGTAAAGATCAGCTATAATTTCTTCCCTAGGACCTTGAGAAGACACCAAGCATTTGTACTTTGTAACTTCTGGCCAATCCATCGATGCAACAACCTACGATGGGATGAACTAGAAGCCTTAAATACAAATTCATTCATAATAGGATGCCAATATGACTTGTGGCAAATGAGGATTTGAGCAAGTTGGCATAGTCGCACAACATGTAAGTGAAGCATTATTTCTCCTTAAACCCACAAGACAGCTTAGTTGCCTTCACAGTGAAAAATGAATATCGCTAGTTTTGTTCAGAGTTACTTATTGAAATATTCCAGCTCTGACCATCCCAGAAAAAGAGAAAAGAAGGAAATAATACAACAGAAACACTAGAACAGAAACATTAGTGTATATGACTATTTTTATTCCAAATGCAAAAATTGACATATAGTGACATGATGAGCAAGATATAACAAAACAACATACCGCAGCGATAGATGGCGATGCATCTTCTCCAGGAGCTGGGTGGGTCACATCAGCTCCAAAAACTATTGTAGGGACATCTGTCAAAAGTGGAATCCTCTTGTACAAAGCATTTTCAAGCACTGTATTCCGACCTCCAACCTAAAAACAAAAACCAATGCTGTCAATGTCCTCTGGATCTGATTGTAGAGTAGCTAGTCAACCATACCTTAACGTTGATCTTCATAGAAAGATTTTCAAGATACTGTTTCCCACCCTTCTGAACGTTTTTGGGTAAGCAGCACTGTGTTATTACACCAAGTTCGGTTTCACAAAGCCGTTTAATCCTTCCTGCATTAAACGTCAGAAACTTGCAATTAAAAACGAGAAATTGAAATCATCAGACAACAGCTCGAGAATCAATTTAAAGAGCTTACCATAAGAACCACTAATATCAGGTAGTATGGTAATCAATAATTCAAGTTGCTTCCCTGGACCTTGCTGAGCAAGTACTTGTGCAGAATTCCTATGGATATTTCTGATTGCAGACTCTACACTTTCCTGACGGCTTGGTTGTGTGATATCCACGCATGGTTTCATGTTCATTTGCTAGAATGGAAAATTTCAGTTAATGAGTATACGAGTCCCCTCGGTAAATATGCTTGTTAATTACAGGAGTTCCTTCCAGAAGAAGAATGAAGCAACTGATTCTAAAAAAAGTTACCATGCCAATGCAATTGCACATGCGGGCCAGATCGTTGCAGAACAGGCCAATGTCCTTCGGGTGCAGGCGAGAAGCGAAAGTTAGACATGCCCAATTGTTGATACATCCTCCATTGACAAATTTCTGAGAAACAACCAAGAAATCAATATACCCAGACTGTTTAATGAAGAAAGCTCAGAAAACCAGAAACAAACATTTCAACGCATAATATCATATATCAATGAAACAAATGCATATATGATCATAGCTGCATACCAAATAAATCAGTAGCTAAAATACAAATATTCCTCGCAGTGTATTAGGACTAAATAACAGGCAAGATAGAAGTGAGAAAGCACAGGCACTGAATGCAACAATGTTAGCAGAAAAATAAGGTTGCTAAAAATGAAATGGAGAATACTACCTTGTTAATCATATTCCATTGTCCCACAGAAGGATCACATACTTTATCTCGTCCAGAATCGTGATATTTAAGCTAACAACAGGATAAATGTGAAAAAGGTCAGATGAATGCAATCAGTAAAAAGAACAGTAAAATTCGTTACTATGGTTTAGAGCAATTACCCTTGGTGGAGGAAGTACACGAGCATCAACCAATGCAAGTTGATTGGTCACTTCCATTCCAAATTCTTTCGAATACTGGTCATTGCCATAATTATTCCTATTAACAATCTGCGAAGATAACAGTTCAGATCATATATCTTCAAACCAGATGAATACAAATAGTTGTAGATATGAGTAACACAAAACTAAAAATGCAGTCATTTGCCAATAAAACACAAAATTGCACACTTCAGGTACTAAGTTGAAGTAAATGAGAACAAAGTGCTAAATTACATCTAGAATACTCTTCTCCCTTTGTGGTGGTCGTTCACATGTCATCTTTAGTATGCCTGTAACTTGGCGTTCATTCAGCTTTCTAGAATACCGTTGTCCCTCAACTATGCTGCAAACCTGAAGAGAACAAATGACAATTAATTTAAAGCAAAAAGAAAAGACCAAATGTAACGTGGCATAGAACAAGACCAATCCTAATATATAGAGATAGAGAAAAGCTACCTCCACAGGCAAATATATTGGTCTGCTATCACTGCCAGCTTGAAGGCAAGGCCAATTAGTATATTTTAACGAGTAATTGTATTGATTCTTGAAGTACTGGACAACCGATGTGCGAGTCCCATCTTGATCAAAGCTGTAGTAGCAAATGTATGCATTTTGGTTAACGTTATGATGTATATCATTCCGAAATAAAACAGGGAGCGGCAAACTCCTTAATTTGTAAACAAAATATGTTGTATCAGTGCAATTAACTTGGAAATATAGTGATGAAAAAGCATAAAGGAAACAATGCATAAAAGTGAGTATATATACGTTAAATCCTTCAATGGTGCTGCAGTTATCCCAGTAATCTTGTAACGAATTTTCTTATCTGTCCGATGAGTGGCCACAACCCGGACACCTCTAAGGGCTTTCTTGAGCTACAAAAGAAAGAATGAATTGAGTTAGACAAACAGGCAACAAAATAATATTCAACGAGAACAAAATTCTACTGATCGACCATTGATACCTTAATACGATCCTGGTCTGATAGCCTTGAAGCATCTCGCATGTTCAAATATTCAACCGCAAAGTTCATCACTGGTTGGGCCTTGTAAAACGATGTTGCCGAAATATCTGAGATCATAATTTACAATAGTAATTGTGAACATAATTTCTTTCCAAGAGGCAACAAAAATGTAAACACATAGTTTTCAATTAATGGGAACATTTTAGATAGGAGTACGTCCATACCAATGTTAAGTGACAGTCCCATCTGTGTGGGGCGGAGGCTTTGGTAATACCCCCTCCAGCATTCGACACCATTGCCAAGCGGACCACCATGTCCAAATGACTGAGAGAAAAATGATCTTGAGATTGATAAGTACCTATTTCAATGAACTTAAGTCAGCCAGCAAACTGAACTCTTTATCATAATTATTCAAATAAAATAAGGGACGAGATGGAACTTTCTTCTACTCCATATATATATCGAGAAAGCGTCAGAATATCGATGGATTACTTTGTTGTGGGGCATTCCCTCAGAGCGATGTCTAGTGCTTGGATAGTGTCTTGTGGCAGCTCCCTGTGCCTACCAGCCAAGAACTGTTGAAGAGTGTACAAGTCCAGATTTGCAACATGCTGTATAGTCACCTTATATTCCTCCTCCCTAAAACACGACAACTAGTACTACATAAAACCGTTACATGAACAAAAATAAGACGATGACGAAAGCAAAGGGTTGAATGTAACACAATCCTACCGTTGGTTTGCTCTGTTGGCATTAGCAAGTTTGACAACAAAGTCTTTATTCTTGAAGGGTAGTGCACCAGCGGTATATATGTTCTTTCTGCCATCATAAACTGGCAATCTACCAGCCAAGAACTGACTGTGCAGTCTAACAATCTCGTTGACAATCGATCTGTTGCGATCTCGGGACCTTGTTTCCGGATGGATTGCCACCTATATGCAGCATATAGATAGTTAGAAATTAACCATGATGTGTAGTAATCAAAGTTAATGTACAATTCCCATGAATTTGTTATTTGTAAACACTGCCTGAATTTGATTACCAAAATGAAAATACTCTTCTTCAGCTGGGTTGGCTTTGGCATAGATTTGCGTTAAATTGCTTCTACTGACCGAAATCAAATGAATGGTTAATACTACTACAACTTGGAACGAATTAAATGAACAAGATCAACCCACAGCAAATAATTTACGAGTACTACATGTTACGGAACTACAGCATGCACGCACATGGAAGTGGAACAGGAACATGCATCGGAAGGGGAAATGTATACACTATACACACATACGTACATCGTAATGGTAGATATCCTTGTCGGCGACTTGCACCAGAAAATGGTTGGCGCGAACGCGGCACCTCTTCCCGAGGTTCCCGAATCCCGGCCGCGGCGTGAACTTCTCCGCCTTGCTGGACACCGGCGGCAGACTCACGGGGGGCGCCGCGACCTCTTGAGACTCCTTACTCTTCCTGCGCTCCTCCACCGGCGCCGTGGCCGAGGAAGATGAAGGGCTCTCGTCCGCCTTCGGCAGGACCATCTTCCTCTCCACCTCGGCAGCCAGCAGATCGGCGGCCGCCGTCGGAGGCGCTACCACTTGCGCGCCAGGACGGGAAAATCCAATGCCACCGTAATGCACGTCGTGCTCCCGCACCACGGGCACCGCACCTCGACCGGCGGCTGCAGGTTGCGAGGCCGAGGGTTGGACGCGGCCACCGCCGTCGCCGCCTCGGCCTCCTCTGGCCGCGTCCTCGCGATGGCCGCCGCGCTCACCACCTCGAGCACGCCCGCGACCGTCGCCACCGCGTCCTCCCTGTTCGCCGGCGCGGCCACGCGACGCTTGGTAGTGTCCCCCCCGCTCGGCCGCGATCTCCCCGCCTGCGCCCCGCCCACGGCCGCCTCCACCGCGGCCGTGGCCGCCGCGCCTTCCGCCTCCACCTCGCGAAGACATACCCTAAGCCGTACTGCTTGTCGTACAGCACGAAGCCACGATCTCAAAACCCTGGTCGAAGTGAGAGCAGCTAGGGGGCCGAGGCTATATAGAAAGATGGGCTGGCAAATGTACAGCGGGGAGAGGTATACATAAGTCTACGCCAATGACATGTGGAGCCGAGCACAGACGAGCCCACCGGTCCGTGACTCGTGCCTACGAGGTGGTCGGTGGACGCGAGAGGAGCGGAGAGGGAGAGGCGCGACCGGCCGGGGTCTCCTCGCATTCTCCCTTTCGCACCCGAGCAGGCGCGACCCGCGAGGACTCCCAAGCTGGCCCACCATGTCATGGGGCACTACCAAGTAGGGTGAACAGACATCCGGGCACCGGGCGGAAACGGCAGCGCGGCGCGGGCGAGCCGTCTGGGGAAGAGGGAGGGATCGATCGATCGATACGCGCGCGGAACGAGGAAACTTTTTGTAGCCGCCGCTCACGCAACCGGCCGTCACGTCTAGTCGCCGTCTGCGCTCTGGAGCAGAGGCAACGATGACGAGTTACCGGTGCGCTGCGAATTCGACCGGAGTTCGTTCGTTACTTTTAGAGCATCTCATCTCCAAATTCGGTCCCTGACCACGTCTCCAAATTCGGTCTCATTTTATCCGCGCGAATATCGCTTTGGAGAGAAAAAGACCGCGCTTCGCCCCCTTATTACCCTTGCACCCAACAAGCCATCCCTAGATCATGTCCGCCCATCGAAAAAAAACATAAAAACATAGATTGCATAGATTGATCCATATATAGTTTGATACATTCAAACAAATTTAAACTAAACTTAGCTAAACTTGCTACACTTGGTCTGGCCGCGCACCCATCGATAGAGAAACCCTAGATCTAGTTGATGAAGATAGTGACATCGTGGATAATGAGCGGCTTGGGCACCGACGGTCCCGTGGCCTTGTCATCGGAGCCCGGTGGCTCACGTAGGCGCGGATGAAGCACTCAGGCGGCTCGCTCGCGAAGAAGGAGTGGCGAGCCATCTCATGCTCGGCCTGGAAGGTCTCGTCCCAGCCCGCGCCGTTCCTTCTGTAGCGGCTATCGGCGAGGACCTCCGGCGGCGAGAGGCGGAGGTGGTCACGTATCGTGCGCCGACGCACATCGCAGGTGGGTGGTAGGGCAACGGGACCCTATTAGGGTTGAGGTGCCACACATCAGGTATCCTCGCGAGCGGCAGAGACGACTCGTACGCCATCTAGAGCCGATGAACCTCCATCGAGGAGATCCGGGGCCACGGTGGGTTCGCGGGGTGCAGCAGGTGCGGCGGGGTGGACGTAGTGGAAGCCCGTGTGAGGGATCAGGCGGGACGACGATGTAGGGAAACAGATAGGCTACACTAGCGTAAAATCAAAAATTTCTACTGTGTCAATCAGGAATACTATTGTCATAGATCACGGGAATACCGCTAGACGCGCAGGTGCGGAACTCGATGAAGCACGTCGCGGCAGTGTAGATGTTCTACGTCTCCTTCTTGCCCTCGTCCCACGAGCAGCTCCCCTTTGCGCGGCTCGTCCAAGTGCTACAGATGCAGCACCTCCGAGGTATCCATACGTCCGGAGTGGAAGCCGTCACACGCCAGACTGCTAGGTCTGCACGTGCAACAGAGGCGGAAGAGGAGTGGCGGCTGGGTGGAATGCTCAACCCTATTCAGCTCGCCCCACTCTCTCTTATATATGCATTCCTGGTGGGCTTCTACATTAGCAGCCCATTAGCAGCCTAAGCCTGGTCTAATTCAGATTCAATCCTCATTAGGCTTCCAGCCCCTAAAGTGTGTGACCCTATAGGTTCATACACGTATAGACATGACATGAGTACACTTACTCTGTCAATAGTTGGTAGCGGCCTCTAGCAAGACGTGCCAACTCCTAAACGCATATAAAGATCATTCGGACGAACCATCACAAGGTTGAGTACATGTCTTTCCCTTTGCCTCACGACATTTGGTCTAGCTCCAAGCTGACCTCTCTTTCTCGATACCGTGATTCGGAATCCCTTTACTAGGTTAACTCTTAACCATATGTAGCACGGCCATGCATTTTTGGATCCGATCACTCGAGGGGCCCAGAGATATCTCTCTCAAGTAGAGAGGGGAAAATCCTATCTTGATTGACCGATGCCTTGCAGCATGTATCAGGACAAACCCGAAAGCTACCTTTATAACTACCCAGTTACGGAGTAGTGTTTGACAGCCCCAAAGTAGGTCGATCCACATCTCAAGTACATGCGACAATCTCAGGTCTAAGGACAAAACATACACAATGTGTAGAGAGAGCTGCAAGTATTATTGGTAGTCTCAAGTTGGGTCAGTCCAACCCCATGTTCATAACATGTGTCCACATCATTGGTTTGACATCTCTATGTCTATGACTTGCGAAACATAGTCATCAACCAATCGATGTGCTAGTCTAATATTCACGTGTGTCCTCACATGAACTCCGACTAGGGACAATTGTTAGATAACCATACAAGTAAAGAGTTTCATAAACAATTCACATAATTGCCAATCAATACAAGTTTCCTGGTATATGGATATTCAAGGAACATTATAATAACTCATGGATACACATGAAATACAATCATCTCTATGATTGCCTCTAGGGCATATTTCCTTCAGACGACCCGCTAGCGGAGACACATGAGGAGGAGCCACCAGCGTGCGTAGACAGGCAGGACGAGGAGCCGCCGATGGACGGGCGAGACAGGGATCTCAGGGGAGGCGAGCCACGGCCAAAGCGGGACCTCCATCAGTTTGGCATGTTGGTGGTGGGCTGCTGTGTGGTGCGGTGGGGCGACTGTTGGTGTCAACAGTGGATGGTTGCATGCTCTCGGTGTCGGTGGGACTAGGGTTTGCTCGGGTGTGGGGAAGAGGTTGGGCGGGGCGAGTAGATAAAGATCGGGGCCGGAGACCGACGGGTGGGCTAGGAGGGGGCACGGGAGGACAACCACGCGTGTTTGTTTGCCCCAAATCATCCTCAAGTTTGGGGATAGTTTGGGGGGAAACAACCTGTCCGGCAGGCAGACGGGGTTTGGGGATCCCGTTGGGAGGAGAAAATTGGGCTGGGCTGCTCGCTCGGACCGAAACAAACTGATGGGGAGTGTTTGGGGAGCCCCCTTGGAGACGCTCTTAGCACACGTTTGGTTGCCAACGGCTAATTTGGGTTTGATGCGGCCAAGGCCCTAGAGGGCATGTCCACGGGAAAACGAGGCCTGGACCAATTTCAGCAGTTGGTTTGGTATATTGCATTGCAATGGCTGGGAACACATACCCTACTTTGATTTGTTGACCGTAATTCCTCATTGTGGCTCAGTAGAGATAACACATACCTGTTTAGTAGGCACATGCTGCTTTCATCTTGCACACAAAAGTGGCATACCTACCACCATCCAGCAGATCGCAATCACACACAAATCACAGTTACTAACAAGTATACTACGATATTAACAATCATGAATTAACTACTACACATTACTTAACTTAGTATCAGGTGCATACCTAAGCAACCTGACTACTATCAACAATAGGGGAACACAATCGTACCACAAAAGGAGATGTTCTTCAGCCTAGCATCACAACTACATAGTTAATAGATAGGAACACAGCCCTATCGCAAAAGAAGATGTTCTGCAGCCTCTAAGGCCAGCACCACTACTACATATCATCAGCATCAGAAGAGCAGGAACAAGGCGGCGCTCAGTAGCCATGGCGAACGCAATCATACTCCACTTGCACTGAGGTTGTCTTCTAGTAGATGATGTTAAACCCTGTATTCTTGAACTTGAAGATGAGGGTGTCGCCAACCTACACCGTGCTCTTCTCCATGAACTTCTTCCACCCCTTCTTGAATAGCAGGCTCTCACCAGGCCACTTGATATGCACGCGCCACTCGCAGAACTAGTTCAAGCGGATCGGCATCTTGACACCCTTGTTCGTGATCTGCAGCTTCTTAACGAGCAGCTTCTGTAGTGCCGACGGGATGGCAAGGGCTTCGAGGTCTAGGGCAGAAACATGCATGTAGAACCGGAGTGGTTACTTGAAACCATGGTGGTCGACCCCTGAAGGGCGCCCCACATCCTTCTTGGGGGTCTCTAGTTGTTGCACCTCTGCAATGAGGCCTGGTATGTCAGGCCTCAGCTGTACAAAGTGGATGCGGTCTTCTTCACTGGGCTCAGGAGTTTGGGCCCTAGACACCCACTCCCAGTTCGGTAGGGACGTACACATTGTCAGCTCGAGTATGGCAACAATGCCATTGTCAATGTATGTGCATCAGTGCAGTGATCATCTATGCCATGCCAATGTGTGTGTGTGTGCATCAGTGCAGTTATCAACGATGTCATTGCCAATGTGTGTGTGCATTAGTGCAATGATCATTGACTGCATTGCCAATGTGTGTGCATCAGTGCAGTGATCACAAACTGCATTGCCAATGTGTGTGTGCATCAGTCCAGTGATCACCTATGCCATGATAATGTGTGTGTGTTGCTACCCATGTCAATGTGCGTGCATCGGTGCAATGATCACCAATGCCATTGCCATGGTTTGCAATGCACGGACGCATAGTTCGATTGACACTAATAAGAATAGGACAATACACCCTAACAATCTAGCATCGGAGCGAATTCGAAGAATCTACAAAAACCCTAACCACAAGAGGGAAAATTTTCTTACCACTTGCTGCAGCGAGAATGGCCCACGGTGAGATTATGATGTAGATTTCACACGCATGCGCAAGCCCCTATGACCAGTCAGGAGCAACCGACATGTGGGGGACGTCGACGGCTGCGACGGAGGCTCGGTGGCTCGAAACAGAAATCCTGGCGGTGGCGGCAGAGGCATGGTCAAGGTCGATGGGCCGGCTAGAGAAGGGGCAAACCGCGACTCGAGATTGAATCTCGGCGGGAACGCCATGTCTCGGCTTGTGCCGGGGGGCCCTGCCGCATCATGCGGTCCACGACGTGGAGGACGGGCAAGCATCCAATCGGTCCAAAAACTTCTCCACAGGGCCTGCCTCTACCAAAAACGGTCTACCAATGCGCTCTTATTTCCTTGCTGGTCCGTGCTCACTTCAGCAAAATGTGCTGGTATAGTGGAGTATCTTATTCATACTCCTACTACGTGCATAAAGACGGGTCCGTTTATTCAAGTCCATCTCTCATCCTCGACGGAAAGCACAACATCTCTGTTTAGCCGCGCGCACAACCTCTGCCTTGAACCGGGGCTCCGCAAGGTGTGATCGTTACTTTGCATCATATGAACGTACTTTGCATATGGACTTGCATGGACTGCATGCTAATGTTGATTGGTCTTCCAACACACAATGCACATACGAGGCACACACTCTATAATGCCCATGGTTTTTGAATCTACCAGGGATTAAACTGTGCCGCAATTTAGTTCAAGGATATTAGGCTGTACCATGTGCAATGTAGAAAGACATTGTTTCTGCATGATCACTATACATGTACGATCATACCTTGAATTGCACATATTGTGTGTACTATGTTATGCGAGGCAGCATACCATGTTTCGCTCTTCACTATTATTGCACTACCGATCGATATTTAGATAGTGGCACATTGTGTCCAACAGATGGCCTATAATACCTAGTGCTATGTGCGACTAGTTTTCTTGTTCATTGGACGTCGTTTCGTAGGATCATCTATTGGAACTTTGGATGTGCTTTGTTACTAGGAGGCAGCTTGTGTACCAACTAGTAGTATATTGTTTAACGCTTCGTTGCTTTTTAACTGCAAATGATTATTTTGTGGCACATTGTGTTGAGATGGCCCAAAGTACCTAGTGGTATGTACAAGTACGTTGCTTGTGAATTTTCCATGATCGTTTTAGTACCCGTCATTAGGTCTTTCCACTTTCTATAAATTACTTCAGACCAAAAGGACATTACTATATGGAGAATTTTACATCACTGATAGATTGGAAAAGAAAAAATCTTTAAAATGAGTAAATTGCCAACAGGACCTACAGAAGCCACGAGAGCCGATTTTCTATGCATGGTGGTAGCTACCACCCATGATACAGAGTTATTTTTTGTTTTAATGTATAGATATATGCGAATGTAGACAAATCTACGACATCTAGTTTGAGACGGAGGGGATCCTTTTTTCTTTTTTCTTGTCGATTTTTCCTATTTCTTTTCACTATTTTAATGTACATGGATATTTTTTCCATATGATTACAAACAAATTTATAAAATCATGAAAACAAATCAAAAAACATGAACAAATTTTTAAAAAATATGATTGTTTTAGAAAATCATGAACCAATTTCAAAAATCGTGAACATTTTTTAAATGTCATGAACAAATTTTGGGAAGACATGAAGAAATTTTCAATTGTCATGAACAATCTTCCATAAATCATGAACTACTTTTAAGAAAAGTGAGCAAATTTTTGAGAAAAGAAGAAAATAGAAATAAAAAAAGTAAGAAAGAAAAAAGAAACAGAAACAAATAAGAGAAGAAAATAAAAATAAAAACAATAGCAAAAGCGTAAACAATCCGTCTTCACTAACGGGCTGGGCCCAAAACGTTGAGCGGCAAATAGTCGTTCGCCTTTTAAGCGGGCTCTTTATTACAAGTCCGTGAAAAACGTAGCGCTCATTATGAGCGAGATCTCACTAAAGTCCCACTTTTAGTATATTTTAAAATTTGCAGTGTAAATTTGGTTAAAGTTTTATATTATTATTTTTTATCTAAATTAGTTGACTCAAATTTATCAAGATATATATGCATCTAATATAAATCATGTCTATATACAATCGATTCTACATAAATCTAAATCAACTAATTTAGGTCGGAGCAAGCGCTAGAATTTTTAAAATGAATTAGAAGTACTCCCTCCGTTCAGAAATTAAGATGTTTAGCTTTGTGAATCAATTGTATCTAGATATTTTTTAGTGTATAAGTTCGTAGAGGTTCGGAATGAATTTATACACTAAAAAGCGTCTAGATACATTTATTTCATGAAGATAAAATGCTTATATTCTAAACGGAGGAAGTAGAATTTTGGTGGGATCTCGCTGGACTCGCAGCAGTCTCCCACCCGGACGCCTCGGCGTTTGGCAGCTCACCGGAGCCCTCCCACCGTTAATGTCGACCCCCGAGTTCCTACTGTCTATGCTGCTCCGACGCTGCCTATTCTTCTTCTGTCTCTGACCTTGTGACCCACAGGACTCATCACGGGAGACCATTTGTATCATATGCCATCGCACACACGTCTTTTTTTATTGTGCATCACGAGGGGTTGTCTCAATGGTTTTTTTTTTGCGAAATTCACCGATCTATTAATAATCATCAACAACAGTATAAAAAATCTTAAAAGTAATAAAAATTACAAATAGGTCAATGGACCATCTAGCGACGACTACAAACATTGGCACGAGCCGAAGGCGCTTCGCCGTCCTCGCCCCTCCATCTCCGGAGCCGGGCAAAGCTTGTCGTAGTAGAGCTTGTTGTAGTAGATAGACGGGAAGTCGTCGTGCTAAGCCTCCAAAGGACCAGCGCATCAACCATCGTCAAAGATGACCAACGTAGATCGGAAGAGATTGACTTCAAAACACACCAACCAAAAACGACCAGATCCCAAGGGATCTGTCGGACACACAACTCCACACGCCCTCCGTCGATGCTAGACGCACCACCGGAGCGAGGATAGGACGGGGAGTACCTTATTCTGACTTCAGGACGTAGCCACCGCCTCAACATCCTAAAAAAAGGCACTGAAAATAATCTAAAAAACACTGAGACCTCCCGCCGGCGAGAGGCCCTAAGGTCGCCGAAGACGGGACAGACCGGTGGCATCGCCAGTGGAGGGAAGGAACCCTAGATGTGTTTTGTCGCCGCCGCCTATTAGGAGAGCCTCTCTTGAGAGGTCCCGTACCGGTTTTCTCAATGGGGTTGTCCCTAGGTACAATAGGATAAAAAAGGCGAGTGGTGCCCCATGAGTCGGTTCGGTGGCCAGTGTACCACAATTTTTGAAGTCAAGTTGACTAAACTCTACTACAATTTACCTCTTAATAGGGACATGTAATAGCTAAAACCCTCTGTATTCGATTTGTACTCCATCCGTTTTAAAATATAAGATATTTTAGCTTTTATGAAGCAAATGTATCTAGATTTTCTTTTAGTACGTAAGTTCGCTTAGATTTGAAGTGAATATATATGCTAAAAGAAGTCTAGATTTTTTTTTCACAAACCTAAACCATCTTATATTTTGAAACGGAGGTAGTACAACGATGTGCATTAAGACATGATGCGTCAATCGGACTTAGCACACATCATTTTTTGTGATGAGGTTCCATCTGAATGTGTTTTTGTTATCGTCATATTGAGAATAAAGTAATTAACGGAAATAAACAATACTCATAGTACAAGTTTTCTTTACCAGTTCCACTCTACAATAGCGCTTCACTCCCCGGCATCGGCGCCAGAAAATAGTCTTGATGACCCACAAGTATAGGGGGTATATCGCAATATTTTCAATAAGTAAGAGTGTCGAACCCAACGAGGAGCAGAAGGTGTTGACGAGTGGCTTGGAGCAGGAATTCTCTGTAAATGCTTAGCAAACGGATTTTTAGGGGTTTTTGATAATGCAGATAAATAAAGTACGAGTAAATAAAAGATAATAATAATAATTGCAGCAAGTGGCCCTCCTTCCTTTAGCAAAGGACAAGCCGGTTGTATTACATAAGATGACCAAACGTTCTCGAGGACACATGGAAATATCGTCAAGTGCTTTCGTTTTATATAGTTGATTAATCTTCTTTAGTTCAAATGGAGGGAGTAGATTGTAACGCATGATAATTCATGAGGATGTAAATGATCTATGCCGGTTATATTTGGAGAAACAACACCATGATGTAGATTAGGAAACATGCCCATGTGTTGTATTAGGTGAAAAATCCGTGTCATCAAAATGTACAAAGCAACATGTTGCAAAAGTTAACCAGCTTTGACATGTCTATCACGTGCTCCGCAGCCAGGCACATTACCAATGCCTCCTTTGCCCGCTGCTTCAGCCAGGACAATGCTACCACATCAATGTGTCACCACCTCCCTCTCATCCCACTCCGCAAAGACCTTCACCTTCGAGATTCGTGCAACCTCTTGAGTTAAATCCATTTCATGTCACTAAAGCCCCTACCCTTTTAAATAACATGACAATCTTTCTTTTTATATTACATAAATTTGGATTTTTTGGATCAACTAGTATTGTGTTAATAAATAATTATCAACTATCTAAATTTATTCAAAGATCTAGAATATATAAAAGAATTATAACCAAATTGAGCCATCTTGATCACAAAAGGTTATACAAAATTGATTATTTAGATAATCTAATAAACAACAAAATATTTTGATTTGGACATAATCATTCTGATCATTGACCTTTAATGAACTTGAAGAAAACATTCCAGAACATGAGGGGAAATCCCAATCCATAAACACTCAATAAAGGGAAATTTAGAACACATCATACGGATGCCTCGTCTTTGATCTACATATATCCATATCAGGATGAACCAAAAAGGAACATGTGTCCATGAACTGAAGCTAGCACTAACAAACCCGATCTAAAACTAGCACTCACAAGGAGAGATCTGGAAACAATTCAACATACAAAATCCAAGCAAATAGGAATCGCAGGATCAGCATAAATTATTTTGTTGCAGCTTGCGACTTCTACCACAAGCCTGACATGAATTACTATATAATACTGCAATAGTGTCGCTGACGACAACGCCATTTTTCAGCTTGCGCAAAAAATGATGCCTCTGAACAAATCCCGGAAAATGGGCTAACCCAGATAAAATTTTCGGGGAAGCAGGATATCCCATGACGAGACCTTAATATAGCTGGGTTGGGCTGTTGATTTTCCGTGAGTTGGCCGGACAAACATTTCAAATTGCCCTTTGCCGCCCCCCCGGTGTTGTCGCCGCCGATCTTTCTCCCCACCTCCCATATCGCCTGGCCGCGCCGCCCAAGCACCCGCATGGACACAATATGCCAGCCATTCATCCGAGCCGAGGTTGCATAGCCCCCTCCCGCTGCTCCCCGAGCTCCTTTGGCCACTGATGGCATTGCGCGAGCTCCCAAGTCTGATGCCAATGCAACAATGGCCAAACGTAAGCGGCAGGGAAACAATATCATACAAGTAGGCATTTCTAGGCCTATATCGGTGTCCTCGGTGCCGAGTTGCTTGTTGGACAAAGCTTGTTCTTCTAGTGGGGTGGTATAAATCCACGCTAGGAGCAAACCCGAAGAAGACCAAGAAGCCTCCCGGGCATGGATCAAGTGTACCTCCATGGCCAGTCGCCTTCTCCTTGGCCAAGGAAACATCTGAGAGGTACAAATTCTCCCCTTTTCCCCCAAATCTCGTCTGAATTGGTTACATTTTGCTTAGTTCTTTTGATTCGATTGTATAGCCTACATTCCGTTCCATGCCTGTATGTGTATATGTTGCGTAGAATGAGGTCAACATTGGCACAATTCTGCTTGATCACTTCAAAGTTGTCTATGAGTATGGGGATAACGAGTTTGGGAGAATCACTGTGCGGAAAATAATGAGAATGGAGAGGGTGATGATGATGTGGAGGAGATTGCGGAGGAAGTTGTTGGTGCTTCTCAACCGGTCAAGGGAAAAGCAATAAGAAGTGTCAATTACACGGAGATAGAGGACATTTGTTTGGTTAAAGCATGCATGGGAGCAAGTGTCACTCGATGCCGTGGCTAGCAATGATCAAACCTGCAAGAAGTATTGGCAAAGAATGGTGTTGTTTGACCACCGGTGATTGTAGCACTACGACCCTGGGTGATCATGACATGATGGCTAGCGGCGATGAAGATGGTGCAAGAGATGATCTTGACAACTGGTGTTGTTTGATCATCGACTACATGTTGGATTGCGCATTCTTTTGGACTTCTTTCATTGATACTATGCACAACTTTTATTTGATGCTACACGATTCGCATAAAACAATTGTATGTATGTTCAGACATATGAAATATATACCAACATCAGGTGCCGCATGGTCCTCGGCCGGAACAGATCCACTAAACACCCCTCCTGCTTAAATCTGGGGCGGTTTTTTCGGGATCTGTTCCGCCCAGCTCGCGCGGCACTGGGTACGCCTTTTTCAGCTCCGTCATTCCACTAGTGCACACCCCCCCCTCTAACACCGGTTTGGGGGGCCCTCTAACAGCGGTTGTAGAACCGCTGTTGAGGGTTCGGTGTTAGAGGGCCCCCCCTTTAACACCGGTTCTTATACGAACCGGTGTTAAAGGGTGGCGCACGTGGGGCTGCCGCAGGGCTCAGCCCCCCTCCCCCTTTAACACCGGTTCGTAACACGAACCGGTGTTAAAGGTTCTGTGCCGCGGCAGGAAAAAGAGATAAATCTCTGCCGCGGCAGGAAAACGGCCTAAATCTCTACCGCGGCAGAGTTCTGCCCCTGCCCCGTTCTGGGCGTATTTCTGCAGCGCGGCGGGGACGGGGAGGGGGGGGAGGGGGAATCGATCGGGAGCGGTATACACATACTATTGGAGATATGCCCAAGAGGCAATAATAAAGTGGTTATTATTATATCTTTATGTTTATGATAAATGTTTACATCCCATGCTATAATTGTATTAACCGGAAACATTAATACTTGTGTGTTTTGAAACATAAAAGAGTCCCTAGTAAGCCTCTTGTTACACTAGCTTGTTGATTAATGGATGATCATGGTTTCCTGATTATTGACATTGGATTTCGTTAATAACAAGATCATATCATTAGGAGAATGATGTGATGGACACACACCCGTAGTAAGCATAGCATAAGATCAAGTCATTAAGTTCGTTTGCTATAAGCTTTAAAATACGTAGTAACCTAATCCTTCGACCATGAGGTTATGTTAATCACCATCACCGGATGGGTACTTTGATGACATCAAACACCGCTTCGTAACTGGGTGGTCATAAAGGTGTCATTGGGTATTCTGAAAGTATGTGTTGAAGCGCATGGACCAAGATTGGGATTTGTCCATCCATATGACGGATAGATATGCTCTGCGCCCTCTCGGTGGAATGTCATCTAGTTAGCTTGCAAGCATGTGACTGGGCCACAAGGGATGACATATCACGGAACGAGTAAAGAGTACTTGTCAGTAACGAGGTAGAACTAGGTATGGAGATACCGACGATCAAACCTCGGATAAGTATAGTATCGCATGACAAAGGGAATTGGTTTCGTATGTAAATGGTTCTATCGATCACGAAGTCATAGTTGAGTATGTGGGAGCCATTATGGATCTCCAGGTCCCGCTGATGGTTATTGATAGGAGATGTGTCTCTGTCATGTCTACATATTCACGAACCGTAGGGTGACACACTTAAGGTTCGAAGTTGTTTTAAGTAGATATGGAATGTGCGTTGGAGACCGAATGTTGTTCGGAGTCTCGGATTGGATCCGGGACATCACGAGGAGATCCGGAATTGTCCGGAGAATAAGATTCATATATTAGGGATCATTTTCTGAGTTAGGAAATGTTCCGGAGTATTCGTATGAGGATTCTAGAAGGTTTCGGAATGTTCCGGAAGGTTCTGGAAGATTTCTTGGAGTTTTCTTGAAAACCAAGAAAGGATCAAGGAGTCCTTGTGGGGCAAGACAAGGAGTCGTGGGGGAGGAGGACTCCTCCCCCCTCCCAATCCGTCGGCCAAGGGAGAGGGGAGTCCTACAAGGACTCCACCTCCCCATGGCGCCTCCCCCCTTTAAATAGAGGGGTGGGGGCGCCACCCCCTGGCCCTCCTCCACTACTCCAATCCTAGCCTCCTCTCTCCTCTTTCTCTCTTCTGCTCAGGCTTAGGCGAAGCCCTGCAGAATTCTCTACTCCACCACCACCACCACGCCGTCATGCTGCTAGGATTCCGTGGAGAAGATCTACTACCTCCGCTGCTCGCTGGAACGAGGAGAGGAAGGTCTGCTTCGACTCTGTACGTGTGACCGACTGCGGAAGCGCTGCCGAAACGCGGCGCCGGAAGGATCGTCCACTCGATCTTGAGATCGGCAAGTGATCGACTACATCAACGACGAGATCTAATCTTGTAACGCTTTCGGATCTACAAGGGTTAGTACAGATCTATCTTGTTGCACATGTCTAATAGATTAGATCTTGGCTTTTATCTAGATTATATCTGGGTTTTGTTCGTTCTTGCGGTAGAATTTTTTTGTTTTCCATGCTACGAACCCATCAGTGGTATCAGAGCCGTATCTATGCGTAGATCTGTTGCACGAGTAGAACACAATGTTTTTGTGGGCGTTGATGCTTTTGTTGTCGGTGTCTTAGCGTGTACTTTGCATCTTGCGGCATGATGGGATGAAGCGGCTCGGGCTAACATTACATGTCATCGCACATGAGACTTGCTCCACGCTTGACGTGCAACTTGCTTTGCACAAGTGGCTTTGCGGGTGTCTGTCTCTCCCACCATAGTTAAGATTCAATTTACAATGAGCATCTGACAACACTTGTATCAACGTTGTGGTTCTTTTTCGTAGGTAAGATCGGTCTTATGCGAAAGCCCCAAACCACGTAAAACATGCAAAGAATATTAGAGGCGTCTAACTTGTTTTTGCTGGGGTTTTGTGATGTGATATGGCCATCATGTGATTATGATTGTATTTGATGTATGCAATGATCCTTGTTGTAATATGGCAACCGGCAGGAGCCTAATGGTTGTCTTCAATTCTGTTAAGACCTGCGTGTCTATTCATCTTGTAATAGCTTTGTTCCAAGTAGTTGTAATAGTTGCTAGTGATGATGGACAACCATGAAGCGGCGCCACGGACCTTGACGCCACGCCGGTGATGATGGAGATCATGTCCATGCTTTGGAGATGGAGATCAAAGGCACAAGAAGAAAGGCCATATCATATCACGTCTTATGAATTGCCTGTGATGTTAATCCTTTATGCATCTTGTATTGCTTAGATCGCGACGGTAGCATTATAAGATGATCCCTCTCACTAAATATCAAGTAATAAAGTGTTCGTCCTTAGTTGGCACCGTTGCTAAGACTCGTCGTTTCGAAGCATCTCGTGATGATCGGGTGTGATAGACTCTACGTGTGCATACAACGGGTGCAAGCCAGATTTGCACATGCGGAAACTAAGGTTAACCTTGACGAGCCTAGCATGTACAGACATGGTCTCGGAACACGGAATACCGAAAGGTAAAGCATGAGTCATGTGGATGATATGATGAACATGTTGATTGTTCGCCTTTAAAGCTACATCATCTCACGTGATGATCGGACTTGGTGTAGTGGATTTGGTTCATGTAATCACTAAAACAACTCGAGGGATGTTGTTTTGAGTGGGAGTTCATTTGTAATTTGGATTAGTCGAACTTAATTTATCATAAACACAATCAAAGTGAATTTGCATAGTTTGTTGTAGTCATTGGCATCCATTCACCACCTTACGCTTAGTTATAGTTGAGATAGTAGAACTATAGAAATTCTGGATATTTACTTTACGAACTGGTATCGTATTGTTTTGAATGTCAATTTAAAGTTTATAAGTCCTATTGCAAACTTTCAACAAACTCTATTTACTCCATGAAGTTTAATAAATAGTATTAAAACAAGAGTAACAATTCCAGTGTTAGTATCTAATGTATCATGTTTGCCTCCATGATTCTTGATACTCAAAAGATTGTTTTCAATATCAAGTTTATCTAAGAGCTGAAAGCAATGTTTCAGAAACCATCATATGTGAAAGATATTGCGATATCTAAAACAATGTATTGGTTACAACATGATAGAGTATACGTCCTCATATTTGATGAGAATTTGTGAAGGTTGGAGACGCTAGTCGTCCTAATCCTCCAAAAGGTTTTGAAAAAGAAACATTATACTCGCAATTCACCTTTATAAGCTATAGCAGCTTGATCATGAAAGTTGTCATGATAAGGATGAATAGAAGATGTAAGTAAAATGTTTACTACACTAATATATTACTAAAGAATGGATTTTTGAAAGAATGCCAAACATTTGATGATGGTGATCCACTTCAAAGTGCAAGTCCAAAGGTATTAGTATTTGACTATATACGCTTTGTACTATGTGTCATGTGAATGACACCACTATTGATGTTGATAGATTCTTTTAAAAGAAAAGGAATTGCTGAAAGAGAATCTATAAAATATCTGGCAGAAAATAAAAGGTTGGAGATGTCCCACTTAGGCATATAGAAGATATACATGTTATGGTTGTATTCCTTGCTTGTTAAACAATGTGGCTCTTAGGTATTGGATACCGAATTGGTTGGTATGAAGTGTCATACAGGACAACACAATTCATGAACTACAATGGCCTAAGTAACTAGCAAGAGAATGAGTGATAATGTTCATCGAAAACAAATAAAATATTATTGTGTTTTTCGTTGACATCAAACCTAGGCTTCAAGATTTGTTTTAATAATTGTTATTTTGTTCCGGTATTATGAGAACAATGGTTGTTCAAAATAATTACCGTATTCCATAAAGGATGGATGAACTTTTACAAGTCTGGTGGGAGAAATCACATCCATAAACACTATTGCTAAAATGTCGCAAGACAAATGATTGAAAGATCACTTATGAAGTGACATCGCTGTTTAAATTATATTTGAAAGAAAACATGAAGAAACTCCATGTTGATGGAATTTTGGAGTCTTTTGATTTTGATCAATTGACGCATGTGAGACTTTCCTCGAGATAATTGAAACTCCGTCCATGGGCCAGAGAGGAACGGATGACTAGCTTATTGGAAATTGAGCATGTTGATGTGCATAATCCATTATGTGTAGCCATATGCGATGGATCTTTTTACTTCATATGCTTTCTCCGAAAATTTGAGTGAATATATCTGTATATTTACTTAATAAGGAGGAAGTATGAAAACATTTGAAAGTTGTTCAAAGACTTTCAAGATGAAGTTGAAAATCATTGTAACAAGAAAATAAAGAGTTTATGATTCGATCATAAAGAAAGATGTTTGAGTTACAAGTTTAGCAAAACACCTAAGATTTGAGGAATCGTTCCATGGATTTGCAT
Organism: Avena eriantha; assembly: GCA_910589775.1. NCBI lineage: Eukaryota > Viridiplantae > Streptophyta > Magnoliopsida > Poales > Poaceae > Avena > Avena eriantha. Next base: position 179,688,808 of record OU342743.1, on the reverse strand, counting down.
TTCCCAAAACACCATAGGAGTATGGAGTGTTCAAGATATGTAATGAAACCTTGTTTGACATGGTAAGATCAAAGGTGTCATTTATAAAACTGCCATTATATATTAAATATTAAAGCTTTAGTGACTACCGCTTTTACACTGAAAAGAGCTCCATCGTGATCCGTTGAAATGACACCATATAAGTCATGGTTTGGGATAAAACCCGAATTGTCTTTTCTTAAATTTTGGTATGCTATGCATAAGTAAAATGTTTACAACCAAAGTCGGATAAGCATGTCTTTGTAGGTTATCCCAAAGAATTTGTTGGGAATTTCTCCATAACACTGAGGACAAAAGATTTTGTTACTTGGAACGTCAAGTTTCTTGAGAAGGAGTTTTTCGTGAAAAGTTAAGTGGGAGGACAATAGAACTTTGATAAGGTTGTTGAACCTTAGCTATATGTGCTAAGTAGCGCAACGCCGGAAAGTGTCCCGGTGACGGCCACAATGCTCATGGCTCTCGTGATTACAAAAGGTGTGATCTCGGAGATTAGAGTTCCTATTGAACCATGTGGGTCGGTAAGAATCAAATAGTAAGATTTGATAAGCAAGTCGTTATTGTTTTGACAATGATGAACCGACTACATGCAAAGAAGCGATGATGGGCCCTGACTCCATAAAATGACTAGAAGTCATGGAATCCGTGATAGTATCCATACACGAGAAATCAAGTTTCTGAACTTAGAAGACCCTCCGGAAAGGCGTGAAGCCTATCGGTCGTGTTTGGATCTATAAAGAAATAGACATGGATGTTTCAAATCTATGAAATAGTGGACATGTCGGAAAGAGTTTACGACAATGTTCAAGGAATTGACTATGATAAGATTTGATCTTTCATAGCGATATTTAGTCTGGATGGATTAATGTAGCAACCACTACATATATTTTGGTATATGGTAGTTGAACAAACAAAACAAGTTCTTCTAATAGAATGGTTACCTAGGACGTGTACATGACACGATCCAAAGGGTTTTGTTAATTCAAAGGATGCTAAAAGAGTATGCAAAACTTCAATGGTTGAAGTGAGCATCGCGGAGTTGGAATCTTCAGAGACGATGAAGATGTTTGCATTTTGCAAGAAATTAAGTGGGAGCGCTAAGACATATTTCTAATACATTATGTGAAAGACATATTGTTGATTAGAAATAATGTATCTTTTATTGACACAGGTTAAGAATTTCATTTCGATGAAAGACTTAGGCATAACTCAAGAATTAGGCATCAATGTCTATATGAATAGATTGAGGCGCTAATATGGTTTTGCCAAATGTACATAGATAATATGTTGAATGAGTTCAATATGGAAACAAAAAGAAAGGTTCTTGACGCACGGAAAGGACTAAATCAAGATTCAAGTGTGTTGACACGAGATTCAAGTGTTTTAACACTTGGTGAAATCACAAGAATATTTTGATCAATCATTCTTTGAGATGTACACATCCAGATATGTCCTATGCTCTAAATGTTATGAGCATATACCAGAATGATTCATAAGATGATCATTGAACAATAGTAAAGATATTCTTATGAGCTTTGGAAGAACTAAGAATATATCATGTATAAGTGACAAATAGTTAAAGGTAGTTTGTTGTAAAGTGTTACATTGATACTAGTTTTGTCACAAGATACAAATTAAATTTATCTCAATTTAGACTATGGGTGGCACAATATAATGGAAAGGATGTTCCATGATGGATTTGGATGAGTTGCAAAGTTGAGATATTGTGACGGATACTACAACAAAAGGCTAAGTATATAACTGCTATAGTAGCAGCAAAGGAGGGCATTTGTGTTAAGTAGTTTGTTATCAAACTAGGTGTGGTTCATAGCGGGATAATACTATGAAGATACATTTTACGACAATTGTATCAACATGATTTAATCCCAAGGAACTAAAGGTCTCACCAAAGGACCAAATTTATACAATGCCATCTCATTGGAGAATGAGTAATGCGTAGAGACGCAAGGACATGCAAATACACACGGACCTGGAAGTGTCAGATCCGAAGATTATGTTTACCACTAGCAATAGTGTCTATACAACACCAGAAAGCCATAGGTGTTGAATGCACAAGTTTTTAACTAGATTATTGACTCTAGTGCAAGTGGGAGACTGTTGGAGATATGCCCAAGAGGCAATAATAAAGTGGTTATTATTATATCTTTATGTTTATGATAAATGTTTACATCCCATGCTATAATTGTATTAACCGGAAACATTAATACTTGTGTGTTTTGTAAACATAAAAGAGTCCCTAGTAAGCCTCTTGTTAAACTAGCTTGTTGATTAATGGATGATCATGGTTTCCTGATCATTGACATTGGATGTCGTTAATAACAAGATCATATCATTAGGAGAATGATGTGATGGACACACACCCGTAGTAAGCATAGCATAAGATCAAGTCATTAAGTTCGTTTGCTATAATCTTTAAAATACGTAGTAACCTAATCCTTCGACCATGAGGTTATGTTAATCACCATCACCGGATGGGTACTTTGATGACATCAAACACCGCTTCGTAACTGGGTGGTCATAAAGGTGTCATTGGGTATTCTGAAAGTATGTGTTGAAGCGCATGGACCAAGATTGGGATTTGTCCATCCATATGACGGATAGATATGCTCTGCGCCCTCTCGGTGGAATGTCATCTAGTTAGCTTGCAAGCATGTGACTGGGTCACAAGGGATGACATATCACGGAACGAGTAAAGAGTACTTGTCAGTAACGAGGTAGAACTAGGTATGGAGATACCGACGATCAAACCTCGGATAAGTATAGTATCGCATGACAAAGGGAATTGGTTTCGTATGTAAATGGTTCTATCGATCACGAAGTCATCGTTGAGTATGTGGGAGCCATTATGGATCTCCAAGTCCCACTGATGGTTATTGATAGGAGATGTGTCTCTGTCATGTCTAACTATTCACGAACCGTAGGGTGACACACTTAAGGTTCGAAGTTGTTTTAAGTAGATATGGAATGTGCGTTGGAGACCGAATGTTGTTCGGAGTCTCGGATTGGATCCGGGACATCACGAGGAGATCCGGAATTGTCCGGAGAATAAGATTCATATATTAGGGATCATTTTCTGAGTTAGGAAATGTTCCGGAGTATTCGTATGAGGATTCTAGAAGGTTTCGGAATGTTCCGGAAGGTTCTGGAAGATTTCTTGGAGTTTTCTTGAAAACCAAGAAAGGATCAAGGAGTCCTTGTGGGGCAAGACAAGGAGTCGTGGGGGAGGAGGACTCCTCCCCCCTCCCAATCCGTCGGCCAAGGGAGAGGGGAGTCCTACAAGGACTCCACCTCCCCATGGCGCCTCCCCCCTTTAAATAGAGGGGTGGGGGCGCCACCCCCTGGCCCTCCTCCACTACTCCAATCCTAGCCTCCTCTCTCCTCTTTCTCTCTTCTGCTCAGGCTTAGGCGAAGCCCTGCAGAATTCTCTACTCCACCACCACCACCACGCCGTCATGCTGCTAGGATTCCGTGGATAAGATCTACTACCTCCGCTGCTCGCTGGAACGAGGAGAGGAAGGTCTGCTTCGACTCTGTACGTGTGACCGACTGCGGAAGCGCTGCCGAAACGCGGCGCCGGAAGGATCGTCCACTCGATCTTGAGATCGGCAAGTGATCGACTACATCAACGACGAGATCTAATCTTGTAACGCTTTCGGATCTACAAGGGTTAGTACAGATCTATCTTGTTGCACATGTCTAATAGATTAGATCTTGGCTTTTATCTAGATTAGATCTGGGTTTTGTTCGTTCTTGCGGTAGAAATTTTTTGTTTTCCATGCTACGAACCCATCACATACATCGTCATCGGTACATACGAGTACATGAATAATTAAGCAACTAGTATTATACACAACATCGTCATTGTGTGGTATTCTCCATAAACGTTGAAGCATCAAGTACAAGACAAACATGTTCAAGCATATATACAACGTTCATTTTGGTGGATATCTAAAGACTTCTCCGCCAGGCGTGACGACCTCATCAAGTATGAACCCCGCCAATTCCTCTTGAATGGCTCGTATGCGGTCAAATGGTAGGAGTTGGTCCCGCATCCGTTCGATCTGAATATATATGAAGAATGGGGTCAATATATATATAAGAATAAAACTCAACACAATTGATGGTAATAAAATAATGTTGTGTACTTTGTTTACTTACTCTAAGTTGTTCTAGTGCGGCTTGGCCCGTCGCACATATCGTGTTGCGAATGAACTCGCAAACATAGTACCCACATAAGTTATTGCCGTGTCCCTGATGCGCGCACTTTATGAGAATAGAGAGTTCAATCAAAATAATAATCAATAAAGCATGATATAATGGAATTGGAAGCAGAATCAAAGAGATACGCAGACCTAGCTAGCTAGTATTACTTACATTTTGGTCTATAAATTTTAGTTCTTCTGACCATTCACCCACGGCCCTGCCCGTGAACCTTTTCCAAACCCTGTCCGGCAAAGAAAATGGATAAAGGAGTAATTAATTACTTGTTGTCACGAAAGTTGCCGATCTAGTGCGATAATATGATTGAAATTACCTCTGGAGCATCTCTCTAAAGTCTGCCCATAGCTCTTTTTCTTTTCGTAACGAGTCCATGACAAGGACTTTTCCTGAGTCAGGTTGAATGACTAGCAGAATAAAGTGGAACCTACGCACGTATAACTCATCATCAGTTACACTTAACATCGAGTAAGCCGAAACATAATGTGTACAAGAGAGGGTAACAGTACTCACGAGAAGTTGTAAGGCAATAGTATTTCCCTTTTGGTTTGTTGTCTCAGTAAAGACCTTAGCAATAAATCTTCTGTTTGCCCGGGTTTGGTTCTTACCACTTCTTCATGAACTCTATTTGGGTCAACGAACCTAATGTCAAAAGGTCCTCCTTTCATGCATTCCATAACCTTTTTCCTGCATAATAGTATATACATATATGGTGAGCATATATATATACATGCAATTAATGAAGTGGATGAGATGAGATAGAAAATACAGAAATAGTACTTACACACAATAAAGGCTGATGGCAGCTTTGTCGAGTTCCTTCTGATTGAATAGAAAATGCAAGTCTTCAATGTTGAAGTCGATCTCGTCGTCTCCGCACAAGAAAATCTCATCTCTTATATGCACCGTGATCCATTCTTCCTTTCTCGTCTTGCAGAAATAAGGGTACCACTTGTGCAATCTTCACATCTTTGTTGGTAGATTCTTGAGCTCCTCTTTCTTGACGAGATTCTTCCCATACTTCCATGGCTGTATGGGGTTGGCATCGCATTTGGGCAAGTTGTCTCCCATGATGTTCAAGTATGCAATGTAAGTCATCCCCATCTCATTGGCCTTTCTTTGTAGCTCTGCCTCGTAATCATTTACGGGAGGAGCGTCCCGTGTGTCGAACACTTGGAGCGGGGCGCATGATTGGTTTTCCTGCTCTCCGAGCATGGGAACTGTTTTCTGGGGTGCCGCACGACTGCTACTTTCAGTCTCCCTACGGCGCCTTGCATCCGCCTTCAAAATCTGGCGCTCGTAGTCCGGCACAAGTGGGGTTTCAGGTTTCAAAATATTTTTGTAAAACTTCTCCACCACCGCCGGATCTATTTTCTCCTTTGGCTCGGCCCGTCTAGGTGCAAAGAATTTCTTGACCTCTTCTTCCGAGATCCTATTGGTCTCCTCTTCGCTGCGATTCCACGGTAAAACCGGCAATGGCTTGGCGGAAGGCTGCGGGACGTAGTTTTTTGAACTCTTTGGCGTACGGTTTCCTACGGATTTCTTTGTGGCAGTGCTAGTGATGCTCTTCGTGGCAGTGCTCTTCTGCTTACGCTGAGGAGATGGATGAAGCGCCGGAGATGGCTGACGGGCAGGAGATGGCTGGCGCGCCGGAGATGGCTGCCGCGCAGGAGATGGCTGAAGCGGCTCAGACTGCTGACGCTGCGGAGACGGCGGGGGTGCCAGTGGCCTCCAATTTGGAAGCACGATGTGTTCCTTCTTCCAAAGAATGGTTGTTTTCACTGCAAATTTGAGCTGAATTTCCCCTTCACCTGTAGCATGGTCAAGTTGTGCTTCCTCATATTCCTTCACAACCTCATCCACCCCGACAATAGCACAACCATCTGGAATCGGCCGGCAGTGGTAAGTTCCACCAGCTACAGGAGGTAAGGCATAGCCGACAACCACCTTAATGGATAAGCCCATTAATCTCACATGCAGCTCAGCGTGTTCGCTCTCCGTGATCTCATCCATGGGGTATCGAGGACCCGCCATTTCAAGCGTGGGCTGCACGTTCTCCGTGGAAGCCACGCTGCTTTTCCGCGCAGAGTCTGGGCCGCCGGCAGATTCCAATGCAGGCTCTTCATGCCGCTGAGATGGGCCGGTAGGTTGATGGCTCTATTGTGCATTCACTTGCGCCTGTAGCGCCACAAGTGCATGTTCTATCTGTGTCATCCGCTCTGTACGCTCTTTTTCTTTTCTGCCGCGCCATCTGTAAGAGTCGCTCCACTCGGCAAACCCATCCTTCCACGTCATACCCCCTGTGCCTCGTGCATGTCTAGGGTGTTCTTTTCTACCGATGGCGCGTGTGAGCTGGTCATTCTCTCTGTCGGGATGGAAGGTCCTGGCAGCTGTTTCCTCGTATGCCATGATGAGTTCAGTGACGGGTTTGGCAAGGATGGTTGGGAAGATACACAATCCTGTTTCTGGGTCCAACCTTGCCTCGATTCCGTAGAACCAAGTCTTTGCACGTAGGTCCCACCCATGTGTCTGGGGTGTGATCCCTCTGTCGCGCAGGGCCTTCTCAGCTTCCTCCCACTTAGGCCTCTGAGATATGTAGCCACCTGACCCTGTCCTCTGGTGATATTCCTTCTTTTGGGCATTTAGCGTATTGGTTTCTGACCTCTTTGTAGCTATAGCACCTTTCTTGTATGCCACAAATTCGCGCCAGTGAGGTCTTATCTTCGCATAATATGCGTCTTCGAAATCTGGAGTCTCGCGAGCTTTGACAAATTTGTTCAATTTTGTCTTCCAGTTGCGGAAAGCTTCAGCCATCTTCTTTAGAGTCCACTCTTTGACCTTTTCCTTTATAACCGGTTTGTTTTCATCCTCCTCTTGCGGAAGGGTGAAATTTACCAACAGCGAATTCCAAAGCGTTTCTTTGGATCTTTCATCAACAAAGGTACCGTCGCCCTGCTTTGGCTTATTCCAATATTCAATTATGATTGGGATTTGGTCCCTAACAAGAACTCCAGCCTGACGTAAAAATTTGTCTGCGGCCTTCTTGGGCTCCATCGGCCTGCCATCAACACGGACTGCTTCGATCGTGAACTTTGCACGATCTTTCAACCGATGGCTCGCGCCTCGCTTGCTCTTTTTCGTAAAAGAAGATGGTTGCTGGCTGGTCGATCCAGAGGGCTAAAAGAAGAAAGAAGCGTTAATTAATACATGTAGAAGAAGATTGTTGGTGGAAGTCCGCAGAGGCTTAATCAATGCATATACCTCGCCGGACTTTGTAATCACTAAATTGCATTCACCGGAGTCTTCATCTTCTCCATGACTACTTGAGCTGTCATCATGTCCCTCCAAGTTCAGATATTGTGAGGTGTCCTCATCGATAATGTTCTCCATTATTTCTTCTTCTTCAAGGTTTCTACTAAGTGGATCCATAGTTTCTAAAACAATAATATTATCTAGAGTAAGAGAGTAAACATTCAAGTGGACTTGGATTCATACACAAATATACATATTATTCATACAAAAATACACAAATAAATGCGGGGGGACGCGAGCACCACTACCCTAACCCTATCTCTAGGGGGGCCGCGAGCACCACCACCCTAACCCTAAATGCGGGGGCCCACGAGGGCCACCACCCTAACCCTAAGTCCGGGGGCCTGCGAGCACCACCACCCTAACCATAAGTATGGTCCCCCGCGAGCACCACCACCCTAACCCTATCTCTAGGGGGGGCGCGAGCACCACCACCCTAACCCTAAATGCGGGGGCCCACGAGGACCACCACCCTAACCCTAAGTCCAGGGGCCTGCGAGCACCACCACCCTAACCATAAGTCCGGTCCCCCGCGAGCACCACCACCCTAACCCTAAGTTTGGTTGCCCGCAAACACCACCACCCTAAGTCCGGTCTCCCGCGAGCACCTATATAATACAAATATTTCCTATATAATACAAATATTTCGTACATATACACAAAAATATATTTCCTATATATATACAAATATATATTCCCTATATAATACAAATGTATACAAATATATATTCCCTATACATATACAAATATATATTCCCTATATAATACAAATGTATACAAATATATATTCCCTATACATATACAAATATATATTCCCTATATACAAATATACAAATATATATTCCCTATACATATATTCCCTATATACAAATATAGGGAATATACAAATATATATTCCCTATACATATACAAATATATACACAAATACATAAAAAAATATTTACTATACATATTTACGAACCGGTGGTGGCAGGCAGGGGCGGTGGCGGTGGCGGAGCGGTGGTGCTGGCGTTGCCGGGGCGGTGGCGGCGGAGCTCGTGGCGGTGGCCGGGCGGTGGCGGTGGTGCTGGCGCTGCCGGGGCGGTGGCGGCGGAGCTTGTGGCGGTGGAGCTCGTGGCGGCGGGGGGCGTCGACGAGGGCGGCGACGGCGAAGGCTTTTCTCTGCGCGCGCGATCTGGCTGGGGGGAAGAAGGAAGGGGAATGCGCGCGCATTATAACCCCCCCCCTTTAACCCCGGTTCATGGCTGGAACCGGTGTTAAAGGGGGGGGGGAATTCGTTTCGCGCCCGCACCCCCCCCCCTTTAACACCGGTTCCAGCCACGAACCGGTGTTAAAGGGGGGGTGTGTGCGCGCGCGAAACGAAATAAATGCGCCCCCCCTTTAACACCGGTTCGTGGCTGGAACCGGTGTTAAAGGGGGAGGGGCATTTATTTCATGCATTAAAGGGGTGGGGGCATTTATAATTCAAAAAATAGGATATGAATTTAGAAAATTCATATCTTATTCATTTCAACTCAGAAAAATATGAATAATATATCATAATTTTCAGAAAAATAATATCTATCCATTCATGTAAAAACATTTTATATTTACTTTAGATGAAAATTTTCAAAATGATTAAAACACTTACATATAAATTTTGATTATTCAATTCAAACAAAAATAAATTGTCAAATCCTAAAACTTTGAACATAAGAAATATTAAGCATCTAAAAAGGAATCTAACCCTATTTTATTACAGTAAATCATATTTTATTTTGTATTAACATTTTTGAATTGATTGGATATTTAAATGCTCTTTTTCTTTTTTGGTGCGATAAAAAGGAAAACTTCCTCTTGCAACATTGTTTGCCATGCCATGATGCACATGTATGCACAATATGGCCATATTATCACAAACTATGCCTTGATTCTAGCCATAACATTGGTCATTTGACCCGAAAGCCAAGAAACCTCGAATGAGTTAGGTCATTTTGTGAAGGAGATAGAACTGGAATTAAAATACAGAATGCAACTAATAGTAAGTTACATAAAGCACAACTGAAAATTAAGATACATAAAAGAACTGAAAATTAAGATACATAAAAGAACTGAAAATTAAGATACATGGCCAGATTAAGTAACAATCGGCCGAACTTGTTTCAGAATGTTGGAGTGATTCAGTCATGCTCCTGCCTACACCTGTAATACTCGCCACTGTAGTCATCGTACTCGCCGCCGCCGTCATCGCTGTCGTCGTCGGGGTCGCCGTAATTGAACCTTGAAGGCTGAGTACGCGTGGGCTGGACTTGAGGGTAGCGCGGACGGGGGTTAGAGTCGGCGGCAGTGTCATAGGCCATGACGCTCTGGAGAGTCCGACCGCGCCACTATAGCCGACGGCCGGCCTCGTTGAAGTTCGGAGGAGGTGGGTCGTCCTCCTCGTGCCTGGCGAGCGCCCTCTCACGCCGATCCACGAAGAAGGCTTCCCAAGTAGGAAAATAGTCGGGATGCCATCTGGGATTCCTCCGCTGCTCCGGCGTGAGCTCGAAGTAGTAGTGGTTCGTGATGGCCATCCGGCGGGCCACACCTAGAGGGACAGGAGGAACCGGCACGCGTCCGGCGCTCAACATCCAGCCGACAGGAACACAGTAGCCTGGCGGGCAGGGGTAGTTCGAGGCGCAAAGCGCCTCCGCCTCCCTGGGGGTTAGTGCTATGGTGGAAGCCATGGGAAAGAGTGATGAGGTTGCAGATATGAGTCTAGAGATGTGCAATGACAATGGAGGCCAACCCTACATATATATAGTGAAGAACTGGCGGGAAGAACTGGAGGGAAGAACTGGCGGGAAGAACTGGCAGGAAAAAATGGCGGGAAGAAAAATGGCGGGAACAAAAATGGCGGGAAAAAATGGCGGGAAAAAATGGCGGGAAAAAATGGCGGGAAGAAAAATGGAGGGAAGAAATAGAAGGAAGAAAATTGGCTCATTTAATACATATACTGTTAACAGAAGAAATATAACATTGATTTCCATGTTGAGATACATCTGTGTGCCAAAAATGGCTCAATTAATACATATAGTCAATCTTATGATCGCGTCGGCCGTAACCATGGAGTATCAACACCGTTTAACAGGATGGTTGGGTCAGTCTTCACTCTGAAGGGCGGAATTTCATCAAACTTATTATAATCTTCTAACATGTCTGTCTTGTCCTCCACTCCCACGATGTTTCTTTTCCCTGAAAGAACTATGTGACGCTTTGGCTCATCATGTGATGTATCTGTCTGCTTATTTTTTCTTTTTTTCGGTTTGGTAGACATGTCCTTCACATAGAAAACCTGAGCCACATCATTGGCTAAGACGAATGGTTCGTCTAAGTTCTTGTCTACCCTCATAAGATTGTTGAGATCCACCGTTGTCATTCCGTACTTCTTGTCTACCTCAACCCCCCTCCTGTTAGCTTGACCCATTTGCATCGAAACAAGGGGACCTTAAAATTAGGTCCATAGTCAAGTTCCCATATCTCCTCTATGAACCCATAATACGTGGTCTTTTGCCCATTGTCTTCTGCTGCATCGAAGCGGACACCACTATTTTGGTTGGTGCTCTTTTTATCTTGGCATATCGTGTAAAATGTATTCCCATTTATCTCGTACCCTTGGAAAGTACATATAGTCGAAGATGGTGTCCTGGCCAACAAGTACAGCTGATCCCCAACAGTGGTGTTATTCGTGAGAAGTCTTTGCAGCCAGCCGCCAAAACTCGCCATATGTTCACTTATAATCCATTCATCATACTGCCCCGGGTGTTTGAGGCGTATTAAATTCTTGTGTTCATTGATATACGGGGCAACCAAGATAGATCTTTGTAAAACCGTGTAGTGTGCTTGATTGAGAGAATGCCCGTCCCTACATATCATTGCTTTACATCCTAGGGTGCCTTTTCCACGCAGTCTCCCCTCATGTCGTGATTCTGGAACACCAATCGCCTTAAGGTCAGGAATAAAATCAACACAGAACTCAATGACCTCCTCTGTTACATAGCCCTTGGAGATGCTTCCTTCTGGCCTAGCGCAGTTATGAACATATTTCTTTAAGACTGCCATGTACCTCTCAAAGGGGAATATATTGTGTAGAAATACAGGACCGAGAATGGCAATCTCTTCTACTAGGTGAACCAGGAGATGCGTCATAATATTGAAGAAGGATGGTGGGAACACCAACTCAAAGCTGACAAGACATTGGGCCACATCTGTCTGTAACCCTGGTAGGCTTTCTGGATCGATTACCTTCTGAGATATTGCATTGAGGAATGCACATAGCTTCACAATGGGTACTCGAACATTTTCAGGTAGAAGGCCCCTCAATGCAATCGGAAGCAATTGTGTCATAATCACGTGGCAGTCATGAGACTTCACGTTTTGGAATTTTTTCTCTGCCATATTTATTATTCCCTTTATATTCGACGAGAAGCCAGACGGGACCTTGATACCGCTCATGCATTCAAAAAATATTTCCTTCTCTGCTTTGGTAAGAGCGTAGCTGGCAGGAGTTAAGTGCATCGTTTACCCTTCTCGTTCTCAGGATGCATAGGCTCTTCAGGGTCTTTCAGACGTTGCTGGTCCTGCCGTGCTTCCGGTGTATCTTTTGTCTTCCCATACACTCCTAGGAAGCCTAGCAGGTTCACGCAAACATTCTTCGTCACGTGCATCACGTCGATTGAAGAGCGGACCTCTAAGACTTTCCAATAGGGTAGGTCCCAAAATATAGATTGCTTCTTCCACATGGGCGCGTGTCCGGCATCGTCATTCGGAACAGATAGACTGCCAGGACCTTTTCCAAAGATTACTTCTAGGTCCTTGACCATACCAAATACCTCCTCACCGGTACGGAGGACAGGCTTCCTCCGGGGTTCTGCCAGACGTTTGAAATGCTTGCCTTTCTTTCTTACTAGATGCAGGTTCGGAAGAAATCGACGATACCCTAGGTACACAACCTTCTTACATTTATCTAAATATACACTTTCAGTCTCATCTAAACAGTGTGTGCATGCACTGTATCCCTTGTTTGTCTGCCCTGAAATGTTACTAAGAGCAGGCCAATCATTGATGGTTACGAAAAGCAATGCTCGTAGGTCAAATGGCTCCCCTTTGTGCTCATCCCACATACGTACACCTGGTTTGGCCCACAGCTGTAAAAGTTCTTCAACTAATGGCCTTAGGTACACATCAATGTCGTTGCCGGGTTGCCTCGGGCCTTGGATGAGCACTGGCATCATAATGAACTTCCTCTTCATACACAACCAAGGAGGAAGGTTATAGATACATAGAGTCACAGGCCAGGTGCTGTGACTGCAGCTCTGCTCACCAAAAGGATTCATGCCATCTGTACTTAGACCAAACCTTAAGTTCCTTGCGTCACGTGCGAAGTCCGGGTACTCTCGCTCGACTTTTCTCCACTGTGACCCATCAGCGGGGTGTCTCAACATCGCGTCTTTCTTACGGTCTTCCATGTGCCATCGCAACAACTTGGCATGCTCTTTATTTCTGAAGAGACGTTTTAACCGTGGTATTATAGGAGCATACCACGTAACCTTGGCAGGAACCTTCTTCCTAGGGGCCTCGCCCTCAACATCGCCAGGATCGTCTCGTCTGATCTTATACCGCAGTGCAGTGCATACCGGGCATGCATCCAAATTCTCGTACTTCTCACCACGGTAGAGGATGCAGTCATTAATGCAGGCATGTATCTTCTGCACGTCTAATCCTAGAGGGCAGACAACCTTCTTTGCTTGGTATGTACTGTCGGGCAACTCATTATTTTTTGGAAGAAGATTCTTCATTTTTACCAACAACTTTGAAAATGCGCTGTCAGTCACACCGTTCTCTGCCTTCCATTGCAGCAAATCCAGTGTGGTACCTAGCTTTTTGTGGCCATCTTCGCAAGTTGGGTACAACAATGTTTTGTTATCCTTTAACATCTGCTCCAGCTTCTCCTTCTCCTTTTCAGTTTCACATTCTTCCTTTGCATCAGTAATGGCCCGACCAAGATCGTCATCAGCGGGCCCATCTGCTGCCTCTTGATCTTCATTATCTACCCCCGTTGCAGTATCATCATATTCAGGATACATATTATGATAGTTGTCATCATCCTCTTCTTCTTCGTTGTCTTCCATCACAACCCCTTTTTCTCCGTGCTTGGTCCAACAATTATAGCTGGGCATGAAACCGGATCGAAGCAGGTGGGCGTGAATGGTTCTGGTATTTGAGTAGTCTTTCTTGTTCTGACAGTGAACACACGGACAGCACATAAAACCATTGTGACCACGGTTTACATTAGCCACAACGATGAAATTTTGGAGGCCCGTAATGTACTCGGGAGTGCGGCGGTCACCGTACATCCATTGCCGGTTCATCTGCATTAATATATAGTATATATCAAAAAATAATAGGGAGATGACCATTTATATATATACTACATCAATGACACATGAAAGGATAGTTGCCGACCTCGACCGAGAAGGAAAGAGTAACGAGAAAACTTATTTTGAGCTCTCGGGCATTTCACCGAACACCTCTTGTGCATACGAAAAAAACACAAACTAGCACACTTCACACCCTCTTGCTAGGCTCCAAAATGAGATAGTGAAAAAATGGAAGAGTGGGGTGTGGGCTGCGGTGTCTTATATAGCCCCCCTTTAACACCGGTTCAAGCCACGAACCGGTGTTAAAAGGGGGCTCCTTTTTGCTGAACGGGCCACGCTGGAGGAACCGGTGTTAAAGCCCATTTCTAGGCTCAACGAAAGGCCTCGTTTCCACTAGTGTTCCAAGATATCCGAGTTTAGTTTATTTGGGGTCTGCTAGAGATGCTCTAATGAAGTTCACCGCTTCAGTTCATCCGGGACCTACTAGAGTTGCTTTAATAAATTTCACTCCTACTTCTCTCTACTTGAAAAATGGAAATAATAGTAATTCCAATAACGGTTTTTTTTGTAAATTTCGGTTCAAGTGATACAATTCTTTTTCTACTTGGAATCCACGAATAACTTACTTCGACTTGGATAAGATACAACTCTGAATCTGTAAAAAGATAACACACGCAGAGTGAGTTGGCAGGTAGTGAAAGTTTGGAATATTCACCTGCAGAAACCTGCGGCACACGCATACGGGTTAGCCCCATCACTTGCAAATACTACTATGAGGAAGGTGTGCGGTACAGGATGAAGGGCCTTTTCAGGTCCCGGCCCTACGTACCCTCACGAGACAATGTTTAACAGAAGGGTCGATCGCGACCCCCTGCGTCGTCTCTGGGTGGCCAAGAACTCGGGATATATAGATGAAAAATGATACACCTCCCCCGGGATGAAAGTACGAAACGTTTTCATCCCCGGGTCGTTCCGTTCGCGTGCGCTCCACGATGGCCCACCTGCTTTCCTTACTTAACCTCGTTTTCGTTCGTCTCTGCAACCCGTGCCGCCTGCTCCTCACCGCTGCAGGTTGCTCCACCACGGCGCCTCCCTCCAGGCCGTGCCGCCACCCTCTCGTCGCTGCAGGTCGCTCTGCCGCGCCGCCACCCTCTCGTCGCCGCAGGTCGCTGCCCCGCGCCGCCGTCCTGCTGGTCGTGTCGTCGTGCCGCGCGCCGCCAACAGGTCGCGTCGCCCGCCCTCTCGTCGCGCGCCGCCAGCAGGTTCCGCCGCACGCCCTCTCGTCGTGCGCTGCCCGCCGCCACGCCGCCGGTGCCCGGAGCTCTCTCCCATCTGCTCTCTGTCGGCGCCGAGGATGACAGCCTAGGGCTCCGGGGATATCCAAGTGAGCACGGCCGGGCGTGGGGTCGACGTTTTTGATGATGACGGTCGTCTCCCCACGGGTTTGCTACATGCGGCCGCCGGGAGTGCTACCCAAGGCACCGACGCTGCTACGTACAATGTCGAGATATGCTACATGTGGTTGGTGGTGGTGCTACAAGCGGCATCGAGTTTTGCTACCAGCGGTCTGCGACGGTGCTACGAGTGGGCTTGGGTTTGCTACCCGGTGAAAGTTTCTGGCGAAGTCTTTTTTTGCTACAGATGCTTAACATTTTTGCTACATCTCTTTTCTAGATTTGCTACAATAGCGCAAAGTTTCTGCTACAAATGTCTTTGGCGTGGTCTCCCGGCGAAAATCTCCGACGAAGTCAATTTTGCTACATTAGAACAAATCTTTTGCTACAAAATGTCTAGCGAGTTCTCCGGTGAAACTCCGGCGAGATCTGTCTTTTCATATATTTTTTTTGTCTTGTGGGCGAACCTTTTTTGCTACATATAGTAAAAGAGGGACAATTTATAGCAAAAACAAGTAGTTTTGTAGCAAAAGCGAAAATTGATCTATTTTAAGGGACATGTGACGGCCAGAGGACCCGGGATCGGGGAAGTTATCCCGAAGGACGCGTAGCGCTCGCCGCATCTCTTGTTGCCTGATTAATGATTAATAAGTGCACCTACACCTGAGTACTCCTGAGTAGACTCAGGTGAAGCTACCACTTCAATTAATGCATGCAATTGAGAATGATCTGTCTGTCCAGCTAGCTATATACTCCCTCTGTAATTTCACACTCTCTTGTGCTCTTGTCGCTTCTTAATTGAACTACAGGTCACATGTTGTTTAAGTCCTTGTGCAACGCATGCCTTTGCATAATCTAGTACTCCCTCTGTTTGGGATTATTAGTCCTAAGGGCCAAGTTGATAATACCAAGACACTCCATAACTTTATTCATTAATCTATGCATCTACCAATAGTCTTACATACATGAGAGAAGTGCGAGAAAAAAAAGAACATGCATTAGACGAGAGATGCTAATAAATAAGATAACCCTTATAATCTCAAACAGTGTAAAAAAAATGTAGGGACCTATAATCCCAACAGAGGTAGTATATGGTTGTAAAACAGCTAGTAGAAGTTTTTTTTTAGTAGGAAGAGAATAATCCTCTGTGGTACGCCGCTCAGCAAGTACAAACTAGTCCACGACTCCCCGTACGACATGCATGCATGGAAAAGGGACGTACTTCGTATGTACGGACTTTTTGCAGGACATACCGAAAATAATGTTTTTGAGGAAATTGTAATATAGGAGACACACCGAAATACGTACACCAATCGAATAAAGTCGCTACGCGCGCGTGGTGTGTACAAGGACGCGGCCCATGACCATGACCAAGATGAGACAACAAGTGACCATATTATTACTTACATTATTTTTCTTCGAAACTCGGATACATAGAAGTCACGCACACAAGAGTACTTGACAAGACCATGCAGTACGTGTCGAGTTCCTACAAGATTATCCCCGAATATTGCAGGACCGCATCGAACCGGTACGTACTTGTGCGTGCCCACGAGGAGGCGGCGGCTGCTCAAGATCCATTTAGGGTTCCTTCCCTCCGTCGGCGATGTCGCCGGCCTGTTCCGCCTTAGGTGATCTTAGGGCTTTAGAGGTGTGGCGGACCACGGCTTTCGTCGGCGGGAGGTTTTTATTCTTCGTTTAGGCTGCTTTTGTGTGTCTTCTTCAAGATGGTAAGGCGATGACTACATCTTGAAGTCAGAATAAGATCCTTCCCGCTCTATCCTTGCTCCGGTGGTGCGGCTAGCGCTAAAGGAGGACGCGTGGAGTCGTGTGTCCCGCCGAGCTCCTCGGATCTGGTCAGTTTTCTTGTTAGTTGGTGTAATTTCAGGTCAGTCTTTTCTAATCTACGGATGTCATCGTTGGTGACGGTTGCTGCTCTAGTGTGCTGGTTCTTTGGGGCCTTAGCACGACGACTTCCCGTTTGTCTACTACAACAAGCTCTACTACGACAAGCTTTGCCTGGCTCCGGTGATGGAGGGGCGACGACGGCGGCGCGCCTTCGGCTTGTGCTAGTGTTTGTAGTCGTCGCTAGATGGTCCATCGACCTACTTGTAATTTTTATTACTTTTAGGCCTCTTTGTTCTACTATTGATGGTTATTAATAGATCGGTGGAATCCTACAAAAAAAATACTGCAGGACCGTGCACCCTGGCACCTCAGACGACTTACGCAAACATTGGGGAACTTCGCTATAAACCCAAAAATGACTTTTTGTTCCCACGGATCTCACGGAACATTGGGGAGTAGTGGAGTAGAGCTTATAAATCATGGAATGAAACTACAAAAATCCAATTGGACTCATAGGTAACATATGAACTCATTGTTTGAAAACATATTTCAATGTTTATTTTCTTTGTTAAAAAATATGTACTTCCAGAAGTTCTATGTTCGCACGTAATTTTTCAGGAAAAACTTTCTTTTATACCGTGCAAAAAGACAAATTTCGATGTTCCAACATAATAATTTCCTTTTTATCTTTTTTACCAATGGTCACATAAAGTATTATTTTTCCCTAAAAACTTGTGTGCCAACATGGAATCCTTAGATCTACACATGAAAGTTTTATTCGGATTTTTTGAAATTTTAAATTTATTTTATCCTTTCCATTATATATTAAAATGCACCTCGGAGCCAAAAGACCGCTAAAACTGTGGAAGTCTAGCCTGTTGCATTGGATTCTTCTTTTCTTTAGAGCAACTCCAGCCGTCGCTGTATATTTCGGCACGCTAAAATGCGTATACATCACGCGTGATCTGGGTATAGCGCGCCACGCGTGATTCTCCTCCGACAGAGGCGCTAAACGTGTACGCTAAATTTACAGCACAAACCCCTCCAATAGGCGCGCTGAATTGGAGCGCACGCAAACAAGATTTTGTAACAAATATGACAGAAAATAGATCTAGAAATTAAAGTGAAAATTTATTACATAGAACATGAAAAAAAACATACATAGTGCAAGAAAAATAGTAGAAATTAGTGCTATTACT
Organism: Avena eriantha; assembly: GCA_910589775.1. NCBI lineage: Eukaryota > Viridiplantae > Streptophyta > Magnoliopsida > Poales > Poaceae > Avena > Avena eriantha. Next base: position 179,670,382 of record OU342743.1, on the reverse strand, counting down.
AGAATCTACTACTACGAGAAATTACTAGAAACTAGTACTACAATCTAGTCCGACGAGGAGGCCGAGATTAGTCATCGCCGGACGAGACCGGTGTCGTGTCGGACACTGGCGTCGACGACCAGTAGTCGTCCCAACGGGGATCGTCGTCGGAGATGGTCGTCGGCCTGGCCATCTGCGCTTCGATGAAGCCGCGCCTCCGCGCCTTGTCCACCCGACGGTTGTGGCGGCCCTGGTGCTTTACCGTCCTCGCCGCCGCCTTGACCGCAGCCTGCTCGGCATCGTGCTTGCGCTGTGCTGTGACATCTTTCGGGAAAACGCCGGCGCCACTCCTGCCGCGGGACCTCATCGTGCTCGACGATGAGCAGGTGGCGCTCCGTTTCGTGCCGGCGGCGGGCTCCTCCTTCGTGACGAGGCGAGGTGGCGGCGCGAGCGCCTCCGCCTGCTCGCGCGTCCAAACGTCTTGAAAATTCATCGACGCGCACGGGCGGCCGAGCCGCCATGCCACGACGTCGTAGGCGCGGGCGGCCTCGTGCGCGGCGTCGAAGGTGCCGAGGGCAATGCGCTCATCGCCGGCCCGGATCTCGGCGTAGTAGGTGCCGGTCGGACGTACGCGTACACTGCGGTACCCGGAGCTTCCCGGCGCGGCGGCATGGCGACGGTGGCGCGGGCGCGTCGGCAGAGAAGCGGTGGGAAGGGGAAGAGGATTTCTGCGCGCGCACTGAAACGGAAGGTGGCGGTTGTTTTTCACGCGCCGCGCGCTATTTAACGAGTGTGCGCTGAGCGGCGCATCAGAAGAAGCGTGCGCAACCAGGCGCGCGGCAAAGTTTTTCCCGCACGCAGGAAGATACCGCGACTATTGGATGACGCGGGCTCTCGCACGAGACAAATTCAATTTTTAGTGTGTGGACGCGATTTTACAGCGACTACTGTTGCTCTTACCAGGAAATCTTGCCAGGCAGACAAGGAGCGAGGTTTCGGCAACCCCCGGGTGGGATTGGTCACCGGCGATTCCTAGTCACATGTGACCGAATTTTTTCCTAGCGATCTTTTGTGTCAGAGTTATACCAGGTTGCCCACACCGCCACTGAACTGATCGACAGAATAAAGACTCCAGTCACCTAACCCGGCCCACACCACACGCCTCTGCTGTGCAAGTGCGCCTACGCCAGGAGGTTCCAGTCGCAGGCAAGGCAAGGCTCCGGTTCACTACCACGTTGTCCACATCGCCACTGAACTGATCGAGACTCCGGTTCACTACTACGCCACACGCTTCTGCTGGGCAAGTGCACCTATGTCAAGAGGTTCCAGTCGCAGCTCATGGTTTTTTTACCACACGGTAAATGTACGTGGTGTCTAAACAAGGACACATAAAGACATTTGCACAAAAAAAAGTGCTCAAAAGGTATTTCCCCCTCTCGTTATGGTTTAGTTTACCCTCGTCGACTCCGTAGCCGTAGAGACTTCATCCCCTCATGTGTCCGCAGTTAGGGCTTTCAAGGGAACGATCTACGCGGGATCCCAGGCTCTCAGCAGTTTACGCTGGGTTATGTAGGAGTTCTTGGTCGTGGACCTCCCTAGGGTTTCGATGGCGACACCGTCAGCTAGAGCGGGAGGCTCCGGTGAGGAGAATTTGGCTGAGATGATGCAATGTCTTGGCCTTCATGAAGAAGATCTAGATGGCGTGGTGTGGTGTTCGTGAAGAAAATCTAGATGGTGTGGTGTTCAAAGGCTACTTGGAGGATGCATGGTGGAGGCCGTTACCGTGGAATGGAGCCCGGCATCTGCATCGAGCGATGCACACGTACTCCCTCCGTCCCAAGGCTTAAGGCATATAATTTTTTTGAAAAGTCAAGCTACGAAAAGTTTGACCAAACTTTTTGAAAAAACTATCAAGAGTTATGGTATTATATAGATACCACGTGAAAATATGTTTCATGATGTATCCAAGGGTATATATTTCATATTGTAAATATTAATATTTTTTTCTAAAAATTTGGTCAAACTTTACATAGTTTGACTTAAAAAAAATTATATGCCTTAAGCCTTGGGACGGAGGTAGTATTATTCATCAAAGGCTAGTAAAATACATACAACGATCATACAAGGCTAAACCACAACGCAACACCACCGAGCACAATGATAGCATATCCACCACTATATCCTTGGCTAGACCTAGACACCACCAAACCGCCCCCGGCAAGCCAGCAGCCCAGAAACACTCCAGCATATCCATGTAAGTGTGCCGCATGCGCTATCTCCGGAAGTCGCCGCTTCCGCTATCTTCCGTTGACCCATTTCGAGGGTGTAGATCAAAGTGAAGACTCTCGCTAGGTCCGCTACCGAAACCACGATGGTGCCAAGCTACACCATCGCCCTACGTATGATCACCTACGTGTGGCGAGACCGTGCCGATACACCGAGGCACCATGGTGCCGAGTCCTGCCGGCCAACGCAACTTGAAGTCTCCGGAAGATTTGGCGTGCGTAGCGCCTTCCAGAGACAGGCATGATTGACATGACTTAGCACCTTCGCCGAAAACTTTGTGCTAGACGAAGCCGCTCCGCTATTGCCACCGACGTACCACATGACCCTCCAACCACGTCCGATTGAAGTAACGATGGCCCAAAGAGGGTCCTAGCCCGGATGCCATCATCTGATCCTAGGGAACCGGATCTAAGAGCATCTCCACTCGTTCGGCGTTCCCAAGCCCAAATTTAGCTCCGAATGGATGGAATTTGTGGCTTGGGAATGGACGTTTTCCAGTGGTGGCCGGTGGCCGAGCTCGCCGTCTCCTTGCCGTGCGTGGGGAGAGAGGGGAGGGGGGAGTGGGATGGGTGGACCATCTTTTTTTGGCTTTGTATGGCCGACGTGTGAATGCTAGTGGAGATGTTTTAGGCCTTGTTCGTTTAATCTATGGGAGACCTGGATTGGTTTGGATTGGTGTCCAATCCCGGTTTTCCAGCCCGACAAAGTAATTTATCCAGCCCGACATATTTGTGCTCTTCGTTTAGCCCCTGAATGGATTCTAGGCTAGCGGATCCCAGCCATCCTGCACTATGTCGATCTGGAAAAATATTATCGCCATCCAACGCGTGGAAGAATTTCCATGACACGCTCGAGAGGAAAAGAGCGAGCAGAGGAGCGCGAAGACTGGGACGACAATCTCGGCGGCGATGGATCAACCGAACTGCAAAAAGGTACTACTACGAGGGATTTATTGGAAAGGGGTTAATGGGTCTATTGGGATTGGGTGAAGTGGTTGGATCAACCCAATCTCAGTTCCAATTCTGGTTTCAATCCCTACGAAACGAAACAAAACGAGCCCCCACTCTGCCTGGCCTGCATGGCTGCTTTTCCGCTTCTGTTTTTTCGAGTGTGACTGCTGCCGTGCCATCACTCGCGTGTCCTGTGTTGTTGTCGCACGCATGGTTCGGGTTTTTTCCCCTGGTTTTCGAGTGGGACAACTGCCATGAGTATTGTGCTTTTGCCTGCGATGAAAGGGAGGCGCGACCGTGTGGGTGCGTATGTACGTGTCAGCACTTTTTCCCGTTTTCCCCACTGCCGCTGCTGGCGTGCCTACGTACCGCACGGGGAGCCAGCTAGCGAGCGAACGTAATATAACTACACGTCTACACGCTCGTGTAAGCGAGTTATCTCGGTCTACGTATTTTGGTATGCTTCCTTCTCCAGTCCAACCTACTGCTACCTCCAATCCATATCGCCGTTTAAACTGGAGTAGCTCAAAACAGTGACACTTACGTATTATGGATCGCAGGGACTACTAGATGTCGTTGTCTAGTCTCAGGTTGCGCGTTATATAGATCGACAGGACTACAATGTAGTACTGTATCCGGGTGGTATACTATACCATACGGAACTGTTAGAGTATGTTATTGTTTGGTAATATTTGGTAGTTTATGTTTGTAATCCAATTTAATCTTTAGTAATTTTCTTGTCCCTAAGTCTTCTAGTACATATAAACAGTCTAAGGGCTCACGATGTAATTACCTATAATTAGTACTTCCGCAATCTTTCAGGAACAAGTATAGGAGGAGATGTATTACAGTGTCTAACATCCTTATGTTGTTGTCGCACACATGGGCCCGGTATTCTATCCTTTTGTAGGCTGCTGGTGCTTGTTATTCGTAATGGTTTTTTTACTTGTTTACTTCTCTCGTATTTTTATCCACTAGAGTTTTGGAGATTTGAGGAAATTTGGTGTTCACCCAATACTCTCCAATTTCCGCAAATACTCTTCCCTAAAAATACTCTACCATGTAGTATATTTTTGAATCTAGACAAAAGTAAGAAGGATTTTTGGGATATCCCTACCAAACCCGGAGTAGTAAACGGACTACGAGGTTTTTGCGGGAATTGAAATAATCTCGGCCATTCCCCGCAAATACACTAGTCAATACGAGAGAAGTAAACAAGGCCTAATTAAATCAGGAGAATCCCGGTCTCTGCATCAATAGATGCACACAACCTTTTATTACTTAGTTTTAAAGTTATAAAGTTTACATCTCAAGGATTAACAAGGGTTGGTACAAAAATCAACCATCGAAAAATAAGCAAAATGCTCAACAATCTAATCACCTTGGATTCTATTAATAGTTCACCAAGTAGCCTGGTAGAGATATCCTGAGCAGCCGCAGTCGTTTGAATCCAATAACCATGCATTCCCACTGATCCTCCAGGAGCATGAAACACCATAGCTCTATTGAGTATAACCTACAAAAATGGTAGAGTCCTTCTATTAGAAACAATGTTATTTCTACTATTTCATACTGATCAAACTAAAGCTGAAACCCATATGCAAATCCTAGCTTTACTGTCCTTGACGATTCCATTCAACCAATTTTCAAACATATTTATTATATTAATTTGTGGTAGTATGTTATATATGAAATAAACATTTCTCCAAACTAAACTAACAAAATGGTAAGAGATGAATAAATGTTCTACTGTTTCCTCTGCGTCACAGAAGTAACACTTCTTACTCCCATTCTAGTTCCTTTTGGCCATATTATCTCTAATTATCAAAAAAAAAAATTACGTAGGAACCACATAATATTTTGATCTTTAATGGGATTAACTTTCATAGATATTTGCAAAGGAACCTTGTGTGCCCATTAATGATATCAACATACAATGTTTTAACCGAAAATTGTCAAGAAGTTGTTAATTTCCAAACAAATCGATCGGGTTCATTATTTGTGGATACCCCATTTATCGCGGGCATGAGTGTAACCATGAGTTCCACTTATTTACAGTCAGTAGCCTCCTAAACCCAATGTTTAAAGGGGTTGTCGACAAAACATTTGCAACCGTAACATGTTTCCATTGCACAATCTTATAAAATGAGGAGTATTGTTGAGCTAGCAGCATTAAGCCTAACCAAATATCTTCCCAAAATCTAACTGTATTACAATCACCAATTTTAAAAAGTCTCGTGTTAAAAATAATTCTCTTTAATTCTCATTAGTCCCTCCTAAAAAGGTGAATCCGTCAGTTTACTTGTAACTTGGGCTAAAGTTTTTTGAGACAAATACTTGTTATGTAATAGCTCCTGTCACACGCCTCTTCATTAAGCAATTTAAACAACCATTTAGTAAGGATACATCTGTTTTTAATTTCCAGAACTTCTATTCCCGGTCCTCCTTGATCTTTTGGTCTACAAAATTATATCCCATTTAGCTAACCGTTACTTATGTTTACCACCCCACTTTTCCATAAAAATGTGATCCATGAAAGTTCAGACACTTTCATACCCTTATAGGTACTTTCAAGAAAGACAACATAAACATCGGTAAAGTAGTCAAAGCTGAATTAATCAACACAAGACAATCTCCATATGATAATATGTTGCCTGCCCAATTAGCATTAAGAGATCCAAATGATCTTCTACTTCCTCATGCTCCTCATCTAGCAAGTCTTCACTAAGACTAGCGTCTCTTTAGGCTGATGCACATATTCTTTTTCACACGAGCAGGTCCATGGTGTCCAGGCGGCCCGATATAGAGAGAGAGAGAGTGTGTGTGTGTGAGAGAGATAGAGAGCTCGAACCAGCGCTGTTGAAGCCCTCCTTCTACGTCAGCATCGGCGGTCCATGGAGAGCTTCATCCTCCACCTCCTCCGCTAATTCAACCCCAAGGAGGGCGCGCATGGGGTGGAGCGTTGGCCAGGGGAGGACGTTGCCGGACCCTCCTTCTACATCAGCACCGGCGGCTCCATGGAGGGTTTCCTCCCCCGCCTCCTTGCTCGCTGATTCGACCCCATGTAGGGCGCACGTGGGGGTGGGGCGTCAGCCATGGGAGGACGCCCGTGGGGCGGGGCGGCGGCCAGGGAAGGGCTCCTGCGGAGGTGGGGCGGCGACCCCCGTGCACCTCCTACCGGCGAGGACGAGCGGACTGGCAGAGGAGAAGGCACGAGGGCTTGGCGAGCTTGAGGCCGGTTGGCGGCAGCTCGGCCCGGAGATAGGCGTGGCGGAGAAGAAGGGGAGTGGAAGCCGGCAGGGATTGAGGAAGAGAGGGGACACGGGGATACAGGGAGATAGTGGACGCGGGATTGGGCAAGACGCAGTGGCGGCTAGGGTTTTCACCCATGGCTTTGCCTAGGCAACGTTTTTTATACTACCACGATGAAAAAGAGAGAACGGTCGAGATTCACTGCTTGCAAGATCTAAAGGCTAATCAAATCTGATTTTTGCCTAGCCTCCTACTACCCCCACCAAATATATCTTTAGATTTGATACTTTGAGGTCAACAAATTCGAAGGACCAGCATCCTTTTCAATTTCTTCTTTATTTGTAATGTGCTTTGCATGCAACGAAATGGAGGCGTGGTCGGCCGTGTGTGGGTGCATGTATTGGCTGTGTGGTGTTCTTTTTTCCCGTTTTCCGCTAAACTGCCACTTGCATGATGCATATGTGCCGGAAAGGGAGCCAGGGAGTGCATCTGCAAGTCTACACGCATATGTGTTCTCTAACCTACTCCGTACTACTACATTAATTCATGTAGTTTCTTCATCTACAAACATTAACTGTATGTTCCCCTCAATCGTTCCTATATGCACCATGCATCGTGTACATATCTGTCCCCAGCCGGCCACTGCTTGACTCAATTCCCCTCCACAAAAATACAAATAAGGAAACTGATCTCATTTGTCTTTTCTCGTCAAGATCTACTCTTCAGTTCAAGGGCTAGTACTTAGCTCTTTTGTTTTTTGATGAGGAAAGGATTTAATGTGCCCTGCAGGTTCTGTGGGTATTAATTACTTGGATGGTCTCAAAATAAACAAGATGATCGAGCACGGTTTATGTGAACAACATACGCACTGCAAAGAACCTGCCGTACGTGGAGCTTGTCGTCCTTGCCCAGCATGCACCACCGATCGAGGTTTCAAGAAACCTTCTGTACCGTAGGCCGAGCTGTTTTATCGTTTTACAACCATAGTAGTGTTGGATTATGCAAAATGGATGGACGGGCTAGGACTTTGGACACCATGCATGTGATGATCGACCGTCCGCGTGCATGTCAGCAGATACTCACTAGTAGGAACCAAGGGTTTTGTTTGGAGCTGTCTAAGTCTGTTGAACTGATTGTGCCACTAACCCAGACTAAAGGTTCTATTTGCACCGGTTCGTATGGCCTGGACCACGTGCGGAGCCCTCAGAGCATTTGCACCAGTTCGTAAGGAGGCTTTAGCACTGGTTCGTGTGATGAACCGGTGCAAAAGGTTCCCCGCCAAACGCGTAGCAGACGCGAAACCTTTAGCACCGGTTTATGACACGAACTGGTGCTAAAGGTGCCCCTTTTGCACCGGTTTGTAGCACGAACCGGTGCTAAAGGTCCTGCCTATAAGTACCCTTGTCCAGCCAGCCCTCTCCTCTGTTTTTTTTCTTGGTGAAAGGGTGTGAGTTGTGCTACTTTGTTTTTCTTTCCTATGCATATGAGGTGTTTGATGAAATGCCTAAGAGAATGATGCCACTTGATTTTACACAAAACAAAAATGATATAAGGTGCCCGAGCCACACTTAAGCTTTCTCGTCTTTCCTCCTCGGCCGAGGTTAGCAACTTTACAGTGGCATTTCACTATTCATTTGTACAGTGGCATTTCACTATTCATGATGTTCTGTAATGGTGTTTGATAAACTTAATTATATTATGATGCAGATGAACCAGTGACAATGGATGTACGGTAATCGATGTACTGCCGAGTACATTAAAGGCGTGAATAAATTTATCGATGTGGCTAAGGCAAACAAAGTGAATGGTTTTATGTGTTGCCCATGTGTTGACTGTCAGAACTTAAAGGATTACTCTTCCTGGAAAGTCCCTCATTCCCACCTGATTCGGAAAGGTTTCATGCCCAGCTATAATTGTTGGACCAAGCACGGAGAAAGAGGGGTTATGTGGAAGACAATGAAGAAGAAGAGGATGATGATATGTACCCTGAATACGCTGATACTGCAATGGGAGCTGAAGATGAAGGAACATGGGAAGCTGAAGATGAAGAGGCATCAGATGAGCATGCTGATAATCTTCACTGGGCCATCACTGATGCACACAGAGAAGCAGAAAGTGTAATCGAGAAGCGGAAGTTGAAGGGAATGTTAGATGATCACAAAAAATTGTTGTACCCAAATTGCAAAGATGGCAGCACAAAGCTCGATACGACACTGGAATTGCTGAAATGAAAGGTAGAGACTGGTTTATTTGACAAGGGATTTGAGAAGTTACTGAAAATAATGAAGCCAAATCTTCTAAAGGATAATGAATCTCCCAAGAGCACATAAAGAAGACTCTCTGCCCTCTAGGATTAGACGTGCAGAAGATACATGCATGCATTAATGACTGCATCCTCTACCGCAGTGAGTACGAGAATTTAGATAAATGCCCGGTATGCACTACACTGCGGTATAAGATCAGACCAGATGACCCTGGTGATGTTGAGGGCGAGCCCCACAGGAAGATGGTTCCTGCTAATATAAGGTTATGTGGTATGCTCCTATAATACCACGGTTGAAACGTCTGTTCAGAAACAAAGAGCATGCGAGGTTGTTGCAATGGTACAAAGAAGACCGTAAGAAATATGGGATGTTGAGACACCCCGCTAATGGGTCGCAGTGGAGAAAAATCGAGAGAGGCTTCTCGGACTTTACATGTGACGCAAGGAACTTATGGTTTGGTCTAAGTACACATGGCATGAATCCTTTTGGGGAGCAGAGCTGCAGTCACAACACCTAGCTTGTGACTCTATGTATCTACAACCTTCCTCCTTGGTTGTGCATGAAGCAAAGGTTCATTATGATGTCAGTGCTAATCCAAGGCCCGAAGCAACCCGACAACGATATTGATGTGTATCTAAGGCCATTAGTTGAAGAACTCTTACAGTTGTGGGCCGAACCAGGTGTACGTGTGTGGGATAAGCACAAACATGAGGCATTTGATCTACGAGTGTTGCTTTTCGTAACCATCAATGATTGGCCTGCTCTTAGTAACCTTTCAGGACAGACAAACAAGGGATACAATGCATGCATACACTGTTTAGATAAGACTAAAGGTATATATTTTGGAAAATGTAAGAAGGTTGTGTACCTTGGGTATCGTCGATTTCTTCCGACCAATCATGTCGTAAGAAAGAAAGGTTTCATTGGTTTTAGGCATTGTTGCAAAAGGAATGGGACTTCATGTGGTTTGCTAGCATCAACATTGGTAGTGGTAATAGTACAAATACTACTATTTCTAAAAATTTCATCTTATCTTTCCCACTTAGCATGCAATTTAGCTAACAGTCTAACATTTTCATCAATTCTAACTTGTATGGCATTAGTAGCAGCAAAGGGGTTTTCCATAGTTTCAGGTTTAGCAGCCATTTTATTAATCAAAGAATATTGTGCTTCAGACAAAGATGATTTTTTTTCAGCATTCGAAAGTTTTTCCTCAAGAATTTAATTGAAAGCAGTTTGTTTATTAGTAAAATCCTTAAGCGTGACTTCAAGTTCAGAGGGTGCACTTCTATTGTTGTTGTATGGATTTCCATAAGCATTACCATTATTGGGAGGATATGGCCTATAATTATTACTACCAAAATTATTCCTATAGGCATTGTTGCTAAAATTATTACTTCTAATGAAGTTCACATCAACTTGCTCTTCTTGAGCAACCAAAGAGGCTAAGGGTACATGATTTGGATCAATATGAGTTTGGATAATCATCCAAGCAGTCAGTGCATGAGTGGGGTAATTCTTTACCAAAGATTTCATTCTTTACCAAGCTTGAGCAACATGTTCATTATCAGATTGTTTAAGTTTCATTATTTCACTTCTCATAGATATAATCTTAGCAGGAGGATAATATTTTCCAATGAAAGCATCTTTGCATTTAATCCAAGAATCAATACTATTTCTAGGTAGGGATAGCAACCATTCTTTAGCTTTTCCTCTCAAAGAGAAAGGAAACAATTTAAGCTTAATAATATCTCCATGTCCATCTCTATGTTTTTGCATCTCACAAAGTTCAACAAAGTTATTAAGGTGAGCAGTAGCATCATCAGTACCAGCACCAGAGAATTGTTCTTTCCTAACAAGATTGAGCAAATCAGGTTTAATTTCAAAGAAAGCAGCTTCAGGAACAGGTGGAGCAATGGGTGTGCACACGAAATCATTGTTGTTTGTGCTAGTGAAGTAACACAACTTAGTGTTTTCAAGAGTAGTCATTTTTTTAAGATTAAAGAAAGCCAACAAAAATAGAAACTGAAATAGGAACTATTTTTTTGTGTTTTTGATAAAAGAAGCAAACCAATACAACTAATTTTTTGTGTTTTTTGATAAAACGAAACAAGCAAAACAAAGCAAAACAAAAACAAAGTAAAGAGATTCGTTGTGAGAGACTCCCCTTGCAAGAATCTTCTTTCTCCCTAAAAAGTGATTGACAAGGAGGAAGAGATTGATGATATCCTTAACTCCCCGGCAATGGCACCAGAAAAAGTGCTTGATGGCTCAAAATATGTAGAGCTCGTTGGGAACCCCAAGATGAAGGTATGATGAGCACAATAGTAAGTTTACCCTCAGTTATGAAACCAAGGTTATCGAACCAGTAGGAGTAAGGAAACAACTCCAAGGTGTTGCTAGCAACTTGGAATCCTACACAACACAACTACAGAACTTTGCCCAACTTACAATGGGGTTGTCAATCTCACTAGTTTTGCTGAAAGCAAAGGATTAAACGTATAGTGTGGAAGATAGTAATTGCTTGCAAAAAGTAAAAAGTAAACGGTAAACAGTAGATGATATATCAATGGTAAAGGAATGGACTAGGGTCCACAGTTTACTAGAGGTGTTTCTCCTTAAGATAAATAGCATGCTGGGTGAACAAATTATAGCGGGGCAATTGACAGATTGAGAAAGCATAACAATGCATATACTAGACATCTTGACTCCTATGAGATTTGATTGGGCATTACAACATAATACATAGACCATAATCCAACTACATCTATGACTAATAATCCACCTTCAGGTTATCATCCGAACCCCTTCCAGTATTAAGTTGCAAGCAACAGATAATTGCATTAAGCAAAGTGTTTAAAGTAAACAATACAATTGCCCCATGGACAAAGGATTGTTTTTTTCTCCCTAGTAGCAACATCACATCTACAACCTTAGAGATTTGTGTCACTTCCCCAGATTACTAGAAGCATGAACCCACTATCGAGGATAAATACTCCCTCTTGGAGTTGCAAGCATCCACTTGGCCAAGATAGTTACTAACACCGGAGAGCATGCAAGATCACAAATAACATAGACATGATAGAATCAATAATCAATCTGACATAGTATCTCAATATCCATCGGATCCCCGCAAACACAACATATAGGATTACAAATAGATGATCTTGATCATGAACGGAGCTCACAAGATCTAAACATGATAGCACAAAGGAGGAGGACCAACCATCTACCTACTGTATGGACCCATAGTCCAAGGGTGAACTACTCATGCATCACTCTGGAGGCTGGCATGGTGATGAAGAAGGCCTCGAGGGTGAACTCTCCCCTCCGAAAGGGTGCCGGGAAGAGCTTCGGATCCCCTCGATCTAGGGATGGAGATGGCGGCGTCTAAAGACTCTTTCGTGGATTTTTGATCGGGTGCCTAGGGTTTTCTCTGGAGTACTTTTATAGGGGAAGGGGCAAGGTCGGTGGAGCTCCAGGGAGCCCACACCACCTGGTGGCGCGCCCCCCTAGCCGCACGGCCACCTGGTGTGGCCGCACTGGTGCGCCACTTCGTCTCCCTTTCGGTCTCTATGTTGCTTCGGGTAAAATATTGACTTTGGCTTTTGTCCCGTTCAATTCCGAGAATATTTCTTTACTAGCTTTTCTGAAACCAAAAACAGCAGAAAATAGGCAACTAGCACTGTGACATCTTCTTAATAGGTTAGTTCTAGAAAATGTATAAAAATACCTCAAAGTGTGAAGAAAACATAAGAAAGTTGATATAAAACAAGCATGGAGCATCAAAAATTATAGATACGTTTACGACATATCAAGCAACAAGATATCACCTCGCTGTTTTTGAACCCATCCGGTGAGGGAGACGAGCAAAACCGAAGAGATGTCCCCGGCGAGGGAGACGAGCAAAACCGAAGAGATGTCCCTGGTGAGGGAGAGGAGAAAGAGCAAAGAGATGGCTCTGATGAGGGAGAAGGAGACGCCGACTTCGACGAGGGAGAAGCCGATGGCTCTGGTGGAACTATTATAATTACAAAGTCCGTGAGGTATATATATTAATTAAGCGTCCGATGTCTAGATGTATTATTTGATTTGTGTATATACATATATTAACGTTGTTTCTTCTTTTAGCCCTCTGGATCGGACCAATCTTCTGCAAATAAACGTGGCACAGCCAAAAGGTTGGACGAACCTGAAAACTACACAATTACAGAAATCGGTGAAGATGGCGGGCCGATTGCTCCCATGGACCATGCAAACAAGTTAAAGTCTCAGATGGGAGTTATTGTTAGGGACCAGATCCCGATCACTATGCAAGAATGGAAGAAGACAAAGACGAAAGGAGTTAGTTATGTGGACAAGAGAGCCAAAGATAACCTTTGGAGAATGCTCATGGTAAATTTCACCCTGCCGACGCCAGAGGAGGATCCTGATGAAGATGAGGTTCCAGATAAGGAGGATCCTGATCTGAATACCATCGAGCGAAAAGTAAAGAAGTGGGCTCTTTGAAGATGGCAACAATGTTCAACAACTGGAAGAAAAAACTGGAGAAGAATTTTGTGCAGAAAAAGAGGACTCCGGTGTTTGAAGGAGCCTATTTGAAGATACAAGACCAATGGGCCAATTTTGTGCCATACAAGACATCGGACGAAGCTAAGAAAAGGTCAGAAATAAATAAGAAAAATGCTGCTAAAAATTTGTATCACCATATTATGGGGCAAGGAGGCTACAGGTCTGGCAAGCCAAAGTGGAAGAAATGGGAGGACGATCTAATTGCTAACGGGATCAAGCCAGAGATACTGAAATGGAACAATCGGGAAAGGGATTGGTTTTATGGGCATACGGGCACGTTGGACTCGGAAGGGAAGTGTGTTTATAATAGAAGACATAAGGAAAGCCCACTTCCCATCGATGCCTTTAGAAAGGTTCACAAGGAGGTTGAAGAGGGGAGGTTCCACCCTGAAAGAGAGAAGGACGAGCTCACACGCTCCCTTAGGAATCCTGAACACTTTGGACGAACACGAACCACAGAAGGCTCCAAACCATGGAAATATGGGTTTTCACCCGAAAGGAAGAAATATCCCGATAGAAACCGTCAAAGGAAAAAGGAAAGGGAGGCAGATCGCTTGGCTAAGATAGAAGACGAACTAAGGCAGCAACGGGATTTAATATCCCAACTTAGCCAGCAAGGTACCACCAACTCATCTCGACCGCAGATAGAATCTTCTCCCGATGCTACCCGCCCACGATCTCAACAAAAAAGCAGCGTGGCTTCCACCGAGTAGCCGGGTGGTGATGATGAAGTGACTCTTCGGTACCCAGTGGATGATATCACGGGCTCGATACCCTGCGAGCTACATGTGAAGGTTGTGAACTTAAGCGTGAAGGCGGCGGTCGGCTATGCCTTACCCACGTGCACGCCAACTTACCATTGTAGACCGGTTCCACAGGGCTATGTTGTTGCCGGGGTTGATCAAGTTATGAGCGGGTTTGAGCAGCTGGCGCTTGACTACCCTGCCGGTTAAGGGGATTTGCTTGTGCTGGAGATGCCATAAACACCACTATTCTATGGCGAAAGGAATACATTGTGCTTCCAAATTGGACGCCAAGGTCTCCAGTGCGTCACCCGTCTCTGCAGCGTCAGCCGTCTCTGTCTCCTTACCTGTCTCTAGCGTGTCAGCCTACTCCGCCGCCGTGTCAGCCTACTCCGCCGCGTCAGCCTTCTCCACCGCCACATCAGCAGTCTCAGCCACTGCCGCCGTCCACTAAGGCTGAGAGCCAAAAGAGGAAGCATACCAGCACAGCTAGACCGAAGCCCCTCCCAAAAGTACAGGAAGAAGTGAAATAGTTCCTTGGAAGGAAGAAGAAGCCTGCCGAGCCGCCTATAGAGAAGGAAAAAATGTTAAATATGCTAAAGACCCTATCAAAACACGAGCCAAGGCTTATATCAGACTATGACTGCTCTATTCTCAAGTCACATAAGGCATCAAAAGAGCGGTTGAGAAGTAGTAGTGCAAAAAGGAAATCAGTTCCCTAGCTCGGAGAACACAAAAACTCGTGCCCCCGCTACAAGTGTATCCCATCGAGTACTTGTATCCGGAGATGGTAAAACTATAGAAAGATGAAGCCGAAGCTTTTGGTATGAGTATTCCTGAGTACTTAAGCCGGGTCGAATTCCCCGTGGGTGATCAAGTAGCATACCAATGCAAGTATGGGGACCCTCTCGTTAGATCTGAGCAGATCCCGCATCTACTAACACAATTGCGAAAGTTGCATCGGTGGTACGTGCAAGCCTGTAAGGATGAGGCGAACTGGATCATAATGGGACTTAAACCGGATCATTACGGGCATGGAGATGACGAGATAAATATCAAATTTAGTGAATTAGTCCAGCTCTACAATCAAGATGCCCTAGACAAATCACTCGTCAGTGCCTATTGTCTATAAGTATTAATTTTGTATTTAAATGTTCTCTAGCTTAGCTAGTTCATTGCATATATATACTCATCACTGTATTAATTATGCAGATTGAAGATTTTCGAATATAGAAAAGAACGAATAATCTATGACATTGGGTTCGTTGACCCATATACCGTGAATGCATATTGTCTAGATGATTATATCAAGGACACGGAGGATAACTTGGTACGTGCGTTAAGGTTTGGTGAAACCAAATCGGAAATACGATTTCCTTACAACTACAGGTGTGTGTTACTGTCTTCTATATATTCTATTTCGCCTGCTCGATGTTAAGTGTAGTTGATGAGTTATGTGTGTGCACATCTACCATTTTATTCTCCTAATCATAATCCCTGACCAAGGACTAGTAAAAGTCATGGACTCGAAACGTAAACCCCTTGAGATGTGGGGGGACATGCAAGATATGCTCCAGAGATAATTTCAACATTATAACATATATCAGCAACTTTCATTCATTTTCTATCAAGTAATTAATAACTCCTTTCTTCGTTTTCTTTCCGGGCAGTACTTGGAAACGGTTCACAAAGAGGGCTCCGGGTACGTGGAAACCAGAGCTTCTATTTAAACATATCGGTAAGTACTACTAGCTAGGTCCGCGCATCTCTTTGATTCTAGTTTCAATACTATTATCATCCTTGATTATTATTTTGATTGAACTCTGTTCTTGTAAAGTGCTTGGAGCAAGTAGACGAGAATGATTTATGTGAATTTTACGTTTGCGAGTTTAGAGAAGGGCGGTCGTATTATAAATTAAATTCATGTACATAAACAATACTTTCACTATTTTATTTTATTACCATCAATTGGGTGTTAGGTTTCATTCATATATATTGACCCCCTTCTTTAAATTAGATGAAAAAGTTGCGGAACGAGCTTCTAGCAACCGAGCGCATACAAGCAATTTAAGAGGAACTGGCGGGATTCCTACTTGACCAGGTCATAGACCCAGCCGGAGAATACCATAAGGCCTACAATTTTGGACAATAGAAATGGTAATAGAAATTATATTGTTTATATGCATGAACACGTGTACCGTTAATTAAATATGTCTGACCAAGTACGATGAAAGAGGTCACTTCGATCTCTATATTAATGATGATTTTGTGTAATATAATGATTTGCTGCATGTGTGTGTGTCAACGTGTTCCAAATGGCGAGCCATGGGCGTGGCTACGGGTTCTGCTGCCGTGGCAGAACCTGCAGCCACGCCCATGGCTCGCCACGTGGTCACCCTTTAGCACCGATTCGAATCCCAGACCAGCCGAGCCAGAAGCGCCCACATGGAGCCCTTTTAGCACCGGTTCACAACACAACCGGCGCTAAAGGGTTGGAACTTTAGTCCCGATTCCTTTGTATTGGTTGGACAACCGGTGCAAATGAGACTTAAAAAACCGGTGCATGTCCCGGTTTCTACTAGTGACTCCATCTGTTTAGAAATATAAGATGTTTTAGCTTTGTGAATCGAATGTATCTAGACGTCTTTTAGTGCATAGGTTCGTAATGATTCGAAGTGAACATATACATTATAAGACGTGTAGATACATTTATTTTACAAATCTAAAATGTCTTATATTTCTGATAACAGAGGGAGTACTGCTCAATCAGACAGCCTCATGCACTGAAGTAGCTAGAATTACGTGGAATACGTACTACTCAATCACGCGATAAGATAGGTGGCACGGGATGTGGGAGATCGATGATGAGGAACAAGGTCGAGTTGCTGTGAAAAGATAGAAATTCCATATACGGGTGGTGAGGTAACTCTTTCTTCGGTTTACCTTTTTACCTTTTCCCCTAATAGGCAGGGTGAAAAAACAAGATCGAAACGCAACCAAACTTGCACTCTGTAGCTAGGGCGCGGCGAGTGAGGCAGACGCGCACGGGCCACGGGAGCTCGCCGCCAGCGGTTGCGGCTTCGCCGTGGAGAAAATGGGTGAGCACGGCGCGGCGAGTGAAGCAGACGCGCGTGGGCGGAAGCTGGCCGCCAGCGGCTACGGCTTCGCCGTGGAGGTGGAGCGAGGCGTCGATGAGCTCGAGGTGTCAAGCTTGCGGCGGCGAGGTGTCAAGCTTGGGCGGATAAGCCGAGCTCGTCCAGCCCGGCGCCGAACTCGGGGTCGCCGGCGCCGGCGGCGTTGTCCGGGGAGAGGCGCTTCAAGGCCACCATGCTGGCGCCCAGCCCCATCGTGGGGCAGCACGTCGCGCCGGAACCGCGGAGACGAGGTAAGCGTACTACGATGCCAGAGTTCGGGTGCTACTGATGATTCAAACTTCCTGAATTCTTCCGGGCGCAGCTGCGCAGCACGCTCTAGCCAACAAACATGACCACACCACGCAGGCACACACACGCCCCGAGTCCCCGACCATCCCGACCGACTCGTCCTCCTCAACCACTCCGCCCACCCGAAGTGATACATGTCTCCATCACCGGCCGCCTCCGGGCTCCGCCCCGCCTCCATGTCCAGCCGTCAACTCTCTCCGCCCGCACCGACGCGAGACCGCGTGGCGCCCCTGCTCCTCCTGCACTGACGAGAGGGCTGCGAGCCGATCCTTATCTCAGACCTGCTTAGCTCTAGGACAAGTACAGAACAAATGTTTGACTCACAAACTGGACATTGGGGGCTTACTTTAATGTACCTATTCGCAAGAACAGCTCGGCAAGGAGCTGATTCACTGCCTGCATAGTTCTCCATATAAATATCTTTTACCTTGGCCAGGACATGCAATTTCCAAATAACTTGGCCACATAGGATGTGGTTTTGTTGGACATGGTAATTTGAAATCCTATCTCCAAATTGACTTCCCCATTCAGCATAGTAGGCAGAACAAACTGAATACGTGCCTGATTTTGTAAGATGCCAGACTTACAAAGTCAGTCTTCTCAAAGGTAGGCATAGGAATTGTTAGGGCCCTTACGTGTGTACCCAATGTTGGGCTGCCGTCACGGGCTGTCACAGATGGGCTGAGCCCAGTATCGAGCGTTGAACTTATACATAGCAGGAGGCAGCGAGAAGCCGAGAAGGGGTCACCCAGAAGGATCACGGCACGGCGGCGGCTCTTCTCTCCCACCTCGGCTCTGTTTTCTTAATCCCCTTCCTGCTGTTCATTGTAATCTGAACTCCAAAACTTGTATCTAAGAGAGAATTGTGAGGAAATACTATTTGGCTCCTAATATCTGGTATCAGAGCCAGGCACCACCTTTCCCAATTTTTCCCCAATTGTTTTCCACCCCACACCTCGCCATGAATGAATCCCGAGCTCAAGGCATACCTCGATGAGCGGGCGGCCGAACACAAGCGTATCTTCGACGAGGTACGTGAGGCTCTTCAACGAACGGTGACCGTATTCGGTGCAGCTGACCACGACAACTCCACTCCCGTCGACGCCACAGACGGGGTCGTCGGGTCCGTGCAGGCGAGCTCCGACACGACCAAGCTCGTCACAGCATCACTAGGGTTGGCCGAGCCCCCGGCTACGGTCCCTATCATGGAGGAGTCTCTGGTGGTTGCTCCTGCTGTTACCGTCGCTGTGGTGCCCGCAAGCTGTTCGACGGATTGCCCAGCCCAACCCATCACCACGTCGACCACGACGATGCTCCTGACTTGGGCATCCTTGTCGTCATCGTCACCTGCCACGTCTACGACCAATAGCGTGGTCCCCACCGAGCTCGCCTTCGACAACGACGCCGGCGAGCATGGCACTTCTCTGACCTCCTGCCCTGAGCTGATCGAAGGGAGCCACATTCTACCCATAGGTCGCAGAGGTGGCCGCACCCACGTGTTTCAATCCCGAGCAGAACACCACCTTCCTGACTAGTGGTGTCAACACTGTGCCCGCGACCTTCTCGACATATTGTTCAGACCGTCAGCCACGAGCAGCTCCATGGATGGATATCTCATCACCGCCGACTCTGACTGAGTACAGCAACCATGAGCTCATCAGGCTGAGTCTTAGTCAGCGCATTACAAGCAAAGTCTTGGTACATCGACCCACACCTTGGCCTTCCTTCATGATGTCCAGGCTAAGGGTGATCAGACACGGCCCTTACCATGGCCCTCGTTTAGGCAGATTAACAATCGTGACCTTAATTGTGAGTCCCAACATGAGTGCCAACATCCGCACTGGTATGGAAGGTCAGATAACTCAGACGGCAGCCTTCTTATGCAATTCTTGATGCTTATTCTTGGCCTGGATATTTTTCAGCTGGAGTTGATATGCATGTGAGTGCGACATGTTCAAGTTGACGACTGCTGCTGATCAGTTTTGTTATCTCTGTACATACTTTGAACTTGGCAAAAATCTTGGTGCGACCAGAGAAACAACATGGTGAACTCCTGTTTGCATTTGGGCTGTACCTAATAACACTCGGTGGCATGATTACTCAGCTTCAACATTGGTCAACCTATCTATTGCAGTTTGTGATCGAAGTTCAGCAGCAACCATGGCCATCACCGGAGCTCAATGTTTTGTGCTCAGTTGATATTCACAGCTGGCAGCCAACCAATGCAGGTTGTGAAGTTTCTCCTTTTCATGTGCGACTTACCACTGAAATGTCTATGAACGTATCGGTCATACGTTCACCTCTAGAATTTTACCCAAGTGCTCTGAGTTTTCTTAGAAGGTGTATGGCATCATGTTTGTGTGATGTGATTCTGAATGCGGTTTCTTGTGGTCCCGATCACTTCGGATGGGAAATTGCATGGGTCCTCATAGTATCATCTTGTGCTCTTGCAGAGTCAGCTCGTCCTCGAGGTGATAAACTGAATAGGCTTCTAGATATCAACCATGATCGAGGAATGGATTGACCTCCATGATATATAACTTCTTGCAGTGGTGACCTGGAGCAAATTGCTCCTCACATTTGAAACATAGGACCTGGGAAGAACCATGGAAGCAAATTGCTCCTCGCAGTTGACCAGTAGCAGAACCATGGAAGCTTTTGAAGCGTTTTATCAAATGTGTATGCTGTAGGTGACACATAGGACCTTGTCACCTGAAATCAAATAGTAGTTAGTTCCCTGTTTCTACAACAGCAAAAAATAATGTGACTTTCGAAACAACAGGTGAGCATTGTATCACACGTTATCCCAACTTTTATACAAAATTCACAGTAAAGCAGCACAATGTAACGTTGGGAGCACTAAAGAAAAATATTTAAATGTCATTCCTTTCAGCGAGCAGCACACACAATTCTAAAAAGAAGGAATTAAGTTCTCTAAGGCTGATGTGAGTCTAACAATTTTCCTTTGGAAACTTATATGCATATAAATATTTTATCATGAATTCTCGATGTTGCAAAACTAACAGCTGAATTTTTGCAGATGATACAGGGTTGTTCTGGGGCCTCCTGCGCTTTAACGAAATGTTGCTGCAGGACGGTAACGTGAGGAAGGCCGATGACTTCACCTTCGCTACAGGCTGGGCCTTCCCGAGGAAGATCTACTTCGACGGCACCGAGTGTGCGATGCCGCAGCCTGACGAGTACCCGCCGCTGCCTAGCGCCAGCTGCGATCAGGGTGTCTCGGCAGTGCAGAGTGCACTGTTGGCGGTCTTGGTCTCAGTTCTCCTGTTCTAGCGGAGGATGATTCTTGGTTGGTCAGTGCTCCTGCCCCCTTCCCTTTATATTATCAGTTTGCTGCTGTGTCGTACTGGGCGTTCTTGTATGTGAACATTCACATTGTTTGGCTTGCTGATTAGTGTTACTTTTAGGAAACACTATTAATTGTACATGCTTACGGAGCTGGCTATTAACTTGTGTACATAGAGATGCCGATTACTTCTGTAGATAGAGCTACAAGCATGTCAATTGTCGTTGGTAGTACTGTGCATGTTCCATTGCAGTAGTGCTGATAACCAGTAGTGCTACAGGTTTTGCAGGTCGGCGAGACACGTTTGTCAGGCACCTCTGTCTTGTATCTGAGGAAGCCACATTGAATTCCCCTGCTTCAAGTGATGGAGGACCGCTGATTGAAGATCCAACTGCTGAGTTTGAACTTGCCGCTGATGGAGGACCGCTATAATAGCTACAGTACTTAATTAGAACTGTCTAGCACCTGGGAGCGTGATTAAGTGTAGTAATTGAACTACCGTTGAGGGTCGGTCAGCTATATAACGCCTGAGAAAGGAGGATGGTAGGGATGACTAAGAAAAAACCTAAAAACACCATCTCTTTTGCTTAGCTACTTTCCCTTGTTGTTCTTCGTTCTGCCCCACTTTCCCTAGATTTATCGCGTAGCTTTACCAATTTCCAGTAAAATTTAAGCGTTGAGAGATCTGAGTCTGGCTCGCTTGCCATTGTTTCGCCGTCGTGTTTTCCAAGCATACTTATCGTCCATGTTGCCGGTCCTATTCCGTGTGAAGTCATCTCTACTAGTACTTGGTTGAGAACCAATCTGATATTAGTAAAAGCTGCTATCAGGGAGCGAGTATGAGCAAGCTGGTGGCCACGGGTCCAGTACATGTGCTCCCCCTCCCCTGTCGAGAGCATGGGTTCTCCCCGTGCGGGCACGAGGACTGGTGGAACGGCGGGGCGCGCTTTTGACTTGGAGGACACACCCTGCTCCTACATTGCCGCGCTCATGGGCGAGTGCTCGGCGTCGAGGTCAGAGGATCCTAAGGGCTCTCGTTGCGAGCTTCGGTTGGAGGTGTGCAGGGACGTGCCGGAGTCTGTTGCCATCGATGAGCTGGACAACTTCGATGACCCGATGGAGGATGAGCCTGTTGCGGAGGAAGCCGAGCTGGTCCAGGAGGCGCCATGGGAGGATCTCAGGCACGCGCTTCGGAAGAAGGCTCAGGAAGGATGCATGGGAAAGAAGGTGGGCAAGCGGGTGCGCCACCACTCGTGTGCGAGCCTGGTGCATAAGCGGCGTTTGAGGGTTGTGCCTCCTCTGATCGCAGTCGGGGCACCATGCTGCTGATTGCACGATTGGCCAGGTGCGGCGAGACAGGGCACATGTCCATGGACTGCTCTAAGCCCTGGCGGCCCCATCCGTGGGCGTCGTCGACTCTGGTGATGAGCCAGCGAGGAAGAGGACGGTTAGCGACGAGGCTGAAGGCTCGCAGTCGTGGCAGGTCAGGCTGTTGGATGAGGGTGAGCGCCAATGTGGTGAACACCGGCAGACTGCTGCTCATGGACCGCCGCGCGGGGTCCCTGCGCAAGCGCCACCGTGTGCGCAGGCTGCTGCGACGGCACCGCCCCGAGCTCCTCGGGCCCATGTTACCGCTCATGCACCAAGTTTGAGCCTGGCTCTGGCGGTCGACGGAGGGGCCCGTGAAGGAGATATGCCCTAGAGGCAAATAATAAAGGGTTTTATTACCATATCTCAATAGTTCATGATAGTTTTATATCATGCTATAACTATATCAAAAGGAAATACTGATACAAGTGTGGTATATAAACAAACCAGGAGACCCTAGTAGCCTCTATTCAACTAGTTTATTCGACAACTGATGATCAAGGTTTCCTGATCATGGTGCATTTATGCTAACTGACAATGAATTTATATCATCCAGAATGATGTGATGGACATTACCCACCAATGGGTGTTGCAATGCGATCATGTCAGATAGTTCATAGATGCAATTGTCTAAAACGGAGTGTCTTAGTCCTTATACTGTGAGATCATATTAATCACTATCACCCGAGACTGCTTTAACTGCATCAACCATCATGTCCATAACTGGGTGATCATAAATGTGTGTTAGATATTCCAGAGGGGCATGTTGATGCCTATGCATCAAGATCGACATTTGTTCACCTATGTGACGGGAAGATATGCTTGGCCCACTTGATGAATTACATCCATAAGCTACGCGGCGTATGACTAGGTCATGGGGATGGAATATCACGTGAATGAGTAAAACACTACTTGTTGGAAACGAGATTGAACAAGCTATCATGATATCGATGATCACATCTCAGACAAGTAAGTACCAAAGTAACAAGGGAAAGAGATACAAAGTTTATGGTTCGACACGACGCAGTCTCGTGGAATGCATGGGGCTCATTATGGGCATTCCGGTCCCGCTATTGATCATTGATTGAGATCGTCTCAATCATGTCTGTGACGTTCCCGAACCGCAGGAGTAGCACATTTAAGGGCATTACGACGCCTGGAGATCTTCATGTATGATGGAATCACAAATGAGAGAACTGAAATTGTCCCAGAGAGAAAAGAAAGATCCGAAGTTGTTCGGAGAAAGGGAAAGAAAGGAAAAAGACTGAAAGGTGTTTCGCATAAATAACAATTTATAATATTCATTTGTTATATGTTAATTGTGAATTAATATATACTAAATAAATATTTAAATTAATATTTTATAGGGAAACTTCCTCAAAGGGCCAAAACCCCGGAGGGAATTGGCCCAGGAGGAAGCTACCCGAAATGGGACAGCAAAATAGCACCATAGCCGCACTAGTGAGCCCGAGCTAGCCCACATAGGTGGGCGAGTGGGGCTAAGCACCACGCGGGGCGGCACTTAGCCTGTCGCCGCTTCGGGTCGTGCCTACCCAGCCCACCCGTGTGCGGGAACACGCGCTGGCGCGAGCGGGCGCGCGGTGGGCCACGCCAAGTCCCACATAGCCACCACTCCCCACCGTCTCCTGCAGCTGGGCCATGCGCGCGCAAGGGCTGGACCACTCGTCCGACGGCTGGCTGCCGTGGGCGGGTGCCAACCTGGCCACCACCTTAGGCCCAGCCGGCCAACCCCTCCTCTCTTTAATCCTTTGCCATTATTTGTTCCCACATGGGACACCCTTTGGAGAGGGTACACCTCCCTCCATCTATATAAAGGGGTGCCCATGGGTGGAAATATACACACCAATAATTTTCTAAGTGACATGGGTATGATTACTCGGGTCCTTATGATTAGTTACCCTCGTTACATAAAGGCTTACAACCCGCAAGGCCCAAGGGGAAACAAGGAAGGCCCAAGAAGCATCCGAGGGAAGGGCATTTTTACCGGATAAGGGAAGAGTAGGAACTGACATTGTATTATTGTTGTAATTGTAACTTGAAACCTGTTCGTATGCAGCCTCGGGACCTAGCCTATTATATAAAGGCTAGGAGGAGCCAACAGAGAGGTACCGAAAGCCTCGAGCTATCTGTAATCATATTGTCCATAAGCAATTATACGACTTTGACTCCCTTGTTTGTCTGATTAGCCAACGAAATCCCCAACGTTCTCTTTTCAATGTAACCTAAGTCCATAACCATAGGCATTGCTGAGTTTACCCCTCATCACTAAGGCATTTTCCTTAGAGAATAAATCTCTCTCTCTCTCTTGTTTTCTTTGCGGTGGCACAGTCCCAAGAAAGGACCGTACACGCAAAGACAACAACGCTGCGGCACGAAGTTCTGCTGCAGTGATTCCGGCCATGAGATCTACTTCCACAACCTCAGTAGGGATCAAAGACCGGGAGTCATCATCTTGAACCTTACAAGTGCGAAACCTCGGGGGTGCTGCCATTATTGAAACCCGAGCGTCGTACGAGGACCTGGACAATGGGTGACTTGCGAGGAGCTTCGCGACCTTGAGGTTGGATGCGGTGACCCAGCATACCACTGCATGTTATAGTACGCAAGTCATTGAAATAACACTCATGGAACACCGTTCCGCAAATATCACGTCCCTCAGAGTGGTATAATAGAAACATTGCAGGACCAAATTACATACACACATACTATTACAATACAAAAAGACCAGGTACCATGAGTTCCTCAAACTTACGACCATCGCACAACTTATTTAAGATGTTCCAACAAAAGTACGAAAAGATCCAAACTAATTCACATCACGTGAGCTCAACAGCTTATTATATAAAGTTTTATGCTGCTCGGCTCAACTCAAGTACTAGGTACTACTATAGCAACTACTTTGACTTGTTACCTTTATCTCCATAGCGGATCTCGCAATCCACTCCTTCAAATCCTCCTGACAGGTCCGGCTCCTCATAGAAGATGTCATCTTGTCTCTCTATAGCATACATCGGAGTATCTTCTAGTTCTTCAGAGTCTAAGCAGGGGATCAAAGGACAGGGTGAGTAACAATGTTACCTAGCAAGTTCATTATATGCAAGGTGGGATGTTTGATGCACTAGCTACCACCTCAGACTATAATTCTTAGGTACTATGTCGTTTTCATATACATTTCTTCAAAGATTGATTTTATTATGAAAACTATGCCTATCAGTTTTCACAGGTTGACTAGAACTTCATGGAGTTCCTTTCTTGCCGCGTTCGTAGCTCCTTCTCGGAATAGTGAGTACCATTTCATATTTCTTACACTCTGCAGAGGTGCGTTTCTTTACCCATATGAGATCAAATCCTTGTTGCACAACCAGGTGTACTTTCCCGTCCACAATTCCGTGATGTGGGTCCCAGTAATTGATCCAAGCGGATCACGTTTCTCCTCCGCGACCACACATGTCAACACGACTCTCTAAGAAGAAATACCTCTGTTAACCCCCATATATATAGGCAGATATAAATCTGGTAGACCCCTTGGATACTTTAGTGACCAGATCATGTCTGGTAGCCCCCACTAAAGTGACAGACCTAACTTCGATAGTGCCTCACGGATAATCTAAATACCAAGATCGCGGGGCACTGAGGGGTCCCACCCATGCACTGAAATCTCGCAAGGAATCCCAGCGTCACGATATGGTCATCCGCTGACATACGAAAGGAAGAAGATCCATCCGACTTCTCCGTCTCATGGTTAACTAATACGTCCATTTTGCATCACTATTCTATGTCTTAATTCACTATTATTCATTGATATATTTCGTATTGAGAGGTGATACTTATGTTATTTCATCTGTTTTTGCATGGTTGATGACTTTTGGAGCATGGACCGCTGCAGTCAGGATTCTGATGGAAAAGGTGATGTTTGGAGGCAAAATTCGCGAAGATCAGAAAATCCGGGAAAATATACGGAAAATTCTATGTTTCCAGAAGACTCAAGATGCTAGAAGATGGAGTGGAGGTGGGCCACAGGGGGCCCACACCACCCCATGGCGCGGGAAGGCCTAGGCCGCGCCAGGGAGTGGTGTGGCCACCCTGGCCCACTCTAGCCTCTCCCCTCTGGCGTATATCTTCCTCCCGAAACCCTAAGACTCGAGGAGCGACCACAGAAAGATTCCGCCGCCTCTGCGGGGCGGAAAACACCGAGAGAGAAAGATCTCTCCGACAGACAGATTTCTGCCGGGGGAATTCCTTCCTAGAGAGGGGAGATCGTCGCCATCAACACCACCATCAAGCTGGACTCCATCGGGATCATCATCATCATCACCACCATCATCACCATCAGCACCCTCATCACCATCTCCATATTGCTGTAACAATTGCGTTGAATCTTGCTATAGTTCATAGGGGAGACTTTCCCGGTGTTGATTACTCTTTGTAGTTGATGCTATTGAGTGAACCATTGAATTATTGTTTATGTTCAGATTGTTATACATCATTATTCCATCTCTGATCATGATCCATATGATGTCTTGTGAGTAGTTCGTTTTGTTCTTGAGGACATGGGAGAAGTCTTGTTGTTAGTAGTGGAGTTGCGTTGAGAAAGATTCAATAGATTGTTATTTAAGTTGTGGTGTGCTTCTTCTAGTGGTGTCATGTGAAAGTCGATTACATGACACTTCACCTATATGGGCCTAGGGGAATGCATT
This sequence comes from Avena eriantha, assembly GCA_910589775.1. Taxonomy (NCBI): domain Eukaryota; kingdom Viridiplantae; phylum Streptophyta; class Magnoliopsida; order Poales; family Poaceae; genus Avena; species Avena eriantha. The sequence goes on along the minus strand of OU342743.1, from coordinate 179,643,500 downwards.
GTGTATTTGGCTACTAATCGTAGGGGTTGCCAGAGTGACAGAAACCTGAACCCCCGTTAGGAAACCATTGCACAAGGGACGTAAGGGTCTTAGAGTTTAAAGCTGTGGTTAGGTTTCTACCTTAATTACTTTCTTGTACTTACGGATGTTTGCAAGGGGGTTTAATCACAAGTATGTATTAAGTCTTGGATGGGACGGTACATTAGCACAGGTTCACCCACACAACACTTAGCAAGCTAGAGAAGATTAATCGACTATATGAAGCGAAAGCACTTGACAGTCTTCCCATGTGTCCTCGAGAACGTTTGGTCATCTATAGAAATACAACCGGCTTGTCCTTTGCTGCATAAAGGATTGGGCCACTTACTGCATTCATTCTTACTGTCTTTTATTTACTCCTACTTTGTTTACTTGCCTTATCGAAAACCCCTAAAAATCCGTTTGCTAAGTATTTGCAGAGAATTCCTGATCCATACCACTAGCCAGCACCTTCTGCTCCTTGTTGGGTTCGACACTCTTACTTATCGAAAATACTGCGATACACCCCCTATACTTGTGGGTCATCAAGACTATTTTCTGGCACCGTTGCCGGGGAGGAAGCGCTATTGGAGAGTGGAACTGGTAAAGGAAACTTCTACTGTGAGTATTGTTTACTTCTACTAGTTGCTTTATTTTCGTTATGGATAATTCGCTGAGTTTCTTATTTGGTAATGCTACTACCACTACTAAGGTAGTAGATAAGCCACCACCTGCTGAGAAAGATGCTTTCAAAATACCTACAAGAATTATTGATCGTGTTATGGATAACTACTATGTTGGGGATGGAACTGTCCATCCCGGTGATCATTTGCTCTTTATACACGAATTATGCGGGTTGTTCAAGTGTGCAGGTATTACTACAGATCAAGTTAAGAAGAAGTTATTCTCATTATCACTGAAAGGAAGAGCTGAGGAATGGTATAAGCTGCTGAAGAATGGTCAAGCTCTAGAATGAGAGGAAATAGTGCCTGTCTTTTATTCAAAGTTTTATCCTCCTAGTGAGATTCATAAAGATCGGAATCAAATATACAACTTTTGGCCTCTTGATGGAGAGAGTACAACTCAAGCTTGGGGGAGATTGAAGTTACTAATGCTCAAATGTCCCATTCATGAGCTCCCCAACAATATTATTATCAATAACTTTTATGCAAGGCTCCCTCTACATGACAAGGATTTATTGGACGCTTCTTGTGCTGGATCATTCACTCGTATGGAAGAAGAAGTTAAATGGGACCTTCTGGACCGTATTCAAGACAATGCTGAAGCTTGGGAGAACGACAAAGGTAGAAAGTCGGGTATAAATTATGATTATGAATGCATTGAATCTTTTATGGGAACTGATGACTTTCAAAATATTAAAAATGCTTATGGTCTAGACTCTCAAGCTATTGCTTCTTATTTTAAGGCTTTTGCTTCTTATATTGAAGTGCCTAAAAAGAAGTGGAATAAGTATCATGAACCTTATAAAGATATTGCTAAGAGTGTTCCTGCAAGAAATACTGAAGTTTATACTGCTAGTCATGTTTCACCTAAACCTTATATTGAGAAAATGCCTTTCCCAGTTAAGGTAAAGGAACATTCTATGATAGCTAGTATGGTTAATGAAAGTATGAGTAAGGCTGCTGAACCTGATAAACAAATGATTGATGAATCTATTGTAGCAAATGTGAAAGACTTTGTTGCTAAATATGAAAAAGAGGGACACACTATCCTTTGTAAGGATACCTCTAATATTGTTTCGCATAGTAGTGTTAGGAGAGCTAGTATTCCTGTCTTTTCTGTTAGAATAAGTGATCATTGCTATGATAGTCCTTGTGATAGCTATATTGTTAAGTTTATGCATGATATTGAAAGCTACTACGAAAGAGGTAAAAGTGTTCTTATGCATCTCAATAATATCAAGTTTCCTCGTTTTATGCTGAAAGTTTTTATGTTGCACTTGTTTTGCCTTCTTATGCAAGTTGCCTCTGGTTTCAAAAACTTGTTTGCTTACAAAATCCCCTTGCATAGGAAGTGGGTTAGACTTAAATGTGTGTGTTTTTGATTCTTAATGCTCTCTTTCACTTCAAATCATATCCCTATGAGAGCTTCTTCAAAATTATCATGCCCATCTTAATGGCTATAAAGAAAGAGCTTTATGGGAGACAACCCAATTTGTTTTTGCTTTCAGTTTGTTTTTGTTTCTTTGAGTCTTGGAAGTTATTACTTCGGTAATAACCGCTCCTTATCCGTTTTGTTTGGTTTTTGTGTCAAGATCAACCTCTAATGAGAGAGAAGTAAGATTTGGGGAAGTTGTTGTCCCGAAACAGATTTTTGTGCTTCACCGTAAAAATTCGTGAGAGATCTCTGTATATTGGATTGAGCTGTAATATTTTGTGCTTCTGCCCCAGGTTGTTATTTAACTTTCGTTAGTTTTGCACTTTTTGATTTGAGCAACAGAAGATTTTCGAAAAAATTGATCTTTACCTGCTGGTCTGTTTTGACAGATTTTGCCACTCTTGCATTTGCTTCTTTATTCGACTTCCTTTTGAATTCTTTTTGGGTTTTCGGAAGGAGTTGGTACAGTAGCTTATGTTTTGATGGTTTTCAGTTGGAGTTGGACAAAAAAGGGTTTATCACTTCACTTATACTAATGTTGCTAATGAGAACTGTGTGAAGTTTTGTGTGAAAGAAATTTCCAGAAAGTGGAGACAATGGTGTAATAAGGAAAAGAAAGGTTTTATGACTCAAGTAATGAGTGTATGAAGATGAATATATTGATGCCTTTCAAGTGATGACTCCGGAAGGATCCACTCAATACCAAATTCAGAGACCTGCAGAGTCCGTTTCCAACTAGGTAACAGTTCTGGTAAGAAAAGTTCCGCGAAAATACAATACAACTATATTTTTGCAGTTTTCAGTCAATAAGGAAAGCTACGAAGCGAAAATGGGATGGAACCGGAGCCAGGGTGGCCCACACCACCCCATGGCGCGGGCCCACCCCTGGCCGCGCCACTAGGTGGTGAGGCCACCCAGGACTCTGTCTCCGACCCGTTTTCTCCCAGTACTTTCCTTTTGATATGAAACTTCGTAATATATAACCCCCCGGATCCCCCGAGGCTCGTATATCGTGTTTTCGTCGTGTTTTTGTTTCGATCTGTTTCTGCCAGGTAGAATCTCAGATTTGGAGCCACAATGTCTTCCCCTGGAACATCCAAGGGAGATCCCTTAGAAGATATCATCAACCCATATATGAGAGAATTGAAGATTCATCCCAAGGAGTTGTTGCTCGAAGGTGGGGAGGTCCGTATTAAGGAGGTTCAAGGCCCTAAAGGTGAAGGAAATCTGGAGGATGGGATGGAAGCATTGGAGCAAGAAGTCTTTAGGTACAGGAAGATGGCGGAGCGCGAAGTGGACATCATCCACAAGATTTGTTCCGAACTCATCGCCGAGCACCAAAAAGGAGACTTCTGAACTCAAAGATGAAGTCTTTTCACTCCGCTAAACAACCAACGAACTGCAAGCATAGTTCTATGACGTTCAAAATCAAAACTGTGAGTATGAGGCTAGATTTAAACGCATAAGTGCTGCTGCAAGTTTCAGGATGTTGGAAACCACGATGTCCTTTGTTGATGGGAAGCCTTTACCCTGGAAGACGGACGAAGATGAGAGGATACCACCACCACCAAAGGAGTAATTCATCATCAGGTTTGGCATCCCCTTGGTTTGTTCCAAGCTTGGGGGAGTGCCGCGGTATCATATCACTATCTTCTATCTTTTTTACCTTATTAGTAGAGTCATATCATGAATAGAGGAGTTATTTTGTAGTATGGTTTGCATTATGGAAGTGTCCCCTCTCTCATTAGATATGTATCCCTTGGTGTGAGTTTCCGCTATGGAATATTAATGAGAAGTTCTATCATTTACTCTTTTGCATAGCTTATATTAGTTTTAATTCATGGTTATATGATTGATCTTGTTGTTAGTATTGGTAGCACTTTGGGATCATTGAGTTAATTTAGTTAGTTTTGCCAAACCTAGCTCGGTCAGTAGCAACACCCTTTTTGAGAGTTGAAAAGAAAAAGATAGAAGTACTCGAGAGAAAAATTATTTCATCATCTTTCTTTCTTGATTTGCACATAAGTCTAGTATTCTCTAGTTAAGATCTTTTGTGCTTCCAAGGAAGAGTGCATGTTTGTCTTTATCATTTGTATGCTTGTTTGTTTCCTTCAACTCTTATACTTGCTACCCAGCCTTGCTAGCCAAAAACCTATACTGAGAGGGAATTCTTCTCGTGCAACCACCTCCTTTAAACCAAAACCTTTGCCATTTGTGTCCACCATACCTACCTAGTAGCATTATTGCTATTCCAAGTAAATTCTTGTTTTGTCTACCTCCCAAATTAAACTTGTTATGTGAAAATTAGTGATTAAAGCTCTCACGAACTTGATGGCACACTTTATTTTCTTGCATTTAATAAACTTGAACCATTGGGTCCTTCTTTGTTGCGTATATGCTTGCGCTTTATAAGTTGAAGTTAGCCGAACCATGTACCATGGGGACCGCTTTCAACACTTCATTGGTACTTGTACCTAGTTGATATCATGTTCTTTTGCTTATGGATCCCGGCGGTGTGATATAAAAGTGGAACTTGTAAGATCATGGAGTTTGTATGTGTGTTAGAGAAATGCCTAGGCCGCTATCCTAAGCCATGCCTAATCATGGTGGAAACTTGCAGCATAACTATAGTGAGCATTCTATGAAGCATCCTAAATAAAAACCTATGCAAATAGCAAATAAAAAGATCGCTGAGATGCTCACTGTCTGCTTGCCTTGTCATTTTGATTATGGGATAGCTCCTGTGTCATGTGCAAGGGGTACCCCGTTGGCGGTTCTCAATGATACGCATGTATTTACAATGATAAGAGCTTGCTCGTGACTGAAGTTGAGTAACATGAGGATCGGTACTCATAAGTAAGGGGCTTGAGATTTCAACTTATAACTTGTCAAGCATATCCTCTTAGTTGTGTCACTTTAACCTTAATCACCTAAAGATGCCTATGATAGGGGCAATGAGAGCTGGAAGCTAGTAAGTATCATAATTTTTGGGAGCTTTTTATGAGACTTGTAATCCCTGCTTCCCTCTGCGAAGGGCCCTTTCGTTTACTTTGTAGTTGAGTCAGTAAACCTATTCCCTTCTACCTCAGCAAGTATTTTGAGTTGTTGTGTTTCATTCATTCATACGGTGATTTATGCATTCATGTTTCTTATGTTCCTTGCTTTGCATATTGCTCTTATCCTGATGTTTACTACTTTGAAAGCTATCATTAAAAACCAGCTATTTGTGAACTCCAGCAAATTATCAACTATTCTTCGACCAAGAGCTAAGTTTTCCATTGCCAATTATGATTCACTTTATGTATCTTTATTGTGTTTCCTTTACTCATTGCAAGTTGAGTTGTATATTACTGAGTTGTCTTCTATTATGATCTATGTATTTGATGAATGTGATGCTTCTTGTTCGTATCCTTTTATCGACTCTTCACTCCATAAACTTGAGGTCATGTTTATTGAGCTCAGTTTCGCTTGGGGACAAGCGAAGTCTAAGCTTGGGGGGAGTTGATACGTCCATTTCGCATCACTATTCTATGTCTTAATTCACTATTATTCATTGATATATTTCGTATTGAGAGGTGATACTTATGTTATTTCATCTGTTTTTGCATGGTTGATGACTTTTAGAGCATGGACCGCTGTAGTTAGGATTCTGATGGAAAAGGTGCTGTTTGGAGGCAAAATTCGCGAAGATCAGAAAATCCGGAAAAATATACGGAAAATTCTATTTTTCCAGAAGACTCAAGATGCCAGAAGATGGAGTGGAGGTGGGCCACAGGGGGCCCACACCACCCCATGGCGCGGGTAGGCCTAGGCCACGCCAGGGAGTGGTGTGGCCACCTTGGCCCACTCCAGCCTCTCCCCTCTGGCGTATATCTTCCTCTCGAAACCCTAAGACTCGAGGAGCGACCACAGAAAGATTCTGCCGCCTCTGCGGGGCGGAAAACACCGAGAGAGAAAGATCTCTCCGGCAGACAGATTTCTGCCGGGGGAATTCCTTCCTGGAGAGGGGAGATCGTCGCCATCAACACCACCATCAACTTAAATTTTACCATTTCAAAATAGAAGTTAGTATTTTTTTATTAGGTAGCTTATATTTTTGTGAACATTTAGAGGTATCATAGGTATTTTTAGGATTTTTATTTATTTTTCTAGAGCCTAAATACTCTTAGGGGTATATTTGTAATTTGTACTTTTAGGAAATTAATCATATTAATCTTTTAAATCTGGGCATGGCACATGGGTTGGCCTAGCCTTGGCTCAGCCTAGCCTAAGTGGTTGGGCCTAACCATCCCGCGGTCCACTTCACCGACGCAACCCCTATCTCCTATCTCGCTCACTCTCGTTTCTCCTCTCTAGCGATCCTGCGACACCACCGTGGTCGCCCTTTGATTCCGGCCGGCTCTGACCGCCTCGGCCACTACCGCACTTGACGACCCAATGCTCGATGTCGCATCAACTGATCCAAGTCGATTTGCTATACGCGTCCTCGATTGGTCGTGCTAACCCCTGCACTGGCGATTAGGGTTTCACCCTTCTCGCTGTGCGGTGCTATGTCAGTCTCTTGATGAAATCCTAGTGGTTTGGTGGTGGTATGGAGTGCTCTGTTGCTCTGCTTTCCCACAGTTGCCATGGGTACGGCTCAGCACGGGTTGCAGCGCCACCGGTGCTCCTTGTGCCGCCGTGCCCTTGCCGCTGCCACGTCCGCTTCCCCTTCTTGCTAAGCGAGGATCTCGTGTAAGTCCTTCTTCTCCCTCCTTCTCTCTGCCTCTCTCAGTATCTCTCACTGTACTATGGTGTGTAACCCTAATTAGGGTTTGCTATGTTGGGGCTCCTCTCTGCCTCAACTAGTACTCTCATGATGCTTAGATGGCTTCTGCATTAGGGATTTCTTAGTACCGATGTATGTGTTTCCCTATGACTTGCTCTCTGGCCTAACCTACCATATACTGTCACTTGTGATCTTAAGGATTTTAGGTTGATTTTCCTATACTGTGAGTACTTGGTTGATGCTGATGTTGCTCTGGTATTCATGCATGGTATATTTACTACCTAGATAATGTTCTGGTGGAAACATCACAACTTTGTATATGTCTTTACCAAAGACAATGATGCTACCTAGTGGGTAGTGAGATATTAGCATAAAAGAATTTGGTATGTGACTTTATTTGTGTATGAATAATTTAGTAGTCCTGTTTATGGATAGAGGACAAGATTTTGAAATGGTTTCCTAGATGTACCAGTAATGATTTAATACTTAATGGGGTGATGCTTATTATCAAAGTATTCTGATGTTGCTTTCATAAGATAAGTTCTTAAGCATGAATGATTCCTAGTGTTCTAGGGAGATGATTACCTAAGTTGCCTATATATAAATATGACTATGATGGGATGGATGCCACTGTGAGGCCTCCTAGTGGATGGTACACACTGGTAACCTCCACTATATCTTATTGTTGCCTTGTTTTACTAGATTAGATCAATGATGCAAAGCCGAGATTTGATTTGGTTCATAGATAAAGAACATATGCTGCTAGTGGCTATTTATCATCCAGTGATGAGTTTACACCCCATTTGGGTGTAACTCTGAGGATATCATCGGACCATAGGTCATACTCATAATCTTTTATGAAACAAATATGATGTATGACTAAAGATGTAACAACCTGTGATGTTGCTTTGATGGTTTTAATTCCTTTGCTTCTGGTTGAGAGCTTGTCCATCTCCTTCCTATGATATGCTTGACCGTCCCTTCCTCCTTTAACTCCAAATTTGTCCTAGCCTTGCTTCCTCTGGCTCCTGTCTTGGCCTTACTTAGCTGTTCCCCGCGAGTAACTTGTGAAGGGAATATGCATGAGAGGCAATAATAAAGTGGTTATTATATTATATTCCATGTTTATGATAAATGTTTATTTGTCATGCTATAATTGTGTTAACCGGAAACATTAATACATGTGTGTTTAACAAACAATCAAAGGGTTCCTAGTGATGTCTCTCATTACACTAGCTTGTTGATTAATAGATGATCAAGGTTTCCTGGTCATGACATTGGAATGATGTGATGAACATTCTCCCAAAGTATAGTAAGAAGATCATGTCTTCAAATTTATATTACTATAAACTCATGTGAAGTAACTCTAATCCTTAGACCATGAGATCACGTCAATCACTAACACTGGAAGAGTACTTTGATTTCATCAAATGTCACACCATAAGAGGGTGATTATAACAATGTCGTTGGGTACTTAGAAAGTGTTAGTTGAGGTTCGTGGGTCAAGAGTGGGGTTTCTCCTCTCTAGCACCTTACTCATGGGATCACTAAGAATGTTATATCACGGGAACGAGAAAATAGTACTTGTCGGTAACGAGATCGAACTAGGTATGGATGATACCAAATGATTGGATCTCGGACAAGTAAAACATCATGAGACAAAAGTAATTGGTTAGTACGAAAAAGGTTCACGTGATCACTAGTTCATCGTTGAGTAAGTGGGAGTTATTATGGATCTCCAGATCCTGCTAATGATTATTGATTGAAGAGAGTCTCGATCATGTCCACTTAGTTCAAGAACCCGTAGGTAGACACACCTAAGGCTCGTCGATGCATTTGAGTGGATACAGAATGCAGGAAAAAATACTGGACAATAAAAAATTGTTTTGATAAAACTGCCGGAATAGTTTCAGTGTATCAAAATATTGCAAGGGTATTAAATTGTTAATGTGTTCATTAAATGAAGTGTTCATTAAATTGGGTGGCATTAAACCAAGTGAATTAAAGTTCTTTAATGGAAAGACCTTTGATTTTTGAGTGGAGAATTAATAGAATTATGGTGACCCTTTGATTTGTGTGAGTGGAGACTCCACCACCATCTAGAGGGGAGAGGTGGGGGCCCCACTAGGGGCTGGTGCATGCCTCTTGGGCGCATCCCCTCTCCTATAAAAGCAGGAGGTTGAGACTCCCTCTCAACACACCATTCCACTATATCTCATTTGCCCTTTGGTTGACATCTTCTCCCCTTTTTTAGTTGTTCCACTATTCACGAGTAAGGTGCTTAGGCAAATCCCGACTCTAGATCTTCTCCACCACCACCACCATGTCGTAGTGCTGTTGGAGTTCTTGAGGATCCACTACTTTTGCTTCCCAACTGGAGAAAGGGACGGAGGTCGTCGGCATGCCGAACGTGTGACCGATTACGGCGGCGCTGCCATTTGTGGCGTTTATCATCATCGCGTCCTTGAGGACGGTCGTGTACATTCTACACCAACCACGTTTGTTTGTGGAAACGTTATCCTGCTTGAGGTCTTGAAGGGTGAGTTCTTCTGAAACATTTACAGGTGTCGCCTAGATTAGATCTTGGCAGTTGCAACCGTAGGATTTTTTATTTTCCATGAAACGAACCCCATCAGTGATATCAGAGCTATGTCTATGCGTAGATGCTTTGTACGTTTAGAACACATATGGATATGTGGGTGCTGATTATCATGCCATTGCATCCTTCATGTATTATGGATATTAGCGGCATAGTGGGATGAAGCGGCCCGGACTAACTTTACATGTCCTCGCACATGAGACCTATTCCACGCTTGACATGCAACGAGTTTTGCATAAATGGCTAGCGGGTGTCTGTCTCTCCCACTATAGTTGATATCTGATTTACAACGGGTTGCTAATAATTTGATTATCATCATTGTGGTTCCATGTTTGTAGGTAATAATGATTCTATCTTCGAAAGCCCTAAGCCACGTAAAATATGCAAAAGATAAATTAGAAGCGTCTAGTTTTATTTTTGCTGGGCATGTGTCATGATATGGTAAATGTTATAATTTTATTATGGTAGGATACTCTCAGGAATTATAACAAAGTAAGTAGGAGCGCCATAGATCTTGGCATTACACAAATGGAATGATAGAGATCATACCATGATGCACAAGATATTGATCAAGTGTAAGAACCATATCACATCACTTTTACATATGATGTTTGTTTGCATCTTGTTTATGCTTATGTCTTGTTTAGATCTTGGAGATATCATTACAAGATGATCCCTCTTACTAAATATCAAGATAAAATATGTTCTTCCTTTAGTATGCACCGTTAAGAAAGTTCGTGATTTCGAAGCACCACGTGATGATCGGGTGTGACAGACTCTATGTTTGCATACAACGGGTGTAAGATAGTTTTACACATGCGAGTACTAAGGTTCTTACTTGGCGAGCCTAGCATGTACAGACATGGCCTCAGAGCATGAACCGAAAGGTAAAGCATTAGTCATATAGTTGATATGCAGTCCATATGATGCTCGCCTTTGAAGCTGCATGAACTCACGTGATGATTGGTCTTAGTGTATTGGATCTGGTTCATGTAATTAGCAAAACGACTCGAGGATGTTGTTTTGAGTGGGATTTCATGTAGTAATACGATTAAAGTTGAACTCAATTTATCATAAACTAAATCAAAGTGAATTTGCACAGTTCATTGTAGTCACTCGCATTCGTTTAGTACCTTGTGTTTAGCTATAATTGAGATAATAGAACTATAGAATTCTAGAATTTTACTTTACGAGCTGGTATCGTATTGTTTTATGAGTGTCAATCTAAAGTTTTAAGTACTATTGCAAACTTTTAGCAAAACCTCACTTACTCCCTGAAATTCAATAAATAGTACTGAATCAAGAGTAACAAATTCTAGCATTAGTATCTAAGTATCATGTTTGCCTCCATGATTCTTGATATTGAAAAATTTGTTTAATATCAACGTTACCTAAGAGCTGAAAATTGTTTCAAAAAGCATCATATGTAGAAGATATTGTGATATCTAAAACAGTGTCTTGGTTGTAATATGATAGAGTATAATTTAATAAAATACACATTCTCATATTGTATGAGAATTTGCAAAGGCTGGAGACGCTAGGCATCCTGATCACCCAAAAGGTTTTGGGAATTAACTTATACTCGCGATTCGTACTGATGAGCTATTGTAACTTGATCCTGAAAGTTCTCATGATAAGGATGGATAGAAGATGTAGATAAAATGTTTACTACATTAAAAGGATTACTAAAAGGAATGAAATTTGGAAGAGTGCCAAACATTTGATCATGGTAATCTACATCAAAAGTGCAAGTCCAAGGATATTAGTGTTTGACTAACTGGATTTGGACTATGTGACATGTGTATGGCGCCACTATTGATGTTTATAGATTGTTTTAAAAAGGAAAAGGAAATGCTGACCGAGAATCTTGTAAATATTTGGCAAAAAAGAAATGACTAGAATTGTCGAGTTAGGTATATAGATGATATACATGTTATGGGTTTATTATTTGCTTATTAAATAATGTGGTTCTTGGGTATTGGATACTGAATTGGTTGGTGTGAAATGTCACACAGAGCAATACAAATTCATGAACTGCAATGGCCTAAGTAACTACCAAGAGAATATGTGATGATGTTCATCAAAAACAAATAAAGTGTTATTGTGTTTCTCGTTGACATCAAACCTTGCATTCAATATTTGTTTTTAATAATTGTTATTTTTTCTGGTATTTTGAGAACAAAGGTTGTTCAAATAATTACCTTATTTCATTGAAGATGGATGAACTCTTACAAATCTAGTTGGATAAATCATGCCCATAAACACCGATGCTAAAGTGTTGTAAGAGGAATGATTAGAAGATCACTTATGAGTAACAATGAAATTTAAATCATATTGAAAAGAAAATATGAAGAAACTCCATGTTGATAGAATTTTGGAGTTTTTTGATCTTTGAATCAATTCACACTTGTGATAATTTTTTGGAAATGATTTAAATTTCGTTCATAGGCCAAAGAGGAACGAACGACTAACTTATTGGACGTTGTGCATATTGATGTATATAGTCCATTATGTGTAGTCATATGTGGCGGATCATGGAAACTTCATATACTTTAACCAAAGATTTGAGTGAATATATGTATATTTACTTAATCAGGGAGAAGTATGAAACATTTGAAAATGTTTAAGTGATTTCAAGATGAAGTGGAAAATCATTGTAACAAGAAAATACAGAATTTATGATTGGATCATAAAGGAAAATATTTGAGTAACAAGTTTAGCAAAAACACCTAAGATTCAAGGATTCATTCCATGGATTTATGTTTCCCGATAAACCATAGGAGTATGAATATTCGAGAGATGTAATCAAACCTTGTTGGACAAGGTAGGATCAACGGTGTTATTTATAAAATTTCCATTATATTTTGAAGACTAAGCTTTACTGACTATCACTTTTACACTGAAAAAGCTCCATTGTGACCCGTTGAAATGACACCATATGAGTTATGGATTGGGGTAAAACTCAAGTTGTCTTTTTCTTAAAATTTGGTATGCTAGGCACAAGTAAAATCTTTACAACCAAAGTCAGATAAGCACCTCTTTGTAGTTTTTCCCAAAGCAACAATTGGGTATTCCTCCGTAAGACTGAAGACAAAAGTGTTTGTCACTTAGAACGTCAAGTTTCTTGAGAAGGATTTTTTAGTGAAAAATTAAGTGGGAGGACAACAGAACTTTGATAAGGTTATTAAACCTTAGCTATATGTGCTGAGTTGCGTAGCACCGAAAGTGTCCTAAAGGCGGCCATAATGCTCATGGATCCCGTGGCTCAAATGTTGTGGTCACGGGATCTAAGTTCCTATTGGATCGCGTATGTTGGATAAATAATCAAATACTAAGATTTGAGATTAAATCATTATTGTTGATAATGATGAACCGACTACATGCAAAGAAGTGATAATGAGCCCTGACTCCATCAAATGACTTTAAGCCATAAAATCCGTGATAGTTTCATACACGAGAAACCAAGTTACTGAACATGGAAGACCCACTGAAAGGCATATAGTCTATCAGTCATATTTGGATCTATAAAGAAACATACATGGATGTTTCACATCTATGAAATAGTCGACATGTCGGTAAAGAGTTTACGACAATGTTCAAAGAGTTGAATATGACAATATTCGATCTTTCGTAGTGATATTTAGTCTGGACGGGTTAGTGTAGCAACCACTACATATGTCAATTGTTGTATATGCTAGTTGAAAAAACAAAACGACATTATTATAATAGAATGGTTACTTAGGATGTGTACATGGCACCAGTGGCATAGCCAGCCAAGAGTCATGCCCCGGGTCAACTACACTGCTATAGTCCTAAATAGTGGCAAATAGTATAAATATGGCTATAATTAAGCATCAATTTTCCTAGCACGCCCCAGGCCAAGGCCCCTGTTGCCTGGGGCGTAGCTACCCTCCTGCGTGACACAGTCCTAAGGGTTTTTTGTTAAATCAAAGGATGCTAAAAGGGCATGCAAACTTCAATAGTTGAAGTAAGCATAGCTGAGTTGGAATCTTCACTCTGATAAAAATGTTAAAAGGATTAATTTCATCAGAGACGATGAAGGTGCTCACATTTGCAAGAAATTAAGTGGGAGCGCTGCGACATATTTCTAATATATTTTTATAAGACATATTGTTGATTGGAAATGATGTATCTTTTATTGACACAAGTTAAGGATTTCATTAAAATTTGATTCAAATGAAATATTTAGGCAAAACCAGAATATTTGGCATCAAAGTCTATTTGGATAGTTTGAGACGCTAATATGGTTATGCCATATGTACATAGATGAAATATTGAATGGGTTCAATATGGAAACGATGAGAAAGGTTCTTGCCACATGGAAAAGGTTGAATCAAGATTCAAGTGATTTGACACTTGGTGAGTAAAATCACATGAATATCTTGATAAACGAGATTCAAGTGTTTTAACACTTGGTGAGTAAAATCACATGAATATATTAATCAATCATACTATGATATGTACATATCCAGATATGTCCTATGCTTTAAATGTTATGAGCATATACTAGGGTAACTCATAAGATGATCATTAGACGGTAGTAAGGATATTCTTTTGATCTTTGGAAGAACTAAGAATATATTCCGTACGTAGAAGTGACAATAGTTTATTATAAAGTGTTACATTGGCACTAAACAAATAGTTCATTATAAGATGTTACATTGGTGCTAGTTTTGTCATAAGATACAAATTAAGTTTATCTCAAATTAGAGTATGGGTTAAGGTGGCACAATTTGATGGAAGAAAGTTCCATGATAAATTTGGATGAGTTCCAAAATGTTAAATATTGTGACGGATACTACAACGAAAGGTTAAGTATAATACTCAGCATATGAAGGCATTTGTGTCAAAAGAATTGTTAATCAAACTAGATGTAGTTCCAAGCGAGATAATACTATGAAGATCAATTGTACGACAATAGTATCAACATGTTTTAACCCTCAAGGAACTAAAGACTCACCAAAAGACCAAATTTATACAATTCCATCTCATTTGAGAATGAATGATGCGTAGATGAAAGACATGAAAATACACACAGACCTGAAAGTGTCAGATCTGGAGATTAGGTTTACCACAAGCAATACGTACGTATAACACCAGCCATAGGAGTTTCTATGCACAAGTTTCACCTAGATTTTTGACTCTAGTGCAAGTGGCAGACTGAAAGAAATATGCCTGAGAGGCAATAATAAAATAGTTATTATATTATATTCAATGTTTATGATAAATGCTTATTTCTCATGCTATAATTGTGTTAACCGGAAATGTTAATATATGTGTGTTTAATAAACAAAGAAAGGGTTCCTAGTGCTGCCTCTCATTACACTAGCTTGTTGATTAACAAATGATCAAGGTTTCCTGGTCATGATATTGGATGTAGTTAATAACAAGGTGATACGTCGTAAACGTATCTATAATTTTTGATGTTCCATGCTTGTTTAGTATCTACTTCCTTATGTTTTATCTATATTTCGAGATACTTTTATGCATTTTCTGGAACTAACCTATTAACAAGATGCCACAGTGCCAGTTGCCTGTTTTCTGCTATTCTTGGTTTCAGAAAAGCTGGAAAAAATATATTCTTGGAATTGGACCAGACAAAAGCCAAAGTCGATATTTTACCGGAAGACTCATGGAGCTAGAAGATGAGACGGAGAGGGGCCAGGGGCTGGCCACACCACCTAGTGGCGCGGGCCAGGCCAGTCCGCGCCAGGGGATGGTCTGGGACCCTCCGGCCTCCACCGACCTTGCCTCTTCGCCTATAAGAAACCTCCTGATGAGAAAACCCTAAATAGTCCAGCCTCCAGCCACGAAAAGTTCTGTAGCGCCGCCACCACCGAAGGGGAGATTCGGGGGATAGAAAGTCTTTGTTCCGGCACCCTGCCGGGACAGGGAAGTTCCCCCGGAGCCATCTCCATCGACTCCACCGCCATCTCCATCGCCGTTGCTGATTCCCATGATGATGAGGGAATAGTTCTCTCTCGAGGCTAAGGGTTCTACTGGTAGCTATGTGTGCATCTCTCTCTCTATGCATGAGTATATTGTGACCATGAGCTTTGTAATCAAGTAGATCTACCTTGGTACTCAAGTGCTTTAATAGATCTCTGCTCTCCCCACGTGTGTGAAAGTGACAGGATGCACACCATGGTGGCACTTAGGCTAGAGATTACAAATACATGTTATGAGTTATATTTGGAGTTGGATGTCTCTATGAAATTGTGGTGTTTGTTGGAACCATCTAGCGCTCAAGGTGACAGTGTGGGGTTATCTAGATGGGGAAAGCAAACTTTGAGGAGTGCTGTTATAGCCCTACCATGGATTAGAGTGTCCAACCGGAGAGTAGTTCTGAGTAGTATCATGAAGAGAATATATTTATATGAGAGTGTTCACTAGTGAAAGTATGATCCCTAGGCCTTGTTTCTAAGCATTGAAACACCGTTTGCCACTAGACCTGTTACATGTTTGCTTGCTGCCATCTTTATTTCAGTTTTCCTTTAGTATCTTCCACGCCATCAAAGTATTTTCTGGCACCATTGTCTTATATCCATACCACTTGTATTTTACTATCTCTTCGCCGAACTAGTGCACCTATACACCTGACAAGTGTATCGGGTGTGTTGGGGACACAAGAGACTTCTTGTATCTTGATTGCAGGGTTGCTTGAGAGGGATACCTTTGACCACTTCCTCCCTGAGTTCGATAAACCTTGAGTGATCCACTTAAGGGAAACTTGCTGCTGTTCTACAAACCTTTGCACTTGGAGTCCCAACAACTTTCTACAAGAATAGAAGTGCGTAGACATCAAGCTATTTTCTGGCGCCGTTGCCGGGGAGGTAAGGTAAAAGGTAGTCACATCCTCCAGTGTGAGTGCTCGAAGTTATTTCCTTTAGATTCTGCAATTTTGTCTTTTTGTTTCTTGTTTTCACTAGTTAGGCTTAATGGAAAACAACAACAAAATTAGAGAGCTTTATAGTATTTATCTTGAGTTAGGACATGAAGTGTTTGAAGAGAAAATTAAAAACCTATTGAACTTTATTTGCATGCTAATAACAATGTTGTTAGTATGAATTATTTGTACACCATTATTGCTAATGCTATGGAAAAGTCTAAGCTTAGGGAAGCTAGTTTTTATGAAAATGATCTTTTTAGTTCCCCAGCTTTGGAAGATAGCTATTCTATTGCTTATGATAATACCAAACCTCCAATATATGATGATTACAATGATGAATATGATATTTTCAGTCCACCTACTATTGAGGAGAAAATTAATTATGATTACAATATGCCTCCTATATTTGATGATTATGGTGATGAGAATAATAATGATAGATATTTTGCTGAATTTGCTCCCACTACAATTAATAAGAATGACTATGCTTATGTGGAGAGTAATAATTATGATATGCATGTCGCTCATGATAAGAATGATTTATGTGATAGTTATATTGTTAATCTTATTCATGATGCTACTGAAAGTTATTATGAGAGAGGGAAACATGGTTTTATGCATCTCAATAATATTAAGTTTTCCCTCTTTATGTTGAAAGTCTTGAAGTTGCACCTGTTTTTCTTTCCTATGCTTGTTGCTTTGTGATTTCATGACTTGTTTCTTTACAAGATTCTTATGCATAGGAAGTGATTTAGACTTAAATGTGCTTTGAATTTGCTTCTTGATGCTCTCTTTTACTTCAATTCATATTTCTTATGTGAGCATCTTCTCAAACTATCATGCCTAACTTAAATGCGTTAAAGAAAAGTACTTCTTGGGAGATAACCCAATAGTTTTATTGAGTCTTGGAAGTTATTACTTCTGTAATAACCTCTCCTTATCCCTTTTTATTTGATTTTTTGCCAAGAGTAACCTCTAATGAGAGAGAATTAATGCTTGGGAAAGTTGTTGTCCCAAAACAGATTTTTGTGCTTCGCTGTAAAAATTCGTGAAAAAATTATGTATGCCGGTTTAAGCTGTCATTATTTTTTGCTTCTGCTCCAGGTTGTTATCCAACTTTCGTTAGTTCAACACTTTTTTATTTGAGCAACATAAGGTCTTCGAAAAAATCGGTTTTTACTTGCTGGTCTGTTTTGACAGATTTTTGCCATTATTTGTATTTGCCTCTTAATCTCTTTCTCTTTGAGTTCTCTTTGATCACTTGATCTTTTTAAAGGAAGTGCTATAGTAGCTTGTGTTTAATGGAAGTTTTATTGGTGTTGAAACTGAACCCACAGACTTATTATCTTGAGTACACTAATGTTGCTAATAAAGATTGTGTGAAGTTTTGTATGAAGGAAAAATTTCAGGTGTAAGGAATGAATGATGTAATGAGATGAAGAATGGACTAAAGCTCAAGCTTGGGGATGCCACCCGTGTCACCCCAAGAAAAATCCAAGAAGTACAAGCTCCAAAGCTTGGGGATGCCCAAGGCATCCCCTTCTTCATCAATAAAAATCTCAGGTTTCTTCCAAACACTTCATTTTTATTGTTTCATGCACAGTTGTGTTGTTCTTGGAGCGTCTTTGTTTTAGTTTTTAGTTTTCGTTTGCTTGGTTTTCTTAGTTTTCTTGAATAAATTGGTTGGACACCCTCTTTCATACATTAGTTTTCAAATAAGTTTGGTTTGAATTGGAAAAGAGTAGGAAAAGTTCATGCTTTAGTGGTACAAAAGGGAGCGTGTTTTGACTGTGGCTTAGAATTTATCATGTCATGCTACATGTTGCTTTGACCTTATGCCTAGTGATTTTTCTGTATCATGACTTGTTACAAATAATTGAGATTGCTTAATGTGCCTTGAAAGAATCATGCGTTGTTTTAGCATATTAAAACATAGTATTGTGGTATTCCCCTTTAATGCTTTATTTGGGTTGACTTGGCGCATGCTCACACCATGTTAAGACTATACCAAGTCACCATAGCCTCTATGATCATTTAGTTTTCGACTTGTCATATCACTTTATGCTTTAATTAATGATGTTTTGTCGCTTTGCATGATTATGGCCATTATTGCTCTCTAAGTTGGTCGCTCCCAGTCTTTTGCCAGCCTCCACATGTACCAAGTATGAGTTCCACTCATGCATCCAACTCCAAATAAAACCAAGTTATTCCAAAGAGTCCACCGTACCTACCTATTAGCATTATTGTTATTCCAAGTATATTCATGTTTTTATCTACCTTCCGAATTAAACTTGTTATGAGAAAACTAGTGATTAAAGATCTCACGAACTTGATGGCACACTTTAATTTTCTTGCCCTTAATAAAATTGAACCATTGTGTCGTCTATGTTGTATATTTGCACTTATATGTTGGGGATTAGCAGAACAATGCTGTCATGGGGAACGGTTTCAACATTGCACTTGTACATTGTACCTAGTTGATATCATGTTCTTTTGCTTATGGATCCTGGCGGTGTGAAATGAAAGGGGAGATTGTAAGTCCATGGAGTTATGTATGTGTGTTAGAGAAATGCCTGGGCGGCTAGTCGAATCCATGCCTAATCATGGTGGAAACCTGCAGCGTAACCATAATGAACAATCTATGAAGCATTCTTCTTATAAAAAAAGAGATAGAGATTGAAAAAAAGGAAAAAAAGAGATGAGAAAAGAGGAAAGAGAGAAAAAAGCACCATTTCCCCTGGTAAATAAGAAGATTGCTGAGATTCTTATTGTCTACTTGCCTTGTCATTTTGGTATGGGGATTCTTCCGTATCATCGGGCAAGGGGTACCCCGTTGGCGGTTCTCTATGATACACATGTACTTACTATGGCAAGAACTTATCGGTAACTAAGCTTGAGTAGCATGAGGAGCGGCCCTCGTATTCAAGGGACATGAGATTGCCAACTTATACTTTTTCAAGCATATACTCCATAGTTTGTTCACTTTAACCTTAATCACTTCAAGATTCTTATGATAGGGGCAATGAGAGTTGAAAGCTAATAAGTACCATAATTTTTGGAAGCTCTTTATGAGACTTGAATCCTTGCTTCCTTCTATGAAGGCTTTTCTTTTACTTTTATATTGAGTCTCCATCTTCTATCTTTATGCACCTATTTAGAGAGCATAGTGGCCATTCTTAGTTTAATGTGCATTGTCCCAAAACTTGTTGATTGATTCATAATGATGATATTGCTTGTTCTTGAACTATTTGTATCTAGTAACCCTTATGAACTTTGAAGGTGTCCTATGCATTTATGTTTTGCTACTCCATGAGGGACAAGCTGAATGCCACTATGCTATGTTTTCTATATGTGAAACAAACAAACGTATTTTAATGCATTGTTATTCATGATCTTTTGTTTGTACCTTTTTATGTTACAACATAGTTGCTATGTCTTATTGTTAGAACCATATCTTTCATGCTATGCTAACGTACTATGATCCCAGCTATCAATGTTTTATAAATGCCTTGATCAAGATTGTGATGGTGCATGTCACCTCAAAAATTCTTCTTATTTTTATCACTTACCTACTTGAGGACGAGCAGGAGTTAAGCTTGGGGATGTTGATACGTCGTAAACATATCTATAATATTTGATGTTCCATGCTTGTTTAGTATCTACTTTCTTATGTTTTGTCTACATGTTGAGATACTTTTATGCATTTTCTAGAACTAACCTATTAACAAGATGCCACAGTGCTAGTTGCCTATTTTCTACTGTTCTTGGTTTCAGAAAAGCTGGAAAAGAAATATTCTCGGAAGTGGACCAGATAAAAGCCAAAGTCGATATTTTACCGGAAGACTCACGGAGCCAGAAGACGAGACGGAGAGGGGCCAGGGGCTGGCCACACCACCTGGTGGCGCGGGCCAGGCCAGGCCGCGCCAGGGGGTGGTGTGGGCCCCTCCGACCTCCACCGGCCTTGCCTCTTCGCCTATAAGAAGCCTCCCGATGAGAAAACCCTTAATAGTCCAGCCTCCAGCCACGAAAAGTTCCGCAGCGCCGCTGCCAGTAAAGGGGAGATTCGGGAGACAAAAAAGTCTTTGTTCCGGCACCCTGCCGGGACAAGGAAGTGCCCCCGGAGCCATCTCCATCGACTCCACCGCCATCTCCATCGCCGTTTCTGATTCCCATGATGATGAGGGAATAGTTCTCTCTCGAGGCTAAGGGTTTACCAGTAGCTATGTGTTCATGTCTCTCTCTCTGTATGCATGATCATATTGTGATCATGAGCTTTGTAATCAAGTAGATCTACCTTGCTACTCAAGTGCTTTAATAGATCTCTGCTCTCCCCACGTGTGTGAAAGTGGCAGTGTGCACACCATGGTGGCACTTAGGCTAGAGATTACAAATACTTGTTATGGGTTATATTTGGAGTTGGATGTCTCTATGAAATTGTGGTGTTTGTTGGAACCATTTAGCGCTCAAGGTGACAGTGTGGGGTTATCTAGATGGGAGAGCAAACTTTGAGTGCTGTTATAGCCCTACCATGGATTAGAGTGTCCAACCGGAGAGTAGTTCAGAGTAGTATCATGAAGAGAAGATATCTATATGAGAGTGTTCACTAGTGAAAGTATGATCCCTAGGCCTTGTTTCTAAGCATTGAAACACCTATTGCAACTAGATCTGTTACATGTTTTCTTACTTCCATCTTTATTTTAGTTTGCCTTTAGTCTCTTCCACGCCATCAAAGTATTTTCTGGCACCGTTTTCTTATATCCATACCACTTGTATTTTACTATCTCTTTGCCGAACTAGTGCACCTATACACCTGACAAGTGTATTGGGTGTGTTGGGGAGAGACTTCTTGTATCTTGATTGCAGGGTTGCTTGAGAGGGATACCTTTGACCACTTCCTCCCTGAGTTCGATAAACCTTGGGTGATCCACTTAAGGGAAACTTGCTGCTGTTCTACAAACCTCTGCACTTGGAGGCCCAACAACTGCCTACAAGAATAGAAATGCGTAGACATCACAAGGTCACAAAATTTTGGAATGATGTGATGAACATTCTCCCCAAGTATAGTAATACGATCATGTCTTCAATTTTATATTACTATAAACTCATGCGAAGTAACTCTATTCCTTAGACCATGAGATCACGTCAATCACTAACACTGGAAGAGTATTTGATTCCATCAAACGTCACACCATAACAGGATGATTATAATTATGCCATTGGGTACTTATAAAGTGTTAGTTAAGACTTGTGGATCAAGAGTGGGATTTTTCCATCCTGATGACGGAGAGATATACTCAGGGCCCCCTCGGTGATATCCCATTGATATAGCTTGTAAGAAATTGATGAGATCACTAAGAATTTTATATCACGGGAACAAGAAAAGAGTACTCGTCGGTAACGAGATCGAACTAGGTATGGATGATACCAAATGATCGGATCTTGGACAAGTAATATATCATGAGACAAAATGAATTGGTTACTACGAAAAAGCTTCACGTAGTCACTAGTTCATCGTTGAATAAGTGGGAGTGATTATGGATCTCTAGATCCTGCTAATGATTATTGATTGGAGAGAGTCTCGATCATGCCCACTTAGTTCACGAACCCGTAGGGAGACACACTTAAGGATCACCGACGCATTTGAGTGGATATGAAATGCAGGAGAAAATATTGGACAACATAGAAATTGTTTTGATAGAACTGCCGGAATAGTTTCGGTTTATCGAAATATTGCAAGGGGATTAAATTGTTAATGCGTTCATTAAATGAAGTACTCATTAAATGAAGTGTTTATTAAATTGAGTGGCATTAAACAAAGTGAATTAAAGTGCTTTAATGGAAAGACCCTTCATTTTTTAGTGGAGAATTAATGGAATTATGGTGACCCTTTGATTTGTGTGAGTGGAGACTCCACCACCATCAAGAGGGGAGAGGCGGGGGCAACACTAGGGGTTGGTGCATGCCTCTTGGGCGCAGCCCCCTCTTCTATAAGAGGAGGATGTGGAGACCCCCTCTCAACACACCATTCCATTCCCTCTCATATGCCCTTTGGTTGGTATGTTCTCCCCCTTGCTAGTTGTTCCACTATTCACATGTAAGGTGCTTAGGTGAAGCCTTTCTCTAGATCTTATCCACGACCACCACCATGTCGTAGTGCTGTTGGAGTTCCCGAGAATCCACTACTTCCTCTGCCCAACTAGAGAAAGGGACGGAGGTCGTCGGCACGCCAAACGTGTGAACAATTACGGAGGCGCTGCCATTTGTGGCGTTGATCGCATCGCGTCCTTGAGGACTATTGTGTACATTTTACACCAGCCATGTTTGTTTGAGGGAACATTATCCCTCTTATGGTCTTCAAGGATGAGTCCTTCTAAAAATGTTAAAAGTATCGTCTAGATTTGATCTTGGCAGTTGTAACCATATGAATTTCTTTGTTTTCCATGCAATGAACCCCATCAACTTGGGTGCTCCTACATTAGTTATCTGTCATTTCTCAACTTCAACACAACCTCTCTCCTTTAGGTGACCATGACCGATGCTTTGGTTGGTTGGGTTCTGGTATGGATTGAATGGTTGAAATGGTGTTTGTTTGGCTGAGATGGTTTGGGTGTGCGGGCTGTTCTTGCTATGGTGAAGAATGTTTAGCAGAGAGAGTTCTCTCTCTACTACTGATGTGTACTTATCTCTCACTCACAGATCCCATGTGTCAACATCAGACAAGCATGCATGTGTGTGTGTGTGCTGCTTGCACTGTTCTGGATCAGTTCATCTTGGTCCTACCTTCCTACTTCTACTTCTCTGGTGAAACTTGCCCCTTTGTATATTGTGAATGAGGTTGTACTAAGACAAACATTTGATTAATAACGGATACCGAATTTTGGTGAAACTTGCCCCTTTCTTTTATACTTTGCTCAGTGATGTAACTAAACTGTGCATTTCATTGTTATAACTGAGAGCAAAAACCACTAACATTAACCTTTTATTTTTCCCCGTTTTATCTTGGTTTTCTTGCATGTACAAGTTATTATAAGAGAAGATATGAAGATACAAGACTTAGTTTAGTAGAAGTAGTTTAGGGTTTTGTTTTATTATTTTGTAATCTTCTTTTATTCATTTGTATAAACAATGTAAGATATATGGATATTCAATAAAGGATTACTTTTCTTTATTTGTAATTATTACTTTTATAATAATTTCTTATTTGTTGTATCCTTGTATATCTTTGTAATATATTGGATAAGAAAGGAATACAGATTTCTATTTACTTGTCTTTATTTGAATTACTTTAATTACTTGAATTTTCATTAATTATATACTTATTATATAATTTAATACTAATACTTCACATTAAATCACTCAAATGGTATTCTTTAATAAAATAAACTTTCAAATACTTATGATTTGAATTATTTCAAAAGTCAATTCAAATTCAAATGTCAATTGAATTTTTTTAGCCCAAAACATCTCAAAATACCTAGAGGTCATGTCAGAATTTGTAACAATCACCTAGATGAGCTAAACCCTAACTCATATAAGTGAAAGAAAGCCTGATCCCTCTACTGTTTTAGTTTGCGAAAAAATTACCCTAATTTGATAGATGAATTCATGCACTGATGCACATGCACATATTCCTGTTTCATTTCTTCGTTGGTTCCTAAACATTGGGATGTTATAGTCTTCCCCCCTTAAATAAAACTTTGTCCCAAAATTGTATCGGTGTGTACCTGAATAGCTCTGGATAAGCTTCTCGCAATTGTTCCTCTTTTTCCCATGTTGCTTCTCGTTCCGGATGATGCTTCCATTGCACTTTGCAATATTTAATAGCTGAATTTCTCAATGTCGTCCAGTTCTCCTCAAGAATTTTGGATGGTTTCTCGATATACGTCAAGTCTGCTTGTAGTTCCAACTCATTATGTGTAGGATCAACGTATTCACTTGGGATTCAGAATCTCAAAAGTATCTCTTTGTCATACTACAATACAGTGGTATATGCCTACTTGCTCTTTGCACACTCGCTCTTTTTCTTCTTCTTTTTATTTTATTTTGTATACATTCTCCCACTTTTGTTTAAGTGATGTGTAAAGGAGCTAGTCATACATCCCACTTCATGTAGGAATTCAAAGTTTAACGATCTCAATTATCAAATTCCAATTGTATATGAAGCATTCTTATGACTTGAAGATTCTGACTCGACCTATTCTCACTCTATTTTGATAGTACTTTCTTTTTTCTTTTGTTCAAGGTTTCTTTTTCAATTTAACTATATAGATAATTTTTCTTTGTAAATAAAACCGTAGACTTACAGCATATTGACTAAATTATCTTTAGGTATTCCATTAATACCAATGGTGTAGAAGACTCCTATTGCTATCATCAAGTGCAAGTAAAATGATACTCAAGCCATTCATATATCAATAAAGAAAACACAAACTCAATATTGTTCCATATATAATAATAAACTCGGAATTTCATAAAAGGGATTGACTATTCCTGAAGGGAATTCTAATGATGCAAATTTATTGCTAGTTTGAACTAATGCAAAAATAGTAATAAAAACTTATAGGATAGATTACAAGGTCTTAAGGATATCCCCAAGATTGAAATTAAGCCAGGCGGGATCAAATATCCCTTGCGATTATTTGATACCGTGATTGTTGTAGATCATTATGGTGCCATGGCACGTGGTATGTTCTCCTCACAGGCTAGCCTGAGGCGGAGGGATTGTTGGGGGGATACCCCCGGGTAGGGTAACACCGGGGTATAAGGGCCGAGTTAGCCGGGGTACGGCGCGGTCAAAGCAAGTGATGACCGGATCACCTCAAGGCAGGCTGAATCATGGTGTGCCCCGGCCCATGGAGCATCTCCTTGACTATGGTTCGGCCGGCATAAGATTTATGCCGGCCCTATCTATCTATTTTGCAGGTGGCGTGGTAATCCAGATTAGCTGTATGCTAGCCGGATTATCTTAACTTCCAAGAGAAGGAATCCCCCGCTGGTCAAAAGGTGGCTTTATTAGCTGTGGCATGAGCAAAGTAAAGTAAAGAAGAGGACCAGCGGGTCAGGGGCGACCAAGGTGATGTGGGCAAAGTCGGATGATCTAGCCCGTGTCTGGTGACGCCAAAAGACAAGGATGACACTGCGGGTTACGTCCCAAGCCCTGACGAGCCGTTAAAGAAGAATAAAGAAGCCTCTAGCTTTACATGAGGAGCATATTCGGAGAATATGCTGCCACGTGTGCCATAAGTTGGTAACCCGGGTTACCCTATATAAGGAGAACCGGGGCTTCCATAGAGAGGAATCGATCATTTTCTCTGTCTAAGGTAGAACTCTAGGGCTAGTTAGTTGGGAGTAAGAGACACTATCTCCTTCCTGCTAGGAGCCTCAAGAGCACTTGTAAACACCATTGATAGAGAAATCACAAGAACTTCCGTGCGTGGAATCACCATGTTCTCCCTCCCTGGATTCCCCTAGCACTCATTGGCCCCATCTTTAGCCTATCATGGCATCTGCCGTGCCACCACCACGACAGTTGGCGCCCACCGTGGGGCTAGCGGTGCTAGCAGGGGTGAAAATTCAGACGGGAAACTTCTTAAGCACCGGCGAGCGTATCGTCTCAGGCTTGGTTCAGCGCTTTGGAGCGCTGGACTATGTCAACGACAACGCGGGAAGCTTCGGCAGGCACCCTCCACCGCTCAACAACGTCTTCATCAAGCTTGGCGCGTACAAGATCTACGTTGGTGTGGATGTGTCCTGCGTTCACCCGCGGCGCGCCATCGAAGGAGGCGAGCCACCTCTCAGCGCGGCTCGTGGAGTGCGTATCACTCGCCCCACTAGCAGCATTGAGGTCCTGATGACCGTGCCTGACGCAGAACCGAGTAAGGATCCGGCACCAGATCCGGAGGTAACACCAAAGCAGAACAGGTCTAGGTTTCCTCCACTTGAAAAGCTAGAGAATGTGCTCCAACAAGCGATAGATAGCTTAGCAACGCCAATAGCACCTGTGGTAGATCCGGCTCAGGCACAAGTTGAGTTAGAGGAAACTAGGCGGAAAATGTTAGCTGGAGCAAAGAAAGTAGCAGAGCTGCATTAGTCGTTGAACATCACCTTGAGAGAATATGCTAAGGCAAACCATATAGATGGAGTGAAAATCCCGGGCAGAAACCTGATCACTGAGATTGACAAGGAATACGAGCCTAGGCCGGGTCAGACAACCACAATAGTTACAGGAGGGTTGGATCGGTACAGTACCTCGGCAAAGAACCTCAGGGCAGCAAACGCGGCTGCGTCTGAATTAGAAGGCTTGACTTGAGAGGCCCGGCAAAGGCAACAAGAAAGGGTAAATCATTTGCTGAGAGTTGCTTGCCAGCAAAATGAAGAAATGAACAAGGCAAACCCG
The DNA here is from genome assembly GCA_910589775.1 of Avena eriantha. NCBI lineage: Eukaryota > Viridiplantae > Streptophyta > Magnoliopsida > Poales > Poaceae > Avena > Avena eriantha. The sequence continues at coordinate 179,616,691 of OU342743.1, read as the reverse complement.
GCGCCACCAGGAGCACCACAGGTGGTACTTTCAGCCAGGAACAACCCGGTGAGATCCGGAGGAGCCGCATCATCTCCGGGTCACAACCCTAGGAGAGAAGAGGTAGTAAACTCTGAAATAAGAAATAAACAAATGGTTCCTTACGATCCGGTAAGGGCCAGAATAGGCAAAGCGGTGCAAGCTGATGAGGACAGGCGCAGTACCAGCCGAGGTGTCCCTGGACGAGCTAACTGTGACCAAGGCAATGCTGGTCAGAGGAACGTTGTCAACGGCAATGCCGGACAACATGATCCCACACGGGTAGGGAAAAATGTACCTCGGCAACAACAGCGACGCACACCTCGGCAAGAGGGAAGTGTAGGACAAGCAACACGACAACAAGATGCTCGTCCGGATCAGGAAAGATATAATGACGTTTATTCGGCTATGGTCAACGACGGATACCATAGACCGGATCACCACATGATTGGGTCTAGGTTGGGGAGCAGGAACTTGCAACCGGATGACGCAAGGCTGAAATTGGACAAGATCTATAGGTCGGAGCAAATTGAGATACAAGGTCCACCACGTCCAGCATGCTTTGGGCCCCGAATCATGAACGAGCCACCGGTACCAAACTTTCAGCTGGCCAGAGGCACCCGAACTTATGATGTAAGTACGAGGCCGGAGGATTGGTTGATTGACTACGCAACAGCAGTCAAAATAGCAATGGTGAATTTAAGATGGGCAGTGAGATATGTGCCACAAATGTTGGAAGGACCTGCGCGAGTTTGGCTGAACAACTTACCACCAGGAAGCGTTAACTGTTGGTTAGATTTTCAGGAGTTATTTGTGAGCAATTTCTTGAGCACCTATAAAAGGCCAAACATGCCGCAAACTCTAGCGTTGTGCAGGCAAAGGCCGAATGAGCCGGACCGAGATTTCCTAACCCGTTGGTGCAATGTGCGTAACTCGTGCGAACGTGTAATTGAATCACAAGCTATTGCGTGGTTCTCCCAAGTGTGTAGATATGGAAGTATGCTGTGGCAGAGGTTGCAGCAAGATATGCCAACTACTCTAGCTGAAACGATCCGGATTGCAAATTCATATGCCTTGGGAGATTCAACGCAACCCCAGCTGATGTCGAGTGAGGAAAACGAGGAGTATTACAACCGAGATATCTCCGGGTCATCAAGAAGGAATGATTTCTGAGGAAAAAGAAGAGAGGAGCGTCCAGACTATAGATACGGCTCGTGACAGGTGGCAGTGGTAAACCGGGATCAGCCCAATGCCGGAACAAGCCAACGCCAAAAAACGGGAGGGCAGAGCTGGCAACAGAAAAACAAAGGAAGAAAGCCTTGGACCCCGGAGCAGAAAAAGCAATGGCAGGAACGTAAGGATATGCCGAGGTATACTTTCGAGTCTATGTTGGATCAACCTTGCAAGTTTCATACACCAAGTCCGAACAGTCTGGCAAATCATACGACCCGACAATGTGAGTGGATGAAGAAGTTAGAACAGGGCAGTTCGGGGAATGCTCAGGCACCTCGGAACGAGGCACCTAGAAACGAGGCGCCACGGCCACCATTACTAACAGGGGGAAACTGACAGCAACTGATGTTGCCACCGCCTCCACCGAGGTTTGAAAGGGATATGGTACATCAAGTGGACAATAACCAGCGACATGATCATGGTTACCACGAAAACGAAAGGCGGAACGAGTAAAGGGAACATCACCAAAGTTACTGTTTGTTTACCACGGAAGAAAATGACCGGAAAAGCTTGCAGCACCGGCATATGGAGGTGAACGCAGTAATACCGACTGTGCTGAGATATATGCCCTGGGCGGATCAAGAAATTACATGGAGTATCAAGGATCACCCAAAGATCATGCCAAGCCCGAGAACCTATGCTCTAGTCCTGGATCCGACGTTCATTGGGCTGAATCTTAATGTACAATTTTACAAGGTACTGATAGACAATGACAGTAGTATCAATATTATGTACAAGGACACCATGCACAAGTTGGGAATAATAGAGAACATGCTGCAAGCAATGAGAACCACTTTTCATGGCATTGTGCCAGGCATTTCCTGCGAACCAATTGGGAAGGTCCGGTTTGACGTATTGTTCGGCACAAGAGATAATTGCCGAACTGAGAATTTGGAGTTTGAAGTGCTGAGTTTGGAGAGTGCTTACCACGCGTTACTCGGAAGGCCAACGCTAAACAAATTCATGGCAACTACCCACATCAGCTACCTTAAGATGAAACTGCCCAGGCCAAGGGGTGTGATAACCGTGTCAGGGGACTTCCGGCATTCGATCGAGTGCGCCTCGGCCGACTCTAACTTAGCCGAATCACTCATGATAGCTCAGGAAAAAAGAAATATACTAGAAGTAGCGGCGTTAGCTCAATCCGCGCAGCTGCATATGCCGGCACTGACTAATCCGCATGGAAGTGTGTCATTCCAAGAAACTAAGGACACAAAGAAGGTGCCAATAGATGATCATTTCTCTGAACGCACAGTCACAATTGGTGCCGGGTTAAGCAGCAAATAGCAAAGCGAGCTCGTCAACTTCCTCCATGAGAATCGGGATATCTTTGCTTGGTCTACTCAGGATCTGCAAGGTGTACCGAGGGAGTTGGCTGAGCACTCATTAAATGTAAGGCCCGGGGCAAAGCCGGTAAAGCAGCCTCTCGGGCGTTTCGCAGAAGATAGAAGGAAAGTTATTGGAGATGAGATAGCAAGACTACTAGCGGCCGGGTTTATCGTGGAAGTACTCTATCCGAACTGGCTCTCTAATCCGGTGCTAGTAGAAAAGAAGAAAGATGATCCGAACGTAGCTGTGGTATGGCGCTTGTGTATTGATTACACGAACATGAATAAGGCATGTCCCAAAGATCCATTTTCGCTTCCTAGGATAGATCAGATCATAGACTCAACGGCAGGATGTGAGCTACTGTCATTTATTGATGCGTATTCTGGCTTCCACCAGATACCCCTGAATCCGGATGATCAAATAAAGACTGTGTTTATTACCCCATATGGGGCTTATTGCTATAGCACTATGCCGTTTGGATTACGTAATGCAGGAGCAACATACCAGCGATGCATGCAAAAATGCTTGCATGACCAAATAGGTTGGAATGTATAGGTTTATGTGGATGATGTGGTGATAAAAACCAAGGAAAGCAATACGCTCCTTGATGATATCCGGCAAACATTCGCAAACTTGAGAAGATTCCGGATGAAACTAAACCCGGAGAAATGCACTTTTGGTGTGCCCGCAGGAAAGCTACTCGGCTTTCTAGTGTCCAGCCGAGGGATCGAGGCTAATCCGGCGAAAATCCAGGCCATAGAAAGAATGGAATTACCCAAATGCCTTAATGATGTGCAGAACTTCACAGCTTTCCTGGCATCGTTAAGTCGGTTCGTATGTCGGTTGGGAGAGAAGGCCTTGCCCCTCTATCAGCTGATGAAAAAAGCAGACAAATTCACATGGACGCCACAGGTGGATCTAGCGTTTTAGGAATTAAAGAAAATGCTATCTACTGCTCCAATCCTAGCGGCACCATTACCCAAGGAGCCAATGTTGCTCTACATAGCCGTGACCAACCGAGTCGTAAGTGCAGTGATCGTAGTGGAGCGCGAGGAAGAGGGAAAGTCGGTGCAAAGGCCGGTTTATTATCTGAGCAACGTATTATCAGCCTCAAAACAGAACTACCCTCACTATCAAAAGATGGCATACGGCATGTATATGTCGGTCAAGAAACTCAAGCATTATTTTGAGGAACACCCCATCAAGGTGATATGTGAGGCACCCATTTCGGAAATTATGAGTAACAAAGACGCAAGCGGCCGAATAGCAAAGTGGGCAATCGAGTTAGCTCCCTACGTGCCACAATTCGATAGAAGGGATGCAATCAAGTCACAAGTTGTGGCGGATTTCTTAGTGGATTGGACCGAGATGCAATACGAACCACCCCTGCGGGACTCTAATTACTGGAGAATGCATTTCGATGGATCAAAAATCAAAGATCGGTTGGGCGCCAGAGTAGTGCTGACCTCGCCCAAGAATGATTAGGTGAAGTATGTCCTCCAGATCCACTTCAGTGCCTCGAATAATGTGGCAGAATACGAAGCGTTAGTACATGGTCTCAAAGTAGCAAAAGAAGTGGGAATACGTCGGATACAATGCTTTGGAGACTCGGATTTGGTGGTACAACAAGTCTGGAAATTGGGATGCCCTGGATGCTAACATGGCGTTATATAGATTCCATGTTCAGAAAATAAGCGGGTTCTTCGAAGGATGTGAGTTCCATCACATACCTCGGATTGAAAACGAGGCAGCAGATACGCTGTCCAAGCTAGGCTCATCCCGGCAACCAATTCTGCCAAATGTTGCCTTGGAGCACCTGAGAAAACCATCTATCACACCGTGACCCGAATCAGATTCAATTTACATCCCGGCACTCTCCGGATCAGGAGCTACACCTATGGAGATAGAGGGAGCACCTCAGCAAACCTGTGGACTGCCTGAGCAGACCCGGGGACTGCCTCAGCAAACCCGAGGACTGATCAGCCTGATCCCGCGGGAGTTATGTCGGTAGATGCGATGGAAATTGAGGAGGAGCCGTTTCCACTCCGGGTTATACCACCTTGGGCCAAGCCAATATTTGATTTCTTGAAAGAAGGAATTCTACCGGATAATGAGTTAAGCTCAAGGCAGGTCCAGCGAAGGGCAAAGCCTATACCATTATTAATGTCGAACTATACAAGGGAAGCATGGCAACAGTACTACAATGGTGTGTTGATCTGGAAGAAGGACTTGACATACTCTGGGATATTCAACAAGGGGAGTGTGGCCACCATGCTTCCTCAAGGGCATTAGTGGAAAAAGCCTTCCGACATGGATTTTATTGGCCCAATGCTTTGGAACAAGTAGATGACTTGGTGAGAAAATGCAATGGCTGTTAGAGATACGCCACGAAAACTCATTCACCAATGTCGGAGGTGAAAACTATCCCTATTACCTGGCCATTTGCTGTATGGTGCCTAGATATGGTAGGGCCATTTAAGCCGGCAAAAGGGGGAATGACCCATATCCTAGTTATGGTTGACAAGTTCACCAAGTGGATTGAAGTGAAACCAATTCGAAAATGTGATGGGGCAACAATAGTAAAATTCCTCAAGGATATAATCCTAAGGTATGGATATCCCCATAGCATCATAACTGACAATGGAATAAATTTCGCCGAAGGATCATTCACGAGGTTCTGCCGAGAAAAGAAGATCCGGCTAGATGTCACCTCAGTCGCCGACCCCGCATCGAACGGGCAGGTGGAAAGATCCAACGGACTAGTATTGTCCGGGATAAAACCCCAGCTCATAGAGGCAAAGATCAGCGGGGTGCTGGATAGAAGAGCTACCAACGGTACTGTGGAGTTTAAGAACAACTCCGAATCGATCAACAGGCTATACGCCATTCTTTCTGGTATATCAGGCATAAGCTGTATTACCAGCCAACATAGAGCATGATTCGCAATAAGTCACCCAATACACAGAAGCTGAAGTGCGCGAAGCCTGGAAAAATGATGTTGATCTGCTGGAAGAAGCGAGAGAACTGGCCTTGTCTAGATCCGCCATATATCAGCAAAATCTCCGACGCTATCATAGCCGGAAAGTAAACCCCCGAGTTTTCCGGGAAGGTGATTTGGTACTCCGGTTGATACAACGCACTGCTGGCATGCATAAGTTATCCCCCCCATGGGAAGGACCATTCATTGTAAGAAAAGCCTTGCACAATGACTCCTATTATCTCATTGATGCATGCCCCCAGGAAAAGAACAAGGCGGACAGGTCCGGAGAAGAATCCAAAAGACCGTGGAACGTAGCACTGCTTCGTCCCTTATACACCTAAGAGGTGAATGTATCCGAGCTAATCCTATGTCGGTATGTACGTCGGTAGCAGGTTTCTCAATAAAAATTTCATCACCCCGGGCAGAGTCTCGGGGACTGCTATTTTAGTTATCTTTCATTTTCGTATTTTTGTGTCGGCTGGGTTAAGTCGCTTATATCTTAGTTGGATTAGTAATGTGTGGGCACCAAAAACCTAACTCTTTGACTTTGCTACTGTCCAACAAGAATTGGCTTCATGGCAAGCAAGAGAACAAGTTTGGAATGGCAAAGCACATGAAAAATGTCTAAGGGAAAGAACTTAAGCGGGCCGACATAGGCTTTTGGACTAACCCTTACTTTTGTTATATTCACTAAAATACCGAATTATTTTGAGCTAATCTCAAGATTTCAAGTATTGTTAAACCAATTTTTTGAACCTCAGACTCGTAAGTCGAAAAACTGAATCAAGGTAGACGCGAGCCGAGTCAAAAATTGGGGGAACACGAAAATGAAACTCGGGGACTTCGCCCATGATAATCTGGCAGTAAAACTTAGTCCAGAACACAAAGTTGTAGCACAACCAAACCAAAGTATTCAAATACATCTACGCCCGACATTCCAGGGATCCGATAAATATGAGAAGTGTTTTTCAAGGAGCAGGAGCAGTAGACGAATCATCTGTGGAGGAGGGAGGTACTCCGGAGTGCGGGGGAGGAGCGCTAGCTTCGGCTTCGTCCTCTGGGTTAACCTCACTTTCTTTTGGGTCTTTAGCCTTGTCGCCTAGTTCGGAGCCCTCGCTCTCACTTCCTTCATCTTCAGCTCCAGAGACAATTTCATCATCAGCAACATCAAGATAACTCGGCCCCTCATTCCAAGCATGGTAGAAGGAGTACTGGATGAGCTTGTTAGCACAGGCCTGGCGACGCGCGATCCACTCCGGATCCTTGCACCACTTAGACTTGGTGTGCCTGCGGCTGAGCAATGCCAAGTCAATTCCTTCGTACCACAAGAGCGCAAATTTCAGAGCAATGTCGGCCCCAGCCCGTGTGGCAGATTCGCACCACGGATGCAATTGCGTGTCACACTCCATTAACTTGGCTCTGAAAGCCGAGCCTTTCTTGGGAATGGTTTCACTAGGCCAGAGGCAGCTGAAAATCCGTGTTGCCGCCGGGATGATATCCGCGTCGTGATTCTTTACTACCTCAAGACGAGCAGTGAGACTCGCCAGAAGATCCTCTGTGGTATAAGGGATTGGCTCGGTACCAGGGGCAGCAGGAATTCCACGCTGTTCCCGGGACTGGCATACGGCAGAGGCAGCGAGTGTATCGCTCTCTGGAAATTTGCCTAAGGATAAGAAGAAAGATAGTGAACAAAAGAACCAAACCCGTACGGGAGAAGATCAAGCAATGGCAAGAAACTTACACGCGATCTGGAAGAGAAGTCGCTGAAGCTTGGAATCAAAATTGGCACTATGGGCCTGGAGTCTCTCGTATTCGGTGGTCACCAATGTAAGCTTGACGTCGGCTTCCTCCAATAGGCTCTTGTCCTTGGAGATTTGCGTGGTTAAACGCTCTTTCTCCTCGGCAAACTCCTGGGCGGCCTTCTCCAGCTCGGACTGATGGGAGCTCTTAAGCCTCTAGATTTCGGCATTCAGCCGAGTGATCTCCGAGTCCTACTTCTTGAGCCGAGCTATTTCCTCATCTTTCTTCTTCAGTTCAGCTTCGGACTTCCCTGCTTGTTCGAGGGAATGAGTCATCAGTTCAGGCATAGTGACGCTATCCTCGAGAGCAACTGCAACAGCATAATGACCCGGAGGACCTAGAGTATAAGTGTCCACCGGATAAAGCAAGAAAAATACAACGATCGTGTGGAGTGGTTAAGTTTACCTTTGATTTCTGCAAGATTTTTTCTCATGATTATGTTCTCGGCTTCAACCTCGGCTGCAAGATTTGGATGAGAAATTCATATGGGTCCTAAGAAGTTTGAATGAACAAGGAAGAGGAAGAATGGGAAATTACCCCTCTTCTAGTATCCCGCTAGGATTTTACCATAACACGCACACATATCTTTGTAGGAGTCTAGCAGGCGCTAGAACTCAGAGGTTCGGCGGTTCGTGGTAATCTAAAACAAGCAAGGCAATGGCAAAGTTCAAAGGCAGGGTGAAAACAATTCAAACTCTATAAAATCCAGGCCAAGCGGAACTTAACCTGGCTCTAGGTGTGTGGATATTCGAATTCTACAAAATCCGGGCCAAGCGGAACTTAACCTGGCTCTAGGTGTGTGGATATTTGAATTCTATAAAATCCAGGCCAAGCGGAACTTAACCCGGCTCTAGGTGTGTGGATATTCGAATTCTACAAAATCCGGGCCAAGCGGAACTTAACCCGGCTCTAGGTGTGTGGATATTCGAATTCTAAAAGACCCGGGCCAAGTGGAACTTAACCCGGCTCTAGGTGTGTGAATATTCGAAGTGCATAAGATACGGGCCAAGGGAACTAGACCTGGCCCAAAATTTACTAAAATTTGATGTTCTTACAAACAAAAACTAGATTCTATAAGAAGCATCCGACCGAATAACAAGTTATTCCCCCAGAGGCTCGGGGACTAGGAGCTATATATATCTACAAGTGCTCAGTAATGGAAAACATTGATAGCAGAGAAAAAGGGTTACCTCCATCATCCGGCCAGCTAAGGAAATAGCCTTGGTAGCGGAGTTCATCTGGGCGCTGAACTCGGTTGGGCCAAAGTTCTCCGGTAGGTCGTCTTGGTTAACGAATTCTGCGTCCTCTAGTTCTTCACATACTCAAGGAGTAGTGGACTGTAGCTTTCGCCGCTCTGAGAATAATTCGCCACAAGGCCCTTCACGTGGGCCTCCCGCCTGGCGGATTGAGCTGCAACGGGGCTGGTATGCAAAACCAGCTATTGGCTACCCTCTGATCCGGAGGCAGTAGACCTAGAAGAAGTTCCTTTTGCTGACCCGGAGGTCTTCTTGACTTTGCCGGATGGGGTAGACCCGGAGGGAGCTGATGGAGCTCTTCCCTTGGGAGGCTTGGAGGCTCTTGGTGATGCTGGTGCTGTTGGTGCTGGTGTCGATGCTGCTGGTACTGGTGCTACTTGTGCTGCTGGTGCTGGTGCTGCTGATGCTGGTACTGGAACAAAAGAACTTGTTGGGGGCGGCGCCGATGAAACTGGTACCTCAACATTGGGCACTGAGGCTGAGGAGCTGGGGAGATCCGGCATCACCGTGTCCCGAGCTGCCCCACTACCCCCCGCGCCGATGTTGCCCTTCCCTTGGCGAGGTGGGCTCTGGTCAGGCGCAACCGCGGAGCCCTCTTGAATAGGGCTGAGCGGACGATAATCGTCGTTGCGGGGGGAGAGGGACTGCTCCGGAGTGGGGAGGCTATCCCTGAGCCACTCTAAGGAATATCCATAGGAGCTCTGAGAAAAAAGAAAGGGCACCGGGTGAAAAAGAGAGAACCAATCAGAAACGAAGGCAAGCAAAGGAAAAATCATAAGTAGTACTGCTAAAAGGACTTACTTGTCTGCAGTAGGAGGAGCCCGAGGTTTGTGTGCCCTCCGAACCATGCTCTTGGCGGCAGGCTTGGCCGAGGGTTTAACCCCGGACTTCTTTTGCCTCTTCTTGGGCGGTAGCGCCTCCGAAGCTGCGGCCGAGGTAGCCGCGCGCTTCTGGGATGGAGCCAGAGCCAGGCAACCAGTGGCAAGCGGAGGAACCTCATGGACCTGACCGCCCGAGTTAGCTGAACATTCGGACATAACCAGATGCACGTAAGAGATGCGAATCGGATCAAGTACCTCCAGGACCTCAACGTCTGAGTCATCATCGTCAGGCCAATCCCTTAGAGAAGATGCCTTACCCGCGATGCGCTTGACAACGTCCAGAGCAGGCAGGAAGGTCTCCGGATCAGGCTCCTCCTCGTCCCCTATGGTGCGGTCCGGCAACCATTTGCTCGCCAGCACCTCGGTATCATCTAATGGTTGCTGGAGGAATTTCTGAGAGACAATAATTGCCGAGTTATAAAAGGGAACCAATGTCGTCGGTTTGAGGACAAGTACGCCATGAGGGGGTCCTCGAGGCGTGCGAGAGAGAGGGGTGTGAGCCGTACGGTGTTCCGGGATGGTGAGCGCACAAGTTTACCCAGGTTCGAATCCGCCGGCTTTGGACGGACCCTACTCCTGCTAGCAATCCAGTAATACGGCAGAGCCGGAATATGGGTTACAAGGGTTTCGCCTGTGCGAGTTGAGGGTCTAAAGTATTGGGTTGCCCTAAAGGCTCTCCCTAGGACGGCTTATATAGATATCCGGCCTAGGGTTTACATGAATGATCAATCCGGCTACGACTAAGAGTTGGTTACAGAGTACATCTTGAACTACAAGTAACATTATGGGCCCAAGTCGGTAAGTCTTCTGGGCCTTCCCGTAGTTGGATTGGACTCTGTCTTCTCTCCCTAATTGGGCCGCCCGTGAAGCAAAGCTCTAACCCGAAGTGGGCCACCCTGGTCAGTGAGGATCTGTGAGGATACCCGGAAAGTATATCCCCAACAGTAGCCCCCGGAGGCCTCCAAGATCCAAAGTCGGATTTTATCATCGTCTAGCTTGATCTTCGGCTTGCAGAATCTTGAAGGGTTCCTGAAACTTCACAACAAAAAATACGATCCGGGTCTTAAAAGTAAGTCGGACCTTTCAATTAGTTACTCGGATTTTCCAGCTCGCTTTTAAACTAAGCCGGAATTTGGTCTCTAACGCCACCTGACACAAGCATGGTCCAGTCACGTCATCTGACAGACGTTCCATCAGCACGACTATTGGTGGGTCCGCGGTTTGTGGAACCGAGGCGCCGTTTCAATGCGTACGTGGAGATCGAGGCGACGCAATCATCACGCGGGCCCTTCCCAGTTCTTTCCACGACGCGTGTTAATTAAACTGTAGCGTTTGCACGAATCTTGGCGCAGGTAGGTGGAAATAAGGGGTTTAGATTTCTTCTTCTCCTCTTCACCAGTCCTTCGCCGTTCGTTTCTTCCCAATCCTCTAGCGCGCCTAGAGCCTTTTCGTCCTCCTCCCACAGAGCTCCTAGCGCCGCCACTTTAAGGTCACCCTTTTCCACCGGAGAGAAAAATGGCTTCATCTTCTTCTTCTTCTCTGGCGGCGGCGGCGTCGGCGGAAGCAGCTGTGGAGAAAGAGAGCTTCCGGGGAATCTGGATCCCCTGTGCCCTTGACGACGACGGCCTCAAAAACGTGGAGAAGGAGGGGCTTCTTGTCGCCGGCGACTGGCGGAGCGGTTCCGGCGAAACCGTCCCCAATCCACGCGAGGGCGAACGCGTCCACTTCGGCACCCATCTGGACCGAGGTTTGTCCTTTCCTCCCTCGGAGTTCTTCTCCGAGGTGATTGACCACTATGGAGTTCAACTCCATAATCTTCCTCCCAATTCTCTTCTAAAGATGAGCGCATATGCCGCGCTTTGCGAGGGCTTTCTCGGCATTAGGCCGAGTTTGCTTCTCTTCTGGTACTATTTCCATGTCCGAAGAAATTCCATTACTGCCGGTGTTCCTTATATCACCGGTACTATTAGTTTTTTTGTTAGACGAGACCGGGTATATCCCAAAATTTCTGCCAGTGACTCGGTCAAATAGTGGCCAGCCACTTTTTTTTTCTATCATAGGGATATTCCGGCTCCCGGCAAAGCTACTACTTTGCCGGATTTTGTCGACGGAGCCGCCACAGCCCAGCCTTCCTAGGATGAGGCCGCTCCGGCTCTCACCGACGATCAGATCCTCGCTAAGAGGCGGATCGAATATCTTATCAAGCACAAGGGTCTGAAAGGATCCGACTTAGTCCATTGCTGGGTCGCACGTCGGATCGAGCCACTTCAGTACCACGGGGATAGACTGATGCACTCCATCACATCCTCCAAAAAAGACTCTCCGTATCAGCCCCAAAGCCTACACCATCCAAGGTTAGATAAGCCAGATCAAATGGCTGATCAAGGAGCGGATCGAGAGGAAAATTCCGGAGATTTCTTTGGACATGCACACGGCGGAAAACCCCGTGGTAGCGGTAAGCTTCCGTCAGTACACCTTTTACATGTTTCAATCTTTTAAGTCATACACTGCAATGCTGATATGTTTTCTTGTTTTTAGCTTGCTGATCTCCCCGAGTCAGAGCTTGCTCCACTCGAAGGATATCCTCTTGAGTTTTCTCAGGAGACTGAAGTGGTCCCATTGCCGGACCTTGCGCTCAAGAAGGGCAAAGCTCCGACAGTGGCTGTTGGCACAAAGGAAGTGCCCGTTGTGAAGAGGTAACTTTCATTCACAATTTCTGCCTTTCTACCTTTCTCGAATTTCTTTCTGAGATGTAATGTTTCCGACTCTACTACATTCTCAGAGCAAAAGCCTCTCATCAAGGGCAAGGGGAAAGGGATTCCTGTGAAGCCCCTGCGATAGACGAAGCTCACCATAGCTTCTCCTGCCGTGGCTCCTCCGACTCCGGCCCCTCAACCTTCTGCAACTCCGGCGATCATTCCTTCTCTGGTGGTTGCAAAAGATACGGCTCCTCCAACGGAGCCTGCGATCCTTGGGTCGCAGACTGACGTCACCGTGGGTGCGTCAGCTCAAGATAAGGGTGAACCCTCTTCGGGTAATGATGCCTCGGCTGAAGTCTTCGCCGAAAACCTCATCAGCAATCCGGGACTTGCCAAAGTTTGGCATGTCCCAGAAATCTGCAGAGGAGATCTAGCGGCTGGCCAGGCAAGTCCTGGACAAAAGCCATCTATCCCCCGAGGAGGAAGCGCAAGAAGCAGAGGACGTCAAGTTCTCTGACCTTCTCGCTCAAGTCCGCCTTCGCGACGAGAGGATCAGGACTAGCGAGCTTCCAACAGCCCCAGTAATCCCTCTCACCCTCGCCGAGAAGGTGGCAGCTGAAGTGAACGCGGGTTTAGATAAACTCACCCGCGAGCAATATGTAAGTCGGAATTCCAACTCTTGTTTTTACATTATGTTATATCATATCCTCTAGCCCCCAAGCATGAAGTAGGATATAGAATCCGAGTTTATGCTTCATTAGGATGCCAAATAATGAACTAGTGTAGCCCCCAAGGCTCGTGCTGATATTTAGCAAAAAATATTAGCCCGAGTCTTAAGTAGCTTTCTGACTTTGGGTATTCTGACTTACATAAAGTATGTTCCTATAACCAGGAATTATTATCCAATGTCTGTGATAGGCGGAGAGAGATCAAAGCTCTCCGGCTTAAAAATGCTGAGCTCAAGGTAGCCAAGGATGAAGCCGAAGGTAAACTTTCCGAGATTCAAACCTTGTCTTTTGCTTTTTTCAATGTCAAATTTTTCTGAACTGTTGTTCTTTTTGACTTACAGCGTTGGTGAAACAATCCATCACTATGATTGAAGAGGCCGAGAACCTCAAGACCCTGGTGGTGGAGAACAAGGGACTTCGCCAAGAGTTGGATAAGCTCAAGGAGGATCATGAAACGGTTTGGCAGCGGCGGTGGCGGAAGCGGCTGCGGAGAAGGAGAGCTTCCGGGGAATCTGGATCCCCTGCGCCCTTGACGAGGACGACCTCAAGAACGTGGAGAAGGAGGGGCTTCTCGCCGCCGGCGACTGGCGGACCGGCTCCGGCGAAACCGTCCCCAACCCGCGTGAGGGCGAGCGTGTCCACTTCGTCACTCATCTAGACCGAGGTCTGTCTTTTCCTCCCTCGGAGTTCTTCTCCGAGGTGATATATCACTATGGAGTTCAACTCCACAAATCTTCCTCCCAATTCTCTTCTAGAAATGAGCGCATATGCTGCGCTTTGCGAGGGCTTTCTCGGCATTAGGCCGAGTTTGCTTCTCTTCCGGTACTATTTTCATGTCCAGAGAAATTCCATCACTGCCGGTGTTCCTTACATCACCGGCACCATTAGCTTTTCTGTTAGACGAGACCGGGCATACCCCAAAATTTCTGCCAGTGACTCGGTCAAACAATGGCCAGCCACTTTTTTCTACCATAGGGATATTCTGGCTCCCGGCAATGATACTGCTTTGCCGGCTTTTGTCAACAGAGCCGCCACAGCCCAGCCTTCCTGGGACGAGGCTGCTCCGGTTCTCACCGATGATCTAATCCTCGCTAAGAGGCGGATCGAGTATTTGATCAAGCACAAGGGTCTGAAGGGATCCGAGTTAGTCCATTGCTGGGTCTCACGTCGGATCCAACCACTTCAGTACCACGGGGATAGACTGATGCACTCCATCACGTCTTCCAAAAAAGACTCCCTCCGCATCAGCCCCAAAGCCTACACCGCCCAGGTTTACATAAGCCAGATCAAGTGGCTGATCAAGGAGCGGATCGAGAGGAAAATTCCGGAGGTTTCTCTGGATATGCACATGGCGGAAAACCCCGTGGTGCCGGTAAGCTTCCATCGGTACACATTTTATGTGTTTCAATCTTTAAGTTATATACTGTAATGCTGATATGCTTTCTTGTTTTCAGCTTGCTGACCTCCCCGAGTCGGAGCTTGCTCCACTCGAAGGATACCCTCCTGAGTTTTCTCAGGAGACTGAAGTGGTCCCATTGCCGGACCTTGCGCTCAAGAAGCGCAAATCTCCGACAGTGGTCGTTGGCACAAAGGAAGTGCCTGTTGTGAAGAGTTAACTTTCATTCACAATTTCCGCCTTTGTACCTTTCTCGAATTTCTTTCTAAGATGTAATGTTTCCGACTTTACTACATTCTCAGAGCAAAGCCTCTCATCAAGGGTAAGGGGAAGGGGATTCCTACAAAGCCCCTGCGACAGGTGAAGCTTACCATAGCTTCCCCTGCCACGACTCCTCCGACTCCTGCCCCTCAACCTTCTGCAACACAGGCGATTACTCCTTCTCCGGTTGTTGCAGAAGATCCGGCTCCTCCAACGGTGCCTGTGATCCTTGGATCGCACACTGATGTCACCGTGGGTGCGTCAGCTCAAGATAAGGGTGAACCCTCTTCGGGTAATGATCCCTCGGCTGAAGTCTTCGCCGACAACCTCCTCAGCAATCCCGGACTTGCCAAGTTTGGCTTATCCGGGAAGTCCGCAGAGGAGATCCAGCGGCTGGCCAGGCAAGTCCTGGACAAAAGCCATCTATCCCCCGAAGAGGAAGCGCAAGAAGTAGAGGACGTCAAGTTCTCTGACCTTCTCGCCCAAGTCCGCCTTCGCGACGAGAGGATCAGGACTGGCGAGCTTCCTACAGCCCCAGTAATTCCTCTTACTCTCGCTGAGAAGGTGGCAGTTGAGGTGAACGCGGGATTAGACAAACTTACCCGTGAACAATATGTAAGTCGGAATTCCAACTCTTGTTTTTTTACCTTATGTTATATCATATCCTCTAGCCCCAAGCATGAAGTAGGATATAGAAATCCAGGTTTATGCTTTCATTAGGATGCCAAAGAACGAACTAGTGTAGCCCCCAAGGCTCGTGCTGATATTTAGCAAAAAATATTAGCCCGAGTCTTAAGTAGCTTTCTAACTTTGGGTATTCTGACTTACAGAAAGTGTATTCCTATAACCAGGAATTGTTAAAAAATGTCTGTGATAAGCGGAGAGAAATCAAAACTCTCCGGCTTAAAAATGCTGAGCTCAAGTTAGCCAAGGATGAAGCCGAAGGTAAACATTTCGAGATTCAAACCTTGTCTTTTACTTTTTTCAATGTCAAATTTTTCTGAACTTTTGTTCTTTTTGTCTTACAGCGTTGGTGAAACAATCCATCGCTATGATTGAAGAGGCCGAGAACCTCAAGACCTTAGTGGTGGAGAATAAGGGACTTCGCCAAGAGCTGGATAAGCTCAAGGCGGATCATGAAAGGAGCATAGCTCAAGTCCTCGAGTCCTCCTCCATGGCCACTGAAGAGCGCGATCTCAAGATTGCCGCTCAAGATAAGGTTATCTCGGACCTCAAGAATGAGGTTGGCAGAGAGGAGGATATCTCCCAGGCGCTCTGGGCTGAACTCTAGAGTCTCCGGGAGGAGAAAGCCAAGATTGACGATGTCATTCTTGGTATGTTCCATCTATCTGACTTATCATTTCTTCGACTTTCATCAATGTCGGTTTTTTTCTTATCCTTGTTTTGTGTATAGGTCCTCTGAACTTGACGGACTCCTCCTCGTCCGAACCCCGCACTCACCGGCTTACCTAAGTCGGTGATCTTCTTCATGACTACCGCCAGTCCCTTGAGGACATTGGCGAGTCTCTCAGGATTCCGGACATGCCAAGCATGTCGGACTTCCAGGTGCGGGAGAAGGCCAAGGAGATGCCGCAGCTCGTTCGGGACTGGAACATGTCCTACGCGCGGACTGCTGTGCAGAACGCTCTCACCATGCTCATGAGCCACCATGGGAACATGGAGATATGGCAAGTGACCAGAGGGTACTGCAAAGTAGACGAAGACGGCCAGGAGCAAGACCTTCAAGCCATCATGCACTCCTGCGCTGGCTATAGGTGCCACGTAGCTGATCTGACCAGCTACGAGACGCCCTTCTTCACCCGCGTGGATACTCCACCACCTCCTCCAGAAGACGTCGAAGAAATTTCCGACGATGAACGGACCACCTCGGATCCGGACATCTCGGCAAGATATCAAGGCGGAGTAGCCAGCGAGACAGCAGATCCTTCATCTCCTCCTGCATCATAGACCAGAAAACTATGTATTATTCCAGAAAAAACCTGATGCGATTGTAAATATTAAGTACTACGACTTTTGCTAGTGCTAAGTTTTTTTTATCTATTCAGCACTTTTGTCTTAGATTATTTGTGTGCCTGAAATATTTGCATAAGCACTTAGAATTTTCCGCCTCTACTTATCGTTTATCTGGCTTTCCGCCTCGTCCCTTTCATGAGCCGGCTAAACCTTCAGCCGGAAACTTTGCCGAGCAACGGAGCTCAATTGCTAAACCAGTTTAAACTCGGAAACATAGCCGGCTTCCAGTACCAACAATTCACTACTCGAAAGATACCCGCATCCAGCAATCAGACAAATAACCCAAGTAAAGACTAGAATTTTTTTAGAGTTATACCCAAAGGTAGAAATTTTAGAATCGGAAATCTAAACCAGAACGAACATGAGCATAAAGTACTTTCAAGCATTCTGGGATTTTCGACTATGACATGATCATTAGGAAATAAGATGGTAAAAACTTCTCAGGAAAACTTTGAGGTAACCAAAACTTTTATTTCTCACAGAGCATGTACATATGTATGATTACAAAGAAAGATAAACTAAGAATAAAAGGGACGTAGCTGAGCAATATTCCATGGTCTGTCTAACTCATCCGGATTTGTACTGCCTCCAGCTCTCTTTCTCTTCTTAGTAGCAGGTCTTTCTTTGACTGGCCTCATGTCAGTTAAGTAGTACGACCCATTGTGCAATACTCGACTAACTAAAAAGGGCCCTTCCCATATTGGGGAAAGTTTGTGCTTTCTTTGTTGCACAAGCCGGAGAACCAAATCACCTTTATTGAAAAATCTAGTCCGGACTCTCTGGCTATGATACTTGCGTAACTTCTGTTGATAGGCTGTAGATCTCATTTCAGCAACGACGCGAACTTCTTTGACTAAGTCGAGATCATTTTGTTGAGAAATCTTGGCATCCTCTTCGATATACGCGGCCACTCTAGGAGAAGTATGAATCAAATCACTGGGAAGAACTGCTTCTGTGCCATAGACCAAGAAGAAAGGTGTATATCATGTTGACCTGTTCAGAGTTGTTCGCCAACTCCAAATTACAGAGGGTAGTTCCTCTGCCCAAGCCCCCGCAGCATGTCTCAGTGGTGCTTCGAGTCTTGGTTTCAAGCCTTGTAGAATTAAACCCTTTGCTCTTTCGACTTGTCCGTTAGCCTGTGGATGTGCGACTGACGCAATGTCAAGCCGGATATTTTGCTCGTCGCAGAATTCAGCCAACTCTCCCATGGAAAAGTTACTCCCGTTGTCCGTGATAATGCTATGCGGATAACCATACCGGATTATAACATTCTCGACAAATCTTTTGGCTGTTGCTCCATCACAACTAGTGACAGGTTTAGCCTCGATCCATTTCGTGAATTTATCCACCATCACTAAGAGGTGAGTAAATCCACTTGGAGCTTGTTTAAAAGGTCCTACCATATCAAGCCCCCAGACCGCAAAAGGCCATGTTATAGGTATTGTTCGCAGCTGATCAGCCGGAACATGAGCTTGCTTGACGTACTTTTGGCAGCCTTTGCATGTCTTGACTAATCGTTCGGCATCTGCCTGAGCTGTAAGCCAGAAAAAACCATGTCAAAAAGCTTTTGCCACTAAAGATTTGGCTGCAGCGTGGTGACCACACTCGGCTTCGTGGATTTCTCTTAAGATTTCCAATCCTTCTTCTGGAGATACACATCGCTGAAAAACCCCAGAAACACTCCGTTTATGGAGCTCACCTTTAACAATAGTATAGGCTTTTGCTCGCCAGATAATCTATCGGCTCATTACCTCGTCTTCAGGTAATTTGCCATCTACCAAGTAATCAAGGTAGGGTCGAGTCCAGCTGGGAATTACAGCCAGAACTGCTATTAAAGGTGAGTCGGATTTGGTCGGATAATCCTCATCTACTCCCTTTATCGAGGGAACTTTGAGGTGCTCTAAAAATGCGCCATCCGGAACCTCTTTCCGTGCAGAGCCTATTCGAGATAATGCATCTGCTTCCTCGTTTTCTGCTCGAGGGATGTGTTGAACTTCAAACCCCTCGAACGATTTAGATAGATCATCCACGACAGCTTTATACGCTGCCATGTGCTTATTTGCATTACAAATATCCGAATCTCTGTAACACATCAAACGTCGGATGCCAATATCCTTAGCAATCCGGATTCCATGCAACAGTGCTTCATACACGACAATGTTGTTTGTCGCTGTGAAGTGGATCTGCAATACGTATAAAAGTTTATCTCCTTGGGGTGATTTGAGCACTACGCCAGCCCCCGAGCCCCCTCGAGCCTTAGACCCGTCGAAAAAGAGGGTCCAATATTCCGACTCGGGGAGGACCATGTTCTCCTTGGTCTCTGTCCAATCAGCGACAAAGTCGGCAAGGATCTGGGATTTGATTGCTGTCCGGGGTTTGTACTCAATATCGAAAGCTGCAAGCTCTATGCCCCATTTGGCGACACGTCCCGTGGCATCGCTATTGTTGATTATATCTCTCATGGGAGCTTTGCTCACCACGGTAATTGGGTGCTCCTGAAAATAGTGTCGTAACTTACGAGATGCCAGAAAAACACCGTAAGCCAACTTTTGATAGTGCGGATATCGCTGTTTTGATTCTGTCAGGACCTCGCTGACAAAGAATGTCGGACGCTGCATCAGGTGCTCCTGACTTTCTTCTGGTCTCTCCACCACCATAACTATACTGACAACCCTATTTGTCGCAGCAATGTAAAGCAACATCGGTTCCTGAGGTTCCAGCGCCGCAAGGATAGGAGCAGATGAGAGTACTTTCTTCAGGTCTTGTAATGCAGCTTCAGCTTCATCAGTCTAGACAAAATCCTTGGTTTTCTTCAGGAGCTTGTATAATGGTGCGGCTCTTTCACCAAGCCGACTTACAAATCGGCTGACCACAGCAATGCAACCAGTTAATCTTTGTACGTCCTTCAGGCGAGCTGGCCTGGAAATATTGAGAATAGCCTTGATCTTGTCACGGTTCACCTCTATGCCTCGTTGAGACACGATAAAACCTAACAATTTTCCGGCTGGTATTCCAAAGAATCATTTCTTCAGGTTAAACATGATGTTGTATTTTCGTAAATTGGCGAACGTCTCCTCTAAGTCGGAAATCAATGTTTCCTTCTTTTTGGACATGACCGCGATATCATCCACGTATGCATGTACATTGTGTCCGAGTTGATCATGGAGGCAACGCCGCATCATGCGCTGGTAGGTAGCTCCTGCGTTCTTTAGCCCAAAGGGCATCGTAACATAACAGAAGGTTCCGAAAGGGGTTATGAATGAAGTCTTGATTTTGTCAGATTCCTTCATCCGGATTTGGTGATAACTGGAATATGCGTCGAGAAAACAGAGGAGTTCCGAGCCTGTCGTAGAATCGATAACTTGATCAATTCAAGGCAGAGCGAACGGATCTTTTGGACAAGCCTTGTTCAAGGCAGTATAATCAACACACATCCTTAAATCAGTTGTGTCCTTTTTAGGGACCATTACAGGGTTGGCCGACCAATCAGTATGGATGACCTCTTCTATGAATCCGGCTAACTCGAGCCACGCTAGTTCCTTAGCTATTGCCTTACGCTTTTCATCACCAAACCATCGTAAGGACTGTTTGACGGGTTTAGCGTCCGGGTTTACATTTAGAGAGTGCTCGGCAAGTTCCCTAGGTACTCTGGTCATGTCAGATGGCTGCCATGCGAAGATATCCTGATTTGCTCGGAGGAACTTGACAAGCGCGCTTTCCTATGCGCTACTTAGGCCTGCGCCTATCTGGGTCACCTTGGAGGGGTCATGATCCTTCAACGGCGTCGTCTTCGTCTCTTCTGAAGCCTTAAACTCCGGATTTGGTTTTGTCACCTCCTTCTTTGTCGTGGGCATCTCGGACGGATCTATGCTCTTCTTGATCTCCTGGTACTCCTGGGCGTGCAGCACGGCTTCAGCAAAGGCGACATTTCCATCCTCGCACTCTTGCGCTTTCTTCGGGTCTTCCCTGATGGTGATCACGCCGTTGGGACCTGGAATTTTCATCATATTGTAAATGTAACACGGACGAGCCATAAAAGCCTAGTAACCTGGACGTCCGAATATAGCGTGGTATGCGCTCTTGAACGGGACCACTTTGAAGGAAAGTGCCTCCATTCAATAATTTTTTGGTGTTCCAAAAGTAACATCCAAAGTGATATCTCCCAGGGAGTTAGCTTGTCTTCCTGGGACAACTCCGTGAAAAATCACAAAGCTATGGTTAAGCTGTGTTTCCGAGATCTTCATCCGGCGTAGCGTTTCTACATAGAGAATATTGATGCTGCTACCACCGTCCATGAGGGTCTTGGAGAAACCATATCCGTCAATAAGTGGATTGACGATTAAGGCGTATTTTCCTCGCCTGTGTAATTTAGGCGGATGATCAGCGCGGTCAAACGTTATTGCCACTTCCGACCAGTCCAGATACTGAGGGACAGCCGGAACTGTTGCGTTGAGCTCATGGAGAACTGCTTTCTTGACCTTTGCTGGTTGAGATCCGAGGAAGGTGACGTAAGTGTCCTTCTTGGTAGGAAAAGTTATCTTCCCTTCCGACTTGGGATTTGAAGCGTCGGCTTCCTCCATGTCGGAATCTTCCTTGGTCTCTTTGTCTTTTTCAGGATTTTTCTTTCCCTTCTTCCGCTTAGCTTTGTAGCCCGCTGTATCATCTCTCTTGATGTCGTCGTTAAAACGACATTCAGCGTTGGTGTGGGACGAGCCCCCATTGGCGTCCAAGTGATGCACACGCGGGTTATTGGCGATGTCGGCCCAAGTGTAGGTTTTACCTGGTTGTTGCTCTCCTCTACCTTGGACCCTTGATGTCCCACGGCCACGCCCGCGGCCTCCGCCGCGCCCTCCTCATCCTCCAGACCCGGAAACAGTAGTGACTACTTCCGTCTCCGTGTTGGGTTTTTCTTCCGAGGTGTTTTTGCGCTTCTGAGCCTGTTGCTTTGTCTTTGCTGACTGAGGTACAGCGAGGACGTTGAGTAATCCTTCTGCATCGTCGTCAGCATCTGCATACTTTCTCGCTGTTTCTATCATCTCTGCCAGATCAGTAACCTTGTCACACTTCAAGGATGGCGTAGTAAACCAATTGGGAGACCTGAAATGAAAGCTTCAATCGCAGTTTGATCATTTACTCCCTCGCAGGAGTTCTTGGTGTCAATCCATCGTCCGAGATAATCTCGGCAAGTTTCTCCGGCTTTCTGGGTGCAACGTTGTAGGTCTCCAACCGTACAGGGCCTCCGATATGTGCCTTCGAAATTCCTAAAGAACGCACTTTGTAAGTCATACCAGTTGTGGATGGTGTTCACCGGAAGTTCATTGAGCCATGATCGTGCTGTCTTCCGCAACATAAGTGGGAGATATCGGGTTGCGACCAGGCTGTTTCCGCCTTTGGCAATGCAGCAAGCTTGGAAGAAGTCCTGTAACCAGGTGTCTGGCCGAGCAATGCCGTCGTAAGCTTGAATATGTCTTGACATAGCAAATCCTTCCGGGAATTTTGTAGCTCTGATGTGTGGTCCGAAGCACTTTGGGCCCACGTACACGTCATCGTTTTCGTAGCGCCGAGCCTCTATGTTGGAGTTGATCATGTGCCTTGCATCGTTCGGGGATAGGGATCTTCCCGAATATCGGCTGTGGCTGTGGTGCCTTGGAGCCAGACTTCGGCTTCTGCCACCACCTCCTCCGCCATGCCGTCCTCCTTGACCTCCTTGGGGGACGTTGTGATAACTGTGCTGTGGAGAGGGTGGTGCAGCTGGGTTGTTTCCGGCTGATCGCCGGCCTCCGTCCGGAGCGTCATTATTCCGGTTCTGGGGAGGTTCTTGACTATGACGAGCCCCCTGCCGGTTTGTGCCAGCGTGGTTTCCGTCGTTCCTTTGTCCGTCGTTCCCACCATGGTAAGGCTCAGCCGGACGGTTTTCATGTCTAGGAGGTGGCATTTTCTGACGATCCTCCTCGCGACGTTTCTCTTTATCTTCTCCTTTTCGGGGAGGATTCCTCAGAATCAGTGCAGCGATCGCGTCTTTTTCTACTGCTGGAGCAACGTTGCTCCAGTTATGTGTAGTTCTGCGGTGCTGTCCTGACGATCCGGTTCTTGAATAATTGTCTTCCCATCGTTCGGGGTTATGATACTGTGCCCGAACGTAATGGGATCTTACGCCAGCCCATGCCGGATCTGTGCGACATTGGTCGGAATCCGAGACCAGCTTTTGGCTTCCAGACAGGGCGACCTTTTGCTGCTCCAGTCCCTTACTAAGTAGCTTGATACCCAAACGTATCTCTTTTGGTCCTGGATTAGCCGATAGAATTTCGCGAGCTGCCACAGTATTTTGCACTGGTGTTGGATATATCCAATCTCCGTTGCTATCTTTCCGCGGCTTCCCCATCTCATCCCCAAAAAGGACGGCACGAACACGTGGGAATTGGTCATCATTGGTGTGACGCTTCCATGTCTTCTGATGTAGACGAGACATATACTCCTTGTTTGACATGCACTTCTCTTCATCAAGGAGTTGTTGACGACGCGCTTCTAGGGCTTGGGCCCTTTCGTCCAGCTCATCTACAGTAAGTTCTGCAGCTCTAGGGATAGGTGTGGTTAATGCAGCCTCGATGAGTTTACGCGCACCTTCAGTGATCACGTGTCCATCCACTGATGCTTCTTTTTTCAGCTCGTCTGGGATAAGTGCTCCATCCGAGTCTTCCTCGTATTCCTCGGCAATCACCTCCTCTGTCAGAGGGTCTTTTGCCGGGGTCTTGTTCTTCTTGTTCTTCTTCTTTGCCTTCTTGGCAGCACCGGTAGCAAAGACGGCTTTGGGTCCGTTTCCCGGAGTCAAGCTCTGATCGGTACTTTCGGACATCTGGAGTTCAGGATTATCTCCGACTTCCATATCATCCTGCGCTTTGGGAGAGTGTTCCTCGGATCCTTCGTCCATGGCTTCTCCATCTTCTACAGCTTTGGAGTTGTACTCCTCGTCATATTCCACGGGGAACTTTTAGAAATCTGCCGACGTCATTGACTCATCCGAGGATGTGGGAACGTCGGCGTTTGTTCCAATTGCCTCCAGCACCGAGTCGGTGTTTTCTCCAGCATCGGCAGAGCCGGATCTAGATCCAACATATCCGACGAAGTGCGATGCATGCTTCCTGAGGTACCAGCGGCTTTCGCGATCAGCCATATCGAAACTTTTAATGGTTTTGAGGATTGCTTCTGCGCTAGCGTCTTGCAGTATCATACATCTTAGTGTGTATCTGAGGAAAGGCATGTCTGTCCCGACATCGTCAGAGTCGGAATCAGTGTCGCTGACGTGCTCCTCCTGGATTTCGACCTCCACGAGTGGGTCGATCTGGGATCCGGCTTCTCCAGGGAGATCCACTCCAGATTCGACTTGGACCGTGAGGTCTTCTTCAGGCTCAGATTTCTCCACTATCTCCGCAACTGGTGCGGACTGCGTGGGATTAGGGTTATCTGAGATCCGGAACTCTGCCGCCTCCGCGGACAAAGGGGACCCAGAAAATTCTTCTGCCTCTATCATCACCGCTGGGGTGGGTTGGGCAGGTTCAACGAAACCGATGTAAACATCGATCTCGCCAAAAGACATGATTGTGTAGGCAGTCACGGCCTCCCTAGCCGGAATCCAAGTCTCGTCGAGAACAATGAGAGGGACGTCATTGGCGTAGAGGATGCGACCGACGGCGATGGTCTCGCCGATTCCGATTCTTGCAGATTCCGCTCGGAACGCAGATCCGAAGCTCACTTGCCCCACGGTGGGCGCCAACTGTCGTCGGTTTGAGGACAAGTACGCCATGAGGGGGTCCTCGAGGCATGCGGGAGAGAGGGGTGTGAGAGGTACGGTGTTCCAGGACGGTGAGCGCACAAGTTTACCCAGGTTCGAATCCGCCGGCTTTGAACGGACCCTACTCCTGCTAGCAATCCAGTAATACGGCAGAGCCGGAATATGGGTTACAAGGGTTTCGCCTGTGCGAGTTGAGGGTCTAAAGTATTGAGTTGCCCTAAAGGCTCTCCCTAGGACGGCTTATATTGATATCCAGCCTAGGGTTTACATGAGAGATCAATCCGGCTACGACTAAGAGTTGGTTACAGAGTACATCTTGAACTACAAGTAACATTATGGGCCCAAGTCGATAAGTCTTCTGGGCCTTCCCGTAGTCGGATTGGACTCCGTCTTCTCTCCCTAACTGGGCCACCCGTGAAGCAAAGCTCTAACCCGAAGTGGGCCACCCTGGTCAGTGAGGATCTGTGCCTGGAAAGTATATCCCCAACAACCAACATACAAAGAAGATTCGGAAAACAGAGAAGGGTTAATTTACCTTTGGAGGGGGGTTGACACGGGTGAAGGGCTCAAGTCCCCACTCCCAATCATCAGAGAACTCCTTCTCCACATTAAATATGGACTTAACCCGGCGGTAAACTGCCGAGTTATCCAACTCAAAGGAAGAAGTCCGGTGAGGATCGAGAGGGCTGCTAAGGTAGCAGATCTTGTGGGCTCGCTTCTGGAGGGGGGAGACCCAGGTGCGGATAAAGGTAATCATAATATCCTCCCCCGGAGACGCTCCTTGAGCAGCTCCATGATCCGGTGTGCCACTTGATTCGCCAAGGCCATGGCGCGCTTGGGAATGCTTTCCCAAAGCGAGGCATCTGGAGGGCCAAGTTTGAAAGGGAGCAGCCAGATCAGGTCTTCCTTAGTGGTGTTCCAAACGTAAAAGAAGGTCCGAGCCCAGCCCTTGCAAGATTCGAGCCCGATGACCCGGGGGAACACGGAGTGCTTGCGCGGAGAGATAGAGGCAGCACCACACAAGGTCAAGTGCTTATCCTCCAGGGCAAGCTCCGGATCCGGCACCACGTTCCTCCGCAGACCAAAGAACTTAATCCAAAGTTCTTTGGTTGTCCAGAGGTCGATGTATCCCTCAATGCCAGAGGCAAAGGAGGACAAAGAAGTGATAGCGTTTGCGAGGAGGTGATGCGGTTGTAGCTTGTAAGTAGAAATAAAATCGAAGAAAAAATCAGAAGTGGGGAGGCCGAAGCTGCGCTAGAAATGGGAAAGAAACACAACATATTCCCCATCTCCAGGGGAAGGAGAAACTTCACCAGCGGCGAGGCGGCAGGCGACGCCGGTGGGAATACGACGCGAGGCGTGGAGCCAAGCCAAGTCCTCCTCACGGACGGTGGAGCCATCCCAGCAGCCGCGCTCGTGGCCCTCCGCTCCTTCTTCCTGCTGCGCCACCACCGCTGCCTCCTCCTCCGACATGGTGGATTCGAATATTTTCATAGGAAAATCGGAGTAGAGATAGCCGGAGGAAGGAATGCGGGAAGCGCAAGGCCCCGTGATGGAAACTGTGAATGGGGACGGTGGCGCAGGTGCATGTGGCTACCGGAGCGTGGTCGCGGTGGCGCTCGTCTAAAAGAAAACTGGCGGCGGCGGCGAGGTCGCTGTGAAAGAGAGAGAGGCTGGGAAGCGCAGAGGAAATGGGGGAACTTCCCCTAAGAGCGCCCCACACCTCCTACTTAACCGTGTCGCACGCGCGTCGTGGGATCATTTGTGGGTGACGCGCCGCGCGCAACGAGCATGTACGCTGCCCGAAAAGCAATCAGAGCAACGCAACAGGAGGGGCCACAGGAGCAAATGATCCCATGACATGACGCGATGTTACAGTTAACGAGGCGTTGTAGTGATGGGACATTTACAACAGTTATGCCTGACACTGCGACAGTAACCGGCGCAGTAAATGCGTGTGGCCCTTAAAATGAGGCAAATGAGGATTACCCTCCACGTAGGATGTGGAGAAGCTTACAAGAGAAGGAAAGGTAACCCGGATAAGCAAGCAAAAGACCTGGCCAATGAGGAATAACTCGGAAAGAGCAAAGGGTCGCAAGATGAGAAACTCCGGGCTACTGATACGTACAAAACGTATCTACTTTCCCGAACACTTTTGCTATTGTTTCTTCTCTAAACTTGTGTAATTTGGATGCAACTAACACGGACTGACACTGTTTTTAGCAGAATTACCTTGGTGTCTAGTTTTTGTGCAAAAAATCAACTATCAGGAAAAATCCCGAAAAATATGCCAAAAATCCTATTTCACCAGAAGATTCCCGGAGCCAGAATACGAGACGGAGGAGGGCTAGGCCCAGGCCACACCACCTGGCCGCGCGGGCTAGCCCAGGCCATGCCATGGGGTGGTATGGACACCCCAGACACCCCCTCGGTCTCCCTCTTCGCCTACAAGAAGCCCTCTAACCTAAAAACTCCGCGGGGGGGGGGGGGGGGGGGGGGGGGGGGGGGTGGGGGGTCGACAATTGGATGAGATCGTTCATGTAATGGCATCAGATTGTTAGGGCATGGTGCCTAGTATCTTTTATTAGTGTTATTTGACTTTGTTGCAACTTGTTATGCTTAATGCTTGTCACTAGGGCCCGAGTGCCATGATTTCAGATCTGAACATGTTATTGATTCATTATGATAGTATTGTTTTTGGTCTTATCTGCAAGTTGTATACACACGTTGTTGTCCAGAACCAATAGCCCAGAAGTGACAGAAATTGGGATAACCGGAGGGAATGGCTTTGATGTGAGGATCACATGTGTTCACGGAGTGTTAATGCTTTGCTCCGGTGCTCTATTAAAAGGAGCACCTTAATTGCCAGTAGTTCCCTTGAGGCCCTGCTGCAAACGGGCTAGCAGGACAAAAGATGTTGTGCAAGTTCTCATTGTGAGCACGTATGACTATATATGGAACACATGCCTAGGATTATCTAGTACTTGGATGCTTTATCTTATTTACCTGCAATTGCCCTATGTTCTGATTGCTATGTGAATTGTCTTGTCCATGCAATGCCCGTCCATCCATCCCTATGCCCACTGCACTCAAATCCTACTGTTTACTGCTATTGTTACTGCTGTCTTTACTTTATTACTGCTGCTATTTTACTATTCCTACTACAAAACTGTTGCTACTGATAAACTACTGTGAGCAAGATTGTTTCCAGGTGCAGCTGAATTGACAACTCAGTTGTTAAGGTTTATAAATATTCTTTGGCTCCCCTTGTGTCCAATCAATAAATTGGGTTTCACTTCCCTCGAAAATACTACGATACACCCCCTATACTTGTGGGTCATCAAGACTATTTTCTGGCGCCGTTGCCGGGGAGCATAGCTTTATTTATCAAGTTCACTTGGATTCTCTATTGTTCGTTGTCATCCATCCATCATGGGTAAGTCTTGTGATGGCAAGGTTCCTATTTTACCATCCACTACAAGAAGAGGTACTATTCTGAACACCTCTGTTGCTCTTGATTCACCATCTGTTATGAGTAAGCTCGTTACGCCACCACATACACATGCTACACACACTGCTATTACTGCTGCTATTTTACTATTCCTACTACAAAACTATTGGTACTGATAAACTGGTGTGAGCAAGATTGTTTCCAGGTGCAGCTGAATTGACAACTCAGTTATTAAGGCTTATAAATATTCTTTGGCTCCCCTTGTGTCGAATCAATAAATTGGGTTTTACTTCCCTCGAAAATACTGCGATACACCCCCTATACTTGTGGGTCATCAAGACTATTTTCTGGCGCCGTTGCCGTGGTGTGGGCCACCCCTAGCCCTCCACTCACTCTCTCACTTGCCACTTTCTTCTCTCTCTCGAGTAAGCTCCAGTTCATTGCTCAAAATCGCGTTCTTGTTGTGCTTGCTCTCGTTTTTTTCGATCTCCTTGCTCAGCCCATCTTTGTTGCTGAAATTTCGAGCATTTGTTCTCCAGTATGTGACTCCTCCGCTTGCCCAAGTAGATTTGTGTTTAGTGGATTATATCTTGAGTATTTTGTTCCTTTAGGTGACAGGTTATGAGAGCTTGTAAGCTTGCTTGATGCTTAGAGATATAGTTTTGGTGCATGTTTAGCCCTCTTACAAGTCCCTATGAGTAGTGCCCTTCATTATATTCACTTTGCAATCACTTGTTTAATGGATGTTTAAATTTCAGAATAGAAGATGAATGGGCATCAACTAAACCAACATGAACTATGGTGTCTGAGGTTATGAAGGTTCACCGAGAGGAGGAAGTTTTTCCTTCCATTTATCCATGCCCTGAATTCATGAGAGCTGCGGGGATTTTCCAGGATTTCCACACTTTGGTTTCTAATGCAGGAGTGGAGCACTTTTTGGAAGATGAACCTTGTCAATTTGTGAAGCTAACCATGTCTGTGGTGTAGGACTTTCAATTTAGTTACTCATTGCCTAACCCCATGGTCCATTACAAAGTTTACAATATAGCTGTCGACCTTTCTCTCGATGATTTTTGTGCAGCTATTAAGGTACCTCAGTGGGGATCATGTGGAAGGATTAAGGAGCGACCTGCACCACTGATGGACTTGTACGCAGAGATTTGCCAAGGGAGCAGCTTCTCGAAGGAGAGTGGGAAAATCCGTAACATTCATCTCCCCTCCATTCGTTACTTTGCCTACTTTATTGCCAAGTGCGTTCTTGCTAGGAAAACTGCCAATAAGTTATCTTCTTATGATCTAGCATTTATCTCTGGTGCTCTTAAACAAGATAGGTCTTACAACTTGGGTGCTTTGATAGCTTTCCGTCTTGCTGCTAACTGCGAGAAAGGTGGAATTTGTGGGGGGCTCATTGCTTCTCGTTTACTAGAATTGCATGGTTTAGTGCCTCATCATCTAGACTTGTAGTTTCCCATAGAGAGGCTTGATCTTAATTCCATGATATAGCATAAATTTGTTTCCTCGTGGGCTAGTTTGAGTGAGTTGTCTTATGAAATAACCTTTCTCAAAGCTGGGTGGAGAAGGAGCAAGTCCGAGCGTGTTGTTCTTTTGCCTGCACCTATTTTGTTCAACCTTGATAACAGGATAGGATGGTCCCTCACGGAGGAGGAGTTTGATACGTACTTGGGAGAACTTTCCCAATAGGAGCAGGATACTAGAAGGGAGGTCACAGATGATTCGGTCCAGCCCTCGAATGAGGGGGAGTCTTCATATCAGCAGCCTGGTTATGATTGGGGAGCTTCTTATTCCTCCCACGGGCCTAACTACGATCATTCTTGCAATGACCCGCCTGCTTGGAACCCGTACTCGTATCTGGATTGATACCCACTTAGGCAAAAAGCCTAAGCTTGGGGGGAGGTACGCCGACATCGCACTCATCTCCATATCATTTTGCATCGGTACTTTGTATATTCATGTTTCGTTCTCTTTTTAGTTTTCGTTCTTTCTTTGCTTTTGCTTTCTAAAACACAAAAAGACCAAAAATATTTATGTTGTTTCTCTTTGGTTTGCTTCTTCCTTTTTGCCTTGGTTTTCTTGTTTTGTTTGAAATATTCAAAAAACCCAAAAAGATTTTGTTCTGCTTGTTCTTCCTTTTTGGTTCTTGCTTTCTAAAAATCGAAAACGCCAAAAATATTTGTTGTTCTTCTTTGGTTTTGTGAGTTTTGTTGCAGGGTTCAGCAGTCCTCAGTGGGATTTGGTTTTCATGTTATTATTCAAACCACACAAGTGAAGGGCAATAATTAGGATTAATGACAACTCGAGGTGTGGTAAGAGGCTAACGAACTCTATTTGTTTTCATTTTTGTACATATACTCATCATTGTGGGCATGCTTAGTCTGTTCATGTAGGATGTATGTTATTTGCGGATGCTTAGTAGTTCTTGCTTTCTTATGATTAGTCCCAGCTTGCTAATAGTTTGTAGCATGTCATATGATTGTTTGCTTGCATTACTCTATTCATAACTTGGTATGACATCGTGGTATCCTCCTATGAATGTTTCACTTGAATTGACTTGGCACATGCTCACGCATGCATATGATTGTAATAATCAGTTAAGCCTCGATGAATTATTTTGCCTCGGGGGTCTTGTATCACTTTCATGCCATAATTAGTCCTGTTTTGTTGCAAGCATGATTATGACAGTTATTGCTCTCTCGTTTGTCGCTCCCTCTCTATTGCTAGCCTCCACTTGTGCTGAGTATAACCATTACTCGTGCATCCAACTCCCCAAAACCAACATTGCCAAAGTGTCCACCATACCTATCTATTATCATCATTTGCTATTTCGTGTATATTCAATATGCCTTGTTTTCTTCCAAATAGAATGTCTGTTTGTTTTGGGAAAGTTAGTTAGTAAAGCTCTCACGAACTTGATGGCACACTTTATTTTCTTGCACTTAATAAACCTGAACCATTGTGTCCTTCTTTGTTGTGTATATGCTTGCGCTTTATAAGTTGAAGTTAGCAGAACCATGTATCATGGGGAACGCTTTCAACATTCCACGGGTACTTTGTACCCCGTTGATATCATGATTCTTTTTGCTTATGGATCCCGGTGGTGTGAAATAAAAGTGGAACTTGTAAGATCATGGAGTTTGTATATGTGTTAGGGAAATGCCTGGGCCGCTAGCCTAAGCCATGCCTAATCATGGTGGAAACTTGCAGCATAACCATAATGAGCATTCTATGAAGCATCCTCAATAAAAATCTATGCACATAGTAAATAAAAAGATTACTGACATGCTCATTGTCTGCTCACCTTGTCATTTTGATTATGGGATAGCTCCTCTATCATGTGCAAGGGGTACCCCGTTTGTGGTTCTCTATGATACGTATATACTTACAATGACAAGAGCCTACTTGTGACTGAAGTTGAGTAGCATGAGGATCGGTCTTCGTAAGTAAGGGGCATGAGACTTCGATTTATAACTTGTCAAGCATATCCTCTTAGTTGTGTCACTTTAACCTTAACCATTTAAAGATGCTTATGATAGGGGCAATGAGATCTCAAAGCTAACGAGTACCATACTTTCAGCATTTGGTAGCCTTTCAAACTTTTCAAAACCTTTTTCATTTCCTTGTTGAGTCTCCACACATTCTTTGAGCACTTTCTTGAGAGCATAGTTGTCATTCTTAGTATGATTTGCTTGTCTCAAAACTTGATTAATTGTGTTATGACTTTGATGCTTGTATCTTTGACATCTTTACTTCTAGTCTTCACTTGAACTTTAGAGGTGCCTTGGCATTCACAATCAAAGGCAAGCGAGATACCACTCTATCATACCTTGTTATGACCACGACAATGTTGCTTATGTTTATGTTTCATGCTACTTATTATTTTTCAGTTGGAATCTCTTCATAGCTTGCAATTCCTATTAAGTAGACTCAGTAGCATACTCTTTATTATGAATTGCCTAAGTAGTTGATCACATGCTGAGGATATATACATCATATGAAGAAAATGTGTTCGTGAAAGTTTTTTATCGCACTCAGTTTTCAACTGAATTGCTTGAGGACAAGCAATAAGCTAAGCTTGGGGGGAGTTGATATGTCCAAAATGTATCTACTTTCCCGAACACTTTTGCTATTGTTTCTTCTCTAAACTTGTGTGATTTGGATGCAACTAACATGAACTGACACTGTTTTCAGCAGAATTATCTTGGTGTCTAGTTTTTGTGCAGAAAATCAACTATCAGGAAAAATCCCGGAAAATATGCCAAAAATCCTATTTCACCAGAAGACTCCCGGAGCCAGAATACGAGACGGAGGAGGGATAGGCCCAGGCCACACCACCTAGCTGTGCAGGCTAGCCCAGGCCGCGCCAGAGGGTGGTCTGGCCGCCCCAGACACCCCCTCGGTCTTCCTCTTTGCCTATAAGAAGCCCTCTGACCTAAAAACTCCGAGGGGTTCGATGTTTTTCTAGAAGGAGTTCCGTTCCGCCGCCACCACCAGATTCCACGAAACAGCACCAGAAACTCCGTTCTGGCACCCTGCCCGGATGGGGAATTGGAAGAGATCATCGCCACCATCGCTTCTCCATCGTCCATCCATGTTTCCCTCATCTATGAGTGAGTAATCCCCTGCTGTAGGCTATGGGGATGGTAGGGATTGGATGAGATCGTTCATGTAATGGCATCAGATTGTTAGGGCATGGTGCCTAGTATCTGTTATTAGTGCTATTTGACTTTGTTGCAACTTGTTATCCTTAATGCTTGTCACTAGGGCCAGAGTGCCATGATTTCAGATCTGAACATGTTATTGATTCATTATGATAGTATTGTTTTTGGTCTTACCTGCAAGTTGTATACACACGTTGTTGTCCGGAACCAATGGCCCAGAAGTGACAGAAATCGGTATAACCGGAGGGAATGACTTTGATGTGAGGATCACATGTGTTCACGGAGTGTTAATGCTTTGCTCCGGTGCTCTATTAAAAGGATCACCTTAATTGCCAGTAGTTCCCTTGAGGCCCCGCTGCAAACGGGCTGGCAGGACAAAATATGTTGTCCAAGTTCTCATTGCGAGCTTGTATGACTATATATGGAACACATGCCTAGGATTATCTAGTACTTGGATGCTTTATCTTATTTATCTGCAATTGCCCTATGTTCTGATTCCTATGTGAATTGTCTTATCCATGCAACGCCCGTCCATCCATCCCTATGCCTACTGCACTCGAATCCTACTGTTTACTACTGTTGTTACTGCTGTCTTTACTTTATAACTGCTGCTATTTTACTATTCCTACTACAAAACTATTGCTACTGATAAACTGGTGTGAGCAAGATTGTTTCCAGGTGCAGCTGAATTGACAACTCAGTTGTTAAGGCTTATAAATATTCTTTGGCTCCCCTTGTGTCGAATCAATAAATTGGATTTCACTTCCCTCGAAAATACTGCGATACACCCCCTATACTTGTGGGTCATCAGCTACGAGGCAACTCGGCCTAAGGAGCAAAAGATCTGGATATGGGAACCTGCTGTGGCCCTAACAACTAAAAGTTGCTAAGACCGCACCAGCTTCTTGGACTAATGTTGGGGGGATACCCCCGGGTAGGGTAACACCGGGGTATAAGGGCCTTGTTAGCCGGGGTATGGCGCGGTCAAAGCAAGTGCTGACCGGGTCACCTCAAGGCAGGCCGAATCACGGTGTGACCCGGCCCATGGAGCATCTCTTTGACTATGGTCCGGCCGGCATAAGATTTATGTCGGCCCTGTCTATCTATTCTACATGTGGCGTGGTAAGCCGGATTAGCTGTATGCTAGCTGGATTATCTTAGCTTCCAAGAGAAGGAATCCCCCGCTAGTCAAAAGGTGGCTTTATTAGCTGTGGCATGAGCAAAGTAAAGTAAATAAGAGGACCAGCGGGTCAGGGGCAACCAAGGTGACGCGGGCAAAGTCGGATGACGTAGCCCGTGTCTGGTGACACCAAAAGACAAGATGATGCTGCGGGTTACGTCCCAAGCCCGAACGAGCCGTTAAAGAAGAATAAAGAAGCATCTAGCTTTACATGAGGAGAATATTCGGAGAATATGATGCCACGTGTGCCCTAAGTTTGTAACCCGAGCTACCCTATATAAGGAGCACCAGGGCCTCCATAGAGAGGGATCGATCATTTTCCCTGTCTAAGGTAGAACTCTAGGGCTAGTTAGTTGGGAGTAAGAGACACTATCTCCTTCCTGCTAGGAGCCTCAAGAGCACTTGTAAACACCATTGATAGAGAAATCACAAGAACTTCTGTGCGTGGAATCACCACGTTCTCCTCCCTGGATTCCCCTAGCAGTCATTGGCCCATCTTTAGCCTATCCATGGCATCTGCCGTGCCACCACCACGACAGGAATTGATTGACAACTTTTAATTCTTTAACACGCAGCTTGTAGAAAAGATTGTTCCTCTCCAGCACCTTCACTTGTTCTTTAATGAACTCATTGTTATCCAGAAGTGTTTGTAGAGCCTTAAGACTCATAGAAAAACCTGCTTCGGTTGTCCGCTTGATATCTTCATTTAGTTTATCAAGATAAAGTCGCAGCAATCGAAGGTGTTTACGTGTCCCTAGATTCTCCTTGTCAAACTCTTCAATCTTCAGCTCCAGGGACTTCAAATCCCTCTTCCAACACCCATGGTCAGTGTCGAGGAAATCTATAGGGATGGCCTTGATCTCCTTGCCTTGCTCGCTATTGCTCCCGGTCTCCATGGGAGCTTTTCTTCTTGACCTCTATCCCCTGATTGAGAGTCCACGTGTGAATAAGAGGTAAATTGGTTTCTGGAGATTATGATTACGGAGGGAGACAATGGCAGTATATAATGGGCGTCAGAGGTCGGTAAAACTCGTGAGAAACACCAAATTGTTGCCCAAGAAAAGAATCTAAACAAAATAGGGAAAGAAATCACGGATTTGTAAGTTTCCTGCCGCATAACAATCAACTATACGGGCGCGGCTCGTATAGCTCCGGTTGTATAGTTGGTTCCGGGCAGATATTTCCAAATATCTCAAGTCCAGGTCGATTAAATCACGACTCGGAACCGACAATATCCGGGTAGATTTTTTTTTATAGATGAATAAACAAAAAGATCAAACGAAAAAGTGTATGAGAGTTTAACGACCAACTATACGGCCAGAATTTTTGCTCCGGTCGTATAGTTGTGGCCGTATAGATACAAACACCAAAAATCAAAAGTGTTTGAGAGTTTAATGACCAACTATACGGCCAATTTTTTTGCTCCGGTCATATAGTTGCGACCGTATAGATACAGACACCTAAAGCAAAGCCATCTAAGAGTTTAACGACCAACTATATGGCCGGAATTTTTTAGTCCGGTCGTATAGTTGTGACCGTATAGGCTCAGATAGTGAAAACAATTTTACGAAGATGATACAGAGAGTTTAACGACCAACTATCAGCTGGAGCTTCCTCTCCGGTTGTATAGCTCCGCCCGTATCGTTCATAAAACCCCTCTAAATCTTCAGAAAACACAAGGAATTCAAAGGCAGAATTTTCAAAAGTAAAAATTGTGAACACTTACCTTGCACTTACCATTTGTTTATTCGGGGATGAAAAGTTCGTCCCACAACAAAGACTTCTTCTCTTTTGGAGGAATTGACCTTAGTTCATTGAATAATTCCCATAAACGAAAATCACTAGGACTAAAGTTCCTTTCAATAAGATTGGTGTCTTGCAGGGCAATCATTGACACTGCATCCAACATCTTTATTTCTTGCCTCTGCATAATCTGCAACTCAAATTCTTGAAGTGAAAGAATCCAACAAAGCAGTCTTGGCTTATGGTCTTTCCTCTCAAGGAGTTCTTTTAAGCCATCACGATCCGTGTGAACCCTTACCTTTGCATCAACTATATAAGAACAAAATTTATCACAAGAGAAAAATATAGCAAAAAGTTCCTTTTCTTCCTTAGGGTAGTTCTTTTGAGCACCATTGAGAGTTCTACTAGCATGATGTATAATATTAAATCTACGACCAATATGTTGTCCTAGAGTTACTCCTACAACATCATCACTAGCTTCACATATTAAATCAAAGGTTGTATCCCAGATATGTGGTTTAATAATAGGAGCACGAGATAAAGCATTTTTTAGTCTATCAAAGGCTTCAAGACACTTATCATCAAAATTAAATCTCATTCCCTTTTGCAAGAGGTTTGTCAAAGGTTTAGATATTCCAGAGAAATTTCTAATGAACCTTCTATAAAAACCCACATGACCAAGGAAACTTCTTATACCTTTAATACCCCTAGGTTGTGGCATTCTATCGATTGCCTCAACCTTAGCTCTATCAACTTCAATTCCCTTACCTAATACCTTGTGTCCAAGGACTATACCTTCTTTGACCATAGAATGGCACTTCTCCCAGTTTAGAACAAGATTAGTTTCTTCACAATGCTGCAAAACTCTTTTGAGATCCAAGCAACTAGTAAACGAAGTTCCATAGACAGAAAAGTAATCCATAAATACTTTCGTTATAAGTTCTATAAAATCAGAAAAAATAGCAGTCATGCATCTTTGAAAAGTACCTGGAGCATTACATAAACCAAAAGGCATACGTCGGTAAGCATGTAAACCATAAGGACTAATGAAAGTTATTTTAAGTTGGTCATCAGGATGAACAACTATTTGAGAGAAGCCAAAGTATCTATCAAAATAGAAAAAATGAGTATGGTTTGCTAACCTTTCTAAAGTTTGATCTATGAATGGTAATGGATAGTGATCTTTCCTAGTTTATTTATTTAATTTCCTGAAGTCTATGCACATCCTATGCCCAACAATAGTTCTGGTAGGTATCAATTCATTATTTTCATTAGGAACAATAGTAAAACCGCCCTTTTTAGGAACATAGTGAACATGACTTACCCACTCACTCTCTTTGACAGGATAAATTATCCTGCGTCCAATAGGCGTACAATTTATTTTCTTACCACTTCTTTCATTTCAGGCTTTAATCTTCTATTAAATTCCGCAACTGGTTTTGCACCTTCTTCCATAAATATCCAATGGACAACTATCATGGGACTAATACCCTTCAAGTCATCCATTGAGTACCCAAAGGCTTGACGATGCTCCTTAAGTATCCTCATGAGTTCTTCTTCTTCTCCTGAAATTTTAGCACTAATAATAATAGGGAATTTATTGGTATCATCTAAAAACCTGTATTTGAGGTTTTTTGGTAGAGTCTTCAACTCCGGGGGTGGTAATTCCTCGTCCCCTCTCTTCTCTGGCTCTTCAAAAGGCTCATCAGTTGGAGGTCCCAAAACGGGTAGTGAGTCGAATTCATTTTCTAGTTCTCTCAGGGACTTGTCCTCCATAATTATTCCTTTATAATTTGGATCTTCATATATTTCTTCTTCTTGACTACCTAAGAAAAGATCCACCATTTCCTCAATAGTTTTCTCTTCCTCTTGTGGAGGCTTGTCTTTAAATTTGGAGGAATGGAATTTATTTTCCGTTCCCCCAAGCTTAAGCGTCACAATCTCCTTCTTGAAATTGACATAGGCACCTATATTACTCAAAAAGTTTCTTCCAAATATAATAGGGCAAAGAGTGTTAGTTGGCATATCAACAACTACAAAATAAATAGGAAAGCTTTTGTTGCCGATTGTGACAGTTGCATTATCAACTACTCCCATTGGAATTCTAAGGTTCTTATTGGCTAACATAATTGTCATATCAGTATTTTCAATTGTAGCTGGTTGTATTTCTTCTTTTATTTCTAGGTAGAAATTATAAGATATAACATTAACTTCGGTGCCAAGATCACATAAACCGTAATGAGAGGTTTCTTTAAATATGCAGGGAAGAATAGGCTTACCCACATCTTTTACTTTTGTTTTACCTTCAACCAGTACGGAAATCTCTATATCAAGTTCAACTATGTTGAAGTGTGAGTACATAGCCATAATTGCTTCCTTAATTACCTTTTCATCTTTGGTTTCTTCCAAATGTCCCACGACTTCTGGCATGCTTTCTTCTTCCCTCTTTGCCTGTACTGCTTTGACCTGCTCATATTCAAGAATATGCTTTTGTGTAGTGTTAGGGAAAGGCACTTCATAAATTGGTTCTATGGAGGCTAGTGTTGCTTCATCCTCTTTTTCCTTTTCTGGTTTGGGTGGTGGATCATACTTAACTGGACCCTCCTTTGGAGCTTTTATGTTCTATAAAAACTTTAACAACTTGCAACACAAGATAAGAATCTAAATAAAGTTCTTTAATGTGGCCTTTTTTCTTATAATCATGAATACAATAATGCTATATTTCTACGCCTCTTTCACTTCCTAGACCAAAATTCCATGAAACTTTATGATCACAAATTCTATTAAGTAAAGCCCAAGCTTTAGGTGTAGGAAGATTCATAAAGGCTCCTTCAGCGAAAGAGTCTAGTTCAATTTTATTAGGTTCAATTAAACCGCCATAAACATTATGTAGTAAATACCATTCAGGCAAATCATGATGAGGACATAATCTTAGTAAATCTTTAAATCTAATATAAGCTCTTACCAGTCCTTCATTAGCATGATTCTTCCAAGTCATTATAAGACGCCTGATTCCAAAAGATTTTGATAACAGATAATATTTAGATAGAAATTCACAAGCTAGATTATCCCAAGTAGTAGTGGCTTCAGGGGGTAGAGATCTATACCATGAGAGAGTTGTACTTGTCAAATTTGAATAAAAAGTTTAACCCTAACCTCA
Source organism: Avena eriantha (assembly GCA_910589775.1). Lineage (NCBI taxonomy): Eukaryota > Viridiplantae > Streptophyta > Magnoliopsida > Poales > Poaceae > Avena > Avena eriantha. The sequence continues at coordinate 179,578,077 of OU342743.1, read as the reverse complement.
TCAGAGGTATATCCCGTTAATAGAAAAGTGCCACATATATCTTTAAAACATGCAATATGCTCATATGGATCAAGATCTTCTTCATCTCCGGTAAATTTCTTCTTATGTAGAATACTAAGTAATAGAGGATTTATTTCAAACTCCCTTGTCTTCTCATTGGATTTTTACTTTTTATAAATATCATAGGGCTTCCCAAAGTGGTTGAGTGGGCTAGCACTAGTCATATGCTCAAACTCCATCATGTTGGTGGAAACCTATAACCCAAAACAAAATTTAGCAAGACAAAAATAAATAAGCAAAAACTAAAAGACCTACAGCGCTTAGCTCCCTAGCAACAGCGCTAGTAAATAGCTTGATGACTGCAAGGGCACAAATTGTGTGTAGCTAGTTTCGAAAAGATATCGATCCCACGGGGGAGCAGGAGTCTGAAGTCTAATAACTCTTGGAATAAATATTATGATGGAAATGCTAGATAAAGTTCTAAGTGACAAGATAAAATGCGAGTATTTTGTAAAAAGCTGTTTTTGGGTTTTGGGTATAAGAGCAATAAAGTAAAGCAAAGTAACTTAATATAGAAAGGACATATCGCATATGTAAGAGAGATTGGAACTGTAGTAGGGAAAAGCATTCTCAGGGAGTAGCGGATACATCACTAGTATTGTAAATGATCTAAGATAAAGATTATCATCATGAACATTCTCAACTATGTATGTGTGGGAGGAACTCCATATATAGATGATTTGCCAACAACCACTGCGCACTTCATCCACATAACCATAGCAGACATCAATCAAATTACTACGCTATTAAGGGATATAATCCCGTAGGACGTATCCCATGGCATGGATAGTGTTCCGTGAGTATCCCCGGCTTCCCAAGTTGATAAGTAAGGATTGCTAACAGCTTTATAGTCACTGTAGGCGCTAGCATGCCTCCGTCTACCAACAAGTAGTTCCCTCCATCAAGTCCCCACGAGAGGCAAATATTGAGAGGTCGACTTCTCTCAACAACAATATGTAGAGAATCTAACACATGGTCACAGCGATGAATATCATAATAGACTTTATCTTATTTCAATCTCATACTAGGGTTTCTCCATATCCCCAAGAACTAAAGATCTACTCAGACATGGAGGCAATCAACATCATGGCAATGGTAATGGAAACAATCATAGATGAATAATACTAGTATAAATCCACAAAGAGTATAGGAATTACAACAAGATCTAGACAAAAGGTATATGGGATGGATGGAGATGGTGGTGATGCAGCGGTGGATGATGAAGATCGATGCCTTAGCCTCCTGGATCTGCGCAGGGCGAAGATGGATCTACGGTGGATGAGTTCCCCCTCCAGATGCCTTCCAGAGGTGAGGTTTCGGCGATTTCTAGGTGTTTTGTATGTCGTCTCCTCGAACCAATTGCATGGGGTGAAACTATTTGACGAGGCGGAGGCGGCGCCAACTATACGGCTAGAACTATACGGGTAGAAGAAATTATCCCGTTGTATAGTTGGTCATTACGCTCTCTGCCTCCTTTGTTCACTTCTGGTTTTCTTCTGGTATTATTAATATTTCCCAAATAAGCGATTTACGTTGTTTTTGACTCATTTTCTCCACAGTACAACTGCTTCAATAATTGTATCCATTGGATCCATCATCTGTCCTGATCTTGGTGAAAACAGACATAAATTGTGCGCGCAAACGCCATAAAATACCAAGAGCCTACATCTACAATGCAAAATAATAATATAAAACATGATGCAAATATGCACTCATTAGTAGTACTAGTGTTGTACTAGTTCTTGTAATTCATAGTATTTTATACTATATACTGGCAATACTTGTTTAGGTCAAGGGCAAAAGATGATCTTGCTTTGCCTTTGTTCTGTTATTGCTATTACCAAAGTATTTTGTTGAACTAATAGTGATGTGCTATTACTTGTTTAGATCAAGTGCAACAAATTGTCTTGCTTTTCTTTTGAAACCTACTATTGTCACAATTATCTAGATGAGTCTTGGGCATTTTGGGTTGCATATGGGGTGTCACATAGGCATACACGAAATAAAGTGGTATTCACACAGAAGAAGACTTGATCGTCAATTTTCCTTGTTCCAATGATCGAGCCTATTCGGACAACATGGCAAACTAATCATGAGCCATGGTTTTTTTAGATGGAACAAGAACTTATTATCTCTGTACTGCTATTGAATTTCAAGCAGGAAAGCTACTGAATCTCTCAAATGTTCTGTTGTTGCTATTACTACAGCATTTTGTGGAAATATTGTTGTACTGGTACTTGTTTAAATCAAGGGCAGTAGATAGCCTTGCTTTTCTTTTGGAACATGGACTTGTCACAATCTAGATGAGACTTGGGAATTTTGGGTTGCATACGGGGGTCACACAGGCATTGATGTGAGAAGAAGGTAGTCAAAGCAGACTTGCTCATCGGTTTTTCTTGCTCCAATGGTCGAGTGTGTCTGGTGAAAAGGGCAAACTAATCGCACGCCAAGGTTTTTAGAGCTGAAACAAGAAGTGGTTCTCTCTATACTACTACTGTATTTCAGTGTATGTATTCCTAAATTAGTCACTTTTGAAATGCTGCTGAATTGGTCAAGTACTGATGAATATGAACTTCAAATCTGTTGATAATTTTTCTATCTTATTCTGTACTGCTCAATTTTGACATGAATATCTACCAAAAAGAATAATCTTTTTCCCCCTCCCTCTCTGAGGTCTTTGTTGTAGTGGCAGCACACTCAGTTTACGTTTATTTGATTTGAAGGTATTTTATTTGAATCGCCTGTGTCTCTTGGGTTTACATTTTTTCTTCTAGCAATATCGCATTACAGAGAGGCTAATATCACGGACCCACCAGCCTGCAGCGTCCCTCGAGTTTATTTTTGAGGGTGGGATTGAAAAAAAAGTTTAAATACTTGTGCAGAGAGGCTGGCATCAGGGACCCACCAGACAGAACATACAAGGCTGCATCAGGGACCCACGAGCCAGAACATACCAGAGAGGCTGACATAAGGGCCCCAGCAGTAAGACCATACATGGCTGCTACGGTGAAAACAACGGATGCAGCAGAAAAAGGTCCATCATACACACATTGCACTTACAGATAAGCTAACATGTCGGACCCAGCAGGCCCAAGCATAGCCCATGAAATTAACCCCAAGTATAACCCAAATCCTTCTAATTCGGCCTTTTTATGGTCTTGTGTCCACCGACCATAGCCCATTCAATTTAGGAGTGAGCCCATGGAATATAAGCCATGACGGATAGGGCATTCTCCTCGAGTTAGCCTAGAATCCTTTCAATTCAGCTTTTATGAGCATTTTTTATACTATGAGACTGACATCTGGGACCCGATAAAATAGTCCAACATACACACGTTTCTTTCAAATAGAGGTTGTCATCTGGGACCCATCATAGACACGTTTCCTGCACAAAGGAGGTTGACATCTGGGATCCAGCAAGTTGCCAAGGTCAAAACAGCGTACATGGCCGAAAAAAAGTCCATCATACGCATGTTTCATTTACATAGAGGCTGATATGTGGGACCCAGTAGTGCGACCTTATATAGATGTTGCATTGAGCAACACTGCCAGTTCGAAATAGGGAGGCGCGAGTGAGAAAAAGTTCAGCATGCACACGTTTCTTGTAATGAGAGGCTAAAATGTGGGACCCAACAGCGTGAGCAAACAGCAGATTCATCGAGCAACGCTATCTAATTCGAAATAGGTTAGCGCTAGAGAATAAAAAATTCCATCATACCCACGATTCTTCTAATGTGAGGTTGACATAGGGGACCCACCAGCCTGAATAAATGAGTGATGTAGCAAGCAACACTATCAAGTTCAGAAGAGGTAGGTGTGACCGAGGGCAAAAAATCCATCATACACACGTTTCTTCTAATGAGAGGATAACATGTGGGGCCCAGGAGGTTGATTAAACGGTAGATGCATCGAGCAGCACTATGATGTTCGGAACAGGGTAGCATGAGCGAAGGAAAAAATCAATCATACACGCGTTTGTTCTAATGAGAGGATGACATGTGGGCCCAGGAGGTTGATTAAATGGTAGCTGCCTCGAGCAACGCTATCAAGTTGGGAATACGGTAGCGCGAGCGAAGAAAAAAATTCTATCATACACATGATTCTTTTAATGAGGGTTTGACATGTGGGACCTAGTATCCCGACTAAACGGTAGATGCATCAAGTAACGCAATCAACTTCGGAAAAGGGTAGTGCGAGCGAAGGAAAAAAATCCATCATACACACGATTCTTCTAATGAGAGGCTGACATGTGGGACCCAGCAGCCTGACTAAACGGAAAACATATCGAGCAACATTATAGAGTTCTGCTGGCTCGTGGTTGATGAGCTTGTTGGGGAACCCCAAGAGGAAGGTATGATGAGCACCGTAGTAAGTTTCCCTCAGTTATGAAACCAAGGTTATCAATCCAGTAGGAGCAAGGAAACACCCCAAAGGTGTAGCTAGCTGAGCCTTGGCAGGGCGCACTACTGGTGCTAGCAGCAACGTGGAGACCTGCACAACACAACCACAGAACTCTGTCCCAACTTGTGATGAGGTTGTCAATCTCACCGGTTTTGCTGAAAACAAAGGATTAAATGTATCGAATGGGAGAAATTAACAGTTTGCAAAAGTAAACACAAAGCAGTAAATAGTTGTAGATTGATGGTAAAAGAAAGGACCAGGGTCCATAGTTCACTAGAGGTGGCTCTCCTTAAGATAGATAACATGCTGGGTGAACAAATTATAGCGGGGCAATTGACAAACATCGAGAAAGCATACAAGCATATACTACTCATCTTGACTCCTTTGAGATTCGATTGGCATTACAACATTATACATAGATCGCCATCCAACTGCATCTATGACTAATAATCCACCTGAAGGTTAGCATCCGAACCCTCTCTAGTATTAAGTTGCAAGCAACTGATTATTGCATTATGAATTGCGTGTAAAGTAAACAATACGATTGTTCTATGAACAAAGGATTGCTATTTTCTCCCTAGTAGCAACAGCACATCTAGTACCTTAGATATTTCTGTCACTTCCCTAGATTACCAGAGGCATGAACCCACTATCGAGCATAAATACTAACTCTTGGAGTTGCTAGCATCTACTTGTCTAAGATAACTACTAACAACAGAAAGCATGCAAGATCACAAATAACAAAGACATGATAGAATCAATAATCAATCTGAAACAGAATCTCAATATCCATCGGATCCCCACAAACACAACATGCAGAATTACAAATAGATGATCTTGATCATGAACGGATCTCACAAGATCTAAACATGATATCAAAAAGGAGGAGAACCATCCATCTAGCTACTACATGGACCCGTAGTCCAGAGATGAACTACTCACACATCACACCGAAGGCTTGCATGATGATGAAGAAGGCCTCCAGGGTGAATTCCCCTCTCCGGCAGGGTGCCGGGAAGAGCCTCAGATCCCTCCTGGTCTAGGGATGGAGATGACGGCGGCTACAGACTCTTTTGTGGAATTTTGATCAGGTAATTAGGGTTTCTGTATCGGAGGCAATATATAGTCGGAAGGGGAGGCCGAGGGGGTGCCGGAAGCGGCCACACCACCCCCTGGCGTGGGCCAAGGTGGGCCACACGGCCGAGTGGTGTGGCGGCCCCCTGGACGCTCTCCGTCTCGTATTCTGGCTCAGAGTGTCCCTCGGTGAAAAACTGACTTTGGCTTTTCTCCGTCCAATTCCGAGAATATTCCTTTTCTGACTTTCCTGGAACCAAAAACAGTAGAAAACAGGCAGCTGGCACTGTGGCTCTTGTTAATAGGTTAGTCCAAGAAATCATATGAAAAGTACTCCAAAGGGTGGACAAAACATAAGAAAGTAGATAAAACCAAGAATAGAACATCAAAAATTATAGATACATTTGCAATGTATCAACATCCCCAAGCTTAACTCCTGCTCGTCCTCGAGTAGGTAAGTGATAAAAAGAAAGAATAATTTTGAGGTGACATGCACCATCATAAACTTGATCAAAGTATTTCCAAAAGATTGAAAGCTAGGATCATAGGACTTCAATCATAACATGAAAGACAAAGTTCTAGCAATGAGACAAAGCAATTATGTTGCAACATGAAAAGGTACAAACAAAAGATTCATGAATAACAATGCTTTTCAAGACGTTTGTTTGTTTCACAAAAAGAAAACATAACATAATGGCATTCAGCTTGTCCCTCATAGAGTAGCAAAACATAAATGCATAGGACACCTTCAAAGTTCATAAGAGTGACTAGATACAAATAGTTTAAAATAAGCAATATCAAGTTATGCATCAATCAACTAGTCTTGGGACAATGCACATAGAACTAAGAATGGCCACTATGCTCTCAAAGTAGTTGCATAAAGATAGAAGGTGGAGACTCAACATAAAAGTAAAAGAAAGGGAATTCATAGAAGTAAGTAGGGATTCAAGTCTCATAAATATCTTCCAAAAATTATGGTACTTGTTAGCTTTCAGCTCTCATTTCCCTATCATAAGCATCTTGAAGGTGATTAAGGTTAAAGTGACACAACTAAGAGGATATGCTTGACAAGTTATAAGCTGAAATCTCATGCCCCTTACTTACGAAGACCGAACCTCATGCTACTCAACTTTAGTCACGAGTAAGCTCTTGTCATTTTAAGTACATATGTATCATAAAGAACCGCCAACGGGGTACCCCTTGCACATGATACAGGAGCTATCCCATAATCAAAATGACAAGGCAAGCAGACAATGATCATCTCAATGATCTTTTTATTTGCTATTTGCATAGGTTTTTATTGAGGATGCTTCATAGAGTGCTAATTATGGTGATGCTGCAAGTTTCCACCATGATTAGGCATGGATTAGGCTAGCGGCCCAGGCGTTTCTCTAACACACATATAAACTCCATGATCTTACAATTTCCACTTTTATTTCACACCGCCGGGATCCATAAGCAAAAGAACATGATATCAACGGGGTACAAAGTACAAGTGTAATGTTGAAAGCGTTCCCCATGATTCATGGTTCTGCTAATTTCAACTTATAAAGCGCAAGCATATACGCAACAAAGAAGGACCCAATGGTTCAAATTTATTAAATGCAAGAAAAGTAAAGTGTGCCATCAAATTCGTGAGAGCTTTAATCACTAATTTTCACATAACAAGTTTAATTTGGAAGGTAGATAAAAACAAGAATATACTTGGAATAGCATAAGCTAGTAGGTAGGTATGGTGGACTCTTTGGAATAACTTCGTTTAAGGAGTTGGATGCATGGGTGGAACTCATACTTGGTTATGGAGGCTAGCAAAAGACTAGGAGCGACAAACTAAGAGAGCAATAATGGCCATAATCATACAGAGCGACAAAACATCATGATCAAAGCATAAAGTGATACTACAAGTTGAAAATAAGGGATCATCAAGGCTATGGTGACTTGGGATAGTCATAACATGGTGTGAGCATGCGCCAAGTCAACCAAAATAAAGCATCAAAGGAGAATACCACAATAATATGCTTTAATATGCTAAAATAACGCATGATCCTTCCAAGGCACATTAAGCAATATCAATTGTTTATAACATGTCATGCTACATCAAAATACTAAGCCTAAAGCCAAAACAATATCAAGCATGGCATGGCAAAGCATATACCATTGTCAAAAACAAGCTCTCTTTACCACTTAAGCATGAACTTTCCTACTCTTTTCCAATCCAAACCAAACTATTTGAAAACCAATGCATGAAAGAGGGGGTCCAACCAATTCATTAAGAAAATTAAGCAAATCAAGCAAACGAAAAACAAAACAAAAACGAAAAAGAAGACGCTCCAAGAACAACACAAATGGGCATGAAACAATAAAAATGAAGCGTTTGGAAGAAACCTGGGATTTTTATTGATGAAGAAGGGGGTGCCCAAGGCATCCACAAGCTTTGACGCTTGTACTTTTTGGATATTTCTTGGGGTGACATGTGTGGAATCCCCAAGCTTGAGCTTTAGTCCATCCTTCATCTTATTACTCGTTCCTTCCATACACCTGAAATTTTTCCTTCATACAAAACTTCGCACAATCTTTATTAGCAACATTAGTGCACTCAAGATAATAAGTCTTTGGGTTCAGTTTCAACGCCAATAAAACTTCCAATAAAACACAAGATACTGTAGCACTTCCATCAAAAAGCTCAATTCCCCAAAAGAATTCAAAAAGGAACCAACAAGAAGCAAATGCAAATAATGGCAGAAATCTATCAAAACAGACCAGCAGGTAAAGATGAATTTTTTCGAAGACCTTCTGTTGCTCAAATCAAAAGGTGTTGAACTAACAAAAGTTAGATAACAATCTGGGGCAGAAGTACAAAAATTCACGCCTCAAAAGGACGTACAGAGATTTTACACGAATTTTTACGGTGAAGCACAGAAACCTGTTTCGGGACAACAACTTTCCCAATCATTACTTCTCTCTCATTAGAGGTTACTCTTGGCACAAAAAGCAAATAAAAAAGATAAGGATAGGTTATTACAGGGGTAATAACTTCCAATACTCATCTAAAACTTTTGGGTTATCTCCCAATAAGTACTTTTCTTTAACGCCTTTAAGTTAGGCATAAGAAGCAAGAAAAAGAATCAAGTGTTCTCCAATGAAGAAGCATTAAAACCAAATTTCTTGCCCTTACCTATCTTACTTTTGTTCTTAACCTTGGGGAACATGTTATTGTTTGGTGGATAAGAAAAGTGCATTGTCCCCTTTCCCACATCTATTATTGCTCCAAGGAGCTTCAATAGGGATCTTCCAAGTGTAATTTGTCCTTTTCCTGCACATTTAATGACAAGATAATCAGTAGAAACCATTTTACGTAGGAACTTCGTAAACACTCCTTCAGCTATTCCAATAGGTAATATTGTGGAATTATTATCAAGAAATATTTCTCTTCCTCCTTCAGAAAGCCCCCAAAGATTCAAAGATTCATAGACATATTTGGGCATAAGACAAAATTCAGACATGATATCACAACGAGCTTGAAAAGTTTCATTATTTATATCAATCTTTACTGTGGGGAGCCACTTTGATGGTTCAGAATTCATTGGAACATAGTTATGATGCTCTCTAAGCCTATTATAGAAATCCTTTAAACTAGTAGTGCGGGTCTCAAGAGTGTTCAATCTAGCAAATATGTCCATAAAGGAAGAATTATATTTGCTAGTCAAGTTGTAAGTAAAGATCAACTACTTTATGGCATTAACAACATCATCCTCATTACATTGGAGGAAATCTCCTCCCACAACAGCATCCAAAGCATATCTATAGCAAAGAGCAATTTTGACATAAAAACTGCTAAGGAACAAGCTTTGAGTCATTTTAGGTTCAGTTTTTTCATGTAGATCAGAGATTCTAGACCAAGCTTCTTTGAAACTCTCTTCAATTCCTTGTTTAAAAGTGAAAATCATTTCCTCAGGTGACATAGTGATTGGAGCAAAGATAGACATAAAGGCAACTTAAGATAGGAACTATTTTTTGTGTGTTTTTGATAAAGAAACAAGCAAACAAAGCAAAAAGTAACTAAGCAAAATGAAAACAACAAAGTAAAGAGATCGGTTTTGAGGGACTCCCCTTGTGAAGATGTCCTTGACTCCCCGGAAACGGCGCCAGAAAAATACTTGCTGGCTCGTGGTTGATGAGCTCGTTGGGGAACCCCAAGAGGAAGGTATGATGAGAATAGTAGTAAGTTTCCCTCAGTTATGAAACCAAGGATATCAATCCAGTAGGAGCAAGGAAACACCCCAAATGTGTAGCTAGATGAGCCTTGGCAGGACGCACTACCAGTGCCAGTAGCAACGTGGAGACCTGCACAACACAACCACATAACTCTGTCCCCAACTTGCGATGAGGTTGTCAATCTCATTGGTTTTGCTGAAAACAAAGGATTAAACGTATCGAATGGGAGAAAGTAACAGTTTGCAGAAAGTAAACACAAAGCAGTAAACAGTTGTAGATTGATGGTAAAAGAAAGGACCGGGGTCCATAGTTCACTAGAGGTGGCTCTCCTTAAGATAGATAACATGCTGGGTGAACAAATTACAGCGGGGCAATTTACAAACATCGACAAAGCATACAAGCATATACTACTCATCTTGACTCCTTTGAGATTCGATTGGGCATTACAACACTATACATACACCACCATCCAACTGCATCTATGACTAATAATCCACCTTCAGGTTATCATCTGAACCCCCTCCAGTATTAAGTTGCAAGCAACAGATTATTGCATTACGAATTGCGTGTAAACAATACGATTGTTCTCTGAACAAAGGATTGTTGTTTTCTCCCTAGTAGCAATAGCACATCTAGTACCTTAGAGATTTCTATCACTTCTCCAGATTACCAGAGGCATGAACCCACTATCGAGCATAAATACTAACTCCTGGAGTTGCTAGCATCTACTTGGCCAAGATAGCTACTAACAACGGAAAGCATGCAAGATCACAAATAACGAATACATGGTAGAATAAATAATCAATCTGAAATAGCATCTCAATATCGGTCGGATCCCCGCAAACACAACATGCAGAATTACAAATAGATGATCTTGATCATGAACGGAGCTCACAAGATCTAAACATGATATCAAAAAGGAGGAGAACACTACAAGCAATCTGGTGACTAGTGACCTTTTTTAACGACCATGGTTTTTTTGGTCATTGATCTATGACCATTCCGAACCAATTGGTCGTAGAGAATCTGGGAGGGTCCAAACGTTCAAGAATAACGACCAATTTAGTCAAGAATGTCATAATTTGCTAACCTAGAATGGTCATAGATGAACAACCTGGTTTATAGAATGAGAGATGCGAGGAGAACCGTTGGATCAAAGTATAATGGACGGAATAGATTGCAATCCGGGACTCGGTTGGCACAGATCGATGACTTGGCATCCTGTCTCTCCACTCCCCCAAGAACTAACAGGCACGTGGCCGCCACGATGGAAAGGGATAACCTCGCTCGAGTCCTCCAACCCTAATCCCTAGTATCCCTTTCTCCCTTGCAAACATAGACGCCCATCGCATTCCTGCATCGCCGCCCCTAACCCTAATCTGCTCGACCCTTCCCCTCATCGTCCCCATTGAATCCCCACACCGTCGCTCATGGAAGGGGTGGCATCCCCATGCCTATGCTCGTGCAAGGGGTCAGACTCCCATGCCTCCACTCATGTAGGAGGAGATGCAGTTGCATCCTCCCTAGCTCGGTCTCCCCCGCCGCCAGATCCTGTGCTCAAGTGCCGGTTCTTCTCCTCCCCGATAGAACCACCCCCGGATCACCTCAGCATACCATCGACCTTACACACCGCACCCCTCGAGATCTCTAGCCACGCCTTTGAGCCCCATCTACCATGATGCTTTAGTGGAGAAGACCTTGTCAAGGCGGGAGTACAAGATCACCTAGACGGTAGGAAACATGGTGGATCCATCACTCGTCTTGATCAACCCCATCCTCCGCGTGGCCAACGAAGTCGAGTCAGGTAACCCACGCGTCCCATACATTTGTAAGAAATCCCACCCTTCTTTCCCAATCTAGTCGAAATTACTCGCTGGAGAGAGTAATTCCATGTCCCATCTCTTCTTCCCGCAAATTACAAGCTGTGTAGGATAAAAATCTGAGATAAAGGAGAGATATTTGACTGAATTGCCGAGCAATTTTGTCTGGCCCTCGTGTAGGAGAACGACCCAACGCTCAACGGGAGGTGCATCGCAGGAGCCTAGCTGGAGCCGAGTCCGTCGGTGACCCTGTCTTCCGCCTCCAGCATCAAGGGAGTGGCTGCACAACATTTAGCAGGCTCGTTGTTGCTACAGATCCGGGGTGAAGAAGAACAACAACATGTGAGTGTCTAATTTCCTCTCGTTGTCTGATTAGAATAATTAGAGGCACATGTTATGATTTTTTAGTGGATCGCTACTGCAGAACATGCGATGTTTATATTGTTAGATGGAGGCATGCTTGAATATGTGATGCATAGATCTTATTGTTTGAGAAATTACTGCCAGAATTTACCCATGATCTTAGCAGATCTGGATCACTAGACACATGTCTCTACCAGCCTTTGAAAGTGGGGACAATGCCATCAAAATGTTTCCTATTTTGTTGTTACCATATATTGCAGGCACTTAGATTTACAACTTCCAAGAACAGCCCCCCTCCAAGTATCGCTTGCACTGGATAGACATGTCAAATCTCAGTCTAGTGTTCACACCTGTAGCGAATGAAGCATATTGATAATTGCATAGTTGTTATGTATGTTTGCTACAAATTATTCCATGGTAACTAGCTGAGAAAAAATACATAAGTAAACATTTAGGCTAGTTAAACATATACGAATTCCCAAATAGTATAAAAACGCACTACTGATTTTGTCATTTTCTCACATGAGTACCAACCAGAGCCAAGAGGTCCAGGATTTAGCTATGACAGCACTTCTGTGATTCTATAGTGATGTATTTTGTAGGCCTAAATTTATGTATTTTCCATGATGCACTTCTGTGATTCTGTCATGTCTTCATGTGAACTATGTGTCAAACTGTAATACTCTTAAGTCTTATGTGTGTGATGCTACGACTTGCACTCTTAAGTCAAACTGTACTACTCTTAAGTATTTTATGTCAACCATCTGTGAGCACATGGTAACTAATTTGTTAATTGGTTTGAGCACCGGAATAGATCAACTTACAAGTTTGCAAAGTCTAGTCACTTTGCTTGTTTATTTTGGTATCCACCCAACAATTTTAAATGTTTATGAAGTACATATATTATGTGGAATAGAATGCATGTGTTATACCAGATTATTTGTAGTACACAGTTTGATGCACTGTTTTAGATATGTTTCTTTCCTACCTCTAAGATGATATTTTCTTTTCCTTGTGTTTCTTTTTCACAGGTAGTTCGGTCACTGGAGGTTGCGGCTTTCAGTGGATGTCTGGGCTTCACTAGGTATGTTGTTTGGTCAGATTTGGGTAATTGGCATCTACTAAGGTTGTGTTAAAGGGTGTCTATGCCCATCCAAAAGAGGCATCTTCCAAGTGTTCATAGGCTTCCAAGTGTTCATATGCTGCTAAAGATGTGTTGAACCATAAAGTCAATCTTAGCAATGAAATATTAATAGAAGAATCTTGGATTTGTGTGGTCATGTGCATATACTGGAATAAGATTCAGGAAGAAAATCAATAGTCCCTTGATCTATGTGCTTTTACAGCTTATTAAGAATTGGGATCACCTTCAACTATAATGCTAATAAAGAAAACATATTCTGTGGAGCAGTCACAGTTAACCAAAACTCTCGTATAGGTTAATTATTGTTATTATGTGTTGTTGCTAGAGTCCTAGAAAAAATTCGGTTGACATGCTTCTGTTAGGTTGAATGTTAGCAGCTTCCGAACTTTGAGCTAAAGTTCTGATATTAAGCGGATGGCATGAATCTGATTCTGTAATACTTGAGAAAGTCACACTAACCAAGTCAAGTGTATTTTCTGATTTTAAGATTTGCTTTATTGTAGTTTGGTATGCCTGAGATAATAGATATTAATTGGTTGCCAATATCTTTGTTTTCGTCTATAACTGTTTTTGTCTGATGATGGTTAGGGTGTTTTTTGACGTTTGTTTATCTCGACAGTTATATCTACTTCACCGCTGTTGTTTGTTGCTACTTCTTATTTTGTTTTTTTCAGGGGTTATTTAGTTTGATTCATCTCTGTAATAATTGCGAGCTTGTTTATTTCAGGTTGTCTAGTGTTGCTTGTTGTTGTGCCTTTTTTTTCCTATTTTGATGTTCTGCCTGTTTTGCTTGCTGTAATAATCACATGTTATCTCTGTAATAAAGTTATACCACAAAACGACCTTGTCTACTATTTTATATTGATACTCGCTTGTTTGCTTTGCATAATGGACTGATCCATCAGGACAGGAGGATGTGTTGTTGCTGCTGATATCCTGGAGTTCTTGAAGAGGCTTATCATGGAGTTCTTGAAGAGGCCTAGCCTGCTGCTGATTTTTTGTAACATATGCAACACGTAGTAGCATGGCTTGTGACCTGACAACTATAGTTTGTATGTATATCTGTTCTGTAAATATACTCAGCATGTATTATTTTGAGTTATTATTTAATATATTCCGCATGTTCTCTCTTTTCTGAATGAAATATTGGTTAGTACTTATAAATTCCCCGGAGTTTGGGACTAGATGGAAATGGAAGTCAGATTAGTGGGACCAATGTGAAATAGAAACCTAACAAGTGGGACATATCTGACCGATGGGACCAGCTCTAGAATTAAATATATATTAGAAATTATTTGACAAAAAGGCTGAAGCACAAAATTAAACGGGCCTTGAAAATGCTAGAATCCTAGAAAGAAAAGGGCTGAATTTTTGGGCTTGGCCCATGTAGATGGTTGAGCTGGACTGGGCTAATTCTGATCTGCGATTATTTGATTTGGTCACAGATTTGCCATATAGGATTGGCCACGTCAGATCCTAGGTGGACAGGGTAGATGGCTCGTGACCAAAACAATTGGTCATAGAATCTGTGACCATCTATGTTGGTCATAGACATCTATGACCAATTCAGAAAAAAGGTTGTGGTGTTTAACTAGTGACGCTCAGCTTTTGACCATCTGCATTTGGTCACAAAAAGGTCATAGATTAAAAACTACGACATTTCAGTGACCAATATGGAGGGACATGTATCACCAGATTTCTTGTAGTGGAACCAGCCATCTAGCTACTACATGGACCCGTAGTCCAGAGATGAACTACTCACACATCACACCGGAGGCTTGCATGATGATGAAGAAGGCCTCCAGGGTGAATTCCCCTCTCCGACAGGGTGCCGGGAAGATCTTCAGATCCCTCCCGGTCTAGGGATGGAGATGACAGCGGTTACAGACTCTTTCGTGGAATTATGATCGGATACTTAGGGTTTCTGTATCAGAGGCAATATATAGTCAGAAGGAGAGGCTGAGGGGATACCGGAGGCGGCCACACCACCCCCTAGCGCGGGCCAGGCTGGGCTGCGCGGCCAGGTGGTGTGGCGGCCCCCTGGCCGCTCTCCGTCTCGC
Organism: Avena eriantha; assembly: GCA_910589775.1. Taxonomy (NCBI): domain Eukaryota; kingdom Viridiplantae; phylum Streptophyta; class Magnoliopsida; order Poales; family Poaceae; genus Avena; species Avena eriantha. Next base: position 179,562,940 of record OU342743.1, on the reverse strand, counting down.
ATTCTGGCTCCGTGTGTCCCTCGGTGAAAAACTGACTTTGGCTTTTGTCCCGTCAAATTCCGAGAATATTCATTTTCTGACTTTCCTGGAACCAAAAACAGCAGAAAACAGGCAGCTGGCACTGTGGCTCTTGTTAATAGGTTAGTCCAAGAAATCATATGAAAAGTACTCCAAATGGTGGACAAAACATAAGAAAGTAGATAAAACCAAGCATGGAACATCAAAAATTATAGATACATTTGCAATATATCAAGTTCAAATCAGGGAGGCACGACCAAAAAGTATGCTCCGCTAGAGACACTGACGTCTGGTACCCACATGCCTCAAAAGACTTCAGCGAGTCAACATCACGAGAGGAAACGAAAATTGTGCTTCTGCCATGCTCCACCCGAGCTTCCTCCATGTTTTTAGCGGTTTCGTCATAGTAGAGGGCCGCGAAACCGGAAAAAAGAGTTTTCCATCGGCCACGGTCGAGCCGAGAAATTTGTCACGGAAGACGCACCTTCTACGACGACCGTCAGGCCAAGTCGTTGCGGAAGGAAACATTTCTTGTAGTGCTTTCTCCTTACAATTTAAGGACAAACTTAATTTTGGTTCCAAGATTAACTCCTGAATCACCTCAAGACATGTTCTTACAACTAAGAATTTGTTCTTCTAACCAGAAACTTGGATCACATTACGTCGAGTATACAACATGGTTATACAGAAGAACCTATGACTGAGGCATAGGAGATGTAACACATATCTTTCTTTCTTTTTAACCACTTGGTTGTAATACTGAGACTAACTCAATGCTCCATCTAGATATTCAAGTAAGAACTTATTTATTTCCTTGTACCATTCTAAACTACTCCAGAATCCTATCTAGGATATTCTGAACATCTCAGAATTAAATCTAGAAAATATTTTGAATCTAGTATTTTATTAAGCTTATCGATCTATCCTGATATATTTCAATGTTTAATACTTCATTCAACTTCATCCATAGGATATCTACTAACTTAAATATTATTAATACCAATTACATCATTCATTATATGTCATTTACATATTTATGAATGTTGTCATGCTCCCACTCAAATATGCATCCATATATGTGATCTAGGGATTTCACTTAGCTCCAACTCAAAATATGTCGCTTACATATTAAGATTTAGTCAAGCTACTCAGGTCCCACTCAAATATAGGTTCTCTCCATAATCCTGGACATTCCAAAATTTCTTGATCATTTATCAAACTGACAATTCCAGTTACGAGACTTCAGCATCCATACCATTTACAAAACTTGCTTTGTTGTATCGAATACAACCCTTTCTTCAATCTTGTTATTGAAGAATATGCAGTTTTACAAACTATACCACCAATTATCATATTGGAGTAATTGCTGGTGTAAATCCAATAGACACAAGCTTCGCTACACTTTGTAGTCAATCCTTTGTCAAAACTTACTTTGTGACAAATTGATCTTTTAAGGTCTTTCTTTAAGGTTTATTTATTTATTATGACTTTACAGTAATTTGGAAAGATCAAGTAAAAATCTTTACTTATTAAGATCAAGTAACATATTACTTTTTAATCTTAGATGTAACTTAACATAGGATTTTATGACTTAGTCATTTCTCGCACTTAGGTCCATCACGCTTCTTCATAGTTCGTAGGTATGTCATGTTTCATCAACATGATAAGTGAATCAATAATAATTTCGCAAACTTGTAGCATATATTCTTGAATCCTACTTTCTCTTAGTAAAAGTATTTGCTGAAACTTCATGATCATTATCATTAGTTTCTCCTCATGCAGAGTTTAACCCGTTGGAACAAATTCTGTTGTGCTACTCTTCCTCTGTATGCAAGGTCAAATACCTTGTTTATGCTTTTACTTTCTTTCACCCGCATCTTCATCAAGAAACTGCTTCTGGAGAAAACACAATTCCTCGAACAATAGTAGGTTTGCCCTTTGTGGGAGATGTATTCATAGTTTCCTAAGAATACACTACAAAGATTTATTTATTCGCCACAACTTCGAACTATTGAAATCTTCAGAAACTCGAACATGCCATAACTCTTATTGTGTTGTTTCTACGAATCTTGTAGATGTTCCTTATATTTCAAATGAGTCCTTGCTTATTTGATCTCTAACTCCAAATGATAACTACAACCTTGATAAGATATAATATTAAGACCATATGTATCTAATACAAAATGATTATGATGTTTAGATATATTAACACTTTGAATTTGTCCAATTATCATAATTTGTGAAACATTTTTCATAGGTCCCTTTATGCTAAAACTTAACTCTAAATACTTAGTCATGTCAATCAAATTGAAGAGACTTTGTATTCTTATTAATTTTAATAACCTCCTTCATTCTAAAATCATTTGAACAATTCAAATAGTTTGAAATTTGTGTTCCATTACGTAAATACACATATTTACTTAAACTCACCATGAAGTTTATAAAATAATGATATCCACTATTTTTTGAAAATACAATACATAATATGTATAAAATTTAACAATTCTTCACATATCACCATTTTACCAAAATGCGGAGTTTTAGTCATTCTGCCAAGAAGGCATGGTTTTGCAAAGTCTCTAAATCAAATATCTAAGACCCTGATTTTCATTTAACATGAAAAACATGCAATAACCAAAATGACATAAACGATGGTGTCATTTAATATTTAATCTCGGATATGTTTTAGCAATACTCAAGCACACAATCTTGTTTCCACAAAAATGGACAAGTATCAAATACTTTGTAAATTGTTACGAGTTTTGCAAGAATAGCACTTATACTTTGTATATCTAACATATACGCTTTTCTTCCATGTCTCCCACTATGATCAAGCCCTTTGAGAGTTCTTAACTCTGTCATGAACTCATGACGGTGAACTATTCGTATTTCACAATATAGCCCCTAATGACATCTTTGTGACCGGGAAGAAGCGAATTGCAACGCCAAATTTGCCACAAAGTTGTCCATAGCCCACATCGTATGTGTAGTATTCATGACACTAATGCAAGATCACTAATTGATTCTCCAAGATCTGTTTTCTTCCATCCTGGAAGGAAACTCATCCAATGTCTCATACTTTATGTGCCTGATTTGTGTAAAAACACAATCATGGTCTAGCCAAGCCTCCATCCAATGGAGAATAGCTTCATCGGACGGTGGTGGAGAAAACACAAAATATCATCAATGGAGCAGAGTCCATTAGATGACATTTGCGGAGTTATTGGAATTATCTCCTGATGGTTCTCTGTATCATGAAGAGAAGATCTTATTACGAGGATATCCCTTAGGCGTGGGTATTAATCTATGAAGTTGGACCCTTTTGTAAAGTTTCACAACAATAAGAAAATTCCCATGGTCACAAAGGACCTCAATGGAATAGGCCAAGGTCTACTAAGATATCTGTAAAAGACATCTAGACTAAGTTCATAATACGAGTTCAATTCTATAATTGATCTCCCACTAAAATTTTCATCCCTTGGATGATTTTAGCGATCACACGATCCCTTTACACCGTAGCATCCCTGATCATCATGACCTTTGATACAGCGGCCAGGGTGGACTATATTCGTCGATCACATCAACCATGTGACTCGTGCTCAATCTTTTGATCTACTGTGTTCCGAGGCCATGATTGTACATGCTAGGATTGCCAATCCAACCTTAGTGTATTCGTTGTGCATACATGGATTCCACCCACTGTATGCAAATGTAGATATGTCTAGCACCCGATCGTCACGACCTACTTCATAACTGTGAACTTTCTTGGTGGTGTACACTAAAGGGAGAACACTATATTGGTATTAATAGAGATCATCTTATACGATGCTACCGTTGGTATCTAATACTAGCACACAATAAGATGTAACAGGTATCAACATCACATGTATATTGTTGGGTGCAGAAGTGCTGAATATGGGTTTTATATAGACACACACCAGAAAGTGGGCTACCATGGGTGCTACATGTGCATGGCAATCCATCCATTTGATCCCATATAAGGAGCATGATTGAACATTTACCCAGGCAAGCTAGCTGCTCCGTCTCTAAAAAGAAAAAAACAGCTGCCCCGTGCTTTGCTCATACGGCCAAGAACAGATTTAACAACCAATTCTTGTTCAGAAGAACCCTCAAAGAACAATAGACTATCATCCGCAAATACTAGATGGGATATGCCAGACGCCCTTCTGCATATACGAAGTTCATGCAACCTTCCGTCCTCAATTTCTTGGGAGCATATGTTTAGTGGTACTCACTAATTTTATGGAGATGATGCATTCCTTGTGAGTTTTCCATCCTTCGAGGACCTACAACGTGGCAATAGTATTCAGATGCCGGTCCACTGTCACAATGCTCAGATTGTTATTAGTATTTGGGAGGTGCAGGACATACCGCCTAGTTTCATTCTGCCTTAGGTGTGGGTTCACGTGGAAGGGGTTCCTCATACTATACGTAACTTTCATGGCTTATGGGCTATTGGCTCTCTGATGGGTACGACAGTGGATGTTGATTTTCCTACTCTGTACAATCGCAATATTGTGCGCGTATGTGTGGCCATGCTGAATCCTAGTGCACTACAAAAGTGTATGGATGCTAAAGGATCCTATATTGGAACTACTGCTACTTTGAAGCTGTTGGGCTATGACTTTATTTTTCGCCAGGAAACTTTGGACTTTGTTCCCGATTCCGCTTTTACTCCTCTCTTCTGGAGGCGTAAGGCAGATGATTCTGATAAGCATGACGGTGCTGGCCAGAATGAGAAGGATCCGGCTATGGATCATGGTTCTTCTCGGTCTCACGAGATTAATATGGATATTGATAAATCAGGTGCCCAGTCATCTATGGAAGGACCACAATTAAAGAAAGTTTCTCGTATGCCTGTTTTTGCGATCACTCCTTTTAACTCTAGCCCGGAGATGCCTCGGGGGAAAGCTATTGTAGCTGCAGCACGATCTTTATGCTCTGTTTTCAGCATCCAGGTCCTCTTGTTGATCGTGCTGTTGGGCAGAAGCTTCTCGTTCCGGTTACTAAGGCTGACTAGGTCCTGATGCAGTCTGGGATGTCTCGGGCATCGGTTTCTGCTCCTCTGTTGCTCAATATTACAGTACCTGCTGGTCTACCTCTAGGCTCTCCTAACGCCACCTCTGTGCCATCTGTTGGGTCGCCAACAGCCGAGGGTGCCTGATACCTCCATTTTGCATCACTATTCTATATCATAATTTACTGTTATTCATTGATATATTTCATGTTAAGAGATGATACTTATGTTATTTCATGTTTTTTTGCATGGTTGATGACTTTTTGAGCATGGACCGCTGCAGTCAGGATTCTGATGGAAAAGAGGCTGTTTGGAGGCGAAATTCGCGAAGATCAGAAAATCTGGAAAAATACATGGAAAATCCTATTTTTCCAGAAGACGAAGAAAGCCAGAAGGGGAAGTGGAGATGGGCCACAGGGGGCCCACACCACCCCCTGGCGCGGGTCACCACAGGCCACGCCACCAGGTGGTGTGGCCACCCAGGTCCACTCCAGCCTCTCCCCTCTAGCGTATATTATCCTCCCGAAACCCTAAGACTCGGGGAGCGACCACACAAAGATTCCACCGCCTCTGCGGGATGGAAAACACCGAGAGAGAAAGATCTCTCCAGCAGACAGAATTCTGCCGGGGGAATTCCTTCCCGGAGAGGGAAGATCGTCGCCATCAACACCACCATCAAGCTGGACTTCATCGAGATCATCATCATCATCACCATCATCATCTCCATCACCACCATCACCTCCACTTCATACCGCTGCAACAATTGGGTTGAATCTTGCATAGTTCTTAGGGGAAACTTTCCCGGTGTTGATTACTCTTTGTAGTTGATGCTATTGAGTGAAACCGTTGAATTATTGTTATGTTCAAATTATTGCACTTCATTATTTCATCTCTGATCATTATCCATATGATGTCTTGTGAGTAGTTCATTTAGTTCTTGAGGACATGGGAGAAGTCATGTTGTTAGTAGTGGAATTGTGTTGAGAAAGATTCAATGGTTTGTTAATTAAGTAGTGGTGTACTTCTTCTAGTGGTGTCATGTGAACGTCGACTACATGACACTTCACCTATATGGGCCTAGGAGAATACATTGTGTTATTTGGCTACTAACCGTAGGGGTTGCTGGAGTGACAAAAACCTGAACCCTCGTTAGGAAACCTTTGCACAAGGGATGTCAGGGTCTTAGAGTTTAAAGTTGTGGTTAGATGTTTATCTTAATTACTTTCTTGTACTTGCGGATGCTTGCAAGGGGTATAATCACAAGTATGTATTAGTCCTAGGAAGGTCGGTACATTAGCACAGGTTCACCCACACAACCTTTAGCAAGCTAAAGAAGATTAATCAACTATATGAAGCGAAAGCACTTGACGATATTTCCATGTGTCCTCGAGAACGTTTGGTCATCTTAAGTAATACAATCGGCTTGTCCTTTGCTAAAGAAAGGATTGGGCCACTTGCTGCATTTATTCTTACTGTCTTTTGTTTACTCGTGCTTTATTTACTTGCATTATCAAAAACACCTAAAAATCCGTTTGGTAAGTATTTGCAGAGAATTCCTAATCCATACCACTAGCCAACACCTTCTGCTCCTCCTTGGGTTCGACACTCTTACTTATTGAAAATACTGCGATACACCCCCTATAGTTGTGGGTCATCAAGACTATTTTCTGGCGCCGTTGCCGGGGAGTGAAGGGCTATTGGAGAGTGGAACTGGTAAAAGAAACTTCTACCGTGAGTATTGTTTACTTCTGTTAGTTGCTTTATTTTTATTATGGATAATTCGCTGAGTTTCTTATTTCGTAATGCTACTACCACTACTAAGCTAGTAGATGAACCATCACCTGCTGAGAATGATACTTTTAAAATATCTACAAGAATTATTGATCGTGTTATGGATAACTATTATGTTAGAGATGAAACTGTCTATCCCGGTGATCATTTGCTCTTTATACACGAATTATGCGGGTTGTTTAAGTGTGCAGGTATTACAACAGATCTCTACTTACTTAAAAAGGAGGAATTTCCTCTGTTTCCTCCGGTCGCTGGTTTCGTCTAACATTTTTTAGACTGTTTTGTCCTCCCACCAAATCTCTATCTCTATCTCTACTTTTGTGCTACTTAAAAACAATATCCTTTTTCTGCCCTTTGCGATATGTCGATCGCTCTCCTTCGTCGCCCTCCTCTCCCCTCACCCTCATTTTCCAGATCACAGACAGCTCCTGAGAACACAAATTACGTTCCCATTAATGCACCCGAGAAAAGATCGGGACACAATCCTAACATACGTCTCTCCCGAACAAAAAATCAGGATACGATCCCTACTCCCGTTAATCTCTCCCAATCTTTCCCAAACAAAAAATCAGGTTGCTACTTCAAAAAAAAAAATCAGGGTGCGATCCCTTCACCTCTGCACTCCCATATGTTCCCAATGAAGGTGTACCCTCGTCCTACCCGGCGGCGAGGCAGCCGTGCGACCGCGAGGCAGCCCGTTTTCTTCGTGTCTGGCGAGGCAACCCCACAAGTCCGGCGAGGCAGCCCGTTTTCTTCGTGTACACGGGCGTCCGCCCTACTTCTTCTAGCGAGCCGTGTTCATCGGCAAGGTCGTGGGGCCGCTCTACTCGTCCTAGAGCGGTGGAGACAGAGATGTACATGCCGTTTTCATCATCGATATAGTCTGAGTCGACTGCCTCGAGTGCGCGCTCTAGGCCAGACGAATCTTCAGCATCAAGTATATCCACTGCCGCACCCGCGTTGTCATCCTGTGGGGCGACACCCGACGACTCCATCACCCCGCGCAATCTGGACATGCCCTTTCTATTGCATCTCGTACAATTTTCAGTTCACTCTAGATCTGTTGCTTTCTATTGTCCACCGTGATCCAAATTAGATTAATTACTACCAATATTGTTCAATTTAGTTTCATCTGTATGTGTATGTAACTTTGTATGTCCATCTAGGATGGTTCAGACTTGAGAAGTCGGACTTGTGGGGTTGCCGGACATCTTTGCCGAGGTCAAAAATTTGAAGGCGATATTCCCCGGGATTGATCACAAGACCGTGACAAGGCAATCCGAAATGATCCAGTCCAATCCAGCTGCCTCATGTTGGCAAGTACGGCTGCTATTTACATGCTCAGCTCAACTATTCTCAAGTGCAGGTCTCCTACTTATATATGGTCTTTACACGAGAGGCTAAGTAGGGCAGGCAACATGTATGATAGCAGATGCCAGATGCCCTTGTTTTTTATCTCATCTTTTGTGCGAGGTTACATTTCATTGTTGTTTTCGGACTTCTCAGCTCCGAGGTTACATTTCATTGTTGTTTTTTTATCTAATTGCTATGTTTTCATGTCTTTGTTAATTAATGATTTCTTAACAAAGCATTAGCATACTAAGATATTTTGTTTGTTTTTAGGTCACATGCAGGTTCCTTGCAAGTGGCAAAGCATTGTTGGTTGATGAGGTTAGAGTGCGATTGGTCATATGATGCCCTGTCAGAAGGTTTGTACTTTTTAAATACACGAAGCTAACATTGGTCAAGCGGTTCAGCAATGTGAGTTGCTTCCTATGGATATCAGAGTACTTAAAAGGACGGTTAAATTGGCTTAGTGAATTTTTAGAGAACTTAATGTGCAAAAATTGTATTAGCGGTACTAGGAGATTGTTGCCTCCATCTTTTTACCTCTAGAGTAGCATGTCAATATTATATGAATTCTCAACTGATCTAAACATTTTTTGAACAAAATTACATGAAAATGCGGTGGTGTTGCCTTCAACTTCTGTGAAGTATAATTTGTGACCCTTTGACCAATGTCTTTTGATTGTCGGGTATGCTTATAGTTCCCTAGCAATGCATGGGTATTTATCTAGCTCGATATTGAAATTTATTTATCAAAAATATCTTTTTGCTGCAGGAAGTCAACAGTTGAGGTATATATTTTTGCAAATATATCTCTTGTTTCTTAGCTATGTGATATCTCTTGCTTATTAGCAATGTGCACTGTTATGTAGCTCAATGAGCTCTTCTAACATTTTTAAGGCCATATTCTCAAATTTTGCTGTGATGATGGCGGTACACCCTACTTCATATTATCGTAGAAAAGTTATTTTGCACCAATATATTTTGATGTTGTTGCATTAAAATGTATGTTTTATATACAGATAATTATGTTCATCTTTGATCCCAAAACATTGAGCTACATAATAGTGCACATAAAAATGTTATTCTTTCTTATTTGAAAATGCTTGCGTGGTGACTTAATACACAAAAATGTCATATTCTTGTGAATTTACTAGAATATCCGAGTCAGGGGCCATGGAAGACGGCTCTCGCCGAGATGCCAGTCCTGTCAGTTACCATATCCTCATTTGCCATCTCTCATGTTTCTTCAGTAAGTCCTATCAGTTATCATATCCTCATTTCCTTGATTTCCACATAGGAAGATACTGATACATCAGTCCCCTTGTGTAACATGGAAGTGGGGTGATTGCAGAAAAGGCAACAATTTGGTCCGTGAGTTCACAACTGAAGATAGTGACTTGACCAACCGACGGCAGCGAGGGAAGAGCTCCACATAGATTAGGAAGGTAGTACCTTAACACATCGTGAGGCTCCGTGTACTTTTTGTTCAGGCACCTTCGCCAAATTGGCATGCGCCGCATACTATTTGATAAAGTTTAGTGTAACTACCATCTAATTCTATTCAATATCCATTGGTTTGCTCATCATTTTGATGAAACTATGATATTGGCAGGTGCCTGAAAACTTTGCCAACGAAGCTTGAGAATCTAGATAATGGGGGCACATACCAAACGGTAATATATCCTGGTGCACTGTGATACCAAACGGTAGTTGTTGGCTTCACACTCCCTCAATCTTGTATTTGCACGACATTGGGTGACCATGCATTATCTTTGCGATCCTTGTTTTGTTTTGCGGTATCTTTGCGATCCTTGTTAGCTCACAAGTACACATGCTCCGTATTTTAGTCATGAGGTTCCTTTTATATATGCTAAGCATGCGTATGCTTTTGGATGGTACCCAGACTTGTTTTTTCTAATTTCCCACTTTAAGCATCTTGTTTTTGCTTGATCAGAGTCATAGAATCTGTCCTATTGGGTAATGAGTGAGTTATGAGTTAATACGTCTTGAGTACTTCCTAAGCACCGATAATCTGGGCTCTAGCCACTATGATTGGAGCACCAATTGTGAAGGTTTATCATGAGAAATTTATGGTCTAACCAGATGTGTCAAGTCTTGTGTTGGGTATGCCGCCACTGCCTAGGAATCTCAAACTCCCTCCGAGTTCCCTGTAGTTCGTCAGAAGAGACTTCCTTCTCTGCACTTTTTATTTGATAGACCGTTCTGAGTAATTCTGAGCACCGTTCCGTTATTTAGAGGAAGCCAGATGATTTTGAATGGGCTTTGCTATGTTTCCAACCCGTTCCATGCATGGGAAATTAATAATGGTTACAATTTCTATATGAGGTGTTTCAGTTTGTTCCTGAAATTCTCAGTGACTCAAATCTTGATAATTTGGTTTCATTTTCAGGAGCTCTGGCGCTAGATTGGTTTGCTTGATGGATTTTCCTCAGAGCCACATATATATGTCTCTATTCAAGGTGATAGTCGATGCACTATTCTATTTACGATCAAATTACATGGCCTTCCTTTTTCTTTTGTCCAGCATAGATGAACTCTTTTAGTAACACGAGCATGTCCGTGCTTGATTTTTTACAATGTGCTTCTCTGAAAGTTGCTTGGCATTTTGTTGCCCAAGATTTTTTTTTGTACCATCATTCTTCTGGGATGGTGTTTTGGAATTATTTTTCCTTGCCAAGCACATGGAAATTATTGATGATCGCATTTGCATTCCAATTTCCCCCTAACGTATGCTTGATGGCCGAGCACACGGAATTATTTATGATGCACTTTGGTGAATGAATTTGTATTCTAAAAGGAAAAGGAAAAAAATGTTATATGCGTTTTTGTTCTAGACATGTATATATTTTTATATTCTAAAATGGCTACTAAGGAGGGCATCTTCAAGATGATCCATAGAAAGCTAGAAGAAAAATTAAATATGGTGTAACTTGCAATTCGCGTGTTTTAAAAGAAGCATATTATTTCAGCACTGTTCTGATCTTGGGAAATTGTCATTTCTTTTTTGCTGTTTGCAGCTCTACATGGGTGCACTAGGTGTTTTGAAAATTGACAACTAGGGTCCAATAGAGTTCTCCATCATGGCAAAGCACTTTGATCAGGAAAGCAATGCAAAATAGTGTCTGTTTAATTTTGAAGATCTAGCATGCAAAAGAACCTCCTATGTACAATAGCTCTTATAGAGAGATGGTTTGCCGTGTGTCGCCCATTTGGTCGGCTTTGGTCCGTCCCATTTAAACTATTTTTTGTATTTTATGGGAATTCGTGGGCAAGGCGTCGGCATACGCTGATGTTGGAACCAATGATCAAATTATGGCGACATACCATTATAAATGGATAATTATGGGTGTTAAGTGCACTACCATGATCTCCATCGATGATACTATAAGGTTTTCTGCAATTTTAGTGTTGTAAGTCGAATTCTGCACACAAATCTGTAATATATTTTTAAATTTGGGATCACACTGGATATGAATGATATTGAGCCACAAGTACAGCCGAGGGGCTTCTATACATGTATAGTAGTACAATGTTAATATATTTGTAGATTAACATCTACATCATTGCACTTATCCCAACACTTTGACTATATTTTGTGAAATTAATTGAAATATGTTCAAATTATGAATTTATCTATTTCATGAAATTTGCATCGGTTGATATGGAATTTTATTTCTTCCCTGCAGTTGTGAATCTGCTCCCAAACTGATGTTGCAACAATCTATTCCCATTGTACATGAGATGTTTTTTGGCCACAATTCTTTTGTAAGAGCGATAGGGATGAAAAAAGATCAATGTTTTTCGTATTGACAAAGACTAAAAATCAAAGTCGAAAAAATTGGGAAGAGAGTGCATGTGTTTTGTCCTATAGCAACGCACGGGCATGTTACTAGTCAAGTCAAAAAGAAGTTATTCTCATTATCACTGAAAGGAAGAGCTAAGGAATGGTATAAGCTGCTGAAGAATGGTTAAGCTCTTGAATGGGAGGAAATAGTACCTCTCTTCTATTCTAAATTTTATCCTCCTAGTGAGATTCATAAAGATCGGAATCAAATATACAAATTTTGGCCTCTTGATGAAGAGAGTACAGCTCAAGCTTGGGGAAGATTGAAGTTACTAATGCTCAAATGTCCCATTCATGAGCCCCCGAACAATATTATTATTAATAACTTTTATGCAAGGCTTTCTCTCCATGATAAGGATTTATTGGATACCTCTTGTGCTGGATCATTCACTCGCATGGAAGAAGAAGTTAAATGGGATCTTCTAGACCGTATTCAAGACAATGCTGAAGCTTGGGAGAATGACAAAGGAAGAAAGTGAGGTATAAATTATGATTATGAATGCATTGAATCTTTTATGGGAACTGATGACTTTCAAAATATTAAAAATGCTTATGGTCTAGACTCTCAAGCTATTGCAACTTATTTTAAGGCTTTTGATTCCTATATTGAAGTGCCTAAAAAGAAGTGGAATAAGTATCACGAACCATATAAAGATGTTGCTAAGTGTGTTCCTGCAAGAAATACTGAAATTTATACTGCTAATCATGTTTTATCTGAACCTTATATTGAGAAAATGCCTTTCCCAGTTAAGATAAAGGAACATTCTATTATAGCTAGTATGGTTAATGAAAGTACAAATAAAGCTGTTGAACTTGATAAACAAATGAAGGATGAACCTATAATAGCAAATGTGAAAGACTTTGTCACTAAATATGTAGAAGATGGACACACTATCCTCTGTAAGGATATCCCTAATATTGCTTCACAAAGTAGTCTTATAAGAGCTAGTGTCCCTGTGTTTTCTGTTAGGATAAGTGATCATTGCTACGATGGTCCGTGTGATAGCTATATCATTAAGTTTATGCATGATATTGAAAGTCATTATGAGAGGGAAAAGTGTTCTTATGCATCTCAATAATATTAAGTTTCCTCGTTTTATGCTGAAAGTCTTTATGTTGCACTTGTTTTGCCTTCCTATGCTAGTAGCCTTTGGTTTCAACAATTTATTTGTGATAGGGATATGCCGAAGGGGGTATGCCCAGCAGGATGTTCCGATTAGGCCGAAGGGCCTGTGAGTGCGCCTGAAGGACGGCGACTGGACTACGACGGAAGGAGAGGCCCGGCGACTGGAGACTGGAGGCCTAGGAGCGTAACAGAAGCGCAGTCGGATTAGGTCAAAACCTCTGAATCCTTATTTTGTTCGGTTGTAGCTTGTAAACTCTAGCGAGGTGCCTCATATATAAACCTTCCTAGGGTATCCTGGAGACTCACGTTCCATCATACACCCCCTCAAGCGACTCGCTGCTTAGACACCGAGCTCGCCACCCCTGTAACTCGCTCTCCAATAGGTCTTTACCCTCCAGGGGGGCGAACCTGGGTAAACCCATGTGCATCCGCCCCCATCTCGCACCGCAGATGGCCGCCAACTCTTCCTCACGATACAATCAATCGCTGCTAGTGGCAGCGACTACCGTGGCCATTTCCACGATAGTGGCACCCACCGTGGGGCATAGCGGGACTGGCCTGAGTTCTGCGGCGAGACCCTACTCGTCGATCGATCGGCCGCTCGCCACCGGTCGCATGATCGCCATCGGCGGGATCTTACAGATCCTGCCCAGCAGCTACATCACGGCGTCACGCCCGGTCACTCACGGCGCGGTGATGCCGGTCGGCTCCATCAACCTCTTCGTCGGCTTCACCGGCGCGGTCGACCCAGCTGCAATGGTGATCGTCAGTGGATCGCCGCTGCACCGCGATCTGCTCTCGGAGGAGCAGGTCTGCTCCATCAGGAGCCTCGTCACCGAGTACGACTCGGCCGCCAGCGACGCGGCTGAGACCAACGCCGCCACCAACAACGATGCCCTAAACGACGACGCCGACTCCGCAACTCCTGCCTTGGTTGACGGATCTATCACCGCTGCATCACGAGAGGACTCCATCACGCGAGTCTCCAACCCAGAGGATTTCTAGGACCCCTCCATCCTCGGGATCTTCGACTCCGACTCCCGCTCGGAATCGCCCGAGGACTTCCGTGCCAGATCCAATCGCTTCAACACGATCTACATGGCGGGCAGCGCGGCCGCCCCGCCAGATCCTTCGCCACGCCGACTGCGACGGCCACATAAGTGGAGGAAGCCCACCTGCAGATCATGGAGGCGCAACGCAACGAACTCGCCGAGCGCGAGAAATACCGCCTCGAGCAGGAAACGGCACGGGAGCTATCGCTCTATCACCAGCGCCGCATCAGGACCCGCCTGAACTCCAATGTCTAGGGTCGCGTCCTAAACTTCAACGACAAAAGCGACCCTGCATGCGCCGCCGAGCAACAAGCCGCGGGAGTCGACCCGCGGGGGCGGATGTACTCTCGCTCCTCAACAAGCAGGGCGGCATCAAGCGGCCACCCCACCGTCGCCAACGCATTGACTTGCCCACCACCGCAGCCCTTGGCGAACCAACCATGGGCCGCCAACCCCGCGATTTCCACTAACGAGCCACGACCGGCGAATAACACGATCGCCGCCAACGGGCAGCCCCTCGATGCCCGAACGAACATCATCAACAACCAGGCGTGGCGGTCGCGCCAGCCCAACGACCTGAGGCACACCCTCACCAACCGCGGCGACCCGGAACCAAGAGGCTCGCTCAGTCGAGTCGGGCCGCAATGCTTCGGGCCCATGATCCGCGGGGAAAAATACCCTGCCAACTTCAAGGCCCCCAAGGAGATCAAAAAGTACGACCCGACGTACGATCCTGTTGTCTGGCTGGACACATACTTCATGGCAATGGGAATCGCAAGCCACACCGACCTGCTCGCCGCTCGCTACCTCCCCCTGATGATGGAGGATGCGACCCGGCAATGGATCAACACGCTCCCCGCCGACAGCATCGATTCCTGGGAAGAAATGCGGGACGCCTTCATCAGGCCCTTCGAGGGCTCCTACACCCGCGCCACCACCATAGAAGATCTGGAGCGATGCATCCAGGGACAACGTGAGTCGACTCGTCGTTGGATCCAAAGGTGGAAAGAACTATGGATCAACGCCTCCGGCATCCACCCAGACACGGCGATACATTGCTTCAAGAACGTGTGCCGGTATGAACCCCTGGTCGCTAAGATCAAGAGGTTCTACCGGACGCTCGACAACATCCCCGACCTCCTTGAGATCACCAAGCGCTACGTGGAGGAAGATCCCAACCAAGACTCTGACGACGAGTCGGGAGGACGACGTCGAACCAGCATCCACGACAGCGGGCGCCTACGCGACATGCGCTACAGCAACACCTGCATCACCGGCAAGCGCCGCATGGACGGGCAAGTCGACTTCGTCGCCAATGCCATCTACGACCAACGCGACTCCAAGAATTACCGCCACGACGGAGGAAACTACCGCGACAGCGGAAACTACCGCTCCAACAACACAGCGAGGCCGAAATTCGACCCCGCTGCCCTGCTCAATCAGCCCTGCAGCTACCATAGCAGGGAGGGAAAACCTTCCACCCACACTACCACATCCATAGCAGGGAGGGAAAATCACATCAACTCTTGATCCATTGCCGACCCGCATCGTGACCTCATCCCTTGCTAGTTGTCGCTTGTTCCGCAGCCCCTGAACCGAGTTACTTATATTAGCAACCGATCCCGTATCAAAACCCAGGTGCTACTGCGAGTACTAGTCAAGTACACATCAATAACATGTATATCACATATACCTTTGTTTGCCTTGCCGGCCTTTTTTACGCCAAATACTTGGGGCAGTTGCGCTTCCAATGGCCAGTCCCCTTGCAATAGTAGCACTCCGGTGTCAGACTTAGGGCCAGCTCGGGGTTTCTTTTCAGGCGCGGCAACAGATTTGCCACCCTTCTTTCCCTTCTTCTTGCCTTTCTTTTCCTTCTTGAAACCGGTGGTCTTATTGATCATCAACACTTGATGTTCTTTCCTAATCTCCACTTCTGCAGTCTTCAGCATTGATAGAATCTCGGGAAGAGACTTCTTCATGCCCTGCATATTATAGTTCATCACGAAGCTCTTGTAGCTAGGTGGCAGAGATTGGAGAACACGATGTATGCCTAAGTCAATAGGTATCGTTATTCCCAAGGACACAAGCTTATCGGCGTACCCAGACATTTTGAGTACGTGCTCACTAACGGAGTTGTTCTCTTCCATCATGCAGCTAAAGAACTTTTCAGAAGCATTATAACTCTGTACGGCAGCATGGGTATCGAAAATCATTTTCAATTCTAACATGGTATCAAAGGCATTGCCATTTTCGAAACGTTTTCGAAGTTCTGGTTCTAGCCCATACAGTATGCCACAATGAACTAAGTTGTGGTCCTCCTGACGAGTTATATAGACGTTATTTTCCTTGTCAGGGGCATCGGGAGCTGGTGGGGGACCTAGCGGCGCCTCTAGCACATATTGCTTTTGTGCAGCAGTGAGGAGAATCCTCAAATTTATAGCCCAGTTGGTGAAGTTGCTACCATTCGTAGCAAGCTTCTCTTTCTCCATGAACACATTGAAATTAAAAGCAGGTGGTGCCATCTACAACAGAATTTGTAAAATATATTTAGACTAAGTTTATGATAGATTGAGTTCAACTAATCCAAATTACTAATGAACTCCCATTCAAAAACGACATCCCTCATGTCCTTTTGGTGATGACATGAACCAAATCCACTACACCAAGTCCGATCATCACGTGAGTCGGTGTAGCTTCAAAGGCGAGTATCTATATAGGCATCATATCAACTATATGACTCATGCTTAACATTTCGGTCCGTGTTCCGAGGCCATGTCTGTACATGCTAGGCTCGTCAAGTAAGAACCTTACTATTCGCGTGTGTAAAACTGTCTTACACCCGTTGTATGAAAGCGTAGAGTCGAGAACACCCGATCATCACGTGATGCCTCAAAACACGATCCACAAAACGGTGCATACTTAAGGAAGAACACATTTTATCTTGATATCTAAATGAGGGATCATCTTATAATGCTACCAAAAGCGCCAAACTAGCAATATAAGATGCTAACATCTAATGTGTGAAGTGAGGTGATATGGTCCATGCATTTGATCTCTATCATTTGCATCGTGGTATGATCTCTATCATTCCTTTGTGTGTAAGGCCAAGGTCTATGGAACTTACACGTTAAGTGAGTTGTAAGAGTATCTATCATACATCTACTTACAACAATACCATATCAAGACGCTAGCCCAGCAACGATCTAAACTAGACGCCTCTAATTTATCAATTGCAAGTTTTATGTGGCTTAGGGCTTTCGGAGATAGAACCGGTCTTACCTACGAAAATGAACCACAACGAGGATAACCAAGTTATTAGCAACTCGTTGTAAATCAGATATTGACTATAGTAGGAGAGACAGACACCCGCCAGCCACTTATGCAAAACAAGTTGCATGTCAGTCGTGGAACCGGTCTCATGTACGATGACATGTAAGGTTGGTCCGGGCCGCTTCATCCCACTATGCCACCAATATCCAAAGTACATAGAAGATACAATAACATGATCATCATTGCCCACATATAAACATATATGTACTACCCGTGCAAAGCACCTACGCATAGATCAGGCTCTGATACCACTGTTGGGTCCGCAGCATAGAAAACAAAAAATTTCCTACGATGGGAACTATATGCCAAGATCTATCTACTAGATACAGAGCAACGGGTGGACATACACCCATGGAGAACTTACCCTCGAAGACAACGAGTTTTGTTAACGAGTAGGAACTCGTGGTTGATGTAGTCGTACGCTTGCCGATCTCAAGATTGTGTGGAAGTCCGAGCGCCGCAAATCAGCAGCGCATCCGTCCTCGCACACACGTTGAAGCCACCGGACAACCTCCACCTCCTCGCTCCAGCGAATCAGCAGAAGCAGCAACTCCTTCCAGACGCAAGGCCACCGGGAACATGTATCTCGCTAATCCGAGACCATGGGGGAATATCTAGAGGGGGAGAGAGATCCTTCACGAGGAGGTGTGAGGATGAAGGAGGGAATGGGTGGCCTTTTATAGCAGGAGGGGGGTGCCCCCTCTCTCCATGGCCGGCGCATGGGGGGGTGACCCCTCACCTCCCCCATTCATGTGGTGGTAACCCCTCCACATTAAAATGCTCCTTAACATTCTCTTTTAAAGTCTCCACTTTAAATGCATTAAATTTCTCCAAATTTAATGCTCTCTCATTTAATAAAACTCTTTTATTTATTTTATTCAGAATTTTGTTAATTACTTTAATTAACAAACATTCACATAAAACCCCTTGCAACATTTCAATATTACATGCAGAACCACTTTCTGCAACTTCACCCGAAACAATTCCGGTTTCTATCGAAACAATTCCTGTTTCTATCGAAACATTTCCTGCGCTTTGCAAACCTTTTGTCTGGAACATATGTGCTCCTAAATGGTGTCCGGCAACCCTTAAGTGTGTCACCCTACGCTTCGCGAATAATGCAGACATGATTGAGACTCCTCTCAGATCAATAATCAGAAGCGGGACCTGGAGATCCATACTGACTCCTACACATTCAACGATGACTTCTGTGATCGTGAGAACCTTTAACGTCAGAAATTTAATACATGTCCGAGATTCGATCATTGGTATCCAAATACCTAGTTTGATCTCGTTACCGACATGCACTCTTTTCTCGTTCCCGTGATATAACATTCTAGTGATCACATCACTTGCTTGCAAGCTATCTTAATGTGATATCACCGAGAGGGCCCAGAGTATATCTATCCGTCATATGGATTGACAAATCCCACTCTTGATCCATGAGCCTCAACATAACACCTTCGTAGTACTAAACCCATCTTTATAGTCACCCTGTTACGGTGTGACGTTTGATGTTATCAAGATACTCTTCCGGTGTTAGCAATTAACATGATCTCATGGTCTAAGGACTAAGACTACTTTGTATGATGTTATAGCAATATAAACATAATGACTTGATCATAATGCTATACTTCAGATGAATGTTCATCACATCATTTCACAAATGTTGTGACCTTGTTATTAACAACATCCAATGTCCATGATCAGGAAACTTTGATCATCTTGTTAATCAACAAGCTAGTCTATAAGAGAGGCATAACTAGGAACCCTTTTTGTTTATTAAACACACATGTATTGATGTTTCCTATCAATACAATTATAGCATGCAAAATAAACATCTATCATATACAAGGAATATATAATAACAACTTTATTATTGCCTCTCAGGGCATGTTTCCTTCACTCTCGACAGCGCTACCCGCAATACCAAAAACTGGTGTACGCGGTATTCCGAGCACAGCGGCGACTCCCACACTACTTCCAGGAGCACTCAATCATGGTGGTCTCCTCCGCGCCCCTACAATACATCATACGCAACCGCGAGGCGACCAGGCGAGTCGCCAAGTGGGCTGTCGAAATCGTCGTCCACAACATCAAATACGAGCCCCGCAAAGCGATCAAGTCACAAGCCCTGGCTGATTTCCTTACAGACTGGGAAGAAGCACAGCAGCCAGAGAAGCTCCCGTACCTCCACTACTGGTCGCTCCATTTTGACGGCTCCAAGAACGCCGACGGCGCAGGGGCTGGGGTCATACTAACCTCTCCCAAAGGAGATAAGCTCCGCTACGTGCTCCACCTCAACTTCAAGCCCTGCACCAACAACATGGCAAAATACGAGGCCCTCCTTCATGGCATGAGAGCCGCTAAGGAGATGAAAGCCAACCGCCTACGATGCTATGGCGACTCCGACCTAGTCGCCGGCCAAGTCGCCGGGACGTGCGACGCCGTCTCCCCAAAAATGATCGCGTACCGCCAAGCTATCAACCAGTTGGGAGGACACTTCGACGGCTACTCCGTCGAGTGGATCGACAGGCGCAAAAACGAGGAGGCAGACGCCCTTTCCCGCATCGGATCGACCCGACAAGCGCCATTAGTAGGCGTCTTCCTCGACATCATCCACAAACCGTCGGTCAACCCACCAAAAGAGATCGACGTCGGGATACCGCTGCAACCAGAGCTGGCCCTAGTCGCCATGGTTGTGGAGCCTAGTGACTGGACAGCACCATGCATCGCCTTCTTGGAGAACAAAACCCTACCAAGCAACGAGACGGAGGCGCGGATGATCGTGTATCGCTGCAAATCCTTCGTCATCATCAACGGCGAGCTCCAGAGACGTAGCATGACCGGCGTGTTCCAGTGCTGCGTACAGCCAGAAGAAGGCCGCAAGATCCTCCAGGACATTCACGCTGGCGACTGCGGCCATCACGCCGGCGCCAAGTGGCTAGTCGCCAAGGCCATGCGGCATGGTTTCTACTGGCTCACCGCACACGCCGACGCCACCAACATTGTCCAATGATGCGTCGGGTGCCAGAAGTACGCCTACCAGGCGCACCTCCCTGGCTCGGCACTCAAGACCATCCCCATCACATGGCCATTCGCCGTATGGGGCATGGACATGGTAGGCCCGTTCAAGAAGGCCCCGTCTGGCTTCACTCACCTCCTGGTCGCAGTCGACAAGTTCACCAAATGGGTCGAGGCCAAGCCAATAAAAAAGTGCGACGGCAAGACAGCCACCAAGTTCTTACGCGAGCTCATCTACCGGTACGGCTACCCGCACAGCATCATAACAGACAATGGCACCAACTTCGCCAAGGGGGCCATGGCGGAATTTTGTGAAGAACATGGCATACGACTCGACCTCACGTCAGTCGCCCACCCGGAGTCAAATGGCCAAGTAGAACGCACCAACCAGAGCGTCCTCCATGGGCTCAAGCCGCGACTCCCGGTGCCCCTCGAGCGCACCCCAGGATGCTGGGTCGACGAGCTCCCCTCTCTAATATGGGGGATCCGCACCTCTGTCAATCGCTCCACCGGGTTCACGCCCTTCTTCATGGTGTACGGCGCCGAGGCCATAATGCCAACTGATCTGGAGCACGACTCACCTCGAGTCGCCAACTATGTCGAGGCGACCAATGAGGTTGCCCGCCAAGACAACATCGATCAACTCGACGAGGCACGCGACGTGGCTCGCTCCCGCACCACCATATACCTGCAAGGACTCCGCCGCTACCACAGTCGCCGAGTGCGAACTCGCACCTTCCAGGAAAGCGACCTGATCCTACGACTAGCCCAAGACAAGAAAGGCATGCACAAACTCCCCCCCCATGGGAGGGGCCATTCGCCATAGGCCGAGTCCTTGGCAATGACGCCTACTATCTCATCGACATACGGGGTGACGGCCAGCTCGAGGTCGAGAGGCCATGGAATGTAAACCTCCTCAGAAAGTTCTATACTTAGAACCTCACATTGTACTCCGCTAGCATATATAATGAAATTCATCCGGATCGCACAAATTGTGTCCACTTGCCATATTCTTGTGCCACTCGCACTCGTACATATTAGCAATACACTACTCACGGAAGTCAACCTCTGGTCAACCGACCGGCACAGCTAAGTAGTGCGGCACAAGGGCACTGGAAATATTCGGGCCTTGGGTCATCCATGAAAACGCCAACCAGGAGCCGCCATTGGAGTCGCCTAGCCCGACTGGCCCACCGGGCCAAGACAATCGGTATACACTTCTCACAGCGACCTGTCCTTCCCATCCTCGTGCAAAGCGACTCGAACGGTTAAGTACCACGCACGGGGACTCCACAAAATGGGAACCCCCATGCGGCTCGGGAACACACCAAGTAAGAGAGCTGCCTTGGACTTGCCAAGCGACTGGCTTTCCGGGCCAGGGGAGGATACACGTTACAAACAACGCATTCACAACCTACAACAGGAACATGACCAATACGGTCGAGCACCACGCTCGGGGACTCGCCTACAAAGCAGTCCCACTCGCGCTCGGGGACTCGCCACTCAGAAGACGCGAAAGATAAGACAGTGCATAATCAAAACAATACACAAAAGTACACAATCAAGTTATACCCCATTAAAGGGCGGACGCACTCGGGGACTCGCTCAACCAAAAAGAAACACACCACACAATCCTAGTCGCAATACAAGTCAATTGACTCCCCTTGGCATACATTACAAAATACATTACAGCAGTCGCCACTTGGCATACATCACAAGCTACACAATTACATTGTTTATTCCACAGGTCCTGATGAAGAAGCAGCGCCACCCCCCTTGACACGAACAAAAGGCTGCCACGGGTTCGTCGGGTACATCGTCAGCGACTTCGACAATGACGACCGGAAGGGCTGCTCCGACTTCATATCGCGATGCTCCGGCTCGGGGTCGCTAGGCGCCAACACCGTCTCCTGGTACGGCAGCAGATCCCCCATAGCCAGGACCCGATCAACGTAAGGGGCGGCCGTCGCGGTCAGCTTTAGCACCTCTGACATCTCCACCATGTCGGTCGCCGATGGGTAGCCACTCGTCACGTCGTCAAGGTCGAAGTCATCGGGGAAGTGGGCGAGACCTAAGCTCAATGTCGTGGTGGCCCCGCACCTGAACGCCGAGCGCACCATCCACTCCACGACGACAGGCACCTCCTCCAGATAGCACCACACCTCCGTAAGCCCCCCAGGAATAACTTCGGTGGGGGACATGCCTTGAAGAGCCGCTTGGACACATAATGCTGAAGCCGTGGCCGCGTTCACCACGGCAGTCACACATTGCGAAGCGTTGTAGGTCTGAACCACCGGGTCGCTTTGGCCTATCACAGCTGCAAAATCAAACGTCAGTGAAACTACAGAACTCCCCAATCAGGGACTCGCCAAACAAGTCAGGCAAAGATGGAGACTCACCAAGGAGTTTGCGGCAGTTCTCCGTGACATACTTCTCCAAGGCGGTTTGCTCGTTGTGCAGCCCCACGATGATCGAATCCGTGGCTTTGCATTCTTCCTCAGCCGCAGCAACAGCAGCCTTCGCTCGCTCCTCTGAAGAAACTAAGGCCGCTTTCGCCTCCTCCAAGTCTTGGACCAGGGAGGCAATTCGTCCATTCGCCGCCTCCAGCTCGGCGACTAGAAAATACCCTTCACGGGCCTTGGAAATCGCAGCCGGGAAACCATCTGAAAGAGAAGCCATCAGTGCGCCATACGCAAACAGTTCGTACCTGACAGAGGAAAGCACAGAAAAGCAGACACTCACCAATAGTTTCCTGAAGCCACTGGTTCGCCTCCTGCGCTTCGCGCAGATCACGCTCCAACCGCTCCCTCGTGGCCTACCGATTGGTCGATTCCCTTTGCAAGCCCTGCAAACAAACAACACACCTCAGCATTCAACAAAACAAACTCCCAGTTCCCAGCCACCAAAATTCAGCGACCAGGAACTCGGGGACTGGAGAGTAGAGGAAGAAGTTCAGTTCCCAGTCGCTGAAATTCAGCGACTAGGAACTCGGGGACTGGAGATACCTGAATAGCGGCGCCAAGCATCCTATGAAGTTCCCCGGTGTCATTCGACAGGATCGTGAAGGAAGTGCACCCATGACGGGACCCAATGTCCGCATCCATGATCTCCGGACTCTGCGGAGACTGGGTGTCTGCCACGCCTAGAAATCCCCTAGCCATGAAGCGTCGGAACATCGTCGACGCTCTGGCGGCGGCACAGGTTGTCGGGGCCGGCGCTTCCGGCGCGGCCGCAGCCAAGACTGGCTCCGATCGCACCGTCACCACATCCTCGGCGACTGCCACAACGTCAGGCTCCGCGGCGCCGTCCTTGGTTGTGGCATCGTCGGAAGCCCCCTTCTGCTTCTTCGCGCCTTCCGCGGTTGCTACATCTCCAGCGGCTTTTCTCTTCTTGGGGAGATCGCCCTCTCCCGTGGTGGCGTCCGGTGGAATCTTTGCCACCGATGGACGGCCAATCTTCTTGGCTCCAGACCTGCCAGAATTCCCACAGTCCATATAACAACAATACAAAACAAGAGGTGAATCGGAGTGAAGAACCAATACTCACTTAGCGACCGAAAAAACGCGCGGTGCTGATGTGCGCGGGCTTGTCCAATTCTGGACCTAGCTTGTGAGTGAGCCCCCTCTCAAAGACGTCTGAAGCCCACGACACCGCGGGCTTCCTCGATGATGAAGCCGCAGTCTTGGAATCTCCGGCTCTAAAGACGCGGCCGCTCTTGACGGCAGCGGCGACTTAGACGTCGCCGCCTCAACCGCTTCTTGGCTTGGAACCCCCAAGACCGTCGGCGCGATCGCCGCCAGGGGAACCTCCACGACTACCTCAGTGTCCTCGCCCTCCAACCCCTTCGTCGGGATCGCATCCTTTAGGGCTTTGCGCGAGACTTCGGGGGAATCTTCATCATCGGAGTCGTCATCTAACTCGAACACCACCACCGATTTGGACGGTGACACTGGCTTCTTTGCTGGTGACTTGGGCTTGCGTGTGGGCTTCGACGGCGTAGCAGTACGCCGGGATGTGTGCTCCTACGCGACCTCGTCGCCTCCGTCGTGTTCGTCTAGGCTGCGGCTCGCCTCGAACTCACGTTGTTTCTGCATACGGTTCTTGCGACCCATAGGCGCTGGGGGAGGAACCTCCTCCTCCTCCTCGTCGCTGTCGGAAGAGTCTCCCTTGGAGTCTTCCTCCAGTTCCTAGGGAACCTCTTCATCGAGCGGAGGGAGCCAGCCCTCCAACACCTGAAAAAGCTAAGAACCACCACGAGTAAACACCAAACGCAATGACTCAGAATTGAGGTGCGGAAATAGCGACTGGGAAGAAAACTTACTGTGGGAGCTTCATTCTTCACGGGAGTGTACGGGACGAGCCCGGCCGCCACGCTGGTGAACTCCGCATCAGTGATCTTTTTCAGGACGGCCTTGTAGTCCTCAGCCTCCCATGATTCCTTGTTGGTTCGGGAGGGGTCATGTTTCCCGCTGTATTCATACATCCAGTGCGGCCGAGCCGCCAGCGGAACCAGATGCCGCCCGAGCCAGAAGTTATAGAGGTTGATCAAAATCAACCCCTGGTCCTTCAGCTTCTGGATCTGGTCCATCATTTCCGTGACGGCCATCCGCTAGTCTTCGGGAAGCTTCTTCGGTGCCAACCGGCGAGGTTTGCTCCTCTCGGCGACGAACTCGGGAAGTGCCACCTTGCCGGAGGGAGTGGATTCTTTTACGTAGAACCAGCTCTTCTTCCACTCGCTGGCGGCCTTTTTTGGCAGGGGGAGCTTGAGTTGGAATGTGACGTCGCCTGCGGCCAGCATCAAGCCACCGGACGCCTCACGCCCGATGCGGCCATGGAAGAGCTCCAACCACAGCGGGAAGTATGGCCTGCAGCCGAGATAGCACTCGTAGAAGGCGACGAAGATCGCCAGTGCTCGATGTTGTGCAGGCCGAAATCTGATGGTTTGATCGCATAATATGCGCAGCAACGGCGGAAGAAGAGCAAGGTGGGGAATCCTAGACCCCTTTCAAGATGGCTGGGGAAGCAGATGAATTCGCCGGGTCGCGGTTTCGGCTCGGTCTCGGAGGAGGGGGAACCCGCCAGTTCCCCTTGCGGAGGATTCCGACGTCCTCGAAGGACTTGAGCTGGGCTGTGGGGTACTTGGATTTCCCCATGAGCCTTTGGGAGGCGCCATCGGGTAGGATGTGGAATCGCACGGTGTGGAAAGGACGAATCGGAAGTTTGAAGGAAGGGAGATTGAAGACAGGAAGAACGAATATGGAAGAATGAAGAATGCGGAGAAGATTTGCAGAGCTGAATCATCACAAGGGGAACGACACCCGCCAAAATCGGGATAGCCGTTACTCACGGTAATTGCGCCGAAGTTACCATTGGAAATTCCAACGGATAGTTTGACCAGAATTGACGGTCCAAATCCTCCATTCCACCCGCTACCCGCCAGTCTTTTCCACTCGTCGAAGCGGCGACTTGGCAGTAGTAACATTCATTGGGGTGGCGAATGGAAACAGGGGGAAATTCTCCTTGGTTCTGGTGGAGTCCATCACCGACTCGACTGGACGCCCAAATTAGGCTCACCTACTCCGAACACCAAAGGGACACCTGTGCCTGCATCAACGATGGCCTCGGTGACTATTGATGGGGATATGCCGAAGGGGGTATGCCCAGTAGGACGTTCCGGTTGGGCCGAAGGGCCTATGAGTGTGCCTGAAGGACGGCGACTGGACTACGATGGAAGGAGAGGCCCAGCGACTGGAGACTGGAGGCCCAGGAGCGTAACAGAAGCCCAGTCAGATTAGGTCAAAACCTCTGAATCCTTATCTTGTTCGGTTGTAGCTTGTAAACCCAAGCGAGGTGCCTCATATATAAACCTCCCTAGGGTATCCTGGAGACTCATGTTCCATCATACACCCCCTCAAGCGACTCGCTGCTTAGACGCCGAGCCCGCCACCCCTGTAACTCGCTCTCCAATAATCTAATCTAGCAGGAGTAGGTCTTTACCCTCCGGGGGGCCGAACCTAGGTAAACCTATGTGCATCCGCCCCCATCTAGCACCGCAGATGGCCACCAACTCTTCCTCACGATACAATCAATCCCTGCCAGTGGCAGCAACTGTAGTGGCCATTTCCACGACAATTTGCTTACAAAATTCCCTTGCATAGGAAGTGGGTTAGACTTAAACATGTGTGTTTTGCTTCTTGATGCTCGCTTTTTCTTCAATTCATATTCTTATGTGAGCATAATTAAAATTATCATGCCCATCTTAATTGCTATAAAGAAAGAGCTTTTTGGGAGACAACCCAGTATATTTGTGCCTTTAGTTTGTTTTAGTTTATTTGAGTCTTGGAAGTTATTACTTCGGTAATAACCTCCCGTTATCCGTTTTGTTTGGTTTTTGTGTCAAGATCAACCTCTAATGAAAGAGAAGTAAGGTTTGGGAAAGTTGCTGTCCTGAAACAGATTTTTGTGCTTCACCATAAAAATTCGTGAGAGATTTCTGTACGTCGGATTGAACTGTAATTTTTTGTGCGTCTGCCCCAAGTTATTATTTAACTTTCGTTAGATTTGCACTTTTTGATTTGAGCAACATAAGATTTTCGAAAAAATTGATCTTTACCTACTGGTCTGTTTTGACAGATTTTGACCACTCTTACATTTGCCTCTTAAATCAATTTCCTTTTTGAATTCTTTTGGGCTTTCGGAAGGAGTTGTTTCAGTAGCTTATGTTTTGATGGATTTCAGTTGAAATTGAACTCAAAAGGTTTATTACCTCGTATGCACTAATGTTGCTAATAAGAACTATGTGAAGTTTTGTGTGAACGAAATTTGCAGGTTAGTGGAGAAAATAGTGTCATAAGAAAGTGAAAGGTTTCATGACTCAAGTAATATGTGTATGAAGATGAAGATATTGATGTTATTCAAGTGGTGACTCCAGAAGAATCTACTAAATACCAAATCTAGAGACCTGCAAAGTCCGTTTTCAAATAGGTAACAGTTCCAGTAAGAAAAGTTCAGCGAAAAATCTATCCAGTTATATTTTTACAGTTTCTATCCAACAAGGAAAGATACGAAGCGAAACAGTGACGGAAACAGAGCCTGGGTGGCTCACACCACCCCCTGGCGCGGGCCACCCCAGGTCGCGCCACCCGGTGGTGTGGCCACCTCAGACTCTGTCTCCGACCCGTTTTCTCCCAGTACCTTCCTTTTGTTGGAAAACTTCATAATATATAATCCCCCGGATCCCCCGAGGTTCGTATACCGTGTTCTCGTCGTGTTTTTGTTTCAATCTGTTTCTACCAGGAACTATTCTTGAAAGTTTAGAAGCACGATGGTGTCCGCCAAGGATAAGGGAAAGGCGCCTATGGAGGAAGATCTTTAAGACCCCGGGCAGGAGAAGGAGATCAAGAGTGAAGGTGAAGAGGAGGCAACGCAAAGCCAACATCCGCATGTTGGCACTACCATTGCAAGCATTGGAGTGGTGGCAAACCCTGCCAGGATTAGAAGGACTACACGGATGTCAACTTGAGGGAAGCCTCCACGTCACTGTTTAGCCCCACAGACACCTTCTCCAAGCACCAAGAGTCCCTTCCATACCCTTATCCATGAACATCAATACCAGAATATGCCCAAGGAGAAACTACCCTCCAATTGGGATTTTCCACGTTCTAACCATGCAGGAAAAGAAGTCTTCAAGGAGGAAGAGTGGGAAAAGAACCGCAAGAGTCGGGATCTGCAACCCGACACGATCATGAGCCACATCGAGCACAACTCGGAGTTGATTCGTACTCTCACCTTCGAGGTTGAGGACTTGGGGAAATTGATCAAAAATCTCATAGAGATAATACCACCACCACCGAAGGAGTAATTCGTCATCAGGTTTTGGCATCCCCTTGGTTTGTTCCAAGCTTGGGGAGTGCCGCGGTATCACATCACTATCTTCTATCTCTTTACCTTTATAGTAGAGTCATATCATGAATAGAGAAGTTATCATGTAGGATGGTTTGCAATGTGGAAGTGTCCCCTCTCTCGTTAGATATCTATGTATCCCTTGGTGTGAGTTGCCGTTATGGAATATTAATGAGAAGTTCTATTATTTACTCTTTTGCATATTTTATATTAGTTTTAAATGCATGGTTATATGATTGATCTTATTGTTAGTATTGGTATCACTTTGGGATCATTGAGTTAATTTAGTTGGTTTGGAAAACTTGGCTCGGCCAGTAGCAACACTATTTTTGAGAGTTGAATGAAAAAGATAACAGTACTCTAAAAGAAATATAATTTCATCATCCTTCTTTCTTGATTTGCTCATAAGTTTAGTATTCTCTAGTTAAGATATTTTGTGCTTCCAAGGAAGATTGCATGTTTGTCTGTATCACCTGTATGTTAGTTTTTTTCCTTCAACTCTTATACTTGCTACCCAGCCTTGCTAGCCAAAAACCTATACTGAGAGGGAATGCTTCTCGTGCATCCAATCCTTAAACCAAAACCTATGCCATTTGTGTCCACCATACCTACCTATTAGCATTATTGCTTTTCCAAGTAAATTCATGTTTTTATCTACCTTCCAAATTAAACTTGTTATGTGAAAATTAGTGATTAAAGCTCTCACGAACTTGATGGCACACTTTACTTTCTTGCATCTAATAAACTTGAACCATTGTGCTCATCTATGTTGCGTATATGCTTGCACTTTGTAAGTTGTGAATTAGCAGAACCATGCTTTCATGGGGAACGCTTTCAACATTGCATGGGTACTTTGTACCTACTTGATATCATGTTCTTTTGTCTATGGATGTCGTCGGTGTGAAATGAAAGGGGAGCTTGTAAGTCCATGGAGTTATGTATGTGTGTTAGAGAAATGCCCGGGCCACCGATCTAATCCATGCTATCATGGTGGAAACCTGCAGCGTAACCATAATGAGCATCTATGAAGCATTCTTCTTATAAAAAATAGAAGAGATGGAGATTGAGAAAAAGAAAAAAGATATGAGAAAAGAGGAAAGAGAGAGAAAAAAGCACCATATTCCCATGGTAAATAAGAAGATTGCTGAGATGCTTGTTGTCTGCTTGCCTTGTCATTTTGCTATGGGGATTCTTCCGTATCATCAGGTAAGGGGTACCCCGTTGGCGGTTCTCTATGATACACATGTACTTACTATGACAGGAACTTATCGGTGACTAAACTTGAGTAGCATGAGGAGCGGCCCTCATATTCAAGGGACATGAGATTTTCAATTTGCAACTTGTCAAGCATATCCTAATATTTGATCACTTTAACCTTAATCACCTAAAGATGCCTATGATAGGGGCAATGAGAGCTGAAAGCTAATAAGTACCATAATTTTTGGAAGCTCTTTATGGAACTTGAAATCCCTGCTTCCCTCTGCGAAGGGGCTTTATTTTACTTTCTAGTTGAGTCAGTAAACCTATTCCCTTCTATCTTAGCAAGTATTTTGAGTTGTTGTGTTTCATTCATTCATATGATGATTTATTCAATCATGTTCCTTATGTTCCTTGTTTTGCACTTTGCTCTTACCTTAGTCTTTACTACTTTGAAAGCTATCATTGAAAATTAGTTATTTGTGAACACCTGCAAATTGTCAACTATTATTCGACCAAGAGCTAAGTTTGCCATTACCAATTATGATTTACTTTATGCATCTTATTTGTGTTTCCTTTACCTATTGCAAGTTAATTTATATAATATTGAGTTGTCTGCTATTATGATCTATGTAATGATGAATGTGATGCTTCTTGTCCGTATTCTTTTATCGAATTTTCACTCCATAAACCTGAGGTCATGTTTATTGAGCTCAGTTTCGCTTAGGGACAAGCGAAGTCTAAGCTTGGGGGAGTTGATACGTCCATTTTGCATCACTATTCTATATCATAATTTACTGTTATTCATTGATATATTTCATGTTAAGAGATGATACTTATGTTATTTCATCTATTTTTGCATGGTTGATGACTTTTGGAGCATGGACCACTGCAGTAAGGATTCTGATGGAAAAGGGGCTGTTTGGAGGCGAAATTTACAAAGATCAGAAAATCCGGGAAAAATACATGGAAAATCTTATTTTTCCAGAAGACGAAGAAAGCCAGAAGGGGAAGTGGAGATGGGCCATAGGGGGCCCACACCACCTCCTGGCGCGGGCCACCCCAGGCCGCGCCACCAGGTGGTGTGGCCGCCCTGGTCCACTCCAGCCTCTCCCCTCTAGCGTATATTATCCTCCCAAAACCCTAAGATTCGGGGAGCAACCACAGAAAGATTCCGCCGCCTCTGCGGGGCGAAATACACCGAGAGAGAAAGATCTCTGCGACAGACAGAATTCTGCCGGGGGAATTCTTTCCCGGAGAGGGGAGATCGTCGCCATCAACACCACCATCAAGCTGGACTTCATCGGGATTATCATCACCATCGTAACCATCATCATCTCCATCACCACCATCACCTCCACTTCATACCGTTGTAACAATTGGGTTGAATCTTGCATAGTTCTTAGGGGAAACTTTCTCGGTGTTGATTACTCTTTGTAGTTTATGCTATTGAGTGAAACCATTGAATTATTGCTATGTTCAGATTGTTGCACTTCATTATTTCATCTCTGATCATGATCCATATGATGTCTTGTGAGTAGTTCGTTTAGTTCTGGAGGACATGGGAGAAGTCATGTTGTTAGTAGTGGAATTGTGTTGAGAAAGATTCAATGGTTTGTTAACTAAGTTGTGGTGCACTTCTTCTAGTGGTGTCATGTGAACGTCTACTACATGACACTTCACCTATATGGGCCTAGGGGAATGCATTGTGTATTTGGCTACTAATCGTAGGGGTTGCCGGAGTGACAGAAACCTGAACCCCCGTTAGGAAACCTTTGCACAAGGGATGTCAGGGTCTTAGAGTTTAAAGCTGTGGTTAGATGTTTATCTTAATTACTTTCTTGTACTTGCGGATACTTTCAAGGGGTATAATCACAAGTATGTATTCATCCTAGGAAGGTCGGTACATTAGCACAGGTTCACCCACACAACACTTAGCAAGCTAAAGAAGATTAATCAACTATATGAAGCGAAAGCACTTGGTGATATTCCCATGTGTCCTCAAGAACGTTTGGTCATCTTAAGTAATACAACCGGCTTGTCCTTTGCTAAAGAAAGGATTGGGCCACTTGTTGCATTTATTCTTACTGTATTTTATTTAATCGTACTTTATTTACTTGCATTATCAAAAACCCCTAAAAATCCGTTTGCTAAGTATTTGCAGAGAATTCCTGATCCATACCACTAGCCAGCATCTTCTGCTCCTCGTTGGGTTCGACACTCTTACTTATCGAAAACACTGCGATACACTCCCTATACTTGTGGGTCATCAGTGCCTCGCCGGTTGACACCACTGCGTCGATGCTTTCTCCAGTGGTCTAGCATGCCTCTCTTGCGGCCTACACGCACGAGTCTGGTGATGGGCCGCTATGAGACAATCCACATCATCACTCCGCAGTGAAGCCATCATCCCCGCACACTAGACCGCCCAGTGGGATCATAGCATCTAGGCCTCTGGTGGCCTCAGTGGGTGCGTTGCTGCACTCGACTGAGGTCGAGCCGCTACCTCCGTCTAGCTCCACGTTGACGGAGAACGCGCCATCGGATCAATTTGCTGTGGGGGTGCTGCTACTTCATCTATGCATGCCCTTGTAGTTGATTCAGTGAAGAATATCACGATGCTTCAGGTGCCGCACAGGAGTGGAAGGCAGCTGGTGTGTACTAATGGCTCTACAGCGATAGACGACACTTTGGGGAAAGCCATGCATAGAAAAGCTGAAAGAACCTCGACACGACTGGTAATCCCTCTTCGTCCAAGTCTTTTATTTCTTTTTCATCTCCTCGCATTTCTTCAAAGTTAAATTCTATTGGAATTAGTCTTGGTAAGAATGGTAGCAATATTTTTGTTTCTTCTAAGGTTTTGAGGCGGATGGAATTTGACCGGTTAACGGTTGTTCTAAAAGCTTCGACCTCTTATATATCCACCTATTCGAATGATGAGTATGCGAACACCACAACAGATGGTCAGCTCCTATCTCATCTAGTAGGTGAAGTTCTAGAAGTCGATTTGGACGAGGATAGGTTAAGCTCAATATATGAGCTAACTGCATCCGGTCACAAGTTGACGTCTGGGAAAAAGTGCAATAAGTCTTGTAAACAAGATTTTGCTCCTAAATGTATTATTGTTTCCCAATAAATGGCATATTTTTGAATAGCAAAGGTCTTCGTGACTTGGCTAAACATTTACACATTGCACTTTGTTCTAGGGAACACAATTTAGATTTGGTGGCTATCTCCAAAATGGGTAGATGGGAATTCTCACAAAGTTTACTTGACTGCCTATCGGGTGGCTTAGACTTTGTTTGGAATTCCTATCCACCTAGGGGACGATCAAGGGGCATTCTACTAGGCGTGTGGGCAGATACCATGGATATTTTAGTTGTTTCGAAAGGGGGGTTTCATATAAAACTTTCACATCCGTAATAAAGCTGCTAATTTCATATGGAGTCTCGTCGCTGTATATGGTGCGTCCCAAGATGCCTTTAAGGCTGATTTTCTTCGGGAATTGGTGAATTTAGCAAAGGATAATCCATACCCTATTCTTATAGGGGGTTTAATTTGCTTATGTTTCCATACGAGAAGAGTAAAGGCCGGTTTGATGATCATTGGCCATTCCTTTTTAATGATGTCATTGACAGTCTTGATTTAAAGGAAGCAACAATGATTGGAAGATAGTTTCCTTGGGCTAATTCTTTGCTAGAACCAACATACGAAATACTAGATCGTGTATTGATGGACTTAGATTGGGAAGATCATTTCCCTCTAGTCTCGGTTCATGCTCTAGAACGTATTGAGGCTCTGTCAGATCATGCTCCCATTCTTCTTACCACCGGTTTACCTCGGCCACGTTGTGCCCATCCATGCAAATTTGAACTTGGATGGTTACTTCAGGATTGTTTCCAGGATATGGTACAAGCAGTTTGGGAAAGACCGGTTGCTGGTCATACCCCAATTCAAAGGTGGAATAATAAAGTGTATCTTACGTAAACACCTTGGGGATGGGCGCGACACACAATCTGTATGCTTAAGAAAGAAAAACTTAGGCTTTCAACTACTATTGATGAACTCGAAGCTTTAGCAGAAACCCGGGTGCTAACTCAATAGGAAATTGAGCTTAAAAGCCAATCAAATGCAGAGATAGCTCGGTTACTGCGCGAAGAGGAACTCAAATGGTATTAGTGTTCTAAATCGTAGTTTATTATGCATGGGGACTCGAATACTAGATACTTCCATAGTGTGGCCAATGGCAGACACAAGAATAAACTTATTCATTCCTTAAAAGAAGAAACTTATTCATTCCTTAATGCATGATGACATGACGATTGAGGGACATGAACAGTTGAAATCGTAAATTACTAGTTACTCTAAAGGTCTATTCGGGGAACCAGAGGAAGGTTCCTTCTCGATGGATGAATACCAAACAGACGATATACCCCAGGTTTCGGATGAGGAAAACAATTTTTTGACCGCTCCCTATACCGCGGACGAAGTCAAATTAGTTGTTTTGCAGATGGAACACAATAGGGCCCCTGGTCGGGATGGTTTCCCAGCTGAGTTTTATCAGACCTTTTGGGATGTCATCAAAACAGATCTCCTTGACATGTTTAGTGCTTTGCACGCGGGTCAATTAGATTTGTTCCGGTTGAATTTTGGAGAGATTATCTTATTACCTAAGGTTAATGAAGCAGAACAGATCCAACAATATAGACCGATCTTCCTTCTTAATGTTAGTTTTAAGATTTTCACCAAAGTTGCTACCACCAGGTTAAATTCAGTAGCTGATCATGTAGTTCGCCCTTCGGCACATACTTGACAGTGTGTTTACCTTACATGGAACGATTCAGGAACTACATGGGAAGAAATTGAATGGGGTAATCCTAAAAATCGATTTCGAGAAAGCCTATGATAAAGTTAAATGGCCCTTTCTCCAGCAAGCTCTACGTATGAAAGGCTTTTCAGCTGATTGGCGTGCTTTAATAAATAGCTTTGTGGCTGAAGGTAGTGTTGCCATCAAAGTCAATGACGATGTTGGCAAATACTTCCAGACCAACAAAGGACTAAGACAAGGAGATCCATTATTGCCAATGCTATTTAATATAGTGGATGATATGCTATCAATCCTGATTGAGCACGCAAAATCAGAAGGCCAAATTGAAGGTACGATTCCCCACCTTGTGGATGCGGTTTATCAATACTTCAATATGCCGATGATACAGTACTCTTTATGGATCATGATCTTGAAAAGGCAAAGAACCTGAAACTCATACTTTCAGCTTTCGAGCAACTCTCAGGATTAAAAATAAACTTCCATAAAAGTGAATTGTTTTGTTTCAGCGAGGCCTAGGATGCGGCAGACCTTTATAATGAGCCTTTCGGTTGTAGTCAGGGCGTTTTTCCGATTAGATATTTGGGCATTCCGGTCCATTACCGAAGGCTTACAAATGCTGAATGGAAAATCGTCGAGCAAAGACTACAATTGCGCTTGAGCAGCTGGAAAGGTAAATTGCTCTCTACAGGGGAAGATTGGTAATCATTAATTCAGTACTCAGTAACATGGTACTGTATATGATATCTTTCTACCAAAGGGTGTCTTGAAACAGTTAGATTATTTTCGATCAAGATTCTTTTGGCAGGGAGATAATGAGAAAAAGAAATATAGACTGGTTAAGTGGAGTGTGTTGTGTCGGCCCAAAGAACAAGGTGGGCTAGGTATTCATGATCTAGAGATCAAGAATACAACCCTACTTAGTAAGTGGCTCTTCAAGTTATTAATTGAAGAAGGGATATGACAAACCCTAATTAAAAGAAAATATGTTGGTTCAAAAGCATTGTCCCAAATGGTTTGAAAACCTGGCAACTCTCACTTTTGGGCTGGCCTAATGGCGACGAAGAAATATTTCCTTCGCTTTGGCACATTTTCGATTAAGGACGGGTCTCAGAGAAGGTTTTGGGAGGATAATTGGCTGGGTAATGCTACACTCCTAGAATAATATCCTGCATTGTATTCTATTGTCCGCTATAAGGAGGAGACGATTTCCACCGTGTCAGAATCGTTTCCACCCAATATGACATTTAGGAGAGATTTGATTGCGCTAGACTTGACTCTTGGATCATGCTACTACAACAGTTGGCACATGTTCAACTATCGGAGGAGCCTGATGAATTTCGATGGAATCTAACTGAGAATGGTTTGTTCTCCATTAGTTCTTTATACAATGCATTAGTCCAGCCAGTTATACAAGTTTTAGATAATAGAATGATCTGGAAGATGAAGATACCTCTTAAAAATAAAATCTTTGCTTGGTATATTCGCCGAGGGATTATCCTTACAAAAGACAACCTTATTAACCAGAATTGGCATGGGAATCCTGGATGTGTTTTTTTGTCACAAAGATGAGACAATCAAACAACTGTTTTTCCAATGTAGTTTTGCATGTTCTATATGGTCAGTCATCCAAGCAGCTTCAGGCTTGTATCCACCACGTAGTATTCCCAATATTTTAGGAATTGGTTACATGGTATAGATAACAAGTATAAGTTACTACTTCGGGTCTAAGTAATCACCATCATATGGTCGCTATGACTATGTAGAAATGATAAGGTGTTTAATGATGTAAATTGTTCTCTCCTGCGGGTTATTTACAGATGCACCGATACCCTCTGATCTTGGGCGGCACTATATCGTGTGGAGTTTCGCGAACTTTTTACGGAGTTGTGTACGCGGTTTGGAGGATACGGCGCGAGATTTGTTTACCAGACATGTATGGCAGCATAATCATCGGATCGCCCCGCCTGTAGCTTTTTATGCGTTATTTCAACTTCTCGTCATGATATGTAATCCGTCTGCTTTGTTTTTTATTTTGTGCATCCTAGCTATGCAGAGGCCGGGTGTAATGTTTACTTTTGAGTAATAAAAGTGCCCTTTATCGAAGAAAAAAACTGTAGTTCTGGGCATAGCGAGTTTGGAGATATGCAGGATTACTCAACGGTGTCAAGCGAATGTATACGAGAGGTCAGAAAATGCTTCGCTTCATCTGCTCTAGCTTATTACAGTAGGTTGTTAAGTTCTCTCCCCTGAATATAGCATGTACTTTTTTCATAGTTATAAAAATGATAAGAGCACACTTTTTTTTCAGATCCAGTGTTTGGACTGTTGTGACGGTAGTGCGTTCTTGCCATGCCAGCAATGAAAGGAAGAAGATTTTGTGTACTGTGCGAGCGAAAACTTCTTTCTACCGGCGCCGGTATATGTCGGCGCCGTATCGTCTGTCCGTCCGTTCCAACTGCTTTTAGATTCATACTTTAGTCCATGGTGATACTTTAACATTTTAGACCCTTTCTATTTCTGTTATTATGACTCCATCTCGCCTTCTTTTTCCCATATCGACGTCTAGCGCCGCCAGGAGCTCGCGCCGACGCCTCCCCTCTGCAGTGTCGTCCATAGCCGCCGCTCGAGCTCTGCGGCTCCGCCCGGCTCCCCGCCTCTCCGTCCCATACTCTGCGCCGCCTTCCTCGTCTTGACCGGCCAGGCCCAAGCGCTACCCGCGCACGCGTCGACCTCGCCCTGCGCCGCCACGAGCGCCGCCTTCCCTGCCCTGACTCCCTCGCGGCCGGCACCTCGCTTCGTCTAGGATTTCCGCTGCCCTCCAGACGACTCCACCGTCTGCCACCGTGGAATCCAAACGCCAGCCGCCACCGTAGTACGGGCAACCACTTCTGCTCATCGACCCCACAAGAGACCAAGCTGCAGGCTTCTGCTTGATACCTCGATTTGATTTCTTGGATTCATGGAACTGAGTTCCTATCTTGTGCGGAGGCTAATTTTTGTGAGGCATGAGATTTGTCTAATGTGAGGTTTTGATTTGTGCCATTTGTCTTTGGATATTCCAGATTTGGAGCTCTTGAATTGGAAGCGTACCATATTAGGATAGCGTCTTATTCTGTTGTTTCTTGCAGCCAGATCTGTATCATAGTCAAATCTCGTGGAAGAATTACCACAATGTTTTGTAGAACTACTATTCCGTACTTGTATTGGTTCGGTTCTATGTGCGACTGAGGTGAACATGTGTGAATCTTGTGGGTAATATATTCAATACTACGTCTCAAGATATATTCTTAATTAAAATATAAATCATTCATCTTAGTATTTCCTAAGGAGTTTCTCTATCTTGATAGTTCCAGGTAAACGTGGTCATATTATTGTATTCCTGTACTCCCTTTGTTCTAAAATAAGTGACTTCATTTTATCTAGATTCGTATGTATATGGTCATGTTTTAGTGTTAGATACATCTATATCTAAAGAAAGTGAAGTCAGTTATTTTAGGACAAAGAAAGTAGCAATTAGTGGTTTTGCTTATGCATAAAAAAATGCCCGATGCAATTGATTATATCAGCAATTTGATACTTCTGCATTTTGTGATGTCTAGAAATTTTTCTCAAGATTCTAGCAGGTTTGTAATGTATTTTTTGACGTAATTCCATTAAAAGATGGGTGATATCTCAAAAGAAGTATTTTATGTGAATCATTAATCGTTGTAGATTTAGCCAAAATGTTTCCAAATCCTATCCAAGTTTAATTAACTTGCGACAACTAGGTACCCCATGTTTCAGTCAGTTCTTTGTGATATGGAGGATGCAAAGTTGTTTGTTGCATCGCTTGCATGGTTTGCACTGAACAAGGTCACACGTGCATGACAAACTACTCCCGACGCCCGCCCGCTCAAGGTAGTCTTTTCAGTTGTATGAAGCAAATACGTAATGCAACGGAAGCTCGTAGTCATACAACCCTAAAAGGGATGTCTCCCATATTTGTTGTTGGTTCTCTTCGCTTATCTGTCCTGCTGGAGAAGTGGCAAGTTAACCCCCCCCTCCCCCCCCCCACACACACACCCACCCACTCACCCAGCTTTTGTTAATTTTGAAACACAAGCATTGCTCAAACAATTCAAACCACCATTGTCGTTGTATTGGGAACGGCAGTACCTGTGGAGGTTAGGTAGAGGTGTGGGGACTAGCAGGAAAGCTATCAACGGCGTCCGCAGGCGGGATTGGATACCAGCGAGCGTAGCGGGACGCAAGAAGTACCCAGGTTCGGGGCCCTCGTGGTGAGGTAAAGCCCCTACTCCTGCCGGATCTGACTATGTAGAATCTCAGGGCTACAAGTGCTCCTCGAGCTGTATACGCTAGCTACTGCCTTAAATGCTGTAAGACCAACCCTTTCTACTGAGGCCTTGCCTCTCCTTATATAGGTAGAGAGGCAAAGGTCTCACTGGCCAGTCCGACTGGCGGGTCCCAGCTGACTAGTCATCTACAGTGTCCAGTATGGCTTGTCCTGTCGGAGTACAAGCGGTATGACTGTCGTAGGCACAGTGGACGCCGTGCGAGCATGTCGTCAGCACCGGCCACTGTTCCTGCGTCACCCACGCAAAGTCTTCGGTATGGCCGGGTAGTTGCCAGTCTTGTCACCATACAGGGCGTACCGTGCACTGATACACACGTCGCCCTGTCCCATTGATTGAGTCCGGCTACGTCGCCGTATCCGGCTGCCTCCTGCTGATCCGGCTACCGGGGGATAGCCGGCCTGTCTTGCCCTGTCCGGCTGCATCTGGTCAGCCGGACGCGATCTGACTGTCTTGTTTCTTATTCGGTTGGGGTACCTGGGGATCATCCCCCTGACACTAGCCCCCGAGCGCGTGTGGATTCTGCCCTTAGGCGAAATGTGCGCGCGCTTCCTCTTGTTTTTGAATTTGTGTCCGGCTGAGCTTGGCGGTTGCGCTACCCGTGACGTCAGTGCTGACGCCGGCCACGCGCGCACGCGCCATCATTACTCTTCAGCGGGCAGCGTAACGTCCCGTCGCACGTTGCCTTGGGAAACTGTTGTCCGGCGCTTCGGTTCTCGCTCCAGGATCTTCTGCGCATCCTGCTCTGGCACACGGGATCTTAGGCGACAGTTGGGGTGTGGGTCGCCCGGATGCACGCCATGTGCCCCATCGACGGTTGCCCTTCTGGCTCTTTAAAGGGACGCCGCGGGGGCGGCGATTTCTTTCCTTCGCTCCCCCGCTGCAGTTCCTTCTCTTTCGTTGCTTCTGCTCCTGCGCCCTTGCTCTTTGCGCCGCCCGCTCGCCGTCATCGACGCTACGGGCCACCGCCAATCTTCCGTCGCTGCTCCCCCTCGTCAACCGGAAATGGCCGCCGACCGCGGGGCCTGGTGCGGCTCCGCCGTCACCGAGGACCAAATCGCCAAATACCGCGCCACCCGCGTCCTCCCGCCGGCGGAGGAGGTGGCGGTGCGGCTGGCGCCGGCCGGGGAAGTGTCGCTGCATCCGGCGGAGGGAGAGCGCGTTATCTTCCTTTCGCACTTGCCTCGCGGGTTCGCCCTTCCGGTGAACCCATTCCTCTTGACCTTCCTCGCTTTCTTTGATCTTCGCCTCCACCACCACGGCGCCAACGCAATCGGAATGTTGGCGCATTTTGTTGCTTTCTGCGAGAGCTACCTCGGGATCCAGCCAGATCTCGGGCTCTTCTGCCGGCTCTTTCGAGTCCGACCGCAGGTGCAGTTCACCCAAGGGCCCTTAGTCATCTGCGGCGGCGCCTCCATTTACTCCCGCTCGCAGACCGGCTACCCAAAATTTCTTCTTCACGATACGGTGCGACTGTGGCAGCAGTCGTACTTCTACGTGAAGAACATCACCAATGTCTACCGGATCAATCTGCCGGCCTTCCAGGACATCGAGTCCAGCCAGCAGAACTGGGACTTGAAGTTCCATGGCGACAAGGCGGAGACGGACGAGCTGCTGAAGTGCATGCGCTCCCTCGTCCACTGCCGGCTGACCGGCCTGGACGTCACTCTCAGCTAGATGTCCTGGCTGATGATGCCGTTGCAGCAGCGAGCACACAAGATGTGCTACTACTCCAGCCGGCTGGACCCGACCCGGCTGTCGCGCCGCGATCCGCGCTACCACAACCTGAAGGAGTGGGTGTGGACGATCACCAAGGAACGGCTGCCGGAGAACTGGAAGTTCAGCCTGGCGCCTTATACGCGGGAGAATCGCGCGCCCCGGGTAAGCTCCTCCAACCGGATGCATTTTTGGTGTTTTCTTGTACTTGTTCTTTGTCTTTGTCTGGCTGACTTTTGTGTTCGGCAAATGTTCCCCTACATCATCCACGAGGAGGGCGCGGTGGCCCTCGAGGAATTCACGCCCGACTTGCCCGAGCCGCGCGCTCGGCGGTCCGGCGAAGAATCGGATGGGGATGGCGACGCCTTCCCCAGCCAGAACGACGAGCCAGCCGCTGACCCGCACGCGGAGGTGCACGAGGAGGAGGCCGTGCCGACCACGGAGCCGGCGACGCGCTCCGCGACGGACGGGGAAGCGGGTGGGAGCGGCTCCAGCCGCCCCGCGACG
Source organism: Avena eriantha (assembly GCA_910589775.1). Classification (NCBI taxonomy): domain Eukaryota; kingdom Viridiplantae; phylum Streptophyta; class Magnoliopsida; order Poales; family Poaceae; genus Avena; species Avena eriantha. The sequence goes on along the minus strand of OU342743.1, from coordinate 179,521,844 downwards.
GAGGAGCCGGCGCCCTGCAGCCCAGCCGTCTCGGTGGGAAGAAAGGGCCGCCTCCTGTTGTGCTGGGGTTGTTCTTTCTCCCCTTCCCTTTCTGCATGTTTTCTGTCTGCCTGCCTTTTTCCTCCTTTTCTAACTTTGGCTTGTTTTGCTCTTGTCTTCTTCGCTTTCTCCTTAGCACGCTGGTTTCCTTCGGAGCCGCGAGCCCGGCACGCGTGCCAGCCGGTTCGCCGCCCTGTACCCCGACTGCGCCGACCAGCGCCCCTCCTTCTTCTGAGGCGCAGCCTTCGCCTCCCTCTCAGCCGACTGCCTCCGCCCAGCCGGAAGTCCCCTAGCCGGAGGCGAGGTCCTCCCAGCCGGAAGGCTCCTCTGCTAGCCCGCGGGGGGCTGCTGACAAGGAGCTCATCGTCGTTGGCGACGACAACTCCGACGAGGAGCCCGGGGAGGAATGGCAGATGGCGGTGGTCGTGGCGAAGGAGTCCTTGGCCGTCAACGCCGTGGACGACGACGCCTCTTCCGCTGCCTCGCTGTCGGACCTTGCCGCCACGCTCGAGCTGGCGGTGAAGGAGATCCGGCTGCTGGAGGCCACAGCCGACGGGAACCGGTCGTTGGAGCAGAAGCTCACTACCGCCAACAGGACCTCCCAGAGTAAGTTCGCGTCACCCGACCTCTTCTCCTTTTTTTTCTTTTCTGATAGCCGGTTTTGTTGCAGCCATCCTCGTGAGCGCTCAGCGCGAGATCGATCGCCTGAAGAAGGCGAACGACTGGTTGAGCAAGTCCAATTCTACTCTGCGGCAGCAGAAGAAGGATTGGCACTCGCGGGTGGACGGTCTGGAGGCCACCATCAAGGAGCGTGACGCCTCGCTCGCCAGCCGTACCGAAGCTTTCTCCCTTCTCGAGGCCCAGAACAAGGACCAAGAGAAGGAGATTAAACGGTTGGCGCGCAAGGAGAAGGCGCTGGTGGAGGAGCTGATGCAGGTCGGCCACACTGCCAAGGGTGAGTTTTCTTTCCGTCTTCTTTTCTTTCCGGATCCGGTAGCCGGATCTGACTTCTCTTTTCTGACAGCCTTTTACCCCGGCATAGACCTGCTGGCCTACAACCGGCTGCAGGAGAATTGGCTGGGAGCGCAACCGATGGCCCAGGAGCTCGTCGTCCTTCTTGGCAAGGAAGCTGCCAAGCTTCGCCAGGCGGCGAGGGACGTCTTCTCCTTCGTCTGGCCGGAGGCTCCGGTTCCGGAGACAATGGCGCAGCTGGCGGCAAAGGTGGGGGAGGTGCCGGCTGCGGTGGACCGGCTGCGGGATCTGGTGGCGCGGGCCGGAGCGGAGATGACCCTGGCTCTGATGCTCTCCTGGTACAAGGACGCCCGCGTTGAGAAGATCGACGGAGGCTTCCGTGCCGGAGCTGATCTTGCCGCTATCCGCCAAGCCCATCCGGAGCTCCGCGGGTCCGCCATCAAGATCGCCGACTACGTGGACCCCGACGAGGTGCTCACCGACTCGGAGTCCGTCAGCACTCCTGATGTGGAGGCTCCGATGCCGCCGCCTGCCAGCGCCGGAACCGGATCAAGCTCCGCGCCTCCTCCGCCGTCCGAAGCTTCTGCTGGCCAAGATCTCCCTCGTGGCAGGGGTCCTGCCGTTTAGCTATCGCCCCGGGATGCCGGGTGTATTTGTCTTGTGCTACATATTTGTGAACCTTGTCTGTTTGTGCCGGCTGTCTTTGACGCCGGGTAACTTATGGGAGCTTCGTCTCTCTTTTGTTTGTTAATATTGATCTTGCTTAGATTTCCTTCAACTTATGCGCTTCGAATTTTCTTTCCGTACTTTGTCGGTTAACTTTGCCTGCCTTACTTTGCCCGGCTACACACTTTTGGTCGGGGAACCACACCTCCAGTGGGGGCGCGCGAGCGCACCCACTGGGTGTAGCCCCCGAGATTCGCAGTAGTTGGCGAAGACAGGTGCTTCGAATCTTCCTTGTTTCCCCATTCTTCTATCTTTATCTGACTAGACTCGTCTCGGTCGGTTGCTTTCGCCGGCTGAACACTTTCAGCCAGGGGAACTAACATTCCAGTGGGGGCGCGTGAGCACACCCACTGGGTGTAGCCCCCGAGATTCGGAGTAGCTGGCGTAGCCAGGTGCTTCGAATCTTCCTTGTCTTCTCTTGCTCCTGCCCCTGCCCTCACCTGGGCTCCGATCGGCCGGCTAAACGCCTTTAGCCGGTTGGGAACCACAAGATTCCACTGGGGGTGCGCGAGCGCACCCAGTGGGTGTAGCCCCCGAGATTCGGAGCGCTTGATGAAGGCAAGGACTTTGAATCTTCTTTCCTTCTCCTGGACTCCGACTCTAAGTAGTCAGACAAAAACGTACATACGCATACAAACATGTCCACATAGTTAGTAGGTTAGTCTGCCAAATTGTAGCCGGAAAACGGCTTATTTTTTCGAAAACTGGCTTGTCCCTTTCTAGACACTTAGTCGCTTTCCCGTGCGCTCTACTGTTTTCGCTGCGTCCTTGCCGGGCAGCCAGGTTGTGGTCTGTAGCCGGAATCGAAGGGAGCTGACAATGCATTGCTCATGGTACTAATGGCTTAGCAGCTGGATTGGTTCGAGCTAGTTGCAGGGCCGGGACACCCGATCTGTCGTGTCTCCTCCCCGTTTTTCGTGTGGAATGCCTCGGGCTTTTCCTCTTGCTAGCCGGATAGCCGGGTTGCGGTCTGTAGCTGAGACGAAGAGTGGGCCTCTGACATCGTCGCACAGTACTCAGCCGGTTTGTTGACTTAGCAGGCCGGGTCAGCCGGCGAGCCCCCGAGTAGGGGGTTGCCGGAGCCGGAAAATAATAACCGGAAAACGGATGCATACACATTTCTAGCAAGGAGCCCCCGAGATTCTCGTGGGGGTCCGCATTTGTTGGGTCCACAGCATAGAAAACAAAAAATTTCCTATGATGAGAACTATGCGCCAAGATCTATCTACTAGATACAGAGCAACGGGTGGACATACATCCATGGAGAACTTACCCTCGAAGACAACGAGTTTTGTTAACGAGTAGGAACTCGTGGTTGATGTAGTCGTACGCTTGCCGATCACAAGATCGTGTGGAAGTCCGAGCGCCGCAAATCAGCAGCGCATCCGTCCTCGCACACACGTTCAAGCCACCGGACAACCTCCACCTCCTCGCTCTAGCGAATCAGCGGAAGCAGCAACTCCTTCTAGATGCAAGGCCACCGGGAACATGTATCTCGCTAATCCGAGACCATGGGGAAATATCTAGAGGGGGAGAGAGATCCTTCACGAGGAGGTGTGAGGATGAAGGAGGGAATGGGTGGCCTTTTATAGGAGGAGGGGGCTGCCCCCTCTCTCCATGGTCGGCGCATGGGGGGTGACCCCTCACCTCCCCCATTCATGTGGTGGTAACCCCTCCACATTAAAATGCCCCTTAACATTCTCTTTTAAAGTCTCCACTTCAAATGCATTAAATTTCTCCAAATTTAATGCTCTCTCATTTAATAAAACTCTTTTATTTATTTTATTCAGAATTTTGTTAATTACTTTAATTAACAAACATTCACATAAAACCCCTTGCAACATTTCAACATTACATGCAGAACCACTTTCTGCAATTTCACCCGAAACAATTCCGGTTTCTATTGAAACAATTCCTATTTCTATCAAAACATTTCCTGCGCTTTGCAAACCTTTTGTCTGGAACATATGTGCTCCTAAATGGTGTCCGGCAACCCTTAAGTGTGTCACCCTACGGTTCGCGAATAATGCAGACATGATTGAGACTCCTCTCAGATCAATAATCAGAAGCGGGACCTGGAGATCCATACTGACTCCTGCACATTCAACGATGACTTCTGTGATCGTGAGAACCTTTAACGTTAGCAATTTAATCCCTTTGTCTCATGATATAATACATGTCCGAGATTCGATCATCGGTATCCAAATACCTAGTTTGATCTTGTTACCGACATGCACTCTTTTCTCGTTCCCGTGATATAACATTCTAGTGATCACATCACTTGCTTGCAAGCTATCTTAATGTGATATCACCGAGAGGGCCCAGAGTATATCTATCCGTCATCTGGATTGACAAATCCCACTCTTGATCCATGAGCCTCAACATAACACCTTCGTAGTACTGAACCCATCTTTATAGTCACCATGTTACGGTGTGACGTTTGATGTTATCAAGATACTCTTCCGGTGTTAGCAATTAACATGATCTCATGGTCTAAGGACTAAGACTACTTTGTATGATGTTATAGCAATATAAACATAATGACTTGATCGTAATGCTATACTTCGGATGAATGTTCATCACATCATTTCACAAATGATGTGACCTTGTTATTAACAACATCCAATGTCCATGATCAGGAAACTTTGATCATCTTGTTAATCAACAAGCTAGTCTATAAGAGAGGCATAACTAGGAACCCTTTTTGTTTATTAAACACACATGTATTGATGTTTCCTATCAATACAATTATAGCATGCAAAATAAACATCTATCATATACAAGGAATATATAATAACAACTTTATTATTGCCTCTCAGGGCATATTTCCTTCAGTCTCCCACTTGCACTAGAGACAATAATCTAGTTCACATAGTGATAAATCTAACACCCATGGAGTTCTGGTTTTGATCATGTTTTGCCCTAGGGAGAACTTTAGTCAACGGATCTGCTACATTTAGGTCCGTGTGCACTTTACAAATCTTTATATCTCCATCCTTGACATGCTCGCGGATGGAGTGAAACCGGCGCTTAATATGCTTGGAATTCTTGTGAGACCTTGGTTCCTTTGCGTTGGCTATGGCTCCATTGTTGTCACAATAGATCACCATCGGGTCCAACGCACTGGGAACCACACCCAGTTCTGTAATGAACTCTCTTATCCAAACTGCCGCCTGCGCCGCTTCTGAAGCAGCAACATATTCCACCTCCGTTGTTGATCCAGCCACCACAGGTTGTTTGGAACTCCTCCAACTAACTGCTGCTCCGTTCAAGAGAAATACGTATCTGGATTGAGACTTAGAGTCATCCGGATCGGTGTCAAAGCTAGCATCGACATAACACTTAGCGACTAGCTCTTCTTCACCTCCGTATATAAGAAACATATCCTTAGTTCTTCTCAAGTACTTGAGGATGTTCTTTACCGCTATCCAGTGTTCTGAACCTGGATCAGATTGGTACCTACTAGTCAAACTAATAGGATGTGCCACATCCGGTCTTGTACATAGCATGGCATACATAATAGAGCCTATGGCCGAGGCATAGGGGATCTTATCCATCATCTCTCTTTCTTCCACCGTAGCCAGACTTTGAGTCTTACTCAATGTCTTGCCTTGCAACATAGGTAAGAACCCCTTCTTACTTTCGTCCATATTAAACTTCTTTAATATCTTATCAAGGTATGTACTCTGCGATAGCCCAATTAGGCGTCTTGATCTATCTCTATAGATTTTAATGCCTAATATATATGAAGCTTCACCAAGGTCCTTCATCGAAAATTTGCTGTTTAGATAACTTTTAACACTGTTTAAAAGATCTATATCATTTCCAATCAATAATATGTCATCCACATATAATATCAGAAATGCCACATTGCTCCCACTCACTTTCTTGTAAGTACAAGCCTCTCCATAAGTTTGGACAAATCCAAACTCTTTGATCACCTCATCAAAGCGGAGATTCCAACTCCGTGATGCTTGCTTCAGTCCATAGATGGATCGCTGAAGTTTGCACACCTTATTAGCATCCTTAGGATCGACAAAACCCTTTGGTTGTATCATATACAACTCTTCTTCAATATTACCATTGAGGAACGCAGTTTTGACATCCATCTGCCATATTTCATAATCGAAATATGCAACAATTGCTAACATAATCCTAACCGACTTAAGCATCGCTACGGGAGAGAATGTCTCATCGTAGTCAACTCCTTGAATTTGTCGAAACCCCTTTGTGACAAGTCGAGCCTTATAGATGGTTACATTACCATCAGCATCAGTTTTTCTTTTGAAAATCCATTTATTCTCAACGGCCTTTCGATCGTGAGGTAAGTCCACCAAGGTCCAAACCTGGTTTTCGTACATGATTCCATCTCGGATTTCATGGCTTCTAGCCGTTTGTTGGAATCAGGGCTCATCATCACTTCTTCATACGTCGCAGGGTCATCTATTTCATCAATCATGAAATTCATAACAGGATTGCCGTACAGTTCAGGAGCTGCACGTGTCCTGCTTGACCTGCGAGGTTCGGTAGTGTCCTCTTTCAGAGTTTCATGATCAATATCATTAGCTCTCTCTTCATTAGGTGAAGTCAACTCCGAAACAACTTCCGGTGCTGCGCTACTCGCCATTTCATGAAGAGAAGGTTCAATAACCTCTTCGAGTTCTACCTTCCGACTACTCACACCTTTCGCGAGAAACTCCTTCTCAAGAAAGGATCCATTCTTGGTAACAAAGACCTTGCCCTCGGATCTGTGATAGAAGGTATACCCAATCGTTTCCTTAGGGTATCCTATGAAGACTCATTTTTCCGCTTTGGGTTCGAGTTTATCCGGTTGAAGTTTCTTCACATAAACATCACATCCCCAAACTTTAAGAAATGACAGCTTAGGTTTGTTTCCAAACCATAATTCATACGGTGTCTTTTCAACGGATTTAGATGGTGCCCTATTTAAAGTGAATGTAGCGGTTTCCAGTGCATAACCCCAAAATGACAGTGTCAAGTCAGTCAGAGACATCATAGATCGAACCATATCCAATAAAGTACGATTACGACGTTCTGACACACCATTACGTTGTGGTGTTCCGGCAGGCGTGAGTTGTGAAACTATTCCACACTCTTTCATGTGTGTGCTAAACTCGTAACTTAGATACTCTCCTCCACGGTCGGACCATAGAAATTTGATCTTTCTATTATGATGATTTTCCACTTTCATTCTGAAATTCCTTGAACTTTTCAAAAGTTTCAGACTTGTGTTTCATCAAATAGATATACCCGTATCTACTCAAATCATCCATGAAAGTAACAACATAACGATATCCACCTTGCGCCGACACACTCATTGGTCCACACACATCAGTATGTATGATTTCCAATAGATCTGTCGCCCGTTCCATTGAATCGGAAAACGGCGTTCTAGTCATCTTGCCCATAAGGCATGGCTCACATGTATCAAATGATTCAAAATCAAGTGATTCCAAAAGTCCATCAGAATGGAGTTTCTTCATGCGTTTAACGCCAATATGACCTAGACGGCAGTGCCACATATATGTAGATATATCATTATCAAGTTTAATCCTTTTAGCATCAACATTATGAATATGCGTAATACTACTATCGAGATCCAATAGAAATAAACCATTCAACACAGGTGCATGACCATAAAAGATATTATTCATATAAATCGAACAACCATTGTTTTCAGACTTAAACGAATAACCACTTTGCATCAAACATGATCCGGATACAATGTTCATGCTCAGTGCAGGCACCAAATAACAATTATTCAGGTTTATAACTAATCTCGACGGCATATGGAGAGGCAGCGTTCTGACGGCAATCACATCAACTCTTGATCCATTGCCGACCCGCATCGTGACCTCATCCCTTGCTAGTTGTCGCTTATTCCGCAGCCCTTGAACCGAGTTACATATATTAGCAACCGATCCCGTATCAAATACCCAGGTGCTACTGTGAGTACTAGTCAAGTACACATCAATAACATGTATATCACATATACCTTTGTTTGCCTTGCCGGCCTTTTTGTCCGCCAAATACTTGGGGCAGGTGCGCTTCCAATGGCTAGTCCCCTTGCAATAGTAGCACTCGGTGTCAGACTTAGGGCCATCTCGGGGTTTCTTTTCAGGCGCGGCAACAGATTTGCCGCCCTTCTTTCCCTTCTGCTTGCCTTTCTTGTCCTTCTTGAAACCGGTGGTCTTATTGATCATCAACACTTGATGTTCTTTCCTAATCTCCACTTCTGCAGTCTTAAGCATTGGCAGAAGCTCGGGAAGAGACTTCTTCATGCCCTGCATATTATAGTTCATCACGAAGCTCTTGTAGCTAGGTGGCAGAGATTGGAGAACACGATGTATGCCTAAGTCAATGGGAATCGTTATTCCCAAGGACACAAGCTTATCGGCGTACCCAGACATTTTGAGTACATGCTCACTAACGGAGTTGTTCTCTTCCATCATGCAGCCAAAGAACTTTTCAGAAGTATTATAACTCTCTACGGTAGCATGGGTAACGAAAATCATTTTCAATTCTCCCATGGTATCAAAGGCATTGCCATTTTCGAAACGTTTTGGAAGTTCTGGTTCTAGCCTATACAGTATGCCGCAATGAACTAAGTTGTGGTCCTCCTGACGAGTTATATAGACGTTTTTTTCCTCGTCAGGGGCATCAGGAGCTGGTGGGGGGCCTAGCGGCGCCTCTAGCATATATTTCTTTTGTGCAGCAGTGAGGAGAATCCTCAAATTCATAGCCCAGTTGGTGAAGTTGCTACCATTCGCAACAAGCTTCTCTTTCTCCATGAACACATTGAAATTAAAAGCAGGTGGTGCCATCTACAACAAAATTTGTAAAATATATTTAGACTAAGTTTATGATATATTGAGTTCAACTAATCCAAATTACTAATGAACTCCCACTCAAAAACGACATCCCTCGTGTCCTTTTGGTGATGACATGAACCAAATCCACTACACCAAGTCCGATCATCACGTGAGTCGGTGTAGCTTCAAAGGCGAGTATCTATATAGGCATCATATCAACTATATGACTCATTCTTAACCTTTCGGTCCGTGTTCCGAGGCCATGTCTGTACATGCTAGGCTCGCCAAGTAAGAACCTTAGTATTCGCGTGTGTAAAACTGTCTTACACCCGTTGTATGAAAGCGTAGAGTCGAGAACAGCCGATCATCACGTGATGCCTCAAAACACGATCCACAAAACGGTGCATACTTAAGGAAGAACACATTTTATCTTGATATCTAAATGAGGGATCATCTTATAATGCTACCAAAAGCGCCAAACTAGCAATATAAGATGCTAACATCTAATGTGTGAAGTGAGGTGATATGGTCCATGCATTTGATCTCTATCATTTGCATCGTGGTATGATCTCTATCATTCCTTTGTGTGTAAGGCCAAGGTCTATGGAACTTACATGTTAAGTGAGTTGTAAGAGTATCTATCATACATCTACTTACAACAATACCATATCAAGACACTAGCCCAACAACGATCTAAACTAGACGCCTCTAATTTATCAATTGCAAGTTTTACGTGGCTTAGGGCTTTCGGAGATAGAACCGGTCTTACCTACGAACATGAACCACAACGAGGATAACCAAGTTATTAGCAACTCGTTGTAAATCAGATATTGACTATAGTAGGAGAGACAGACACCCGCCAGCCACTTACGCAAAACAAGTTGCATGTTAGTCGTGGAACCGGTCTCATGTACGATGACATGTAAGGTTGGTCCGGGCCGCTTCATCCCACTATGCCACCAATATCCAAAGTACATAGAAGATGCAATAACATGATCATCATCGCCCACATATAAACATATGTGTACTAGCCGTGCAAAGCACCTACGCATAGATCAGGCTCTGATACCACTGTTGGGTCCGCAGCATAGAAAACAAAAAATTTCCTACGATGAGAACTATGCGCCAAGATCTATCTACTAGATACAGAGCAACGGGTGGACATACATCCATGGAGAACTTACCCTCGAAGACAACGAGTTTTGTTAACGAGTAGGAACTCGTGGTTGATGTAGTCGTACGCTTGTCGATCTCAAGATCGTGTGGAAGTCCGAGCGCCGCAAATCAGCAGCGCATCCGTCCTCGCACACACGTTCAAGCCACCGGACAACCTCCACCTCTTCGCTCCAGCGAATCAGCGGAAGCAGCAACTCCTTCCATACGCAAGGCCACCGGGAACATGTATCTTGCTAATCCGAGACCATGGGGAAATATCTAGAGGGGGAGAGAGATCCTTCACGAGGAGGTGTGAGGATGAAGGAGGGAATGGGTGGCCTTTTATAGGAGGAGGGGGTGCCCCCTCTCTCCATGGCCGGCGCATGGGGGGGTGACCCCTCACCTCCCCCATTCATGTGGTGGTAACCCCTCCACATTAAAATACCCCTTAACATTCTCTTTTAAAGTCTCCACTTTAAATGCGTTAAATTTCTCCAAATTTAATGCTCTCTCATTTAATAAAACTCTTTTATTTATTTTATTCAGAATTTTGTTAATTACTTTAATTAACAAACATTCACATAAAACCCCTTGCAACATTTCAATATTACATGCAGAACCACTTTCTGCAATTTCACCCGAAACAATTCCGGTTTCTATCGAAACATTTCCTGCGCTTTGCAAACCTTTTGTCTGGAACATATGTGATCCTAAATGGTGTCCAGCAACCCTTAAGTGTGTCACCCTATGGTTCGCGAATAATGCAGACATGATTGAGACTCCTCTCAGATCAATAATCAGAAGCGGGACCTGGAGATCCATACTGACTCCTGCACATTCAACGATGACTTCTGTGATCGTGAGAACCTTTAACGTTAGCAATTTAATCCCTTTGTCTCATGATATAATACATGTCCGAGATTCGATCATCGGTATCCAAATACCTAGTTTGATCTTGTTACCGACATGCACTCTTTTCTCGTTCCCGTGATATAACATTCTAGTGATCACATCACTTGCTTGCAAGCTATCTTAATGTGATATCACCGAGAGGGCCCAGAGTATATCTATCCGTCATCTGGATTGACAAATCCCACTCTTGATCCATGAGCCTCAACATAACACCTTCGTAGTACTGAACCCATCTTTATAGTCACCATGTTACGGTGTGACGTTTGATGTTATCAAGATACTCTTCCGGTGTTAGCAATTAACATGATCTCATGGTCTAAGGACTAAGACTACTTTGTATGATGTTATAGCAATATAAACATAATGACTTGATCGTAATGCTATACTTCGGATGAATGTTCATCACATCATTTCACAAATGCTGTGACCTTGTTATTAACAACATCCAATGTCCATGATCAGGAAACTTTGATCATCTTGTTAATCAACAAGCTAGTCTATAAGAGAGGCATAACTAGGAACCCTTTTGTTTATTAAACACACATGTATTGATGTTTCCTATCAATACAATTATAGCATGCACAATAAACATCTATCATATACAAGGAATATATAATAACAACTTTATTATTGCCTCTCAGGGCATATTTCCTTCAGCATTTTCATTCATAGGGTTTTCGGGATACATACACTGTCTTGCGATTAGGTTTAAAACGGGCGCAGCAGGGCCGCGTTCCAAGGACGCTCGGTTTCCTCGTCCGATTTGTCCATCTTGTTCTTGCGTGGCTGTTGCGCGTCGATGAGGTAGTAGGAGTCGTTGGGCAGCGCCCGGCTGATGATGAAGGGGCCCTCCCAGGGTGGCGATTGCTTGTGCATGCCCTTCGTGTCTTGCACTAGCCGGAGGACTAGGTCGCCCTCGTGGAATTGGACTGGGCGGATCCGGCTTGAATGGTAGCAACATAGTCGCTGTTGGTACAGGGCTGATCTGGACAAGGCCAGCTCGCGGGCCTCCTCCAGGAGGTCCACTCCATCCTCCCGCGCCTCCTGGTTGGCTTTTTCGTTGTAGAGGAGCTTGCGAGGGGAGTCGAACTCGATGTCGGCGGAGAGGATGGCTTCCGATCCATAGACCAGGAAAAAGGGCGTGTAGCCGGTTGACCTATTCGGCGTGGTGCGGAGGCTCCACAGCACAACCGGAATTTCTTCGATCCAACATCCGGGTGAACGCTCCAACGGCTCGATGAGACGTGGCTTGATGTCGGCTAGCACCAAGCCGTTTGCTCTTTCGACTTGCCCGTTGGATTGCGGGTGCGCGACGGAGGCGAGGTCCAGTCAGATGCCTTTGTTGCTACAGAACCGGGCGAAGGCCCCCTTGGCGAAGTTCGTGCCGTTGTCGGTGATGATGTTGTTGGGGTAGCCGAAAGGTTGATGATGTCGGTGAAGAAGGTGACAACCGTCGCCCCGTCCAGCTTCCGGATAGGCTTGGCCTCGATCCACTTTGTGAACTTGTCCACCGCCACCAGCAGGTGGGTCATGCCCGCGCGTGCTCGCCTGAAGGCATCGACCATGTCAAGGCCCCAAACCGCGAACAGCCAGGTGATCGGTATGGTCTTGAGTACCGAAGTTGGCATGTGCCTGAGCTGCCCGAAGCACTGGCACCCATTGCATGCGCGGACCAGCTGCTCAGCGTCCTCGAGGGCGGTAGGCCAATAGAAACCATGGCGGAACGCCTTGGCGACTATCGCCCTTGACGAAGCGTGGTGCCCGCACTCGCCCTGGTGGATGCCCTTGAGTAGCCGGTAGCCCATATCCACATCAACACATCTTTGGAAGATACCGGATACACTGCGCTTGTATAGCTCGCCGTTTATGATGGTGTATGTGTGCGCGCGGCGCCGGATTTGCCTGGCCTCCACCTCAACGTCCGGAAGTTCTCCATCGGCGATGTAGCTCATGAAGGGTTGTGCCCAGGATGGCACTTCTCGGATGACGAGGACGCTCATGTTCTCCGGTTGACGGGTATCCGGAACGGCAGCCCCCGAGCCGCTAGGTGAGCCGGTAGCCCCCAGGTCTTGCGAGCCGGAAGGCACTGCTTGGCTGGAATTGGTGCGGGTCTTCTTCTTTGGTGGTTCTACTGGCTCCGCTTCCGCCGTTCCGTCAACCGGAACGGTTCCTGCCAGACGATGGAGTCCGATTCTGGCGACGGGTTGATGGATGGCTTGCGCAGGTGCTCCAAGGAGACCCCTGGTGGGATGGCCTGCCTGGTGGAGCCGATCTTGGAGAGCCCATCAGCCGCCTCGTTGTTGACGCGGGGGATGTGGTGAAATTCACACCCGTCGAAGGAGGCGCTGAGCTTCTGGATGTGGAATTGGTAGAGAGCCATGTTTGTGTCTCTGGCGTCCCATTCTCCGGATACTTGCTGCACCACCAAGTCCGAATCGCCGAAGCACAGGATCCGGTTGACACAGATCTCCTTGGCCAGCCGGAGTCCGTGCGCCAGTGCCTCGTATTCGGCTACGTTGTTGGAGGCCTTGAAGTGGATCTGCAGTACGTACTCCAGCCGGTCTCCCTTGGGCGAGGTGAGCATGATGCTGGCTCCCAAGCCCCCGAGCATCTTCGATCCGTCGAAGTGCATCTGCCAATGGTCCGAATCCGGAACCGGTGGGAGATACTGGGTCTCGGCCCAGTCGACGAGGAAGTCCGCCAACGCTTGCGACTTGATTGTGAGCCGGGGCTCATACTGGATGGAGTAGGCGGAAAGCTCGATGGCCCACTTGGCGACTCGGCCGGTGGCATCCTTGTTGCCGATGATTTCCAAAAGGGGTGCAGTGCACACGACCTTAATCGGATGCTCCTGGAAGTAGTGCTTGAGCTTCTTGCATGCCCAGTACACGCCGTAGCACATCTTCTGGTAGTGGGGGTAGTTCTGCTTGGAGAGGGAGAGAACCTCGCTGAGGTAGTTGACGGGTCTCTGAACCGGCTGAGCCTTGCCTTCCTCGGGGCGCTCCACCACCAGGACGACGCTGACGAGCCGGCTGATGGCTGCTATATAGAGCAACATTGGTTCCTTACTAGCCGACGTGGCTAGAACCGGTGCTGTGGATAGCATGCGCTTGAGGTCGTGAAACGCGGTGTCGGCTTGCCAAGTCTAGGAGAACTTGTCCGTCTTCTTCATCAGCTGGTACAACGGGAGTGCCTTCTCCCCCAGCCGGCTGACGAAGCGACTGAGGGAAGCCATGCATCTGGTGAACTTCTGGACTCCAAGCAGGTTCCTGGGTGGCTGCATCCTCTCGATGGCCACGATCTTCTCCGGATTTGCCTCGATACCTCGCTGTGAAATGAGGAAACCGAGGAGCTGGCCGGACGGTACCCCGAAGATGCACTTCTCTGGGTTCAGCTTCATCCGGTACTGGCGGAGGTTGCCAAATGTTTCTCCCAGGTCCTCGAGGAGGGTGCGCTTCTCCTTGGTATTGATGACCACGTCATCCACGTAAGCATGCACGTTTCGGCCTATCTGCGAGTGCAAGCATTTCTGCATACATCGCTGATAGGTGGCGCTTGCGTTCTTTAGGCTGAAAGGCATGGTTACATAGCAGAAAGCCCCATAGGGGGTGATAAATGATGTCTTAATCTGATCAGCCGGGTTCAGCCGGATCTGATTGTACCTGGAATAACAATCTAAGACAACAAATCACAGCCGGACGTGGAATCGATGACTTGATCGATACGGGGCAAGGCGAAGGGGTCTTTCGGGCACGCCTTGTTCAGGCTGGTGTAGTCGATACACATGCGCCAGGCCTTGTTCTTCTTCAGCACCAGGACTGGGTTCGCCAGCCAGTCTGGGTGTTACACTTCCATGATGAACCCAGCTGCAAGGAGCCGGGTAATCTCGTCACCGATTATCTTTCTCTTCTCCTCTGCGAACCGGCGCAGAGGTTGCTTGACCGGCTTGGCATCCGGACGCACGTGAAGCGAGTGCTCGGCGAACTCCCTCGGCAAACTCGGCATGTCCTTGGGGGACCACGCGAAGATGTCCCGATTCTCACGGAGGAAGTCGACGAGCGCGCCTTCCTATTTGTTGTCCAAGCCGGCGCCAATGGTGACGAACTTGGTTGGATCGGAGGGGTCGAGCAGGATCCTCTTCGTCTCCTTTGCCGTCTGGAAGGCTCCTTCTCCAGCCGGCTTGCTGCTAGCCGGAATGTCCTGCTGGGCCATGGCCACATTGTGCATGATCACGCGCTTCTCTTCGGCTATGATGAGGGCCTCTGCCAGCTTGGAACCGGCTGAAGCGCACTCCATCGATCGCCTGAAGCCGCCGGCGATGGTGATCACGCCGTGGGGTCCCGGCATCTTCGTCTTGAGGTAGGCGTAGTGGGGGATGGCCATGAACTTGGCGAGGGCGGGGCGCCCGAGGAGAGCGTGGTAGGAGCTCGTCAGATTTACCACCTTGAACCAGATTGGTTCGCGGCGGAAGTTCTCCTCGGTCCCGAAAATGACGTCCAACTGGATTTTCCCCAGCGGGGCGCAGGCTGGCCCTGGCAGTACGCCGTGGAACATCGTGGTGGTCGGGCGCAGGTCGCTTTCGCGAATGCCTAGCTTCTCTAGCGAGGACTGGTAGAGGAGGTTGAGGCTGCTGCCTCCGTCGATGAGGACGCGCGAGAATTGGCAAGTGCGCGTGTCAGAGACGATGAGGGGGTCGAGAACCATGGCGTAGCCCCCGGGAGTCGGTAGGTGCTCAGGCTGATCCGCCCGGCTCCAGGTGATGGGGGTTTCCGACCAGTTCAGGTACTGGGGGACCGGAGAGGCGATGGTGTTGACCTCCTTGGAGCGTCGCCTGCGGCTGTGCTTGTCGTCCTGCTCCGTCTCGAAGATGTGGTAGGCAGCGTGCGGCTGGGGGTAGCCGTTGTTGTTGCCGCCGTTACCATCATTGCCGGCTCCCCTGGCTAGGGTGGTGGAGGTCCACCCGGTGGGGGAGGCGGGGGACGAAGCTGGTTGCCCTGGTCCTTTAGCTGGCGGGTCAAGCTGCAGTTCCGGGTGGTGTACGTAGCCGGCTTGAAGGGACCGCTATGCCACTTGCACGGGCCATCGAACATCTGGTCGAAGGTGAGCCGTGGCTTCTGCCTCCTTGCTTCATTAGCCGGCGCGTCGGGAGCGCCCTCCACAGCATTGACCTGCCGCGCGTGGTAGCGAGGTTTCTGCTGTCTGGCCTGGCGGTCCCCATGGAACCGGTTGTTGTTGCCATGGCGTCTAGAGGATCCGGCTTCTCCAGACGGATTGCTGGGTCGATCGCGAACAGGCTCCGTGGGAGTCGGACAGCCATCCGCATTTACTCGGAGGGGCTTCTTCATGGCGGCATCCGCCGTGGCATACTGGTCCGCAACCGTCATGAGCTCCGCCATGGTTTTTGGCTCGTCACACAGTAGCCGGTGGCGGAGCATGGTGCCCTCTCGGCAACCCTCGATGAAGAAACCAATGGCTTGGCTCTCCAGGATGCCCTCGCAAGTGTTGTGCAGCTCCGTCCACTTGGCGAGGTACTCGCGGTCGGTCTCGTGGTCGCCTTGGACGCACAAGGCCAGGTCGCGCGGGTGCCCTGGGCGCTTGTACGTGCCATTGAAGTTGCGGACGAACACTTTCTCGAAGTCAGGCCAGGCGTTGATGTTGTTGGGCGCGAGGCTATTGAGCCATGTCCTTGCCGACCCGGTTAGCATGAGGGGGATGTAGTGCACGGCTGTGCGCTTGTTCCCGTGGGCGATGCCGACTGCCGTAGCGTAGTCGGTCAGCCAGTCCTCCGGCTTCATGCTGCTGTCGTACTTGGGGGTGTCCCTGGGCAGGGAGAATTTATCCGAAAACGGCTCGTTCCGGATGCGGGGTCCGAAACAAACCGGACCGGTAGAATCTTCCTCCTCCGTGACGCATGCTTGAGCGAGGAGCTCGATGCGGTCGCGGGCATTCGGACAATCCGATATGGGCGCGCCCACCCGGCCCGAGAGACGGGAACCGGCTGGTCTGGGCGCTCCGGCTGGCGAGGGGGAGGTGGCGGGTTGCTGTTCACCGTCTGCTCCTAGCGCGGCTGGCCCCTGTTGCCAGAGCTGCGACGCCTACTACGGGCCCTGGGTGGCTGAGGGGAGGACGCCTGCTAGGTGTCGCGCGGCGCGCCCCTGCTGTTGGCCGGTAGCTCGCTCCTCCTGGAGTAGCTAAGGTCTTCCTGCATCTGCCGGTTGGCACCAGCCTGCTCGTCCGTGACACAGAGGAGCTCCTGCACGCGAGCGTGCTGGCGGGCTCGCTCCTCGCCCTCCAGGCTGGGTAGTTCCTCTGCCGCGGCTCGCGCCGCGCGCAAGTTTTTGATAGGCGTGCTGTAGGTGGGCCGTGCGAGGGCAGGCACGGGATCCGGCTCCCCGTCCTTTTCCAACCTACCGCCAAGCTCGCCGCCCCGACGTCGTACCTGGCTGTGCCGGCTCGGCTCCGCGGTAGCCAGAGTGAGGCCGTGCGCATGGTCGTATTCGCGCCGGGTGATCTCGAGCTGCTTGCGGGCTGCTGCTAGCTCCATGGCCTCATGGAGGAGGATCTGTCTCTCCATGCTGAAGTTGGCCTCCGCCTCCTCTGGGTTATCCCCGAGGTTAACCGGCGTCAGGAGCCAATCAATGGCATCCTCCACCGGGTTTCGGGGCTGCGGGGGAGCGGAAGTTCCGACCTCGTCCGTGCCTCGCTCCCGCGGCTGGCGGGGATGGGAGCTGGAACCGGCCATCATGACCTCTACGCCGCGAGGTGCGGCGGAGGCGCTACCGCCTGAGCATGACAGCTCCGCGATAGAGACGATTTCCCTAGGGAAACGCTCCGGGACGATGGCGACGTAAACAGGGATGTCGCCGAATAGCAGAACAGTGCCATTCGCCGGGAAGGAGGTTCCGGCGAAGCAGGAAGCGTTGTTGATGACGCAGTCGAACTTGCCGAGCATGAGCACCAGGCCGGAGGCCACGCGCTCACTGGCTGAAGTGCGGGGTCCCGTGCGGAACGTGACTCCGGTCGAAGCCATCTAGCCCCACGGTGGGCGCCAACTGTCGTTGTATTGGGAACGGCAGTACCTGAGGAGGTTAGATAGAGGTGTGGGGACTATCAGGGAAGCTATCAACAGCGTCCGCAGGCGGGATTGGATACGAGCGAGCGTAGCGGGACGCAAGAAGTACCCAGGTTCGGGGCCCTCGTGGTGAGGTAAAGCCCCTACTCCTGCCGGATCTGACTAGGTGGAATCCCAGGGCTACAAGTGCTCCTCGAGCTATATACGCTAGCTACTGCCTTAAATGCTGTAAGACCAACCCTTTCTACTGAGGCCTTGCCTCTCCTTATATAGGCAGAGAGGAAAAGGTCTCACTGGCCAGTCCGACTGGCGGGCCCCACAGGCGGGTCCTAGCCGACTAGTCATCTACAGTGTCCAGTATGGCTTGTCCTGTCGGAGTACGAGCGGTATGGCTGTCGTAGGCACAGTGGACGTCGTGCGAGCCTGTCATCAGCATCGGCCACTGTTCCTGTGTCACCCACGCAAAGTCTTCGGTATGGCCGGCTAGTTGCCAGTCTTGTCACCGTACAGGGCGTACCGTGCACTGATACACACGTCGCCCTGTCCCATTGATTGAGTCCGCCTACGTCGCCGTATCCGGCTGCCTCCTGCTGATCCGGCTATCGGGGGATAGCCGGCCTGTCTTGCCCTGTCCGGCTGCATCTGGTCAGCCGGACGCGATCCGACTGTCTTGTTTCTTATTCGGTTGGGGTACCTGGGGATCATCCCCCTGACAACCATAACATGTTCTAAGCAATTAAAACCACTACTTGTAGACTAATGAAAACACAAAAGCAAGTTTTAATTAATTAAAACAAAACAAAACCATATTCGAAACATTTGAAATCAAAATTTGATGTTTGCAAACATAGTGTAACCCAAATACACTGTGTGGAACAATTGAAACCACACACAAATAAAACAAGTAAACGACATTCCCATTTTTTTGAAATAATTGAAACCACCACCTAACAATAATTGCAACCACATGACCAAGTTTCATTAAATTGAAACCACCACCCAAAAACCACCGGAACCACAAGACCAAGTTTCATTTAATTCAAACCACAAAACAATGTTTGAAATAATTGAAACCACCACTTAAATATTTGAAACCACTCAAACATGTTTGAAACATTTGAAACCACTAATATACCACTTCAAAACCATGTTTGAAACATTTGAAACCACTAAGAAGAACCGGAACCGCAAGACCAAGTTTCATTTAATTGAACCACAAACCATGTTTCAATACACTTGAAACCACCACTTCAAACACTTGAAACCACTAAAACATGTTTCAAACATCTGAAACCACTAATACATGTTTGAAACAATTGAAACCACCATATAAGAAGAACCGGAACCACAAGCCCAAGTCTCATTTAAATGAAACCACCATACCATGTTTTAAATAGTTGAAACAACCACTCCAAAAAAATTAAACCACTCAAACATGTTTGAAACATCGGAAACCACTAATACATGTTTGGAACAATTGTAACCACCATATAAGAAGAACCGGAACCACAAGCCCATGTTTCATTTAACTGAAATCACAAAACCATGTTTGAAACAGTTGAAACCACCACTGCAAACATATGAATCAACTAAACCATGTTTGAAACCTTTGAAACCACAAAAACATGTTTGAAACAATTGAAGCCACCACATGAGAACAACTGGAACCTCAAAACCAAGTTTGGTTTAATTGAAACCAGAACACAAAAACCAATTGAAACCAACTTTCATTAAATTGAAACCACCACATAAGAAGAATCAGAACCCAAGACCAACTTTCATTTAATTGAAACCACCACCCAAAAACCACTGGAACCTCAATACCAAGTTTCATTTATCTTAAACCACAAAACTATGTTTGAAACAATTGAAACCAGCACTTCAAACATTTGAGACCACTAAAAAGGTTTCAAGCCTTTGAAACCACTAATAGATGTTTCAAACAATTGAAACCACCACATAAGAAGAACTGAAACCACCAACCCATGTTTCATTTAATTGAAACAAAGAACCAGAACCACCAGCTTGGGTTTCATTTAGTTAAAACCAAAAACCATGTTTAAAACAATTGAAACCACCACTTCATACATTTGAAACCACTAAAACCTGTTTTAAACATTTCAACAATTAGTATTTATTTGAACCAATTGAAATAACCACATAAGAAGAACTAGAACCACAAGACCAACTTTCATTTAATTGAAAACACAAAACCATATTTGAAACAATTGAAAGCACCATTTCAAACTTTTGAAACCATTACAACATGTTTGAAACATCTAAAATACTAATACACACATTCAAAACCAGGCATGAAACATTTGAAACCACTAAGAAGAACCGGAACCACGAGACCAAGTTTCATCTTATTCTAACCACAAAACCAATGTTGAAACAGTTAAAACCACCACTTCAAAAATTTGAAACCACTAAAACATGTTTCAAACCTTTGAAACCACCAATTCATTTTTTAAACATTTGAAACCACCACGTAAAAAGGATCGGAACCAGAAACCCAAGTTCTATTTAATTGAAACCATCAAACCATGTTTCAAACAGTTGAAACCACCATTTCAAACATTTGAAACCATTAAAACATGTTTGAAACATCTAAAACCACTAATACATGTTTTAAATAATTGAAACCACCACATAAGAAGAACCGGAACCACAAGTCTAGGTTTCATTTATTTGAAACCACCAAACCATGTTTTAAATAGTTCAAACCACCAATTCAAACATTTCAAACCACTAAACCATGTTTAAAAAACAATTGAAATCACCACATACGAAGAATTGGAAACTCATGACCAAGTTTGATTTAATTGAAACCACCACCCAAAAACCAATGGAACCTCAAGACCAAGTTTCATTTATCTGAAACCACAAAACCATGTTTCAAACAATTGAAACCACCACTTTAAACATTTGAAACAACTAAAACATTTTTCAAACATCTAAAACCACTAATACATGGTTGAAACAATTGAAACCACCACATAGGAAGAACCGGAACCAAGAGACCAAGTTTCATTTATCTGCAACCAAAAAACCATGTTTGAAACAATTGAAATCATCACTTCAATCACTTGAAACCACTAAAACATGTTTAAAACATCTGAAACCACTAATACATGTTTCAAACTATTGAAACCAAGTTTTATTACATTGAAACCACCACATAAGAAGAACCGAAACCACAAGCTTAGGTTTCATTTAATTGAAACCACCACCTAAGAACCACTGGAAACTTAATACCAAGTTTCATTTATCTTAAACCACCAAAACATGTTTCAAACAATTGAAACCACCACTTCAAACATTTGAAACCACTAAAACATGTTTGAAATATTTAAAACCACTAATACATGTTTCAAATAATTGAAACCGACATTTATGAAGAACCACAACCTCAAGACCAAGTTTCATTAAGTTCAAACCACCACCCAAAAACCACTTGAACGTCAATACCAAGTTGCATTTATCTGAAACCACAAAACCATGTTGAAACAATTGAAACCACCACTTCAAACATTTCAAACCACTAAAACATTTTTCAAACCTTTGAATTCACTAATACATGTTTCGGAGATTTTAAACAACCACATAAGAAGAACTGGAACCACCAGCCTAGGTTTCATTTCATTGAAACCACCAAACCATGTTTGAAACAGTTAAAACCACCACTTCAAACATTTAAACCCACTAAAACATGTTTGAAACATCTGAAACCACTAATACATGTTCGAAACAATTGAAACCACCACATAAGAAAAACCAGATCCACAAGCCCAGGTTTCATTTAATAGAAACCACCAAACCATGTTTGAAACAGTTGAAACAACCACTTCTAACATTAGAAACCACTAAAACATGTTTGAAATCTTTTAAACCACTAATACATGTTTGAAACAATTGAAACCACCATATAAGAAGAACCAAAACCTCAAGACCAAGTTTCACTTAATTGAAACCAGCACCCAAAAACTACTGGAACCTTAATACCAAGTTTCGTTTATCTGAAACCATTTTTGAAATAGTTGAAACCACCACTTCAAACATTTGAAACTACTAAAACATCTCTGAAACATCTGAAACCACAAATACATGTTTGAAACAATTGAAAGAACCCAATAAAAAGAACCGTACCCACAAGACCAAGTTTTATTTATCTGAAACATGGTTTTGTGGTTTCATTCATCTATGGTTTCAATTTTTTTAAACAAGGTTATGTGGTTTCATTTGTTCTTGAGTGCTGGTTTCAATTGTTTCAACCATGTTTTTATTGTTTCAATTGTTTCAAACATGGTTTGGTGGTTTCAGTTTATTGAAACATTGTTTCGTTGTTTCATCTATGTGCGGTTTCAATTGTTTTGAAATGTTCCTGTGAGGTTTTGATTTGTTCAAATAAGTTTCAGCATGGTTCGATATGGTTATAGTGTTTTCAATAAGGTTCAATTCGGTTGCAACAAAATAATAAATAGTTGCGATGTGATTTCAAATTATTAATAGATGTTATCTATGGTTTCAATTGTTACAAAAAGGTTACTTGGGGTGCCAAAATTATTCATTAAATCTTGGGTATTCATTTCGATTTTTTCAAATATGTTTTTGTGGTTTCAATTGGTTATGGTTTGAACTATTTGAAAGATGGTTGTGTGGGTTCAATTAATTGAAACATGGTTTTATGCTTTCAATTGTATTGAAACATGCCTGTGTGGTTTCAATTTATTAAAACATGGTTCTATGTTTTCATTTGTTCTTGGGTGGTGGTTTCAATTGTTTCATACATGTTTTTGTGATTTTGATTGTTTCAAACATGCTTTTCTGGTTTCAATTTATTGAAACATGGTTTTGTGGTTTCATCTGTGTGTGTGGTTCTAATTGTTTTGAAACATGGTTACGATATTTCAATTTGTTCAAATAACTTTCAACATGGTTCAATATGGTTACATTGTTTTCAATAAGGTTCAGTTTGGTTTCAAAAACTAATAAATAGTTGCGAGGTGGTTTCAAATTATTAAAAGATGTTATTTTTTAGGTTAGAATTGTTTCAAACCTGCTTGTGTGGTTTCAATTTATTGAAACATGGTTCTGTGGTTACATTTGTTCTTGGGTGGTAGTTTTAATTGTTTCATCCATGTTTTGTGGTTTCGATTGTTTCAAACATGTTTTTGTGGTTTCAATTTATTAAAACATGGTTTTGTGGTTTCATGTATGTGTGGTTCCAATTGTTTTGAAACGTTCTTATGATGTTTGATTTGTTCAAATAAGTTTCAGCATGGTTCGATATGGTTATAGTGTTTCCAATAAGGTTTAGTTCGGTTTCAAAAACTAATAAATAGTTGCGAGGTGTTTCAAATTATTAAAAGATGTTATTTTGAGGTTAGAATTGTTTCAAACATGCTTATGTGGTTTCAATTTATTCAAACATAGTTCTATGGTTTTATTTGTTCTTGGGTGGTGGTTTCAATTGTTTCAAACATGGTTTTGTGGTTTCAATAAATTGAATAATGGTTTTGTGGTTTCATTTGTGAGTGGTTTCAATTGTTTTGAAATGTGCTTGCCAGATTTCGATTTGTTCAAATAAGTTTCAGCACGGTTCGATATAGTTACAGTGTTTTCAATAAGATTCAATTCGGTTACATATTTTTTATAAATAGTTGTGAGGTGGTTTCAAATTATGAAAAGATGTTATTTGTGTTTTCAATTGTTTCAAAATGGTTACTTGGGGCGCCACAAAAAATCTTGGGTGGTCATTTCAATTATTTCAAATATGTTTCTATGGTTTCAATTGGTTGTGGTTTCAATTATTTGAAACATGGTTGTGTGTGTTTAATTTATTGAAACATGGTTTTGCGGTTTCATTCATCTGTGGTTTCAATTGTTTTCAAACATGCTTGTGTGGTTTCAAGTTATTGAAACATTGTTCTGTGGTTTCATTTGTTCTTGAGTGGTCTTTTCAATTGTTGCAACCATGTTTTTGTGGTTTCAATTGTTTCAAAGATGCTTTTATGGTTTCAATTTATTGAAACATGGTTTCGTGGTTTCATCTATGTGCGGTTTCAATTGTTCTGAACCAAGTTTCAAGTTATTGAAACATGGTTCTGTGGTTTCATTTGTTCTTGGGGTGGTTGTTTCAATTGTTTAAACCATGTTTTTGTGATTTCAATTGTTTCAAACATGTTTTTGTGGTTTCAATTTATTGAAACATGGATTTTTGGTTTCATTTGTTTAGTGGTTTCAATAGTTTTCAAACGTGCTTGTGAGATTTTGGTTTGTTCAAATAAGTTTCAACATGGTTTGATATGGTTACAGTGTTTCTATAAGGTTTAATTGGGTTTCAAAAAATTAATTAATAGTTGCGAGGTGGTTTCAAATTATTAAAAGATGTTATTTGTGGTTTCAATTGTTTCAAAATGTTGCTTGGGGTACCAAAAAGTTCATAAAATCTCAGGTGATCATTTCAATTATTTCAAACATGTTTTTTTTTCAATTGGTTGTACCGGACTACTGATGACATGAATTTCGGAGTAAAAAATCCAGAGCACACTATACCACTTTGATGCATCTCCTAGATTGAAAAGATTCATCTCAAAAGGAAGAGAAGATGTTTATCAAACAACAAAAACTAAAAAGGATTATACAAAATATTCAGTACGAAACAATAAAAGCCTTAGAGAAACTTCACATACGTGCCTTCCTCCAGCCCTGTATCTGGCTCGTCGTGGAATTTGATTGTCTTATATCCAATTCAATTGTTATAGCCAAAGAAGGTGTACAACACCCGTGCTAACGGAAGCTTGTTCTAGAGAACAATTTGTATCGCATAGTGCAGTTCTAGATTTAACACAGCCTACAGTCTGATCCATCTACACGAGACGCATACCTCGAGGGTGGAGCGGAGAAGGCTGGACGGGGGTGCGGTAGCGGTGATGCGAGAACAGGGGTGGCTCGCCTCGGGGATGCCAGATCAACAGCTGGACGGCGCCGCCGGCTAGATGCATGATGTAGGGACGCCAGATCTGGAGGCCACCGACCGGACCTTGAGGGCACCGACGACGCCGGAACAGATGCGGCTATCGACGGACCAGCAGGCGCAGGCGCGGGGCTTGGAGCAGTCGTCCAGCAAGCCCTATCGCCACCGGGGAGTCGGTAGGCTGGCCGGCCGGAGCACGCTCGAGACCACGATAGATGAACGATAGGGAGAGAGTTGTGGAGAAGAGAGGAGAGATGTCAGTTCCATGAGGGTGTTTTTGCAATTTGCAGGTTTGGTATCTGGAACAACAAGTTTGACCCGGCGCAAATCTCAGAACGGCAATAGACGGCAGATTAGTGTCCAGCACATACAGGCGCCAGTAGAATCGCCGGGTTCACTGCGCGAGGCTAAGTTACTAGAACAAGATTGTAAGATATTTTAAGTCATACTACAACTGAAACCAGATGGGTACAATTTGCTAGGAATTGAGTTGAACCTAGGCTGAATATTAAACTCAGTTTTGGAAAAGAAAATTCAACAAGGTTGCAGCGTTGGAATTAGGGCGCAGCCTCTAGTCCGTTCCAATCCCGTCTAGGTTAAAACCTCCTTGGCGATGACGTTTACCTCAGAGGTTGCAACCTTTGAGGTCAATCAAGAAGATATTTTAATGCTAATTAAAACTCCAAAACAAACAAACAAAATCCGTAAACAAATGAGTACTATTTTGCCAACCAAGAGTTAGTTACAACAAAACCATATCTTTTACTCCAAGCCAAAATCTCCACACATAGTATTGTTAGGCTGGTCATAGTGGGGAGTAACTTAGAGTAGTAACATATGTTACTAGTCTAAGTTATATGTTACTAGTCTAAGTTACTACCTCCATAGTGGGGAGTAACATAGATGTAGTATCATGCAAACTCTCATTTATTGCAATGTACACTTATTTTGCCTTAAAAATGTGTGATGTTATGGTAACATACGTAGTTACCACAAGGCGCTCTCTCATCATTTAATTGCATGCCATGTCATCTAAATGCTTAGTTGACAATACATGTAGGACGATGTTACTACACATGTTACTCTCACTGTGACTACTCTTAGGCCTTTGACAATGGAGAGTTTATTAGCACGTTACCATAGGCAAAATAAATGTCTAAGAAACACACTCTACAATGCATTATTTATTAAGGTTGTATCTTAATTTAATGATTTTAGCCTTATGCATGCATGTGATTGGTCTACTACTTGTTTTTGCCTATGACTAAGGTGTATCTTAGCTGTAAGATACAACATCACTCACTTTCATCATTAAATATGGTGCCACATAGGCATTTTGCCTATAATATCACGCTTAGAGACTACCATTGTGAAGGCCTTAATGGTTGATTTCTCAAATTACTTGCAAAAAATGTTCAACTCTGATTTGGCATTTAATAGTACCGGCTAATATATAATGTGCATGAGATCCTACTTTTCCTTCCATTTACCTTCTCATTAATTACCTTTCTATTTCAATGGCCACTTTTCATCTTTTGCTCCAAGCAAGAAATCTCCACAGCGAACCGTATATTTTATAGAACACCAATGCACGAGGAATCAAATACTCTCTCCGGTCCAAATTAATGTTTTTGATTTGTCCAGATTCGAATGTATCTAGTCATAGTTTAGTGTTAGATATATCTGAATCTAGATAAATTTGAGAACATTAATTTGGAATCGGGGGTAGGAAAATATTGATATGACTAAGATTTGTTCATGCCTATATATAAGCACCGGCCGGGTATCGAAGCGGTAACGGCAACCAGCATCACAAATTAGTCGTAAGAACAAGGAGAAGGGGCTAGCTAGCTAGTGCTCATGGGGATAATGATGAAGAACAACACAAAGGCATTATGCTTGGTAGCTCTTGTTGCTATGTCTGCGTGTTACTGGCCTTGTTCTGCATCAGAGGGCCATATAGGTAATATATTCCTTCTTAATCTACAGTTCTTCATTCTTGTTATCTTGGCATACGCTCAATTAATCAATCAACACAAACATAGTTATCATGCCTCTTCTTTTCTTGATTTGTGCAGGTGTTGCAGAAGGTGAGCTTAGACATATGTGTTACTACATGCCAGGCGGTAACACTACTACAGAAAGGTGCAGAGAGATTTGCAATGCAATGGCCCCTATCTACAATCCGGATGCAAGTTACATTCAAGGCTGTGAGAGCAGCTATTCATGCATGTGTTGTTGTGTCATGTACTAGCAAGATGTAGCGTTGAGCCAATGAGTGTCCATGCATGTATGCACAATTCATCTGATTTGATGCCAAAGATTTGATAAAGAGTAAATGAGTTCCATCATCGTTAAATCTGAACTATATTGAATCCCGATATAAATTGAACTCTGAAGGTGTGTGGCACACCGGAAAATCAACGAGTGTGGCCAGGATTGCGGGCTACCGTCAGAGAGCATATCGTGTATTCCGAGTAGTACTCCTGTTGCACCAGGCAAATTGTAGACATTCGATATGTGATTGAAGTTGTGATGTGCGGCCACTTCCGTTGGTTATTTTGTAAAACGACCTAGGGAAGTATCCCAGGTAGAATTCTGATGTTTTATTATGAGAACTAGCTGAATGCCGTGCTTTGCTACGGCATAAACCTGATAAAAATGTTATGCTACAAACAAAAAACACAAAAAAACCTATAATAATATATACCCATAGGTGCAACGGGAGGAAATATCCACAAATAGAAAAAACACATAATCATCTTCCTTCGATTTTTTTAATTAAATATTTGTTATGCCATGAAAACAATAAAGGGTTTTCTTTTTAGATAAATGTAAAAATTCCATCATTTTCATGGCTCCACTGGGCTAAATATTATCGTGCTTAGCAACGTTTTTAAATTTAATACTATATTTAGATATGTTGTCTCGTGTCCGATTCAGATTCAACACAAAAATCGAGAGAGCACTATAACCCAAGCCTTAGTTTAGACTTTCCCGTTTTATCCACTAACATAGCATGGGTGGCGGAAATTTGTCTCTCTATATGTCCACTTGTGTTCTCAACAAAATCCGGTTTGGTATGTACCAATTTGATGGGCTCTTTAAATCTCACTCTATAAATTTCACCAATATATGTTTTATTAATTTTTATAACTATTAAGTCAGTAATAGGATTATTTGTTCACCTTAATTCTAAAACTAAATTCAGTCACAAAGTACCGAGTTTAATGTGTGTATATCCCTCGTCGGCATCAATAAGAATCACGTAAAGTTCCAGCATTCTTGCAGGCACAAAACAAAATTAGAAAATATTGATTGACTGACATCTAGCAGTTAATTGTTAAATACACACTTCCATTTAGTAGGAAACAAATATAATTGACGTGTGCATCAGTGGTAATGGCAGTTGATATTGTGGTCGGTCTCACCATGCATTGCCAACCGCTTGACATCAAATCTTCGCTAGATTGGCTTTGACATGAACTGATCATCCAAAACTACACCAAGCCGACTCACGACAACCACCCCGCGAAGCCACCCCACCTGCCCCGCGTGTTGAACGCGACCCCCCGCTGCCCTAGATCGACCGCAATCCTGGCCCCACGCACACAATAACGCACCCACTACCCTGGCTCTCTCTCCCGCCCATCCCGCTCACGTCAGCTGCATACGGCCCCACCTGTCGTGACACGCGCGCTCCCCTTCCCTGCCCCATCTCTCCCTGCGACCCACCCCACACGCGTACCACCCCGACCCCAATCACCATTCTCGATCGGAAGCCACCAAACACCCCGACGCAACCTCTGCTTCTCCCTCTGCCCGCGTCCCTCTCCGCCGGACCCCGCTTTCAGCAGTGCGCCATCGGTTGACCTCAGGTCTGCGCCTTCCTTCGTTTTGCCTCCTCTGCCACGCCGGATGCCCCGCAGTCGGAGCCCCGGCCTCCCGTCGCCTCCCCCTAGTGCTTCCCTGCCGCCCGCCGGGTCCCTTGCCAGCCGGCCTCGGCCCGCCGGAGCCGCCGCATCACCCCGCCACCTGCCCACACTCGGTGTCCAAGCCGCCTCTTGCGCCGCACCACACCTGATGCTCTGCCGTCCTTCACGTCTCCATCCCCGCGCTCCTGGCTCGATCTCTACGGGAACCCATGAACCTCCGCCAACCGACGCGCGAATTCCACTAGGTATCCACTTCCCCGCTGCCAGATCCAGTCGCCCGAACGAGAATTCGCCGAATTTGCCTCCCCACCACAGAATCCTTATCCCGTCGCCTCATCGCTCAACCCCTCTATCCTGATGCGCCGCCATGAGCGCTCGGGGTGGGGAGAAGAAAGTTTTTGTTTCCACCGAACGGTACATTTGGCGGTGGCAACCTAGGTAATTTGCTCAGATCAGTAGGGGCAAAATGGTCATTTACTGGCAGATGGAAAAAATGTGTAGACGAACGACGCGAGTCTTTTTAAAAGTATAGATCACGCATTTAAGTACATAGATACATGCGAATAATCAAGTCGCTTATTTAATTTTAAAACCGAGGGAGTATTATGCATACACCTATTATCTGTCCCTACGCGCAGCTAGTTGCATGCAACATCTTTTACAAATTCTATTGTTATAGAAATACAATATGCATTCTCCTGCCTATCCAGTTTACATTTGACATAGAAAAAAAAGAGTTTACAGCTGACTCTGTGCACTGTAGTAATAAGTAGAGAAGGCAAGAGCTTGATAGCTTGTCCTAAGTATCAATAAGTTGAAGGACTGAAATAAGAAAGTGGCAATTGGATAAGATTATCCTTCTCCCGTGGTCTTCAGATCGGGTTCTTCATCCTGATTTTTTTGTCCTTCCGATGGAGGCGACCACCGGCGGCCAGGAGTTGCAGGGGCTCTGCTGGGCTGCGAGGTCAAGGCCATGGCGACTCCGCTCGGAGGTCGTCGCTGATGCTACCCTACTGCACGGGGGCTAGCTCCCACCAACTCTCCCACTTCCGTCGCCTCTATGAAGGCTGCTGGAGCCCATGGAGGCGTCCCTGCGGCGGCGGCTGGACTTCAATTAAATTGTCTCCCCTAGACGAATCCAGCGACTTTTGAGAAGGGCGCGTGGTTCAGGCCTCGAAGGAGAAACCGTGGAGGTCGTTGGCCGCGAGCGTGGCTAGACGTCGAGGTGCGCAGGCAGAAATTCATGGCGGTGCGCGGGGGGCGGACTGACGGCAAGGCGGTGAGGATGGTCGCTCCGGGCTGTGCGCAAGGGCAGAAGTGGTGGCCGGTAGGGGCGATGCGGGGCACGAAGCTCGGTCGAGGCCTTTGGCCTTTTCTGTTCGGTCACACGGTGGTAGGGAAGTAATATCTCCAAACGACCAAGGGCAAAAGCGTCATAACTGGGCAGACGGAAAATCAGAGGCGACGAACGTGCGACAACGAAAATTAGTAGATAGATTCTATTATGAAAACTAGCTGAATGCCCGTGCGTTTACTACGGGTACCCTCGACACGCTCTTAAAACTCCTCGCTCACTTCCAGCCCAGCTACTGGAAATTAGCTCTTTTATGGTTCGAGATACTACCTCAGGGTCAGGAGGCGCCGAGTCATGGCTCATAGTGGCAATTGTACCCTCTGTATGATATAAAATCTTTCAACGGAAATCACATATTGAACGGAAGTGGCATTAGTAATTCCTACGAAAACAACTACTGCATAAATAGCACCCGTGGCATTGAGTACATCACGACGTACCTTCTAGTCAAATTTCCAGCAAATCGTCCCAAACATCAAGGAATTATGACCCAAACATCAAGGAATTATGACAGTGTAGAAACCTCCGGTATGATAGATTTTCCTTCCACAATTCAGCGAGAAACTAAGCACAGAGTGGCCGAGCATACTTACTAAAGAAAGTAATAAGCAATTTCGATTCAGTGTTCGGTTTGCTCAGGATCTCGACGATTTCTTTCCTCGGCCTGAAATGCAATACAAACAGGTATGAGTGAGGGAAGGGTGACAATGAATCAGGTGTTGGATAAAAGGTACTCCCTCCATTTCAAAATATAAGATGTTTTAGTTTTGTGAAAGGAGCGTATTTAAACTTTTTAGTGTGTATGTTCACTTCAAACCTATATAAATCTACACAGTAAAAAGGGTCTAGATAAACCCATTTTATAGAACTATCTTATATTTTAAAACGGATGAAATTGGGCGTAAAGCCTGTAAAGCCTGTATCGAGGCTTGTGACCTCCAACATCCATGTAGCAGGATTATAGTCATTACTAATTTTTGGCACTCCGGAAATTATGTGCTTGTAAACCTCAAGTAGTTACAGCGGTTTTGAAGTTTCTTCAGGGAGGAAACACATAGTGCAGAACATACCTCAAAAGACTCAAACCAGATTGCGTGACATAGAACTATTATCATCATCATCAACAATTATACCGGCTCTACACTAGTACCACTGACAATCAATCAAACACACCGAGTACACGACGCTGAACTAACCTTGCACACCACTCTCGATCTCTCCATATGCCTAGGTGGTCAGTGTAGTCGATCGATGGCTCGCGAGCTAGCACCTCAGACCGCTGTGCTTGCGCCGTCTGACTGGTGGCCTCCGAGCTGGTCCGGCTTGTTGCCGCCCTGGTTCTGATGCCGGTGATGAACATCACCATGATGATGAAACCTCTGGAGGTGGCAGTGCTTCCACACTCTGCGAGGCAACGAATCCTCTTCTCCTCCACCTCCTCTTGCCATAGCAGCCGGCGTCTGGCTCCGAGCCGCGTCGATGTCGGCCAGCCTGCTCCTCCAGCACCCGTGCCGGCTCCGCCGTCCGCTTTCCCCCTCCATTCCCTCTCCCGACCCTGCGGATTCGATCGAATCTGGTCTGGTTCGTGTTCCCAACCATAGGATTCGATTACAAAGGAGGAAAATTTAATCTCCCACTATCTAATCCCCTTGGTACTGCCTCCTCTCTGTCGATGCCAATTGCTCCGCGCCGGCCACGATTGGTCTCGCCCCTTCTTCGACCTGAAGGACATGCCAAGCCCCTCGCGGTCGTCCTCCATTGCTCTGCTCTGCGCCTCCACCTCGCTGGCGACCCGACCAACCCAAGCTCGGCCTCCTACAGATCCAATGCCACGTGTGTTTTATTTTTTATTGAACTGTTCGTTTTTCTTACGAGTGGTATCCATGGGTAATTTCACGTCTGTTTGGAGGGTAAACTCGTCCAAATAAAAAAGACGTACCATCAAGACCGCAAGACATTTAATAGTAAAGATTAATGGATCATTGATAGGAAAAGAATACTTAGCACATAGTATACCAAAACTTTTATTCTATATATCGGAGGAGTTTGTTCTAACAATATTGTATTGAGTAATTGAACACATAAAAGTACATTAATTAATTAATCAAAATTATTCATATTTAAGTTTTGGAATAATTTTTTGATAGGTCAATTCAGATTATTCTAAAACCGTATTTCTTATTATTTGTTTGTTGTTGTTGCCCTGAAAAACCCTTTGGTTTTGGATGTCCATTCCCGCTGGAAAATGATCTTGATTTTGCTAAAGAATAAGAGCGTACTATGGAAAAATAAGTTTTTTTCTTCCAAATATTTCTAGACTACGCTTTTTGACAATGAAATACGTTTTGTGGAACAACCATTCAAAAAGGAAATTATTTTTTCTAGTTGTATGTGAAAGACATCTATTGTGGAAAATCAATCCTTCTTTCATCTTTTTCTTAGTATTTATACATAGATACCGAAAGATACTGACATTCTGATTTTTTTCATACATATTTTATACTTTGTTTTAATAATATAGCCCCTTGGTTCCCAGATTCCTCATTCTCTCTCCCTGTTGAACATTTGAAACCAAAAAAACGTCGACCTTAGGAAGCTCCGTCTCTGTGCAGAGACAACATCGGGCGCAAGGCAAGGCAGAGAAGGGGAAGGGCCTCGCCGCTAGGGCTGCTTAGAGATGAGACGGAGGCAGAGCATGGGAGGCCGCCACCGTTCGGTTCGGATGGAAATGCCACTCCTAATTTGCGTGATCCCATGCTCTCAGAGACCATCCACCGCCATTGTTGTCGTCTATCTGACCCACCGGATACGGCTAGCAGGCTCGCATGCAATGCTGGTCGCTCTCGTTCGACATGGAGATTGGAAGAGATAATTATGCTCGGGTTTTTTTGTAAACATTTGTCTATGTGGCATTGGTCAACTTGGTCAAACAAGTCCATGGTTCAATTTTAGACTGGTATTTAGTAGTTCAGACTCCAAACGATGATTTTGACATCAAAGTTCAAACTGCCACCTCTACGAGTTTAGGGTTTATATTTAGAATAGACTTTCCTTTATCAAGTGTATGTAGGTCGTTAGCTTGTTGTGTGTTGAAGTATGATCCAAATTCTATTAAGGAGGATGGCTTCTGATGGAGCGGAGTGAGGCCCGTGGGGGGTGCGGACGGCGACAGCCCCCCGCGGTACAGATCATTGATGACCTAGGTTACCACCGCTATATATACCTCTTGTAAGCTGCCGGCTGGGATAAGTTGCATCTGTGAAATCGCCGACGTTGTGTAAACACTCCCTGTATAGTGAAATTCTGCTGGCTGGCGCCCGTAGTTTTTTCCTCACTTTGTTGGAGAGGGTTTTTCACGTTAAATCTGTGTCCCCCTTGCTGCAATTTTATTTTCCATTCTTTGTTATTTACTTGTCACAAAGCTAACAAGTGGCATCAGAGCCCCAGGTTCTAATCTAGGGTTTGAGACATGTCATCATTGAAATTCGATCTACCGCAGCTGGACTACACCACAAGATTCTGCTTGTGGCAGGTGAAGATGCGAGCGATTCTCGCCCAAACTTCAGATATGGATGAAGCGCTGGAAGGATTCGGAAAAAAGGATGCTAAGAGCTGGTCTGACGAAGAGATGTGAAAGGACCGTAAGGCTTTGTCTTTGATTCAACTTCATCTGTCCAATAATATTTTGCAGGAAGTTTTGGTAGAGAAATTTGCTGCTGCTCTTTGGCTAAAACTGGAATCGATTTGCATGTCAAAGGATCTAACCAGTAACATGCATGTGAATATGAAGTTGTTCTCTCATAGATTGGAGGAAGGTGGATCGGTAATGAATCACTTATCTATTTTCAGAGAGATCGTTTTGGATTTGTAATCTATGGAAGTAAAATATGATGATGAGGATCTAGCTCTAGTACTCTTATGCTCGCTGCCTAGTTCTTATACACACTTTCGTGATACAATATTGTTGAGCCATGATGAACTAACCCTTGATGAAGTACAAGAGGCCCTCAAACAGAGAGAGAAGATGAAAACTATGGTGTAGACAGATGGGACGTCATCCAAGGCTGAAACTCTGCAGGTTCGTGGCAGGACCGAGCAGAGATTTAACAACTATGGCAACCGAGATAAGAGCAAAGACGACAAAATTCGTTCGAAGTCCAAGGAAAAGTACAAGTTATGCAGGTATTGTAAGAAATCTAATCATGTTATTGATGATTGTTGGAAGCTGCAGAATAAGGAGAAAAGGAACAGAACTTACCAATCGAAAGATAAGGATCAAGGTACTGGTAAGTCTGTTGTTATTTCTGGTGATAGTTTTTACGGTGAATGTTTAGCCATTTTTGCTACTTGTGCTTCTCGTGATGATGAATGGATACTTGATACTGCATGTTCGTTTCATATTTGCTGTAATAAAGATTGGTTTAGTTCATATGAGTCTGTGTAGACTGGAGATTTTGTATGTATGGGGAATGACAACCCATGCCATATTGTCGGAGTTGGATTTGTCAAGATCAGGACAGATGATGGCGTGACGCGTACGTTGACTGAGGTGAAGCACATACCAAGCATGGCCAGAAATCTGATCTCCCTGAGTACCATGGACGTTGATGAATACAAGTACGCCGGTGGGCGTAGATTGTTAATGGTATCAAAATGTTCTCTTATTAACATGATAGGTGATATGAATTATGCTACGTTATATCTTCTTAGAGGTAGCACTTTGCCTGGTTTTGCTGTTGCTGTTACTTCTAATGATTATGATGATTGTGGTAAAACAAATCTGTGGCATATACGTCTTGGGCATATGGGCGAACATGGCATGACATAGTTGGTTAAGAGAGAGCTCATTGATGGTTGCAACTTGGGTAAGTTTGAGTTCTGTGAGCACTGTGTTTTTGGTAAGCACAAAAGAGTTTAATTCAATGCTTCCGTTCATACCACAAAAGGCATATTAGATTATGTGCATGCTATACCTGGGCATTTTCCGGGCCGGACCAGGCTCAGGTCGGGTCTGACAAAGCCCGCCCGTGCAAAACCCAGGCCTAAGCCCGGTCCGGCCCAGCTGTCGGTCCTGAATCTTGAGCCTGAGCCCAGCCCGCCATGCACATAATCCTCTGGGCCATTGGGCCTCGGGCCGGGCCCTTCCCTATTTCGCACATTCCTCTGGCCCTAGCCCGGCCCGTGAGGTTGTCGGGCCTCAATTCTGCAGCCCAGGCCCGGGCCGTCGGGCTTTTTTCGGGCCAGGCTGCCCATGCCCAGATATAGTGCATGCTGATGTATGGGGACCCTTCCCGTAAGACTTCTATTGGTGGTGCTAATTACATGCTTACTATTATTGATGACTACTCAAGAAAAGTGTGGCCATATTTTTTGAAACATAAATCTGATGTTTTTGATGCTTTTAAGAAGTGAAAAGTTATGGTAGAAAAGCAAACAAAAAAGAAGGTAAATGTACTACGCACTGACAATGGTATGGAATTTTGTTCTAAGAGTTTGAGGAGTTTTACAGTAATGATGGTATGATCAGGCACCACACCATCCCTTACACTCCTTAGCAAAATGGCGTGACCGAGCGCATGAACAGGACCATCATCTCAAGGGCTCGCTGTATGTTGTCCAATGCAGGTATGCATAAACGTTTATGGTCTGAAGTAGCCAACACAGCGTGCTACCTCATCAACATGTCACCTTCTATTCCACTTGAGAAGAAAACTCTCATTGAGGTATGGTCAGGTTCGCCTGCTGATTATTCACAGTTGAGTTTTTGGTTGCACACTTATGCTCATGTTGATAATGGAAAGTTAGATCCTAGAGATGTTAAGTGCATATTCCTTGGTTATGGTTCAGGAGTTAAAGCATATAAACTATGGAATCCTAAAACTAAAAAAAATTATTGAGTAGAAACGTTTTTTTCAATGAATCCGTTATGTATCATGACAGCTTGCCATTAGATCCCTCTCTTGTTGCTATTGGAGAGGAGGGAGTTAGTGTGCAGGTGGAGCAACTGCAGAAAACTGTTGATAATAATGTTGTGGTTGATGATACTCATGAGGAAAATGATGATGATCACGTTGTTCAGCACTCACCTACTGTTTTGCAGCAACCACAGGAGTCTATTTCTGCTGATAGAACGAGGTGTAACAAATGCCGCCTAGAGGGGGGGGGGGGTGAATAGGCGGTTTAAAACTTTTACGATATGGGCTTAACAAAGGCAGAATAAAACTAGCGTTTACTTTGTCAAGCACAAATCTTATATAAACTACGGTTCACCTATGTGCACCAACAACTTATGCTAAGCAATACAAGCAACTATGTGATAGCTAGATATAAGACTTCAAGCACGAAGGCTATCACAAAGTGAAGTGCATAAGTAATAGCTCGGGTATAGAGATAACCGAGGCACGGACGATGATTTATTACCGAGTTCCTCCCATAAAGGGAGTACGTCTCGTTGGAGGGGTGGGCGGTACTAGGACCACCACGCCACAAAAGGCCTCACCCTATTCTCCTGTGAACCTCGCCACAAGAGGCCCGATTCACTTCTTCGCTATCGGTGCACTTTTCGGTGGCAATCTGTAACCTCTCACAAAGATTGGGGCACTTCTCCACAACTCAATTGGAGGCTCCCAACAAACAAGCTCGGGGAAAGCTCCACAACTTAATTGGAGTCCCCAAGTAATCCACAAACCTGCAAAACAACTAAACCGTCTAGGGTTCCAAGAATCCAAGAGTAAAAATCTTCTCACCTTTCACCCAATCAAATCCTCACCGAGCACTCAAACCTATGCACCAAATGCAATGGCAAGAACACAAGAAGTGTTCAAGTCCTTCTTTCCCAAATCCCACCAAAGCTACAAAAGCTAGTGGGAGAATAAGAGAGGAAGAACACAAGAGGAAATCCACAAAAGAAACCCGAAGATCTAGATCCCAATATGTTCCTCTCACATAGAGGAGAGATGGATTGGTGGAGTTGTAGATCTAGACCACCCCTTTCAAATCCCCCAAAAAGATTCAAGAAATATGGGATGGATTGAGAGAATTTGCAAGCTCTTAAAGGTCAAAACAATGGAGAAGAGAGAGAATGCAAGCCGCCAGCCTAAGGAGGAAGAAGGGGTCTATTTATACCCCTCCCCAACGAAATATGACCGTTCGGGACCTCCCAGGCCGGATAATCCGCCTCTCCCCCGGATATTCCGGGTTCCCCGGGCCAAAATATGGCTAAGGACTTCGCGGCGCGACCCTCAGTATAGGGGGCAGATATTTGGGCCGGATAATCCGCCCCCGGAGGCCTGGATAATCCGCCCCTGTTACTGGGAGCCACGCCTCAAAGTCCTTAGCCGTTTTCCAAAAATTGGGCCGGATAATCCGCCCCCCTGAAAACTGGTAGAAACAGCGAAACTGAAACAATCATAACTTTTGCATCCGAACTCCGTTTTTGATGATCTTGGGATCGTTTTAAAGAGGACAATGACATATAAAAGCTCATACATAGAAACATCATAGTCCAGAAAGGTAGGATAGAACCAAATTACGAAATGTTTGACCTCTCCCAAAAAGACGAACCGATAAAACCTCCAACATAAAAAATGCAATAGAGAAAGCATATGAAATTCATTTTCGATGAACTTGAGCTTGTCATGGAGATTAACACAAGATCTAAATACTCACATGAGTAAGACCTAAATAAGAAACAAGAAATATGATGCCAAGTATGCAAAGGTTTGACCTCTCACCGAGGGATATGATCAAGTTACTCACTTGAGAGCCCCTCTTGATAGTACGGTTATCTATCCTATAAACTGGTCTCCCCAACTAACACCACGAGACCGGTAAGAAAGAAACCCTATCAAGATCAAACAATTTCCTTGTGTATATTCCACCTGATGTTGATGATGATGAACTTCTACACCTCAAGATGGAACACCTTTCTTCATTGCGCTAGCTTGGTGAAGACTTGGAATTTGCTCCCCCATACTCCACTATGGAAGAGCCTCTCTTTTAGGCATATCTTCACATATCCATGATCACCATAAGGATGGAAAGCTACACTTGAGATCATCTTATTATTCAAGACACACTTGCCATAGGCTCAACTTCTACTTGACCAATCTCCGGATCATTCCTTGAAACCTTGATCAACACTTGATCTTCTTCACTTTCTTCTTCTTCCAACCTTGAAGCTAACATATGGTTCAAGCATTGCCTATGGACAAATCCTACAAGTAGAACTCAATGCAAAAATAAGTCCATAAAGATTGTCATTAATTACCAAAACCACACATGGGGCACACATGTTCTTTCAGTTGGTTTCTTTGAAACTGAAGCTTATTGGCAAGGTGGGTTCACGCAAGATCAAAAATATTATTATAAGGAACACCGCTTGTCACAAAAAGGGAAACACTTATGGGAACAAATTGATAGATTGTATACCATTGCTAGAAACATGTGCTCTACTTATAATGTTACTTATTGCTGTGATGAATCTCGTTGCAGAAAGAGGTATAAACACCTCCCTTTTCAATGTGAGTATAGTGATAATGATACCACATCTTCTTATGCTAAAGGAATTTATGACTTTTATGATGCGGAACAAATTGAAGAATTTATTGCTTGGAAGGGTGCTTTTGAACTTGCTAGTTTGCTTGAAAATATTGATGATTCACCTTATAAGTATGAGGTTTATGGTATACTTAAATTTTTCTTTGATAATTACAAGGATGAAAATGGTTATATTCTTGAATATTTTAATATATGCTTTCCACAAATGGAAGAGACTAATGCCTTGCAGGATCCCATGGAAGAAGAAATTGATGAACCTGAAATCTCATTAGATGAAAAAGAGGAGGAGAGTGATGAACAAAAGGAGGAAGAATGGATTAGCTACTGATGCACTCGACGATCGACGTAGAGCTCGTTGGGAACCCCAAGAGGAAGGTATGATGAGCACAACAACAAGTTTACCTCAGTTATGAAACCAAGGTTTAATCGAACAAGTAGGAGCAAGGAAACACCCCAAAGGTGTTACTAGCTGAGCTTTGGCAGGGCGCACTACCGGTGCTAGTAGCAACGTTGAGACCTGCACAACACAACCACATAACTTTGTCCCCAACTTGCGATGAGGTTCTCAATCTCACCGTGTTTTGCGGAAAACAAAGGATTAAACATATCGAATGGAAATAAGTAAAGGTTTGCAGAAAGTAAACACAAAGCAGTAAACAGTTGTAGATTGTATGTCAAGTAAAAGGACCGGGATCCATAGTTCACTAGAGGTGGCTCTCCTTAGATAGATAACATGCTAGGTGAACAAATTACAGCGGGGCAATTGACAAACACCGAGAAAGAAATACATGCATATACTAATCATCTTGACTCCTTTGAGACTTGATTGGGCATTACAACATTATACATAGACCGCCATCCAACTGCATCTATGACTAATAATCCCCCTTTAGGTTATCATGCGAACCCCCTCCAGTATTAAGTTGCAAGCAACAGATTATTGCTTTACGAACTGCGTGTAAAGTAAACAATACAATTGTTCTATGAACAAAGGATCGTTGTTTTCTCCCAAGTAGCAACAACACATCTAGCACCTTAGAGATTTCTGTCACTTCCCCAGATTACTAGAGGCATGAACCCACTATCCAGCATAAATACTAACTCTTGGAGTTACTAGCATCTGCTTGGCCAAGATAGCTACTAACAACGGAAAGCATGCAAGATCTCAAATAACAAAGACATGATAGAATCAATAATCAATCTGAAGTAGTATCTCAATATCCATCGGATCCCCGCAAACACAATATGTATGAATTACAAATAGATGATCTTGATCATGAACGGAGCTCACAAGATCTAAACATGAAAGCACAAAGGAGGAGAAACCAGCCATCTAGCTACTACATGGATCCGTAGTCCAAGGATGAACTACTCACGCATCACACCGGAGGCTTGCATGGTGATGAAGAAGTCCTCCGGGGTGAATTCCCCTCTCTCGCAGGGTGCCGGGAAGAGCTTCAGATCCCTCCCGGTCTAGGGATGGAGACGACAACGGCTACAGACTCTTCCGTGGATTTTTGATCGGGTACTTAGGGTTTTCGTCCCGAGGGCAACTTATAGGTGGAAGGAGAGGCCGAGGGGGTGCTGGGGTCGACCAGACCACCCCCTGGCACGGGCCAAGCCTAGCCGTGCGGCCAGGTGGTGTGGCCGGCCCCTGGCCCCTCTCCATCTCGTATTCTGGCACTTGATCCCTTCCGGAAAAGTAGGCACTTTGGCTTTTGTCCCATCCAATTCCGAGAATATTCATTTTCTGACTTTCCTGGAACCAAAAACAGCAGAAAACAGGCAGCTAGCACTGTGGCTCTTGTTAATAGGTTAGTCCAAGAAATCATATGAAAAGTACTCCAAAGTTGGAACAAAACACAAGAAAGTGGATAAAACTAAGCATGGAACATCAAAAATTATAGATACATTTGCAATGTATCAACATCCCCAAGCTTAACTCCTGCTCGTCCTCGAGTAGGTAAGTGATAGAAAGAAAGAATTTTTGAGGTGACATGCACCATCAAAGACTTGATCAAAGTATTTGCAAAACATTCAAAGCTGGGATCATAGTACTTCAATCATAACATGAAAGACAAAGTTTTAGCAATAAACAAAGAGGCTATGATGCAACATGAAAAGGCACAACAAAAGATTCATGAATAACAATGCTTTGCAAGACGTTTGTTTGTTTCACATAAAGAAAACATAGCATAATAGTATTCAGCTTGTCCCTCAATAGAGTAGCAAATATAAATGCATAGGACACCTTCAAAGGTCATAAGAGTGACTAGATACAATAGTTTCAAACAAGCAATAACAAGTTATGCATCAGTCAACTAGTCTTGGGACAATGCACATAGAAGTAAGAATGGCCACTATGCTCTCAAAGTAGTGCATAAATATAGAAGGTGGAGACTCAATATAATTGTGGAAGAAAGGCCTTTTGTAAAAGGAAGTAGGGATTCAAGTCTCATGAAGAGCTTCCAAAAATTATGATACTTAAAGATTTCAGCTCTCATTGCCCCTATCATAAGCATCTTGAAGGTGATTAAGGTTAAAGTGACACAACTAAGAGGATATGCTTGACAAGTTATAAACCGAAATCTCATGCCCCTTACTTACCAAGACCAATCCTCATGCTACTCAACTTTAGTCACGAGTAAGCTCTTGTCATTGTAAGTATATGTGTATCATTAAGAACCGCCAACGGGGTACCCCTTGCACATGATACGGGAGCTTTCCCATAATCAAAATGACAAGGCAAGCAGAGAATGAGCATCTCAGCGATCTTTTTATTTGCTATTTGCATAGGTTTTTATTGAGGATGCTTCATAGAGTGCTCATTATGGTGATGCTGCAAGTTTCCATCATGATTAGGCATGGCTTAGGCTAGCGGCCCAGGCGTTTCTCAAACACACATACAAACTCCATGATCTGACAAGTTCCACTTTTATTTCACACCGCCAGGATCCATAAGTAAAAGAACATAATATCAACGGGGTACAAAGTACAAGTGCAATGTTGAAAGCGTTCCCCATGAAACATGGTTCTGCTAATTTCAACTTATAAAGCGCAAGCATATACGCAACAAAGAAGGACCCAATGGTTCAAGTTTATTAGAGGCAATAAAGTAAAGTGTGCCATCAAGTTCGTGAGAGCTTTAATCACTAGTTTTCTCATAACAAGTGGAAGGTAAACAAAAGCATGAATATACTTGGAATAGCATAAGCTAGTAGGTAGGTATGGTGGACTCTTTGGAAAAACTTGGTTTAGGGATTTGGATGCATGAGTAGAACTCATACTTTGTTGTGGAGGCTAGCAAAAGACTAGGAGCAACAAACTAAGTGATCAATAATGGCCATAATCATGCAGAGTGACAAACCATCATTGATCAAAGCATAAAGTGATACTACAAGTTGAAAACTAAAGGATCATAAAGTCTATGGTGACTTTGGATAGTCATAACATGGTGTGAGAATGCACCAAGTCAACCCAAATAAAGCATCAAAGGAGAATACCACTATACTATGCTTTAAGATGCTAAAACAACGCATGATTCATCCAAGGCACATTAAGCAATCTCAATTGTTTATAACAAGTCATGCTATAGCAAAGAATGCTAAGCATAGAGACAAAACAATATCAAGGATGGCATGACAAAGCATAGGCCACAATCAAAAACGAGCTCTTTTTACCACATAAGTATGAACTTTCCTACTCTTTTCCAAACCAAACCAAACTATTTGCAAACCAAAATGTGAAAGAGGGGGTCCAACCAATTTATTCAGAAAACTAAGCAAACAAAATCAAACGAAAACCAAAATGAAAACGAAAAAGAAGACGCTCCAAGAAAAACATAACTGTGCATGAAACAATAAAAATAAAGCGTTTGGAGGAAACCTGGATTTTTATTGATGAAGAAGGGGGATTCCTTGGGCATGTAATTCATCTTCTCTTTCCCACTTAGCATGTAGTTCAGCTAATAGTCTAACATTTTCATCAATTCTTACTTGTATAGCATTAGTAGCTGCAAAGGGATTCTCATTAGTTTCAGGTTTAGCAGCCATTTTATTTAAAGAAGATTGAGCTTCAGCCAAAGATGCTATATTTCTTTCAGCATTAGAGAGTTTTTCCTCAATAGTTTTATTGAAAGCAGTTTGTTTACTAATAAACTCTTTAAGCATAACTTCAAGTTCAGAGGGAGCACTCTTATTATTGTTGTAAGAATTTCCATAAGCATTACCATTGTTGGGAGGATATGGCTTATAACTGTTGTTACCAAAATTGTTCCTATAAGCATTATTACCATA
Organism: Avena eriantha; assembly: GCA_910589775.1. NCBI lineage: Eukaryota > Viridiplantae > Streptophyta > Magnoliopsida > Poales > Poaceae > Avena > Avena eriantha. The sequence goes on along the minus strand of OU342743.1, from coordinate 179,479,013 downwards.
AGCATTGTTGCCAAAATTATTATTTCATATGAAGTTCACATCAAGTTGCTCTTCTTGAGCAACCAAATAGGCTAAATGAACATTATTTGGATCAATATGGGCTTTCCCATTAACAAGCATAGACATAATAATGTCAATCTTATCACTCAAGGAGGAGGTTTCTTCAACAGAATTTACCTTCTTACCTTGTGGAGCTCTCTTAGTATGCCATTCAGAATAATTAACCATCATATTATCCAAAAGTTTTGTTGCAGCACCCAAAATGATGGCCATAAAGGTACCTCCAACAACAGAATCCAATAGGTTCCTTGAAGAATAGTTCAATCCTGCATAAAAAGTTGGATGATCATCCAAGCAATCAGTCCATGAGTGGGACAATTCTTAACCAAAGATTTCATTCTTTCCCAAGCTTGAGCAACATGCTCATTATCAAGTTGTTTAAACTTCATTATTTCACTTCTCATGGATATAATCTTAGCAGGAGTATAGTATTTTCCAATAAAAGCATCTTTGCACTTAGTCCAAGAATCAATACTATTCCTAGTTAAGGAATTCAACCATTCTTTAGCTTTTCCTCTGAAAGAGAAAGGAAACAATTTCAGTTTAATAATATCACCATCTATATCCTTATGCTTTTGCATCTCATAAAGTTCAACAAAGTTATTTAGATGGGAAGCAGCATCTTCATTACCAATACCAGAAAATTTCTCTCTCATAACAAGATTGAGCAAAGCAGGTTTTATCTCAAAGGAAGTATTTTCAGCCATAGGTGGAGCAATAGGTGTGCTCATAAAATCATTATTGTTGGTGCTAGTGAAGTCACACAACTTAGTGTTTTCAAGAGTGGTCATTTTTTGGGTTTTCAAATAAGAAAGCAAACAAGTAAAACTAATTTTTCTGTGTTTTTTGAAGAACAAAACAAGCAAACAAAGCAAAAAGAAAACTAAGCAAAACAAAAACAACAAAGTAAAGAGATTGGCTATGAGGGACTCCCCTTGTGAAGATGTCCTTGACTCCCCGGCAACGGCGCCAGAAAAGATCTTGATGCACTCGACGATCGACGTATAGCTCGTTGGGAACCCCAAGAGGAAGGTATGATGAGCACATCAGAAAGTTTTCCCTCAATTATGAAACCAAGGTTTAATCGAACCAGTAGGAGCAAGGAAACACCCCAAAGGTGTTACTAGCTGAGCTTTGGCAGGGCGCACTACCGGTGCTAGTAGCAACTTGGAGACCTGCACAACACAACCACATAACTTTGTCCCCAACTTGCGATGAGGTTGTCAATCTCACCGTGTTTTGCGGAAAACAAAGGATTAAACGTATCGAATGGCAATAAGTAAAAGTTTGCATAAAGTAAACACAAAGCAGTAAACAGTTGTAGATTGTATGTAAAGTAAAAGGACCGGGATCCATAGTTCACTAGAGGTGGCTCTCCTTAGATAGATAACATGCTGGGTGAACAAATTACAGCGGGGCAATTGACAAACACAGAGAAAGCAATACATGCATATACTAATCATCTTAACTCCTTTGAGACTTGATTGGGCATTACAACATAATACATAGAGCGCCATCCAACTGCATCTATGACTAATAATCCACCTTCAGGTTATCATCCGAACCCCCTCCAGTATTAAGTTGCAAGCAATAGATTATTGCTTTACGAACTGCGTGTAAAGTAAACAATACAATTGTTCTATGAACAAAGGATCGTTGATTTCTCCCTAGTAGCAACAAAACATCTAGTACCTTAGAGATTTCTGTCACTTCCCCAGATTACCAGAGGCATGAACCCACTATCGAGTATAAATACTAACTCTTGGATTTGCTAGCATCTACTTGGCCAAGATAGCTACTAACAATGGAAAGCATGCAAGATCTCAAATAACAAAGACATGATAGAATCAATAATCAATCTGAAGTAGTATCTCAATATCCATCGGATCCCCGCAAACACAACATGTATGAATTAAAAATAGATGATCTTGATCATGAACGGAGCTCACAAGATCTAAACATGAAAGCACAAAGGAGGAGAAACATGCCATCTAGCTACTACATGGATCCGTAGTCCAAGGATGAACTACTCACGCATCACACCGGAGGCTTGCATGGTGATGAAGAAGGCCTCCAGGGTGAACTCCCCTCTCCGGCAGGGTGCCGGGAAGAGCTTCAGATCCCTCCCGATCTAGGGATGGAGACGACGGCGGCTACAGACTCTTTCGTGGATTTTTGATCAGGTACTTAGGGTTTTCGTCCCGAGGGCAACTTATAGGCGGAAGGAGAGGCCGAGGGGGTGCTGGGGTCGGCCAGACCAGCCCCTGGCGCGGGCCAAGCCTGGCCGCGCGGCCAGGTGGTGTGGCCGGCCCCTGGCCCCTCTTCGTCTCGTATTCTGGCACTTGATCCCTTCCGGAAAAATAGGCACTTTGGCTTTTGTCCCGTCCAATTCCGAGAATATTCATTTTCTGACTTTCCTGGAACCAAAAACTGTAGAAAATAGGTAGCTGGCACTGTGGCTCTTGTTAATAGGTTAGTCCAAGAAATCATATGAAAAGTACTCCAAAGTTGGAACAAAACACAATAAAGTGGATAAAACTAAGCATGTAACATCAAAAATTATAGATACATTTGCAATGTATCAGCTACCCATGCCTACCTTCTAATGAGAGTAACTCTTTATCCCTTACATTATTTGATTGTCCTCAATGCTTACTAAAGGAGGATGAATGTTATGTTCCTGAGGATTCTTTTGAAAATGTTTATAATAAAGCTCTAGTGCTTGTAGATCATGAAAAGCATGCTTTATGTGATAGTTATATTGTTGAGTTTATTCATGAGGCTATTGAAAATTATTTTGAGAGAGGAAAATATGGTGGTAGAAGTTTTCCTGGTATTGAAACACCTCTCTATGTGCTAAAAGTTTTGAAGTCACTCTTGTTTTATCTTCCTATGCCTCTTTGTTCTTTGTGAATTTATTTGCATACACAATTCCTATGCATAGGAAGTGGGGTAGACTTAAATGTGTTTTGAATTTGCTTCTTGATGCTCTCTTTTACTTCAATTCTTATTTCTTATGAGAGCATCCTCTCAAACTATTATGCCTGAAGATGATATTATGTCTATTATTCTTGGGAGACCTTTTTCTTAAATACTGCAGGAGTTGTTATTAATTGTTATCAAAGGTGACCTTCAATGTTAATGACAAGGAACATATTGTCTATTTCCCCAAGAATATTGAAAGGACTTATGGTTTGAATTTAATTGAACATGTTGAGGGCATTCAAGTTGGAGAATTATATTGTTCCATACCAAGAGGAAAATTTGAAACTATTATGATTGGGACCATTGCTATCAAGGTTGAGGTAACATAATCATTAGTGGAATACAAAGTTTTGTCTCATATGGAATTGTTTTGGTAACAAGACCTGATTAATCTTGTTAACAAAAGGATTTCATTGAACAAAACAATGTTTTCACCATGATTATCTCCGCTTACTTCTATTCTATCCATATTAGTTTTTGTTTATGCCTAACTTAAAGGCGGTAAAGAAAAGTACTTATTGGGAGATAACCCAAAAGTTTTAGATGAGTCTTGGAAGTTATTACCTCTGTAATAACCGCTCCTTATCCTTTTTATTTGCTTTTTGGTGCCAAGAGTAACCTCTAATGAGAGAGAAGTAATGATTGGGAAAGTTGCTGTCCCGAAACAGATTTATGTGCTTCACCGTAAACATTCATGTAAAATCTCTGAACGTCTTTTTGAGGCGTGAATTTTTGTGCTTCTGCCCCAGGTTGTTATCTAACTTTCGTTATTTCAACACTTTTTGATTTGAGCAACAGAAGGTCTTTGAAAAAAGTCGTCTTTACCTGCTGGTCTGTTTTGACAGATTTCTGCCATTTTCTGGATTTGCTTCTTGTTGGTTCCTTTTTGAATTCTTTTGGGGAATTGAGCTTTTTGAGGGAAGTTCTACAGTAGCTAGTGTTCTAATGGAAGTTTATTTGGTGTTAGAACTGAAACTTAAGACTTATTTACCTTGAGTGCACTAATGTTGCTAATAAAGATTGTGTGAAGTTTTGTATGAAGGAAAATTTTCAGGTGTATGGAAGGAATGAGAATTGAGATGAAGGATGGACTAAAGCTCAAGCTTGGGGATGCCACGCGTGTCACCGCAAGAAATATCTAAGAATTACAAGCGTCAAAGCTTGGGGATGCCCAAGGCATCCCCTTCTTCATCAATAAAAATTCCAGGTTTCTTCCAAACGCTTCATTTTTATTGTTTCATGCACAGTTGTGTTGTTCTTGGAGCGTCTTCTTTTTCGTTTTTGTTTTGGTTTTTAGTTTGCATGGTTTGCTTAGTTTGCTGAATAAATTGGTTGGACCCCCTCATTCATGAATTGGTTTTCAAATAGTTTGGTTTGGTTTGGTTTGGAAAAGAGTAGGAAAGCTCATGCTTAAGTGGTAAAGAGAGCTTGTTTTTGACTGTGGCCTATGCTTTGTCATGCCATGCTTGATATTGTTTTGGCTTTATGCTTAGTATTCTTTGCTGTAGCATGACTTGTTATAAACAATTGAGATTGCTTAATGTGCCTTGGATGAATCATGCGTTGTTTTAGCATATTAAAGCATAGTATAGTCGTTTTCTCCTTTGATGCTTTATTTGGGTTGACTTGGCACATGCTCACACCATGTTATGACTATCTCAAGTCACCGTAAGCCTTTATGATCCTTTAGTTTTCAACTTGTAGTATCACTTTATGCTTTGATCAATGATATTCTGTCTCTCTACATGATTATGGCCATTATTGCTCTCTCGTTTGTCGCTCCCTTACTATTGTTAGCCTTCACTTCCACTGAGTATTTTACTCAGGTTTCCAACTCCCTTAAACCAAATATTGCCAAAGTGTCCACCATACCTACCTATTAGCATCATTTGCTACTTCCGTGCATATGTAATATGCCTTGTTTTCTTCCGAATAAAATGTTTGCTTGTTATGAGAAAGTTAGTTAGTAAAGCTCTCACGAACTTGATGGCACACTTTATTTTCTTGCACCTAATAAACCTGAATCATTGGGTCCTTCTTTGTTGTGTATATGCTAGCACTTTATGAGTTGAAGTTAGCAGAACCATGTATCATGGGGACCGCTTTCAACACTTCATTGGTACTTTGTACCTAGTTGATATCATGTTCTTTTGCTTATGGATACCGGCGGTGTGAAATAAAAGTGGAACTTGTAACATCATGGAGTTTGTATGTATGTTAGAGAAACGTCTGGGCCTCTAGCCTAAGCCATGCCTAATCATGGTGGAAACTTGCAGCATAACTGTAATGAGCATTCTATGAAGCATCCTCAATAAAAATCTATGCACATAGTAAATAAAAAGATCGCTGAGATGCTCATTGTCTGCTTGCCTTGTTATTTTGATTATGGGATAGCTCCCGTGTCATGTGCAAGGGGTACCCCGTTGGCGGTTCTCTATGATACGTATATACTTACAATGACAAATGCTTACTTGTGACTGAAGTTGAGTAGCATGAGTATCGGTCTTCGTAAGTAAGGGGCATGAGGCTTCGATTTATAACTTGTCAAGCATATCCTCTTAGTTGTGTCACTTTAACCTTAACCATTTAAAGATGCTTATGATAGGGGCAATGAGAGCTCAAAGCTAACGAGTACCATACTTTCAGTATTTGGAAGCCTTTCAAACTTTTCAAAACCTGTTCATTTCCTTGTAGAGTCTCCACGCATTCTATGAGCACTTTCTTGAGAGCATAGTGGCCATTCTTAGTTCTATGTGCATTGTCCCAAGACTTGTTGATTGATGCATACCTTGATATTTCTTGTTTTAAACTATTTGCATCTAGTCACTCTTGTAAACTTCGAAGGTGTCCTATGCATTTATGTTTGCTACTCTATGAGGGACAAGCTAAATGCCACTATGCTATGTTTTCTTTATGTGAAACAAACAAACGTCTTGCAAAGCATTGTTATTCATAAATCTTTTGTTTGTGCCTTTTCATGTTGCATCATAGTTTCTTTGTCCTATTGCTAGAACTTTGTCTTTCATGTTATGATTGAAGTACTACGATCCCAGTTTCGAATGTTTTACAAATACTTTGATTAAGTCTTTGATGGTGCATGTCACCTCAAAAATTATTCTTTCTTTTTATCACTTACCTACTCGAGGACGAGAAGGAGTTAAGCTTGGGGATATTGATACATTGCAAATGTATCTATAATTTTTATGCTCCATGCTTGGTTTTATCCACTTTCTTGTGTTTTGTGCACACTTTGGAGTACTTTTCATATGATTTATTGGACTAACCTATTAACAAGAGCCACAGTGCTAGCTACCTGTTTTCTGCTGTTTTTGGTTCCAGGAAAGTCAGAAAATGAATATTCTCGGAATTGGACGGGACAAAAGCCAAAGTGCCTATTTTTCCAGAAGACTCCAGGAGCCAGAATACGAGACGGAGGAGGTCCAGGGGCTGGCCACACCCCCCAGGCGCGGGCTGGGCCTGGCCGCGCCAGGGCATGGTGTGGTGGCCCCAGGCACCCCATCGGTCTCCCTCTTCGCCTATAAGAAGCCTTCTGACCTAAAAATTTCGGGGGGTTCGACGTTTTTCCACGAAAAGTTCCGCTGCGCCGTCGCCACCGAAGGGGAGCTTCGGGGGACAGAAAGTCTCTGTTCTGGCACCCTGTCGGGATGGGGAAGTGCCCCCGGAGCCATCTCCATCGATCTTCACCATCATCTCCATCGACCATCCATGTTTCCCCCATCTATGAGTGAGTAATCCCCCACTGTAGGCTATGGGGATGGTAGGTATTGGATGAGATCATTCATGTAATGGCATCAGATTGTTAGGGCATGGTGCCTATTATATTTTATTAGTGCTTTATGACTTTGTTGCGATTTGTTGTGCTTAATGCTTGTCACTAGGGCCCGAGTGCCATGATTTCAGATCTGAACATGTTATTGATTCATTATGATAGTATTGTTCTTGGTCTTATCTGCAAGTTGTATACACACGTTGTTGTCCGGAACCTATGGCCCCGAAGTGACAGAAATCGGGATAACCGGAAGGGAATGGCTTTGATGTGAGGATCACATGTGTTCATGGAGTGTTAATGCTTTGCTCCGGTGCTCTATTAAAAGGAGCACCTTAATTTCCAGTAGTTCCCTAGAGGCCCCGCTGCAAACGGGCTGGCAGGACAAAAGATGTTGTGCAAGTTCTCATTGCGAGCACGTATGACTATATATGGAACACATGCCTAGGATTGTCTAGTACTTGGATGCTTTATCTTATTTATCTGCAATTGCCCTATGTTCTGATTGCTATGTGAATTGTTTTGTCCATGCAACGCCCGTCCATCTATCCCTATGCCTACCGCACTCGAATCCCACTGTTTACTGCTTTTGTTACTACTATCTTTGCTTTACTACTGCTGTTACTTTACTATTCTACTACAAAACTGTTGCTACTGATAAACTGCTGTGAGCAAGATTGTTTCCAGGTGCAGCTGAATTGACAACTCAATTGTTAAGGCTTATAAATATTCTTTGGCTCCCCTTGTGTCGAATCAATAAATTGGGTTTCACTTCCCTCGAAAATACTGCCATACACCCCCTATACTTGTGGGTCATCACTAATCCTGGTAAAGAACATTGGAAAGTTGTTTAGTGGATTTCCAGGTACCTCCGTAGCACATCCAATGCTTGCTTGAAGTTTGGCAAGATTGGTGAGGTACTCGCAGGCTATATGGATTCAGAGTTTGCTGCAACTTGGATAAGAGGAGGTCCCTCACAGGTTATGTGTTCATGGTAGGTGGATGTGCCGTGAGTTGGAAGGCAACGCTACAACCAATTGTTGCTCTATCTACAACCAAAGAAAAATATATGGCTATTGCTGAAGCTTGCAAAGAGTCTGTTTGGTTGAAAGGTTTGTATGCTGATCTATGTTAGGATGATTCTGTATTAACATGTTATATGACAGTCAAAGTGCTATTTACTTTACTAAGGATCAGATGTTCCATGAGAGAACAAAACACATTGATATCAAGTACCATTATGTTCGTGACGTTGTTGCACAAGGTACACTAAAGTATGCAAGATAAGCACTCATGATAATCCTGCTGATATGATGACAAAGCCTGTTCCTGTTGCTATGTTTGAGCTATGCTCAAGCTTAGTTGGTATAACTGCTTAGCCCAAGTGGTTGTTGGCGCCAAAAATGTTTTCTTTGTTTGTTTAGGGAGATGATTGTTGTTGATGCTACATGAAGGAATTTGTCTCAAGGTGGAGTTTGTTGAAGTATGATCCAAATTCTATTAAAAAGGCTAACTTCTGACAGAGCGGAGCGAGGCCCGTCGCCGGGAGGCTTGGGCCAAAATCCCCGGCGTTGTGTAAACACTATATATACCTCTTGTAAGCCGCCAGCTGGGATAAGTTGCATATGTGAAATCCCCGACATTGTGTATACACTCCTCGTATAGTGAAGTTCTGTTGGTTGGCGCCCGTGTTTTTCCCTCTCTTTGTTGGAGAGGCTTTCCACGTTAAATCTGTGTCCTCCTTGCTGCGATTTTATTTTCCGTTCTTCGTTATTTACTTGTTGCAAAGCTAACATTGTGTTTTAGCTGGTAGGATGATTTGTTTTAAACCAAAGGCCATAGCCTGACTTTATAGATAAATCCAAACATAGTGTCTTACAACAATTCAACGATCTCGAAACCTAAAACCACAAAGCCATATTATAGAAACAGGTTCACCAACACATCACGGGCCCAACAAAAATAAACACTTGACACAAACATATTAGGCTATGAATTTGGTGTAGAGTGTACTTAGCACCGTTGTCACCTTGTCCAGTGCCTGCCGGTCCCCGAGTCTACTCAGTAACCTCTAGCTCTGAACAAAAGAAATAATTTTGAAAACGCAATTAGCTGGTCTGGTGATGAAATAATGATCAATTGTCACGTTGTTCCTGATTGTCCATAAGGACCAAGTTAGAGCCGCGCAAAACAGACCCACAACAGCCTACGCTATCTACCCATCCACCTGTGCTCGAGTGGTTTCCACATTGAATTCCACACTGAAACTACAGCCTACATTGCCATCCTATAAGCTGGTTTGTTGTTTTGCAAATTGAATTTTTTTTATAAAAGATCAACTGTAAATTTCAGAAGCTCACGGAGATCTCTACGAATGGTAGCCAGGTCCGGGATGTACACATGGGAGCGACAATACGGCTAATCGATTTAGTAGTTATTCTTTTATATGAATGATGTTTTTCCTTTTCTGGTTCTAATCTAAATTAAGCATGATAGAATATTTTTTGGGCAACAAGTATGATATGTGATACAAGTTTGGTTGTTCTGAATTCTCATAACATGGAGTTGCACTTAGGCATTAATTACGCTGGAGGTGGAAGGTACGGTTCGTGAAGATACTTCTCAATTTGAAGCAACCATCTCAGTTCTAAGGGTACTTGATAGCTGCACTCACAATAAATTATATATTGAATATGAATTTTCTTAACAAGAAATTACAAGGATTCTCTTTGAACATTTGGCTTGACCATCCATATATAAGTTCACTGACATAGGACGAGCCACCTTCAGTATATCTGGTCTGATATTTGTATCCGTGTGTACTCATATATTATCCACTTCATAATACATGTTTAGTAAATCCCACGTCACTCATTACCTATCTCATTCATGCTCACTTTTTGCAGGATGTCCTTTATCTAGAGCTCTATGTAAGTGGTCTCTGAATTCTAATATACCGTGTTTAGAAAACGTTTGATTTTTGCACAGCAAAGGTCACATGCATCATATTTACACATACGTTGCGTGGAATATATCACACTGCTAAGGAGACGTCGGTCTATTTTCAGTGTTTCCTTTAGCAAATTTAGCGTGTACGGGTATCACTTGAACTCTCTTTGTCGTTATGATGGCTTTGGCAATTCTCCCATCAGCCTGGCTCAGGAACCTTAGTCTCCTCTGATATCTTTATGCATCCCGACCTAGCGAGATGAGCTTCATGTAGCTATAGTCGCGAGCGTGCGATGATGCTATCGGGAGTGCATCATGGATGACTAGGAGATGACATCAGCACCGCCGTGTCACCGAGCTTCGACAGGAGCACGAGCAGACAGGGAGTGTTCCGTAGCAACGCACGGGTATTTTTTGGTATAATGCTCAATTGTCAGGTTGTTCCTGACTGTCCATAAGGACCAAGTTAGAGCCGCGCAAAACAGACCCACAACAGCCTACGTTATCTACCCACCAGCCCTTTCGTGACAGAAATAAAATCCCCAGCCCCAGTCGGGCTCCAAGAACAAGAAAGGAGCTCCCTCACACAAGCTCACATAAACTTAGCAATATAACAATGAAAAGAAGATGTAGTTCGTATTCTCGTGTTGCCCAGAGAGAGTACACCTGCCATCCGAGGGTCCCTATCTAATGCAAACTTGCTCACGTGTTGGTAGTTTGTCTCTACAAATAGCCAGAGAAATATATTAATTTTTAGAGGAACCTTAGCCTTTTAGACATCAGAGAAATATTTTATTACCGGTCCTTGGTACATCTTTAGATAAACTGACTTGGACCAGGAGACCACATCGTCTTTTTTTTTGGAAATGGGAACTTTATTACTTTCATAATATTTACAACCGGCCTCTGCCAACAACTCATGCAAAAGTTAAAAATAGAGAGTAGTACACAAAAGGAAAACTTCAACATTGACGCGGACACAACACTAAGGTAACCCAATCCGCTGATCACGCGGTCATCCATGTCGGGAAAAAATATCCCTCGCCGTAGCCTCCAATCGTGTACATCCCTCCACAAACAAATTGCGGAAGTCGAACCTCTGTAGGATAGTCCATGACCGAAGGAGAGCCTTAGCGCGATGGATAACCTGCAACGTTGAAGACACATTAGAATTAAAAATCTTATCATTTCTACATAGCCACAGCGACCAAATAATGGCAAGCGCTCCCACCCTAAACAAGATCCTATATTTATCATCCGTCCCATACAACCAGTTACCAAATACATTGGCCACTAGTCGTGGCGGAGATAAACCAGAGGCAATTTGGATGATTGACCATATATGACGAGCAAACTTGCAATGGAAGAACAAATGTTTGATAGTCTCGTCCTAATGACAAAACACACATTGTTTGCTTCCATGCCAATTTCGCCTAACAAGATTATCTTTAGTAAGAATTACCCCTTTACGTAGATACCAAACAAATATCTTTGTTTTCAAATGGATTTTCATTTTTTAGATTTTACTATTATCATCGACTGAAATATTAGGTTGAACCAAAGCTCTATACATTGAGTCCACAGACAAATTACCACTCTCATGTAGTTTCCATCGGAACTCATCTACACCCTCCGACAATTGAATCGTGGATAATCGAATTAACAAATTATTCCACGATACTAGTCTAGGGCCAATGAGACTTCTTCTGAAAGATACATTCGGCGGGGTAGTTTCAAAAACGGTGGAAAGGGTGTCCCCTTTGTGTCTAACAATCGAGTAAAGAGCCGGATATTGTTCTCAGAGAGAATGATGACCAAGCCATTTATCTTCCTAGAATCTAATTTGATATCCATCCTTAATATTAAACGCACCAAATCGGAAAAAATATTTCTTGGATGCCATAAGTCCAGCCCAAAAATGTGAATCTCCAGGTTTCCATACCAGTTGAGACACAACTTTGGATCCAACATATTTTCTCCAGATTATAGTTTGCCAGACTCCCTCTTCAGTGAGTAGCTTAAATAGCCATTTACCTAAGAGGGCGGTATTTTTGACTTGAAGGTCATGTATACCAAGTCCACCGTATTCTTTTGGTCGGCAAACCACATTCCATTTAGTCAGTCGATACTTTTTATTTTCACTATCCCCTTGCCAAAAGAATCTTGATCGGAAATAATCCACTTTATTCAAGACCCCTTTTGGCAGTTGGAAAAACGAGATCATATACAATACCATATTTGTGAGTACTAAGTTCATGAGTACCAGTCTTCCTCCAAGGGATAGTAACTTGCCTTTCCAGCTATTAAGACATTTTTGGAGTCTTTCCTCAATGAGTTTCCATTCAGCAATAGTGAGACGCTGATAATGTATCGGTATACCCAAATATTTGATTGGAAATTGCCCCTGTTCACAGCCGAAAAGTTCAGCATACAGGTGTGCCTCGCTCTGGGCCTCGCCAAAACAATACAATTCACTCTGATGGAAATTAATTTTCAATCCAGAGAGTTGCTCGAAGGCTAAAAGTATTAACTTCAGGTTCTTAGCTTTCTCTATATCATGTTCCATAAATAGAATTGTGTCGTTGATGACCCACAAGTATAGGGGGTGTATCGCAGTATTTTCGATAAGTAAGAGTGTCGAACCCAACGAGGAGCAGAAGGTGCTGGCTAGTGGTATGGATCAGGAATTGTCTACAAATACTTAGCAAACGGATTTTTAGGGGTTTTTGATAAAGCAAGTAAACAAAGTACGAGTAAATAAAAGACAGTAGGAATAAATGCAGCAAGTGGCCCAATCCTTTATGCAGCAAAGGACAAGTCGGTTGTATTACTTAAGATGACCAAACGTTCTCGAGGACACATGGGAAGACTGTCAAGTGCTTTTGCTTCATATAGTTGATTAATCTTCTTTAGCTTGCTAAGTGTTGTGTGGGTGAACCTGTGCTAATGTACCGACCCATCCAGGACTAATACATACTTGTGATTATACCCCTTGCAAACATCTGTAAGTACAAGAAAGTAATTAAGGTAGAAACATAACCACAGCTTTAAACTCTAAGACCCTTACGTCCCTTGTGCAATGGTTTCCTAACGGGGGTTCAGGTTTCTATCACTCCGGCAACCCCTACGATTAGTAGCCAAATACACAATGCATTCCCCTAGGCCCATATAGGTGAAGTGTCATGTAGTCAACGTTCACATGACACCACTAGAAGAAGTACACCACAACTTAAATATCAAACTATTGAATCTTTCTCAACACAACTCCACTACTAACAACATGACTTCTCCCATGTCCTCAAGAACAAAACGAACTACTCACAAGACATCATATGGATCATGATCAGAGATGGAATAATGATGTACAAGAATCTGAACATAAACAATAATTCAACGGTTCACTCAATAGCATCAACTACAAAGAGTAATCAACACCGGGAAAGTTTCCCCTATGAACTATGCAAGATTCAACCCAATTATTATAGAAATATGGAGATGGTGATGAGGGTGCTGATGATGATGATGGTGGTGGTGGTGGTGATGATGATCCTGATGAAGTCCAGCTTGATGATGGTGTTGATGGCGACGATCTCCCCTCTCCGGGAAGGAATTCCCCCGGCAGAAATCTGTCTGTCAGAGAGATCTTTCTCTCTCGGTGTTTTCCGCCCCGCAGAGGCGGCGGAATCTTCCTGTGGTCGCTCCCTGAGTCTTAGGGTTTTGGGAGGATGATATATGCCATAGGAGAGAGGCTGGAGTGGGCCAGGGTGGCCACACCACCTGCTGGCGCGGCCTAGGGCTGCCCGCGCTAGGGGGTGGTGTGGGCCCCCTTTGGCACATCTCCACTCCGTCTTCTGGCATCCTTAGTCTTCTGGAAAAATAGGATTTTCTGTATATTTTCCCGAATTTTCTGATCTTCGCGAATTTTTCCTCCAAACAGCACCTTTTTCATCAGAATCCTGACTACAGCGGTCCATGCTCCAAAAGTCATCAACCATGCAAAACAGATGAAATAACATAAGTATCACCTTTCAATACGAAATATATCAATGAATAATAGTGAATTAAGACACAGAATAGTGATGCAAAATGGACGTATCAGTCGTCAGCATATTGAAGGATAGACAGTCCTCCATCCACCAGATGTGGGATTAATCCTACAATTTGGCCCTCAGCTTTTGCCCTCTCAATAAGAATAGCCAACATATCCGCCACTATATTAAATAGTATCGGCGATAGTGGATCCCATTGCCTCAGCCCCTTCTTAGTCTGAAAGTAATTGCCTGTATCGTCATTGACTTTTATGGCAACGCTACCACTAGACACAAAGGATTGTATGAGAGCGCACACTCATTTGAAAAACCTTTGATTCTGAGTGTTTGCTGAAGGAAAGACCAATTAACTTTGTCATAGGCCTTCTCAAAATCTATCTTGAACAATACCCCATTTAGTTTTTTTTGGAGTGTAGCTCATGAATTGTTTCGTGAAGGATTACCATGCCATCCAAGATGTTTCGTCCTTGCATGAAAGCAGTTTGAGAAGGCCGGACAACATGATCGGTAACTGAATTTAGTCTAAAAGTGGCAGCTTTTGTGAAAATCTTAAAGCTAACGTTAAGAAGGCAGATATGTCGATAATGTTGTATACGCTCTGCATTAGTAACCTTAGGCAGTAGAATTATATTGCCAATGTTTAGTCTAAAAATATCAAGTTGCCCATCATGCAAAAAACTAAATAATTTCATCAAGTCCATTTTAATTATTTCCTAGAAATGTTGGTAAAATTCTGCTGGGAAACCATCAAGACCTGGTGCCTTGTTATGTTCCATCTGGAAAACTGCTTTCTTAACCTCTTCCTCTGAATAAGGGGCGGTCAGAAAGCTATTTTCCTCGATAGAAACCTGCGGAATGTCCGCAGTTTGAGCCTCATCCAGAGTGAAGGAAGTCTCTGGTGATGGCCCAAACAAGGATTTGTAATAACTAGTAATGTAAGACTTGAGATGTTCCTGGCCCTCAATGATACCTTCATCCTGGTTGAGAGAGTGAATACATTTTTCTTATGCGTGCCATTGGCAATAGCATGGAAATATCTTGTATTCACATCTCCCTCCAAAATAAAATTCGCTTTGGAGCGTTGATACCACTTGAGTTCCTCCTCACGCAAGAGTCTGGCCATCTCCGCATTTGATTGGCTTTTGACCTCAATCTCCTATGCAGATAATGGTCTAACTTCTACAGAGGCTTCAAGGTCATCAATAATAGAGGAAAGGCGAATTTTCTCCTTTTTCAGGATGCAAGCAGTATGTCGAGCCCATCCACGAAGGAAATTACATAGACCACGTATTTTGTTATTCCATCGTTGAATAGGTGTATGACCACCGACCGGTTTTATCCAAATTGCCTTAACCAACTCAGAGAACCCGTCACGAAACAACCAGCCTAGTTCAAATTTGAACTCATAGAAAGGTTCGACCACTCAATATTCTCCTCCAAAACAAAATTGCAGCGGAAGGAGAGATGCCACTCCCCTGTTTCCAAGCTGTAGCAACTGAAATCAGGGGTATCTCACAAATGCTGAACATGAGTGGGTATCGATCTCGGAGCAGGCCCCTACCCCTCCACCAATCTGACGATAACAAAGTTAGTTTTTTTTGAAGGAAAACAAAGTTAGTTGCACGTTACCAACTTTTCTTTTGCTCCCAATTTTAAAAGGTGTTTGATTTGTTCCAAAACTGTGATCTGCTGATCATCGGAGATGTAAAAATATACCCGTTTCTCAAATATTTAGCCCGAAGAAGATCTTCCCATAGACCTTGCTCGTTCTGACTAAGCCTTCAAATCTACCTGGTGAGGAGAGCGTCATTCATAAGTCTAGAGTTTAGGACTCCCAGTCATCAAGCTCCTTAGGTTTACAAATAGTGGCCCATTCCACCAAATGATACTTTCTTTTTTCTCCAATACCCTTGTCCATGGCTGAATGTGTGCCCTTGTAAGGCCTGTGTAGGTACATGGAAATCACGAGCAAGTTATAGAGGAAATAATTGGTTAGAATCAGCCCAGACATTGCTGCCATGAACTTCGGCTGCCATGGGTCCATACGGTGTCCCACTTTCCATGGTAAGAATTCCCAGTCCTTGAGGGATAGACGACAGTCACTCACTAGAAGGTCGAGATAGGTGATGTGGAAGTTAGTAAGTTTACAGTTTAGCAAATTTTCTATCCTACTTTGTTCCCTCTCGTCTGCCCTCAAAACCACCACCTCGCACTTGTTGAAATTTATCTTCATGCTTGACATGCTCTCAAAGCATAAGACCAGAAACTTCAAATTAGCGATCCCCAAATTGCCGGGTTCCGCGTACTGTAAGTATGACACCCCTGAAGGAATAAGATGGGGAACCAGCCCTCTGATAAGCCCAAAGTTCCTCGTTGATTCCAAGATCATTTCGAGAGACTCCCCCACTAGGTCAAATAATAGCGGCGAGAGTGGGTTTCCCTGTCTCACTCCCCTCTCGTTGCGGAGAAAGGTCCAACCTCCCTGTCACAATATGTCTTCCCATAAGCAGCTGCACTAGGCGATGAACCACCACCGTTTTGAAGCCTTTCGGAGGAAATCTCATTTAACTCGGTCGTAGGATTTCTTGAAGTCTAGTTTCAAGAAAATGCCCCGGTGCTTCTTGGTTTTAACCTCATGGATAATTTATTTTAAAGAAACCACCCCTTCATGAAGGCCCCTACCTTTAATGAAGGCGGTATGACACTTATCAATGATATAGTTAAGTATCGGAGAAAAGCAGGTAGCGTAAGCCTTACGACAAGTTTAAAGATAACATTAATGAGAGCTATCGACCTATACTGTCTAATTGAATCAGCTCCGACCACCTTGGGAATAAGCATATGTATACCAAAGTTAAGCCTTGCCACGTCCAATCTACATAACACAAAGCTGCTAAGAATATCCAGAATTGTGTCTCTAATCGGTTCCCTAAAACTTTTTAAAGAATGCCACCGGGTACCCATCCGGACCCGACACTGAATTTGTCTTCATGCCACCTAACAAAGCTTCTGGTCCATCCATGGTGAATTAACCACCAAGCTGTCGTTCTTGTCTCGAGAAACCCTACGATCAGCTGTCCAGAAATGGTTGGAAAGAGAGAACCCACCTGCTTCCCCTTTAGTTCCCATTAGTTCACAGTAGAATTGGTAAATATGCATGGTTCTGAAGTCCCCTTTGCTCTGAGACCAAACCCTAGGAAGTAACAAGAGAGGTAATGGTACATTCGCATCTCCTCCGATTTGCAAACGTGTAAAAATACGCCGTATTCGCATCCCCTTTAAGGAGCCAGTTAATTCGACCTCTCTAATGTCAATGATCCTCCTCTGCCTTAGAAAATTTAACAAGTTGTTCCTCAAGGCGGTACCTGAGGGCCCAACCCTCCTCGTCAAGCCTAGTGTTGTCAGCTAGTTTATCTAGATCCACAATCTGGCGGAGGATAGTCTCCTTGGCCACCTTGCGTTCACCGTCAAGGTTGGCCGCCCAGCGTTTGAGAAACTGTTAGAACCCCCTGGACCAAAGTTGGCACAAGTCAATGGCGTCATGAAGCTTTCCACACTGGCACGGAATCTCAAATAATTTGATGCGGACAGTTCCCCAAAACCTGCCCCTCTAAGGCACCAGGTTTGGAAACAAAACATATTCCTACGGCGAGGTGAGATTTCCCTAGAAGAAAGGACAAGAGGAGTATCATCGGACCTAATGCACATCTCCAAAGAAGAGAGCACAACGGGTATGCAGTTATCATGAAGGAGAGATAAGAACCCTATCCAAGACCGATCGAACCGGGTTTACCTGTTTGTTAGTCCATGTAAAGCGAGCTCCAACTCGCCTTAGCTCTCGGAGAGACATATTGGCAATCAAGTCATTGAAAAGTTTCACTCGGTGCTAGTTAATATTGTCCTTGTTTTTGTCTTTCACTCTCATACTGAGATTGAAATCACCCCTATGACAATCGGGAAATGAGTCCTGGTACTAGCCCATCAAGTTCAGTGAGGAAATCTTCCAATCTACTATGATATGCTGGTCCATAGACCAGGACAAAGATCCACTTTGTCTTGCGACACTTGTGATAAACAAGGGCAGAGATGAAGAAGGTCCCTTTTCTCCACTCTCCCACATCAAAGGGTCCCTCCTTAAACCCTAAGAGCAATCCCTAGAGTGCCTCGAAGCCGGTAACCAATTCCAAATAAACCGGCTTTGACCTACTATATTTCTTAGGTCGCTAAGAGAAAAATATTGCTTAATAGTTTCCCGCAAGCCTACAAAGTCCACATTCTCGTCCTTGATATAGCCTTTCAGTTAATTTTGGCGTCCTTGCTGCCCAAAACCCCTCACATTCCAAATAAAACCTATCATCTAGCAATCTTCTTTCCCCCCCCCCCCCTACCCTTTCGCACAGTAAGGCATGAGCGGAACTTCTTTCCGGTTCTAGATGCATGAGGTCCCCTCGTGTCTGCACACTCTTCAGTCCTATCGAGAGAAACAATGTCCTCCACTGTCGTGCTTGGACCAAGATCAGAAGGGGTGACATCCCTAGAGGCCCCAACCTCTAGTGATTCCCATAATTCCGCTTCCACAAGCGCAGCCTGCGACACCTCCTTGTCACGGATGATAGACATGATTTCCCCAGGCGTGCCCATCGATGGTTCGAAAGAAATATAGAGGGTTGAATTCAGCAAAAAAATAAAATTTACCTATATATATATTGATACAAACATGTATCTGTAAGCCAGTGTGAATAAGTTTAGCAAAAAAAATCTCTAACTGCTAGAATTCTAATCTATTTTTGGGGTTATACGATTATGTACTCCTATATTTTGCACCGTATATGGCAGTTTGTTCCCCCCTTTGATTTCTTTCAAGGTCCTCCTCCGGTAGCATATACTTACTTAAATGTGATTTAGCCGGCAGTTGAGCGATAAGATTAGTGCAGAAGGATTAGTTTCACGATAGAATCATTGTGTGCATTTGACAATGGAGAGACCAGAGACAAGCCTCATTTTTTAAAAAAAAATAAGAAAATTCACAATGTTTGAGCATAGGTTTGAATACTAAAATCATGCAAAAGACGGTGTGGAAAGCTTGGTCTCTTCCAGCAACAGAAACAGAGTTTGGACGATGGACCGATTGGAGAAAAATGTGTGACCAAATTATGGTTTTTTTAGAGTACGCGAAAGTGTACCTTACCAAATTATGGTTTGGCGATGGACCGACTGGAGAAAAATGTGTGACCAAATTATGATTTGTGGCAACTTTCTAAGAAAATTTCGTAGTCGGTGAACCACCTCTTTGTTGATTGCCGGTTCTACAAACGTCTTTGATGCTCCGTTAAAGAGTTGTTGGGTATCGCCGAATCTCCCCAAGTCAATGGTCAGGTCTCATGATAAAGATTTGGTGGAACATGATGGCGGACTTAGGGAATTTAGAATGAGGATAATATGGGAGTTCCACAATAAGCATGCGTCACATCTTGTAATTCTAGAAAAAATTAAGAGGGAAGCCTACTTGTGGGTTACTGTGGGTGCTAAGAAATTGGGTGAATCGTTGCTGAGAGAGCACTTGTATTTGGCTACTTTTATTTTCTTGTCAAACTATTTCTTAATTAATAGACTAGGACAAAAAAATTGTCTTTGTTTTTTAAAAAAAAACAGAGTAAAATCATGCATCCATGAAAAGGACTTCTTTTGTTGGATCTTGGGACGCAATAATTTCTTTACAATACGGCTTAAGCAACCACAAAGCTCGACAACAAAAGAGATGGCACTTGTATTATATTATCCAGTGGGTATACGGACTTGCACCTACACTAGTAGAAACCAGGCCATTTGCTCCGGTTCGTAAGGGCATTTTGTCCCGGATTGCGAACTGGGATTGCAAAAGCGGGACTAAAGGTTTAAACTTTAGCCCTAGTTCTGTTACGAACCGGGGCTAGAGGTCCAACCACGTGGCCTGCGAGGTGTGCTGGACGGCAGGACATTTAGCACCGGGTCATGTTACGAACCGGGACTAAAGGTTTCCTGTCGCGGCAGCATTTTGGGCTATTTGGCTGCTGCGGCAGGGGATGGGGTTTCAGGATTTTGTGTTTTTCTTTTCATTTTGTGTTTTGTGTTCAATTATTTTTCATTGACAAATATAGACTATTCATACACGTTGACGCAATATATAATATAATTTCTCTTACAAGCATACATGGAGTCCCAACCAGGTCCAGAGCATGTCTATTTGATTACATGGATATCATTACATGGATGCTTTAGGGTCTACGTATAAAGTATTCTCCGCATGGGTCTATGACCTCGTCGACAAAAAATGCAGCAAGTTCCTCTTGGATTGCTATTAGGCGGTCCTCTGGTAGGAGCTTGTCTCGCATCGCGTCCAACTATATAAAAAGGAGATCGTATGAATTAGACTCAACACAACTTTTTTAATAAAAATAAAGGGTAAATATATTGTTTACTTACTCGAACATTTTTCGAGGGCTTCTCAATACTGATGCCAATGAACTCGCACATGTAGAATCCACATAGATTAGTTCCCTGTGGCTGCCTCGCGCACTTTACAAGAATAGAATTCAATCAAATAATAACTCTAGCATGATAAATGCACATAAACTAGAATTAAATAGATGCGCGGACTTAGCTCGTACTACTTACCGAGAGTGATTTAAAAAATAGCTCCTCACGCCATTGACCGCGGACATGTTTCTTGAACTGTGTCCAAACCCTACTCGACAAAAAAAATTAATATATGAGTTAATAACTACTTGATATCCCAGAAAATGAATGAAAGAAACCGATATAGTGCGATAATGGTTGAAATTACCTCTGGAGCGCATTGATAATGCTGCGGTAGTTTTTAATGTCTTTGTTTAGTGAGTCCATGATGTGAACTCTTCCGAAGTCAACTGAAATGCTTAGAAGAATCCAGTGGTACCTACGCAAGGTTTACATACGTCAGTAACTCATCATTTACACTGAACATCGAGTAAGCAAAAGTTAATGTGTACAAAAACTCACTTGCCGTCGTGGTAAGGAAATAGTATTTCATTACAGAAATGATGTTTCGTGAGAAACCGCAACAAGTTGTGCTCGGTCTCTAGTGGTTTATCCTTTAGTATAGCTCCATGAACTCGATGTGGGTCAATGAACCAAAATCCATTGATAGCCTT
Source organism: Avena eriantha (assembly GCA_910589775.1). NCBI lineage: Eukaryota > Viridiplantae > Streptophyta > Magnoliopsida > Poales > Poaceae > Avena > Avena eriantha. The sequence continues at coordinate 179,458,014 of OU342743.1, read as the reverse complement.
TTTTTTACAATCGAACATCTTCATTCTGCATCATTATATATAGCGTACAAAAGAATATAGTGAGTATACTTACCGACAATGAATTGAACAAGCTGAGATAGAGACCTAATTACATAAACAAAGTAATCACTTACAGACAATACGAACTGGGGATAGTTTTGTCGAGTTCCTTTAGATTGAATAACTAAAATAATTATGTAAATTCAATAGGGACCTCGTCTTCAGTGAAGTTATGCGATTTTCGAACTTTCACTAAGAGCCAATTTCGCTGTTCTTTTGATGTTGTCATGTACCATTCATGGAATCGTCGCATTTGTGTTGGCATATCCCGAAGCCTCTCAGAACTGATCAGAGGCTCCCCGTGAACAAATTTGGGAGCTACCTTAGCCTAGGCATATCACCGTGGTGATCGGGACTTTGTCTCTAACAATCACTCCGCATTGACTTGTAAATGCATTCACAGATTCTTTGGGCTCCAGCGGTTGACCCTGCGGAGAGACTAAGTCAATGCTGAAACGGATATCAGCGGGCAACTTGTGTGTCGGGCCTCTTGTCCTTGTAGAAGATTGGCCGAAAGCGGAGGTCTAAGAGAAGAAACATTCGTCAGTACATATATATGAATCAATTAGTGCATCTATACTAGTGAACGATCGATAAAGGCTTTATATACCTCAACGGAGTTTGTCATTATTATGGTGTCTTCATCATGGTCTCCACCATGGTCAGCACCATCGCCTCTACTATTTTCTCCACCATCGTCTCCTCCAGACAAATTAAGATATTCAGAGCCATCATAATAAGACCTCCAGTACCCTCATCTATAATGTTGAGAAGCTTATCTTTATTCTATCTACCGTCCATAGCTTAACTAATACAGAAAAAGAATATTGCATTAAGTAAAAGAATATTACAACTGTGACAATTCAGATACAGTACTTAGTGATTAAGATAAAATACAATAATATAATATAAAGTACATTATTAATACATCTCGCTCATAATATAAATTACATTATTCATACATCTCGTTCATATCATACTAGCGAATGTGGCTGCCGCGTTTTGTGCTACGGGACCTCTGCAGCCACAGAAGAGGAACCATCACCGGAGAATAGCTCGGATGAGATCCATGAACCTGCCAGATATTGGAGAACCTAGTCTTCAAAAGATACATGTATCGTCGTACATGTTCGTCCTCCTCCCTGATACGACGATGTACCACCTCCTCGGGGGCTGACTCCCTCTGTGCGGCTCCTGGACCTCGTGGACGCCACCAAAGAAGCTTCGGGTCGACGATGATACCCTGATTCCTCACCAAGGTACGAGTCCCGACAGGTAGCACCTCCCAGTGCCAACCCGACGGAGCCCAGACTCGGACATCCCCGACGGAGTCCAATAGGCTCGGACGAGGTGGACGCAGCATAACTAAATAATAGCAATAAATTACAATCATAAAACATAATTAACTAACTAAACTAATAACACTAACTAAACTAAACCTAATTAACTAAGTATTCTAACTAACCCTAACTAACCCTAACTAACCCTAGATAATACTAACCTATCCAATTAACCTAATACTAATACTCACTAATACTAATACTAATACTAATACTAATACTAATACTAATACTAATACTAATACTAAATACTAACTAATACTAAATACTAATACTAATACTAATACTAAATACTAACCTAATACTAAATACTAACCTAATACTAACCTAATTAATACTAATTAACCTAATACTAAATACTAACCTAATTAATACTAATTAACCTAATACTAACCAAAATTAACACATAATTAATCAAATTGAGGGCAGCGATCACCTGACGGCGAGGCGGTGCGGGCGGCGCGGAGACATGGAACGGCGCGGAGACGGGACGGACGACGATACGGACGGGCGCAGCACGGACGACGCGGGCGGCGACACGAACGGGCGGCGTGGGCGGCGGCACGAACGGGTGGCGAGCTCCTCTGGGAACGAAGGGTGAAAACTGGCTCTCCGGGTCGTGGCACGACCCGGGGTTGGGGGTGGGCCCCGGTTTGTATTACAACCCGGGGCTTAGGGTGTTTTCGGCCTGCCGCACTTCCTGCGCGCCAGACTCCTTTAGCCCCGGTTTGTAATACGAACCGGGGCTAAAGGTTGTTTTTGGCGCGAAAATCAAAAATGGTTTATAGTTTTCAAAAAATTATGTATTATATCAAAATTTTCAGAAAAAGAAGATCTATAATTTAAATCTATTATCATACTTTATTATACAACTTAAATGAAATTATCTATTGTTTAACAAGTATTAGATTTAGTACAAATGTTCACAAAAAATAATAAAATATAGTTTATTATTTAAAAATGGAAAAATACATATAATAAACCAAAATATTCACAAAACATAATAGACTCATTAGAAATATAATATTTAATACTAAAACTATTAACTAGGACTAAAACATATTTTCCCGCCATTTCCCTCGCTTCCCGCCATGTTTTCCCGCTTCCCGCCATTTCCCCCGCTTCCCGCCATATTCTCCCGCCTTTTCCCCCGCTTCCCGCCATGTTCTGCCGCCATGTCCCTCTATATCTAGGCTGACCGCCATGTCCATCCTCACATCCACACCTTCTCTCTCACAACAATGGACACCGCTTACTGGGCTTTTCTGACGCTCGAGAAGACCGAGGCGCTGTGCGCCTCCAGCTACCCATGCCCGCCGGGGTACCGGTTGCCCGCTGGATGGATGCTGAGCGCTGGAGGGGTTCCTGTTCCTCTTGTGCCTCAAGGTTCGGCCTGCCAGGCGGCCATCACGAACCACTTCTACCTCGAGCTCACGCCGGAGCAGCGGATGGATCCCCATTGGGATCCCGACAACCTCGACACCTGGAATGCCTTCTTCGCAAACCGGCGGGAAAGGGAGCTCGTCGGGTACGAGGGTGACGGCGCGCCCCCAGTGAACCACAACGAGGCTGGTCGTCGCCTATGGTGGGCGAACCGGACTATCACCGGTGTGATGCGCTACATTGCCATGGGAGACCATCCTCGCCTGAGGTACCCGCACTGTCACCAGCAGCATAGCCACAAGAACGGTGGTGGTGGTGAAGGCCTAGGGCGTACTGGGGTCGTCATCCGGGAGCCCCCTCCCCCGGGCGTCGTGAATCCGAGGCCGGAGGATCCATCTGCGTGCTACGAGGAAGGGCTGAGGATCCATCCGCGTGCTACGAGCGACGACGATGATGTTGACGATTCCGAAGACGACCCAGAAGCTGTGTACTACAGGGCTAGATATGATTATGACTAATTTTTACGTTTTAATATTAATAAATGTCTGGCCACAACAAGTTGCAATACTACCTATTGAGATCGAGATAGTTCATAACTATATACATATAAGAAGATCATTAAAAATAAAGGTTTAATAATATTGTACATCACCAACATCCACACATGTTAGGGTTTTCTTCTAATCCGTAACCATGGAGCATCTTCCTTACTTAACAGGATGGTTGGGTCATCCTTCATAGCGAAGGGCGAAATTTCATGAAACTTATCATAATCGTCTGACATGTCTGTCTTATCCTCCACCCCCACGATGTTTCTTTTTCCTAAAAGAACTATGTGGCGCTTTGGCTCATCGGATGCTGTATTCTTTTGCTTATCTTTTATTTTTCTCGGTTTGGTAGACATGTCCTTCACATAAAAAACCTGAGCCACATCATTGGCTAGGACAAATGGTTCATCTCTATACGCAAGGTTGTTGAGATCCACTTTTGTCATTCCGTATTTCTTTCTACCTCAACCCCGCCTCCTGTCAGCTTGACCCATTTTCACCGAAACAAAGGAACCTTAAAAAAGGTCCATAGTCAAGTTCCCATATCTCCTCTATGTAACCATAATATGTACCCTTTTGCCCATTCTCGTCTGTTGCATCAAATCGGACACCACTATTTTGATTGGTGCTCTTTTTATCTTGGGCGATCGTGTAAAATGTATTCCCATTTATCTCGTACCCTTGGAAAGTCAATATAGTCAAAGATGGTGCCCTTGCCAACAAGTACAACTGCTCTCCAACATTTATGTCATTCATGAGATGTGTCTGCAACTAACCGCCAAAAGTCCTCATATGTTCATCTCTAATCCAGGAGCCAGGCTTCCCTGGGTTGTTGGAGTCTACAATATTCTTGTGTTCCTCGATATACGGAGCCACCAAGGTGGAACTTTGCAGAACTGTGTAGTGTGCTTTAGTGAGAGAATGTCCGTCCATACATATCCTTGCTTTCTTTCCTAGCGTGCCTTTTCCACTAATTCTACCCTCATGCCGTGATGCAGGAACACCGATGGACTTAAGGTCAGGAATAAAGTCAACACAAAACTCAATGACCTCCTCTGTTCCATATCCCTTTGAGATGCTTCCTTCTGGCCTAGCACGGTTATGAACATATTTCTTTAACACTCCCATGAACCTCTCAAAGGGGAACATATTATGTAGAAATACAGGACCAAGAATGTTAATCTCATTAACTAGGTGAACTAGGAGGTGAGTCATAATATTGAAGAAGGATGGTGGGAACAACAACTCGAAGCTGACAAAACATTGTACCATATCTTTCTGTAACCTTAGTAGACTATCTAGACTGATTACCTTCTGAGAAATTGCATTGAGAAACGCACATAGCTTCACAATGGGTACTCGAACATTTTCCGGCAGGAGTCCCCTCAATGCAATCGGAAGCAGCTAGGTCATAAGCACGTGGCAGTCATGAGATCCTAGGTTTTAAAAAAATTTCTCTGCCATATTTATTATTCCCTTTATGTTCGATGAGAAACCAGACGGGACCTTGATACTGTAAAAAACTTCAAAAAAGATTTCCTTCTCTTCTTTGGTAAGAGCGTAGCTAGCAGTACCTTCAAACAGCTCTGGATGCATGCCTCTCGGTCTTTTATACGTTGTTGGTCTTGCCGTGCTTAAGGTGTATCTTTGCTCTTCCCATATACGCCCAAGAAGCCTAGCAGCGTCACGCAAAGATTCTTTGTCAGGTGCATCACGTCAATTGCAGAGCGGACCTCTAGGACTTTCCAATAGGGTAGCTCCCAAAATATAGATTTCTTTTTCCACATGGGCGCGTGTCCGACATCGTCCTTCGTAACATATTGTCTACCAGGACCCTTTCTAAAGATTACATTTAAATCCTTCACCATGTCAAATACATCATCACCAGTACGGCGGATAGGCTTACACCGGCTGTCTGCCTCACCATTGAAATGCTTACCTTTCTTTCTTAGGATGTGCGTGGGCGGAAGAAAACGATGATTCCCCAGGTACACACTCTTCTTACATTTATCCAAATATATTCTTTTAGTATCGTTTAAACAGTGTGTGCATGCATTGTATCCCTTGTTTGTCTGTCCTGAAATGTTACTAAGAGCAGGCCAATCATTGATTGTTATGAACAACAACGCTCGTAGGTCAAATTCCTCCTGCTTGTTCTCATCCCACACACGTACACCTTGTCCGTGCCACAACTGTAAGAGTTCTTTAACTAATGGCCTTAGGTACACATCAATGTCGTTGCCGGGTTGCTTCGGGCCTTGGATGAGCACTGGCATCATAATGAACTTCCGCTTCATGCACAACCAAGGAGGAATGTTATAGATGCACAGAGTCACAGGCCAGGTGCTATGACTGCAGCTCTGCTCCCCAAAAGGATTCATGCCATTTGTACTTAGACCAAACCATAAGTTCCTCGCATCACCTGCAAAGTCCGGAAACTCTCTCTCGATTTTTCTCCACTGCGACCCATCAGCGGGATGTCTCAACATCTCGTATTTCTTACGGTCTTCAATATGTCATCGCAACAACTTGACATGCTCTTTGTTCCTGAATAAACGTTTCAACCGTGGTATTATAGGAGCATACCACATCACCTTGGCAGGAACCCTCTTCATGCGGCGCTCGCCCTCAATATCACCAGGATCATCTCGTCTTATCTTATGCCACAATGGAGTGCATACTAGGCATGCATCCAAATTCTCGTACTCCTCGCTGCGATAGAGGATGCAGTCATTAATGCATGCATGTATCTTCTGCACCTCTAATCCTAGAGGGCAGACAACCTTCTTTGCTTCGTAGGTACTGACGGGCAGTTTGTTATCCTTGGGAAGCAACTTCTTCATTTTTTTCAGCAACTTTTCAAATCCTTTGTCAGTTACACCGTTCGCTGCCTTCCATTGCAGCAATTCCAGTGTGTTACCCAGTTTTTTGTGCCCATCTTCACAATTTGGGTACAACAATTTGTTGTGATCCTCTAACATCTTTTTGAACTTCAACCTCTCCCTTTCAGTTACGCATTCTTCCTGGGCATCAGCAATGGCCCAACTAAGATCATCATCGGGCAGATCTGATGCGCGTTTTTCATCTTTTTCTTCATCAATGTCTTCCATTGTAGTACCATCGTATTCAGGATAGTCATTGTCATTCTCTTCTTCTTCTTCGTTGTCTTCCATCATAACCCCTCTTTCTCCGTGCTTGGTCCAACAATTATAGCCGGTCATGATTAATTAGTACTAATCTAAAAAACAAAATTAAAACCAGCAACCTGGACTAAAGATATGATGAACCTTTAGTTCCGGTTGGAGGCACCAACCGGGACTAAATGTGGATGTGGAGACAACATGTCGACACTATGTCCTCAGTGGGCAACACTAAGCCAGTAAATTAAATGCCAACACTAATTTGGGTGGGTGGCAGCACTATGCCAGGGTGAGTGTGTCAACATTATGTCATCAGTGCCCGACACTATGTTGTGCTACTTAATCTATAAATAGGTATGCATTCTTGTGAAGAACTACAAGATAGTGTGCGAGACTAGGGACACCACTACGGCGGAGCTTCTCAAAGATGTCTTAGGACCTCGTCCTCAGACATCTTCGAGGAGCTCGCCGTAGAGGCACTCTCTAATATGTGAAATTAGTTAGCTCCACCAGCATACTGATTTAGCTAGAGAAGATATAAACCGAAAGATGGTGTGAGAGAGCAGGGACACCACTACGGCAGAGCTTCTCAAAGATGTCTTAGGATCCCGTTCTCAGACATCTTCGAGGAGCTCGCCATAGAGGCACTCCCTAATATGTGAATTGTGATGTCTTCTTATCAAGCTTTTATAAATTAACCCTATCTTTGTTACAATTTTTTCAGTTTGTTGAACGCAGGTAGACGAAGAAGGATATTTTGCCCAGCTAGCTAGTTAGAATGATGAACTCACGCATGTGTGTGCTTCTAAAATCAAATTTCGAGACTATGTGCCAAAACAAGATATATATAGATAGAATCCACATATTGTGATATTTACCTTAGAGTTCCTTACATTAATACAAGATAGATAGAATATAAACATCGATCTCATGCTATCATTGCAAAAATTACTACCAAACTAAATCCAAAAATCCATCTATAAGATAGAGCATGAAATGAGCTAACATAGCAATGGGAGTTCAAAGGATGAAGTTGCTCACCTTTTAGAACCTTTGGATAGATGGGGCACCACAAAATATAGACAAATCTTAAGGAAAAAAGGGCATGAACTTGAGCTTGAAGTAAGAAAGAAAGAGAGAGAGAGAGAGGAGAGCCACCAGCTTGAATGGTGGCTCGGGCAGGGGAAGAAGATATAGCCAGACCTTTAGCCTCGGTTCATGTCTAGAACCGGGGCTAAAGGTCCACCTTTAGCCCCGGGTCATATAACAAACCGGGACTAAAGGGTCTGGCGCCCAACCTGGCCTGCCTGAAACCCTTTAGCCCCGGTTTGTTACACGACCTGGGGCTAAAGGTCCCGTTCAAACCGGGGCTAGTGCCTGCCATCCCCCTGGGGCTAGTTCTAGCCGTTGGACCGGGGCATTAGTCCCGGTTTGTAGCAAAACCGGGGCTAATACCCCTGGACCAAAGGTCTGTTTTCTACTAGTGCTACGTGCATGTATCAGAAAATAAAGAACGACCTGATTGAACTAGAACTTTTTTTGGGGGAAATGGGTGTCTTATTACTCAATAGTTCAACAAACGCTAGGTCTCTGCCTAGCTCAGATGCACATAGCCGCAAACGATGGTACACAAGAAATAAAAACAAGCGAAAATCATGCGATCAGTTGATACAATCATATCGCCTCTGATTCTGGAGGACCCTAAGATCACGAACGGAGTACAGACCTCCGTAAACAGGCATCAAGACTCCATACGATGTAGAGATGGCCATGAACAGAGTGTAGCTGTGGATCAATAAATAACCTGAATGAGAGAACACAACTTATCATTAAAAACCTTATCATTTCTATCTAGTCATAGCGACCAAATAAAGGTAAACGCTCTCACCCTAATATATATTATGTATCTATTCTCTACCCCATGCAACCAGTTACCAAATACGTTGGCCAAACTGTGTGGGGGAGTTAGCCTAGAAGCTACCTGGACGACTGACCATATAGAACGAGAAAATTTGCGTTGAAAAAATAAATGTTTTATTGTCTCATCTTGATGACAAAAAACACACTGCTTATTCCCTTGTCAATTCCTCTTGACAAGATTATCTTTAGTAAGAATTATCCCTCGATGTAGATACCATGTGAATATTTTCGTTTTTAAAGGTATCTTCATCTTCTAGATTTTTTTATTATCATCTATTGGCACAATCGGAAGGATCAAAGCTCTATACATGGAGTCGATGGAGAATTTTCCCCGAAGCTTGAGCCACCCTGGAGCAAAACAATTCACTTTCATGGAAGTTAATCTTCCAACCAGAGTTGCTCAAAAAATGACAAAATCAATTTCAGATTCTTAGCTTTCTCCAAATCGTGTTCCATAAATAGAATTGTGTCATCGTCATATTAAAGAATAGATAAACCCCCAACCTGATTGAACTAGATAGATGGATAGATCAAACTACTTGTTCGTGTTTGTAAGCCGGCCGTGCACCGGCCTGATTTATGAAGCCTGGCTCGGTGACTTCTTGTCGAGGAACACTTCGGTGAGAACTGTCTTGGACTGCAGCGATGCCTTCAAAATCTCCAAACCCTCATTATAATGGTAAAATCAATTTCAAGAATGAGATGTAGAATAACCGTTTTCTCAATACTACTTTAATTTTCAGAGAAAATGTTGGAATGAAACATTATTAATCTCCAATGCAATTTCTAGGCTGTGTTTCCAAATATGCCCTGTCGATAACAAATGCGGCCAGGCCAGGAATTTGATTGGAGTACTTTCTTGGACTTAAGGCGTCTTAAAATTCCGGGGGCATGATGCCGAGTCAACGCAAGTATGTTCTTGATCTTCTGCATCGAGTCAGTGTGGAGAATTATAATCCCACTTTCACTCCATTAGCACCTACCAAGTGAATTGCTCGAGACTCTGGATCACTTCTAGGTACTGAGGATTCTTTTTGGTATCACAGTGTTGTCGGTGGTCTATAGTATTTGACTCTCACCCGTCCAGATATTTTGTTTTCTGTCAACAAGGTGTGTTAGTTCCTGTCTCAGCCCACAGAATCTCACCGGGAAGCTGTCAAACGTATCCTGCGCTATGTGGAAGGAACGTTGAACACATGATTGACTATCTATAAGTCTTCATCTACGGACATCAGTGTTTTCACAAATGGAGACTGGGTAGGTTGTGTTGATGATCGTTGCTCCACTGGAGATTTTGCTGTCTTTGTTGGACACAACCTTGTTTCGTGAAGTGCTAAGAAGCATCCTACTGTCTCTAGATCAGGCATATTTTTTAAGGCGCTGACGAATGGAGCTGCTGAAGCTATATGGAATTGCTCAAGGATCTTGGAGTATCTCAGCAGCATGTCCCCATTTTATGGTGCGACAACTTAGGGGCTACTTACCTCTCAGCAAATCCAGTGTTTCATGATCGTACTAAGCACATTGAGATTGACTTTCATTTTGTGCATGAGCGAGTCGTCGCTGGTGCTTTGGAGGTGAGATTTATCTCCTCAGGTGATCAATTGGCTGATGCATTTACTAAACCAGCCACACACGACAGATGTTAGACCAATTTAGAACCAATCGAAATCTTGTATGTACTAGTTTAGATTGAGGGTGTGTGTTGAGATCGGTCTATACTATGTGTGCCTCCCGTATACACGTATGTAACATGTTTTGTATCTATCATATGCATATATAAAGATCACCGGGTGCAGGCTATTACGTCACCAAAACCCTAAACATATTTTGACTATGCTCGCCATCTTGGTCTCCCAATGGTTTCATCATCCTCGAACACTCTGGGGACAGCATCAACGGCACCCTCCTGCCCATAGGGCTTCTCAATGCCACCGAGCTATGTGCGTTCTCCTACGCCGGCAGCGACATCTATGCACTCACAGACCTGCCGGCTCCCGCTACTCAGGTCCACGGGTTCTACGACACTACGGGAAAAACTTTCTTTGGCAAAGACCTTCTGGAACACGGCAAATGCCACACGACAACGTTTGCCACGGCAAAGGCCCTTTGCCGTGTGTTTTCTAAATAAGACACGGCAAAGTCTTTGCCATGTGTCTTACGCGTAGACACAGCAAAGTAAAGTGAGATGACGGTTTCCCTTGGAGATGACGGTGTCTATTTTTTGCCGTGTGTCATTCATAAATTGAACACGGCAAAGACAACCTTTGCCGTGTGTCGCCCATAAAAACCTACACGGCAACGGCTGTCGCCCATAAATCCTACATGGCAAAGGCGCCTTTGCCGTGTGTCACGTACACGGCAAAGAGGCTGCCTTTTCAAAAACAATTGAAAAAAAATCAAATTTTTTTTCAATTTTTTTTCAATTTTTTTGAATATTTTTTACTTGTTAATCTCATATGGGATACTTTTAATCCTAAGAATGCTTAATATTAGGTCAAATTGCACTCATGATCAAACTTCCCCTACGGTCTCCCATCCTAACACTAATCTAGCCCTAGCACGCTTAACTTCTTCGTTCCTTACAAATGAGCTTCCGAGAAAGAAATCATACCTCATGCGACGAAAAGGAAAACTTACTCCTGCAACATTGTTCGCCATCCCATGATGCACATGCATGCACAATATGGGCACATTATCACAAACTATGTCGTGATTCTGCCCATAAAATTGATCATTTGAACCAAAAGTCAAGAAACCTCGAATGAGATAGGTCATTTTGTGAAGGTTTTTTTGAGACATAATCAATATACCAAGTTTTATATTTTTCCTTCCAACTATATCACAAAATATGTCACCATGCGAAGGTCTCGCATTTTTTTGATTTTTTTTGATTTAGCTATGGTCATTTGAAACTATCGTCAAACCCTAATCAAACAACGGGCATGACGATTCTTAGCTCGGGGCTGAGCCTCGCTAAACTTGCATTGGATCTCTGAAGAAAAGTCATATTATGAACCTAAAAATGATTTTTGTAAAAAATCATGAGCATCATATCATGTACCTGCAGTTCATATCTGACCCACTTCCTACCGATTCAGCCAAAAATTGTCTTTTTCACCAGGGGTTGACGGAGAGGTTTTAAAATCCCCGGTTGGGACATTGTTCATGTAAGATGGTCTAGTATTTTTGAAAAATGGGGTGATAGCATTTTTGAATGGAACATTTGGTGTTGCTTCACAAAACGCCCCGATTTTTGTGCTCCGAAAATAGAAAATGGCTTTTCCGTGCGAGGAAAAGGAAAACTTTCTCCTGCAATATTGTCCGCCATCCCATGATGCACATGCATGCACAATATGGACACGTTATCACAAACTATGTCGTGATTCTGCCCAAAACATTGATCATTTGAACCAAAAGTCAAAAAACCTCGAATGAGATAGGTCATTTTGTGAAGGTTTTTTTGAGACATAATCAATATACCAAGTTTGATATTTTTCCTTCCAACTATATCACAAAATATGACACCACGCGAAGGTCTCGCATTTTTTTGATTTTTTTTAGTTATGATCATTTGAAACTATCATCAAATCCTAATCGAACAGCGGGCATGACGATTCTTAGCTCTGGGCTGAGCCTCGCTAAACTTGCATTAGATCTATGAAGAAAAATCATATTTTGAACCTAAAAATGATTTTTGTAAAAAATCATGAGCATCAGATCATGTACCTGTAGTTCATATCTTACCCACTTCCTGACGATTCGGCAAAAAATTGTCTTTTTCACCAGGGATGGACGAAAAGGTTTTAAAATCTCCGGTTGGGACATTGTTCATGTAAGATGGTCTAGTATTTTTGAAAAATAGGGTGGTAGCATTTTTGAATTGAACATTTGGTGTTGCTTCACTAAATGTCCCGATTTTTGAGCTCCGAAAATAGAAAATGGCTTTCCCGTGCAACGAAAAGGAAAACTTCCTCCTACAACATTGTTCTCCATCCTCGAAAAGGCACATGAATGCACAATATGGGCACATTATCACAAATTATGTTGTGATTCTGGCCATAACATTGGTCATTTGAACCGAAAGCCAGGAATCCTCGAATGAGATAGGTCATTTTGTGAAAGGGTTTTTAAGACATAATCAATATACCAAGTTTGATATTTTTCTTTCCAACTATATCACAAAATATGACACCACGCGAAGGTCTCATATTGTTTCGCTCATTTTCGTATTTTTATGCCTGTTTTAAACTATGGTCAAAATGGCGAGTATGAAGATTCATATTCAACATAAATATCTAATATTTGAGTGTAGATAGATAGATCTTATTTTTATGCAAATTTTGATATATTATTTCTATTTTTTTGAACTAGAATGATTTTTTTATGATTTTTCTAAGAGTAATGTGATAAAAGAGAAAAAAGAAAAAAATAGATTTTGCCGTGTATATCTCGGAATACACACGGCAAAGGCCCTTTGCCGTGTATATTGCGGAATACACACGGCAAAGACTCTTTGCCGTGTATACTGTGAAATACACACGGCAAAGGGCTGGCGAGGGCACACGGCAAAGGGGCCACCGTTTGCTGCCGTTAGCTCATTCCCGTCAAGTGGACCTGTGGGGTCAAGGGTCCCACCTCGTTGCCGTGATGACACCTATACCGTGTGCCGCTGTCAACTTTGCCGAGTGTTTTTTCTTTGCCGTGTTCCTTTGTAGGTCGTTGCCGTGTATATTACTTTGCCGTGTTCTTTTTCAGAAATTTGCCGTGTTCACGTACTTTGCCGTGTGCTTTCTAGGTTATACACGGCAAAGTAATATACACGGCAACGACCTAATAGCTGATTTACAGGAAATAAACCACCGAAAGGAGCACCGATTGCTGCTGCTCTACAGGAAATAAACCACCAAAAGGAGCACCGGTACAACAAATTGATCACCGAAAGTTGCAGCCCATTCACATGCAGATTCGTCCGGCTAATAGCTGAGGCTGGCTTATAAAAGGAGTAGTATCAGGCTCTTCATCTAAACATCTTTCTCCATTCATTCCATCGTTTCCTAGTTTATTTGGTGACTATGAGTTTGCCTTGCTCGGACCAAGACTATATGCCAAAAAATATGAAGGATGCGAGTTTGCCTCCGGTTGTGGAACATCTTCGGTGTTGGTGCGGGCATCTTTGCAAGGTGAAAAAGTCCACCGATTTTCTGATAAAATGGGCATAAAGTTTTTTATGTGTCACAATTATCAGTATAATCCAGGTCCCTGGAGTTACAACAGTCCTCCGGTATGTTTCATCCATAACGAAATGACATATCGTTTGTGTTATAGAATATTTATTGTGTTATTATTTGTGTTGCAGTCTCCTCCGCCCTTGTGCATGTGGTTTCGCTGGATTGACACGGAGCAGCCGGAGTGGGCGCTTCGTGAGATAGAAGAAAGGAGTCGCCGTGTGTGGGAAAGATTTTACGAAGATGAGCGTCGTGAGAAAGTTGCGGAAGAGCGTAGAGTGGCGCAAGAGGAGCACTTTGAAGCCACACTCTTTATGTATTGTACATGTCACGCTCCCCATGTGATAGAAGAATGATGTATGGTCTCGAAATCTTCATGGTAAAGAGGATAGCATTTTGAAGCCAAATCACGGGCCCAACGTAATGTATCATATGTCCACCGGATACCCATGGTCGCGCACTCAAACTGGACGTCATGACCACTATATGGGTACACTGGATCTTCTATCATCGGCCGTCCGACCGGTATATGCTCCCAAGACCACAACTGGAGGAACATGTAGCATACACAGAATTGGGGCTACACTACCGACCTTGTTTTTCCTATATGAGGCGTCACACAACCCCCTATAAGTCTGACATAGCACCGCGAACCGATGTTGTACTGGGTGATCTCTAAATTGTCTAGAGGAAGTGCTATATGTTCTACTAGTCTAATAAAAATCGGGTTGACTACCTCACCATTTCCCGATGGAAACAACATGCCAAATAAGTAGAGTAAGTACGCAACCAGGTGCTTACGTACTACTTCCTCAGAAACATAATCTAGGAAATCAATAAAATTTACTAGCCAACTTATGGGGACACCTCTAGCTAACATATCAGTGCGAGTTCTCGGGATAACGGTACCCATCAGTTGTTAAAGTTCTTCCTTCCAGGATGACAGTGGTGGTGGCAACACGAGAGGAATACCACAAAGAGGAAATCCAGTGATCATGGACACATCCTGAAGTGTAGGTGTCATCTCTCCCCAACGAAAGTGGAAGGTGTGTGTCTCCGGTCTCCACCGGTCAACAAGTGATGTTAGAAGGCAGGGGTCCAGTTTGAACAAATGAGGCGTGGATGTCAGTCTAGCGAAAGGAAGTAGTCCGCTGCGAGAAAGATAAGGCACGAATCGCTCATCAAGAATCCATCGGTTCGCTGGGCCTCGGCATTTGAAAGTACTTGGCCCTTCTAGCAGACCTTCCGTATTAATCCACTGTTGGCACCGATGGATAGAATCGTACTGCCCATCCAAGAGAAGAGGTAAATTCGCCATAGTCTGTATGAATGCAAAAAATACAAATTTAAAAAGTAGTACATTACATCACCAATCAAAATTTAAAACATTGTTCGTTACAGAAATAACATAGTACAACCAAACATTAAATGTTACAACCGAGCAAATACAAAATATTACAACATTGAAATACAACATTATAACATAATACAATACGAAAGTACAACATTATAGCCCATGAGGGAAATTTCTCGCCGTGTGCCCAAGAATTTTATAAGTCTTACACCTCCGTCCTTCTCCGGCCTGGCTATGGTCCATACCGTTTCTAAAACGCTTAGTCTGACGACGTCCTTTAATGGTTGGCTTGAGCGCAGGATTGGGCCACCATGTTGGTCCACCATACCAAACAGTGATGTGATGCTCCTTAACACCCCATGCCTAGAACTCACCATCACACGTCTTCATAAGATTATGCATGCTGAAGTATGAAGAGACATATGAATCAACGGAAATCTTCTGGTCTGCAGCTGCCCTAAGGACATGGCTGCAAGGGTAGTGATAAAGCAAAGGTGTCTTGCACGTGCATTCACATGTCGTTGGGTTGAGTGTAACCTCCTGCCTTTTATCCCCTCTCAAGTAACCATGCACATATTTTTTGTCTTGTTCTGATCTCCCACCTCTTTCTAAGTGAGTCCATAACTCTGCTACCATGAGTCTTTGATTTTTCAATTTTTATGACCAAGTGATTTTGCACTGCTTCATACCATTGTTTATTCATATGCACTCATGCATGTGCTAGTTGAACTCTATCCGCAAAGTACGCCACAATGCGGGACTATGTTTTAGCAACTAGAGCAGTAATAGGGAGGGCTCGGACACCTTTAAGCACTGCATTGTACACCTCTGACAAGTTGGTTGTCATTACGCCATAGCGAGCTCCATTGTCATGAGCCAGCACCCACTTCCGAACATCCGGGCAATTAACGTTCACCCACTCAGCCATATTCCTGGTCCTCCTGTGATTCCCTGCACCTGCTGGCTCGGGTGGTGCATCTCCTGATGCTGCGGTCGTTGCGGCATTCAATGTCATCCAGAGAGCATCGAATTTCCGCGGCTGGTTCTGCATACACATCACTTTGAATGCCTTGAAACATTCCTTGTTCCTGAAGCGAGGGTAAAAGTTTGCTGCTAGATGCCTCATGCACCACCTAGTATCAAGATCAGACCAACGGAACTCCATTGGTACCTCATGCTTAATTTTTTTCTAGTGCACTGAGAAGCCCCTGGTTGCGATCAGAAATGATGCATACACCATGCCTATCTCTCACAAGACCATCCTTCAAGAATTGGAGAAACCACAACCAAGCTAACATGGTCTCACTCTCAACTATTGCATATGCAATAGGAAGAAGCTGGTTATTGGCATCTCATGCCACAACTACCAAGAGAGTACCCCTATATTGTCCGGTGAGGAAGGTACCATCAATTGATATCACAGGTCGGCAGTGGTGGAATGCTTGAATAGTTTGGCTGAATGCCAAGAAGATACGGTCCAGGATGAAATGATCCGGAGTTTCACTCGGGTGGTTATTTTCCATCCTATATACAACAGTTCCCGGGTTGGCTTCAGCAATCTGATGCAGCATTCTCGGAACCATGTTGTAAGCCTTCGTATATGTCCCATACATCCCCTCCAAAACAGACTCCTTGGCATGCCTGGCCTTGCCGTAACTTACCGGGAATCCAATCGCATCTGCTGCACCATCTCGTAACGCCTTCACTGATACACTAATCTTATCTTTTACCATGGATGGAATGACATGTGCCACATATGCGGCACTGATATTGCGGTGTTCAGACAGACTACCATATAACTCTGTGAGGAACCATGCGAGTTATCGTCCAAGACTTGCATATGCCCGCAGGTTGACGGGCAACGACTCTTCCATTGCAACCAGATTCTACACAAAGAACCTTCAACAAATGTTTGTCAGATTTCTTCACTTTGTGCTGTCGGGAAATGGAGATGGCATATCTCCTGATCGCCATGTCCACAACCTCCTTGCTCGGGAACTGCTGGTTTTCTTCCAGGATGGTAGCTCCGACTCCACGGACAGAGGTATCATCGTGACCGATGACAAGAGCCTCTATGTCCCCAGGTGCCATTGCTGGCGCCACTGCTCTGACTTGACTCGGACCGGCGTCGTCGTCTTCATCATCATTCGCCAATTCATGATCGTTGTCACCGGAATCAAGCTCATTTGACTGTCCCTCAATCCGCTCAGTGAGGTCGACAACTGCCATGGAATAAGGTCCATTATTATGGGTGGGAACAAGGGCATCTTCCACATGCCTCTCCTCCGTCATCTCCATGTTTATAGCCATTGCGGCGATGGATAACTGGAGCTCACCGGCGGCGGTGCTGCTACCAGGTTCATCGCTAGCATCAATAAACTGCACATACACCATCGGTTGTCTATACATGGCCGCACCACGTGTGCTTGCAAATTTCATGTATGAACCCCACGAATTTTTTCCCTTAACCCGGCGAAGTGCCTAATAGTAATCTTCTCCCACTCTCTTGCAAATGACCGCTTCAACGGTCATGTTTTTACGGGCCATTTCTGGCCCAAACTCTGCGTGGATGCGCCTTCTAACATCCGTGAAACTAACATTCACCAATTCTTCCACTATCACATTCTTTGTCTTACAACGCGGCAGATCAAGCCCCGACAGCCCATCGCGATTGATGTCCTCACCATAAAAAACATACACAGTGCTCATTGTACCTAATCGCATCATATTAATATAACCATATTAATTATATTGCAAAGCTATAATATTACTACACCACCTAAAATATTTCTACAGGGCCTAATTACGTTGCATAGCTAAAATATTACTAGATGAGTTCAAATATTTCTACACGTTCTAATTAAGTTGTATACCTAAAATATTGCTAGAAGAGAGGAAATATTTATACACGATCTAATTACGTTGCTTAGCTAAAATATGTCTACAAGATCTAATTAGGTTGCATTGCTAAAATATTGCTACAAGAACTCAAATATTTCTACACGGCCTAATTAAGTTGCTTATCTAGATTTCTAATATAAGAGCTCAACATTTTCTACACGACCTAATTCAGTTGCTTATCTAGATATTGACATCGCTTGCTGTAAGTCTCAGCTCTGCCACTAATACGAACTCAAATATTTCTATACCAGCTAACTAAGTTGCAAAGCTAATTTATAATTCTAGCGTTGCACAATAAATTACGGCTTAATAAAATGACTAGTATACAACATGCATAGTTTAACAAACAATCAACTGAAACACTTTACCTTGATCCATGACTGTCTTTTTCTAGCCTCAGAACGTTGATGCAGCCTCAGACGATTAGAGAGAGCGTATGTAGCAGAGTATGTGAGTAACATATCGAAAGAAGCTGCCTCTGAGAGAAAATAAACTGAGTAGCTGCTACTGTATTTAAAGGAGACGAGCTGCAGCATCCATCGGCAGAACCAGCAAACAAGTCCCGAGAAAACAAGGAACCAACAAACAAGTTCTGAGGCTACAAGTTTCAACCAGCTTTCAATGGTCTAATTACTGTGCATGTAGTCTAATTATTGTGCAGGTCACGTTGCTGTGGGATAAAATATTCGGACCAGCTCATTCCGCCACCGGCCAAGGCGGAAGCGACGTCGAAACATCCCGCCGGCGGCAGGAACCGCATCCCGATGGCTCGCCCGTGGGCCCCGCAGCATTCCGCCACAACTAAGGGTTGAATGAACATCCCGCCGGTCCTGTGGCGGGAAGGCCAGGCCGCCCCGGGCCGTGGCGGGAGGTGCCACGTGCCGGCTTTTTAGCCTCCCGCCAGGGCATTTTTAGCATTTGTTTCGACATGGGGGCATTTTTGGCGATGCATCGTGGCAGAGGGTTATATTTGTAAAAAAATCCTTCTCAATAGGCTGGCAGGATGGTTCGCATGAAAACCAAGAAAATTTCGGGCATTCGAGTAGACCATCAAAGTTTCACATATGCTAAACAAAATGAAAGTGCAATGCAATGGGTGGGTGAGTTGGGATCCGGCCAGCCTTTTGTCCACATCGTCAATGTATGCTGCAGTCGCGGATCCAAGATTTTACACTAGGGTGGGGCAACTAAAACTTTTTAAAAATATTATAAATATAACATGGAAAAGCATATATATATATATTTGTAAAAAGTGCAACCGAAATAGATTCATGAAGTCGGCAATTTGCATATAAGAATATTTACATACCCGCAGTAATTTAAAGAGATGCAATTTCCCTGCTTTCATCATGTTTCTATGGTTTTAAAATGTAAAAGTATATACCAATTAATCAATTCTCTAATGAAATGCATCAATTACTATATTCATTGATCCCTAATGAACAAATATCACAATTTTGTGATGAAAAAAGTACAAAATTAAATAAAGAAAGAGAATCATGTGTATGCTAGAATGCTTGCATGCGTCTCCATTTTGGTGTGTATGTTGCGTGCCGCGCGGAGGAAGTGGTGTATGAAATTATGATTGAAATTTTATTGAGTTGGATGGATGGGTTGTTGTGGTTGGTGAAAGTGTCAAAATATTTGCAACTTCCTTGGTCCATGGATGTGCATATTCTTTGCATTGTGTCGTGCTCTCGATTTGACGACGGTGTAATCTTCCATCCGAAAATTTATGCTCCCAAGGTTTGGAGTAGTACAGAATTCAGATGGATGGACCACCAGTTTGTCAGAATACCTAATGTGTACGTGTGTGTAGAGTCCTAACTTGTATCTAACTTGTATCATGTGATGTCTATATAATGAGAACCCCTAGGAACTCAACGTGTGTTGTGGTATCCCCTCAATATTGTCTCATATTGTCTTACATGGTATCAGCCAGACTTCGGTCCTAAACCCTAACCCTAGCCACTGCCTAGATCGCCGCCACCGCTGCCATGGATTCTTCCGCTGCGTCCACCACCTCCGCCCTCGCCGCTCTCCTCCCTTCATCGGCACAGTCATCCGTCGCCGGTGTCACGTCCTCCGCCCGATCGCCGATTCACTTCGGCGACAAGATCACCATCAAGCTCTCCTCCGCCAACCATCTGTTTTGGCGTGCGCAGGTCGTGTCTCAACTCCAGAGCCACCTGCTCCATGGCTATGTCGAGGGTACCTTCCCATGCCTCCCGTCTCACGTCGTCTTCGCCGCGACCGGTACTATCCCTGCCGGCAGTGTCATCAATACGGCCTATGCGGCCAGGGTTCAGCAAGCTCAGGCTATCCTCAACGCCTTCCTCGCGTCCTCGTACATCGAGGTCGGCAGCATGATCATGTTTGCCAAAACCTCGCGGGAAGCGTGGATCACCATCGAGAACAGCTTCGCCGCTCAGTCCTCGGCGCGATCTACGCAACTGCGTGATCAGCTTCGTGCTACCCACAAGCTGAACCAGCCAATGTCAGTGTACTACAACAAGGTGAAGATGATCACCGATACCCTCTCATCGACCGGCCAGCCCCTCCGTCCCGAGGAGTTTGTCTCCGCCGTGCTCCATGGTCTTGATGAGGAGTATGACTCACTGGCCGAGGTCGTCCGTGATCGCAACACCCCGATGCAGGCTCATGATCTGTATGCGCGCCTGATCTCCGCTGAGCAGCGCAAGGAGGATCATTGTTCCACTCTGGTCGGAGGTGTCCTCTCTGCCAACGCCGCCAAGATGGGCGGTTACAAGCCCCCTCGTCCCACGACGCCCTCTACACCACCATCGTCCTTTCGTCCGCCTTCTGGGTCGGGCGCGGGCACTCGGCCTTCTGCTCCATCCTATAGCCACGACAATGCCCCGCGGCACCATTGCCATCTCTGCGACAAAGTTGGGCACCTTGCTGCCCACTGCTTCAAGCGGTTTCAGAAAGCTTTCCTCGGCGTGGGCAACAACGGCCGCTTCCTCGACCGCCAGCTTGCACAAGCCAATGCCCCCTACCACGGGCCACAGGACAATGCTGCCTATCAGGGTCATACGTCGACCCTGCCGGTGGATCCGACTTGGTATCCTGACACCGGTTCCATGGACCACCTCACCAATCAACTGGAGAAGCTACACATGAAGGAGGCCTATCAGGGGTCGAAGCAAGTCCATGCCGCCAACGGGGAAGGTATGCGTATTTCTCATGTTGGTCAAGCTCTAATTCCCACTTCTTCATCTAGGCATCTCCATCTTCGTAATGTCTTGCATGTCCCTACTGTCACTAAAAACCTTCTTTCGGTTCATCGATTTACTTATGATAACTGTGTCTCCATTGAGTTCCATCCTAATAGTGTTTTTGTAAAGGACCTGCTTACGGGGGCCATCCTGCTTAGAGGGCGCGTTCATGGTGGTCTCTACGTTCTCGACGCTTCACCCACCACTCCATTACTCAAACAAGCTTTCAGCGCTCTTAAAGCTTCGCCTTCACAGTGGCACGCTCGTTTAGGCCACCCGGCTACGCAGGTTGTGCAACATGTGCTCCATCGTCATTATCTTCCATCAGAGTCCAATACATTAGTGTCTGTGTGTGATGCCTGTCAACAGGGCAAGAGTCATCAATTACCTTTTTCTATTTCCCATCATGTAACGTCTGTTCCTCTTGAGCTTATTCATTCTGATATATGGGGTCCTGCTCAGACATCTGTTAGCGGTCATTCATACTATGTCAGTTTTCTAGATGCTTATAGTCGTTTTACATGGTTTTATTTGATAAAACGAAAAAGTGATGTGTTTGAGGTGTTTCGGCAGTTTTGGGCTCATGTTGAGCGCCTTCTTGGTAAAAAAATGTTCAATCTGATTGGAGGGTGAGTATATTAAGTTAAATGCCTTCTTTCAGCAACTTGGTATTACTCACTGTGTGTCCTATCCTCACACCCACCAACAGAACGGAAATGCTGAGCGGAAGCACCACCATATTGTTGAAACATGTGTTACTCTTCTTGCACATGCATCTCTCCTATTTTTCTATTGGAGTGATGCTTTTGTTACAGCCTGCTTCCTCATAAATCGTATGCCAACACGAGTCATTAATATGCAAACACCTCTTAAGCGGTTGTTGGGTGAAGTTTCGTATTATACCTTTTTTAATAGTCTTTGGCTACGCTTGTTGGCCAAATCTTCGCCCCTATAATAAACACAAACTCGAGTTTCACTCCAAACAATGTGTGTTCCTAGGTGATGACCCACAAGTATAGGGGGTGTATCGCAGTATTTTCGAGGGAAGTGAAACCCAATTTATTGATTCGACACAAGGGAGACAAAGAATATTTATAAGCCTTAACAAGTGAGTTGTCAATTCAGCTGCACCTAGAAACAATCTTGCTCACAGCAATTTATCAGTAGCAACAGTTTTGTAGTAGGAAGAGCAAATTAACAATAATAGTAAAGTAAAGACAGTAGTAATAATAGCACTAAACAATAGGATTCGAGTGCGGTAGGAATAAGGATGGATGGGCGTTGCATGGACAAGATAATTCACATAACAATCAGATCATAGGGCAATTACAGATAAATAAGATAAAGCATCCCAGTACTAGATAATCCTAGGCGTGTGTTCCATATATAGTCATATGTGCTCGCAATGAGAACTTGCACAACATCTTTTGTCCTGCCAGCCCGTTTGCACCGGGGCCTCAAGGGAACTACTGGCAATTAAGGTGCTCCTTTTAATAGAGCACTAGAGCAAAGCATTAACACTCTGTGAACACATGTGATCCTCACATCAAAGCCATTCCCTCCGGTTATCCCGATTTCTGTCACTTCGGGGCCATTGGTTCCGGACAACAACGTGTGTATACAACTTGCAGATAAGACCAAAAACAATACTATCATAATGAATCAATAACATGTTCAGATCTGAAATCATGGCACTCGGGCCCTAGTGACAAGCATTAAGCATAACAAGTCGCAACAAAGTCATAAAGCACTAATAGAAGATACTAGGCACCATGCCCTAACAATCTGACGCCATTACATGAACGATCTCATCCAATCCCTACCATCCCCATAGCCTACAGTGGGGGATTACTCACTCATAGATAGGGGAAACATGGATGGTCGATGGAGAAGTGATGGTGATGATGATGGCGATGATCTCCTCCAATTCCCCGTCCCGGCAGGGTGCCAGAGCAGAGTTTCTGGTGCTGTTTCGTGGAATCTGGTGGTGGCGGCGGAGCGGAACTCCTTCTGGAAAAACGGCGACCCCCCCTGAGTTTTTAGGTCAGAAGGCAACTTATAGGCGAAGAGGGAGACCGAGGGGCAGTCTGGGGCGGCCAGACCACCCCCTGGCGCAGCCTGGGCTTGCCCGCGCGGCCAGGTGGTGTGGCCTAGGCCCAGCCCCCTCCATCTCGTATTCTGGCTTCGGGAGTCTTCTGGTGAAATAGGATTTTTGGCATATTTTTGGGATTTTTCCTGATAGTTGATTTTCTGCACAAAAAGTAGACATCAATGCAATTTTGCTGAAAACAATGTCAGTCCTTGTTAGTTGCATCCAAATCACACAAGTTTAGAGGAGAAACAATAGCAAAAGTGTTCGGGAAAGTAGATACATTTTGGACGTATCAACTCCCCCCAAGCTTAGCTTATTGCTTGTCCTCAAGCAATTCAGTTAAAAACTGAGTGCGATAAAAGAACTTCCACGAACATATTTGCTTCATATGATGTATATATTCTTAGCATGTGATCAACTACTTAGGAAATTCATAATAAAGAGTATGCTACTGAGTCTACTCAATAGTCATTGCAAGCTATGAAGAGATTCCAACTCAAAAATAATAAGTAGCACGAAGCATAAACAAAAGCAACATTACAATGCTCATAAAAAAGTATGATAGAGTGGTATCTCGCTTGCCTTTGATTATAAATGTCAAGGCACCTCTGAAGTTCAAGTGATGGCTAGAAGTAAAGATATCAAAGATACAAGCATCAAAGTCATAACACAAATAATCAAGTAATGAGACAAGCACAAAGAATGACAACTATGCTCTCAAGAAGGTTCTCAAGGAATACATGGAGACTCAACAAGTAAAGGAAAAGGTTTTGAATAATTTGAAAGGCTTCCAAATGCTAAAAGTATGGTACTCATTAGATTTGAGCTCTCATTGCCCCTATCATAAGCATCTTTA
Organism: Avena eriantha; assembly: GCA_910589775.1. Classification (NCBI taxonomy): domain Eukaryota; kingdom Viridiplantae; phylum Streptophyta; class Magnoliopsida; order Poales; family Poaceae; genus Avena; species Avena eriantha. The sequence goes on along the minus strand of OU342743.1, from coordinate 179,433,953 downwards.
ATGTGGTTAAGGTGAAAGTGAGGTCCAATCTGAGTTATATGCTTGACAGACTATAAACCGAAAATCCCATGTCCCTTGAGTACAAGGGCGGCTCCTCATGCTACTCAACTTTAGTTACCGGTAAGTTCTTGTCATCGTAAATATGTGTGTATCATAGAGAACCGCCAACGGGGTACCCCTTGCCCGATGGTACGGAAGAATCTCCATATCAAAATGATAAGGCAAGTAGACAATGAGTATCTCAGCAATCTTCTTATTTACCATGGAAAAATGGTGCTTTTTTCTCTCTTTCCTCTTTTCATAAATCTCTTTTTTTTTATTTTTCTCAATAGCTATCTCTCTTTTTTTATAAGAAGAATGCTTCATAGATATCATTATGGTTACGCTGCAGGTTTCCACCATGTCAGCATGGATTAGACCAGCGGCCCAGGCGTTTCTCTAACACACATACATAACTCCATGGACTTACAAGCTCCCCTTTTATTTCACAGCGACGACATCCGTAAACAAAAGAGCATGGTATCAACTGGGTATATATTTACAAGTGTTGAAAGCGTTCCCCGTGACAGCACGGTTCTGCTAATCCCCAGCCTATAATTTGCAAGCATATAACTTTTATGGATAGTCACAATAGTTCAGGTTTATTAAGTGTAGAAAATAAAGTGTGCCATCAAGTTCGTGAGAGCTTTACAAACTAACTTTCTCATAACAAGCGAACATTTTATTCGGAAGAAAACAAGGCATATTGAATATGCACGGAAGTAGCAAATGATGCTAATAGGTAGGTATGGTGGAAACTTTGGAACTACTTGGTTTAGGGAGTTGGAAACTTGAGTAAAACTCACTGTAAGTGAAAGCTAGCAATAGTAAGGGAGCGACAAGCGAGAGAGCAATAGCTGTCATAATCATGCTTACAACAAAACATGACTACTCATGGCATGCAAGTGATTCAAGATCCTCAAGGCAAAATAATTCATCGAGGCTTAACTGATTATTATAGTCATATGCATGCATGAGCATGTGCCAAGTCAATTCAAATGAAACATTCAGAGGAGGATACCACAGTGTCATACCAAGTTATGAATAGAATAATGCAAGCAAACATTCATAAGACATGCTACAAACTATTAGCAAGCTGGAACTAATCGTACGAAAGCAAGAACTACTAAGCATCCAAAGATAACATACAGCCTACACGAACAGCCTAAGCATGCCCACAGTGATGCGTATATGTACAAAAATGAAAAAAATAGAGTTTGTTACCAGCCTCTTACCACGCCTCAAGTTGTCATTAATCCTCATTATTGCTCTTCACTTGTGTGGCTTGAATAATAATATGAAACCAATATCCACTAAGGACTGTTGAACCCTGCAACAAACTCACAAAGCCAAAGAAGAACCACAAATATTTTTGGTGTTTTTGATTTTTTAAAGCAAGAACCAAAAAGGAAAAACAAACAAAGCAAAATCTTTTTGGGTTTTTCGAATAGTTCAAACAAAGAAAAAAGGGAAAAGCAAACCAAGGCAAAAGAAGAAGAAACAAACCAAAGAGAAACAACAGAAATATTTTTGGTCTTTTTGTGTTTTTAGAAAGCAAAAACAAAGAAAGAACGAAAACTAAAAAGAGAACGAAACATGAATATACAAAGTACCAACGCAAAATGATATGGAGATGAGTGTGGTGTCGGCGTACCTCCTCCCAAGCTTAGGCTTTTGGCCTAAGTGGGTATCAATCCCAAGCCGGCCAGGATGAAGTGTCACCGTGGTACGACGAGGAGGTACCCTCGTCCTGGTGCGAGCTTGAGTACGTCCCTCCGTAGTGTGCAAAGTAATCATAGGAGGGTACATCCTCCTGGTGCTGCTCGTGGAAGCCCAGCAAGCGGAGCTGCTCATCCACCTCCTCCTTGGAGCACGACCATGGTCTCCTGTGAACACTAAACAAAGAAGGCTGTGGCAAAGGGATCTCCCTTTCATCCCCGTCAGTGAAAAGCATCCTATATACTAGACTATCCAAATCAGAAGTAGCAGTGACAAAGTGATGGGTTTTCATAGCAACAAGGTCAAGCCTGTGTGGTGCCAGTACAGTATCATTGGGGTCCACTAAAAGGCCTAATGCATTGACCATACGCAAGGCAATGATGCCCCCATAGATAGGCCCCCTAGCAGCTAGGCGGCGAGCAATAAGCGAGCCAAGATTGTATCGAGTGTCATTGTTAAGCGCAACATCAAGGAAGGCTAAATGATAGTTGGAGATATTACTTGTGTTCTCCCTACCAAGTATGCTAGTAGCAAGATAATATGCAAAGTGTCTGAGAGCAGGGAGTTGAATGTTTCTTATCTTTCCGCGCTACGCCACGCGATCATCATCATTGGTCACTCCTCGGTAAAGCTCCAGCAAATCAGCGGGTCGCCCTTGAATTTTCTTCATGGTCCCTGTCATGCTTACACCTACAATACTGCAAAATCTCTCCAAAGGCATGGTGAAGGGCAGATTATAAATTTTGAAAGAGATAGTCGACTGATAGGATGTGTTAGTAAACGGGAAGCTCTCAACAAAGGTTTTAGTGAGCATAGCGTATTGCTCACTCTCATCTTGGATATATGAGGTAAAACCAACCCTCTCAATTAGTAGCAAGAAATCATCAAGAATACCTGCAGCTTGTAAGAAAGTAAAACAAGGAAAAGTGGATGGGTGAGCATCCCCATCATCCCTTTCATTGCCAATACGAGTTGCAATGAGGTCTTCGTTGTATGATGGCCTAAACTGAGGGGCTGATCTTGAGGGCCTCGACCTCCTAGGTGCATCACTCTCAAATATCTCTCCAAAGGTATGGTTTTCATGCTTGGTATTCTGAAATTTAAACACCTTGATAGCAATGGTCCCAATCATAATAGTTTCAAATTTTTCTCTTGGTATGGGACAATATATTTCTCCAACTTGAATGCCCTCAACATGTTCAATTGAATTCAAACCATATGTCCTTTCAATCTTCTTGGGGAAATAGACAGTATGTTCATTGTCATTAACATTAAAGGTCACCTTTCCTTGATTACAATTAATAACAGCTCCTGCAGTATTAAGAAAAGGTCTCCCAATAATAATAGACATATTATCATCTTCAGGCATTTCAAGCACAACAAAATCAGTTAATATCAAGCAATTATGAGCCACTTGAACAGGTACATCCTCACATATACTAACAGGAATAGTGGTAGATTTATCAGCCATTTGCAAAGATATATCAGTTGGTATCAGTTTTTCTAGTTGGAGCCTCTTATAGAGAGAGAAAGGCATAACACTAACTCCAGCTCCCAAATCATACAAAGCAGTTCTAACATAACTATTTTTAATAGAGCAAGGGATAGTTGGAATCCCCAGGTCTCCAAGTTTCTTAGGAACCTTACCATTAAAGGAATAACTAGCAAGCAAAGTAGAAATTTCTTCATTAGGGATCTTCCTTTTATTCAAGACAATATCCTTCATATACTTTGAGTAAGGAGGCATTTTAATAGCATCGGGCAAAGGAATTTGGAAGAATAAAGGTTTCATATACTCACAAAACTTATTATAGTGTTCATCTTCCTTTGACTTGTGTTTCTTATCAGGGAAAGGCATAGGTTTTTGGACCCAAGGCTCTCTTTCACTACCATGTTTCTTAGCAATAAAATCTTCTTTGGTGTATTTAGTATTCTTAGTGTGGTTTTTAGGTTCTTCTTCAACTTTTTCTTCATTAGGAACTTCGTTTTCTTCATTACCACTTTCAGTTTCAACATCAGAGACAGATATACTATTAGGATCTATAGCAGGTTCTACGGGTTCTACAATAGTTTTATGTTTCTTTTTCCTTTTCTTACGAGTAGAACCACTATTTTCAGCTTGTTGAGAATCCTGCTCAATTCTTTTGGGATGCCCCTCAGGATATAGAGGATCCTGGGTAGCAGCACCACTTCTAGTTCTAATTTCACAGGCATGTTTTTCTTTAGCAGCATTAACTAGCAAGTCTTTTTGCACTTTAATGAGTTGATCTATTTGAGTTTAAACCATTTGTAAGTGTTTAACAATCATTTTAACATCATTAGCGGTTCTTTCCACAATATCCTTCAACTCAACAATAGCTCTAGTGTTTTCCATAAGATGATTTTGCACCCTTTTATTAAAATATCTTGCTTAACAATAAAGATATCAAATTCTTCTAAGCATTGATCAGGAGGTTTAGAGTAAGGGATATCACCTTCATCAAAGTGTTGGAGAGAGTGTACCTCAATAGTGGTTGAGTAGGGAATAGGCTTACATAATTCTTCTATAGGAGGTAAATTCTTGACATTTGCAGCTTTAATTCCCTTCTCCTTAAGACATTTCTTAGCTTCCTTCATTACTTCATCATTCAATTCAATAGTTCCCCTCTTCTTAGGTGATGGAATAGGCACAGGTATAATAGGTTCAGGTACAATTACTTCAGGTATAGCTTGTTCAGGAGGAGTCCAATCTTCATAATTCTTGCTTATTTTAGCCATTAATTCCTCAGCTTCCTTAGGAGTCCTATTCCTGAAAACACAATCAGCACAACTATCTAGGTATGTCCTAGATTCTTCAGTTAGTCCATTATAAAATATATCAAGAAGCTCATTCTTAGGTAATGGACTTCCAGCTTATGCATGAATCAATGCACAAAACCTTGCCCAAGATTCGGGCAATATCTCTTTTTCTCCCTGTTTAAAATCAAAAAGTTCCTACAAAATAGCATGTCTAGCACTAGGAGGAAAATATTTCTACAGGAAAGTACTAATCAAGAAATCAGGGCTATTAATAGATCCAGGAGGTAAATTACTAAACCAAGTTTTAGCTTCTCCTTTCAGTGAAAAGGGGAAAATCTTAACAACAAAGTAAGTACGCATCTTAATATCATCAGAAAACAAGCCATTCATGGTAGAAAGTTCATTCATATGTGCTACCGCACTTTCATTCTTAGTCCCACAAAAAGGTTCTTTCTCAACAATAGCTATGTAAGATAGATCGAGAGAGAAATCATAATCTTTATCTATAATGTTTATGGGAGAAGCAGCAAACTTAGCAATAGGAGACAATTTGGGTATAATAGTACGCCTCTCAAGGAGACTCTTAGAAGTGCTCCTATCATGAGTGTTTTTACATTCTTTAATAAATTCATCGGTCATCTCAACATAACCATCTTCAATATCATAACTTTCACTAGACTCAGGTGAACTAACAGGTGTAGTAGTGCCTTCATTAGGAGTTTCAGTATTTCCAGCTATAGTTCTAGCAATCGTAGCATCTAGGAAAGGACCTAATGAACCACTCTTATCAAGCACAGTAGAAGCAACATCATAAGTATCAGAAGTTTCAGATTCAACAGTAGTAGCAGTGTGTGTAGCATGTGTATGTGGTGGTGTAACGAGCTTACTTATAACAGATGGTGAATCAAGAGCAGCAGAGGTGTTCAGAACCGCACCTCTTCTTGTAGTGGATGGTAAAATAGGAAACTTGCCATCACAAGACTTACCCATGATGGATGGATAGCAGCGAACAATAGAGAATCCAAGTGAACTTGATAAATAAAGCTATGCTCACCGGCAACAGCGCCAGAAAATAGTCTTGATGACCCACAAGTATAGGGGGTGTATCGCAGTATTTTCGAGGGAAGTGAAACCCAATTTATTGATTCGACACAAGGGGAGCCAAAGAATATTTATAAGCCTTAACAACTAAGTTGTCAATTCAGCTGCACCTGGAAACAATCTTGCTCACAGCAGTTTATCAGTAGCAATAGTTTTGTAGTAGGAATAGCAAAGTAACAACAGTAGTAAAGTAAAGACAGTAGTAATAATAGCAGTAAACAATAAGATTCGAGTGCGGTAGGCATAGGGATGGATGGATGGGCATTCCATGTACAAGACAATTCACATGGCAATCAGATCATAGGGAAATTGCAGATAAATAAGATAAAGCATCCCAGTACTAGATAATCCTAAGCATGTGTTCCATATATAGTCATACCATCTCGCAATGAGAACTTGCACAACATCTTTTGTCCTGCTAGCCCGTTTGCAGCAGGGCCTCAAGGGAACTACTGGCAATTAAGGTGCTCCTTTTAATAGAGCACCGGAGCAAAGCATTAACACTCTGTGAACACATGTGATCCTCACATCAAAGCCATTCCCTCCGGTTATCCCAATTTCTGTCACTTCTGGGCCATTGGTTCTGGACAACAACGTGTGTATACAACTTGCAGATAAGACCAAAAACAATACTATCATAATGAATCAATAACATGTTCAGATCTGAAATCATGGCACTCGGGCCCTAGTGACAAGCATTAAGCATAACAAGTCGCAACAAAGTCATAAAGCACTAATAGAAGATACTAGGCACCTGATACGTCCATTTTGCATCACTATTCTATGTCTTAATTCACTATTATTCATTGATATATTTTGTATTGAGAGGTGATACTTATGTTATTTCATCTATTTTTGCATGGTTGATGACTTTTGGAGCATGGACCGCTGTAGTCAGGATTCTGATGGAAAAGGTGCTGTTTGGAGGCAAAATTCGCGAAGATCAAAAAATCCGGGAAAATATACGGAAAATCCTATTTTTCCAGAAGACTAAGAATGCCAGAAGATGGAGTGGAGGTGGGCCATAGGGGCCCACACCACCCCATGGCGCGGGCAAGCCTAGGCCGCGCCAGGAGGTGGTCTGGCGACCCTGGCCCACTCCAGCCTCTCCCCTCTGGCGTATATCATCCTCCTGAAACCCTAAGGCTCGAGGGGCGACCACCTAAAGATTTCGCCGCCTCTGCGGGGCGGACAACACCTAGAGAGAAAGATCTCTCTGGCAGACAGATTTCTGCCAGGGAATTCCTTCCCGGAGAGGGGATATCATCGCCATCAACACCACCATCAAGCTGGACTTCATCGGGATCATCATCATCAACCTCACCACCATCATCACCATCAGCACCCTCATCACCATCTCCATATTGCTGTAACAATTGGTTGAATCTTGCTATAGTTCATAGGGGAAACTTTCCCGGTGTTGATTACTCTTTGTAGTTGATGCTATTGAATGAACCATTGAATTATTGTTTATGTTCAGATTGTTATACATCATTATTCCATCTCTGATCATGATTCATATGATGTCTTGTGAGTAGTTCGTTTTGTTCTTGAGGATATGGGAGAAGTTTTGTTGTTAGTAGTGGAGTTGCGTTGAGAAAGATTCAATATATTGTTATTTAAGTTGTGGTGTACTTCTTCTAGTGGTGTCATGTGAACGTCGACTACATGAAACTTCACCTATATGGGCCTAGGGGAATGCATTGTGTATTTGGCTACTAATCGTAGGGGTTGCCGGAGCGACAGAAACCTGAACCCCCGTTAGGAAACCATTGCACAAGGGACGTAAGGGTCTTAGAGTTTAAAGCTGTGGTTAGGTTTCTACCTTAATTACTTTCTTGTACTTACGGATGTTTGCCAGGGGTATAATCACAAGTATGTATTAGTCTTGGATGGGGCGGTACATTAGCACAGGTTCACCCACACAACACTTAGGAAGCTAAAGAAGATTAATCGACTATACGAAGCGAAAGCGCTTGACAGTCTTCCCATGTGTCCTCGAGAACATTTGGTCATCTTAAGTAATACAACCGGCTTGTCCTTTGCTGCATAAAGGATTGGGCCACTTGCTGCATTCATTCTTACTGTCTTTCATTTACTCATACTTTGTTTACTTGCTTCATCAAAAACCCCTAAAAATCCGTTTGCTAAGTATTTGCAGAGAATTCCTGATCCATACCACTAGCCAGCACCTTCTGCTCCTCGTTGGGTTCGACACTCTTACTTATCGAAAATACTACGATACACCCCTTATACTTGTGGGTCATCAAGTCTATTTTCTGGCGCCGTTGCCGGGGAGTGAAGCGCTATTGGGGAGTGGAACTGGTAAAGGAAACTTCTACTGTGAGTATTGTTTACTGCTGCTAGTTGCTTTATTTTCGTTATGGATAATTCACTGAGTTTCTTATTTGGTAATGCTACTACCACTGCTAAGGTAGTAGATAAGCCACCACCTGCTGATAATGATGTTTTCAAAATACCTACAAGAATTATTGATCGTGTTATGGATAACTACTATGTTGGGGATGGAACTGTCCATCCCGGTGATCATTTACTCTTTATACACGAATTATGCGGGTTTTTCAAGTGTGCAGGTATTACTACAGATCAAGTTAAGAAGAAGTTATTCTCATTATCACTGAAAGGAAGAGCTGAGGAATGGTATAAGCTGCTGAAGAATGGTCAAGCTCTGGAATGGGAGGAAATAGTGCCTCTCTTTTATTCAAAGTTTTATCCTCCTAGTGAGATTCATAAACATCGGAATCAAATATACAACTTTTGGCCTCTTGATGGAGAGAGTACAGCTCAATCTTGGGGGAGATTGATGTTACTGATGCTCAAATTTCCCATTCATGCGCTCCCCAACAATATTATTATCAATACCTTTTATGCAAGGCTCCCTCTACATGATAAAGATTTATTGGATGCTTCTTGTGCTGGATCATTCAGTCGCATGGAAGAAGAAGCTAAATGGGACCTTCTAGACCGTATTCAACACAATGCTAAAGCTTGGGAGAATGACAAAGGTAGAAAGTTAGGTATAAATTATGATTATGAATGCATTGAACTGTTTATGGGAACTGATGACTTTCAAAATATTAAAAATGCTTATGGTCTAGACTCTCAAGCTATTGCTTCTTATTTTAAGGCTTTTGCTTCCTATATTGAAGTGTCTAAAAAGAAGTGGAATAAGTATCATGAGCCTTATAAAGATATTGCTAAGAATGTTCCTTCAAGAAGTACTGAAGTTTATACTGCTAATCATGTTTTACCTGAACCTTATATTGAGAAAATGCCTTTCCCAGTTAGGATTAAGGAACATTCTATGATAGCTAGTATGGTTAATGAAAGTATGAATAAAGCTGTTGAACCTGATAAACAAATGGTTGATGAACCTATAATAGCAAATGTGAAAGACTTTGTCACCAAGTATGAAGAAGAGGGACACACTATCCTTTGTAAGGATACCTCTAATATTGTTTCACAAAGTAGTGTTATGAGAGCTAGTATTCCTGTGTTTTCTGTTAGAATAAGTGATCATTGCCATGATGGTTCTTGTGATAGCTATATTGTTAAGTTTATGCATGATGCTGAAAGTTACTATGAGAGAGGGAAAAGTGTTCTTATGCATCTTAATAATATCAAGTTTCCTCGTTTTATGCTGAAAGTTTTTATGTTGCACTTATTTTGCCTTCTTATGCAAGTTGCATGTGGTTTCAATAACTTGTTTGCTTACAAAATCCCCTTGCATAGGAAGTGGGTTAGACTTAAATGTGTGTGTGTTTTTTCTTCTTAATGCTCTCTTTGACTTCAATCCATATCCCTATGAGAGCTTCTTCAAATTATCATGCCCATCTTAATGGCTATAAAGAAAGAGCTTTATGGGAGACAACCCAATTTGTTTTTGCTTTTAGTGTGTTTTTGTTTATTTGAGTCTTGGAAGTTATTACTTCGGTAATAACCGCTCCTTATCCGTTTTGTTTGGTTTTTGTGTCAAGATCAACCTCTAATGAGAGAGAAGTAAGATTTGGGGAAGTTGTTGTCCCGAAACAGATTTGTGTGCTTCACCGTAAAAATTCGTGAGAGATCTCTGTATGTAGGATTGAGCTGTAATTTTTTGTGATTTTGCCCCAGGTTGTTATTTAACTTTTGTTAGTTTTGCACTTTTTGATTTGAGCAACATAAGATTTTCGAAAAAAATGATCTTTACCTGCTGGTCTGTTTTGACAGATTTAGCCACTCTTGCATTTGCTTCTTTATTCGATTTCCTTTTTGAATTATTTTTAGGTTTTCAGAAGGAGTTGCTACAGTAGCTTATGTTTTGATGGTTTTCAGTTGAAGTTGGACTCAAAAGGTTTTATCGCTTCACTATTACTAATGTTGCTAATAAGAACTGTGTGAAGTTTTGTGTGAAACAAATTTTCAGGAAGTGGAGATAATGGTGTAATAAGGAAGAGAAAAGGTTTTATGACTCCAATAATAAGAGTATGAAGATGAAGATATTAATGTTATTCAAGTGGTGACTCCGGAAGAATATACTAGGTACCAAATTCAGAGACCTGCAGAGTCCGTTTCCAACTAGGTAACAGTTCTGGTAAGAAAAGTTCCGCGAAAATACGATCCAACTATATTTTTGCAGTTTTCGGTTAATAAGGAAAGCTACGAAGCGAAAAAGGGACGGAAATGGAGCCAGGGTGGCTCACACCACCCTGTGGCGTGGGCCTTCCCCTGGCCGCGCCACCAGGTGGTGAGTCCACCCCAGACTCCGCCTCCGACCCGTTTTCTCCCAGTACCTTTCTTTTGATATGAAACTTCGTAATATATAACCCCCCGGATCCCCCGAGGTCCGTATATCGTGTTTTCGTCGTGTTTTTGTTTCGATCTATTTCTGGCAGGACATACTCTTTGAAAGTTTAGAAGCACAATGGTGTCTGCCAAGGATAAAGGGAAGGAGCCTATGGAGGAAGACCTCCAAGACCCCGGGAAGGAGAAGGAGATCAAGAGTGAAGGTGAAGAGGAGCAAGGCCAACATCCGCACACCGGCACTACCCTTGCAAGCATTGGAGTGGTGGAAAACCCAGCCATTGGAGGGAAGCCTCCTCATCACCGTTCAGATCCCTGGTCACTTCCTCCACGCACCAAGAATCCTTTCCATACCCTTATCCATGAGCATCAATACCAGAATATGCCCAAGGGGAAATTACCCTCCAATTGGGATTTGCCTCATTCTAGCCATGCAGGAAAAGGCGACTTCAAGGAGGAAGAGTGGGGAAAGAATAGCAAGAGCTGGAATTCTCAACACGACATGATCATGAGCCGCATTGAGCAAAATTCACAGCTGATCCGTAATCTCACCTTCGAGATTGAGGACTTGGAGAAACTGATCAAAGAGCTCATCAAAAGGACCACCACCACCGAAGTAGTAATTCGTCATCAGGTTTGGCATCCCCTTGGTTTGTTCCAAACTTGGGGGAGTGCCACGGTATCATATCACTATCTTCTATCTTTTTACCTTTTTAGTAGAGTCATATCATGAATAGAGGAGTTATTATGTAGTATAGTTTGCATTATGGAAGTGTCCCCTCTCTCGTTAGATATGTATCCCTTGGTGTGAGTTGCTGTTATGGAATATTAATGAGAAGTTCTATCATCCACTCTTTTGCATAGCTTATATTACTTTTCAATTCGTGGTTATATGATTGATCTTGTTGTTAGTATTGGTATCACTTTGGGATCATTGAGTTAATTTAGTTGGTTTTGGCAAACCTGGCTCGGTCAGTAGCAACACCTTTTTGAGAGTTGAAAAGACAAAGATAGAATTACTCTAAATAAAAATAATTTCAGCATCTTTCTTTCTTGATTTGCTCATAAGTCTAGTATTCTCTAGTTAAGATCTTTTGTGCTTCCGAGGAAGATTGCATGTTTTTCTTTATCACTTGTATGTTTGGTTGTTTCCTTCAACTCTTATACTTGCTACCCAGCCTTGCTAGCCAAAAACCTATACTGAGAGGGAATTCTTCTCGTGCATCCACTCCTTTAAACCAAAACATTTGCCATTTGTGTCCACCATACCTACCTAGTAGCATTATTGCTATTCCAAGTAAATTCTTGTTTTATCTACCTCCCAAATTAAACTTGTTATGTGAAAATTAGTGATTAAAGCTCTCACGAACTTGATGGCACACTTTACTTTCTTGCATTTCATAAACTTGAACCATTGTGCTCACCTATGTTGCGTATATGCTTGCGCTTTGTAAGTTGTGAATTAGCAGAACCATGCTATCATGGGGAACGCTTTCAACATTGCACTGGTACTTTGTACCAAGTTGATATCATGTTCTTTTGTCTATGGATGTCGTCGGTGTGAAATGAAAGGGGAGCTTGTAAGTCCATGGAGTTATGCATATGTGTTAGAGAAACGCCTGGGCCGCTGGTCTAATCCATGCTGACATGGTGGAAACCTGCAGCGTCACCATAACGAGTATCTATGAAGCATTCTTCTTATAAAAAAAAGAGATAGAGATTGAGAAAAAAAGAAAAGAAAAAAAAGAGATTATGAAAAGAGGAAAGAGAGAAAAAAGCACCATATTCCCATGGTAAATAAGAAGATTGCTGAGATACTTGTTGTCTGCTTGCCTTGTCATATTGATATGGGGATTCTTCCGTATCATCGGGCAAGGGGTACCCCGTTGGTGGTTCTCTATGATACACATATATTTACGATGACAAAAACTTACCAGTGACTAAACTTGAGTAGCATGAGGAGCGACCCTCGTATTCAAGGGACATGAGATTCTCAACTTACAAATTGTCAATGCATATCCTCATTTTTTATCACTTTAACCTTAATCACCTAAATATGCCTATGATAGGGGCAATGAGAGCTGAAAGCTAGTAAGTATCATAACTTTTGGGAGCTCTTTATGAGACTTGCAATCCCTGCTTCCCTCTTTGAAGGGCCTTTCTTTTACTTTGTATTTGAGTCAGTAAACCTATTCCCTTCTATCTCAACAAGTATTTTGAGTTGTTGTGTTTCATTCATTCATATGATGATTTATTCATTCATGTTTCTTATGTTCCTTCTTTTGCACATTTCTCTTATCTTGATGTTTACTACTTTGAAAGCTTTCATTGAAAACCAGCTATTTGTGAACTCCAGCAAATTATCAACAATTCTTCGACCAAGAGCTAAGTTTTCCATTACCAATTATGATTCACTTTATGTATCTTTATTGTGTTTCCTTTACTCATTACAAGTTGAGTTATATAATGTGATGCTTCTTGTCCGTATTCTTTTATCGACTCTTCACTCCATAAACCTGAGGTCATGTTTATTGAGCTCAGTTTCGCTTGGGGACAAGCGAAGTCTAAGCTTGGGGGGAGTTTATACGTCCATTTTGCATCACTATTCTATGTCTTAATTCACTATTATTCATTGATATATTTCGTATTGAGAGGTGATACTTATGTTATTTCATCTATTTTTGCATGGTTGATGACTTTTGGAGCATGGACCGCTGCAGTCAGGATTCTGATGGAAAAGGTGATGTTTGGAGGCAAAATTCGCGAAGATCAGAAAATCCAGGAAAATATACGGAAAATCCTATTTTTCCAGAAGACTAAGGATGCCAGAAGATGGAGTGGAGGTGGGCCACATGGGGCCCACACCACCCCATGGCGCGGGCAGGCCTAGGCCGCGCTAGGAGGTGGTGTGGCCACCCTGGCCCACTCTAGCCTCTCCCCTCTGGCATATATCATCCTCCTGAAACCCTAAGACTCGAGGGGCGACCACAGAAAGATTTCGCCGCCTCTGCGGGGCGGAAAACACCGAGAGAGAAAGATCTCTCCGGCAGACAGATTTCTGCCAGGGGAATTCCTTCCCGAAGAGGGGATATCGTCGCCATCAACACCACCATCAAGCTGGACTTCATCGAGATCATCATCATCATCACCATCATCATCTCCATCACCACCATCACCTCCACTTCATACCGCTGCAACAATTGGGTTGAATCTTGCATAGTTCTTAGGGGAAACTTTCCCGGTGTTGATTACTCTTTGTAGTTGATGCTATTGAGTGAACCATTGAATTATTGTTTATATTCAGATTTTTATACATCATTATTCCATCTCTGATCATGATCCATATGATGTCTTGTGAGTAGTTCGTTTTGTTCTTGAGGACATGGGAGAAGTCTTGTTGTTAGTAGTGGAGTTGCGTTGAGAAAGATTCAATAGATTGTTATTTAAGTTGTGGTGTACTTCTTGTAGTGGTGTCATTTGAACATCGACTACATGACCCTTTACCTATATGGGCCTAGGGGAATGCATTGTGTATTTGGCTACTAATCGTAGGGGTTGCCGGAGTGACAGAAACCTGAACCCCCGTTAGGAAACCATTGCACAAGGGACGTAAGGGTCTTACAGTTTAAAGCTGTGGTTAGGTTTCTACCTTAATTACTTTCTTGTACTTACGGATGTTTGCAAGGGGTATAATCACAAGTATGTATTAGTGGGGCGGTACATTAGCACAGGTTCACCCACACAACACTTAGGAAGCTAAAGATGATTAATCGACTATACAAAGCGAAAGCACTTGACAGTCTTCCCATGTGTCCTCGAGAACGTTTGGTCATCTCAAATAATACAACCGGCTTGTCCTTTGCTGCATAAAGGATTGGGCCACTTGCTGCATTCATTCTTACTATCTTTCATTTACTCATACTTTGTTTACTTGCTTTATCAAAAACCCCTAAAAATCTGTTTTCTAAGTATTTGCAGATAATTCCTGATCCATACCACTAGCCAGCACCTTCTGCTCCTTGTTGGGTTCGACACTCTTACTTATCGAAAATACTGCGATACACTCCTATACTTGTGGGTCATCAGCACCATGCCCTAACAATCTGATGCCATTACATGAATGATCTCATCCAATCCCTACCATCCCCATAGCCTACAACGGGGGATTACTCACTCATAGATGGGGGAAACATGGATGGTCGATGGAGAAGCTATGGTGATGATGATGGCGATGATCTCCTCCAATGCCATGTCCTGGCAGGGTGCCAGAACGGAATTTCTGGTGCTGTTTCATGGAATCTGGTGGTGGCGGCGGAGCCTAACTCCTTCTGGAAAAACGTCGAACCCCCCTGAGTTTTTAGGTCAGAAGGCAACTTATAGGCAAAGAGGGAGACCGAGGGGCAGTCTGGGGCGGCCAGACCACCCCCTGGCGCGGCCTGGGCTTGCCTGCGTGGCTAGGTGGTGTTGCCTGGGCCCAGCCCCCCTCCGTCTCGTATTCTGGCTTTGGGAGTCTTCTAGTGAAATAAGATTTTTGGCATATTTTTTGGGATTTTTCCTGATAGTTGATTTTCTGCACAAAAAGTAGACACCAATGCAATTCTGCTGAAAACAGCGTCAGTCCTTGTTAGTTGCATCCAAATCACACAAGTTTAGAGGAGAAACAATAACAAAAGTGTTCGGGAAAGTAGATACGTTTTGGACGTATCACTAGGCTATAGTCATTTACATAAAGGATACAAATGTCTCCATGTCCCTAGCAATAAGGTCTATGTCAGTCATGATGTTGTCTTTGATGAGCATGTTTTCCCTTTTTCGACCACTTCAGCATCCACCTCTGCGCCTTTATCATCATCTTTACCTACTGAGCTTGATCAATTTGTATATATTGCGCATGCTCCTGTTTTGCTCCCTAACCATGGTGCAGGTACTGGTCGTGGTGCTCGGCTTGAGCTGCTTCCCGACCCTCTGTCGCCCTCGCCCTTGCCAAGTACGACCTCTTCATCACCTGCGCTTGTTGACCCGTCCGCGTCGGCGGACGTCGATCACATGTAGACGGCGCCTCGGAGCTTGGCTCCTGCACCCGGTCCATTGAACCGCCGGCCTCCACCACTCCTGCTCACGTACGGGCCCAAGACCGTTGCTGGCCACCCAGCCAAGCGCCTGCGTCTTCAACAGCGTCCCTGTCCCTGACAGGATCTCCCTCGACGCCTGCACCATCCCCAGCCTCTGTAGCCTTGACTGGATCCTCTACTCCTGAGGCCGATCCTGTGTCTTCCGCTCCGCCGCGCCCGGTCACTCGCCTCCAGCGTGGTTGCCGTCAGCCTAAGCAACAGACTGATGGTACGGTCGCTTGGATGGCTGCCTGTTTTACTGATATTGCAGCTGATCCATCCTCTGAACCTTGGCACTTTTGTGCCGCTCTTGGTGTCCCGCACTGGCGCGCGGCTATGGAACAGGAGTTTGATGTACTGATCAAGAACAACACTTGGCATCTTGTTCCACCAAAATCTGGTGTCAACATCATTGACTCCAAATGGATCTTCAAAGTGAAGCGCCATGCAAATGGAAATATTGAGCGATATAAGGCACATCTTATAGCCAAGGGATTCAAACAGCACCAAGGTCTGTATTATGATGATACGTTCAGTCTAGTGGTCAAGCCCACGACTATTCGTTTGTTGCTCTCTCTTGCTGTTTCCCGTGGCTAGTTTCTTCGGCAATTGGATATTCAGAACGCATTCCTCAATGGCATTCTCGAAGAGGAAGTTTTTATGTGTCAGCCACCTAGTTTTGAAGATCCTTAGTGTCCTCATCATCTCTGTCGCTTGGATAAAGCTCTCTATGGCCTGAAGCAAGCTCCACGCGCTTAGCATGCTCGCCTTGGGGCTGTTCTTCGCCAGCAAGGATTTGTACCCTCTAATGCTGACACGTCCCTGTTTATTCTGCACCAGCCGGATGTGACCATCTATATCCTAGTGTATGTGGATGATATCATTGTGCTCAGCTCAGCCGACTCTGCTATTGATCGTTTGGTGATTGGTCTTCGTCAAGAGTTTACAGTTAAAGATCTTGGTCTGCTTCACTTCTTCTTGGGATTGGAGGTTGCCCGTTCTTCTGCTGGTCTTACACTTACACAACAGAAATATGCTCATGATCTTCTCAAACGCGTCGGGATGCTGAAGTGCAACACCGCCGTCACACCTATGTCACCAACCACCAAACTGTTTCATGCGGATAGTCCACCGCTTCGACCTGACGATGCTACTGATTATCGCAGTATAGTTGGTGGCTTACAGTATCTCACCTTGACCCGACCTGATATCTTGTTTGCTGTGAATCGACTATGTCAGTTTCTGCACTCTCCTACTGAAGATCATTTTGCTGTTGTCAAACGGATTCTTCGGTTCGTCAAGCACACTATTGGACATGGTTTGCATCTTCGCCCATCCTCATCTACTGCTATCTCGGCTTTCTCTGATGCCGACTGGGCTGGTGATGTGGATGATCGTCGATCCACGGGGGGCTTTGCAGTGTTCTATGGAGGTAACTTAGTTGCCTGGAGTGGTCGCAAGCAAGCTACAGTCTCACGCTCTAGTATAGAGGCAGAGTACAAATCGGTTGCTAATGCTACAGCTGAAGTTATTTGGATTGAGGCGTTGTTGAAAGAACTTGGTGTTCGACAGCGATCTCCACCTGTTCTATGGTGTGATAACATGGGGGCTACATATCTTTCATCAAATCCAGTATTCCATGCTCGAACAAAGCACATCGAAATTGACTTTCACTTTGTTCGAGAGAGTAGCTCAGAAGCTCTTGCAAGTTCAATTCATTTCATCTAAGGATCAACTTGTAGATATATTCACTAAATATTTACCTCTTCCTATGTTTGAGAAGTGTAAAGCAATCTCAACATGTTGTCTCCGGTTGAGATTGAGGGGGCTGTCAGAATACGTAATGTGTACGTGTGTGTAGAGTCCTAACTTGTATCTAACTTCTATCATGTGATGTCTATATAATAAGAACCCCTAGGAGCCCAACGTGTGTTGTGGTATCCCCTCAATATTGTCTCATATTGTCTTACACGATTAGAGATTTGGTACAGAGTATTTAATACTGTACAAGATTAATGTGCATGAGATCCTACTTCCTTTTCAAGTTACCTTCTCATTAATTACCTCCATTTCAATAGCTACTTCCTTCTGTTTAAATCGTTTACTCCAATCCAAGGAAAAAGATCTCCACAGAAAATCATATCTTTTATGAAATCACAAGGGAACATTAACGCACGAGGAATCAGCTAGGAAAGAATTGATACCACGCGATTCGTTTTTGCCTCTATATAAGCACCATGCATTGGAGGAAGAGCGACCATCACACATTAGCCATAATAACCACCTCTGGACGGAGGAAAAGGCTAGGTATAGCTGCTGATCATGTGGGGATCATGACGAACAACACAAAGGCATTATGCTTGGTAGCTCTTGTTGCTATGTCTGCCTGTTACTGGCCTTGTTCTGCATCAGAGGGACGTATAGGTACAGTAATATATTCAATTCGTTCTTAATCTATAGATCTTCTTTTTCTTTTTGAAAGTTTAATCTATAGATCTTCATTCTTGTTATCTCGGCATACCTTCAAATCGATCAACACGTGCATGTATATATATGCATAAGTGATTCCTGCGTAATTTACTAGTCAAATCATGCCTCTTCTTGTCTGGATTTGATTTGCGCAGGTGTTGCAGATGGTGAGCTTAGACATACGTGTAACTACATGCTAGGCGGTAACACTACGACAGAAAGGTGCAGAGGGCTTTGCCATGCAATGAGCAGTATCTACAATCCTGACGCAAGTTACATTGAAAACTGTGAGAGCAGCTATACATGCGTGTGTTGTTGTGTCATGTACTAATTCGCCACCAAGCAAGTCAATAAGTGTGCATGTATGCACAATTGATCTAGTAGTATAGTTGAGGCGAAATATATTTAATAAACAGTAACTTTGTCCTTTTCTCCTAGATCAGATGTTTAGAACCCTGAACTTGTCTCCCGAGAACACATGGGCCAATCTACGGCTGGGTTTGCCAACCTGGTACGTGTACTGGTGATGTGGAGCCGCGATGAGGGAGAAACTCTTAATTGCGCAATTTGTTTCAAAGATTTTGTATATCGCGTAGCACTTTCATCCAGGTCATTAGACTTTTTGGGATGGACGATCGTGCCGATTTTGTTTGATTTGATTGTGATTTGTGTGATTCTACAGTATTTCTTCTCATTTCTGGTAGTACTATATATAAGTATACTCGCACGTCAGGCAAATCGGCAATCGTCTTGCGAGAAATCCCAACTTTCCGGAGATCGACTGACACACCGTGTGGGTGCACGGCAATGTCTTGGATTGCCTCCCACACCGTCAGTTAGTCCACCACGACCTGTACCGTGAGGGCACCACTGATCCCTCCCACGTATTCAAGCATTATTATTGGTATGTGCGTCTTCTACCGATATGCATCAACTCATATTTCCAAACATGTACATTAGTAGAAAATTGACCTTTGGTTCGGAACCGGGACTAATACCCCGGTCCCAATGGCTAGAACTGGTAGTAGGAGGTGGCGGACACTAGTCCCTGTTCGAACGGACCCTTTAGTCCCGATTCGTGTAACAAACCAGGACTAAAAGGTTTCAGGCAGGCTGGAACCGGTGCCAGACCCTTTAGTCCTGGTTTGTTACACGAATCGGGACTAAAGATGGACCTTTAATTCCGGTTCTAGACACAAACCGGGACTAAGGGCCTGGCTATATCTTCTTCTCCCTGCCCGAGCCACTATTTCAAGCTGGTGGCTCCTCTCTCTTCTTCCTCCAAGCTTGAGTTCATGCCATTTTTTTCTCAAGATTTTGCAACGCCCTATCTATCCAAATGTTCTAAAAGGTGATCAACTTCATCCTTTCAACTCTCATTGTTATATTAGCTCATTTCATACTCTACAAGTAGATGGATTTGTGAATTTAGTATTGTAGTAATTTTTTGCAATAATAACATGAGATCGATGTTTGGATTCAATCTATCTTGTATTAATGTAATGAACTCCATGGTAAATATCACTTTCAATATGTGATTTTATCTATATCTTGTTTTGGCACATAGTCTCGAAATTTATTTGATTCATAGAAGCACAGAGATACATGCATGAGTTCATCATCCTAGCTAGTTCGGCAAAATGCCCTTCTTCATCTTCTACCTGCCTTCAGCAAACTAAAAAAATTGTAACAAAAATAGGGTTAATTCACAAAAGTTTGATAAGAAGACATCACAGTACATCTTCGAGAAGCTCCTCTATGGCGAGCTCCTTGACGATATCTGAGGACAGGATCCTAAGACATCTTCGAGAAGCTCTGTCATAGTGGTGTCCCTCACGCACCATCTTGCAGTTAATAACTTCTCTAGCTATAGATTAATACGCCGGTTAGCTAACAAATTTCACATATTAGGGAGTGTCTCTATGGTGAGCTCCTTGAAGATGTCTGATGGCAGGATCCTAATGAAGGGAATATGCCTGAGAGGCAATAATAAAGTGGTCATTATCTTATTCCATGTTTATGATAAATGTTTATTTTGCATACTATAATTGTATTAATTGAAAACGTTAATACATGTGTGTTTAATAAACAAAATACAAAGTTCCTAGTAATGCCTCTCATATAAACTAGCTCGTTGATTAACAAGATGATCAAGGTTTCCTGATCATGGACATTGGATGTTGTTGATAACGAGGTCACAACATTGGTGGAATGATGTGATGAACATTCATCCAAAGTATAGCATTACGATCAGAGTCATTATGTTTATATTGCTATAACATCATACGAAGTAATCTTAGTCCTTAGACCATGAGATCATGTTAATTGCTAACACCGGAAGATTATCTTGATAACATCAAACGTCACACTGTAACAGGGTGACCCTAAAGGTGGGTTCAATGCTACGAAGGTGTTATGTGGAGGCTCATGGATCAAGAGTGGGATTTGTCCACCCCGATGACGGATAGATATACTCTGGGCCCTCTCGGTGATATCACATTAAGATAGCTTACATGCAAGTGATGTGATCACTAGAATGTTATATTACAGGAACGAGAAAAGAGTGTATGTCGGCAATGAGATCAAACTAGGTATGGAGATAGCGATGATCGAATCTCGGACATGTAATATATCGCGAGCCAAAGGGATTTAGTTACTAGCGTTAAAGGTTCTCACGATCACAGAAGTCATCGTTGAATGTGTAGGAGTCAGTATGGATCTCCAGGTCCCGCTTCTGATTATTGATCTGAGAGGGGTCTCGATCATGTTTGCATTATTCGCGAACCGTAGGGTGACACACTTAAGGGATACCGACACCATTTGGAGCAAATATGTTTTAGATAAAGATTTAAGAAAGCGCTGGAATTATTTCAATAGACACCGAAACTGTTTCGGGTGAAATTGCTGAAATTGGTTCTACCTGTAATATTGAAATGTTGCAGGGGTTTTATGTGAATGTTTGTTAATTATAGTAATTAACAAAATTCTGAATAAAAATAATAAAAGAGTTTTATTAAATGAGAGAGCATTAAATTTGGAGAAATTTAATGCATTTAAAGTGGAGACTATAAAAGAGAATGTGAAGGGGCATTTTAATGTGGTGTCGTGGTGGTGTCACGGCAGATGCCATGGATAGGCTAAAGGTGGGGACTATATGCACTAGAGGAATCTAGGGAGGGATAGTGTGGTGATTCCACACTCAGATGCTTTGTATTCAATAGGTTTTCAAGGTTACAAATGCTCCTTGAGCTGTATTGGGGAGAGGAGGAAGAAGGAACTCTCTTACTCTCGCCACTAGCTAGCACTCAGGAACCAAGACCTAACCAAGTAAAGATTAACCAAGTAAAACTAAACCCTCTCTACAGAGGCCCTAGCCCTCCTTATATAGGGGTGGCTAGGTCTCCAATTAGGGCATACGTGGCGGCATATTCCAGGGAATATACCTCTTCCCAGAATAGTAAACCGATCGGGTCACTTTTCCCCATCGTAAGCCATGAAGAGGCTACGTGAGCCTCTGCGGTGCCAGCGTCATCCGACACAGGCAACGTCACCCTTGTCGGCCACGCCTCGATAGTCCTCCCCTCTGTCCGCTTCGCTCATACTCCAGCGTACAGTGAGCTCCTTTTGACCAGTGAGATATCTTCCTTCTCTTGCAAGCCTGATATAACCCGGATCGTGCCTGGTTAATCCGGCCACACTGGTACCTCCACACAAGCTAGATAAATCCTGGCGGCATACTACATATGTCGGCCGGGACTCAGTTAGGTGGACATCTTTTGGTCTGGGTTACTCTGTGATTCGTCCTGCCTTGAGGTGACTCGGCCAGCACTCGCTTTGACCTTGCCGTACCTCGGCTAACTCGGCCCTTATACCCTGGCGTGACCCTACCCGGGGGTATCCCCCCAACATTAGTCCCCGAAGCTGGTGCGGTCTTAGCAGCTCTAGCTGCTAAGGCCACGGAAGGTTCAATTTTCCGAACCTTTTCCTCCCTTTTCCGAGTTATCTCATAGTCCGGATTCCATAGGGTAACTTTCCCTTGGCACATTCCGAGTTTTCACTCGCTGGCCGGGTCATCCTTTGGTTATCCGGGTTATTCTTCCTTCTCTCGTACGCTATCCCACGTGGAGGGTAATCATTATATTGCCTCATTTTAAGGGCCTACGCCAGTGACTACCGCAGTTAGTGTCAGGTGTTACTGTTGCACACGTAACATCGCGTTTGTCTCCTCGTTAACTGTATCATAACGTCACATTGTGGGATCCGCTGCGCCGTGTGGTCCTTCCTAAGGCTCGTCTCTGATTGGCTGACCTGGAAAATACATGGCCACACCGTGTGGCTCTGCCACACCACGCGATCCCACTACCCTCACTAGGGCGTGGTTAAATAGGGGAGGGGCACGCCCCTTGGTGTTTTTCCCCATTCTCGCGCCCCTCTGCCTCTTCTTCTTCCCAGCAATAGTGTCGCCGCCACTGCACCTGCTTAGCACCGCCATCGCTGGCCCGTGCCTTGCACCTTCCTTGTTGCCGTTCCCTCGCGTCTCCACCGCCACGGGTCCGCGCCAATCCAAGGTACTGCCCCCACCTCCGATAGGGCCGGTGAGGACAGCGACCTAGATATGACAGAGGAAGAGCTCGCCGTCACGGAGGCGGAGATGGAGGTGGGGGCAGAGAACGCTGAACGTGGCGCCTGGGCTGGCTCCTGGGTGTGCCAGGAGGACCTCGACTGGCTCTATCGCACGCAGCGCATCCCAGAGGGCGTGGTTGCCCGTCTCGCTGCCGAGGAACTTGCTCCCTCACCTAATCCGAGTGAGTTTGTAGTGTTCCTCTCCCACTTCAGCGTGGGTTCGGCCTCCCTGTTAGCGATTTCTTCCACGATTAGCTCAACATCTATGAGCTTCAACCGCACCACCTTCCGGCGAACGCCATCACCTCCCTTTCTTCCTTTGCCTCCACCATAGAGGGGTATGTCAGATTGTGGCCCACCAAAGAGCTCTGGATTCGGTTTTTTGGTCTTCCCCGGAACGTGATTCTGAATAAGGAGCTTGACCCAGAGGACAAACAACTTACGCAGTTCAGCACAACTTCCATTTCTCCCCAAAAACAGTCCGTCTTTCCCCGGGTCACGGGGCTTGATTCTTGCAAGGGCTGGGCCTGAACCTTCTTTTATGTTAGAAATAGCATGAATGAAGATCTGATCCGGCTGCACCCCTACGCTCCGGGTCCTCCCAATCCGGATCTGTGGGACCGGATCCCCAAGAAACCCACAGTCCTGGCAAACCAAGTCAACAAACGGTTCCAGGAGCTTAAGATGCTAAGATGCGCAACGAGGATGCGATGATCACTTTCGTCCGCAACCGGATCTCCCCTCTCCAGAAACACACACACAAGCTGTGCCATATGAGCTGGCGACTTGACCCCAATCGGACTTCCTCATTTGAACTGAGTAATACCGAGATATTTCGCCGGGTCAAGGCCGTCTTCACCACTGATAGAAACTTCTCCGCTGATTGGGAGTGGGGAATTGAACATTTCTGCCGGGATAGGCCGTCTTCACCACTAACAAAATACCGAGTAATGTCGGAGTATGTTATTTGTCTGATCTTTTTGTATTTCTCTCTCAGCTATTTCTTCAGCAAACTCTCGAAGATGGCTGATACATTGCAAATGTATCTATAATTTTTGATGTTCCATGCTTGGTTTTATCTACTTTCTTATGTTTTGTCCACACTTTGGAGTACTTTTCATATGATTTCTTGGACTAACCTATTAACAAGTGCCATAGTGCCAGTTGCCAGTTTTCTACTGTTTTTGGTCAAGCCTCCAGCCACGAAAAGTTCCGTAGCGCCGCCGCCATCGAAGGGGAGATTCGGGGGACAGAAAGTCTTTGTTCCGGCACTCTGCCGGGACGGGGAAGTGGCCCCGGAGACATCTCCATCGATCTCCACCGCCATCTCCATCACCATGGTTGATTCCCATGATGAGGAGGGAGTAGTTCTCTCTCGAGGCTAAGGGTTCTAGCGGTAGCTATGTGTTCATCTCTCTCTCTATGCATGATCATATTGTGATAATGAGCTTGTAATCTATAGATCTACCTTGCTACTCAAGTGCTTTAATAGATCTCTGCTCTCCCCATGTGTGTGAAGTTGATAGTGTGCACACCATGGTGGCACTTAGGCTAGAGATTACAAATACTTGTTATGAGTTATATTTGGAGTTGGATGTCTTTATGAAATTGTGGTGTTTGTTGGAACCATCTAGTGCTCAAGGTGAGAGTGTGGGGTTTTCTAGATGGGAAAGGCTTACTTTGAGGTGTGTTGTTATATCTCTACCATCGATTAGAGTGTCCAACCGGAGAGTAGTTAAGAGTAGTATCATAAA
Source organism: Avena eriantha (assembly GCA_910589775.1). Classification (NCBI taxonomy): domain Eukaryota; kingdom Viridiplantae; phylum Streptophyta; class Magnoliopsida; order Poales; family Poaceae; genus Avena; species Avena eriantha. The sequence continues at coordinate 179,409,556 of OU342743.1, read as the reverse complement.
GAGAAGGTATATTTATGAGAGAGTGTTCACTAGTGAAAGTATGATCCCTAGGCCTTGTTTCTAAGCATTGATACACCGTTTGCTACTAGATCTTTATATGTTTGCTTGCTTCCTTCTTTATTTCAGTTTTACTTTAGTCTTTTCCATGCCATCAAGCTATTTTCTATCACTTTTACCACTTATAATTATCCATACCACTTGTATTCACTATCTCTTCGCTGAACTAGTGCACCTATACACCTGACACGTGTATTGGGTGTGTTGGGGACACAAGAGACTTCTTGTATCTTGATTGCAGGTTGTTTGAGAGGGATTACCTTTGACCACTTCCTCCCTAAGTTCGATAAACCTTGGGTGATCCACTTAAGGGAAAACTTGCTGCTGTTCTACAAACCTCTGCACTTGGAGGCCCAACAACTGTCTACAAGAATAGAAGTGTGTAAACATCAACGGCGCCGAGCCTTCGCTCAAATGGGTGAAGGATCGAGATGCCCCGGACGAGGAGGAGCCTGATCAAGAAATGTTCCTGCCAGTCCCCGACACGACCAAGCGACACACCGGTAAATTCTCTTCCATTAGAGATTGGCCTGACGATGAAGATGATTCTGACGTTGAGGTGATGGAAGCATTTGACAATGTCCCCCTTTCTTACGCCTTTCCGGCATCAGCTAACCTGGGTGGGCAAATTCACGAAGATCCTCCTCTCGCCACGGGCGAGCCTGTCCCGGTCACGTCAAAGAAAAGGGGAGCTGCTTCTGCTTCTTCCTCCGGACCTTCTAAGCCAACCAAAAGGCGAAAGAAGTCCGCAAACAAAGCCGCCACCAAGCCTCCGACTAAGGCTACGACTCGGAGAGCTCGGAATCCCAAGGAGCTGTTGACTTCGGATGAGTAAGTCACTTCTCTCTTTGCCCAGTTCTCTGCTTCGTGCTTTGCTATTCACATGCTTTTCTTTTGTTTTAACTTATCCTTCATCGTTTGGTTCGGCAGAGCTGCGGTGGAAGTTCCTCAAAGCGGATCCAGCATCACATTGCCCCTCCGGCATAGCCCTTCTCCCCCTCGTGGCGACGATACATTCCCGTTGAGCCCCCATTCAGGAGGGTTCAGCGGCTGCTCCGGGTTCTAGCCCACCTCGTCTAGAGGAGGGCAACCTTAGAGCGGGGGGAAGTGGTTCTGCCAAGGCTGCGGTTGCTCCTAGCTCCTCTTCGGCTCAGCCGCAACCAGCCACCACCGAGGTACCTACCGCACCCCCGCCAAGACCAACATCAGCGCCAGCACCAACGCCAACAGCACAAATGCTAGCAGCACCAACTCTTTCCGCCTCGTCTGAGTCTCCCAAGACTCGACGAGAAAGCACAACTAGCACCAAGGCTAGCACCAAGGCTGTGCCCAAGGGCAAATCTGTTGCACAAACTTCAACTTCTCAGCAGCAGCCTAAGGCCAAGAAAACCTATGATGCCGCCAGGGCTGCATCTATCGAGGCAGGACAGCGCACGCTTGCGTCCATGCTTCCGAAGAAGACCCCCCCCCCCCCCCCCCCCCCCCCCGAAGAAGGATGTCTCCCCGGGCCAGCTAGCACGCAACTTGCATTGCACACCAGCCCCGCTGCTGCCCAAGTTGAAAGGAGGGAAGCCCATGCCAAGGGTTTGATAGCGCCCCATATGCTTAGCGGAGAGCGCTATCCTCCAGCCTTGATCGAGTTTGTCAATAACTGGAACAAGGCGGAGTTCGTCCATAACGATGATCTCCCGGAGAAATTTGGGCCTGCCGAGTTTGCGGCGCAGATGAACACAGCCGCCAAGGCTATCAACCTTGTCAGTCGGATGATGCAGGTATGCTGCCTTGTCTTTTCTTTAACATGTACTAAACATTAGTGATATAACCATTAGTCCCCGAGCCTCCGGGGGAGTAACTTGTTACTCGGCCGGATGCTCCTTAGAGAACTAGCGTAACTCCTTAGTAATTTCGGATATGCACACACCTAGAGCCGGGTTAAGTTCCACTTGGCCCAGATTTTGTACACTTCGAATATGCACACACCTAGAGCCGGGTTAAGTTCCACTTAGCCCGGATTTTGTACACTTCGAATATGCACACACCTAGAGCCGGGTTAAGTTCCACTTGGCCCAGATTTTGTACACTTCGAATATGCACACACCTAGAGCCGGGTTAAGTTCCACTTGGCCCGGATTTTGTACACTTCGAATATGCACAAACCTAGAGCCGAGTTAAGTTCCACTTGGCCCGGATTTTGTACACTTCGAATATGCACACACCTAGAGCCGGGTTAAGTTCCACTTGGCCCGGATTTTGTACACTTCGAATATGCACATGATCAAGTCAACTTTGATTTTCACAGATTACCACCAATCGCCGGAGCGCTGAATTTTAACGCCTCTTGGACACGCATAAGGCGCTGCGCTCGAAACATTCTACACTTCTCGCTGAGTTCGAGAAAAGGGGTAAGTTTTCTCCATAGCTTTTTCCCACCTTTCTTTGTCTTTTCCCGTCGAACTAATTTGTTATTCAGATTGGGCAGCTGAGGTGGAAGCTGAGAACACCATCATGCGGAAGAACTTGGAGCAAATAAAAGGTAACTCCGTTTTGCTTAGTCTTCTTCTGCGTCCTCTCTCCTTTTCTTCTTGACTCGGCAGATATTCATACCTCGGCTTTGCCGGGTCAACAAACTATTTCAGCATCTCTTGAAGATAGTGTGCCCGTGCCTGATATGATGCTGCATTTTCTCAAACAAGCAGGGTAGCATCAGGCTAAACTTAAGAAGAAAGATGATGAGCTTGCCCTCCTCCGGACTAAGGATGATGAAATTGCCAAGCTCAAGGCAGAAATGAAAAAGCTCAAGGCGCTCTACAAATCCGAGACGGATAAAGCTGGCCAAGATTTCACTGAAGAGCGAGAACATCTCAACCTCCAAATTGCCAAAGATCAAGAGCTGCTTAAAGAGGCCGACATTAAGCTTGAGTCGGCAAATGCTGAACTTGTGCAACTCCGGAAGAGGCGTGACAACTGCACCAAGGAACTGACCCGGATCCACGGCCATATTTCTCGTAAGTTCTTTTTCTTCAGCCGGCTTGAATCTCTCCGGGTCAACCTCCTTCACTTATTTCACTTGTCTTGTTTTTCAGATAAATTTCCAAAGAGTGATGCCATTGCAACTATCGCCGTTGCCAAGTTCCGCCAGAAGAGGGGTACCCCAACTGGTCCTAGCTCTGAAATATTCTCTATGACATGGAGGACCTGCTGGTCAGCTTATCTTCTCGCATCGAGATTGTGAAGAACTATGGTAAGGATATCCTAGATGCAGCAGTCCGGATCTTCAATGCCCTTTGCCCTGGTGAAGACACTCCGGAGGGTTTCGCTGCTCTAATCAACAAGCTAATGGACTGCGAGACCCAGCTTAACCTCTAGAGAGAATCCGCCGGACGTGCCGGAGCTAAAACCGTCCTCCACTACGTGCTCACATGGTATGAGAAAATAAATCTTGATCTTCTCGAGCGCATGCGCGCCGGATCAAGGTGGTCCAATGACCTGGATTAGATAGCTCGGCGCAAATCTTGCGCCCATAACCTCATTCAGTATGCCCCCATCCATCAATGGAACGAAGGACCAAGCTTCCTTGACGCTGTTGACGACAAATACGTCGAAAATGGTTCGGGTGAAGATGGTGAGGACGAAGCCTCGGACGTCGACGAAGATGAAGATAATGCTGAAGCCAAGGCCGGAGTTCTGCCTGCTGGTGCCGAGTTACCTCCTCCTGCTGCTCCTTGATAACAAACACTTTAAAGATTATCAGATCCCCGGTATGCCGGGTGCAAATTTATTAAGCACACTAATCATATTTTTCTACTGAGTTGCTCGTGCCGGATTAACTTGGGCGTAGTCCCCGAGTTTCATTTTCTTGTTTCTCCAATTTCTTGGCTCGGCTCGTGTCTACCTTGGTTCGGTTTTATGACTTACGAGTCCGAGTTTCAAAAATTGAGTTAACAATACTTGGAAACTTTAGGACTAGCTCAAAAAAATTCAACGTAGCAAGAACAAGGTAAACGCCGAGTTATTCCAAATAACAAATGTCGGCTCGATTACGTTCTTTTCCTTAGTCGTTTTTTATGTGCTACGCAATTCCAAACTTGTTCTCTTGCTTGCCATGAAGCCAATTCTTGTTGGACAGCAACAAGTCAAAGAATTGGGTTTTTGGTGCTCACACATTACTAATCCGGCTAAGGTAGAAGTAACTTAAGCCAGCTGACATATAAATAAATGAATAACACAAAGGACAACAAATATTACTAAGGCAGTCCCCGAGTTACTACTCAAGGTGCCACGATTTCATTGATAACCTCATTGCCGGCATACATACTGACATATGAGATACTCGGATACACACACTTCTTTGCTAAGTGTAGAATGGACGAAGTAGAGCTACATTCCATGGACGCTTAGATTCCTCGCCGGACCTGTCCGCCTTGTTCTTCTCCTGTGGTTTTGCATCGATGAGATAATAAGAGTCATTGTGCAAAGCTTTGCTCACAATGAATGGCCCTTCCCATGGGGGGGATAACTTATGCATGCCAGCAGTACGTTGTACCAACCGGAGTACCAGATCACCTTCCCGGAAAACTCGGGGGATTACTTTCTGGCTATGATAGCATTAGAGATTTTGCTGATATATGGCGGATCTGGACAATGCCAATTCTCTCGCTTCTTCCAGCAGATCAACATCATTTTGCCGGGCTTCTCGCACTTCGGCTTCTGTGTATAGGGTGACTCTAGGCGAATCATGCTCTATGTCGGCTGGTAATACAGCTTCTGCCCCATATACCAGAAAAAATGGCGTATAGCCTGTTGATCGATTAGGAGTTGTTCTTAAACTCCACAGGACCGCTGGTAGTTCTTCTATCCAGCACCCCGCTGATCTTTGAAGCGCCTCAATGAGCCGGGGTTTTATCCCGGATAATACTAATCCGTTGTATCTCTCCACTTGTCCGTTTGATGCGGGGTGGGTTACCGAGGCAACGTCCAGCCGGATCTTTTTATCTCGGCAAAATCGTGCAAATGCTCCTTCAGCAAAATTGGTGCCATTATCTGTTATGATACTGTGAGGATAGCCATATCTCAAAATGATATCTTTGAGGAATGCCACAGTTGTGGCTCCATCACATTTTCTTATTGTCTTCACTTCAATCCATTTGGTGAACTTCTCCACCATAACCAAGATATGGGTCATATTTCCTCTTCCTGTTTTAAACGGGCCAACCATATCCAAGCACCATAGAGCAAATGGCCAGGTAATTGGTGTGTTTTTGAGTTCCGACATTGGCATGTGCGTCTTGGTTGCATACCTTTGACATCCATTACACTTCCTTACTAGATCCTCTGCTTGTTGCAAGGCACTTGGCCAATAAAACCCATGACGGAAAGCTTTTGCTACCAAGGCTCTAGACGAGGTGTGATGCCCACATTCCCCTTGTTGTATATCTCGGAGGATGTCAAGCCCTTCTTCCGAGTCAACACATCGTTGGAGAACGTTTGTCACACTCCTCTTGTATAGCTCAGAATTGATGATCGTGTATGCCTTTGCCCTTCTCTGAGTTTGCCTTGAAAGCACCTCTTCACTGGACAAAGTTCCATCTTTCAGAAATTGAAATATGGGCAGTGCCCAAGCTAGTATAGCTCGCACTGGAAACACATCCTCATCAATTTCCATCTGATCCACCCGCATAACCTCAGCCGGATCACGCTGCGCAGTCCTCGGGTCTTGCGAAGCAGTCCCCGAGTTTCGTGAACTACTTCCCACGTCAATGTCCATGGGCACAGCTTCCGATTCTGGATTGGCCGGGATATAAATTGACTCGGACTCTGGGGATGGCCTGATAGACGGTTTTCTGAGGTGCTCTAGTGCTACACCCGGTGGAATTGCTTGTCGGGTTGATCCGAGCTTCGACGATACGTCGGCAGCCTCATTTTCCAGCCGGGGTACATGATGAAATTCACATCCCTCAAAATACCCAGATATCTTTTGTACATGAAATCTGTACAATGCCATATTTGCATCCAAAGCATCCCAATGCCCTGAGACTTGCTGGACTACCAGATCGGAGTCACCAAAGCACTGGATCCGGCGTATCCCAATTTCTTTTGCCACTTTGAGCCCATGCACAAGTGCTTCATATTCTGCAACATTGTTTCATGCTACGAAGTGGATCGGTAGCACGTATTTCAGTTGGTCCTTCTTGGGCGAGGTAAGCACAACTCCGGCGCCTAACCCGGTTTTGTTTTTGACCCATCAAAGTGCATTCTCCAGTAGTTCGGATCTGGCAATGGTGGCTCATATTGCACCTCGTCCCAATCTACAAAAAAGTCGGCTACAGCCTAAGACTTGATTGCTTCTCTCCTGTCATATTGTGGTGCATAAGGGGGTAGGTCAGTTGCCCATTTTGTAATCTGGCCACCTGCGTCCTTATTGCTCATTATTTCGGATATGGGTGCTTCACATATTACTTTGATGGGGTGCTCTTCAAAGTAATGCTTTAGCTTTTTAGCCGCCATATACACACCATATGCCATCTTCTGATAGTGGGGATAGTTTTGTTTCGAAGCTGATAATACCTCGCTCAGATAGTATACTGGCCTTTGTACTGACTTACCCTCTTCGCCGCGCTCTACCACAATTACTGCACTTACAACTTGGTTGGTTGCGGCTACATAGAGCAACATTGGCTCTTTTGATAGTGGAGAGGCTAACACTGGTAGAGTGGCTAACATTTTCTTTAATTACATAAAGGCTTCATTGGCCTGCGGCATCCAAATGAACTTGTCCGACTTTTTCATGAGTTCATAGAGAGGCAATGCCTTTTCTCCCAACCGACATACAAACCGACTTAAGGATGCCAGGCAACCAGTGAACTTCTGGACATCATTAAGACACTTCGGCAATTCCATTCGCTCAATGGCCCGGATTTTAGTTGGGTTAACTTCGATACCTTGGCTGGAGACAAGAAATCCGAGTAATTTGCAAGCCGGGACACCGAAGGTGCTTTTCTCCGGGTTAAGCTTCATTCGGACCTCCTTAGGTTCGCGAATGTTTTCCGGATATCATCAAGGAGCGTTTTGCTTTCCTTGGTTTTTATAACCACATCATCTACGTACACCTGCACATTTCGACCAATTTTGATCATGCAAACACTTTTGCATAAATCTTTGGTACGTTGCCCCTGCATTACGTAAACCAAAAGGCATGGTGCGATAGCAATAAGCCCCATATGGGGTGATAAACGCAGTCTTTATTTGATCATTCGGGTTCAGAGGTATCTGGTGGAAACAAAAATATGCATCTATGAATGACAACAGTTCACATCCAGCAGTCGAATCTATGACCTGATCTATCCATGGCAGTGGGAACGGATCTTTTGGGCACGCCTTATTCAGGTTCGTGTAATTGATGCACATACGCCAAACCACTGCCACATTCGGATCATCCTTCTTCTTTTCTACCAGCACCGGATTAGACAACCAATCCAAGTACAGCACTTTCATGATAAACCTTGTTGCTAGGAGCTGAGCTATCTCATCTCCAATGACTTTTCTCCTATCTTCGGTGAAGCGGCGGAGAGGTTGCTTCACCGGCTTTGCTCCGGGTCTCACATTCAAAGAGTGCTCGGCCAACTCCCTCGGAACACCTTGCAAGTCCTGTGTGGACCAACCAAAAATATCCCGATTCTCACGGAGGAAGTTGACGAGCTCGCTTTCCTATTCATCATTTAACCCAGCACCAATTGTTACGGTGCGCTCTGGGAATAGATCATCAACTAGCACTTTCTTGGTATCCTTTGTTGCTTGAAATGAAACACCTCCATGCAGGTTACTCAGCGCCGGCATATACTGCTGAGCGGACTGAGCCAATGCCGCCACCTCCTAGATCTTTCTCTTCTGTTGCGCGATTACGAGTGATTCGGCCAGGTTAGACCCAGCTGACGCGCACTCAATGGAATGTCAGAAATCACCAGTTATGGTAATAACACCATTTGGCCCAGGCAGCTTCATCTTCAATTAACTGATGTGAGTACTTGCCATGAATTTTTTTCAGGGCTGGCCTGCCGAGTAACGCGTGATATGCGCTCTCCAAATTGACAACTTCGAACTCCAAATTCTCAGTCCGGCAGTTATCTCTCGTACCGAACAATACGTCAACCCGGACCTTGCCAATGGGTTCATAGGAAATGCCTGGCACAATGCCATGGAAGGTTGTCCTTGTAGCCTGGAGCATGTTCTCCGTGATACCCAACTTGCGCATTGTATCCACATACATAATATTGATGTTGTTGCCATTATCGATTAGTACTTTTGAGAATCTCACATTGATATTTGGCCCGATGAACGTTGGGTCCAGCACCAACGCATACGAACCAGGGCTCGGCATAAGCTTGGGATGATCCTTTATACTCCATGTAATTTCCTGATCCGACCAAGGCATATACCTCGTCACAGCCGGCATAACTGCATTCACCTCCATATGTCAGCGCTGCAAAATCATTCTATATGTTTCCTCTGTGGTAAACACACAGTAACTCTGGTGATGTTCTCTGTACTCATTTCTCACCTGATTGCCGAGATACCTTTGATCTGGCTGATGGTGGTTTTCCACCTGATGCACTGCATCCCTTCTCTCATGGTTTTCATACCTCGGCGGAGGTGGTGGCAACATTAACTGTTGCGTGTTCGCTTCGGAGAGAAATTGCTGCCGGGGTAACTCCTGCCGAGACTGATCATTCTGAGGTGCCTAAGCATTCCCTGAACCACTTTGTTATATCTTCCTCATCCACACACTGTCGAGTGATACATTGCAAATGTATCTATAATTTTTGATGTTCCATGCTAGGTTTTACCTACTTTATTGTGTTTTGTCCACACTTTGGAGTACTTTTCATATGATTTATTGGACTAACCTATTAACAAGAGCCACAGTGCTAGTTGCCTGTTTTCTGCTGTTTTTGGTTCCAGGAAAGTCAGAAAATCAATATTCTCGGAATTGGACGGGACAAAAGCCAAAGTTCCTATTTTACCGGAAGACTAACGGAGCCAGAATACGAGACGGAGGAGGGCCAGGGCTGGGCCACACCCCCCCCCCCCCAGGCGTGGACTAGCCCTACCCGCGCCACTAGGTGGTGTGGGCCCCCTGGCACTCCAACGACCTTGCCTCCTTCGCCTATAAGAGCCTCCCGATACCAAAACCCTAAATCGTCAAGCCTCAAGCCAACAAAAAGTTCCGCAGCGCCGCCGCCACCGAAAAGGAGATTCGGGGGATAGAAAGTCTCTATTCTGGCACCCTGCCGGGATGGGGAAGTGCCCAAAGAGCCATCTCCATCGATCTCGACCACCATCTCCATCACCATTGCTATTCCCATGATGAGGAGGGAGTAGTTCTCTCTCGAGGCTAAGGGTTCTACCGGTAGCTATGTGTTCATTTCTCTCTCTATGCATGATCATATTGTGATCATGAGCTTGTAATCTATAGATCTATTCTGCTACTCAAGTGCTTTAATGAATATCTGCTCTCCCCATGTGTGTGAAAGTGACAGCGTGCTCACCATGGCGGCACTTAGGCTAGAGATTACAAATACTTGTTATGAGTTATATTTGGAGTTGGATGTCTTTATGAAATTGTGGTGTTTGTTCGACTCATCTAGTACTCAAGGTGACAGTGTGGGGTTTTCTAGATGGGAAAGACTTACTTTGAGGTGTGTTGTGATAGCCCTACCAGCGATTAGAGTGTTCAACCGCAGAGTAGTTAAGAGTAGTATCATGAAGATAATATATTTATATGAGAGTGTTCACTAGTGAAAGTATGATCCCTAGGCCTTGTTTATAAGCACTGAAACACCGTTTGCTACTAGATCTGTTACATGTTTGCTTGCTTCCATCTTTATTTAAGTTTGCCTTTAGTCTCTTCCATGCCATCAAGCTATTTTCTATCACCGTTACCACTTATAATTATCCATACCACTTGTATTTCACTATCTCTTCGCCGAACTAGTGCACCTATACACCTGACAAGTGTATTGGGTGTGTTGGGGACACAAGAGACTTCTTGTATCTTGATTGCAGGGTTGCTTGAGAGGGGATACCTTTGACCACTTCCTCCCTGAGTTCGATAAACCTTGGGTGATCCACTTAAGGGAAAACTTGCTGCTGTTCTACAAACCTCTGCACTTGGAGGCCCAACAACTGTCTACAAGAATAGAAGTGCGTAGACATCAAGCTATTTTCTGGCGCCGTTGCCGGGGAGGTAAGGTAAAAGGTACTCACATCCTCCGGTGTGAGTGCTCGAAGTTATTTCCTTTAGATTCTGCAATTTTGTCTTTTTGTTTCTTGTTTTCACTAGTTAGGCTTAATGGAAAACAACAACAAAATTAGACAGCTTTATAGTATTTATCTTGAGTTAGGACATGAAGTGTTTGAAGAGAAAATTAAAAAACCTATGGAACTTTATTTGCATGCTAATAGCAATGTTGTTTGTATGAATTCTTTGGACACCATTATTGCTAATGCTATGGAAAAGTCTAAGCTTGGGGAAGCTAGTTTTTATGAAAATGATCTTTTTAGTTCCCCAGCTTTGGAAGATAGCTATTCTATTGCTTATGATGATACCAAACCTCCAATATATGATGATTACAATGATGAATATGGTATTCTCAATCCACCTACTATTGAGGAGGCAATTAACTATGACTACAATATGCCTCCTATATTTGATGATTATGGTGATGAGAATAATAATGATAGCTATTTTGTTGAATTTGCTCCCACTACGATTAATAAGATTGACTATGCTTATGTGGAGAGTAACAATGATTATATGCATGTGGCTCATGATAAGAATGTTTTATGTGATATTTATATTGTTAATTTTATTCATGATGCTACTGAAAGTTACTATGAGAGAGGGAAACATGGTTTTATGTATCTCAACAATATTAAGTTTCCCCTCTTTATGTTGAAAGTCTTGAAGTTGCACTTGTTTTGCTTTACTATGCTTGTTGCATTGTGCGTTCATGACTTGTTTCTTTACAAGATTACTATGCATAGGAAGTGGGTTAGACTTAAATGTGCTTTGAATTTGCTTCTTGATGCTCTCTTTTACTTCAATTCATATTTCTTATGTGAGCATCTTTTCAAACTATCATGCCTAACTTAAAGGCATTAAAGAAAAGTACTTATTGGGAGATAACCCAAAAGTTTTAGATGAGTCTTTGAAGTTATTACCTCTGTAATAACCTCTCTTTATCCTTTTTATTTGCTTTTTGTGCCAAGAGTAACCTCTAATGAGAGAGAAGTAATGATTGGGAAAGTTGCTGTCCCGAAACAGATTTCTGTGCTTCACCGTAAAAATTAGTGAGAGAGATCTATATGTCCGATTGAGCTGTAATGTTTTGTGCTTCTGCCCCAGGTTATGATATAACTTTCTTTAGTTCAACACGTTTTTATTTGAGAAACAGAAGGTCTTCGAAAAAAATCGTCTTTACCTGCTGGTCTGTTTTGACAGATTTCTGCCATTTTCTGCATTTGCCTCTTGTTGGTTCTTTCTTGAGTTCTTTTGGGGAATTTTGCTTTTTGAGGGAAGTGCTACAGTAGCTAGTGTTCTAATGGAAGTTTATTTGGTGTTAGAACTGAACCTGAAGACTTATTTATCTTAAGTGCACTAATGTTTCTAATGAGATTGTGTGAAGTTTTGTATGAAGGAAAAATTTCAGGTGTATGGAAGGAATGAGTAATAAGATGAAGGATGGACTAAAGCTCAAGATTGGGGATGCCACGCGTGTCACCCCAAGAGATATACAAGAAGTACAAGCGTCAAAGCTTGGGGATGCCTTGGGCATCCCCTTCTTCATCAATAAAAATCCCAGGTTTCTTCCAAACGCTTCATTTTTATTGTTTCATGCACAGTTGTGTTGTTCTTGGAGCGTCTTCTTTTTCGTTTTCGTTTTCGTTTTTAGTTTGCTTGGTTTGCTTAGTTTTCTGAATAAATTGGTTGTACCCCTCTTTCATACGTTGGTTTGCAAATAGTTTGGTTTGGTTTGGAAAAGAGTAGGAAAGTTCATGCTTATGTGGTAAAAAGAGCTTGTTTTTGACTGTGGCCTATGCTTTGTCATGCCATGCTTGATATTGTTTTGGCTTTATGCTTAGTATTCTTTGTTGTAGCATGACTTGTTATAAACAATTGAGATTGCTTAATGTGCCTTGGATGAATCATGCGTTGTTTTATCATATTAAAGCATAGTATAGTGGTATTCTCCTTTGATGCTTTATTTGGGTTGACTTGGCACATGCTCACACCATGTTACGACTATCTCGAGTCACCATAGCCTTTATGATCCTTTAGATTTCAACTTGTAGTATCACTTTATGCTTTGATCAATGATGTTTTGTCGCTCTGCATGATTATGGCCATTATTGCTCTCTTAGTTTGTCGCTCCCAGTCTTTTGTTAGCCTCCACAACAAAGTATGAGTTCCACTCATGCATCCAACTCCCAAAACCAAGTTTTTCCAAAGAGTCCACCATACCTACCTACTAGCTTATGCTATTCCAAGTATATTCATGCTTTTGTTTACCTTCCTCTTGTTATGACAAAACTAGTGATTAAAGCTCTCATGAACTTGATGGCACACTTTACTTTTTGCCCCTAATAAACTTGAACCATTGTGTCTTCTATGTTGTATATGCTTGCACTTATTTGTTGGGAATTAGCAGAACCATGCTTTCATAGGGAACGCTTTCAACATTGCACTTGGTACTTGTACCTAGTTGATATCATGCTCTTTTGTATATGGATGTCGTCGGTGTGAAATGAAAGGGGAGCTTGTAAGTCCATGGAGTTATGTATATGTGTTAGAGAAACGCCTGGGCCGCTGGTCTAATCCATGCTGACATTGTGGAAACCTGCAGTGTAACCATAATGAGCTGTCTATGAAGCATTCTTCTTATAAAAAAAGAGTCCTATATTCAGAAAAAAAGAAAAAAGAGAAAAAAAGAGCTACTATGAAAAGAGGAAAGAGAGAAAAAAGCGCCATATTCCCATGGTAAATAAGAAGAATGCTGAGATGCTTGTTGTCTGCTTGCCTTGTCATTTTGATATGGGGATTCTTCTGTATCATCGGGCAAGGGGTACCCCGTTGGCGGTTCTCTATGATACACATATACTTACAATGACAAGAACTTACCTGTGACTAAACTTGAGTAGCATGAGGAGCGGCCCTCGTATACAAGGGACATGAGATTTCTGACTTATACTTCGTCAAGCATGTACACCATAGTTTGTTCACTTTAACCTTAATCACCTTAAAGATGCTTATGATAGGGACAATGAGAGATGAAAGCTATAAGTACCATAATTTTTGGAAGCTCTTTATGAGACTTAAATCCCTACTTCCTTTTATAAAGGCCTTTCTTCCACCATTATATTGAGTCTCCACCTTCTATCTTTATGCACTTACTTTGAGAGCATAGTGGCCATTCTTAGTTCTATGTGCATTGTCCCAAGACTAGTTGATTGATGCATACTTTGATATTGCTTGTTTTAAACCATTGTATCTAGTCACTCTTATGAACTTTGAAGGTGTCCTATGCATCTATATTTGCTACTCTATTGAGGGACAAGTTGAATACTATTATGCTATGTTTTCTTTATGTGAAACAAACAAACGTCTTGCAAAGCATTGTTATTCATGAATCTTTTGTTTGTGCCATTTCATGTTGCATCATAGTTTATTTGTCTTATTGCTAGAACTTTGTCTTTCATGCTATGATTGAAGTACTATGATCCCAGCTTTGAATGTTTTGCAAATACTTTGATCAAGTCTTTGATGGTGCATGTCACCTCAAAAATTATTCTTTCTTTTTATCACTTACCTACTCGAGAACGAGCAGGAGTTAAGCTTGGGGATGTTGATACATTGCAAATGTATCTATAATTTTTGATGTTCCATGCTGGGTTTTACCTACTTTATTGTGTTTTGTCCACACTTTGGAGTACTTTTCATATGATTTCTTGGACTAACCTATTAACAAGAGCCACAGTGCTAGTTGCCAGGTTTCTGCTGTTTTTGGTTCCAGGAAAGTCAGAAAATCAATATCCTCGGAATTGGACGGGACAAAAGCCAAAGTTCCTATTTTACCGGAAGATTCACGGAGCCAGAATACGAGATGGAGGAGGGCCAGGGCCTGGCCACACCCCCCCAGGCGCGGGCTAGCCCTACCCGCGCCACCAGGTGGTGTGGGCCCCCTAGCACTCCACCTACCTTGCCTCCTTCGCCTATAAGAGCCTCCCGATACCCAAACCCTAAATCGTCAAGCCTCCAGCCACGAAAAGTTCCGCAGCGCCGCCGCCACCGAAAAGGAGATTCGGTGGACAGAAAGTCTCTGTTCCGGCACCCTGCCGGGACGGGGAAGTGCCCCCGGAGCCATCTCCATCGATCTGCACCACCATCTCCATCACCATTGCTGATTCCCATGATGAGGAGGGAGTAGTTCTCTCTCGAGGCTAAGGGTTCTACCGGTAGCTATGTGTTCATCTCTCTCTCTATGCATGATCATATTGTGATCATGAGCTTGTAATCTATAGATCTATTCTGCTACTTAAGTGCTTTAATGAATCTCTTCTCTCCCCATGTGTGTGAAAGTGACAGCGTGCTCACCATGGTGGCACTTAGGCTAGAGATTACAAATACTTGTTATGAGTTATATTTGGAGTTGGATGTCTTTATGAAATTTTGGTGTTTGTTCGACTCATCTAGTACTCAAGGTGACAGTGTTGGGTTTTCTAGATGAGAAAGACATACTTTGAGGTGTGCTGTTATAGCCCTAGCATCGATTAGAGTGTTCAACCGTAGAGTAGTTAAGAGTAGTATCATGAAGATAATATATTTATATGAGAGTGTTCACTAGTGAAAGTATGATCCCTAGGCCTTGTTTATAAGCACTGAAACACCGTTTGCTACTAGATCTGTTACATGTTTGCTTGCTTCCATCTTTATTTAAGTTTGCCTTTAGTCTCTTCCATGCCATCAAGCTATTTTCTATCACCGTTAGCACTTATAATTATCCATACCACTTGTATTTCACTATCTCTTCGCTGAACTAGTGCACCTATACACCTGACAAGTGTATTGGGTGTGTTGGGGACACAAGAGACTTCTTGTATCTTGATTGCAGGGTTGTTTGAGAGGGGATACCTTTGACCACTTCCTCCCTGAGTTCGATAAACCTTGGGTGATCCACTTAAGGGAAAACTTGCTGATGTTCTACAAACCTCTGCACTTGGAGGCCCAACAACTGTCTACAAGAATAGAAGTGCGTAGACATCACCGAGTCGTGTGACCCCCTGGGTTACTCGGATTTGGCGTGTGAAATTTACATGGCTGATCTAGCATTGCCTCATAAGTATACCTCAGCCTGTCTTTCTTCTCTTGCCACTGCTTCTTCTGCTCAGGCGTCCAAGTTTTCTTGCCATCATTTCTTGGAGTCCATTGTTGCCCTCCAGTTTTCTGACGCTGATTACTTCCTGCTCCGGGTTGATCTTAATTTACAGCTGCAACTTGTTGCAAACTGTGATGGGTTCGTAGCATGGAAAACAAAAAATTTCTACCGCAAGAACGAACAAAACCTAGATCTAATCTAGATAAAAGCCAAGATCTAATCTATTAGACATGAGCAACGAGATAGATGGGAACTAACCCTCGTAGATCCGAAAGCGTTAACGAGATTAGATCTCGTGGTTGATGTAGTCGATCACTTGCCGATCTCAAGATCATGTGGACGATCCTTCCGGCGTCGCGTTCCAGCAGCGCTTCCGCCGTCGGTCAAGCAGACGATCCTTCCGGCGTCGCGTTCCAGCAGCGCTTCCGCCCTTGGTCAATTAGACGATCCTTCCGGCACCACGATTCGGCAGCGCTTCCGCAGTCGGTCACACGTGCGGAGTCGAAGCAGACCTTCCTCTCCCCGTTCCAGCGAGCAGCGGAGGTAGTAGATCTTCTCCACGGAATCCCAGCAGCACGACGGCGTGGTGGTGGTGGTGGAGTAGAGAATTCTACAGGGCTTCGCCTATGCCTGTGCAGAATATGGTGGAGGAGAGAGGCGGCAGAGATTGGACGTTATGAGAGCGTGAGAGGAGGGGACGCCCCTGCCC
Organism: Avena eriantha; assembly: GCA_910589775.1. NCBI lineage: Eukaryota > Viridiplantae > Streptophyta > Magnoliopsida > Poales > Poaceae > Avena > Avena eriantha. The sequence continues at coordinate 179,393,362 of OU342743.1, read as the reverse complement.
CTCTATTTAAAGAGGGGAGGCGCCTAGGGAGGGGGAGTCCATGTAGGACTCCCCTCCCTCTCTATGGCCGGCGGATTGGAGGTGGGGGGAGGAGTCCTCCTCCCCCACGAATCCGTATCTTGACCCACCAGGACTCCTTGATCCCTATCTTGATTTTCAAGCAAACTCCAAGATATCTTCTAGAACCTTCCGGAACATTCCGAAACCTTCTAGAATCCTCATACAAACACTCCGGAACATTTCCTATCTCATAAAATGATCTCCTATATATGAATCTTATTCTCCGGACCATTCCGGATCTCCTCGTGATGTCCCGAATCCAATCCGAGACTCCGAACAACATTCGGTCTCCAACGCACATTCCATATCTACTTAAAACAACTTCGAACCTTAAGTGTGTCACCCTACGGTTCGTGAATATGTAGACATGATAGAGACACGTCTCCTATCAATAACCATCAGCGGGACCTGGAGATCCATAATGGCTCCCACATACTCAACGATGACTTTGCGATCGACTGAACCACTTACATACGAAACTAATTCCCTTTGTCTCGCGATACTATACTTATCCGAGGTTTGATCGTCGGTATCTCCATACTTAGTTCTACCTCGTTACTGATAAGTACTCTTTACTCGTTCCGTGATATGTCATCCCTTGTGACCTAGTCACACGCTTGCAAGCTAACTAGATGACATTCCACCGAGAGGGCCCAGAGCATATCTATCCGTCATATGGATGGACAAATCCCAATCTTGGTTCATGCGCTTCAACACATACTTTTAGAATACCCAATGACACTTTTATAACCACCCAGTTACGAAGCGGCGTTTGATGTCATCAAAATATCCATCCGGTGATGGTGATTAACATAACCTCATGGTCGAAGGAATAGGTTACTATGTATTTGAAAGCTTACAGCAATACGAACTTAATGACTTGATCTTATGCTACGCTTACTATGTGTGTGTGTCCATCACATCATTCTCCTAATGATATAACCTTGTTATTAATCACATCCTTATGTCCATGATCAGGAAACCATGATCATCAATTAATTAACAAGCTAGTTCAACAAGAGGCTTACTAGGGACTCTCTTTTGTTTACAAAACACACATGTATTAGTGTTTCCTTATAATACAATTATAGCATGGGATGTAAACATTCATCATAAACACAAAGATATAATAATAATCACTTTTATTATTGCCTCTTGGGCATATCTCCAACAGTCTCCCACTTGCACTAGAGTCAATAATCTAGATTACATGGTAATATACCGAACACCCATGGCGTTCTGGTGTTGTTCATGCTTTGCCCTAGGGAGAGGTTTAGTCAACGGATCTGCCACATTCAGATCAGTGTGTACTTTGCAAATCTTTATGTCACCATCTCGGACATACTCGCGAATAGCGTGGAAACGTAGCTTGATGTGCTTCAGCTTGCTATGTGACCTTGGCTCCTGCACATTAGCTATGGCACCTGTGTTGTCACAGTAGATGGCCATCGGGTCCAACGCACTGGGAACCACGCCAAGTTCAGTAATGAATTCCTTCATCCAAACGGCTTCTTGTGCAGCCTCCGAAGCAGCTATGTATTCCGATTCAGTTGAAGATTTCGCCACAACGCTTTGCTTCGCACTCCTCCAGCTCACTGCAGCACCATTCAAAATAAATACGTAACCCGACTGTGACTTCGAGTCATCCGGATCGGTGTTCCAACTAGCATCGGTGTAACCGTTTACAACAAGCTGTTCATCACCTCCATAAGAAAGAACCATATCCTTAGTCCTATTTAGGTACTTTAGGATATTCTTGACCGCTGTCCAGTGTTCCACTCCAAGATCACTTTGATATCTGCTAGTCAAACTAACAGCATGTGCTATATCCGGTCTAGTACACAACATGGCATACATGATAGAACCTATGGCTGAGGCATAGGGAATATTATTCATTTTCTCTCTATCTTCTGCCGTAGCTGGACTTTGAGTTTTACTCAAGGTCTTACCTGACAACATGGGCACGAACCCTTTCTTGCTATCTTCCATTCTAAACTTCTTTAGAACTTTGTCCAAGTATGTACTTTGTGAAAGCCCTATCAGGCGTCTTGATCTATCTCTATAAATCTTGATGCCTAGAATATATGCCGCTTCGCCAAGATCCTTCATTGAAAAACTATTATTCAAATAGGTTTTGACGCTATTAAGAAGTTCTATATCATTCCCAATCAACAATATGTCATCTACATACAGTACTAGGAATGCTACAGAGCTCCCACTCACTTTCTTGTAAATACAAGCTTCTCCATAAGTTTGTATAAATCCAAAGTTTTTGATTACTTTATCAAAACGTTGATTCCAACTCCAGGATGCTTGCTTCAGTCCATAAATAGAGCGTTGAAGCTTGCATACCTTGTCAGCATCTTTAGGATCGACAAAACCCTTGGGTTGTACCATATACAACTCTCCCTCAATGTCACCATTAAGGAACGCCGTTTTGACATCCATCTGCCAAATCTCATAATCGAAATATGCAGCAATTGCTAACAAAATCCTCACAGACTTTAGCTTCGCTACTGGTGAGAAAGTCTCATCATAGTCAACTCCTTGAATTTGTCGGAACCCTTTCGCGACAAGTCGAGCTTTATAGACGGTAACATTACCATCAGCATCTGTTTTTCTCTTGAAAATCCATTTGTTCTCAACAGCCTTACGGCCATCCGGTAAGTCCACCAAAGTCCACACTTGGTTTTCGTACATGGATCCCATTTCGGATTTCATGGCTTCTAGCCATTTGTTGGAATCTGGGCTCACCATAGCTTCTTCATATGTCGCAGGGTCATCAACGTTGTCCACCAACATGACGTTCAAGGCAGAGTCATACCAATCAGGAGTGGTACGACCTGCGAGGTTCAGTAGTAACTTCGTTTGAAGTTTCATGATCATTATCATTAGCTTCCTCTTCAATTGGTGCAGGCGGCACCAAAACATCTTCCGGTGCTGCGCTACTCTCAAATCCGAGAGAAGGTTCAATAACCTCATCGAGTTCTACTTTCCTTCCAGTCACCTCTTTCGAGAGAAACTCCTTCTCAAGAAAGGATCCATTCTTTGCAACGAAAACTTTGCCTTCGGATCTGTGATAGAAGGTATACCCAATTGTTTCTTTAGGGTATCCTATGAAGATGCATTTCTCCGCTTTGGGTTCTAGCTTATCAGGTTGTAACTTCTTTACATATGCTTCGCAACCCCAAACTTTAAGGAACGACAACTTATGTTTCTTACCAAACCACAATTCGTACGGTGTCGTTTCAACGGATTTAGATGGTGCCCTATTTAAAGTGAATCTGGTTGTCTCTAATGCATAGCCCCAAAATGATAACGGTAAATCTGTAAGAGACATCATAGACCGAACCATATCTAAGAGAGTTCGATTACGACGTTCGGACACACCATTACGCTGTGGTGTTCCCGGCGGTGTCAACTGTGAAAGTATTCCACATTTCTTTAAATGCATGCCAAACTCATAACTCAGATATTCACCCCCGCGATCAGAACGCAGAAACTTAATCTTCTTGTTACGATGATTCTCCACTTCACTTTGAAATTCCTTAAACTTCTCGAAAGTTTTGGACTTATGTTTCATGAAGTAGACATACCCATATCTACTCAAGTCATCCGTGAAAGTGAGAACATAACGATATCCACCACGCGATGCTACACTCATTGGACCGCACACATCGGTATGTATTATTTCCAATAAGTCTGTAGCTCGCTCCATTGTACCAGAGAATGGAGTCTTAGTCATTTTTCCCATTAGACATGCTTCGCATCTTTCAAGTGATTCAAAATCAAGTGATTCAAGAAGTCCATCTGAATGGAGTTTCTTCATGCGCTTCACTCCAATGTGACCAAGACGACAGTGCCACATGTATGTAGAATTATCATTCAATTTAATTCGTTTAGCATCTATGTTGTGAACATGTGTATCACTACTATCGAGATTCAGTAAGAATAAACCATTCATCTCAGGTGCATTACCATAAAAGATATTACTCATATAAATCGAACAACCTTTATTCTCAGACTTAAAAGAGTAACCGTCTCGCAATAAACAGGATCCAGATATAATGTTCATGCTTAACGCAGGCACCAAATAACAATTATTTAAATTTAAAACTAATCCCGAAGGTAGATGTAGAGGGAGCGTGCCGACGGCGATCACATCAACCTTGGAGCCATTTCCAACGCGCATCATCACCTCGTCTCTTGCCAGTCTTCGTTTATTCCGTAGCTCCTATTTCGAGTTACAAATATGAGCAACCGAACCAGTATCAAATACCCAGGCACTACTATGATTACTAGTAAGATACACATCTATAACACATATATCAAATATACCTTTCTTCTTGATGTTGCCGTTCTTCAGATCTGCCAGGTACTTGGGGCAGTTACGCTTCCAGTGACCAGCACCCTTGCAGTAGAAGCACTCAGTTTTAGGATTAGGACCAGCCTTGGGCTTCTTAGCAGGTGCGGCAGCTTTCTTGCCGTCCTTCTTGAAGTTGCCCTTGTTCTTAGGCTTGCCCCGTTTCTTGAAATTGGTGGTCTTATTGACCATCAACACTTGTTGCTCCTATTTGATCTCCACTTCAGCAGTTTTCAGCATGGACGACAGTTCAGGCAACGTCTTGTTCATGCAGTGCATGTTGTAGTTCATCACAAAGTTCTTGTAACTTGGTGGCAGTGATTGAAGGAGACGGTGAATCCCCAATTCATTAGGAATCGATATTCCCAACTCTTGGAGCTTCTTTGCGTACCTAGACATCGTGAGCACGTGCTCGCTAACGGAGCTTCCTTCTTCCATCTTACAGTTAAAGAACTTTTCGGAGGCCTCATAGCTCTCCATGGCCGTGCGAGTCTCAAAAATTAGCCTGAGCTCCTTAATGATCTCGAACGGGTCGTGGTGCTCAAAACGCTATTGGAGCTCCGCTTCTAAACCATACATGATGGCACACTGAACTGTGGAGTAATGATTCTTCCGAGTGGCGAAAACATTCTTTTCGTCATCGGTGGCATTATCTGCAGGTGGGTCACCTAGCGGTGCATCGAGCACATAGGTCAACTGACCAGCCCTGAGGACGATCTTCAGTCCACGGAACCAGTCCGTGAAATTGCTTCCATTGTTTTTAAGCTTTTCTTTCTCTAGGAATGCATTGAAATTGATGGAGGGGGTCGCCATAATCTACAACAATTTGCAAGTAGTTTAGACTAAGTTTATGACAAATTGAGTTCAAATTTAATTCTTAAACTAACTAGGTGAACTCCCACTCAAAACAACATCCCTCACATTGTCTTAGTGATTACACGAACCAAGTCCACTACACCAAGTCCGATCTTCACGAGAGAAGATGTAGTTTCATCGGCAAACAATCTTCATGTTCATCATATCATTTATATGACTCATGCTCTACCTTTCGGTATTCCGTGTTCCGAGACCATGTCTGTACATGCTAGGCTCGTCAAGACAACCTTAGTTTCCGCATGTGCAAATCTGGCTTGCACCCGTTGTATGCACACGTAGAATCTATCACATCCGATCATCACGAGATGCTTCGAAACGACGAGTCTTAGCAACGGTGCCAACTAAGGGTGAACACTTTATTACTTGATATTTAGTGAGAGGGATCATCTTATAATGCTACCGTCGCGATCTAAGCAATACAAGATGCATAAAGGATTAACATCACAGGCAATTCATAATAAGTGCGATATGATATGGCCTTTTCTTTTTGCGCCTTTGATCTCCATCTCCAAAGCATGAACATGATCTCCATCATCACCAGCATTGCGTCAAGGTCAGTGGCGCCGCTTCATGGTCGTCCATCATCACCAGCAACTATTACAACTACTTGGAATAAAGCTATTACAAGATGAATAGACACGCAGGTCTTAACTGAATTAAAGACAACCATTAGGCTCCTGCCGGTTGCCATATTACAACAAGGATCATTACATACATCAAATACAATCACAATCACATGTTGGCCATATCACATCACAGAACCCCTGCAAAAACAAGTTAGACGCCTCTAATTTTCTTTGCAAGTTTTACGTGGTTTGGGGCTTTCGCATAAGACCGATCTTACCTACGAACAAGAACCACAACGTTGATACAAGTGTTGTCAAGATGCTCATTGTAAATCGAATCTTAACTATGGTGGGAGAGACAGACACCCGCAAAGCCACTTGTGCAAAACAAGTTGCACGTCAAGCGTGGAGCAAGTCTCATGTGCGATGACATGTAATGTTAGCCCGAGCCGCTTCATCCCACCATGTCGCAAGATGCAAAGTACATGCTAAGACACCGACAACAAAAGCATCAACGCACACAAAAACATTGTGTTCTACTCGTGCAACAGATCTTCGCATAGATACGGCTCTGATACCACTGATGGGTTCGTAGCATGGAAAACAAAAAAATTCTACCGCAAGAACGAACAAAACCTAGATCTAATCTAGATAAAAGCCAAGATCTAATCTATTAGACATGAGCAACGAGATAGATGGGAACTAACCCTCGTAGATCCGAAAGCGTTAACGAGATTAGATCTCGTGGTTGATGTAGTCGATCACTTGCCGATCTCAAGATCGTGTGGACGATCCTTCCGGCGTCGCGTTCCAGCAGTGCTTCCGCCGTCGGTCAAGCAGACGATCCTTCCGGCGTCGCGTTCCAGCAGCGCTTCCGCCCTTGGTCAATTAGACGATCCTTCCGGCGCCACGATTCGGCAGCGCTTCCGCAGTCGGTCACACGTGCGGAGTCGAAGCAGACCTTCCTCTCCCCGTTCCAGCGAGCGGCGGAGGTAGTAGATCTTCTCCACGGAATCCCAGCAGCACGACGGTGTGGTGGTGGTGGTGGAGTAGAGAATTCTGCAGGGCTTCGCCTATGCCTGTGCAGAATATGGTGGAGGAGAGAGGTGGCAGAGATTGGACGTTATGAGAGCGTGGGAGGAGGGGACGCCCCTGCCCCTCTATTTAAAGAGGGGAGGCGCCTAGGGAGGGGGAGTCCTTGTAGGACTCCCCTCCCTCTCTATGGCCGGTGGATTGGAGGTGGGGGGAGGAGTCCTCCTCCCCCACGAATCCGTATCTTGACCCACCAGGACTCCTTGATCCCTATCTTGATTTTCAAGCAAACTCCAAGATATCTTCTAGAACCTTCCGGAACATTCCCAAACCTTCTAGAATCCTCATACAAACACTCCGGAACATTTCCTATCTCATAAAATGATCTCCTATATATGAATCTTATTCTCCGGACCATTTCGGATCTCCTCGTGATGTCCCGAATCCAATCCAAGACTCCGAACAACATTCGGTCTCCAACGCACATTCCATATCTACTTAAAACAACTTCGAACCTTAAGTGTGTCACCCTACGGTTCGTGAATATGTAGACATGATAGAGACACATCTCCTATCAATAACCATCAGCGGGACCTGGAGATCCATAATGGCTCCCACATACTCAACGATGACTTTGCGATCGATTGAACCACTTACATACGAAACTAATTCCCTTTGTCTCGTGATACTATACTTATCCGAGGTTTGATCGTCGGTATCTCCATACTTAGTTCTACCTCGTTACTGATAAGTACTCTTTACTCGTTCCGTGATATGTCATCCCTTGTGACCTAGTCACACGCTTGCAAGCTAACTAGATGACATTCCACCGAGAGGGCCCAGAGCATATCTATCCGTCATATGGATGGACAAATCCCAATCTTGGTTCATGCACTTCAACACATACTTTTAGAATACCCAATGACACTTTTATAACCACCCAGTTACGAAGCGGCGTTTGATGTCATCAAAGTATCCATCCGGTGATGGTGATTAACATAACCTCATGGTCGAAAGAATAGGTTACTATGTATTTGAAAGCTTACAGCAATACGAACTTAATGACTTGATCTTATGCTACGCTTACTATGGGTGTGTGTCCATCACATCATTCTCCTAATGATATAACCTTGTTATTAATCACATCCTTATGTCCATGATCAGGAAACCATGATCATCAATTAATTAACAAGCTAGTTCAACAAGAGGCTTACTAGGGACTCTCTTTTGTTTACAAAACACACATGTATTAGTGTTTCCTTATAATACAATTATAGCATGAGATGTAAACATTCATCATAAACACAAAGATATAATAATAATCACTTTTATTATTGCCTCTTGGGCATATCTCCAACAAACTGTACCTGTACTCCGGCCTATCATCTCTTCTCTTACCTCGGTAATCATTCCAACGGGATGATCCGGCTCCATCTTGCTGGTAGTACTCCTCATTTGACTCGTTTGACACAAGCCTAAGTTGAGTCGGATCACCCAAGGCATAGGAATCAGCAATCCGGATCGTCTCTGCCAGTGTAGTTGGCATATCCCTTTGTAACCTTTGTCACAGCATGCTTGCATATCTGCACCCTTTCGCAAACCAAGCTATGGCCTGTGATTCAATCATGCCCTCACATGAATTTCACACAGTGCACCAGTGGGTCAAGAATTCCCGGTTTGTCTCGTTTGGTCTCTGCCTGCACATTGCTAGGGTCTGTGGCCTATTGGGCCTCTGATACGTGCTTGAAAAGTTACTGACAAACATTTCCTCAAAATTGATCCAACAATTGATACTTCCGGGCGGCAAATTGTTTAGCCATACCCTTGATGGCCCTTCCAACATCTGAGGTACATACCTCACAGCCCATCTCAAGTTGCCTATTGCAATTTTTACCGCTATCGCGTAGTTGATCAACCAATCCTCCGGCTTAGTGCTGCCGTCATACGTCTCCGTGCCTCTGGGTAACTGGAAGTTAGGTACTGGGGGTTCTTTCATGATCCGGGGTCCAAAACACGCTGGACCCTAAGGACCTTGACACTCAATTTGCTCCGCCCTATAAAGCCGATCCAGTTTTAACCTGGCATCGTCAGGCATCAAGTTCCTGCTTCCCAATCTTGACCCTATCACGTGATAATCCGGCCTAGGATACCCTACGTTCACCATCTCCAAATCACCATCAGTATATCTATCTTGCTCTTGTGGAGCTGCTCTCTGTTGCATACCTTGGCCGGCACTGCGCTCTTGCCGTGGTATATTTCGCTGCTGCGGTTGTCCTGCTCCCACCGGGTTGCGTTGTCCAGCATTGCCGTTCCCAGCGTTCCCTTGACCGGCATTGCCTTGGTCGCGGTTACCTCGGCCAGCTTCAGCTCGGCTCACACTTCGTCGATCCTCATTTCCCTACACTTCTTTTCCTTTCCCTGCCCTTGCCGGGTCATATGGGACTATTTGTTTGTTTCTCCTCGCCAAGGTTATCACCTCTTCTCTTCTTGGGCCACCATGAGGCGATGATGCAGCTCTAGCAGATTTCTCCGGATTACCTATTGTTGAATGAACGATTTTGGAGGCCCCAGCCCTTGCCGGATTATCCCTGAGCAACTCTTCATTTTGTCTGTTAGCGATCTGAACTAATTCATTCACTCTATCCTGCTGTCTTTGGCGGGATTCACCCGTCAAACCCTCTAATTCAAATGCGGCTGTGTCTGCTGCTCTGAGGTTCTTTGCCAGGGTACTGTACTTTGGCAGCCCCACGGACAGACAGTTCTCTGATTCCTCAATCCTAGTATCACCCTCTTTGTTCATTTCACTCATGAGTTTTCTCCCCTTCACTTTTACAGCATCCATCTTATTTGCCTTTGCGTACTCACGCAGTGTCATGTTCAACGACTACTGAGCCGTGGTTATCTTTTTTGCACCCTCTAGTATTTTTTGCCTAGTTTCCTCTAACTCGGCATGTGCCTGATCCGGATCTACCACTGCTGCTACTGGGCTTGCTAAGCTATCTATTGCCTACTGCAACACGTTTTTTGGCCTCTCTAGTGGAGGACCTCTACTTTTCCTTGGTGCCTTGGGTGTTACCTCCGGATCTGGTGCCAGATCCTTGCTCGCGCCAGCGCCAGGCGCAGTCATCATCACCTCGGCGCAGTCAGGGGAGCGAGTGATACGCGCCCCGTGAGCCGCGCTAAGGGGTGGCTCGCCTCCCTCGACGACGTGCCGCGGGTGAACGCACGACATGTCAACAGTGACGTAGATCTTGTGCGCGCCAAGCTTGACAAAGAGGCCGTTGCGTGGGAGAGGTCGCTTGCCGAAGTAGCCAGCATTGTTGCTGACGAAGTCCAGCGCTCCAAAGCGCTGAACGATCCTGGAGACGATGCGTTCGCTGGTGCCGATGAGGTTTCCCGTCCGGATCTTCAATCCTGCTAGCGCCGCTAGCCCCACGGTGGGCGCCAACTGTCGTGGTGGTGTCACGGCAGATGCCATGGATAGGCTAAAGGTGGGGACCATATGCACTAGAGGAATCCAGGGAGGGATAGTGTGGTGATTCCACACTCAGATGATTTGTATTCAATAGGTTTCCAAGGTTACAAATGCTCCTTGAGCTATATTGGGGAGAGGAGGAAGAAGGAACTCTCTTACTCTCGCCACTAGCTAGCACTCAGGAACCAAGACCTAACCAAGTAAAGATTAACCAAGTAAAACTCAACCCTCTCTACAGAGGCCCTAGCCCTCCTTATATGGGGGTGGCTAGGTCTCCAATTAGGGCATACGTGGTGGTATATTCCAGGGAATATACCTCTTCCCAGAATAGTAAACCGACCGGGTCACTTTTCCCCATCATAAGCCATGCAGAGGCTACGTGAGCCTCTACGGCGCCAGCATCATCCGACACAGGCAACGTCACCCTTGTTGGCCACGCCTCGGTGGTCCTCCCCTCTGTCCACTTCGCTCATGCTCTAGCATACAGTGACCTCCTTTTGACCAGCGAGATACCTTCCTTCTCTTGCAAACTGATATAACCTGGATCATGCCTAGTTAATCCGGCCACACTGGTACCTGCACACAAGCTAGATAAATCCTGACGGCATACTACATATGTCGGTCGGGACTCAATTAGGTGGACATCCTTTGGTCCGGGTTACTCCATGATTCGGCCTGCCTTGAGGTGACTCGGCCAGCACTCGCTTTGACCTTGTCGTACCTCGGCTAACTCGGCCCTTATACCCCGGCGTGACCCTACCCGAGGGTATCCCCCCAACATGTGGAGGGGTTACCACCACATGAATGGGGGAGGTGAGGAGCCCCTCCCATGGGGCACTGGACATGGGGGAGGGGTACCCCCCTCCTCCTATAAAAGGCCCCCCTCACACCCCTTCTTCCACACACCTCCTCGTGAAGGATCTCTCTTCCCCTCTAGTGTTTTCCCCCATGGTCTCGGATTAGCGAGATACATGTTCCCAGTGGCTTTATCTAGAAAGGAGTTGCTACTTCTGCTGCTTTGCTGGAGCGAGGGGCGGAGGTTGTCGGGTACTGGACGTGTGTGTGATCACGGATGCACCGCTGCTTTGCGGTGCTGGACTTGGTGGTGCTGGACTTGCTGGAGCTAGATCTGATGGACGTGCTGGAGCCGGACCTGCTGGACTTCATCACGATCTTGAGATCGGCAAGTGTATGACTACATCATCCACGAGTTCCTACTCGTTAACAAAACTCGTTGTCTTCGAGGGTGAGTTCTCCATGGATGTATATCCACCCGTTGCTGTGTATCTAGTAGATAGATCTTGGCGTATAGTTCCCATCATAAGAAGTTTTTTGTTTTCTATGCTACGAACCCAACACGTAAGACATCTTCGAGAAGCTCCGCCGTAGTTGTGTCCCTGCTCTTGCACACCATTTTGCAGTTTATAACTTCACAAGGATGCATCTTGCTGATACCTTCGATCCAGATTACGAATGTAGTATAGCTCTTTTTCCCTAGTAGACCTTGGTTATCGAATCCTCGGGAAGCGAATGCGTAGTGAAGTCACTTTAACGGACTTTCGGGAGTTTTAGAATTCCTTTTGTGTTTTCACCGGACCAGTAGCTTGCGTCTTTTTGTTGTTGTCGATGATGGAGAGAGAGGGCCTAGGGCGTTTGGTTTCACCTGTAGCTGTGCAAAAACATCTGATGGAAATAAAAGATAGAAATAAAATATGTGTGTACTTGTTAGAGCAAAATAAATTATATGTGGGCAGTGCATCCATAATTGCTATTGCCTCCGCAACCACTTTTAGCAATAACCTACTACTCTCATCCGTAGAAGAAAGAGAACTAAAGATATGAATAGTGATATCACCGTTAATCCCAAGCAAATCTCACACATACAGCCACACTACCAATTCTGTCACTAGGGTTCCCAACCTGCAGGTCAGTCATCACTCATACTCCCTATATCTGGCTCAACCCTCGGGGTCTTGGGTACCTAACAAGTCCTTAGATTGAGGCAAGAGAGGATACAATAATCATCATGTCATACAAACTAATACACAACCCCATCAATGATAAATCACATGCACAATTGCTACATGGCTAGGCCGAAGCCCTTTGCCCAAGGAGAATTACTCACACACAGAGATGAGATCAATAATCACAAACATTGTAATAAAAATCATAAGATTGATAGCAATAGTCTTACAATGTCACCAATCGAAGAAGAGATATACTATTACAAGTGGTGGAAGATGGCTATGGAGATGGAGAAGGGTTTCGATATCTGGAGGTAGCTTTCTGGCGAGGTATGGCTTCTGGGGCGTGGTGTCTCTCTGTTTCTCGTCGCCTTATATAGAGGTCCTTTCACGAAAGTTGTTCTGTTTGACCTAACGGAGGTGGCGCCAACTATACGACCGGAGTTATACGGTCGGAATTTTTGCTCTGGTTGTATAGTTGGTCATTACGGCGTCTGTCTTCGTTGGACGGCTCCTGGTTTCTTCTGGTCAAAGGAAATATCGTATCTTTGACTTTAATATAGTGATTCCCTCCTTTAAATGACATTATCTGTGCAGGAAAAATACAAGAACAAAGGATTGCATACCCTTCTAAATATTAGCATTATTGGCAGGGTTTAGAGAGATATTTCATCAGAAATATGATTAATATCCAGTTTAAATGTGGACGTAGATGACTATATTTCAGAGCCATCAACCTCCCCAAACTTAAACTTGATCGTCCCGAGCAAGAAAACCAAAATCAAAAAGGAACTCAATATTTAAACTGAAATAACGAGATGGTGATCTTACTCATGATTAATAGTCTCATGTTTCCTCCACTTTCATAAATCTGAAAAACATCAGCATAGATAGAGTGATGGCAAGCATATCATATGGGTTTCATGCATCCTTATAGCGCAGCAAAATTATTGTAAGTATGGATGATTCAAATGAGTAAATTTTATTCCATGTCAAGTAATCAACTCATATGCTTGCCTTGGAACAGTAAAGTATAATCATGTAAATTAAGAGTGTGAGAGTTGTCATGAAAAGCATATATATACTAGAGTATCTAAATTCTCCCCATCAATGAATCACGACTTTGCAAGCACTACTTTTCTATTCATTGTCCTTAAAGAATTTCAGTTTTTAAGTAATTGAGAGCATGCCCAAGATTTTTATTAGTTTATCGGGTTGTGATGGACACTCGTGGAATCACTAAGGTTTTTGTCCCTTTTGCATAATGATTACTCATAACAGCCAGAGGAGTGATTCCATCATGATTACAGCTACCCGGGAGTGCCAAGAATCTTACCCACTATAGCATTGCTGCTACAAGTGTTTAATCAACTTATAGCCGAAATCTAGGAGTTTCCTCCATGAAGATCGTTGGTAGGCTAGCGGAGTTGTTGGCATCCCATGAAGTTTGACATGCATAAAGCTATATCATTCTTATGATTAACAAGTTAAACTTTGGCATGCTCACAAAAACCGCCAAACATTAATTCAATCGAACAAATCCTTTCAAAGAGAGCTATTTAAGTCAATCAACATTTTCAGTGGTGTCGGGTGTCTCAAGTAATAATCCGTCAAGACTAAACACTACAACACACAAGCCTTCAATCGTGAGACTTTTTCTTATTACAATTGTTTAGCATTTCTTAGGCAAGACTTGGTTAATTACGAGAGCTGAAATAAAGTGAGCCCAATTAAATACCCATGCAAACGACAATCTTACTATGATACAAAGACTCACTCCACTAATATAATATCTCAACATTTACTACTAACTAGCATGGGTTTCTCAAACTTTAAAAAGTGGGGAGTCATAAGGCATACTCTCATGTTTGGTTCCACTTCTCTCTTCCTTTTTTATTTGTTTCTTAGAAACTCAAAGTCGATCACTCTCCTGCAAAAATACGAAGACCTCGAGGCGACAAGAAAAGAAAGAGGGAAAGTAAGGAAAAATGGAGAAATCTTTTTGTGATTTTTTAAGAGAGGTAAATAAAGAATAGAAAATTGGCAGCAAAGCTCGGCTAGAAAATTTTGAAAGCAAATCGAAAGGACTAAAGATAAAGTGTTGGGAAACCAACACGAGTGCTTATAAATGATACGTCCATTTTGCATCACTATTCTATGTCTTAATTCACTATTATTCATTGATATATTTCGTATTAAGAGGTGATACTTATGTTATTTCATCTAGTTTTGCATGGTTGATGACTTTTGGAGCATGGACCGCTGCAGTCAGGATTCAGATGGAAAAGGTGCTGTTTGGAGGCAAAATTCGTGAAGATCAGAAAATCCGGGAAAATATCCGGGAAATCCTATTTTCTAGAAGACTAAGGATGCCAGAAGATGGAGTGGAGGTGGGCCACAGGGGGCCCACACCACCCCATGGCGCGGGCAGGCCTAGGCCGCGCCAGGACGTGGTGTGGCCACCCTGGCCCACTCCAGCCTCTCCCCTCTAGCATATATCATCCTCCCGAAACCCTAAGACTCGGGGAGCGACCACAGAAAGATTCCGCCACCTTTGCGGGGCAGAAAACACCGAGAGAGAAAGATCTCTCCGGCAGACAGATTTCTGCCGGGGGAATTCCTTCCCGGAGAGGGGAGATCGTCGCCATCAACACCACCATCAAGCTGGACTTCATCGGGATTATCATCATCATCATCACCACCATCATCACCATCAGCACCCTCATCACTACCTCCATATTGCTATAACAATTGCGTTGAATCTTGCTATAGTTCATAGGGGAAACTTTCCCGATGTTGATTACTCTTTGTAGTTGATGCTATTGAGTGAATCGTTGAGTTATTGTTTGTGTTTAGATTGTTATACATCATTATTCCATCTCTGATCATGATCCATATGATGTCTTGTGAGTAGTTCGTTTTGTTCTTGAGGACATGGGAGAAGTCTTGTTGTTAGTAGTGGAGTTGCGTTGAGAAAGATTCAATAGATTGTTATTTAAGTTGTGGTGTACTTCTTCTAGTGGTGTCATGTGAACGTCGACTACATGACACTTCACCTATATGGGCCTAGGGGAATGCATTGTGTATTTGGCTACTAATCATAGGGGTTGCCAGAGTGACAGAAACCTGAACCCCCGTTAGGAAACCATTGCACAAGGGACGTAAGGGTCTTAGAGTTTAAAGCTGTGGTTAGGTTTCTACCTTAATTACTTTCTTGTACTTATGGATGTTTGCAAGGGGTATAATCACAAGCATGTATTAGTATTGGATGGGGCGGTACATTAGCACAGGTTCACCCACACAACACTTAGGAAGCTAAAGATGATTAATCGACTATACGAAGCGAAAGCACTTGTTAGTCTTCCCATGTGTCCTCGAGAATGTTTGGTCATCTTAAGTAATACAACCGGCTTGTCCTTTGCTGCATAAAGGATTGGGCCACTTGCTGCATTCATTCTTACTGTCTTTCATTTACTCGTACTTTGTTTACTTGCTTTAGCAAAAACCCCTAAAAATCCGTTTGCTAAGTATTTGTAGAGAATTCCTGATCCATACCACTAGCCAGCACCTTCTGCTCCTCGTTGGGTTCGACACTCTTACTTATCGAAAATACTGCGATACACCCCCTATACTTGTGGGTCATCAAGACTATTTTCTGGCGCTGTTGCCGGGGAGTGAAGCGTTGTTGGAGAGTGGAACTGGTAAAGGAAACTTCTACTGTGAGTATTGTTTACTTTAGCTAGTTGCTTTATTTTCATTATGGATAATTCGCTGAGTTTCTTATTTGGTAATGCTACTACCACTGCTAAGGTAGTAGATAAGCCACCACCTGCTGAGAAAGATGTTTTCAAAATACCTACAAGAATTATTGATCGTGTTATGGATAACTACTATGTTGGGGATGGAACTGTCCATCCCGGTGATCATTTACTCTTTATACACGAATTATGTGGGTTGTTCAAGTGTGCAGGTATTGCTACAGATCAAGTTAAGAGGAAGTTATTCTCATTATCACTGAAAGGAAGAGCTGAGGAATGGTATAAGCTGCTGAAGAATGGTCAAGCTCTGGAATGGGAGGAAATAGTGCCTCTCTTTTATTCAAAGTTTTATCCTCCTAGTGAGATTCATAAACATCGAAATCAAATATACAACTTTTGGCCTCTTGATGGAGAGAGTACGGCTCAAGCTTGGGGGAGATTGATGTTACTGATGCTCAAATGTCCCATTCATGCGCTCCCCAACAATATTATTATCAATAACTTTTACGCAAGGCTCCCTCTACATGATAAAGATTTATTGGATGCTTCTTGTGCTGGATCATTCAGTCGCATGGAAGAAGAAGCTAAATGGGACCTTCTAGACCGTATTCAACACAATGCTAAAGCTTGGGAGAATGACAAAGGTAGAAAGTCAGGTATAAATTATGATTATGAATGCATTGAATTGTTTATGGGAACTGATGACTTTGAAAATATTAAAAATGCTTATGGTCTAGATTCTCAAGCTATTGCTTCTTATTTTAAGGCTTTTGCTTCCTATATTGAAGTGCCTAAAAAGAAGTGGAATAAGTATCATGAACCTTATAAAGATGTTGCTAAGAGTGTTCCTGCAAGATAAACTGAAGTTTATACTGCTAATCATGTTTTACCTAAACCTTATATTGAGAAAATGCCTTTCCCAGTTAAGGTAAAGGAACATTCTATGATAGCTAGTATGGTTAATGAAAGTACAAGTAAGGATGTTGAACCTGATAAAAAATGGTTGATGAACCTATTGTAGCAAATGTGAAAAACTTTGTTGCTAAATATGAAAAAGAGGGAGACACTATCCTTTGTAAGGATACCTCTAATATTGTTTCACAAAGTAGTGTTATGAGAGCTAGTATCCCTGTGTTTACTGTTAGAATAAGTGATCATTGCTATGATAGTCCTTGTGATAGCTATATTGTTAAGTTTATGCATGATACTAAAAGTTATTATGAGAGAGGGAAAAGTGTTCTTATGCATCTTAATAATATCAAGTTTCCTCATTTGATGCTGAAAGTTTTTATGCTGCACTTCTTTTGCCTTCTTATGCAAGTTGCCTTTGGTTTCAGTAACTTGTTTGTTTTCAAAATCCCCTTGCATATGAAGTGGGTTAGACTTAAATGTGTGTGTGTTTTTTGCTTCTTAATGCTCTCTTTCACTTCAATTCATATCCCTATGAGAGTTTCTTCAAAGTTATCATGCCCATCTTAATGGCTATAAAGAAAGAGCTTTATGGGAGACAACCCAATTTTTTTTACTTTTAGTTTGTCTTTGTTTATTTGAGTCTTGGAAGTTATTACTTCGGTAATAACCGCTCCTTATCCGTTTTGTTTGGTTTTTGTGTCAAGATCAACCTCTAATGAGAGAGAAGTAATATTTGGGGAAGTTGCTGTCCCGAAACAGATTTTTGTTCTTCACCGTAAAAATTCGTGGGAGATCTGTGTATGTCGGATTGAGCTGTAATTTTTTGTGCTTCTGCCCCAGGTTGTTATTTAACTTTCGTTAGTTTTGCACTTTTTGATTTGAGCAACAGAGGATTTTTTTAAAAATTGATCTTTACCTGCTGGTCCGTTTTGACAGATTTAGCCACTCTTGCATTTGCTTCTTTATTCGATTTCCTTTTTGAATTATTTTTGGGTCTTCGGAAGGAGTTGCTACAGTAGCTTATGTTTTGATGGTTTTCAGTTGAAGTTGGACTCAAAAGGTTTTATCACTTCACTTATACTAATGTTGCTAATAAGAACTGTGTGAAGTTTTGTGTGAAAGAAAATTCCAGGAAGTGGAGATAATGGTGTAATAAGGAAGAGAAAGGTTTTATGACTCCAATAATAAGAGTATGAATATGAAGATATTGATGTTATTCAAGTGATGACTCCGGAAGAATCTACTAGATACCAAATTCAGAGACCTGCAGAGTCTGTTTCCAACTAGGTAACATCTCTGGTAAGAAAAGTTCTGCGAAAATACAATCCAACTATATTTTTGCAGTTTTCAGTTAATTAGGAAAGCTACGAAGCGAAAAAGGGATGGAAACGGAGCCAGGGTGGCTCACACCACCCTGTGGCGCGGGCCCACCCCTGGCCGCGCCACCAGGTGGTGAGTCCACCCCGGACTCCGCCTCCGACTCGTTTTCTCCCAGTACCTTCCTTTTGATATGAAACTTCGTAATATATAACCCCCTGGATCCCCCGAGGTTCGTATATCGTGTTTTCGTCGTGTTTTTGTTTCGATCTTTTTCTGCCAGGACACACTCTCTGAAAGTTTAGAAGCACAATGGTGTCCGCCAAGGATAAAGGGAAGGAACCCATGGAGGAAGACCTCCAAGACCCCGGGAAGGAGAAGAAGATCAAGAGTGAAGGTGAAAAGGAGCAAGGCCAACATCCGCATACTGGCACTACCGTTGCAAGCATTGGAGTGGTGGAAAATCCAGCCATTGGAGGGAAGCCTCCTCATCACCGTTCAGATCCCTGGCCACGCACCAAGAATCCTTTCCATACCCTTATCCATGAGCATCAATACCAGAATATGCCCAAGGGGAAATTACCCTCCAATTGGGATTTGCCTCGTTCTAGCCATGCAGGAAAAGACGACTTCAAGGAGGAAGAGTGGGGAAAGAATAGCAAGAGCTGGAATTCTCAACACGACATGATCATGAGCCGCATTGAGCAAAATTCACAGTTGGTTCGTAATCTCACTTTCAAGATTGAGGACTTGGGGAAACTCATCAAAGAGCTCATCGAAAGGATACCACCACCACCGAAGGAGTAATTCATCATCAGGTTTGGCATCCCCTTGGTTTGTTCCAAGCTTGGGGGAGTGCCGCGGTATCATATCACTATCTTGAATCTTTTTACCCTATTAGTAGAGTCATATCATGAATAGAGGAGTTATTATGTAGTATGGTTTGCATTATGGAAGTGTCCCCTCTCTCGTTAGATATGTATCCCTTGGTGTGAGTTTCCATTATGGAATATTAATGAGAAGTTCTATCATTCACTCTTTTGCATAGCTTATATTAGTTTTCAATTCGTGGTTATATGATTGATCTTGTTGTTAGTATTGGTATCACTTTGGGATCATTGAGTTAATTTAGTTGGTTTTGGCAAACCTGGCTCGGTCAGTAGCAACACCTTTTTGAGAGTTGAAAACAAAACGATAGAAGTACTCTAGAGAAAAATAATTTCATCATCTTTCTTTCTTGATTTGCTCATAAGTCTAGTATTCTCTAGTTAAGATGTTTTGTGCTTCCAAGGAAGATTGCATGTTTGTTTTTATCACTTGTATGTTTGTTTGTTTGTTTCAAATCTTATACTTGCTACCCAGCCTTGCTAGCCAAAAACCTGTACTGAGAGGGTATTCTTCTCGTGCATACACCTCCTTTAAACCAAAACCTTTGCCATTTGTGTCCACCATACCTGCCTAGTAGCATTATTGCTATTCCAAGTAAATTCTTGTTTTGTCTACCTCCCAGATTAAACTTGTTATGTGAAAATTAGTGATTAAAGCTCTCACAAACTTGATGGCACACTTTACTTTCTTGCATTTAATAAAATTGAACCATTGGGTCCTTCTTTGTTGCGTATATGCTTGTGCTTTATGAGTTGAAGTTAGCCTAACCATGTATCATGGGGACCACTTTCAACACTTCGTTTGGTACTTTGTACCTAGTTGATATCATGTTCTTTTGCTTATGGATCCCGGCGGTGTGAAATAAAAGTGGAACTTGTAAGATCATGGAGTTTATATGTGTGTTAGAGAAACGCCTGGGCCGCTAGCCTAATCCATGCCTAATCATGGTGGAAACTTGCAGCATAACTATAGTGAGCATTCTATGAAGCATCCTCAATAAAAACATATGCAAATAGCAAAAAAAAGGTCGTTGAGATGCTCACTGTCTGCTTGCCTTGTCATTTTGATTCTGGGATAGCTCCTGTGTCATGTGCAAGGGGTACCCCGTTGGCGGTTCTCAATGATACGCATGTATTTACAATGACAAGAGCTTGCTCATGACTGAAGTTGAGTAGCATGAGGATCGGTACTCATAAGTAAGGGGCATGAGATTTCAACTTATAACTTGTCAAGCATATCCTCTTAGTTGTGTCACTTTAACCTTAACCACCAAAAGATGCCTATGATAGGGGCAATGAGAGCTGAAAGCTAGTAAGTATCATAATTTTTGGGAGCTTTTTTTAAGACTTGCAATCCTTGCTTCCCTCTGCGAAGGGCCTTTCTTTTACTTTGTAGTTGAGTCAGTAAACCCATTCCCTTCTATCTCAGCAAGTATTTTGAGTTGATGTGTTTCATTCATTCATATGATGATTTATTCAATCATGTTTCTTATGTTCCTTGTTTTGCACATTGCTCTTATCTTGATGTTTACTACTTTGAAAGCTATCATTGAAAAACTAGCTATTTGTGAACTCCAGCAAATTATCAACTATTCTTCGACCAAGAGCTAAGTTTGCCATTACCAATTATGATTCACTTTATGTATCTTTATTGTGTTTCCTTTACTTATTACAAGTTGAGTTATATAATAGTGAGTTGTCTTCTATTATGATCTATGTATTTGATGAATGTGATGCTTCTTGTCCATATTCTTTTATCGAATCTTCACTCCATAAACCTGAGGTCATGTTTATTGAGCTCAGTTTTGCTTGGGGACAAGCAAAGTCTAAGCTTGGGGGAGTTGATACGTCCATTTTGCATCACTATTCTATGTCTTAATTCACTATTATTCATTGATATATTTCGTATTGAGAGGTGATACTTATGTTATTTCATCTATTTTTGCATGGTTGATGACTTTTGGAGCATGGACCGCTGCAGTCAGGATTCTGATGGAAAAGGTGTTGTTTGGAGGCAAAATTCACGAAGATCAAAAAATCTAGGAAAATATACGGAAAATCCTATTTTTCCAGAAGACTAAGGATGCCAGAAGATGGAGTGGAGGTGGGCCACAAGGGGCCCACACCACCCCATGGCATGGGCAGGCCTAGGCCGCGCCTGGAGGTGGTGTGGCCGCCCTGGCCCACTCCAGCCTCTCCCCTTTGGCGTATATGATCCTCCCGAAACCCTAGATTCGGGGAGCGACCACAGAAAGATTCCGCCGCTTCTGCGGAGCGGAAAACACTGAGAGAGAAAGATCTCTCCGATAGACAGATTTCTGTCGGGGGAATTCCTTCCCGGAGAGGGGAGATCGTCGCCATCAACACCACCATCAGGCTGGACTTCATCGGGATCATCATCATCATCACCACCATCATCATCATCAGAACCCTCATCACCATCTCCATATTGCTGTAACAATTGCGTTGAATCTTGCTCTAGTTCATAGGGGAAACTTTCCCGGTGTTGATTACTCTTTGTAGTTGATGCTATTGAGTGAACCGTTGACTTATTGTTTGTGTTTAGATTGTTATACATCATTATTCCATCTCTGATCATGATCCATATGATGTCTTGTGAGTAGTTCATGTTGTTCTTGAGGACATGGGAGAAGTCTTGTTGTTAGTAGTGGAGTTGCGTTGAGAAAGATTCAATAGATTGTTATTTAAGTTGTGGTGTACTTCTTCTAGTGGTGTCATGTGAACGTCGACTACATGACACTTCACCTATATGGGCCTAGGGGAATGCATTGTGTATTTGGCTACTAATCGTAGGGGTTTCCGGAGTGACAGAAACCTGAACCCCCGTTAGGAAACCATTGCACAAGGGACGTAAGGGTCTTAGAGTTTAAAGTTGTGGTTAAGTTTCTACCTTAATTACTTTCTTGTACTTACAGATGTTTGCAAGGGGTATAATCACAAGTATGTATTAGTCTTGGATGGGGCGGTACATTAGCACAGGTTCACCCACGTAACACTTAGCAAGCTAAAGAAGATTAATCGACTATATGAAGCGAAAGCACTTGACAGTCTTCCCATGTGTCCTCGAGAACGTTTGGTCATCTTAAGTAATACAACCGGCTTGTCCTTTGCTGCATAAAGGATTGGGCCACTTGCTAACTTTGTTTACCTGCTTTATCGAAAACCCCTAAAAATCCGTTTGCTAAGTATTTGTAGAGAATTCCTGATCGATACCACTAGCCAACACCTTCTGCTCCTCGTTGGGTTCGACACTCTTACTTATCGAAAATACTGCGATACACCCCCTATACTTGTGGGTCATCAATAAACTCAAACAAAAATGTAACCTCAAAATAAAATAAAAGCAAATAAACGCCAAATAAATATACATGAGGAAACTTCCCCAAGCTTTGACTTTTGCAAGCCCTTCAAATCATTGTGGTGGCGGGAAAAAGTCGTTACTCCAGTTCCCAAATTGAGTGGAGAGGTTACTTGTTGATTCTCGGAGGTTCAAACAGAGGTTGTGCATCCTCTCCACAGTCCCTCCAAGTCCTTGGAAATCTTGGTATGTGGCGAACCGGGTTTGTGGCTACTCTTCTTCTTGGTGAGGAACTTCTTGCTCCTCCTCTTGGTCCTCATCCTCTTCAGGAATCTCCTCCTCAGGTTGGTACTGCTCAACCTGCACATCATATAGCAAACATCCTTCCTCGGTAGAGAAAAGACCATTAGGGAAAGGAGCGGGGTAGATATGCCCACCTCTAGCAATATGCAGATAATAAACACCACCTCTCCTAGTGAGCATTCCAAAGGCCCTCAAGGTGGAGAAACCAACCCGCGTCTCACCTAGTATGGGTTGCAACTCGCCTAGATTGATGTCTAGGGCGGTGGCAAGCACGGTGATGACGCCTCCTCCTGTGATTGACCCTTGGCTTTGGGAGGCTTGCTGCTCCAGGTAGCGCACAAGGATGACGCCCAAGTTGAGTGACAAGTTGCAGTTGATGTAAGCAGCATTGGCGAGGACTAGGATGTCCTCCTCGTTGAGTCTCGTGAACTCATTGCGTGCCTGCAAGGTGTTAGCAATAACATAGAACAAATAGCGAACTGTAGGATATTAAATAATCTTGCCCTTATTCACTCTACTAGTGAAGCTCATTGCATTATAGTATTGATTAGGGGAAGGATTTAAGCCAGTAAAGGATACATGTAAAGCATGAATATCATTGTTTGGCAAATTAAAGCATGCACACCATTGATCCAACGTTAATGTGTGGTTTTTGTTCATTAGACGGAAAGAAATAGTATCCTCTCCTTGCCACAGTTTAACAGTGCTTTGCATTGAACTTAGGAATTCAATGGTTAAGCGGCAATAAGTAGGTATATCATTGTACACAAAGTTTTGCAGGTCAGCTCTATTGCAAAGTAAATTAAAGTCATCAGAAATACCGAGTTGGTTTAATATAATGGGGCAATCCCACTTGGTGGCCTTCGCTTCGCGGTTCTTGATCTTGTTGAAGTGTTCGTGATGAGCCTGATCCCTGAATCGTATCCCCGTGCGTTCTTGGGTGATTGCCCAAGAAGCGCTAGCGGTGACACGAGCACGAGTTTGGCTCCTAGTGTTCATCTTCTAAAACATTGAAGAAAGGAAAAAATAAAACTTTTTAATCCAACAACAGTAAGTATAATAT
Source organism: Avena eriantha (assembly GCA_910589775.1). Classification (NCBI taxonomy): domain Eukaryota; kingdom Viridiplantae; phylum Streptophyta; class Magnoliopsida; order Poales; family Poaceae; genus Avena; species Avena eriantha. The sequence continues at coordinate 179,369,467 of OU342743.1, read as the reverse complement.
GTTCCTCTTCTAAGTACACTAAAGAATCTCCTCAAGAGAACAATCTAGGTAAGAAAATCGTGGCAATTGGTTCATAGTAGGTCTCACCCTAGATTGATAATGACAATAGATCAAAGATGAATTTACAAAAAGTAATTGGAGGATCGGAGGAGAAACATTCCGTAGATCTTGTGTGCGAGGAAATCGAACGAAATTGGGTAGAGATGAAGATCCCTTGAGGTTTTGAGAGAGTTTGGAGGTAGAAGAAGGAAAAATAATTTGAAGTTTTGGAGTTGGGACTACCTTCCCGTACGATTTTGTGGCCGGATGCAACTATATGGGCGCAATGCATTCTGGCCGTATAGTTGATGTTCTGTAAAAATATTAGGTCTTCCTCCTGGCGGCGCAGCTATACGACCGCAAATATACGCGTGGAACAAAATGTTTCAGCTGTATAGTTGGTCATTAAATTGTCTGTCCCTTCGAAAGAAAATTTGCAAAGGCCTTGATATCTATACGACCAGAATTATACAGCCGGAATTTTATTCCCGCCGTATAGTTGGTCGTTAAACTCTCAGTACATATGAATAGAATTTATACGAAGGCATTGATATATATACGACCGGAACTATACGGCCGGAATTTTTATTCCCGCCGTATAGTTGGTCGTTAAACTGTCTGTACATAAGAAAAGAAATTGTACGGAGGCATTGATATCTATACGGCCACAATTTTTATTCCCGCCGTATAGTTGGTCGTTAAACTGTCTATACATATTGCAGAAAAAAATTATGGTAAAGATAACTATACGACCAGGACTATATGGCCAGAATTATTATTCACACCGTATAGTTGGTCGTTAAACCGTCTGTATGCATCAAAAAAATTGTTTCTTCGTAAACTATTTCTTTTCTTGTAACTTAGTATACCTTATTTTTGACAGAAAATATTGTCGACCAACAATAGCATGAATAATGCACAAATTCAAGTACTACCAAATTTCTTCTCCCCAAATGGAGTTTTCTAGCACTCTTTATGGAACATGAAATTAAACTAAAACTAAAAACTTAAATCAGACCTTAATTTAACATGGGTTGCCTCTCATGGAGCACTCTTTTACGGTCAATAGCTTGATCTTGATGATATTCACTTGGGTCAGATGAGTGGAACACCCACTCCAAAGTAATGAAGTGATGACCTCCTTTTCGTCATGTTTGGCTTTCTTTTCCTGGGAAAATGGATACCAAAAGGATCCCGCGAAAGCAATTGCAACTTCACGTTCCCTTCATAAAGGTTAATTAAAGTCTTTATAGTTCTTAAGAAAGGACGTCCTAGTATTGTAGGAGCAACAGTGTATTCAGGCATGTCTTCCGTGTACTGTAAGCTCGTGTCAATTTAATAATCACAACAAATTCTTACAGTAAATGTCGGATACAATTACAGGTTAATATTCTACACAAAATTGTGAATCCAACGGTATATTATTTCCAATTTTTGGACATGCAGATTAATTGCTATGAATTTTACAAATTAAATACAATTTCTGAAAAATTTATTCAATTTCAGATTTAAAAGGTAATATACCCTAGAATATGCCGCGCTGACGCAGTAGCTGACTGGGCAGTCAGCGCTAACACGGCGGGCACGTAGGCGCCACGCGTGCGGTGACGTGGACGACAGACGGCGCAACGCGACTTGCCGGTACAGATTTGGTACGGGATCTAATCCACACCGTCTAGAGGCGATCGGGCGGCGAGGAAGGAATCCATCCCGGAGCTCGCTGGTGACGATGAAGGTGACGGCGGCACGGGCTCAGACGGCAGTGTTGTCGGTGTCTCCAGCGATCATCCGGCATGCTGAAGTGGTGTACGAGAAGCGGGAGTCTGCGTCGGGTGGTTCTATGGCCTTAGTTCGGTGCGTCGCTTCCTCGGGCAGCAGCGGCGGACGGCTAGAGCTGTGCTGCTCCGATGGTCCTCCGACGAGCAATTGAAGGTGCTTTGGGCGCTCCTGCGAGATGGGGAAAAGGTGAGGCGACGGAGTAGTCCACGGGGCAGAGAATAGGAGTAAAAGGAAGGTGCGGGGTGGTGCAGAACCTCTGGTTCGAGGTCGATCTGAGGTGGCTCCGACAAGAGCGATGGCGGGGCAGAAATCTGGTAGGGTTTCAAATATTTGGAAAAAATCGCACGGGCGAGAGGAGGGGGGGTTTATGGGGAGAAGGCGTGCGGAAGTTGGCGAAAAAGAACAAAATCGACCGATTTCGGTGAGGAGGGTCGATCGGAATCGACCGTGTTCGTTTGGTCTCTTGGTGTGGCGAGGAAGACAAGTGGGTGGGCCAGGCGTGTCAGTCGCAGATAGAGGGGAAGTGAGTCGGACTGGCTGTTGGGCTGCTAGCTGGGCCGCTAGCTGCTGCTGCGCTGCGCACTGCTTGCTTCACTGGCGCGCGGTAGGTTAGTTACGGGCTGGCTGGGTTGGGCCGATTCGGCTGGCCCGTCCGTTAGATTAGGTTTTTCATATTATTATTATTTTCCATTTTCCACAACACGTACATTTCAATCCAGAGTAACTGGCGCCCTTCGCTCATTTTGTAAAATAGCTGCCACAATTAATTTGAAATGGAGGGGTACTTTTATTCCATCACATCTTCTCATGTGAAAAGCACGGTGTCCTAGCCAATGCAATATTTTTTGCAATGGACTCAGTCGGCTATTCCTATTTTCCACGTCCATTAGAGTCTTTCAAGGAAAAGCCATGCAGCTAGCCCAGCAAGCGGAGCGCACACAAAATATTCATAATGGGTTTGGCTATTTTCATGGAGCATGCAGTATTTTTTTAACGGACTCTATTATTTACGGGAAGAGACATATCATATCTAGGCCAGTTTATTTCGATGTTCGGTCCATTATTATTTACTAGCACAACGCCCGCGCGTTGCTGCGAAAGAACAAGTTTGTTGACCAAATCGAAAAAAAAAGATCGCCTTATCTGTTTGTTCCCCAATCGTATCTCTACTTTGTTAGTAAATCACAGGTTGTTCAAAATTGAATATTACCAGCCGGAGACATCACGTAGTGTGGAAGGGCATGCCAGCTAGCACATATATGTAACTCCTTGTAGGCTGCCACGCACACACGCGAGGGCCACCCGTACGCACGGAACCGCCCCAAACACGATAGATCCTCATTGCCCCAACCACTACCAATACACCCCCACGCATTCGGTCTCCACCCCCGGATCCCCTCGATCTCGTCCCCGCCGCTCTCGGCTCTCTCTCCTGCAGATCGAGCTCCCGCGCCGCCGCCATCCCAGCCGACGAGCCCCTTCCTCTCGCGGTTCCCCGTCGTCTCCAAGCTCGCGCCGCGGCCGCCGCTCTGCTCTCTCTTCCACAGAACCCTGTGCCCCATGCCCCCCGGCCAGCGAGCCCCTTCCTCCCAGTTCCCGTTGTCTCCAAGCTCGCGCCGTGGCCGCCGCTCGGCTCTCTCTCCCACAGCAGCACCGAGCTCCCTGCACCGACCTTTTCTCTCTCGATCTAGAGCCACGTTGTGTTCTGTCCCGGCCGGCGAGAGCCCTCCCAAGCTCGGGCCGCGGCAAGGACACCTCTGCCCCAGTTACCCTCTCGTCCTCGCTGCTCGGGTTACTTCCTTGATTTTCGCAGTTATTACTCGAGCGCGCTAAGGCAACTCTAAACTAAGCTCAGGGGAGGGGTAGGCAGATAAAGGACAACAAGTACAACGTGAAACACCAAAACACTGCCACGCCGCCGCCAGTTGAGCCCGTCGCCAGCTCCATGTCACACCGCCGCTAACAGCTCCCGTCGCCCTCATGGGAGCTACTCAGACGCGTGGGCTTGGTTCGACCAGAATCAACACGCGCTCAGGCAGACTTGAGTCAATACTGTCACAGCAAAATTAAAAAATAAAATTTTGATTTCTGTTTGTATTACTCGTTTAACAGAAAAAAAATACCTAGCATCACATTTCCAGATAGCACGCACGTCGGGTTTGACCAGAAGCACAGCAAGACACGCATATACACGCATCTCTCTTTCCTTTTTTCAGCTCGTACCGTCCGACCGTGAGATGCGGGGTGTCGCGCCGCCGCTCGCCTCCTCCGCGCGCGCGGTCTGCTTCCGGCACCGCCATCCCCCCCCCCCCCCCCCCCCCCCCCCCCCCCCGCGCGGGAAAATCTCTCTTGTTCTTTTCCGCGGGAAAATGCACCGCCGTGCCACGCTCCCCTGGCCCCGGCTGCTCCCGGTCATCTCTTTCCTCCATCTTCTTCCTTTGATTTTTGGAATTCCAAGCCCCTACCCTCTCTCTACGGGTTCAAATCCATCGATTGGCCTCTTTTTTTTACCATCTTCTTCCATTGATTTTTGTAATTCCAAGCCCCTACCCTCTCTCTACTGGTTCAAATCCGTCGATCGATGCTATTGCCTGTTGACATCAGTGTCCTTTAAAAATCTAAAAAAAGGAAGTCCGACTATTCGTACGATCTTTTTTTAAAACACAGTACAATCGTACTATCTTTTAAAAAAACACAGTACAATTTGAACTATGGTGGAATGTAGGTAGAATCACCCTCCTACCTATTAGAATTGAGTTTGAGTTAGAGTAGGACTATAGATTTTGAGTTAGAGTAGGACTATAGTCCTAAGTCGGTACGGCTGACCCTCCTCCTCTCTTCTATATAAACCTTGTACTATTGTTCAAATCAATACAAGTTATTATTATCCGAAAATATCATGATATTAGACGCCTAGGTTTTTTCGCACCTAGATGGCTCCGCCAACTCCGCCGCCGCCGCGTCAACTCTGGACGTCGGCCGAAGCCTGCGCTGCTGGCGCACCTCTATATTCCTCCTCCACCTCTACTCTCCACCAAATTCCTCCAACGCCGGCCCCTCTAGCGCCGGCCCCTCCAACGCCGACTCCACCAGCATCGACACCTCCCCCCGTCGCGGCCCCCTCGCCAACCTGGCAGCCGTAGTACGATCCATGGATGGGTCTTGTTTAGGCATGGCATATGCCCTGGTCGGCTCCTTCTCCCTACGGCGCCCCACCGGCCTACACTGGGACATGGAGTCATAATCTTTGTCCATCCATAGGCTCGTCAGGACCTCTTGGACCTCGACCTTCGCACCAGGTCTACACTGCCCAAGCTCCACTGATGGCCTACATGGCGCCCCACGCGCCACAATACTACATGCCATCCTCGACGCCAATAAACTACATGTACGGGGCTCCTTCGGCACTACCATACATGCCTACGCCATCACCATCAACCGCATCATCAACCGCTCCACCAAGTTGGGACCAATCCGCCTTCATCGCTGCCATGAACAATTTCCCTCTCAACAACCACAAAGGTACGGATTGGATTTTCGATTCTGGTGCATCTTCGCACATGTCTTCAAATATGGATTTTCTGTCAGCTTGTTCTTCTTCCCCTTTTTCCTCTATAACTATTTGTGATGGTTCTTGATGCAGCCCGTCCTACGGACGCTCCTACATCTACACCAACAAGTCCCCCAAGTGGACCCATGACTCGTGCCCGAGCCAAACTCCTACAAGCTAAGGTGAACTCGCTCCTCTCCTCATGCCAATTTGATACCTCCTTGGATGGTGTGCTACTTCATGCAACTACATTATGCATCATCAAGTACGAAGTCTCGACACATCCCCAAGCACCCAAGGATGGAGAACAAGGAGCCGAGCATGAAGCAGAAGCCGCTGGAGCTGCTCAGACCGGAGTCTCCGGTTTGCGCACACCAGAGTCTCCGGTCCACCAAAGTATCTGGCCTGAAGACCCCGGGGACTCCGGCCCACTCTCCGGTCTGACCCCTGCACCGGGCCCTGGGATAATCTGAAGGCCCCTCCGGAGGCTGGTCCGGAGACAGACCAGAATGTCCGGCCTAGACCGGACTCTCTGGTCCACCACACCGGAGTCTCCGGTCCGACTGACGCCAGGCATGAAAAGGCCTTTGGGCCTGCGGCCCATGTACCCCTTAGTCCGTCCAGAACTTGTCTTTTATTCCTAAAGTACCCCTGTATAAGTGGCTGGCCTATATATAGTCCCCCACCTCCATTGTAAACCCTAGGCATGATATTTGGAATTAGTGGAAACCCCTTGTGGATCTATCTAATTCTTGCCTCATGCTCCTTTGACAAAGGAGCACCAAATATCCCAAACCTCGTTGGAGTTTGCATCGTGACTCCGCGTTGTACAAGGCCTTGGCATCGGTGTCCCTTTGCCAAGACGTCAAGATCTCACCGAGTCTCCCATCTCGTCGTGCCGGTTCAAGAGAGAGTCCTCCGCCCGACGCCGATCCTAAGGATTGCGCCGATCGGTCACCGCTGGTGTGAGGTATTGGTGTTTATCGTGGTTTTGCGTGTGTGTGTTCATCGCGTTCTTCGTGCGTGTGTTTGTCGTGTTCATCCTTTCCTCCTTCCCCCGCACTCCACCCTCGATTTGAGTGGGATTCGTGAACGACCGGGCCAACCTAGAGGTTTCCCCTCAACATATTGGTATCAAGAGCTTCGTTACTCATGATTTCCCCCACAAATTTTTCTTCTATCCACCAAAAATTCTAAAATCCCCAAAAAACAGCCCAAATTTGCCTTTGTATCGATCTCTTGATTTGGTGTGTTATTTGTGGTTTTGATCCGACCAAACCTTGTCTTAGGAGTTGGTCTAGCTTTATCCCGCGTTTTCCTAGCTCATTTTGGCCAATTTTTCGCGGATTTGAGGACCCAAGGCGTGGATTTCCGCTTAAGAACACGAGCAGTTCGCGATCTGACTCCAGACCGGAGTCTCTGGCCTACACACCGGAGTCTCCGGCCTATACACACCGGAGTCTCTGGCCTGGACCGGAGTTTCCGGCCTAAAACCCCGGAGTCTCCGGTCCTGACGCCTGATTTTGACAGTTTTGTCTCTAATCTTGCATTGGCTAATTTCCACTTGTTTGTTTGTGCCTGTGTGCGTGTCGTCAACTAACAGCAAGCTTCCGCATCAACAAACCCCGCGCTCATCGACACCACGGCCCATGAACATCATCCCGCACCACCGACGCCAAGTTCATCATCACCAACGAAGGTATAACTTGCGTCACCTTGTTAACCCCTATCTTCCTTTGTGTGTACCTACCCCATGAGAGTGGCTCATCTTGTGTTTGCTTGAGCATTGTGCATTTGCCCTTGGATAGTGAGAGTGCAAGAGCAATATCAAGTGTGACTAGGTAGCATCAAGGGATAGCAAAAAAAAGATACAAAGCAAAAGAAAAAGAAAAATAGTCTCCCCTTGCAAAAGAGATTCTCAAAGCTTGTAAGTAAGAGAGAAAGAAGAGCGCCCAAGGCAATTGTACAAATTCGTTGCTCATTTTTCCTCTTTGCAAACGAGCCACGGTCTCTCCTTGCATTGGCACGACAATAAGCTTAGTCTTCGTTAGAACATTTTGTTTGCTCATTTTCATAGTCGTGTTAATCCCAACTATCTCCACGTGTGTGTATATAGTCGTAGGTTCCCGTCACCCTTTTGAGTTTTTGACCTTCGCCTTTGACTTGAGTTTTGTTTGGATTTTACCCACATTTGACTATCCCTTTTCTTTTGGTTGGTTCTTTGGCTTTCCACAATCCTAACCTACCACCAACAAGCTTTTGAGAGTTAGTTCTTTCTTTAGTGTGAGTTTTCTTTGCAATTCCACTTTGCACGCTTATAGCTCTCACTTGTGGTTTCTAGTTTGGTGCAATCCCCAAGGTGAGGTACAAGGCTAACACCACCATATTCCACTTCCATATACAATACTTGTGTGTCTTGCATGATGGATAGGCACGGTGAGTCGAGCCAACCACCTCCCCAAGAAGAAGATCAAGGACCGTACATGACACGCGCAAGTCACTTCATCGTCCGCCAAGAGTTCCGTGAACATTGCCAAGCCCTAGAGACGCGACAAGATGAACAATTTGGCGAGACGCAAGCCGAATTCAAGAACATCGACAACCGCTTCGACGACCTCGAACGACAAATGCACGCAATGCATCACAACTTCGGCCACAAAAATGAAGCGCTCCAACACTCCGTCACCGAAACAAATGACAATCTTCGACGCCTCATCGATGGTATGGCAAGACCATGTTCACGCGGATCAAGCTCTTCAAGTTCTTCGCATCGGCATGCACCCCTTCCACAAGATCTACATCCAAGTGCTACAAGACGCAATGATGCCCCCGTGGTTGAAGATGGAAGTTCTTCGAACTATGTACCCTCCCCACGGCACGCCGCAACGTCAACTTATGATGGTGATTTCTCTTCAAGGCCACGAGCAAGGCAAGAAGCACACCGTCATCACGCAAGGGCATTAGTGATCCAATAAGAGCAACCACAAGAAGAACCGCAAGTGAAACCGCAAGTCTACCACCATGGACCGCGACACATACTTGACACAACAAGTGATGACTCCAATTTGGAGAATCAAGCTCGTCATCGACGTGACGCTCTCCAAGATCCTCCTCCTCGTCATCGCTGTCATGAACGTCAACAATGACACCATGGTCATCACGAGGCGCCTCCTCCACCACGCCAAAACTTGGAGCGCCAAGTGGTCCACATTGAGCGACGCCCACCACGTCAAGAGGCTCATGACCATGTTCTTTGCCGTGAGGCCCATGTGCCTAACCAACGTCACCAACCAAGGAACGAGCCTCCTCTTCGTCATCAACCGTGTCACGAGGCTCCACATCCTCAACAACCTCATGGGGCCCAAGCACCTCAACAACATGAACCACCGTGCCAAGAGCAAGAGCAAGCTCCGCAACAAGGTCATGAGAACCAAGTTCCACCTCCTCAACCACAAGATCGTCAACAAGCTCGTCACAACGATCGCATGGAAGATGAAGACCATCATCAACATGGCAACAATCGCTACCATGACCGCAATGAGGAAGAAACATTTGGCAAGCTCAAGTTCACAATGCCCAAGTTCACCGGATCCAATGACCCCGAAGAATACCTCTCGTGGGCACTCAAGGCCGACAAGATCTTTCGCATGCACAACTATAGCAACGAGAAGATGGTCGCCATGGCTTCACTTGAGTTTGATGATTACGCCAATCTTTGGTGGGAACAATTTCAAGTTGCTCGTGATGCAAGACAAGAACCGCCAATCACAACTTGGCATGACATGAAGGCTCATATGAGATCCCGCTTTGTCCCTGCGCACTACACACGTGACCTCTTCAATAACCTTCAATCGCTTCGCCAAGGGACAAAGACCATGGAAGAGTACTTCAAAGAAATGGAACTCAGCTTGATTCGCGCCAACATTGATGAATGCATGGAGCAAACAATGGCATGTTTCCTTATTGGTTTGAATCACCCAATCAAGCGCATCGTCGAGTTCCAAACATACAATACCATGGTTGAGCTTGTGCACATCACAACAAAGGCTGAATGTCAAGTGCAAGAGGACATCAAGTACAACAAGCCCAAGACGTACTTCACCTACAAGCAAGCTTCAACCGCTACACCAACAACTCAATGGAAACTCCTCAAGTACCCCCAAGCCTTCTTTCAAGCCCACACTTCCTCAAGGAAAACTACCCCAAGTGTCAAACAAGCAAAGAGTGATCAACCTTTCAATGGTGAATGTTACAAGTGTGGAGGTAAAGGACACAAGTCGGCCGAATGTGGAAACAAGAAAGTATTGTTCATCCATGACAATGGTGATGAAGAGTACTTGAGTGAAGATGAATTTGATGCCCAGAGTCAAGGAAGCAATGACAAGGCAACGAGTGGAAGATGATTAAGAACTCCTCATGTGTGAACATGACGCAAGTCCATCGCTTGTCGTCACAAGGATCTTGACCACTCAAGCACAAGAGCATGAAGACCAACGCTCTAATATCTTCCAAACACGAGCCGGCATCAATGGCAAATCTATCAAGGTGATCATTTACGGAGGGAGTTGCCACAACCATGCTAGCACCGAGTTGTGTGAGAAGCTCAACCTCACCCTCCATCCTCACAAGCAACCCTACCACGTGCAATGGCTAAGTGACCAAGGGTCCGTGAAGATCAAGCATACCGTATCGGTCTCCTTCACCATTGGTCCTTACAAAGATACGGTGGATTGTGATGTGGTTCCTATGACAGTTTGCCACATGCTTCTTGGTCGACCGTGGCAATTTGACAAGGCTGCTCAACATGATGGTCGCACCAATGTATACACCTTCAAATGGCTCAACAAAACATGTGTTTTGCAACCAATGACTCCTAGCAAAATAATTTCGGACAATGCAAAGGCTTTAGCAAGGGCGCAAAGCACAACACCTACTTGTGAGAAGAGCGGTGAGAGAGAGAACCACCTCATAGCGAGTGAGAGCCACAAGCCAAACTCGAGTGGAAAAACTAAGAGTGTTCTCCTTGCCACCAAAAGTGAGATGAGAGATGTTCGGAACAACCCATCCATCTTGCACTATGTCCTACTTCAACAAAACATGTGTTTTGCAACCAATGACTCCTAGCAAAATAATTTCAGACAATGCAAAGGCTTTAGCAAGGGCGCAAAGCACAACACCTACTTGTGAGAAGAGCGGTGAGAGAGAGAACCACCTCATAGCGAGTGAGAGCCACAAGCCAAACTCGAGTGGAAAAACTAAGAGTGTTCTCCTTGCCACCAAAAGTGAGATGAGAGATGTTCGGAACAACCCATCCATCTTGCACTATGTCCTACTTTGCAAGGGACTAGCGCAAGGAACTAATGAATTAACCAATGTTCCTCCATCTTTGATGAGTGTTTTGCAGGAATTCAAGGATGTGTTCCCCGAAGAGCTTCCACATGTACTACCTCCTCTTCGCGGCATCAAACATCACATTGACCTCATCCCCGGTACACCACTGCCCAACCGCGCCGCCTATCGCACGAACCCGGAGGAGACAAAGGAGATCGAACGTCAAATCAACCAACTCGTCTCCAAAGGTTTGATCCAAGTTAGCACTAGTCCAAGTGTCGTACCCATGATACTTGTTCCAAAAACGGATGATACGTTATGGTTATGCATGGACTGTCGTCCAATCAATGCTATCACCATGTGTTATCGACATCCCATACCACGTCTCGATGACATGCTTGATAAGTTGTGTGGAGGCACTATTTTTTCGAAAATTGATCTTCGTAGTGGTTACCATCAAATACGCATGGCTGAAGGTGATGAGTGGAAAACTGCCTTCAAGACCAAACTTGGTCTCTATGAATGGTTGGTTATTCCCATTGGTTTATCTAATGCCCCATCCACCTTCATGCACCTTATGAATCACATATTGTGTTCTCTAATTGGAAAAAGTGTTGTTGTCTATTTTCGATGATATTCTTGTTTATAGCAAATCACTTGAGGACCATATAACACATGTCAAGGAAGTTTTGCAAATCCTTCGACATGAAAAGCTTTATGCTAATCTTCCCAAGTGCACTTTTTCTAAAGACAAGTTGATTTTTCTTGGATTTGTCGTTTCTTCGAAGGGAATTGAAGTTGATGTTTCCAAGGTAAAGGACATGCGAGATTGGCCCATACCAACAAATGTGATTGAACTCCGACGTTTTCATGGGTTGGCCAGTTTCTATCGTCACTTTGTGAAAGACTTTTCAACCATTGAATGCCCTCTCAACGAGTTGACGAAAAAGAATGTCACCTTCGTGTGGGGCAAAGCACAACAAAAAGCTTTTGATGAACTTAAAAAGAGGCTCACCGAAGCACCTCTCCTTGCGTTACCGGATTTCACAAAAACTTTTGAGATAGAGTGTGATGCTAGTGGTATTAGCATTGGAGGAGTCCTTATGCAAAACAGACGTCCTATAGCCTACCATAGCAAGAAACTCGATGGTGCTCGCCTTAATTATCCAATTTATGACAAAGAGCTTTTTGCCTTAGTTCGTGTCCTTCAAGTTTGGCAACACTACCTATGGCCCAAGGAATTTATCATACATTCTGACCATGAGTCCTTGAAATATCTCAAAGGCCAAGCCAACTTGAGTAAGAGACACGCTTAGTGGGTTGAATTTATGGAGTCTTTTCCGTACATTGTCAAGTATAAGAAGGGAAAAGATAATGTAGTTGCGGACGCTTTGTCTTGCAAACATATAAACCTTCTTACGAGACTTGAAATCAACGTGTTGGGTCTTGAGGAAATAAAATCTTTGTATGCTTCCGACCCGTTCTTTGAACCAATTTTCGCAAAGTGCTCCAATGACAAAGGAGTTGATGATTTCTGTTTGCATAAGGGCTTTCTTTTTAAACAAAACAAGCTATGCATTCCGAAGTCATCGCTTCAACTTTTGCTTCTCCAAGAATCTCATGGTGGAGGCCTTATGGGTCACTTTGGCCGCGACAAGACATTGGACATGCTCTCCAATCACTACTTTTGGCCCAAGATGAAGCGTGACGTGGAGCTCTACGTTCATCGATGCACGACATGTGTTCAAGCTAAGTCGCAAGCTAACCCTTATTGTCTTTATATGCCATTACCTATTCCTCATACACCTTGGCCAGACATTAGCATGGATTTCGTGTTAGGATTGCCTAGATCTAATCATGGTCATGATTCTATATTTGTTGTTGTGGATCGTTTTTCCAAAATGGCACACTTCATACCGTGCCATAAGATCGACGATGCTTCACATGTTGCAAATCTGTTTTTCAGGGAAATCGTCCGTCTTCATGGTGTGCCAAGAACAATCGTCTCCAACCGCGATGTCAAATTCATGAGCTACTTATGGAAGACCCTCGTGGCCAAGCTCGGCGTCAAGCTACTCTTTTCATCCGCATCGCATCCCCAAACCGATGGCCAAACTGAAGTTGTCAACCAAAGCCTCGGGACTCTCCTTCATGTGTTGATCAAGAAGAACTTGAAGGATTGGGAGGAATGCATTCCCCACGCCGAGTTCGCCTACAATCGAGCCAAGCATTCAACAACCAAGATGAGTCCATTCATGATCGTCTATGGTTTCGAGCCCCTAACCGCGCTCGACATCCTACCACTACCTCTCCATGAGCGCACAAACATGGACGTCGAGAAGCGCGCAAGCTATGAAGAAACTTCATGAAGAAACAAGAGCTACTATCGAACAACAAGTCCTTCACCAAGCTTAAAGGTTAAACAAGGACAAGATGGAGACGATATTTGAAGAAGGTGACCTTTTGTGGATACACCTAAGAAAATACCGCTTCCCCAAGGAACGTGACTCCAAGATCAAGCCAAGAGGAGATGGTCCCTTCAAGGTCCTCAAAAGAATCAACAACAATGCCTACATCATCGACATACCGACCTCCAAGTACCTTGCAAGCAATACATTCAATGTCAAGGATCTCTCACCCTACCATGGAGATGTTCAAGATGATAACCATGAAGAGTTGAGGATGACTCTTTCCCAAGGGGGGAGTTGATGCAGCCCATCCTACGGACGCTCCTACATCTACACCAACAAGTCCCCCAAGTGGACCCATGACTCGTGCCCGAGCCAAACTCCTACAAGCTAAGGTGAACTTGCTCCTATCCTCGTGCAATTTGATACCTCCTTGGATGGTGTGCTACTTCATGCAACTACTCTATGCATCATCAGGTACGAAGCCTCGACACATCCCCAAGCACCTAAGGATGGAGAACAAGGAGCCGAGCGTGAAGCAGAAGCCGCTGGAGTTGCTCTAACCGGAGTCTCCGGTCTGCGCACACCGGAGTCTCCGGTCCACCAAAGTCTCCAGCCTGAAGACCTCGGAGACTCCGGCCCACTCTCTGGTCTGACCCCTACACCGGGCCCTAGGACAATCTGAAGGCCCCTCCGGAGGCTGGTCCGGAGACTGACTGGAATCTCCGGCCTAGACCAGAGTCTCCGGTCCACCACACCGGAGTCTCCGGTCCGACCGACGTCAGGCATGAAAAGGCCTTTGGGCCTGTGGCCCATGTACCCCTTAGTCCGTCCAGAACTTGTCTTTTATTCCTAAAGTACCCTTGTATAAGTGGTTGGCCTATATATAGTCCCCCACCTCCATTGGAAAACCTAGGCATGATATTTGGAATTAGTGGAAACCCCTTGTGGATCTATCTAATTCTTGCCTCATGCTCCTTTGACAAAGGAGCACCAAATATCCCAAACCTCGTTGGAGTTTGCATCGTACCTCCGCATTGTACAAGGCCTTGGCATCGGTGTCCCTTTGCCAAGATGTCAAGATCTCACCGAGTCTCCCATCTCGCCGTGCCGGTTCGAGAGAGAGTCCTCTGCCCGACGTTGATCCTAGGGATTGCACCGGACCGGTCACCGTTGGCGTGAGCTATTGGTGTTTATCGTGGTTTTGCGTGTGTGTGTTCATCGCGTTCTTCGTGCGTGCGTTCGTCGTGTTCATCCTTCCCTCCTTCCCCTGCACTCCACCCTCGATTTGAGTGGGTTCGTGAAAGATCGGGCCACAGTAGAGGTTTGCCCTCAACAGTTCTTCAATTCCAATATCTTGTGTCGGTCAATCATACATCAGTAATCCCCACACAAATTTTCATTTATGCAATATTCTTGTTGCTCCATCTTTAATCAAAAATCTCATCTATGTTCGTTGATTTACTATCGACAACAATGTTTCTTTAGAGTTTGACCCGCTTGGCTTATCTGTGAAAGATCTGAAAATGGTGGAGGTCCTCGCTCGCTACAATAGCTCGGGCAATCTCTATCCTCTACATGGTGCACCATCTTCCACACCTCAAGCCATGCACACCTCCGTCAACCTTTGGCATCGTCGGCTCGGCCACCCCAATAAAAATACTATGGCGTCTTTGCTTCAAGAATTTAGTCTCCCTATTGATAGTTCTAGTTCTTCTCATGATCCCTCTATTTGCAATGCCTGTCAATGCGGAAAACATGTTAGATTACCTTTCGGCACATCAACTACCTATAGTATTTTTCCGTTTGAGTTCTTGCATTGTGATCTATGGAGCTCTCCGCTTCCTAGTGTTTCTGGTTTCAAATACTATCTTGTTATTCTTGACGATTATTCTCACTACATATGGACCTTTCCTATTCGCACCAAATCCGACGTGCACTCAATTTTTCTAAATTTTTGACGATATGTTCTTACACAGTTCGGCCTTCCCGTACGTTTTATCTGACGTGACAATGGCTGAGAGTTTGACAATACCGAAAACGGATCTTTCTTTCTCTCTCAAGGCATTCTCTTACGTTTTTCTTGTCCATGCACTTCTCCTCAAAACGGTAAAGCCGAACGATCCTTATGATCCATCAATGACATACTTTGTACTTTACTCATCCAATCCTCTCTCTCCCCTCGGTTTTGGGCTGAAGCCCTTCGCACGGTAACATATCTCCTCAACATCCGACCAACCAAAATGAGTGCACTCTATACTCCCTTTCAGTCTCTCTTCCTACATCATCCTGACTATTCTGAATTGCGTGTTTTTGGTTGTCTTTGTTTCCCCAACACCGCCTCCATCGCCCCTAGCAAACTTTCTCCTCGCTCATTGCCATGAATTTATCTCGGACCCACCAACGATCACAAAGGCTCTCGATGTTTCGACCCCTCTTCTAGACGTGTTCTTGTCTCACATCATGTCATCTTTGACGAAAATACTTTTCCATAGTCCATCGTCCAGTCGTTTATGCCTACTTCTTCCCCGACTACCCATAATACGATCAGGTCGCGCTCCCTTATCCCTGCCTTCATGCCCACGGTCACCTCTACCGCAGTAGCCAACCAGCCTGCCGAGGCCCCGCGGCAGCTTGCCGCACCACTTTCTCCTGCCGCGGCAGGATCTCCTGCTTGGTCCTCGCCCACCACCACCATGTCCTCTGCAGGAATAGACACACCTACCCCGTCTCCTGCTAGCGCAGCTAGTACTCCGAGTAACTCTCCCACTCCACAACTTCCTCCTCACATCGTTCCCGTCACTATTCCCACTAACGATCATGTCATGTGTACTCGTGGTAAAAAGGGCTTTCACATTCCTCACCGTTTTCTTAACCTCAATGCCACCCCAAATATTTCCACAATTCCTACCTCCTACAAAGCTCTTCTAGATCCTCTTTGGCATTCTGCCATGCGTGATGAGTTCGATGCCCTCCTTCAAAATAATACATGGAGTCTCGTTCCTAAACCTCCCGATGCCAACGTGGTTTCAAGCAAGTGAGTTTTTGCCACAAATATAATTCCAATGGGTGTCTCGCACGGTACAAGGCTCGTTGGGTATGCCAGGGTTTTTCTCAACAGCAAGAGATTGACTTCGATAAAACCTTTTCACCTATTGTCAAACCAAGTACTATTCGCATTATTCTCGATCTTGTTGTATCTTCCTCATGGTCGATCATCAACTTGATGTTAAAAATGTTTTTCTGCATGGCACTCTCAATGAGACCGTCTATTGTCAACAACCCTCTAGCTTTGTAGATTCTTTCCATCCTAACTTTGTGTGTCTTCTGCAATAGTCTCTTTATGGTCTTAAACAAGCACCACGTGCGTGGTTTCAATGCTTCACCACATTTATTCAAACTACAGGTTTCCTTCCCTATAAATCCGATTCCTCTCTCTTTATTTTTCGCTCTTCTACTCAAACCACTTATCTTCCTCTCTATGTCGATGATATAATTCTAACCGCCTCCTCTAACTCCTTTCTTAGCCATATTATCACCCTTCTCAATCAGGAATTCTCTATGACTGATTTCGGATCACTTCATCATTTTCTCGGTGTTACCGCTTCTCGAATTCTGCCACTCTCTTTCTTTCTCAACGTCCATATATTATCGATCACTTATCTCGTACTGGCATGTTCGAATGTCAACCCAGCCGTACCCCTGTTGACATTGGTGCCAAACTATCGACGGATGGTGATCATGTTCCCGATCCTACATTCTATCGTAGTCTCACAGGGGCACTACAATATGGTACTCTCACTCGTCCTGATATTTCTTATTCTATTCAGCAATCTTGTTTGTATATGCATGATGCTCGTGTTCCCCACCTTTTCATGTTAAACGAATTCTTCGCTATCTCAAAGACACTCTCGACCATGGTCTACTTCTTAATTCTTCTACTCCTACAAGCTTGACAATTTATTCTGATACAGATTGGGCAGGTTGTCTAGATACTCGACGATCCACATCTAGCTTTTGTGTTTATTTGGCTGATAATCTTGTTTCTTGGTCTTTGAAAAGGTAGGTTACATTGTCCAGGTCATCAGCGAAAGCAAATACCGGGCGGTTGCTCATGCAGTGGTCGAAGCGGTCTGGATACGCCAGCTTCTTGCCGAGCTTCATCGACCAATTGAGCGTGCTACCATTGTCTATTGTGACAATATATCTGCAGTCTACATGACCTCTAATCTAGTTCAGCATCGACGCACCAAGCACATAAAGATTGACATTCATTTTGTTCGAGAAGGTGGCTCTCGGCGAGGTTCGCGTTCTTCATGTTCTGACCAGTGCTCAATTTGCGGATATCTTCACCAAGGGTCTCTCTACTGCATCATTTACAGATATTCGCTCTAGTCTCAACATCGTGGCGCCCGATGTTGACACTGCGGGGTATTAGAATTGAGTTTGAGTTAGAGTAGGACTCTAGAGTTTGAGTTTGAGTAGGACTCTAGTCCTAAATCGGTTCGGCCGACCCTCCTCCTCTATTTTATATAAACCTTATACTATTGTTCAAATTGATACAAGTTATTGTTATCCCAGAATATCACTACCCACCCGACCACAGATTGGTTCGCTAATAATGTCCGATCCAAATTTCTATATGTCGTGGTGGTGTCATGGCAGATGCCATGGATAGGCTAAAGGTGGGGACTAAATGCACTAGGGGAATACAGGGAGGGATAGTGAGGTGATTCCACACACACAAGTTTTATATTTGATTCACTTCCAAGGTTTACAAGTGCTCCTAGAGCTATATTGGGGAGAGGAGGAAGAAGGGACTCTCTTACTCTCGCCACTGGCTAACCCGTACAAGACCAACCAGAGATCAACCCGTAGAACCTAACCTTTTCTACAGAGGCTCTAGCCCTCCTTATATAGGGGTGGCTAGGTCTCCACTTAGGGCATACGTGGAGGCATATTCCAGGGAATATGCCTCCTCCCAAAATAGTAAGCCGACCGGGTTGATTTTCCCCGCGTCACCCATGCAGAGGCTACGTGAGCCTCTGCGGCGCCTGCGTCAGCCGACATTGGCGTCGTCACCTCTGTCGGCCACACCTCGCTGGTCCTGCCTCTGTCCGCTTCGCTCATGCCGTGCGTACCAGGGCTACTTTTGACCAGCGAGATTCCTTCCTTCTCCTAGAAGCTTGACATGACCCGGATCGTAGTTGATCCGGCCACACCTGTTCCTGCATGAAAGTTAGATACATCTTTCCGACTTACGGCTTAAGTCGGTTGAGACCAAGTTAGGTGGACATCCCCTGGTCCGGGTTACTCCGTGATTCGGCCTGCCTTGAGGTGACCCGGCCAGCATCCGCTTTGGCCTTGCCGAACCTCGGCTAACTCGGCCTTTATACCCCGGCGTGACCCTACCCAGGGGTATCCCCCTAACATTAGTCCCCGAAGCTGGTGCGGTCTTAGCTGCCTTGGCCGCTAAGGCCACATCAGGTTCCATTTCACTGAGCTTTGGATCTTATTTCCGAGTTACCTCCTTATCTCGTATTCTATGGATTTACTTTCCCTTGGCATATTCCAAGTTTTCCCTTGCCGGTCGGGTTACCACCTTATCTCGGATTCTATGAATTTACTTTCCCTTGGCATATTCCAAGTTTTCACTTGCTGGCCAGGTTACCACATTCTCACCCGGGTTGTTCTTCCTTCTCGTACGCTTACCCACGTGGAGGCCAATCATCACATCGCCTCATTTTAAGGGCCAGCCACAGTAACCGCCGCAGTTACTGTCAAGAGTTACTGTGCGCGCGTCACGTCACGCCAGCCTCCTCGTTAACTGCATCAATGCATCGCGTCATGGGATCCGCTGCACCATGTGGCCTTCCGTGTAGCCTGATGCTGATTGGTTAATTTGGTTGGTACACGGCCACACGATGTGGCCCGCCCGCAAATGCGATCCCACTTCCTCGCTGAGGGAGCGGTTAAATAGGGGAGGGGTGCGCCCCTTGGGTCCTTTCCCCATTTCCGCGCCCCTCTGCCCCTTCTTCTTCCTTGTCTTCTCCCGCGACAGCACCGCCGCCACCGCGTTTGAGTAGGAGCGCCGCTGCCGCACTTCTTCCACACGCATCTGCGTCGCCGCCGCCGCTGTGCACCTTCTCCACCACGGGTCGCTGTCAGTCTAGGACGCTGCCCCCCACCGCCGCTAGCACCAGTGAGGGCAGCGAACTCGAGATGACTGAAGAGGAGCTCGCCGTCGCCGAGCAGGAGATGGAGGAAGACACTGCGACGGCGGACCGCGGTGCGTGAGCCGGATCCTGGGTCTGCCAGGATGACCTGGACTGGCTCTACCGCACCAGGCGCATCCCCGCAGGCGTCACCGCGCGCCTCGCCCCCGCCAAACTCGCCCCCTCACCCAATCCGGGTGAGTATGTGGTGTTTCTGTCACATTTCTAGCGGGGATTCGGTTTGCCAGTTAGTGATTTTTTCCACAATTGGTTGAGCACCTACGAACTCTAGCCGCACCACCTTCCTGCCAACGCAATCACCTCTCTCTCTGCTTTCGCCTCCACAATCGAAGGCTATGCCAGATTATGGCCCACGAAGGAGCTATGGATCTGGTTTTTTGGCCTTTGTCGTAACGTAATTCCGAACATTCAGCTTGATCCGGAGGACAAGCAGCTTACGCAGTTCGGGGCTGCGTCCATCTCTCCCTGGAGGCTATCCGTCTTCCCCTGAGTCACCGGGCTGGACTCCTGCAAGGGATGGGCCTGGACTTTCTTTTATGTTCAGAACGACCGCACCGAAGACTTGATCCGGCTGCTCCCCTATGCTCCGGGTCCTCCTAACCCGGAGTTGTGGGACATTGTCCCCAAGAAGCCCACGGTCTTGGCCAACCAGGTCAATAAAAGGTTCACGGAGCTGAAGAAGCTCGGGTTGCACAACGAGGACGCCATGATCACGTTCGTCCGCAACCGGATCTCCCCCCTCCAGAAGCGCACTCACAAGGTGTGTCACATGAGCTGGGGCCGCGACCCCAACCGGACCTCATCCTTCGAGTTGAGCAACATGAAGATCTATCGCCGGGTCAAGGCCCTCTTCACCACCCACAAGAACTTCTCCTCTGAGTGGACGTGGGGAATTGAGCACTATTGCCGTGATAGGCTTCCTCCCGTGGTAAGCTTTATGCCGCAAACTTTCTCCGAATTAAACCTTATGTCGGTCGCTGTTGTATTTTTAACTCTGTTGTCTGTTCTTTTCCTTAGCTATTCCTTCAGCAAACCCTCGAAGATGGCACCGATCCCACCCTTAAGTGGGCGCCTGACCGGGAGACCTCGGACGAGGAAGAGCCGGATCAAGAGATGTTCCTTCCAATGACCGATGCTACGAAGCGACCCACCGGTAAACTCTCTTCCATTAGAGATTGGCCCGATGATGAAGATGACTCGGATGTCAAGGTGATGGAAGCTTTTGACGCTGTCCCCCTTTCTTATGCTTTTCCGATATCAGCTAATCCCGGTGGGCAGATCCATGAGGACCCTCCCCTTGCCGTGGGTGACCCTGTTCCGGTTGCACCGAAGAAGAAGCGGGGAGCTACATCAACTTATTCCTCCGAACCTTCTCAGCCTGCCAAAAGGCGAAAGAAGTCCGGGGACAAAACTGCCTCCAAGCCTGCAACCAAGGCCCCTGCACGAAGGGCTCGGAAGCCCGAGGATCCCCTGACCTCGGATGTGTAAGCCTCTTTTCCCTCTGCCACTTACTTGTTCTTGCATTGTTATAGTTTCTCATCCGACACTGTTTGATTCGGCAGGGCTGCGGTGGAGGTCCCCCAGAGCGGATCTAGCATTGCTTCGCCGCTCCGATAGAGCCCTTCTCCCCCTCGTGGCGACGATTCACGCCCGCTGAGCCCTATTCCGGAGGGTTCAGTGGCTGCTCCGGGTTCCACACCACCTCGTCAAGAGGGGGGAAACCTTGGAGCGGGGGAGACATGCCCAGCCGAGGCAGCGGCATCCACCACTTCGGCTCTGCCGCAACCAGCTGCTACCGAGGCTACCTCAGCACCTCCACCGAAGAAGAAACCAGCATCAGCACCAGCACCAACTCCAGCACCAGTTCCAGCACCAACTCCAGCACCAGCACCAACTCCAGCACCAGCACCAACTCCGGCAGCCAGAGCAACAGCAGCAGCGCCAAGCTCCTCCGCCTCGTCCGAGACTTCCCAATCTCGGCGACAAAGTACTCAGGCAGCTCCCAAGGGGAAATCTGCTGCAACCACTTCCTCCTCTCAGCAGCCCAAGGGCAAAAAGGCCCCTGACGCCACTAGGGCAGCGTCCGTCGAGGCTGGACAGCGCACTCTCGCGTCCATGCTTTCCAAGAAGCCTCCAGCACCGAAGGACGCCCCTGCCGAACCAGCCCGGCCCTTGCCCTGGTTGAGAGGAGGGAGGCGCATGCGAAGGGCTTGGTGGCGCCCCATATGCCCAGCGGCGAGCGATACCCTCCGACCCTGATTGAATTCGTCATGAATTGGAACAAGGTGGAGTTCGTCCACAACGACGATCTTCCGGAGAAGTTCGGCCCCGCTGAATTTTCTGCCCAAATGAACACAGCCGCTAAGGCAATTAACCTCACGGGTCGGATGACGGAGGTACGTTACTTCCCCTTTTCCTTAGCATGTTGTAGATATTGATGATATAACCATTAGTCCCCAAGCCTCCGGGGGAGTAACTTGTTACTCGGCCGGATGCTCCTTAGAAAACTAACGTAGCTCCTTGATAACTTCGAATATGCACACACCTAGAGCCGGGTTAAGTTCCACTTGGCCCGGATTTTGTACACTTCGAATATGCACACACCTAGAGCCGGGTTAAGTTCCACTTGGCCCGGATTTTGTACACTTCGAATATGCACACACCTAGAGCCGGGTTAAGTTCCACTTGGCCCGGATTTTGTACACTTCGAATATGCACACACCTAGAGCCGGGTTAAGTTCCACTTGGCCCGGATTTTGTACACTTCGAATATGCACACACCTAGAGCCGGGTTAAATTCCACTTGGCCCGGATTTTGTACACTTCGAATATGCACAAGGCTAAGTTGTATTTTTGTACTCTTTTCAAGTGACCACCAACCACCGGAGCGCTGAGTTTCAGCGTCTCCTGGACACTCACAAGATGCTACGCGCCAAGCATAACTCACTTCTGGCTGATCATGATAAGAGGGGTAAGTTTCTCCCTTAGCATTTCTCCATTTTCCTTCATCTTCTTCTGCCGAACTAATCCATCATTCGGTTTTCGCAGCTGGGGTGGAGGCTGAGGACACGCTTATGAGAAAGAATCTGGATCAGATCAAGGGTAAGTTATATCTGCTCAACCTTGCTATGCTTTCCATCTCCATTCCTCCTTGGCTCGGCAAACATTCATACCTCAGCTTTGCCGGGTTGACAAACTATTTCAGTATCGCTAGAAGATAGTGAGCCTGTGCCTGATATGATGCTGCATTTTCTCAAACAAGCATGGCAACATCAGGCCGAGCTCAAAAAGAGAGACGATGAGCTTGCCCTCCTCCGGACCAAGGATGATGAGATCACCAAGCTTAAGGCCGAGATGAAGAAATTGAAGGCACAACATCAATCCGAGCTCCAAAAGGCTGGCCAAGACTTCACTGAGCGAGCACCTCAACCTCCAAATTGCCAAGGACCGAGAACTTCTCCAGGAGGCCAACGTCAAGCTTGAGTCGGCGAACGCTGAACTTGTGCAGCTTCGCAAAAGACGTGATGACTGTACCAGGGAGTTGATTCAAATCCTCAGCCATATTTCACGTAAGTTCCTTTCCCTTATCTGGCATATTTCTCTGGGTTACTTCACATGTCTTTTCTTTACATGCTTCTCTTATCTCGTTTTCAGGCAAATTTCCAGAGGGCACTGCCATCGCGAGCGCCGCTATTGTTGATTTCCACCGAGAGAGGGGGGTACTCCCGTTGCTCCTGACGCTGAAGAGATTCCCTATGACATGGAGGACCTCTTGGTCAGCCTGTCATCTCGCATGGAACTCATCAAGAACTATGGCAAGGATATCCTTGACGTTGCAGTCCGAATCTTCAACACGTTTTGGCCTACAGAAGACACTCCGGAGGGTACCGTAGTTCTTGTTGAAAAGTTGATGGAGTGCGAGACCCAGCTCGACCTTTGGAGGGAATCCGCTGGACGCGCCGCAGCTGAGACCGTTCTCCACTACGTACTTACGTGGTACGAGAAGATCGACCTCAACCTCTTAGCGCGCATGCGAACCGGATCCAAACGGACCAGTGACCCGGAGTGGGTAGCTCGGCGCAAGGCTTACGCCCATAGCCTCATCAAATATGCTCCCATTCATGAATGGACTGAGGGACCGAGCTTCCTAGAAGCCGCCGGTGACGAAAACGCTGAAAACGTTGAAGATGGCTCGGATGAGGACGAAGAGGGCAATGCCTCGGACATTGAAGATAGCGAAGATGACGCCGAACTTCCTCCTCCTGCTGCTCCTTAAGTGAAAAAACTTTAAAGTTTATCAGATTCCCGGTATGCCGGATGGAATTGTATCCAGTACACATGTGGTATTTTGCTACTAAGTTTTAATGCCGGATTAACTTGGGCATAGTCCCCAAGTTTCATTTTCTTGTTCCTCTAATCTTTTGGCTCGGCTCGTGTCTACCTTGATTCGGTTTTACGACTTACGAATCCGAGCTTCCAAAATTGTCTTAACAATACTTGGAAACTTTTAGGCTTAGCTCAAAATAATTCAGCATAACAAACTAAAAATACTCAAGGTTAGTTCAAAAAACAAACGTCGGCTTGATTAAGTTCTTTTCCTTAGTCGTTTTTCATGTGCTACGCAATTCTAAACTTGTTCTCTTGCCTGCCATGAAGCCAATTCTTGTTGGACAGCAGCAATTCAAAGAGTTGGGTTTTTGGTGCTCACACACTACTAATCCGAGTTAAGTAGAACAACTTACTCCAGCTGACGTATAAATAACAGAAGACAACAAATATTATTAAGGCAGTCCCCGAGTTACTGCTCGAGGTGCCAACATTTCATTGATAAGCTCATTGTCGGCATACATACCGACATATGAGAAGACCCGGATACATACACTTCTCAGTGTAGAAAGGACGAAGTAGAGCTACATTCCACGGACGCTTAGATTCCTCGCCGGACCTGTCCGCCTTGTTCTTTTCCTGTGGCTTTGCATCTATAAGATAGTAAGAATCATTGTGCAATGCTTTGCTCACAATGAATGGCCCTTCCCATGGAGGAGATAATTTATGCATGCCAGCAGTACGTTGTACCAGCCGGAGCACTAGATCGCCTTCCCGGAAAACTCAGGGGCTTACTTTCCGGCTATGATAGCGTCGGAGATTTTGCTGATATATGGCGGATCTGGACAGTGCCAATTCTCTCGCTTCTTCTAGCAGATCAACATCATTTTGCCGGGCTTCTTGCACTTTGGCTTCTGTGTATTGGGTGACCCTACGCGAATCATGCTCTATGTCGGCTGGTAATACAGCTTCTGCCCCATATACCAGAAAAAATGGCGTATAGCATGTTGATTGATTCGGAGTTGTTCTTAAACTCCATAGTACCGCTGGTAGTTCTTCTATCCAGCACCCCGCTAATCTTTGCAGCGGCTCAATGAGCCGGGGTTTTATCCTGGATAATACCAATCCGTTGGATCTTTCCACTTGTCCGTTCGAAGCGGGGTGGGCTACCGAGGCAACGTCCAACAGGATCTTATCCCGGCAGAAACGCGTAAATGCTCCTTCCGCAAAGTTTGTGCCATTATTAGTTATGATACTGTGAGGATAACCATATCTCAAGATGATGTCTTTGAGAAACGTCACAACCGTAGCTCCATCACATTTTCTTATTGGCTTCACCTCGATCCACTTTGTAAATTTGTCCACCATGACCAAAATGTGAGTCATATTTCCCCTTGCTGGTTTAAACGGGCCAACCATGTCCAAACACCACACGGCAAATGGCCAGGTGATTGGTATGGTCTTGAGCTCCGACATTGGCATATTTGTCTTGGTAGCATACCTCTAACAACCATTGCACTTTCTCACCAGATCTTCTGCTTGTTCTAAGGCACTTGGCCAGTAGAATCCATGCCGGAAAGCTTTTGCCACCAAGGCTCGGGACGAGGCATGATGCCCGCACTCCCCTTGATGTATATCTCGGAGGATGTCAAGCCCTTCTTCCGGGTCAACGCATCGCTGGAGGACATTGGTCACACTCCTTTTGTATAGCTCGGAATTGATGATTTTGTACGCCTTTGCTCTCCTCTGAGTTTGCCTGGATAGCACCTCCTTAGTGGGTAAAGTTCCATCTTTCAGGAACTGAAATATAGGTAGTGCCCAAGCTGGTATTGCTCGTACAGGGAACACATCTTCATCAATTTCCATTCGATCCACCAGCAGAACTTCAACCGGATCATGCTGAGCAGTCCCCGGGTCTTGCGAAGAAGCCCTCGGGCTTGTCGAGGCAGTCCCTGGGTTTCGCACACCACCTCCCGTGTCAATGTCCATGGGCACGGCTCCGGATTTTGTATCCTCCGGGACGTAAATTGAGTCGGTTTCTAGGGACGGCCTGATAGACGGTTTTCTGAGGTGTTCCAATGCTACCCCGGTGGAATTGCTTGTCGGGTTGATCCGAGCTTCGACAGTACATCGGCAGCCTCATTTTCCACCCGGGGTACATGGTGAAATTCACATCCCTCAAAGTAACCAGATATCTTCTACACATGAAATCTGTACAACGCCATGTTTGGATCAAGGGCGTCCCACAGTCCCGACACTTGCTGTACTACCAAATCTGAGTCGCCAAAGCATAGGATCCGACGTATCCCAATTTCTTTTGCCACTTTGAGCCCATGCACAAGTGCTTCATACTCAGCGACATTGTTTGATGCCGTGAAATGGATCTACAGCACATATTTCAGCTGGTCCTTCTTTGGCGAGGTAAGTACAACTCCGGCGCCTAGCCTGGTTTTTGTTTTCGACCCGTCAAAGTGCATCCTCTAGTAATTCAGATCTGGTAGTGGTGGTTCATATTGTACCTCGGCCCAGTCCACAAAAAAGTTGGCCACAGCCTGAGACTTGATTGCTTCTCTTCTGTCATACTGTGGTGCATAGGGAGCTAGTTCAATTTCCCATTTTGCAATCCTACCACTCGCATCCTTGTTACTCATTATCTCGGATATGGGAGCCTCACATATTACCCTGATGGGATGCTCCTCAAAGTAATGCTTCAACTTCTTAGATGCCATATACACACCATATGCCACTTTCTGATAGTGTGGGTAGTTCTGCTTTGAGGCAGACAACACCTCGCTCAGATAATGCACTGGCCTTTGCACTAACTTACCCTCTTCATCGCGCTCTACCACAATCACTGCACTTACAACTCGGTTGGTTGTGGATATATAGAGCAACATTGGCTACTTTGATAGTGGAGAGGCTAACACTGGTGCAGTGGCTAACATTTTCTTTAACTGTATAAAGGCTTCATTGGCCTGCGGCGTCCAAATGAACTTGTCCGACTTTTTCATGAGTTGGTAGAGAGACAATGCCTTTTCTCCCAACCGACACACAAACCGACTTAACGATGCCAGGCAACCAGTGAACTTCTGGATATCGTTAAGACACTTCGGCAGTTCCATTCGCTCAATGGCCCGGATTTTAGTTGGATTGACTTCGATACCTCGGCTGGAAACAAGAAATCCGAGTAATTTCCCAGCCGGGACACCGAAGGTACATTTTTCCGAGTTAAGCTTCCTCTGGAACCTTCTTAAGTTCGTGAACGTCTGCCTGATATCGTCAAGGAGCGTCTTGCTTTCCTTGGTCTTGATAACCACATCATCCACATACACTTGTACATTTTGACCAATTTGGTCATGCAAACATTTTTGCATACATCTTTAGTACGTTGCCCCTGCATTACGTAAACCAAAAGGCATGGTGCGATAGCAATAAGCCCCATACGGGGTGATAAATCCAGTCTTTATTTGATCATCCGGATTTAGAGGTATCTGGTGGAAACCAGAATATGCATCAATGAATGACAACAGTTCACATCCAGCAGTTGAGTCTATGACTTGATCTATCCTTAGCAGTGGAAATGGATCTTTTGGACACGCCTTGTTCAGGTTCGTGTAATCGATACACATACGCCAAACCACCGCCACATTCGGATCATCCTTCTTCTTCTCCACCAGCACCGGATTAGATAGCCAATCCGGGTAAAGCACTTCCATGATAAATCCTGCAGCCAACAACCGAGCTATCTCATCTCCGATGACTTTCCTCCTATCTTCGGCGAAGCGGCGGAGAGGTTGCTTCACCGGCTTTGCTCCGGGTCTCACATTGAAAGAGTGATCGGCCAACTCCCTCGGAACACCTTGCAAGTCCTGTGTGGACCAAGCAAAAATGTCCCGATTCTCACGGAGGAAGTTGACGAGCTCGCTTTCCTATTTGTCATTTAAACCGGCACCAATTGTTACGGTGCGCTCTGGGAACATATCATCAACAGGCACCTTCTTGGTATCTTTCATGGCTTGGAATGAGACACTCCCATGCGGGTTACTCAGCGTCGGCATATACTGCTGCACGGACTGAGCCAATACCGCCACCTCTTGGATTTTTCTTTTCTCTTGTGCGATCACGAGTGACTCAGCTAGGTTAGACCCGGTCGATGCACACTCAATGGAACGTCGGAAATCTCCAGCAATAGTAATCACTCCGTTTGGCCCAGGCAACTTCATCTTCAAGTAACTGATGTGACAACTTGCCATGAACTTGTTCAGTGCTGGTCTTTCGAGTAACGCGTGATACGCACTTTCTAAGTTCACCACTTCAAACTCCAAATTTTCAGTCCGGCAATTATCTCTCGTGCCAAACAAAACGTCAACTTAGACCTTGCCTATGGGCTCACAAGAAATGCCGGGCACAATACCACCAAAAGTTGTCCTTGTAGCCTAGAGCATGTTCTCCGAGATACCCAACTTGCGCATTGTATCTGCATACATGATGTTAATGCTACTGCCATTGTCGATCAGTACCTTGGAGAACCTCACATTGATGTTTGGCCCAATGAATGTCGGATCCAGCACCAACGCATACGAACCAGGACTCGGCATAAGCTTGGGATGATCTTTAATGCTCTAGGTGATTTCTTGGTCCGACCAAGGCATATACCTCGTCACTTCTGGTATTACCGCATTCACCTCCATATGTCGGCGCTGCAAGCTCTTTCTGTCTGTTTCCTCAGTGGTAAACACGCAGTAACTCTGATGATGCTCTCTGTACTCATTCCTCCCCTCATTTCCGGGGTACCTCTAATCCGGCTGATGCTGGTTTTCTACTTGATGCACTGCATCCCTTCTCTCATGGTTATCATACCTCGGCGGAGGGGGAGGCAACATTAGCTGTTGCGTGTTCGCTCCGGAGAGCAATTGCTGCCGGGGTAACTCCTGCCGAGGTTGATCATTCTGGGGTGCCTGAGCATTCCCCGAACCACCTTGTTCTATTTTACGCATCCACTCACATTGCCTTGTTGTATGTCCAACTGGGTTATTCGGATTTGGCGTGTGAAATTTACACGGCTAATCCAACATCGACTCATAAGTGTACCTCGGACGGTCCTTCTTTTCTTGCCACTGTTTCTTCTGCTCCGGCGTCCAAGTTTTCTTGCCTTCATTTCTTGGTGTCCATTGTCCCCCTCCAGTTTTCTGACGTTGATTGCCTCCTGCTCCGGGCTGATCTTGATTCATAGCTGCAACTTGTTGCGAACTGTACCGGTGATCCGGTCTGTCATCTCTTCTTTTACCACTGTAATCGTTCCTCCGGGATGATCCGGCTCCATCTCTCTGGTAGTACTCCTCATTTGACTCGTTTGACACGAGCCTGGGTTGAGTTGGATCATCCAAAGCATACGAATCAGCAATCCGGATAATCTCTGCCAATGTGGTTGGCATTTTCCTTTGCAACTTCTGCCACAGCTCGCTTGCATATCTGCATCCCTGCTCAAACCATGCTATGGCCTGTGACTCTATCACACCCTCACACGAGTTTCTCACGGTACACCACCGGGTTAAAAACTCCCGGTCCGTCTCGTTTGGTCTCTGCTTACACATAGCTAGGGTATGTGGCCTATTTGGCCTCTGATACGTACTCGAGAAATTGCTCATAAACATTTCCTCAAAATCAATCCAGCAGTTAATACTTCCGGGCGGCAAATTGTTTAGCCATACCCTTGCTGGCCCCTCCAACATCTGGGGTACGTATCTCACAACCCATCTCAAGTTGCCTGTAGCAATTTTCACAGTTGTAGCATAGTTTATCAACCAATCCTCCGGCTTAGTGCTGTCGTCATACGTCTTTGTGCCTCTGGGTAACTGGAAGTTGGGTACCGGTGGCTCCTTCATGATCCGGGGCCCAAAACACGCAGGACCCGGTGGACCTTGACACTCAATCTGTTCCGACCTATACAGTCGATCCAGTTTTAACCTGGCATCATCAGGCATCAAATCTCTGCTTCCCAATCTTGACCCTATCACATGATAGTCCGGCCTTGGGTATCCCACGTTCACCATTTCCGAATCTCCATCGTTATACCGGTCTTGCTCTCGTGGAGCACCTCTCTGTTGTATTCCTCGGCCGACACTTTGCTCTTGCCTCGGTATATTCCACTACTGCGGTTGTCCTGCCGAGTTACGTTGTCTGGCATTGCCATTTACAACGTTTCCTTGACCGGCATTGCCTTGGTCGCGGTTACCTCGGCCAGCTTCACCTCGGCACACACTTCGTCGATCGTCATTTCTCTGTACTTCTTTTCCTTTCCCTACCCGTGTCGGGTCATACGGGACGATCCGTTTGTTCCTTCTGGCCGAGGTTACTACCTCTTCTCTCCTAGGACCACCATGAGGAGACGATGCGGCTCCAGCGGATTTCTCCGCGTAACCCACCGCTGAATGAGCGATCTTGGAGGCCCCAGCTCTCTCCGGGTTAGCCCTGAGCAGTTCCTCATTTTGCCTGTTCGCGATCCGAACCAACTCATTAACCCTATCTTGCTGTCTCTAACAGGCTTCACCCGTCAGACCCTCTAACTCGGATGCAGCTGCATCCGCTGCCCTAAGGTTTTTTGCCGGGGTACTATACCTCGGCAGCCCCACGGACAAACAGTTCTCTGACTCCTCAATCCTAGTGTCTCCCTCTTTGTTCATTTCGCTTATGAGGTTTCTCCCCTTTACTTTTACAGCATCAACTTTGTTTGCCTTTGCGTACTCACGCAGCGTCATGTTTAACGACTGCTGAGCCGCGGCTATCTTTTTCGCACCCTCTAGTATTTTTTGTCTAGTTTCCTCTAGCTCGGCCTGCGCCTGAGCCGGATCTACTGCTGCTACTACAGGGTTTGCCAAGCTATCCATCGCTTCCCACAGCACATTCTCAGGCCTCTCTAGTGGAGGACCTCTACCTTTCCTCGGTGCCTTAGGCGTTACCTCCGGATCTGGTGCCGGATCCTTGCTTGCGCCTACACCAGGCGCAGTCATCATCACCTCAGCACGGTCCGGGGAGCGAGTGATACGCGCCCCGTGAACCACGCTAAGGGGTGGCTCCCCTGCCTCGATGACGTGCCGCGGATGAACGCACGACACATCGACAGCAACGTAGACCTTGTGCGCGCCGAGCTTGACGAAGAGGCCGTTGCGCGGAAGTGGGCGCGTACCAAAGCAGCCAGCGTTGTCGCTAACAAAGTCCAGCGCTCCAAAGCGCTGAACGAGCCCGAAGACGATGCGTTCGCCGATGCTGATGAGGTTTCCCGTCCGGATCTTGACACCTGCTAGCGCCGCTTGCCCCACGGTGGGCGCCAACTGTCGTGGTGGTGTCACGGCAGATGCCATGGATAGGCTAAAGGTGGGGACTAAATGCACTAGGGGAATCCAGGGAGGGATAGTGAGGGGATTCCACACACAGAAGTTTTATATTTGATTCACTTTCAAGGTTTACAAGTGCTCCTAGAGCTTATTGGGGAGAGGAGGAAGAAGGGACTCTCTTACTCTCGCCACTGGCTAACCCGTACAAGACCAACCAGAGATCAACCCGTAGAACCTAACCTTTTCTACAGAGGCCCTAGCCCTCCTTATATAGGGGTGGCTAGGTCTCCACTTAGGGTATACGTGGAGGCCTCCTCCCAAAATAGTAAGCCGACCGGGTTGCTTTTCCCCGTGTCACCCATGCAGAGGCTACGTGAGCCTCTGCGGCGCCTGCGTCATCCGACATTGGCGTCGTCACCTCTGTCGGCCACGCCTTGCTGGTCCTGCCTCTGTCCGCTTCGCTCATGCGGTGCGTACCGGGGCTACTTTTGACCAGCGAGATTCCTTCCTTCTCCTAGAAGCTTGACATGACCCGGATCGTAGTTGATCCGGCCACACATGTTCCTGCATGAAAGTTAGATACATCTTTCCGACTTACGGCTTAAGTCGGTTGAGACCAAGTTAGGTGGACATCCCCTGGTCCGGGTTACTCCGTGATTCGGCCTGCCTTGAGGTGACCCGACCAGCATCCGCTTTGGCCTTGTCGAACCTCGGCTAACTCGGCCTTTATATCCTGGCGTGACCCTATCCGGGGTATCCCAACACTATATGTACGAATTAATAATCCTCGTGGGTTAGACCCAATGCATGCCGGTGGCAGACAAAAATCTTGTGACGTGTTGGGCCCAAACTAATGATCTTGTAACGTGTTGAGCCCAAACTAATGAAATGGCACACCAAAATCTTCTAACGTGTTGGGTCCAAATTAATAATGGAAATATGTGTGTCATTTTTGTTACATAAATCTAACGGTACGGATTTAAAACAGAGCCATAAATTTAGATCTAACTGTTAAAATAGTTCTGATGATGTGGGCTCAACATGGTGGCTCTGTTAGAGATTCGTATATTGCTTTTAATATATAATAGATAGATTTGACCAATAATACATGTGCCACTTGTGATAAAATGGTACCATTAAAAACTTTATTTGAATATAAGTTGAATGGTAGTATAACTTTCTCATGGCATATAATGTATATTTCAAAAAGATAATAGAGAAGAAGAATGCTCTCGACAACAATAGGAACATGAAAACGGCGGGGCAAATACCCCCACTGATGGAGAACCGAACGTTGCTAGAAATTTAGTCAACTAGAACACCATGGTTTAAGCTATCGGTTTGTTCTAATTATTTATGCACTATAAACCATAGAACACTATGATTTATGATTTATGCTATCAGTATGTATGCACTATGGCTATGCTATATGTATGCACTATGACTATGCTATCAATTAGAATTTGAATCTTATGATTGTTTATTTCAAACGTTGTGGATTTAATTGCAATAATTGTTCTAATATATATGGGTTGTTCTATATTCATAGGAAATGTTGAGTTCATAAAATTTATAGTCAATTGGACAACACTGGAACTTTAGGATCCAGTTTTCTCCATGTTCGTGGTTTCCTGGAATCCCAAAACCATCTCTGTTTATTCTAAAAGCACTTTTTAAAGTCATTTTTTTCTATTTCTACTGGCATGCTCTTACTTGTCCTTAGATCATCTCTACTCTCATCCCCCAAACCGTCCTCCAAAGGTCTTGGGGCGCACGCCCAGCCGCGTCCCCAAAAGGCTGTACTTGTCTGACATGGTCCAATACACTGTCCCACGCGCCGAGACCGTCCGGCGACACAAGGGGTGCTGTGGGCGCGCCGGATACAACGGTTTGGCGCCTAGGCGAGACACATGACAGCCACGTCATCCACATAGTGGTACATGACCCCAGTCCCCACCAAATTCATTTCATTTCATCCAGACATGGTGCAGGCGTCGATTGACAAGTGCCTCGCTGATGTCTCGTCGAACTTCTCATCCATGGGGAGAAGAGCGATGGAAGTTAAAAGTCCTTATTATCCCGGCAAGATGAGAAGATTGTGATTGAGAAGGAGAGGGTCACCATGAAAAAAAAAGGAAGGATTACTTCCTCATCTTGGCCACCGACATGTCTAGGATGGATCCTAGGTGCTGGAGGCGCACATGTACTACCACAACTTGATCTTGCAAGAAATTGCCATGGCGAAGGTAGCGTCGGAGGCCACGACGATGGACGAACACGATGCGCATGCGCATGAGGATATCGTCGATTTGTAGGAGCCGCAACCGACGACGATCGGCAATATTCTCTTTTGGTTCATTCGCGTCGGTCCTCTGATTCTCGCCGACAATCAATTGCGGCAAAGAGATGTCAAGAACTTTGAACTGTTGGCCTTTAAACTATATTTATTTATATTTATATTTATATTTATTTTGATTAAAATTCGTCCCGAACTTTAATGTTTTTTTTCGAAGAAATTACGAGAGCTTTATTCAAATGAAAGCATTCGCTGAACAGTCAGCTAGAAGGCTGCTAACCAGGAAGCTAGGAGTGTCATCCATCCAACTCTAGGTCACACACAATATGCTTGCACGCTTTGCACATAGGTGACCGAACTTTAATGTTTGGCGGCTCTTAGTCTTTGGTTCACAACACGAAACTTCCTGGATATTCCAGGAGTACAAACCAGAGTGACTTTGCGTGTGGAGACGAGAGTGGATGAACGCGCCTTTTCCAAAATAGGAAAGAAAAACCACGGTCACTCACTGAGGAGAAGCGGAAACATGGAGATGAAACAGAAATTGAGAGAGAAATAGCAGCGCTAGCCCTCGTGCACCTGCTCCCTCTCCCGGATTTCTCCGATAAATTCCCCCGCCGCGTGCCACCAACTCTCCAATCCGCGCAAGAAGATAGCACCTTTGAGAGTGGGTCGAGGAGGAGTAGTGAGTGAGTGGGGAAGGAAGCAACGACAATGGCGCGGCTGAGCCATCCGGTGGTGCACCCGGACCCGGACCCGGACCCGGCGCCGCCCCCTCCCGCTCCTGCTCCTGCTCCCGCTCCCGCTCCCGCTCCCGCGCAAGGACAGGGGAACGCGGGCCCGAACGCGCCGCCTGGGGTGGAGATGAGGGGCCCCAACCCGTGGGTGCTGGCCGGGTACCGCCTCACGCAGGCACTCCTCGCGGCCGCCGCGCTCGCCGCCGTGGCCTCCGCCCACGACTTCACCTCAATCACCGCCTTCCGGTGCGTCCTCCTCAACATTTTCTCCTCTCCTGCTCAACATTTTCTCCCCTTAGGCCCTGCAGTTCTTCTCTCCCCAATCTAATTTCAGGCATGGCCGGAGTTAGCTGCATTGCCTGCATTTGCATGTGCCTTTGGGATGAAACCGTTAGCTACCATATTGGTAGCCCAATTTTACAGAGTACCTCCATAAGAGATATGTAGAAACTGTTACGTATTACTCGTATATTGTTTGGCCCTTTCTTGACTCTTTAAGGGTGAATTGTTTGATAACTTATCCCTGTATATTACGCCCTTTGGATTAGTTCTTCATCTGGAAATAGTCAACACAGGGTGACATGATCATCCTCTCCGTGATATACTCATATGGTTATTATTCTCCGCTGCCAATTTGCAGCTTGAGTCTTGTTTTGCTCATCATAGCCATTCTGTGAAAATTATGTGTTTGATGTAGCATTAGCGATTGGGACTTGTCTACGCTGATCAGTTCGGTTAACATTCAGGTTGTCAGGATTCAGAACAGCACGAGTGTAATGCATACATGTTGTCTTTGAGGAAAACATTCGGGTCCTTTGTGTTGCAGCCTTTCCTAATTACTACGTTTTCTCATATGTTTTACATTCCTGCGTTCCAAACGGGGCCTTGGTGTTGGGGATTTCATTGGGAACTGCACGAAACAAGCGCTACCAGTATGCTACTAGTGTATCTTCTTTCTGTCATGCCAAAGTATTTTCGCTTAGCATGTTGCGTTTACAACCCAGAATGTGGAATTCATGGATTTCCTTCTATATATGAACTTACTCTTGTTCTTTTGACCAGCTACCTCATATCGGCCGCAGCTTTTCAATGCCTCTGGACCCTCGCTCTGGCCATTCTGTTCTTTTATGGGCTTCTCGTCGGACGTTCCTTCCGAGATCCCAGATTCTTCGCCGTGCGTTGCGTCGGGGACTGGGTGAGTCATACTTTCTCACACACCTTGATCAAACAGCCATCCGCTGTTCCTTGTGGGCTGGAACATTAGATTGTTCTAAAAACATGAATAAGCAAATAATTATGTGACGGATCATGTGCATTTTCATTTCCCTGAAATGTAACTCACCTTTCGATCTTCATGTTGCCCTCTGCAGATCGCAGGATCACTGAGCTTCAGTGCTGCATGCGCATCCGCAGGCATCACCACTTTCATCAACAATGACCTGGAGGCTTGCTGGGAAAACCACTGTCCAAGCTTTATGTCTGCTACTGCCATGGCTTTCCTGAGCTGGTTTGCAATCGCACCCTGCTGTGTGGTGAACCTCTACAACGTAGTCTACAGATTGCAGAGACAGTAGTCTGCAGAATAAGAAAGTAGCTTGATGCCCAAAATGGTGGCTGTGAAGCTCTGTTTTTTCTCTCTCGTTCAGAGGGTACCACTCTTCTTATATACTAGTAGATGATACCTCGCCCGTTGCTGCGAAGATTTCTAACATTTTCTGTTAAACATAGAGCTAGAGCCCTATAGATAATTCCCTATGAAATGCAGCAAACAAAAATATAGGACAGCGGGTTTGAGGACGACTTCTCGGAGGACGCCAGCTGCATCAGCACCATCCATCAGTTCAGGGATGCTCGTGCCGTTTAGTGGGAGTGCTTATCAGCAATTCTGGAATGTGTTCTTGTAGTATTATGAATTTGTAAGTAGCAGCTACAGACTTTTTTAAGCCCATATTTATGATCTTCGATGCAAAATGTTGAATGCGAAATTGTGTGCATGATTTCTATCTTCGATCTGGTTCAAGAGATTTTGTTAGTCCAGTTTGTTTCAAAGAAGATACAGAGATGTTGTTAGCATCCTTCCCATGGTTCTCTTTCCATGATCCCGACAGCTGCGGTAGGCCACGCCCGTCTATCTCTCTCTCTCTCCCCCCTCTACAGTTCGTGTTCTAGCTTCTAGGCGGGCAACATTTGGGTTGCCTGCGATTTTGATCGGGCGGACCTGCTTTCCTGCTGAAACTTGGTACTAGCAGGTTCGATTTTGGAGCCAATGACAAGGGCAGGACACGTGACTTCAGTACTGAAAGATAACATAGCTTTTGAGGTGACTCCTCCATGTGCATAGATATGTCAGCTCTCTTCTCCATGTTTGTTTAATGGGCTATGGTCATTGTTTACTTTCTCATTTGTAAAACAGTCAAAAGATTTGTTTATTGTACCAGTTGTAATCTGCCGTTAAAGAGATATCTTCTCCATGTCTATTTAAGGGGCTATGGTCATTGCTTACCTTCTGATTTGTGAAACAATCAAAAGAGCTGTTTATCGTACCTTGTAGTGATATGCTGTTACAGAAAGGCAAGAGCCTAGGAATGATTTTATGTACATGTATATATTGTACTTATTAGCTTATAGAGTGAAGTAGTGTTTGTGCATGCATAATTACTTGGTGTGATTTTGTTTCTTAATAGAGCTTTCAGTTTCCCTCAATCTTAGATGGTTGAAATGACGGTACATTCGAAGGGAAACCGGTGCTTGAATACGTACTATTTATGTTTCTGTGTGCGCACTTGGCGAGCAAAACAATCTATATCCTTCATGCAGTCCTATCTAACTTTCTTTTTTTCGAAATGGGGGTAAACCCTGGCCTCTGCATCGAGCAATGCACATCGTCTTTTTATTGCACAGTTTCAAGGTCTCCCATAAAATATAGTTCAGTATTACAATCATGGATCACTCTACTTGGCTAAAAAATGAGCCACCTAAACCAAATGATCAAAGCTCGCTTAAGCAACATCAAATCTTCTAGTATGCCGGGGCCTGGTTGTAGAATTGGCCCACTGGGAGAAGATAGGACCACATATTATTGATCCAGTGTGTAGCTCTGTGGATAACCTGCAAAAAGTTGGTATTGCCGGGTCTATTAAACACCAAATCATTTCTAGCATTCCACATAGATCTTAATAAAGCTGAAACCCCAACACGGATTCTAGTTTTATCTTTTACCCACTCCATTAGTCAAATCCCGTACATATTCTTCACATTGGCTAGTGGTGGTAGATTAAAAGTGAACTCTACAATTCTCCAAACAACACGAGTGAAAGGACAAGCAATAAATAAATGGTGTATAGATTCCCGTGAATCACAAAAACAACATTTCTTACAGCCATTCCATTTACGCTTAGCAAAATTACCTATAGTTACAGAACCTTACGGTATAAAACCACATAACGATCTTAATCTTAAGTGGCACTTTTGTTTTCCAAACATAACGACGTAAGAATATCGTGTTGTCATCTAAAAGATCTTCATACATATATTTAATGGTAAAGTATCATGAGGGTGTTAATTTCCGGACAAAAGAATTTGAATTCTCCGTGAGGTGCACTCCCATCAACCTCCACACCAAATGAAGTCACCTATTCCATTTATTACCACTAGTTAGACTCCTCCTGAACTAAACATTCAAAGGCGCATATGCCAAGACTTGTCCAACCGTCACGTTTTTACAGTGGACAATAAGAATATTGGTCGACTAGGTACTTATCCCCCAACCAAATGTCTTCCCAAAACCTCGTTTTGAGTCCATCCCCAACAGCAAAGGATCCTCAAGAAAAAAACTCATCTTTAACCCTCATCAACCCCTTCCAAAAGGGAGAATCATTTGGTTTTGCAGTAACCTGGGACGGCGTTTTATTTCTAAGATACTTATTATATAATATTTATTGCCACATACCTTCCTTATTCAAAAGTTTGAAGATCCACTTGCTAAATAAACATTTGCTTTTAAGTTCAAGGACCTCCATGCCTAAACACCCTTGGTCTTTGGAGCAGCAAATGATATTCCACCTAGTTAACTGATATTTCCTTTTATGGTCATCACTCTGCCAGAAAAAGCGAGATCTATAATAGTCCAATCTTTTTCTAACCCCTTTAGGTATCCCGAGAAAATATAACACAAATATTGGTAAACTCATAAGAACATAATTAATAAGGATTAGTCTATCTCCTTATGAGATAAATTTCCCTTGCCAGCAACCAAGTTTTCCTTCAAAGCGGTCCTCTACTAGCCTCCATTCAGAATTTAGCAAACGTCTATAATGAATAGGGATACCTAGATATCTAAAAGGGAGATAACCACTTTCACAACCAGAAATTTTTTTGTAGTGGGTTTCTTCTTATTTTGCCTTTCCAAAATAGAAGATTTCACTCTTATGAAAATTGATTTTTATGCCGGGCAGTTGTTCAAATATGCATAGGATCAATTTCATGTTAATAGCCTTCTCAAAGTCATGTTCCATGAATAAGATGGTAGCATCTGCATATTGTAAAATGGAAACTCCCCTTTCAACTAGATGAGGTATGAGTCCTCCAATTTGGAAATTTCCCTCTTACTAAACCATGACACTACACTAACATAGGCAAATTCCTAACGTGTTGTTTGTTAATATGTTGTGTGTAATTCAACCATAAGGACATCAGTTGCCCTCCCGAATGATAGGAGCACGAGCATCATCACCTACTAGAGCAGTAGGCTTTCTATTTTGGTTCATTTATCATCTTGGAAACATATATGGGTACTAACTAAAGGGTTAGCAGATTCTATGGAACTGAAGTGGCTATTGTGCAATTTGAATTCGATCAAAATATATGGGCTCCAATTATTAGAGCACCATGTTGAACAATATCTCAGTGTGGTCATTAAAGCCCGGTTAAACGTTAATTATTATGATCACTCGCCTAGCTTTCTACTTACCACTAACATAGGTTTCTCCTCTCGATGTAAAAAGTGTACTGCTCCAAAAAAATCACCAAACCATCAATGTTCCAGTCCATATCAACGCCGCTCCTATTTTAGTCAAATCTTTTAAAGTTTGACCAACTATTTTAGTCATACAAATGCTATTTTTGCTTCTTGGGTGCTTCTTATGACCTTTATATAAGGAACTGCTTCTTGTGATCTTTGTCTGAATATTCTTAGTCCTGTATGGAGTAATACTGCTTGTAGTTATGATCGCCTATATTGTCTCGAAGCACAGATAAGAACGATCTAGACTAAACTAATCCCTACCTGAAAGAAGTACCAAGGCTTCCATTCTATCACTCTGCCATACTCATACATCATTTGTAATATTTAGCAAGATAGATTAGCAAGAGTAAGTAACTTCTACGAATTTAATTAGTGGTGCTCACTCTCACATGTCATCATTTCAAGCCTAAGTAACTTTTAACAGTTTAGTTGTGCTTCACACTTACATGACTTCATTTTACTCTGCCATGATGACATGGTGTTTGTAATATTTAGCAAGATAAATTAGTAAGAGTTCCTTGTTAGGTTCTTTGTGGAGTATAAGATTTGAAGTTTCATGTTTTTAACACATGGTTTTCCTTCTACAGTTTTATGATATACATACTAGAGCACAAGAGGTTTCGAGTTGTGTTTTAAGTATATAGAATCTACATAACCCGAAATTTTGGACCCTTATTTGTGACTCAATTTTTGCATCCACGAATTTAGGCGACCTATTTTGAATACTTTAGTAACCCATACATGTCAACTTTTATGAATTGCGTCAGTACTTGTGACGTTCATGTCATTGACCTATTGTTGCTCGTTGCGGAATAAATGTTGAGACATATGCATTTTACATGTTTCCTAACATTTACATTACTTGTGAACAAATATTTTATTAATCATCTTAGTTAATCATTAGAGGTATGTACTATGTTAAATATACCTATGGATTATACATATCTAACGTTTTATGGATGTTCTGCAACTTCAAAGCGTCAAAAACATCTGGCAGACCATGTAGTATGTCCGAACATTTGCCCTTGGGACTTTGTGAGGGTAGTGTACTGGATTTATATGTCATCTGTATTCATTGTTCCACAAATCAAACCAATGAAGCTAAAGATGCAAACATCTCAGGACATGCTAGCCTATGAGGACCAAGGAGGCCACGAGTAAAACAATGTCATAACATTACAACTGGTTCAGTTTCTTGCTGTATTTTCTGCGATTTATCTTGCATGGAGATCCACGGTAAACTGTATCAAGTTATTCAAGGAGTGGTTCGTAATTCTTACAACAGCTTTCGCTACTCAAAAGAGACATTGTAAGGTCATATCGAGTACCAATCTAGAACTTATAAAGCTACATACTTAACATCCATGGTATCTGTAAGCTCTGTTTGGCTCCATACTATAGTTAAATTTGTTGGAGATATGCCCAAGAGGCAATAATAAAAGTGATTATTATTATATCTTTGTGTTTATGATGAATGTTTACATCCCATGCTATAATTGTATTATTAGGAAACACTAATACATGTGTGTTTTGTAAACATATAAGAGTCCCTAGTAAGCCTCTTGTTGAACTAGCTTGTTGATTAATTGATGATTATGGTTTCCTGATCATGGACATTGGATGTGATTAATAACAAGGTTATATCATTAGGAGAATGATGTGATGGACACACACCCATAGTAAGCGTAGCATAAGATCAAGTCATTAAGTTCCTATTGCTGTAAGCTTTCAAATACATAGTAACCTATTCCTTCGACCATGAGGTTATGTTAATCACCATCACCGGATGAATACTTTGATAACATCAAACGCCGCTTCGTAACTGGGTGGTTATAAAAGTGTCATTGGGTATTCTGAAAGTATGTGTTGAAGCGCATGAACCAAGATTGGGATTTGTCCATCCATAGGACGGATAGATATGCTCTGGGCCCTCTCGGTGGAATGTCATCTAGTTAGCTTGCAAGCATGTGACTGGGTCACAAGGGATGACATATTACGGAACGAGTAAAGAGTACTTATCAGTAACGAGGAAGAACTAGGTATGGAGATACCGACGATCAAACCTCGGATAAGTATAATATCGTGAGACAAAGGGAATTAGTTTCGTATGTAAGTGGTTCAATCGATCGCGAAGTCATCGTTGAGTATGTGGGAGCCATTATGGATCTCCAGGTCCCGCTGATGGTTATTGATAGGAGATGTGTCTCTATCATGTCTACATATTCACGAACCGTAGGGTGACACACTTAAGGTTCGAAGCTGTTTTAAGTAGATATGGAATGTGCGTTGGAGACCGAATGTTGTTCGGAGTCTCGGAATGGATCCGGGACATCACGAGGAGATCCGGAATGGTCCGGAGAATAAGATTCATATATAGGAGATCATTTTATGAGATAGGAAATGTTCCGGAGTGTTTGTATGAGGATTCTAGAAGGTTTCGGAATGTTCCGGAAGGTTCTGGAAGATATCTTGGAGTTTGCTTGAAAATCAAGATAGGGATCAAGGAGTCCTGGTGGGTCAAGATACGGATTCGTGGGGGAGGAGGACTCCTCCCCCCACCTCCAATCCGCCGGCCTAGGGAGGAGAGGAGTCCTACAAGGACTCCCCTCCCCATGGCGCCATCCCCTCTTTAAATAGAGGGGCAGGGGGCGCCCCCTCCTCCCACGCTCTCATAACGTCCAATCTCTACCGCCTCTCTCCTCCACCATATTCTGCACAGGCATAGGCGAAGCCCTGCAGAATTCTCTACTCCACCACCACCACCACGTCGTCGTGCTGCTGGGATTCCGTGGAGAAGATCTACTACCTCCGCTGCTCGCTGGAACGGGGAGAGGAAGGTCTGCTTCGACTCCGCACGTGTGACCGACTGCGGAAGCGCTGCCGAATTGCGGCGCCGGAAGGATCGTCTACTTGACCAAGGGCGGAAGCGCTGCTGGAACGCGACGCCGGAAGGATCGTCTACTTGACCGAGGGTGGAAGCGCTCCTGGATCGCGACGCCGGAAGGATCGTCCACACGATCTTGAGATCGGCAAGTGATCGACTACATCAACCACGAGATCTAATCTCGTTAACGCTTTCGGATCTACGAGGGTTAGTTCCTATCTATCTCGTTGCTCATGTCTCATAGATTAGATCTTGGCTTTTATCTAGATTAGATCTGGGTTTTGTTCGTTCTTGCGGTAGAAATTTTTTGTTTTCCATGCTACGAACCCATCAGTGGTATCAGAGCCGTATCTATGCGTAGATCTGTTGCACGAGTAGAACACAATGTTTTTGTGGGCGTTGATGTTTTTGTTGTCGGTGTCTTAGCGTGTACTTTGCATCTTGCGGTATGGTGGGATGAAGCGGCTCGGGCTAACATTACATGTCATCGCACATGAGACTTGCTCCACGCTTGACGTGCAACTTGCATTGCACAAGTGGCTTTGCGGGTGTCTGTCTCTCCCACCA
Source organism: Avena eriantha (assembly GCA_910589775.1). NCBI lineage: Eukaryota > Viridiplantae > Streptophyta > Magnoliopsida > Poales > Poaceae > Avena > Avena eriantha. The sequence goes on along the minus strand of OU342743.1, from coordinate 179,326,957 downwards.
TAGTTAAGATTCGATTTACAATGAGCATCTTGACAACACTTGTATCAACGTTGTGGTTCTTGTTCGTAGGTAATATCGGTCTTATGCGAAAGCCCCAAACCACGTAAAACTTGCAAATAAAATTAGAGGCGTCTAACTTGTTTTTGCAGGGGTTCTGTGATGTGATATGGCCATCATGTGATTGTGATTGTATTTGATGTATGCAATGATCCTTGTTGTAATATGGCAACCGGCAGGAGCCTAATGGTTGTCTTTAATTCTGTTAAGACCTGCGTGTCTATTCATCTTGTAATAGCTTTATTCCAAGTAGTTGTAATAGTTGCTGGCGATGATGGACAACCATGAAGCGGCGCCACTGACCTTGACGCAATGCTGGTGATGATGGAGATCATGTTCGTGCTTTGGAGATGGAGATCAAAGGCACAAGAAGAAAAGGCCATATCATATCACACTTATTATGAATTGCCTGTGATGTTAATCCTTTATGCATCTTGTATTGCTTAGATCGCGACGGTAGCATTATAAGATGATCCCTCGCACTAAATTTCAAGTAATAAAGTGTTCACCCTTAGTTGGCGCCGTTGCTAAGACTCGTCGTTTCGAAGCATCTCGTGATGATCGGATGTGATAGATTCTACGTGTGCATACAACGGGTGCAAGCCAGATTTGCACATGCGGAAACTAAGGTTATCTTGACGAGCCTAGCATGTACAGACATGGTCTCGGAACACGGAATACCGAAAGGTAGAGCATGAGTCATATAATTGATATGATGAACATGAAGATTGTTCGCCGATGAAACTACATCTTCTCTCGTGAAGATCGGACTTGGTGTAGTGGACTTGGTTCGTGTAATCACTAAGACAATGTGAGGGATGTTGTTTTGAGTGGGAGTTCACCTAGTTAGTTTAATAATTAAATTTGAACTCAATTTGTCATAAACTTAGTCTAAACTACTTGCAAATTGTTGTAGATTATGGCGACCCCCTCCATCAATTTCAATGCGTTCCTAGAGAAAGAAAAGCTTAAAAATAATGGAAGCAATTTCACGGACTGGTTCCGTGGACTGAAGATCGTCCTCAGGGCTGGTCAGTTGACCTATGTGCTCGATGCACCGCTAGGTGACCCACCTGCAGATAATGCCACCGATGACGAAAAGAATGTTTTCGCCACTCGGAAGAATCATTACTCCACAGTTCAGTGTGCCATCCTATACGGTTTAGAAGCGGAGCTCCAACAGCGTTTTGAGCACCACGACCCGTTCGAGATCATTAAGGAGCTCAGGCTAATTTTTGAGACTCGCGCGGCAATGGAGAGCTATGAGGCCTCCGAGAAATTCTTTAACTGTAAGATGGAAGAAGGAAGCTCCGTTAGCGAGCACGTGCTCACCATGTCTGGGTACGCTAAGAAGCTCCAAGAGTTGGGAATATCGATTCCTAATGAATTGGGGATTCACCGTCTCCTTCAATCACTGCCACCAAGTTACAAGAACTTTGTGATGAACTACAACATGCACTGCATGAACAAGACGTTGTCTGAACTGTCGTCCATGCTGAAAACTGCTGAAGTGGAGATCAAGAAGGAGCAACAAGTGTTGATGGTCAATAAGACCACCAATTTCAAGAAACGGGGTAAGCCTAAGAACAAGGGCAACTTCAAGAAGGACGGCAAGAAAGCTGCCGCACCTGCTAAGAAGCCCAAGGCTGGTCCTAATCCTGAAACTGAGTGCTTCTACTGCAAGGGAGCTGGTCACTGGAAGCGTAACTGCCCCAAGTACCTGGCGGATCTGAAGAATGGCAACATCAAGAAGAAAGGTATATTTGATATATATGTTATAGATGTGTATCTTACTAGTAATCGTAGTAGTGCCTGGGTATTTGATACTGGTTCGGTTGCTCATATATGTAACTCGAAACAGGAGCTGCGGAATAAACGAAGACTGGCAAGAGATGAGGTGACGATGCGCGTTGGAAATGGTTCCAAGGTTGATGTGATCGCCGTCGGCACGCTCCCTCTACATCTACCTTCGGGATTAGTTTTAAATTTAAATAATTGTTATTTGGTGCCTGCGTTAAGCATGAACATTATATCTGGATCCTGTTTATTGCGAGACGGTTACTCTTTTAAGTCTGAGAATAAAGGTTGTTCGATTTATATGAGTAATATCTTTTATGGTAATGCACCTGAGATGAATGGTTTATTCTTACTGAATCTCGATAGTAGTGATACACATGTTCACAACATAGATGCTAAACGAATTAAATTGAATGATAATTCTACATACATGTGGCACTGTCGTCTTGGTCACATTGGAGTGAAGCGTATGAAGAAACTCCATTCAGATGGACTTCTTGAATCACTTGATTTTGAATCACTTGAAAGATGCGAAGCATGTCTAATGGGAAAAATGACTAAGACTCCATTCTCTGGTACAATGGAGTGAGCTACAGACTTATTGGAAATAATACATACCGATGTGTGCGGTCCAATGAGTGTAGCATCGCGTGGTGGATATCGTTATGTTCTCACTTTCACGGATGACTTGAGTAGATATGGGTATGTTTACTTCATGAAACATAAGTCCGAAACTTTCGAGAAGTTTAAGGAATTTCAAAGTGAAGTGGAGAATCATCGTAACAAGAAGATTAAGTTTCTGCGTTCTGATCGCGGCGGTGAATATCTAAGTTACGAGTTTGGCATGCATTTAAAGAAATGTGGAATACTTTCATAGTTGACACCGCCGGGAACACCACAGCGTAATGGTGTGTCCGAACGTCGTAATCGAACTCTCTTAGATATGGTTCGGTCTATGATGTCTCTTACAGATTTACCGTTATCATTTTGGGGCTATGCATTAGAGACAGCCGCATTCACTTTAAATAGGGCACCATCTAAATCCGTTGAAACGACACCGTACGAATTGTGGTTTGGTAAGAAACCTAAGTTGTCGTTCCTTAAAGTTTGGGGTTGCGAAGCATACGTAAAGAAGTTACAACCTGATAAGCTAGAACCCAAAGCGGAGAAATGCGTCTTCATAGGATACCCTAAAGAAACAATTGGGTATACCTTCTATCATAGATCCGAAGGCAAAGTTTTTGTTGCAAAGAATGGATCCTTTCTTGAGAAGGAGTTTCTCTCGAAAGAAGTGACTAGAAGGAAAGTAGAACTCGATGAGGTTATTGAACCTTCTCTCGGATTTGAGAGTAGCGCAGCACCGGAAGATGTTTTGGTGCCGCCTGCACCAATTGAAGAGGAAGCTAATGATAATGATCATGAAACTTCGAACGAAGTTACTACTGAACCTCGCAGGTCAACGAGGGTTCGTACCACTCCTGATTGGTATGACTCTTCCTTGAACGTCATGTTGGTGGACAACGCTGATGACCCTGCGACGTATGAAGAAGCTATGGTGAGCCCAGATTCCGACAAATGGCTAGAAGCCATGAAATCCGAAATGGGATCCATGTACGAAAACCAAGTGTGGACTTTGGTGGACTTACCGGATGGCCGTAAGGCTGTCGAGAACAAATGGATTTTCAAGAGAAAAACAGATGCTGATGGTAATGTTACCGTCTATAAAGCTCGACTTGTCGCGAAAGGGTTCCGACAAATTCAAGGAGTTGACTATGATGAGACATTCTCACCAGTAGCGAAGCTAAAGTCTGTGAGGATTTTCTTAGCAATTGCTGCATATTTCGATTATGAGATTTGGCAGATGGATGTCAAAACGGCGTTCCTTAATGGTGACATTGAGAAAGAGTTGTATATGGTACAACCCAAGGGTTTTGTCGATCCTAAAGATGCTAACAAGGTATGCAAACTTCAGCGCTCCATTTATGGACTGAAGCAAGCATCCTGTAGTTGGAATCAACGTTTTGATAAGGTAATCAAAAACTTTGGATTTATACAAACTTATGGAGAAGCTTGTATTTACAAGAAAGTGAGTGGGAGCTCTGTAGCATTCCTAGTACTGTATGTAGATGACATATTGTTGATTGGGAATGATATAGAACTTCTTAATAGCGTCAAAACCTATTTGAATAATAGTTTTTCAATGAAGGATCTTGGCGAAGCGGCATACATTCTAGGCATCAATATTTATAGAGATAGATCAAGACGCCTAATAGGGCTTTCACAAAGTACATACTTGGACAAAGTTCTAAAAAAGTTTAGAATGGAAGATAGCAAGAAAGGGTTCGTGCCCATGTTGTCAGGTAAGACCTTGAGTAAAACTCAAAGTCCAGCTACGGCAGAAGATAGAGAGAAAATGAATAAAATTCCCTATGCCTCGGCCATAGGTTCTATCATGTATGCCATGCTGTGTACAAGACCGGATATAGCACATGCTGTTAGTTTGACTAGCAGATATCAAAGTGATCCTGGAGAGGAACACTGGACAGCGGTCAAGAATATCCTAAAGTACCTAAATAGGACTAAGGATATGGTTCTTTCTTATGGAGGTGATGAACAACTTGTTGTAAACGGTTACACCGATGCTAGTTGGAACACCGATCCGGATGACTCAAAGTCACAGTCGGGTTACGTATTTATTTTGAATGGTGCTGCAGTAAGCTGGAGGAGTGCGAAGCAAAGCGTTGTGGCGAAATCTTCAACTGAATCGGAATACATAGCTGCTTCGGAGGCTGCACAAGAAGCCGTTTGGATGAAGGAATTCATTACTGAACTCGGCGTGGTTCCCAGTGTGTTGGACCCGATGGCCATCTACTGTGACAACACAGGTGCCATAGCTAATGCACAGGAGCCAAGGTCACATAGCAAGCTGAAGCACATCAAGCTACGTTTCCACGCTATTCGCGAGTATGTCCGACATGGTGACATAAAGATTTGCAAAGTACACACTGATCTGAATGTGGAAGATCCGTTGACTAAACCTCTCCCTAGGGCAAAGCATGACCAACACCAAAACGCCATGGGTGTTCGGTATATTACCATGTAATCTAGATTATTGACTCTAGTGCAAGTGGGAGACTGTTGGAGATATGCCCAAGAGGCAATAATAAAAGTAATTATTATTATATCTTTGTGTTTATGATGAATGTTTACATCCCATGATATAATTGTATTATTAGGAAACACTAATACATGTGTGTTTTGTAAACATATAAGAGTCCCTAGTAAGCCTCTTGTTGAACTAGCTTGTTGATTAATTGATGATCATGGTTTCCTGATCATGGACATTGGATGTGATTAATAACAAGGTTATATCATTAGGAGAATGATGTGATGGACACACACCCATAGTAAGCGTAGCATAAGATCAAGTCATTAAGTTCATATTGCTGTAAGCTTTCAAATACATAGTAACCTATTCCTTCGACCATGAGGTTATGTTAATCACCATCACCGGATGAATACTTTGATAACATCAAACGCCGCTTCGTAACTGGGTGGTTATAAAAGTGTCATTGGGTATTCTGAAAGTATGTGTTGAAGCGCATGAACCAAGATTGGGATTTGTCCATCCATAGGACGGATAGATATGCTCTGGGCCCTCTCGGTGGAATGTCATCTAGTTAGCTTGCAAGCATGTGACTGGGTCACAAGGGATGACATATTACGGAACGAGTAAAGAGTACTTATCAGTAACGAGGAAGAACTAGGTATGGAGATACCGACGATCAAACCTCGGATAAGTATAATATCGTGAGACAAAGGGAATTAGTTTCGTATGTAAGTGGTTCAATCGATCGCGAAGTCATCGTTGAGTATGTGGGAGCCATTATGGATCTCCAGGTCCCGCTGATGGTTATTGATAGGAGATGTGTCTCTATCATGTCTACATATTCACGAACCGTAGGGTGACACACTTAAGGTTCAAAGCTGTTTTAAGTAGATATGGAATGTGCGTTGGAGACCGAATGTTGTTCGGAGTCTCGGAATGGATCCGGGACATCACGAGGAGATCCGGAATGGTCCGGAGAATAAGATTCATATATAGGAGATCATTTTATGAGATAGGAAATGTTCCGGAGTGTTTGTATGAGGATTCTAGAAGGTTTCGGAATGTTCTGGAAGATATCTTGGAGTTTGCTTGAAAATCAAGATAGGGATCAAGGAGTCCTGGTGGGTCAAGATACGGATTCGTGGGGGAGGAGGACTCCTCCCCCCACCTCCAATCCGCCGGCCTAGGGAGGAGAGGAGTCCTACAAGGACTCCCCTCCCCATGGCGCCATCCCCTCTTTAAATAGAGGGGCAGGGGGCGCCCCCTCCTCCCACGCTCTCATAACGTCCAATCTCTGCCGCCTCTCTCCTCCACCATATTCTGCACAGGCATAGGTGAAGCCCTGCAGAATTCTCTACTCCACCACCACCACCACGCCGTCGTGCTGCTGGGATTCCGTGGAGAAGATCTACTACCTCCGCTGCTCGCTGGAACGTGGAGAGGAAGGTCTGCTTCGACTCCGCACGTGTGACCGACTGCGGAAGCGCTGCCGAATTGCGGCGCCGGAAGGATCGTCTACTTGACCAAGGGCGGAAGCGCTGCTGGAACGCGACGCCGGAAGGATCGTCTACTTGACCGAGGGCGGAAGCGCTCCTGGATCGCGACGCCGGAAGGATCGTCCACACGATCTTGAGATCGGCAAGTGATCGACTACATCAACCACGAGATCTAATCTCGTTAACGCTTTCGGATCTACGAGGGTTAGTTCCTATCTATCTCGTTGCTCATGTCTCATAGATTAGATCTTGGCTTTTATCTAGATTAGATCTGGGTTTTGTTCGTTCTTGCGGTAGAAATTTTTTGTTTTCCATGCTACGAACCCATCAGTGGTATCAGAGCCGTATCTATGCGTAGATCTGTTGCACGAGTAGAACACAATGTTTTTGTGGGCGTTGATGTTTTTGTTGTCGGTGTCTTAGCGTGTACTTTGCATCTTGCGGTATGGTGGGATGAAGCGGCTCGGGCTAACATTACATGTCATCGCACATGAGACTTGCTCCACGCTTGACGTGCAACTTGCATTGCACAAGTGGCTTTGCGGGTGTCTGTCTCTCCCACCATAGTTAAGATTCGATTTACAATGAGCATCTTGACAACACTTGTATCAACGTTGTGGTTCTTGTTCGTAGGTAATATCGGTCTTATGCGAAAGCCCCAAACCACGTAAAACTTGCAAATAAAATTAGAGGCGTCTAACTTGTTTTTGCAGGGGTTCTGTGATGTGATATGGCCATCATGTGATTGTGATTGTATTTGATGTATGCAATGATCCTTGTTGTAATATGGCAACCGGCAGGAGCCTAATGGTTGTCTTTAATTCTGTTAAGACCTGCGTGTCTATTCATCTTGTAATAGCTTTATTCCAAGCGTGGCTAGGGGACTTATTGCTAGGGAACAGGTCGGTGAGAACTGTCTTGGATTACAACGAGAGGCCTTCAACATCTCCAAACCCTGGAAATTAAGGAATGATAAAATCAATTTCAAGAACAATAAGTAAAAAAAATCAATTGTGACAATACTTTGTTTATAAAAGGCATAACGTTCATCTTTATAAATAAAGCCCCAAAGGACCGGCGTAACAGTAAGACATAGTGGTGGTCAACCAGAAACAACTAGGAAAAAGTACACCGGGAGACTTGACCAAACTCAACAAACATGCTGATATCAAGAGCCGAGGCAAGCAGGACACACTCAGGAGAGGCCAGGGTGCAGTCAGCGAAGTCCAGCTACGACGCATGACGATGTTGGTCTAGGATGTTATGCTTGATATTCTCGATCAGGGATGCCAGTGCATCCTTGTCCGTCCTCTTGCAAAGAGGAAGCGAAAGCTGCAGGTGTAGATCACAAATTTGTGTAGCCTCAGTAGGAAAACGAATAAAAGGACCCTCAGTAAGGGTTTTGTTTCTAACATTTCAAAGAGACCAAGAAATAGCAGCAAAAGCAATCCACAAGAGGCATTTGTATTGGTCATTAATACCCTCAGTAAGAGCATGGAACTAGCAAAAGGATGAGCATGCCCACGTGTATCCAAAGGTTTCCCTAAAACAGACCAAAAACAATTTTTCTGTCCTTGAGTTTTGTGATATGCAAACATGTCCTTTATGCATGAGTTGTAACAGAAGGTTGGTGATGATCTTTGTATCCTAAAATCGCCAGCACCTTGCTTAACTCTTATCGGGGAAGCATTTGAGTCAGAGAATTGTGCGCTGGTTGGTGTTCGTCTTGCCTGCGCCACTAGTAGAAAAAAGGGCTTCTGTTCGGAGCTGCCCCAGGCATCAGTCCCGGTCGCGTTACGAACCGGGACTAATGTGAGCATTAGTCCCGATTTGAACGTCTAGGACACCGCACAGGGCTGGGCCATCATCAGTCCCGGTTCGAATGGGACATTTAGTCCCGGTTGGAGACACCAACCGGGACTAAAGCCTCAACCCCTTTAGTCCCGGTTGGTGTCTCCTACCGGTAATAAAGGTCCATGTTCCTATATGTACCCCCAGCCCGACATGCTTGTGTGTGAGATGGTTTGTTTTTCTCTTCTCATGCACAAAGGGTGTATGTTGCTTTGTTTTTCCCCTCTATGCACAAGAGGTGCTCGATTAAATGCGTGAGAGAATGATGCCACTTGAGTTCACACAAAACAAAGATGATATAAAGTTCCTGAACCACACTTAAGTTTCTCCTCTTTATTTCCTAATCGATCGAGGTTACCAACTTTATCCTTTTATCTGTCATTGATATAATGCATGTGTCGATGTACAGTGGTCATTTCTCTAGATGTTTTGTAATGGTTTTTGATAAAATTAATTATATAATGCAGATGAACCGACAATGGATGTACGGTGACCGGCACACTATCGAGTTCATTACGGCCCAACAGAATTTTATCGGTGTGGCTGAGGCAAACAATGTGAATGGTTTTATGTCTTGCCTGTCAGAATAAGAAGGATTACTCTTCCTCAAGAACCCTTCACATCCCCCTGCTTAGGTCTGGTTTTATCCCAAACTATAATTGTTGGACCAAGCATGGAGAAAGAGGGGTTATGATGGAAGACAAAGAATAAGAAGAGGATGATGACAACTATCTTATGTGAAGGGAATATGCCCGAGAGGCAATAATAAAGTGATTATTATCTTATTCCATGTTTATGAGAAATTTTTATTTTGCATGCTATAATTGTATTGATTGGAAACGTCAATACATGTGTGTTTAATAAACAAAATACAAAGTTCCTAGTAATGCCTCTCCTATAAACTAGCTCGTTGATTAACAAGATGATCAAGGTTTCCTGATCATGGACATTGGATGTTGTTAATAACGAGGTCGCAACATTGGTGGAATGATGTGATGAACATTCATCCAAAGTACAGCATTACGATCAGAGTCATTATGTTTATATTGCTATAACATCATAAAAAGTAATCTTAGTCCTTAGATCATGAGATCATGTTAATTGCTAACACCGGAAGAGTATCTTGATAACATCAAACATCACACCGTAACAGGGTGACTATAAAGGTGGGCTCAGTGCTATGAAGGTGTTACGTTGAGGCTCATGGATCAAGAGTGGGATTTGTCCATCCCGATGACAGATAGATATACTCTAGGCCCTCTCGGTGATATCACATTGAAATAGCTTGCAAGCAAGTGATGTGATCACTAGAATGTTATATTGTAAAACCCCGTCCACTCCTGGGCCCGGGGGGTGTCACTCCTGGCAGCTTAATAGGATATCTAGACTGGCCCTACAGACCAACACTAGTCTTTTCTGCGCACTTTGTCCTCACTCGTGCACACCCGGTTACCCACTTCTCGGTCGGTCACCCATCCTAGAATTGCTCTAGGCCAAGCACGTTTAACCTTAGAGTTCTTTTCGAATGAGCTTCCGGAAAAGAAGTTGCAACTTGTTGGTATGAGTATTCTATCAATCCTATTAAGCCATGTGCCTGGTCTCAAATACACCCACCCTTTAGAAGATCGATGCCATCATCGATCAATCACACCCCAGGAACATTCCCTCTTGGCATGCGTATGTGCGTCCAGTGCCGGCACATGTGCCATGCCGTGTCCACTCCGGGCCACACGCGCCATGCTCCACATGTCCTGCCACTAACCCGCACACACCCGTTTAACCGCGAGGTCGGCTCTGATACCACTTTGTAACACCCCGTCCACTCCTGGGCCCGGGGGGTGTCACTCCTGGCAGCTTAATAGGATATCTAGACTGGCCCCATAGACCAACACTAGTCTTTTCTGCGCACGTTGTCCTCACTCGTGCACACTCGGTTACCCCCTTCCCGGTCGGTCACCCATCCTAGAATTGCTCTAGGCCAAGCACGCTTAACCTTAGAGTTCTTTTCGAATGAGCTTCCGGAAAAGAAGTTGCAACTTGTTGGTATGAGTATTCTATCAATCCTATTAAGCCATGTGCCTAGTCTCACATATATCACGGGAACGAGAAAAGAGTGCATGTTGGTAACGAGATCAAACTAGGTATTTGGATGCCAACGATCGAATCTCGAACATGTAATATATTGCGAGACAAAGGGATTTAGTTATGATGTTAAAGGTTCACACGATCACAAGAGCCATCATTGAATATGTGGGAGTTAGTACGGATCTCCAGGTCCCGCTGCTGATTATTGATCGGAGAGGGGTCTCGACCATGTCTACATTATTCATGAACCGTAGGGTGACATACTTAAGGGATACCGACACCATTTAGGAGCAAATGTGTTTCAGATAAAGATTAAGAAAGCGCTGGAATCATTTCGATGAAAATCGGAATTGTTTCGGGTGAAATTGCAGAAACTGGTTCTGCATGTGATATTGAAATGTTGCAGGGGGTTTTATGTGAATGTTTGTTAATTAATGTAATTAACAAAATTCTGAATAAAATAAATAAAATAGTTTTATTTAATGAGAGCTTGCATTAAATTTGGTGGAAATTAATGCATGTGTGAGTGGAATTTTGAGTGGAGGCTTTTTACGGGAGTGGGAGCTCCACCCACATGAATGTGGAAGAGGTGGGTGCACCACCATGGCTGGCACGCCATGGCCCTTGGGTGCCCGCCTCTCCCCTATAAAAGGCCCCCCTCTCCTCCTCACAAACCACACCTCCTCATGAAGGATCTCTCTTCCACTCTAGTTATTCCCGATGGTCTCGGATTAGCGAGATACATGTTCTCAGTGGCTTTAACTGGAAAAGAAGTTGTTGCTTCCATTGCTTTGCTAGAGAAAGGGATGGAGGTTGTCATGGTACCGGACGTGTGTGCGATCACGGATGCACCGCTGCTTTGCGGTGCTGGACTTGGTGGTGCTGGACTTGCTGGAGCTGGATCTGATGGACGTGCTGGAGCCAGACCTGCTGGACTTCATCACGATCTTGAGATCGGCAAGTGTACAACTACATCATCCACGAGTTCCAACTCGTTAACAAAGCTTTGTTGTCTTCAAGGGTAATTTCTCTATGGATGTATATCCACCCGTTGCTTGTATCTAGTAGATAGATCTTGGCGTATAGTTCCCATCGTAGGAAACTTTTTGTTTTCTATGCTGCGAACCCAACAGTGGTATCAAAGCCTAATCTATGCATAGGTGCTTTGCACGGGTAGTACACATATGTTTATATGTGGGCGATGATGATCATGTTATTGCATCTTTCATGTATTTTGGATATTGGTGGCATAGTGGGATGAAGTGGCCCGGACCAACCTTACATGTCATCGCATATGAGACCGGTTCCACGACTGACATGCAACTAGTTTTGCATAAGTGGCTGGCGGGTGTCTATCTCTCTTACTATAGTCAATATCCGATTTACAACGAGTTGCTAATAACTTGGTTATCCTCGTTGTGGTTCCATGTTCGTAGGTAAGACCGGTTCTATCTTCGAAAGCCCTAAGCCACGTAAAACTTGCAATTGATAAATTAGAGGCATCTAGTTTAGATCATTGTTGGGCTAGTGTATTGATATGGTAATGTTGTAAGTAGATGTATGATAGATACTCTTACACCACACTTAATGTGTAAGTTCCATAGACCTTGGCCTTACACACAAAGGAATGATAGAGATCATACCACGATGCAAATGATCGAGATCAAATGCATGGACCATATCATCTCACTTTACACATTAGATGTTTGCATCTTATACTGCTAGTTTGGCGATTTTAGTAGCATTATAAGATGATCCCTCATTTAAATATCAAGATAAAATGTGTTCTTCCTTCAGTATGCACCGTTCTATGGATCGTGTTTCGAGACATCACATGATAATCGGGTGTACTCAACTCCGTGCTTTCATACAACGGTGTAAGACAGTTTTACACACGCGGGTACTAAGGTTCTTACTTGACGACCCTAGCATGTACATACATGGCCTCGGAACACGGACCGAAAGGTTAAGTATGAGTCATATAGTTTATGTGATGCCCATATTGATGCTCGCCTTTGAAGCTACACCGACTCACGTGATGATCGGACTTGGTGTAGTGGATTTGGTTCATGTAATCACCAAAAAGGCACAATGGATGTCGTTTTTGAGTGGGAGTTTATTTCTAATTTGGATTAGTCAAACTCAATTTGTCATAAACTAAATCGAAGTGAATTTTCATAATTTGTTGTAGTCATTGGCGTCTGTTTACTACCTTATGCTTAGTTTTAATTGAGATAATAGAACTGTAGAATTCTCGATATTTACTTTACGAACTGGTATCGTATGGTTTTGAATGTCAATCTAAGGTTTAGAAGTCCTATTGCAAACTTTCAGCAAACTCTATTTACTCCATGAAGTTTAATAAGTAGTATTAAATCAAGAGTAAGAATTCCAATGTTAGTATCTAGGGTTTTCTATTTTCATGCCCTCGGGTCCTTAGTTGTACTCAGTTTTCCCCAGCTCCTTAGTTTTTCCTTAGTTTTCCCCAAGTCCTTGTTTGAAACCCGCAGAAGGAGCTCAGACGGCAGGATTCCCGTTTAGTTGACCGTTCTGTGCTGACGTGTGGGGATGCGTCGTGTGGGGCCGTGTCGCGTGCGGTTGGTAGAAAGGGACCGCATGGGATAGGACGAGACCGCGTTTGGTTGCACGTGAGCAGGAGCTGGGTTTTGTCTCTCTCGGCCCAAATTGGCATTTTCCCTTTTAAGAGTACCTTTCCCCCTCCTTCTCTCTGTCTTTTTTCACCTAATTAGTATCAAATCTAGAGAAGCTTGAATTTCTGTCTTTCTTCAATTATTTGTGCCTTTTGGCCCTCGTTTTTGCCCAATATGGCAGCAAATCTAGTACTCCATCTGGTCCATATGTATGTAGTTAAATCTAGAAGCAAATCTACAGGGTAATGTACGATAAATTCACACATTCATATAGTAGAATAGGGATAGATAATAGGGATCCCTCCCTAGATAATAAGCTGCATACAGCAGCCAAACATAGTAACATGTTCGAGGTTCTTCGCAGCACCATCATACTAACAACATAACAACAAGGGATCCCTAGCTAACAACAAAATAGGAGGCAGCAGCAACACACGTCTAGGACTCCGCCTACCCCATCTGCCTCTGCCTCCACTTGTTGCTCCCCTTGGGAGCCTTGGGCTTGAGCGGAGGCATGCGCCCAGCGGAGATCTCCACCCGCTGGAAGCTGCGGAGGTGCATGCCGAGCGCCTTGTGCTTGGCGCGGAAGGAGTAGGCGTTCACCGTCGTGCCGACCTTGGGAAAGGTGTTGCCGATGTTCTCGGCATGCGTGAGGAGGCAGTTGAAGTCAGTGCCGCCGAGTCTCCTAGTGCAGAAGGGGCACCTGTAGACACCCTTGGCGAAGTAGGAGATGTACTGGCCGACCTGCAGCCTCTGCAGCACCTGGCGAGTCTTGGTGTCATGGTGCTTGTCGTCGCTGCCGACGTCGCTGCTAGACACCTGGTCCATATCAAACGGAAACTATGAGTGAATGAGTTGCAACGATGACTAACGTGCATGATAACAAAGTTAGGAAAATTTGTGCCCAACGATTCATCATAGGCAAAGAAACAGATTCCAGATCTGAACTTGAACACATTCCAGATTATTTGCAAAATTAAACGGTTGATATCTTTTGATTCGTGCATAAAATAACTAATTGAGATCCCATGATTACTTGCATAAATTAACTGATTGAGATCCCATTATCACTTGCATAAATTAACCGAACAGCCGAACCCCAAATCTTAAACGAAATCAAGAAGGGATCAAAGCAAAATGGAATAAAATCGGCGCAAATATTAACCCAATACTCATCCATCTATAGATCCATCTACACCAGCAAAAATAGGGTTCAAAAAGGAATGGGGAACAAAAAAGGAAGCAAACCGTAGTTACCTCGTTCCATGGGTCCTCCATGGAGGTGTTGTAGGGGTTCGGGGGCGGGACGTACGACACCTCCTCGTAGGGGTCCCATCCCGGCGGGATCTGACCGCCACCGGCGGCAGCAGCCTTCGATGCACCGGCGGCAGTGGCGGCGACGGCCGTTGAGACGGACGGCATCGAAGAGGGAGGCGTCACGCTTGGAGCCGATGGTGTCGTGGACGATCGGATTGGCATTCTCCTTGTCCATCTCGCCGGCAGAGGAGAGGGAAAGGGAGAGGGTTTTTTGCTTTGGAGAAGATGATGGGATGTGAGAGAGGCGGCGTTGCGTGAGCGAGTGAGAGTGGCAGAGATAGTGGGAGGAGGCGTCTATAAAGGCGAGGGGTGGTTAATGCGACCCGCGTCCTACTTCTGCAACGCGACACGCGTCCACGATTGCACGTCTTCGACTTCTGCACCGCAACCCGCGTCTACGCGTCAACAATTGCACGTCTTCCATTTCTGCACCGCAACACGCGTCCTCGAGTCTAACCCTGGAAATTTAGATATACTCAGGTATACCCACGAGTCTTATACTAGCACTTTTTGTGTGCTCAGTTTTCCCCTTGAGTGCTAATACTGGCTAGTGCAATATGCTCAGTTTTACCCTCAAGTGGCTGGTCAACAGAGAGTCAACAAATGGGATTAACTAGTTAAATGAGTCATTTAATGTGCAAAAAATTCCGAAAAAGAGTGGCACTTACTCATGGAGTCTTTACCACAAATTTCCACTTCTCAAATCATAGATAAGTCATGGATAAATCAAGTTTTACCACAAATTGCCACTTCTCAAATCACCTAGTAGCTATGAAGGTGCATGGTTTTCCACAATAAGCCCTTCCCAAAACAGTTTTCCCCAAAACATACTTTGTCTAAATGAGGCCACAATTCTCACACTCATGTATATTTGTATTGCAAATAGTTTGAGGTAGGCCAAGATGGGTTTCATTATACAAAACACGCATTTTCCATTTTTTAAATCTCATATTTGAATCCCTTGGTCTATTTACTACTCAGGTGCCCTTGGTTTCTTGATACTACTCTGTTTTGCCCTCTCCCTTCACAAATTCTCGCAGACGTGCAACATTGCCCTGATTGGTCTAGCCCATGTCACGCGGATCGTGCCCGCCAACCGTTGACGCAAAAAATGATAAACCATCACCGATTTGTTGTAGCCATTACTTTTCACGCAAAAAATGATAAACCATCACCGATTTGTTGTAGCCATTAATTTTCACGCAAAAAATGATAAACCATCACCGATTTGTTGTAGCCATTACTTTTCACGCAAAAAATGATAAACCATCACCGATTTCTTGTAGCCATTAATTTTCACGCAAAAAATGATAAACCATCACCGATTTGTTGTAGCCATTACTTTTCACGCAAAAAATGATAAACCATCACCGATTTTTTGTAGCCATTACTTTTCACGCAAAAAATGATAAACCATCACCGATTTGTTGTACCCATTAATTTTCACGCAAAAAATGATAAACCATCACCGATTTGTTGTAGCCACTACTTTTCACGCAAAAAATGATAAACCATCACCGATTTCTTGTAGCCATTAATTTTCACGCAAAAAATGATAAACCATCACCGATTTGTTGTAGCCATTACTTTTCACGCAAAAAATGATAAACCATCACCGATTTCTTGTAGCCATTACTATTCACGGTAAAAATGATAAACGAAACAATCTATCTATCTCTGTATTTGAAGTTTGGGAGGGTTCACCATCTACTTATGTTAACTTTCGAGGTTTTGACCTGAAAATCAAATGGGTATTATAAAGGGAAATAAAAGTTCAAAAAAATGTAAAAACGAAACAATCTACCTATCTTTGTATAGAAGATCGTCTGTATGATTTTTGAGGTCATTTAGAGAAGGTAGAAAAAAATCCCTTTTGAGAAGGTCGAAAAAACCTAACTTGTTACAAAAGCTGGTTTCAGTGAGACCTAACCAAGTTTGGCATACATGATGCCATACCTATAACAACAAGGAATATCTAAAAGGGAAAGTTTCACAAAATTTGAAATTTAGGGTGAAAATGATGCCATACATGATGCTGTTTTTCGAGGTTTTGACCTGAAAATCAATTGGGTATTATAAAGAGAAATAAAAAGTTCGAAAAATGTAAAAACGAAACAATCTATCTATCTATGTATAGAAGATTAGCTGTATGAAAATGAGGTCATTTAGAGAAGGTTGAAAAAATCACCTTGTTAGAAAAGCTGGTTTCAGTGAGACGAAACGGCATGCGCTTAAGCAAAGTGATTTTTTCGAACATCTCCAACTGACCCCAAATTTTCCATACATGATGCCATACATGTAACAACAAGGAACCCTATCTAAAAAGTGTCAAAAAAGTTTGCCCAACCTTATAGCTCTATCAAAAAAAACCTCACCATGGCGCTAGTATAATTTTTAGTTACAAACTTTTGTTACCTAACCTTCAACATGAAACTTGTTTCAAATTCATTTTGGCGTACAAGAAACAAATCCCACCTTGATTCGAGCACCACAGCCTCCAAACGATGCCGATGCCGATATCGGCATGGTCAGAACGGCTATGCTCGCCGCCATTGCTAGGTCACCGTCGGGATGCACCCTCAATCCCGTCCCCTCATTCGATCACTGACACACCAGAGATACCGTCGAGGCCAATGCCGAACGTACATGCTGATGCCAATGCCGAACATGCATGCACGCTGCTGTGGGCACGGCCACGCCGCCCCGCTATGCTAGACGCCACAGACCACCGCGAGGTCTTTCCCTTCGCCACCACACTCTTCTAGCACCCATCTATACACGCCAGAAAGGAGAGACACTAGTTTTCTCTACATTGCTCGCGTTCGTGTCCGACACGGTCAGTCAAAGTTTTGAGGTAGTCGTCGATGTCGTCGACCATTTCTTCTCTTCTTTGCATGGTTAAATGCGTCTAGTTCATATCTATCTAATGCGTCTGGTCTCGCCTCATGCAGTTCTTTGTGGACGTCGATCTCATCTCGGCACCTCGCAGGCCACCTCCTCCGTGCCATCGCTGTAGAGCTCCGTTTAAAAATCTAATCCTACCCGTGTATTGCCCCTTGTATCAGCGTCATGGCCCCACTTGTCATTCGATATACCGAAGCCCTACTTGTTCGCGTTTTGGTCAGGGATACAGCGATTCTTACGGTCAAACAAAGATGGATGGTCTGACGTGTCTTTGTGGGCTCTACGTGGCCCCACTAGTCAGAAGATAACGGTCAACCGTTGGGCAACCGGCCGTCACAGCACCTGTGATAGTTTCAGACAAGGTCTTGGGGAAAACTGAGGAAAAACTAAGGAGCTGGGGAAAACTGAGCACAACTAAGGACCCGAGGGCACGAAAATAGAAAACCTTAGTATCTAAAGTATCATGTTTGCCTCCATGATTATTGATATTCAAAAGTTGTTTTAATATCAAGATTATCTAGGAGCTGAAAAATTGTTTCAGAAACCATCATGTGTGGAAGATATTGTGATATCTGAAACAATGTTTTTGGTTGCATGTATAATTTAGCAAAATACATGTTCTCATATTGTATGAGAATTTGTGAAGGATGGAGATGCTAGGCATCCGGATCTCCCAAAAAGGTTTTGGGAACTAACATTATACTCGCGATTCTTCCTTATAGGCTATAGTAGCTTGATCATGAAAGTTGTCATGATAAGGATGAACAGAAGATGTAGGTAAAATGTTTACTACACTAATAGATTACTAAAGAATGGATTTTTGAAAGAACACACCATACATTTGATGATGGTGATCCACTTCAAATTGCAAGTTCAAAGGTATTAGTATTTGACTATATACACTCTGTACTATGTGTCATGTGAATGACACCACTATTGATGTTGATAGATTCTTTTAAAAGAAAAGGTATTGTTGAAAGAGAATCTATAAAATATTTGGCAGAAAAGAAAAGGTTGGAGATGTCCAACTTAGGTATATAGAATATATACATGTTATGGCTGTATTCCTTGCTTGTTAAATAATGTGATTCTGAGCTATTGGATACCAAATTGGTTGGTGTGAAGTGTCATACAGAACAACACAATTCATGAACTGCAACGGCCTAAGTAACTGGCAAGAGAATAAGTGATGATGTTCATCGAAAACAAATAAAGTGTTATTTTGTTTTTCCGTTGTCTTCAAACCTAGCCTTCAAGATTTGTTTTAATAATTGTTATTTTGTTCCGGTATTACGAGAACAATGGTTGTTCAAATAATTACCGTATTCCATAAAGGATGGATGAACTTTTACAAGTCTAGTTGGAGAAATCACATCCATAAACATTATTGCTAAAATTTCGTAAGACAAATGATTGGAAGATCACTTATGAAGTGACATCGTTGTTTGAATTATATTGGAAAGTAAACATGAAGAAGCTCCATGTTGATGGATTTTTGGAGTCTTTTGATTTTGATCAATTGACGCTTGTGAAACTTTCCTCGAGATAATTGAAACTTTGTCCATAGGCCAAAGAGGAACGGATGACTAACTTATTGGATATTATGCATGTTGATGTATATAGTCCATTATCTGTAGCCATATGCGATGGATCCTTTTGCTTCATATGCTTTCTCCAGAAACTTGAGTGAATATATCTATATATTTACTTAATAAGGAAGAAGTATGAAACATTTGAAAATTGTTCAAAGACTTTCAAGATGAAGTGAAAAATCACTGTAACAAGAAAATAAAAGAGTTTATGATTTGATCATAAAGGAAGATATTTGAGTTACAAGTTTAGCAAACCACCTAAGATTTCGAGAATTGTTCCATGAATTTGCATTTCGCGATGAACCACAGGAGTATGGTATGTTCGAGAGATCAAATCAAACCTTGTTTGACATGGTAAGATCAAAGGTGTCATTTATAAAATTGCCATTATGTTTTAAGGATTAAAGCTTTAGAGACTACCGCTTTTACACTGAAAAGAGCACCATCGTGATCCGTTAAAACCCGAATTGTCTTTTCTTAAATTTTGGTATGCTATGCATAAGTAAAATGTTTACAACCAAAGTCGGATAAGCACGTATTTGTAGGTTATCCCAAAGAATTTGTTGGTAATTCCTCCATAACACTGAGGACAAAAGAGTTTGTCGCTTAGAACGTCAAGTTTCTTGAGAAGGAATTTTTCGTGAAAAGTTAAGTGGGAGGACAATAGAACTTTGATAAGGTTGTTGAACCTTAGCTATATGAGCTAAGTAGCGCAGCGCCGGAAAGTGTCCCGGTGGCGGCCATAATGCTCATGGCTCCCGTGATTACAAAGGGTGTGATATTGGAGATTAGAGTTCCTATTGAACCATGTGGGTCGGTAAGATTCAAATAGTAAGATTTGAAACAGAAGTCGTTATTGTTTTGACAATGATGAACCGACTACATGCAAAGAAGCGATGATGGGCCCTAACTCCATAAAATGACTAGAAGTCATAGAATCCATGATAGTATCCATACACGAGAAATCAAGTTTCTGAACTTGGAAGACCCTCCGGAAAGGCGCGAAGCCTATCGGTCGTGTTTGGATCTATAAAGAAATAGACATGGATGTTTAACATCTATGAAATAGTCGACATGTCGGAAAGAAGTTTACGGCAATGTTCAAGGAGTTGACTATGACAATATGTGATCTTTCATAGCGATATTTAGTCTTGACGGATTAATGTAGCAACCACTACATATAATTTGGTATATGGTAGTTGAATAAACAAAACAAGGTTCTTCTAATAGAATGGTTACCTAGGACGTGTACATGACACAGTCCGAAGGGTTTTTTTAACTCAAAGGGTGCTAAAAGGGCATGCAAACTTCAATAGTTGAAGTGAGCATAGCGGAGTTGGAATCTTCACCATGATGAAAATGTTAAAGGAGTTTAAATTCATCGGAGATGATGAAGATGCTTGCATTTGCAAGAAATTAAGTGGGAGCGCTGAGACATATTTCTAATACATTATTTAGAGGACATGGTGTTGATTGGAAATGATGTATCTTTTATTGACACAAGTTAAGAATTTCATTAAAATAGGATTTCGATGAAAGACTTGGGCAAAACCGGAATATTTGGCATCAATGTCTATATGGATAGATTGAAGCGCTAATATGGTCATGCCAGACAAACATATATGAGATATTTAAAGGGTTCAATATGGAAACAACAAGAAAGGTTCTTGCTGCATGGAAAGGATTGTATCAAGGTTCAAGTGTTTCAACACTTGGTGAGTAAAATCACATGAATATTTTGATCGATTATACCGTGATATGTATATATCCAGATATGTCCTATGCTCTAAATGTTATGAGCACATACCAAAATGATTCATAAGATGATCATTGGACGATAGTAAAGATATTCTTATGAGCTTTGGAAGAACTAAGAATATATCATGTATAAGTGACAAATAGTTAAAGGTAGTTCATTGTAAAGTGTTACACTGATACTAGTTTTGTCACAAGATACAAATTAAATTTATCTCAATTTAGACTATGGGTGGCACAATGTAATGGAAAGGATGTTCCATGATGGATTTGGATGATTTCCAAAGTTGAGGCATTGTGACAGATACTACAACAAAAGGCTACGTATATGACTGCTATAGTAGCAGCAAAGGAGGGCATTTGTGTTAAGTAGTTTTTTTTATCAAACTAGGTGTGGTTCAAAGTGGGCTAATACTATGAAGATATATTGTATGACAATAATATCAACATATTTTAACCCGAACGAACTAAAGGTCTCACCAAAGGACAAAATTTATACAATGCCATCTCATTTGAGAACGAGTTATGCGTAGAGACGCAAAGACATGCAAATACACACGGACCTGAAACTCTCAGATCTAGAGATTATGTTAACCACTAGCAATCGCGTATATGCAACACCAGAAAGCCATAGGTGTTCAATACGCAAAGTTTACAAACTAGATTATTGACTCTAGTGCAAGTGGGAGACCGAAGGGAATATGCCCGAGAGGCAATAATAAAGTGGTTATTATCTTATTCCATGTTTATGATAAATGTTTATTTTGCATGCTATAATTGTATTAACTGGAAACGTCAATACATGTGTGTTTAATAAACAAAATACAAAGTTCCTAGTAATGCCTCTCATATAAACTAGCTCGTTGATTAACAAGATGATCAAGGTTTTCTGATCATGGACATTGGATGTTGTTAATAACGAGGTCGCAACATTGGTGGAATGATGTGATGAACATTCATCCGAAGTATAGCATTACGATCAGAGTCATTATGTTTATATTTCTATAACATCATACGAAGTAATCTTAGTCCTTAGACCATGAGATCATGTTAATTGCTAACACCAGAAGAGTATCTTGATAACATCAAACGTCACACCGTAACATGGTGACTATAAAGGTGGGTTCAGTCCTACGAAGGTGTTAGGTTGAGGCTCATAGATAAATAGTGGGATTTGTCCATCCCGATGACAGATATATATACTCAGGGTCCTCTCGGTGATATCATATTGAAATAGCTTGCAAGCAAGTGATGTGATCACTAGAATGTTATATCACGGGAACGAGAAAACGGTGCATGTTGGTAACGAGATCAAACTAGGTATTTGGATGCCAATGATCGAATCTCGGACATGTAATATATCGCTAGACAAAGGGATTTAGTTACGACGTTAAAGGTTCACACGATCGCAAGAGTCATCGTTGAATATGTGGGAGTCAGTACGGATCTCCAGGTCCTGCTGCTGATTATTGATCGGAGAAGGGTCTCGATCATGTTTGCATTATTCGCAAACCGTAGGGTGACAGACTTAAGGGATACCGACACCATTTAGGAGCAAATGTGTTTCAGATAAATATTAAGAAAGCGCTGGAATCATTTCGATGGAAACCAGAATTGTTTCGGGTGAAATTGCAAAAACTAGTTCTGCATATGATATTGAAATGTTGCAGGGGGTTTTATGTTAATGTTTGTTAATTAATGTAATTAACAAAATTCTGAATCAAATAAATAAAATAGTTTTAGTTAATGAGAGCTTGCATTAAATTTGGTGGAAATTAATGCATGTGTGAGTGGAATTTTGAGTGGAGGCTTTTTATGGGAGTGGGAGCTCCACCCACATGAATGTGGAAGAGGTGGGGGCACCACCATGGCTGCCATGCCATGGCCCTTGGGTGCCCCCCTCTCCCCTATAAAAGGCCCCCTCTCCTCCTCACAAATCATGTGAAGGATCTCTCTCCCCCTCTAGTTATTCCCCATGGTCTCGGATTAGCGAGATACATGTTCCCGGTGGCTTTATCTGGAAAAGGAGTTGCTGCTTCCGCTGCTTTGCTGGAGCGAGGGACAGAGGTTGTCGTGGTACTGGACATGTGTGCGTTCATGGATGGACCGCTGCTTTGCGGTGCTGGACTTGGTGGTGCTGGACTTGCTGGAGCTGGATCTGATGGACGTGCTGGAGCCGGACCTGCTGGACTTCATCACGATCTTGAGATCGGCAAGTGTACGATTACATCATCCACGAGTTCCAACTCATTAACGAAGCTTTGTTGTCTTCGATGGTAAGTTCTCTATGGATGTATATCCACCCGTTGCTTGTATCTAGTAGATAGATCTTGGCGTATAGTTCCCATCGTAGGAAAAAAAATTATGCCGTGAACCCAACATTTTGTTCCCTAAATATAGTGATACTGCAACGGGGCAAGCTGAAGATGAAGAGGCACCAGACGAGCTTGTTGATGATCTTCACTGGGACATTGTTGATGCACAGAGAGAATGTGAAAGTGAAAATGAGAAGTTGAAGTTGAAGCACATGTTAGAGGATCACAAAAAAGTGTTGTACCCAAATTGCGAATATGGCAGCACAAATCTCGATACCACACTAGAATTGCTGCAATGGAAGGCAGAGAATGGTTTTCTGTGACAAGGGATTTGAGAAGCTACTGAAAATAATGAAGAAGAAGCTTCCAAAGGATAACAAATTGCCTGCCAGTACGTACGAAGCAAAGAAAGTTGTCTGCCCTCTAGGATTAGAGGTGCAGAAGATACATGCATGCATTAATGACTGCATCCTGTATTGCCATTAGAAGTACGAGAATAAGAATGAATGCTCGGTATGCGATGCATTGCGGTATAAGATCAGACGAGATGACCATGGTGATGTTGAGGGCGAGCGCCCTAGGAAGAGGGTTCCTGCCAAGGTTATGTGGTACGATCCTATAATACCACGGTTGAAACATTTGTTTAGAAACAAAGAGTATGGCAAGTTGTTGTGGTGGCACAAAGAATACAACAAGAAAGACTCGATGTCGAGACACCCCGCTGATGGGTCACAGTGGAGAAAAATAGAGAGAGTACCCGGGATTTGCAGATGACGCAAGGAACTTAAGGTTTGGTCTAAGTGCAGATGGCATGGATCCTTTTGGGGAGCAGAGCTGCAGTCATAGCACCTGGCCTATAACCCTATGTATCTATAACCTTCCTCCTTGGTTGTGCATAAAGCGGAAGTTCATTATGATGCAAGTGCTCATCCAAGGCCTGAACCAACCCGGCAACGATATTGATGTGTACCTAAAGCCATTAGTTGAAGAACTTTTACAATTGTTGGGCAAAAAAGGTGTATGTGTGTGGATGAGCACAAACAGGAGACATTTGACCTACGAGCGTTGCTTTTTGTAACCATCAATGATTGGCCTGCTCTTAGTAACCTTTCAGGATAGACAAACAAGGGATACAATGCATGCACTCACTGTTTAGATGAGACTGAAGGTACATATTTGCATAAATGTAAGAAGGTTGTGTACCTGTGGAATCGTCGATTTCTTGCGACCAAGCATCTTTTCAAAGGTGAGGCAGATCACCGGAACAAGCCTATCCACCGTACTAGTGATGATGTATTTGCTATGGTCAAGGATCAAGAATTAATCTTTGGAAAGTATCCTAGCGGTCAATCTATTCCGAATGACGCTACCGGACACGCACCCATGTGGAAGAAGAAATCTATATTTTGGGAGCTACCCTATTGGGAAGTCCTAGAGGTCCTCTCTTCAATGGATGTGATGCACATGATGAAGAATCTTTGCATGAATATTCTAGGATTCTTTGGCATGTATGGGAAGTCAAAAGATACACCGGAAGTATGGCAGGACCAGCAACATATGAACCAACGAGATGGCCTGCATCCAGAGAAGTATCAAGGTCCTTCCAGTTACACTCTTAGCAAAAAAGAGAAGCAAATCTTTTTTGAATGCTTGCATAGTATCAAGGTCCCGTATGGTTTCTCGTCAAATATAAAGGGAATAATAAATGTCGCAGAGAAAAAATTCTAGAACCTAAATTCTCATGACTGCCATGTCATTATAACGCAATTTCTTCCGGTTGCATTGAGGGGGATTCTACCGGAAAATGTCCGAGTACCCATTGTGAAGATATATGCATTCCTCAATGCAATTTCTCAGACGGTAATCAATCGAGAAAGTCTACCAAGGTTACAGCATGATGTGGTCCAATACCTTGTTAGTTTTGAGTTGGTGTTCCGCCATCCTTCTTCAATATTATGACGCATATCTTGGTTAACCTAGTCCAAGAGATTGCCATTGTTGGTCCTGTATTTCTACAAAATATGTTCTCCTTTGAGAGGTTCATGGGAGTCTTAAAGAAATACGTTCATAACCATTCTAGGCCAGAAGGAAGCATCTCCAATGGCTATAGAATAGAGGAGGTCATTGAGTTCTGTGTTGACTTTATTCCTGACCTTAAGCTGATTGGTGTTCCTCAATCGCGACATGAGGGAAGACTGAGTAGAAAAGGTACGCTAGGAAAGAAAGCAATAATAAGTACAGACGTGCATTCTTTCATTCAAGCACACTACACAGTTCTACAAAGTTCCACCTTGGTGGCTCCGTATATCAATGAACACAAGAATATTCTATGCTCCCAATACCCAAGGCAGTCTGACGACTCGATTACACATGCACACATCGCGACTTTTGGCGGTTGGTTGCAAACACATCTCATGAATAACACCATTGTTGGAGATCAGCTGTACTTGTTGGCCAGGACACCATCTTTTATTGTACTGACTTTCCAAGGGTACGAGATAAATGGGAATATATTTTACACGATCACCCAAGATAAAAAGAGCATTAATCAAAATAGTCATGTCTGCATTGATGGAACAAACAACAATGGGAAAAAGGACACATACTATGGTTACATAGAGGAGATATGGGAACTTGAATATGGACCTTATTTTAAGGTCCCTTTGTTTCGGTGCAAATGGGTCAAGATGATAGGAGGCGGGGTTCAGATAGACAAGATGTACGGAATGACAATAGTGGATCTCAACAATCTTGGGTTTAGAGACGATCCATTCGTCCTAGCCAATGATGTGGATCAGGTTTTCTATGTAAAGGACATGTCTACCAAACCGGAAGAAAGAAAAAATAAGAAAATGAATACATCATACAATGAGACAAAGCATCACATAGTTCTTTAAGGGAAAATAAACATCGTGGGAGTGGAGGACAACATAGACATCTTAGAAGATTATAATAAGTTTGATAAAATTCCACCCTTCATAGTGAATATTGACCCAAGGATCCTGTTAAATGATGAAGATACTCCATAGGTACGACCGACGCGATCATAAGCAAGGGACATATGCAAATAAGGTCCATGGCCTCCTAGGCATCTTAGGAAACAAGTGACTATATGTATTTTGAATTATGCCTTTGGTGGTTTTTGAGATGCAATCAATATACCAAGTTTGGTATTTTTCCTTGCAACTATGTCACATAATATGACACCACACGAAGGTTTTACATTGTTCGGATCGTTTTTTAATTTTTTATGCCCGTCAAAAACTATGACCAAAACGACATGTGTGAAGATTCTTACCTAGGGGATGAGCCTCGCTAAAATTGCATTGGGTCTCTGATGAAACATCATATTGTGAGTCTAAAAATATTTTTTTCAAAAAATCATGAGCATTAGATCATGTACCACTAGTTCAAACTAGACCCACTTCCTACCGATTCGACAGACATTTTTCTTTTTCACTAGGAGTGGACAGAAAGGTTTGATATACCTCGATTGGAAAATTTTCCATGTAAGGTGGTCTAGTATTTTTGAAAAATGGGGTGGTAGTATTTTGAATTATGCCTATGGTAGTTGCTTCACAAAATGCCCCTTTTTGGCACTCATAAAATGGAAAAATGGATTTTCTGTGCGAGGAAAAGGAAAATTTCCTCCTGCAACATTGTTCGTCATCCCAACATGCATATTTGTGCATAATATGGGCACACTATCACAAACTATGCCGTGATTCTAGCCATAACATTTGTCATTTGGCCCGAAAGCCATGAAACCTCGAATATGTTGAGAAGGACTTTTTGAGATGCAATCAATATAACAAGTTTGGTATTTTTACTTGCAACTATGTCACATAATATGACACCACGCGAAGGTTTTACATTGTTCTGACCGTTTTTGAATTACTTATGCCCGTTTCAAACTATGGTCAAAATGGCGGGCATGAGCATTCTTACCTAGGGGACGAGCCTCGCTAAACTTGCATTGGATATCTTAAGAAACATTATATTGTGAGTCTAAAAATGATTTTTTTAAATCATGAGCATTAGATCATGTACTTGTAGTTCAAACCGTGCTCACTTTCTATCGATTCGGCAGATATTTTTCTTTTTCACAATGGGTGAACAGAAAGGTTTGAGATAGCCTGGTTGGGAAATTTTCCATGTAAGGTGGTCTAGTATTTTTGAAAAATGGGGTGGTATCATTTTAAATTATGCCTTTGGTGGTTGCTTCACAAAATGCCCCGTTTTTGGCACTTGTAAAATGGAAAATGGATTTTCCATGTGACAAAAAGGAAAACCTCCTCCTCCAACATTGTTCACCATCCCAAGATGCACATGCGTGCATAATATGGGCATATTATCACAAACTATGCCGTGATTCTGGCCATAACATTGGTCATTTGGCCCAAAAGCCATGAAACCTCTAACATGATAGCTCGTTTTGAGAAGGACTTTTTGAGATGCAATCAATATACCAAGTTTGGTATTTTTCCTTGCAACTATGTCACATATGACACCACGCGAAGGTTTTACATTGTTCGTACCTTTTTTGAATTTCGGATACCCGTTTCAAACTATGGTCAAAATGGCGGGCATGAAGATTCTTACCCAGGGGGTGAGCCTCGCTAAACTTGCATTAGATCTCTGAAGAAACATCATATTGTGAGTCTAAAAGTGATTTTAAAAAAAATCATGAGCATTAGATCATGTACCTATAGTTTAAACCAGACACACTTCCTACAGATTCAGCATATATTTGTTTCTGAATAAACATTTGATCCCTACATCGAAATGAGCCAATGTTTGGAACACATGTGTTTCTCAACATGGAAATCAATGTATTAGGGGCCAAAATTATTATTCTTTATTTAAAAATGATTTACCATTAAAAAACCATTTTATGGAATTCAAGAATAGTAGAAATATTTAAATAATTGAATTCTCATAAAGAATAAATTATATTTTTATTAGATAGATATATCTTTTATGAAAATTTTGATATACTATATGTATTTTTATGATTTGTAATTATTTCACTAGGTATTTTGAAATGTTGATCATAGTTTCAATATGCTACAAGAGGTGTAGCTCAGACCATTGTGTATTTATTCAGAGGTTCTCAGGTGATTATTTTATCATGTTATTGCTCTATGTTGATGGTATCTTGATTGTTGGCAAGATCTCAAGAATTGCTAGGCTAAAGAAAGAGTTAAGAAAGAGTTTTGCCATGAAAGACTTGGGTCCAGCAAAGTGTATTCTCGGCATAAGAATTGAGAGAGACAGAAAATCCAACAAGTTGTATGTCTCAAGATAAATATATTTAGAAGGTACTTGCAAGTATAAGATGGACAAGGCAAAGGATGTGAGTTTTCCACTTGCAGCTCATTTCAAGTTGAGTAAAAAGCAATGTCCCTCCAATGAATAGATATAAAAGGAAATGTAAAAAAGTTCCTTATGCTTTAGCGGTTGGGAGTTTGATGTATGCTATGGTGTGCACACGCCCTGACATTGCTCAAGCAGTTAGTACTATGAGCATATTTATGTCCAATCCAGGAAAACCACATTGGGAAGCCGTGAAGTGGATCTTAAGGTATCTCCAGGGCAACACTAATATGAAGCTTTGCTTTGGTGGTAGTGAGCCCAAGCTAATTGCATATTCAGATTCAGACTTGGCTGGAGATGTCGATGGAAGGAAGTCTACTTCAGGTTATTTGATTACCATTCAGGGGGAGTAGTGGCGTAGGAAAGCAGGTTGCAAAAGTGTGTGGCACTGAACACAACCGAGGCCGAGTTCATCGCAGTAACTAAGCCAAGCAAGGAGTTATTTGGCTAGAACGATTGGTTGTGAGCTTGGTTTTGAGCAAGACAAGTATGTGATGTTTTGTGACAACCAAAGTGTCATTCACCTGAGTAAGAATGCAAGTTTTCATTAAAGGTCGAAGCATATTGATGATCACTATTATTGGATTCGAGATGTGCTGAATTGCAAGAAAATGCTAATTGAGAAGGTGCACACAGCTGACAATGGGGCTGATATGTTGACCAAGGTGGTGACAAAGGGAAACCTCGAGGTATGTCATCGGCTCGCCAACATGACTGCCAGTTTGCAGTGAGATCCTCCATGATATCGGGAGGGGGAGTTTGTTGGGCCATGTCACTCCACATGGAGGTGTGTTGGCAGCCCAACATCAGCCCATGAAAGTCCAACACATTTCAACCGTTGATCGATGTTCGTACCCAATGGTTAAGGTGCTACTTGAGAGAGTAGAAAAGAAAACCCTAGGCACCCTTGGTGGCTGTCTGAGAGACTCAATGAGAGTGAGAGATGACCAAGCAAGCCATTGTGGCTGCTGTGTGAGAGGGCGAGAGAACACACAATAACACGACAACCTAGTGAGAAGAGAGGAAGAAGAAGGATATGTGATTTATGTCCAGATTTCTGAGATATGACCGGTCTGTCTTCAAGCTGGTGTTTGGAGGCTCAAACATGCTTGGATTGGCTCCAAACTTGGTGATATTGTTCTTTACTTTGAGTACTTCAATATGGTTAGCTGGTTTGAGGTTTGGGTTAGTGTGGCATCAGATTTGGAAGCGGTTTTGTCAGTTCAGACTGCTGTAGTTTCAGCACATAACAGTTTTGGTAGACAAACAGATTGGACAGGCAAACTGTATCCGATTGAGCTGAAATTTGGCGTGTATATTGGAAACTCGTATACCTACTTGTATACCAAGTTTGGTGCTGATAAAATTTGCGGTTTAAGAGCAGTTTGCTGATTACCAAAGGAGACAGAAGCTAAGATACTCTGTTTTGATGTAATCTTTCTTTCAAATGGTTGTTGTTGTTGCCGGTTGGCAATGTGCTGAGTGTGTTGTACATATCTAGATGTTCTATAGAAGACTATGTATCTAGGTTACTCATAGTGAAGATCCTGTGGACTGATTGGTCCATAGCCGTGGTTTTTTCTCCTCACCTTGAGGAGGTTTTTCCATGTAAATCTTTGTGTCACTTGTGCATGTCCCCGATGTTTTATTTCCGCTGCATATCTATTGATTGAAACTATCCTCGAAGTTCATCACAGGCAGGTGGGGTTGTGTACTATCTTCCCCCAACAAAAAATGCATGGTTAATTAATTGGTGGTTAGCTACCTAGAGCCTCTTGTTTATGGGTTGTGTTGCTTATATGACATGCAACATGATTTGTTCAGACTAGAATCACTCACGAGGTTTGTGCATCAAAACACATTTTTTGTGTCACATAACAATTCATGCATTTTGCATCCTATGGAAATTTCTTTAACTTTTGAAACACATGTATATATTAATAATAACACATGAAGGTGAGTGGCAAATCACACACTTCAGATATAAGACAACCTTTGTTACCAAAAGTAAATAGTGAATTCTAGCAACATATAAGGATCCAAAGCCATGTCCAAAATATCATTAGGTTCCAATAAAAACCATAACAGCGTGGTAGATTAGGCTATTAACTCCTAATGTACCAATAAGAGGGGAACTTTGGTTTTTCATCTGATATTGTGCCTCTTCCCCTCATCTCCATTTGTATCACTCACATCATAAGGCGAGGGGGAAGCACATATAACTATGAAATGCAATTTTAGTTTCTACCATATCACATATTCGTATCCTTGGCAGAGACATCCCAACCGTGAAGACAACATTGCAAGGAGTGAAAGTCTTGTCCTAGTACGACCATTTCCATGAGGCTTATACCAAAGAGCATGTCATCGCAAACAAGGTTGTAGTAGAATTGTTGCTCTTAGGTGATAGACACCATGAACTTTTTACAAAACAATTAACAAAATATCCATTTATCATTGTTCGTGTTTACACGACAACACCATGGTAGTGAGGTGATCCCTTTGTGTTGGCTTTACCCCGCCCTCAATGTTTTGGAACCAGGATCAACAACTTTCTCTACACAGTTTGTCCTTGAGGACTTCAACCTATCTTGGCAGTGGTAATGGCAATGAAGGTGTGATGTATGCAGAAAGGCAACTCTACCATGCATGCTAGGGATCAACAAGGTTTTTTGCATATCAATCAGATTCAAAATTATAAAACAAGATGAAACTTGAGAAAACTTACAACACCAATCTCAAGGCACGAATTTGAACCAAACAAGATGGTTCAAACATGCACACTACCTATCGACTATCATGGAGGCTAGAATGTTGTTCACATCATGTTCTCCAGTTTCATCATTTTTTTTGTGCTCCTTGTTTTCTTTCCTGGCAAGTACAAGTTTGAAGCAATAGTTCCACATTGCCTTACAGGGGTATATCTGGGTCATATGGCATCTTTCCAAAATCTATCGGGAAAGGTGGCTCATATGGCGTCTTTCCAAAATCTATGAGCTTTGCCCAACTTATGCAACGAGAATTCTTCTTAAGTTGTGTCTTTATCGGAGTTATAGAATTAAAGAAGTTCTGTAATTGTTTGGAATCAGTGGGACACTCACCCGTAAGTAATTCACTCTTTTTTTCACTTCTTTATGTAGCTACAGAATAACTCCCTATTTATCACACATAACCACACGTGCTTTGCCGCGCCGTCTACATGGTGTTGTCACACAATGTGACCATTGCCGCACACTAACCGACCTTTATTTTGTGGCACCACTTGGTAAAATATATGTGTCTGTAGTGTCACTGTGCATGGAGACACTCAAGCCCTTATTTAGCAGTCTTATCACCGTAGGCGGTCGAGCACCCCTCCGTTATTTATTGACGGATGTTAAACTATTAGATTTCAACACAACACAAAAGACATTATTTCTTTTGGGTACCTATAGCAACATATCATTTTGTCCCTTACTTGCAGAGACAATCGACTTAACTATTCAGGTCTTCAAGACTTCAAGAACTATAGGCACAATTTAAGAACCATTTTAGATTTTGGCACGGGACCACAATTTTTTCCAACTTAACCCTGTGTAAGACCTTCTCTCCTACCTCCCCCACATGGCCGGGCTCCTAACGATGTCATCAATAGACATGACCACGTGACCCGTAGCACTTGGGTGTCTACATCCTTCCGTCTATATCACTAGATCGCCGACTTTGACATAGTGGATGCCTAGGTCGATTCCATGGCGATTGCTAAAGGGAAACTCAATGCCTACAAGAGGCCAGTCAACTACCAATATTAAGAGCATATCCAACATTTGCACCAAAAGAGTGCATGACTTTTTGGTTCTTGGGTGCCATTTTAGCCGTTTTAGTTCGCGCAGCAGGCTGTAGCATTTCCAAGAGCACTAAAATACAACATGTTGCATGCAACAGTTTTCTAGACACAATAAATAAGCCGCAACTGGTTGCCGCTTGTCAAGATCAAACACATATCAACTTGGCAAGATCAAACAAAAGTGATGAACACATAAATCTAATTCCCAACACATGCACACACATATAGATTCAAGATCATGACTTCCTCATCATGGCATAGTTCAAATCCATGACATAGTTCAAAAGCATAGCATAATTCAACACAACTAAGTTCATCACAATTTAAGTTCACACAAATAGATCAAACATCAACATCAATGCTTATGATCATCATGCCTTGTCCTTTCCATGAGCATCTCCATCTTGTGATTCATCATCGTTGGAAACTTAGACGGTTTTGGTAGTATTCTAGGAGCACATGCCATCACCCATTGAAGCTCCCAAACAACCACTCATGGGAGGCATGGGAGTTACCATGGTAGCCATGAATCCACACATTGTAGCTCCATTCCACCCATACCACCCAGAGGTGCTTCCATTCTGCCAATCCCACCCACTATAGCTCCCATGGGTGCACCCATGCCTATAATGCCTCCCAAATATGCGCATCCATGTCACCCATGCCTCCACAGGTTCTTCCAAGCAACCAATGCCTCCCATAGGTGAACTCATTACACCCATGCCTCCCATAGATGCACTCATTCCACCCATGCCTCCCATAGGTGCTCCCATTCCACCCATAAATCCTCCCATGTTAGCACCTCCCATGTATCCATTCATGTAACTTCCCATCATTATTTTTTTAGCCAAGACTCGATCACAAAAAAGGTTGATGCATTCCTTTTTCCTTTCATGGAGGTTGGTTGTGTCCAAGAACAAGAGTTTTTTCTCATGCTCCTTGAGATGGATAGTTTCTTTGATACCAATTTTCTCGTCCTCTATGGCGACCGTCCTCTCCTCGGTCGCATCCCTCCTCTCCTCACTCGCCGACCTCTCCTTTATTTCCTTGTTCCTCGAAAACTTCCTCTCCTCAAAAGCATCCTTTATTGCACGCACAATAGTGTCCATTGACTTCTTTATGTCATCATCTCTGGTCTTCTTCCCCTTTTCTTTTACTTGTTTCCTTCCGGTGGGTCTTCTTATTGTTTTTGCAACAAAATTTGGAGTAGGTCTTCTCTTTCCATCCTTTCTTGATGATTAACCGTCATCAATGATTGTTTCCTCCATAGTTGACTTCTATGCTCTCTTTGGTGCTTCCAAGAAATCACGTTCTTCCATTTCTCTTCATTCTCTAGCTCCTTATAATAATGGGCCAATATGAATGGCCTTCCTTGAACCATCTTGCCCTTCTTGGTCCTCTTTGGATATCCCTTAAATAAATTTTGGGCTATGTTTAGCTACATGAACCAAAAGAGAGAGAAAATTAGTCAAGGACAATAATAAATTGAACAAAATAGCCACACAGAAGACAAACAAATATCACAAAAAATACAACATACCCTATCTCTATCATTTGTGCCATTTGGGTTCATTGTTCAATATTTTCCAATGTCACCGCCCACCTTTTTCAATTCAGTGAAATTGTAGACCAACGGGAATGAAGAGATATATTCGTCCGCCCAATTCCACTTTGGTTCTATGTACCGAAGTGCTCCTTCATCCAAACCCAATAGGTATCTCTTGTTTGCTCTGTGCTCACGGCCGAATCCATGCCCACATTGCACCATGTGTTGTAGAGTAAGTGTCTTACTCCATGGTGTAGTTGGTTGCCCACCCCTTCGGTTCACCAAAGAAACCTTCACCGTAACCCTCACCCTCATTCTCCATGTCAACTTCATCACCATGTTATTCACTTTCATATTCTTAAGACTAATACACGGGTGAATGTGATGACCCAACATTCATAGTTCACATAAATGTTTCATCATCCATACCACAATGCATGTAAGTTAACACACATCAAACTACATGAAATTTCATCATTTCTATTCATATACATAATTCAAAACAATAAAAAAGCAATTACATGTCTTGGCATCATTGGGTCAAACACGTTGGGTGCAACAGACGATGCTACCTTCTCCGCAGTCACCGATGGCTGTTGTGTGAGAGTGTGAGAGAACACACAACAACACCACAACCTAGTGAGAAGAGAGGGAGAAGAAGGAGAGGTGATTTCTATCCATATTTCTAAGATCTGACCGGTCTGTCTTCAAGCTAGTGTTTGGAGGCTCAAACATGCTTGGATTGGCTCAAAACTTGTTGATCTTGTTCCTTACTTTGAGTACTTTGATCTGGTGAGCTGGCTTGAGGTTTGGGTCAGTGTAGCATTAGATTTCTAAGCGGTTTTGTCAGTTCGGACTACTGCCGTTTCAGCAGAGAGCAGTTGAGCTGAAATTTGGTGTCTATATTGGGAAATCGTATGCCTACTTGTCTACCAAGTTTGATGCTGATTGGATCTGTTGTTTAAGAGAAGCTTGTTGCTAACCGAAGGGGACATAAGCTGAGATATTCTACTTTGCTGTAATCTTTCACAAAATCACCTACCATATTATCTGGTAGCCTGATATTATATAGATTATTTCTTATAAGAATTTTTAACATGCTACATGTAATTATAATGAAGACTTATCCGAATATAACTTCATTTTCTCACACCTTCCATTGAAGATAAGCCTGGCTTTAATATCAAAGTAAGAGACAACAAAGCAACACTCTAGGTGAAAATGTTGGTCCATACAGCTAGCAATAAAGAACCATACTATTGTTGCCTAGTTGGACTCATAGCCAACATAATCTGACCAGTATGTCTTCAAGCTGGTGTTTGGAGGATCAAACGTAATTGGATTGGCTCCAAACATAGAGAGATTAATCCTTAGTTTGAGTACTTCGATATGGTTAGCTGTTTTGAGGTTAGGGTCAGTGTAGCATCATATTTGGAGGTGGATATGTCAGTTCAGACTGCTGCAGTTTCAGCACAGATCAGTTTGCTGATTACCAAAGGGTACAGAAGTTGAGATACTCTATTTTGCTATAATCTTTCTTTCAAGTGGTTGTTGTTGTTGCCGGTTGGCAATGTGCTGAGTGTGGTGTACATCTCTAGATGTTCTATAGAAGACTCTATACCTAGGTTGCTCATAGTGAAGCTCCCGTGGACCGGTTGGTCCATAGCCGTGGCTTTTTCCTCCTCACCTTGAGGAGGTTATTCCACGTAAATCCTTTTGTCACTTGTGCATGTGCTTGATCTTTTATTTCTGCTGCATATCTGTTGATTGAAACTATCCTCGGAATTCATCGCATGCAGGTGGGGTTGTGTACTATCTTCCCCCAACAAAAAATGCATGGTTAATTAATTGGTGGTTAGCTACCCAGAGCCCCCTGTTTATGGGTTGTGTTGTTTATATGATATGCAATATGAGTTTTTCATACTAGAATCACTCACGAGGTTTGTGCATCAAAACACATTTTTGTGTCACATAATAAGTCATGCATTTTTTGTCCTGTGGAATTTTTTTAAAATTGTGTAACACATGCACATATTAATAATAACACATGAACGTGAGTGGCAAATCACACAACCTTTGTTACCAAAAGTAAAGAGTGAATTATAGCAACATATAAGGATTCAAAGCCATGTCCAAATATCGTAGGTTCCAATAAAAACCATAACATCATGGTAGATTAGGCTATTAACTCC
The DNA here is from genome assembly GCA_910589775.1 of Avena eriantha. Classification (NCBI taxonomy): domain Eukaryota; kingdom Viridiplantae; phylum Streptophyta; class Magnoliopsida; order Poales; family Poaceae; genus Avena; species Avena eriantha. Next base: position 179,291,088 of record OU342743.1, on the reverse strand, counting down.
TAATGTATCAATAAGAGGGGAGCTTTAGTTTTTCATCTGATATTCTTCCGCTTCCCCTCGTCTTCGTTTGTCTCACTCGCATCATAAGGCGAGGGGGAAGCACATATAACTATGAAATGCAATTTCAGTTTCTACCATATCACGTATTTGTATCCTTGGCAGAGACATCCCAACCGTGAAGACAACATTGCAAGGAGTGAAAGTCTTGTCCTAGTACGACCATTCCCATGAGGCTTATACCGAAGAGCATGTCATCACAAAAAAGGTTGTAGTAGAATTGTTGGTCTTAGGTGACCGACACCATGAACTTTTTACAAAACAATTGACAAAATATCCATTTATCATTGTTCGTGTTTACACGACAACACCATTGTAGTGAGGTGATCTCATTTTGTTGGCTTTACCCTACCCTCAATGTTTTGGCACCAGGATCAGCAACTTTCTCTACACAGTTGGTCCTTGAGGGCTTCAACCAATCTTGGCAGTGGTAACGACAATGAAGGTGTGATGTGTGTAGAAAGGCAACTCTACCGTGAAGGCTAGGGATCAACAAGTTTTTTGGCATACCAATCAGATTCAAAATTATAAAACAAGATGAAACTTGAGAAAACTTACAACACCAATCTCAAAGCATGAAGTTGATCCAAACAAGATGGTTCAAACATGCACCCTACCTATCGACTATCATGGACGCTAGAATGTTGTTCCCGTAATATTCTCGAGTTTCATCATTTTTTGTGTGCTCCTTGTCTTCTTTCCCGGCAAGTACAATTTTGAAGCAATAGTTCGACATTGCCTTATAAGGGGTATATCTGGGTCATATGGCGTCTTTCCAAAATCTATCGGGAAGGTGGCTCATATGGCGTCTTTCCAAAATCTATGAGATTTGCCCAACTTATGCAACAATAATTCTTCTTGAGTTGTTTCTTTATCGGAGTTATGTTAGGACTTCGAGACACACAAATGGTGAAGCTCGAGACATTTTTTTGGAAAGGAGCATATATTAATATCAGAGGATACCAATTACACCCAGCCACTACAACAACGCATTTCCCTAGCGGCCATACGGATGCACATAGCCAAAAAAGAAAGAAGAATTAAAAAAAGAAAATCCCCGCTACAATGATTCATTCATTGAAATAGTAGTATTACCACCACCAAGACAGTACCAGAAGTCCATCTTCTCCAAAAATGACACCTCCAAGAAGGGAACAGTGCATAAACACCATCATCGCCCGATCAAAGATCTAGGTTTTCACCCTAAAGAAAGTCCAAGCTCTCAAAACAATACCTTCAACAAGGCCATTGACAGGCACAACTAATTAAGGCCAGACCCTGGGTTTTCACCCTGAAAGGTAGGACCAAGAACCTCTCATGTGCAGTCGCCCCCACTTGCATGCCACTTCTCCAATTCACAAGTCACATAGCCAATACCTCATCACCACCCAAACTCGACCCACCATTGTCAGTCCTCAGATCTCGGTCTCCATGACTTTCCCGTCAGCACCATGGAACGAGAACATTCCCACAATAATAGCAGCCAACAGAGCTTCGAAGCGCATCCTCTGAAACCAAACGGTTAGAGTAAAACATGGGTGCACACGACCGAATCCAATCCATTCCTGCAAACTCATGGCATGAGGACACTATGAAGTTCGCTAGCGGAGCCTTCCGGAACACGACATAGAAACTAGATCAATGGAGACCAACATCTGGTAGATCTTCGTCTTGGCTTGAGAGGAATCCAGGACCACCTCCTTTATTGAAACCGAGCTAGCAGCCCCCATGCCACCTGCCAGAAACTAGTACGATCCATGATGACCCACAAGTATAGGGGGTGTATCGTAGTATTTTCGAGGGAAGTGAAACCCAATTTATTGATTCGACACAAGGGGAGCCAAAGAATATTTATAAGTCTTAACAACTGAGTTGTCAATTCAGCTGCACCTGGAAACAATCTTGCTCACAGCAGTTTATCAGTAGCAACAGTTTTGTAGTAGGAATAGCAAAGTAGCAGCATCAGTAAAGTAAAGACAGTAGTAACAATAGCAGTAAACAGTAGGATTCGAGTGCGGTAGGCATAGGGATGGATGGACGGGCGTTGCATGGACAAGACAATTCACATAGCAATCAGAACATAGGGCAATTGCAGATAAATAAGATAAAGCATCCAAGTACTAGATAATCCTAGGCATGTGTTAAATATATAGTCATACATGCTCGCAATGAGAACTTGCACAACACCTTTTGTCCTGCCAGCCCGTTTGCAGCGGGGCCTCAAGGGAACTAATAGCAATTAAGGTGCTCCTTTTAATAGAGCACCGGAGCAAAGCATTAATACGTGTCCCACATAGAGTAGCAAACATAAATCCATAGGACACCTTCAAAGTTTACAAGAGTGACTAGCTACAAATGGTTTAAAACAAGCAATATCAAGGTAAGCATCAATCAACAAGTTTTGGTACAATGCACATAGAACTAAGAATGGCCACTATGCTCTCAAGAAAGTGCTCATAGAATGTGCGGAGACTCAGCATGCAAATGAATAGGTTTTGAAAAGTTTGAAAGGCTTCCAAATGCTGAAAGTATGGTACTCATTAGCTTTGAGATCTCATTGCCCCTATCATAAGCACCTTTAATGTGATTAAGGTGAAAGTGAGGTCCAATCTGAGTTATATGCTTGACAGACTATAAACTGAAAATCCCATGTCCCTTGAGTACGAGGGCCGCTCCTCATGCTACTCAACTTTAGTTACCAGTAAGTTCTTGTCATCGTAAATATGTGCGTATCATAGAGAACCGCCAATGGGGTACCCCTTGCCCGATGATACGGAAGAATCCCCATATCAAAATGACAAGGCAAGCAGACAATGAGTATCTCAGCAATCTTCTTATTTACCATGGGAAAATGGTGCTTTTTTCTCTCTTTCCTCTTTTCATAAATCTCTTTTTTTCTTTTCTCAATAGCTATCTCTCTTTTTTTATAAGAAGAATGATTTATAGATATCATTATGGTTACGCTGCAGGTTTCCACCATGTCAGCATGGATTAGACCAGCGGCCCAGGCATTTCTCTAACACACATACATTACTCCATGGACTTACAAGCTCCCTTTTTATTTCACACCGACGACATCCGCAAACAAAAGAGCATGGTATCAACTGGGTATATATTTACAAGTGTTGAAAGCGTTCCCCGTGACAACACGGTTCTGCTAATCCCCAGCCTATAATTTGCAAGCATATAACTTTCATGGAGAGTCACAATGGTTCAGGTTCATTAAGTGCAGAAAATAAAGTGTGCCATCAAGTTCGTGAGAGCTTTACTAACTAACTTTCTCATAACAAGCAAACATTTATTCGGAAGAAAACAAGGCATATTACATATGCACGGAAGTAGCAAATGATGCTAATAGGTAGGTATGGTGGACACTTTGGCAATATTTGGTTTAAGGGAGTTGGAAACCTGAGTAAAATACTCAGTGGAAGTGAAGGCTAACAATAGTAAGGGAGCGACAAACGAGAGAGCAATAATGGCCATAATCATGTAGAGAGACAGAATATCATTGATCAAAGCATAAAGTGATACTACAAGTTGAAAACTAAAGGATCATAAAGGCTATGGTGAGTTGAGATAGCCATAACATGGTGTGAGCATGCGCCAAGTCAACCCAAATAAAGCATCAAAGGAGAATACCACTATACTATGCTTTAATATGCTAAAACAACGCATGATTCATCCAAGGCACATTAAGCAATCTCAATTGTTTATAACAAGTCATGCTACAGCAAAGAATACTAAGCATAAAGACAAAACAATATCAAGCATGGCACGACAAAGCATAGGCCACAGTCAAAAACAAGCTCTCTTTATCACTTAAGCATGAGCTTTCCTACTCTTTTCCAGACCAAACCAAACTAGAAAACCAATGTATGAAAGTGGAGGTCTAACCAATTTATTCAGTAAACTAAGCAAACCAAGCTAACGAAAACCAAAACGAAAAACGAAAAAGAAGACGCTCCAAGAACAACACAATTGTGCATGAAACAATAAAAATGAAGTGGTTGGAAGAAACCTCAGATTTTTATTGATGAAGAAGGGGATGCCTTGGGCATCCCCAAGCTTTGACGCTTGTACTTTTTGGATATTTTTTGGGGTGACACGCATGGCATCCCCAAGCTTATGCTTTAGTCCATCCTTCATCTCATTACTCATTCCTTCCATACACCTGAAATTTTTCTTTCATACAAAACTTCACACAATCTTTATTAGCAACATTAGTGCACTCAAAATAATAGGTCTTTAGGTTCAGTTACAACACCAATAAAACTTCCATTAAAACACAAGCTACTGTAGCACTTCCCTCAAAAAGCTCAATTCCCCAAAAGAACTCAAAACGGAACCAACACGAAGCAAATGCAAATAATGGCAGAAATCTATCAAAACAGACCAGCAGGTAAAGACGAATTTTTTCGAAGACCTTATGTTGCTCAAATCAAAAAGTGTTGAGCTAACGAAAGTTAGATAACAACCTGGGGCAGAAGCACAAAAATTCACGCCTCAAAAGGACGTACAGAGATTTTACACGAATGTTTACATTGAAACACAGAAATCTGTTTCGGAATAGCAACTTTCCCAACCATTACTTCTCTCTCATTAGAGGTTACTCTTGGCACAAAAAGCAAATAAAAAGGATAAGGAGCGGTTATTACTGAAGTAATAACTCCCAAGACTCATCTAAAACTTTTGGGTTATCTCCCAATAAGTACTTTTCTTTAACGCCTTTAAGTTAGGCATAAGCGAAAACTAAAATGGATAGAATAGAAGTAAGCGGAGATAATCATGGTGAAAACATTGTTTTGTTCAATGAAATCCTTTTGTTAACAAGGTTGATCGGGTCTTGTTACCAAAACAATTTCATATGAGACAAAACTTTGTATTCCACTAATGATTATGTTACCTCAACCTTGATAGCAATGGTCCCAATCATAATAGTTTCAAATTTTTCTCTTGATATGGGACAATATATTTCTCCAACTTGAATGCCCTCAACATGTTCAATTGAATTCAACCCATAAGTTCTTTCAATCTACTTGGGGAAATAGACAGTATGTTCCATGTCATTAACATTGAAGGTCACATTTCCTTGATTACAATTGATAACAGCTCCTGCAGTATTAAGAAAAGGTCTCCCAAGAATAATAGACATATTATCATCTTCAGGCATAATAGTTTGAGAGGATGCTCACATAAGAAATATGAGTTGCAGTAAAAGAGAGCATCAAGAAGCAAATTTAAAACACATTTAAGTCTAACCCACTTCCTATGCATAGGAATCGTGTATGCAAATAAATTCACAAATAACAAAGTGACAGGCATAGGAAGATAAAACAAGAGTAACTTCAAAACTTTCAGCACATAGAGAGCTGTTTCAATACCATGAAAACTTCTACATCCATATTTTCCTCTCTCATAATAATTTTCAGTAGCCTCATAAATAAACTCAACAATATAACTATCACATAAAGCATGTTTTTCATGATCTACAAATACTAGAGCTTTATTATAAACATTTTCAACAGAATCCTCAGGAACATGGCATTCGTCCTCTTTTGGTAAGCAAGGGGGACAATCAAATAATGTAAGGGGTAAAGAGTTACTCTCATTAGAAGGTAGGCATGGGTAGCTAATCCATTCTTCCTCCTTTTGTTCATCACTCTCCTCCTCTTTTTCATCTAATGAGCTTTCAGGTTCATCAATTTCTTCTTCCATAAGATCCTGCAAGGCATTAGTCTCTTCCATTTGTGGAAAGCATCTATTAATATATTCAAGAGTATAGCCATTTTCTTCCTTGTAATTATCAAAGCAAAATCTAAGTATATCATAAACCTCATGTTTATAAGTTGAATCATCAAGATTTTCAAGCAAACTAGCAAGTTCAAATGCACCCTTCCAAGCAATAAATTCCTCAACTTGTTCCACATCATAAAAGTCATAATTTCCTTTAACATAAGAAGATATGGTAACATTATCATTATACTCACATTGAAAAGGGAGGTGTTTATACCTCCTACAGCAACAAGATTTATCAAAGCAATAAGTAACATTATAAGTAGAGAACACGTTTCTAGCAATGGTATACAATTTATCAATTTGTTCCCATAAGTGTTTCCATTTTTGTGACAAGCGGTGTTCCTTATAATAGTATTTTTGATCTTCCGTGAACCCACCTTGCCAATAAGATTCAGTTTCAAAGAAACCAACCATTGACAGCAAGCATGATAAAGCAAGACCATAACAGACCAACGAAAATAACAACTAGAGTAGGAACTACTTTTTTTGTATTTTTGATAAAGAAACAAAAAACAAGGCGAAAATAAACTTAGCTTGAACAATAGTGATTCCAAGTGGACTTGATAAATAAAGTTATGCTCCCCGACAACGGCGCCAGAAAATAGTCTTGATGACCCACAAGTATAGGGGTGTATCCCAGTATTTTCGAGGAAAGTGAAACCCAATTTATTGATTTGATACAAGGGGAGCCAAAGAATATTTATAAGTCTTAACAACTGAGTTGTCAATTCAGCTGCACCTGGAAACAATCTTGCTCACAGCAGTTTATCAGTAGAAACAGTTTTGTAATAGGAATAGCAAAGTAGTAGCAGCAGTAAAGTAAATACAGTAGTAACAATTGCAGTAAACAGTAGGATTCGAGTGCGGTAGGCATAGGGATGGATGGACGGGCGTTACATGGACAAGACAATTCACATATAAATAGAACATAGGGAAATTGCAGATAAATAAGATAAAGCATCCAAGTACTAGATAATCCTAGGCATGTGTTCCATATATAGTCATACGTGCTCGCAATGAGAACTTGCACAGCATCTTTTGTCCTGCCAGCCCGTTTGCAGCGGGGCCTCTAGGGAACTACTGAAAATTAAGGTGCTCCTTTTAATAGAGCACCAGAGCAAAGCATTAACACTCCGTGAACACATGTGATCCTCACATCAAAGCCATTCCCTCCGGTTATCCCGATTTCTGTCACTTCGGGGCCATTGGTTCCGGACAGCAACGTGTGTATACAACTTGCAGATAAGACCAAAAACAATACTATCATAATGAATCAATAACATGTTCAGATCTGAAATCATGGCACTCGGGCCCTAGTGACAAGCATTAAGCATAACAAGTCGCAACAAAGTCATAAATCACTAATAAAAGATACTAGGCACCATGCCCTAACAATCTGATGCCATTACATGAACGATCTCATCCAATCCCTACCATCCCCATAGCCTACAGCGGGGGATTACTCACTCATAGATGGGGAAACATGGATAGTCGATGGAGAAGCGATGGTGATGATGATGGCGATGATCTCCTCCAATTCCCTGTCCCGGCAGGGTGCCAGAACGGAGTTTCTGGTGCTGTTTCGTGGAATCTGGTGGTGGCGGCGGAGCGGAACTCCTTCTGGAAAAACGTCGAACCTCCTGGAGTTTTTAGGTCAGAAGGCTTCTTATAGGCGAAGAGGGAGACCGAGGGGGTGCCTGGGGGGCCCACACCACCCCCTGGCACGGCCTGGCCTGGCCCGCACCACCAGGTGGTGTGGCCACCCCTGGCTCTTCTCTGTCTCGTATTCTGGCTCCTAGAGTCTTCGGGTGAAATAGGCACTTTGGATTTTGTCCCGTCCAATTCCGAGAATATTCATTTTCTGACTTTCTTGGAACCAAAAACAACAAAAAATAGGCAGCTGGCACTGTGGCTCTTGTTACTAGGTTAGTCCAACAAATCATATGAAAAGTACTCCAAAGTGTGGACAAAACACAAGAAAGTAGATAAAACCAAGCATGGAACATCAAAAATTATAGATACATTTGCAATGTATTAATCCACCGCATGACGGCAAGACCACCCGACCGACCTCTCCGACGAAGAAGAGGCCACCACCACCATCATACCTAGGGTTGCTGCCCCAGGCATCCCCGTGCTGTGTGGGAGGCCCCAAGAACTCTTGCCATCGTCAGAGAAAGGAGATGCATCTGGCATCGATCGAGCCTGTCCGAACCCATCTAGGCATAACAATAAGCCCGTCCACCGCCGCTACCCGTCGTTCGTCGCCGGTTCAGCACGCATCCCTGGGTCACCGCCTCCCTGATGTGCCGTCACCAACACACTGTAACAACACTCCACCGCCGTTGCGCAGTCACCTCTGCCGCAGATGGCCAAAGCGACCTGCTGCCGCTGTCGCGGGAACCGCTGCCACCGCGCTGGATGCGGCCGAGGCGAGTTGTCGCCGCCGTCGTGCCGCACGGGCTTTGCCTGGCGACGCCAAGGGCGACAGCGGCAGGAGAGGAGGCTGGGTGGGGGAGGAGGGGTGGCGGATGGGTGGGGGAGGACAGGAGGGTTCGTGCTCCCTGGACTGAAATAAAGCCCTCTCCCTGATGATTGCCTGGGTGTCAATGGAATCGCAAAACCTTGATGTAACATTAACTTTATTCAAGAATTTTTGTTGTTTGTTTTTGTGATAATTTGTTCCGTACTTTTGCTTGCTTAACCACTGAAGTCTGATTGTTTAAGAAAAAGTTTATGTCCCAATAACGTATTTAGCTTTTTTCGAAATGGGGGGAGCGGAGCCCCAGCCTCTACATTAAGCGATGCACACAACCTTTATTTATTATTAGAACCACATTGTTTGGCAAAGGCCATTACAAAAATCATACAAACCGGAACCATCAGAACAAAACACCAAGCAAAAACGATAACCGTATCGCCAGCTCCCTGACGAGATCTATCAAACACCTAACTACCTGTTTCTACCCCGCCCCATGGTCACTCACACTGTTACCACTCACCAAGAGAAGCTGGAGTGCCTTGGCGCGGCGGCTCAAACTCAAGCAAAATGAGCCCCTAGAACCGCACATCATATCCACGGAGAGGCCCCCACGCACACGCTCCGGATGTCGCCGCCTTCATTATATTCCGCCAACCCGTCGTCAGCATGTAGATCGATGCGCAGACTCTCACCACACTAGCCACCGACACCACCGCGGTGCCAAGTAGCACCACCCCCCGTGCGCTAGCCGCTCCACCCCTCCCGCCACTTCCATCCAACACTGCTCCACAAGCGATGCTCCCAGGAGAGAACACGATACCGACACCGCGGCACCGCCATCGCCCGACTCGAAGATCTTAGGGTTTCCCCCGGAGTAGCACGAGTGAGGTCGACACAAGGTGCATGACGACGCCTTCATCAAGGTAACGACGTTGTAACGCCGCCATCGCCTGCCAATGGCTCGGTTTTCACCGGCACCTAGGTCTCTCCGTCTCGCTGCTGGGACTGAAACACAGATCGTGAGATCCGCCAATCCAGTCGCAGACCGGCCACCTTCGACGGAGAAGATGTCCACCTTCACCAAACCTAGGGCCTCCGCCCGGGGCGTCCTCGTGATGCAAAGTGGACTCCGAAAGATGTCCGGACGACACCGGCCGACGTCGAGGAGGCAAAGAAGTCAGCGATCTAGGAACCCTAGATCTCGCCAACATCCGCCGCCCCGCAGCAGGAACCGCTGCCGCCAGAACTCATCGACCGCCGCCCACTCGCCATCACTGCTGGAGTTCCGTGGGAGAGCCGCCGCCATTGCTCGGAACTCGAGCCGCCGCCGCTAAGTAATGTAATATAAAGTATTTAGCTGATGATTCCCTGGGTGTCAATGGAATCGCAAAACCTTGATGTAACATTAACTTTTGTCATGAATCTTTGTTGTTTGTTTTTGTGATAATTTGTTCTGTCAGATGTACTTTTGCTTGCTTAACCAGTGACGTCTGATTGTTTAAGAAAAAAATTCTGTCCCAATAAACATATTTAGCTAAGTAATGTAATATAAAGTATTTAGCTTAAATTTCATAATCTTCATGCTTTGTATTTGGTGGAGCAGTGGATGAAATGCAACAGGTTGATCACGCTGAGAGCAGCCATGAACCAGAAGAAGTAGTCGAGGTGCCCTTGGTCGAGGTCATCCGGGATCCACCCGGGTTTACCGGCGCCCGCCGTGGCCGAGGCGACTGCGCCGACCAGGGCGGAGTTGAGGTAGTTCCCGCCGGCGATTGCGAGCTGCGCGAGCGCCGTGCCCAGGCTCTTCATGGACTCCGGGGACTGGTCATAGAAGAACTCGAGCATGCCGATGCTGGTGAACACCTCGGCCACGCCTAGCACCGAGTAGCACGGCGCCTGCCATATGATGCCCATCGCCGGCTCCGCCGCCACCAGCCGCCGCGCCTCGACCGTCGCCGCGTACGCCATGCCGGCCGCGGACAGCGCCAGGCCGACGCCGATGCGCTGCAGCTGGGTGAGGCCCCGGTCCTCGCCGGTGACGCGCCGCGCGAGCGGCATTAGCACGACGTCGTAGACTGGGACGCAGACGAGGACGGTGACGACGTCGAAGGTGGACATGGCCGCCGGGGGCACCGTGAAGGCGCCGACGCGGTTGTCCATGACCACGCCCTGCTCGACCAGCGTCGACGACATCTGCGCCGTGACGGCGAAGAAGACCAGCAGCGACGCCCAGACGGGGGCCATCCGCAGCAGCATCTTCAGCTCCTCCACCTGTGACACACTGCAGAGCCTCCACGGGCCCTCCTTCTCCGACGACGGCACTACGATCGCGGCCTTGTCAAAGAATCCGAATCGACCGGTATGGTGCCCACCTACTGCCCCGTCATTCTCATACAGGTTCGAGGCATCGTCGGGAAGCTGGAGACGGCAATTCCTCACGGCTACGACAACCACCTGAAAGACCCTCGTGAAGGGGCTGCCATCCGTTCGCTTGTACCTGTAAACCTTCCCTCCGGCGACGAACACGGCGAGGCCGAAGGCCATGAGCACCGTGGGGATGGCGAACCCGACGGTCCAGCCGACGTTGTCCTGCACCCAGACGACCACGGTGGCCGACAGCAGCGAGCCGATGTTGATGGAGAAGTAGTACCAGTTGAAGAAGGAGCCCTTGGCCACCCGCTCCGCCGGGTCAGCGCCGTCGAACTGGTCGGCGCCAAGGGCCGAGCTGCAGGACTTGATGCCGCCGGTGCCCAGGGCGACAAGGTAGAGTCCTAGGTATACCGCGACACGATGCATGCGGCAGGAATAGCGGGAGCGTCGCTGATACTGTGGTGATGAGCATCCCCTCGCACAGGGTATTCAGAACAGAGAAAGTAATTCAGGAAAGAGTAGTAGTAGTTGAGGAACAGACGTTACGATGGTTGCCACACTTACGATGGTGTAGACGGAGAGGAAGACTATGATGGTCGAGTATCGTCCCCAGTATGTGTCTGCCAGGAAGGCTCCGAGCAGCGGCGTGAAGAAGCAGGTGCCGATCCATGCCGACACGCTCCTCGCCGCACCGGCATTGCTCACGTGGAGCACGGTGGTGAGGTACGTGACCAGGTTCCTCGCCACCGCGAAGAAGCACAGGCACTCGCTGAACTCGGCGCCTGGTTCAGGCTCAAACCAGAGCTATTTTTTTTTAAATAATACGCTTTTTAATCAATTTCACGAATATTACGCAAATTAAAGAATTTACGGATGTAGTGCACTGTCGTTTTTACAAAAAACGACCCGGGCTCGTCGTTTTTTGAGGACACGACCTGACCGTGCCGTTTTTTGAGGCACCGAAAGCAGCGCCGGGGCCCCACCCTGCCGGGCTGCAGCGCGACAGACGCTCCTGCCGTTGCGTGGAAAGACAACACAGCCGCGCGTCGTTTTATGGTGAATGACGAGCCCGCGTCGTTGTTCGATAGGACGACCTGCCGCGTCGTTTTATGATGGAACGACCTGCTGCTTCTTCTCCCATGGAGCTGCTCCCATTTGCTGCTACACTTTGCTCCGTTTTCCACTAAATTTGCTGCTGAAGCTAGTAGATTCCCGATCTATTTGTGGGATAGTCTGGTGTAGCGGTTTGAGGCGTTTTCGTGGAGGATTTTCTTGGAGTTCTTAAGGTGTAATGGCTATGGTGGAGTATGGAACGGGGCTTGAGGCAGCTGCACGGTGGAGTCTTGGGCTAGGGCTTGGGCAGGATTTCGCACGCTTCAAGGGTAAACCCTAATTTCTTGCTAACTACAGTCATTTGTGTTTGTTTATCTTGTCGGTAGTTCTGGATGCGTATGTTAGCGCTCCGCGATGAACTGCCAGATTATAAGTATATTTGTGGGCTATGCCAGATATAGGATTATAATTACATCTGTGGGCTATGCAAGATTATTTGGCTATAGGATTATTAGTATATTTGCGGGCTAAAAGCTTCCATTGTGCGAGCATTTGATAAATTGTGGTATTTTTTAGGTCTGAAGTTATGTCTAGTAATGTAGTGTTTAGGTTCTACTATGGTGACAGTGTCGTCAAAACAAACCAGAATGGAGTTGATTTGAGCGATTTTTATTGTATTGATGAAGTGCTCCAGGATCCCGAAACAATATCCATTATTGAGTTGAAGGATTGGTTATGTGCTCATTTAGGGCTCCCTCCCACCTATACTGTCGGTGTGCATGTATTATGGACTAAGTCAAGGATTAAACCAGATTTTTTTGAGACCGATAGAAGAGCAAGCTAAATACGTCAAATGGGTGAAAGCCTGTCTGTGTAGGGTAATTAACCCTAGTGTTTTAGTGCTTCCTGTGGTGAAAGAGCCTGGTTATGATCAGGGCCAGAGTAGTCAGACACACCATGCTGGTGGTGGTTATGATCATGAGCAGAGCAGTCAAGCCGAAGACGGAGGTGGTGGTGGCTACTATGATGACCATAGTAGTCAAGGCCAAGATGACGGTGGTGGTTATGAACCTGGTCAGAGTAGTATGCACACAGCGATGGAGGTAGTTATGAACCTGGTCAGAGTAGTTTTGCACACACCGAGGATGGTGGACATGAATCAGCTGAAGGTAGTCAAGGGACACGAGAAGATATTTTCAGTGGTGAGGTCGATGAGGACGAGATACACGACAGTTGGTTGCAAGATCAGATGGAAGCCGAAGATTCAGAAGGGTATAGTGATATCTCTTATGATTCCGCTGAGTCTGATCACGAGGACCAACCTATTCCGGCATCATGGAATCAAGACCACACAGCAGCAATGAATGTGAACGATGGGCATGATTCCTCGTGGCACTATCACGCCAACAACATCTCCATTGGTGCATTATATCCTAGCAAGAGGCATCTACAGGAAGCAATCGTTGAGTGGGCATTGTCCACGCAACGGGTTTTCAAAAAAAAGGTGTCATCCCAACAATATTTGACTTTGGTTTGCGAGGTAGCTGGGTGTCTTGCCAGGGTCCATGCCCATGTTCGTCGATATGACACCAACTGGAAGGTTAGCGATGTTTTGCAGCACACATGTCAACTTGACAATGTCCTCCAAGACCATCGTAATCTCACGTCAACCCTCCTGGCTAGACTGTTATACACTGAGATAGTGGAGACCAAAGCCATGGTGGTGAAAGCTATCATCAACAAAGTTGCTGTCAGATTTCGCTACAATATATCTTACGGAAATGCTTGGAGGACTAAGCAAAGGGCACTGGAGACAAGATTTGGTTCGTTTCGAGATGGATACGACTGTGTTGTTCGGATGCTGCAGACACTGTAGGCTAGGAATCCAGGCACATACCTCGACATCTAACACTTAACATTGCCTCAAGAACCCAATTTGAGGGTGCTGCATCGATTGTTCTTCTCATTTGCTATATGCATAGAAGCTTTCACTCACTGTCGACCAGTCATTTGTGTAGATGGAACATTTCTCACTAGCAAGTACATGGGCCAAATCTTGACTGCCATAGGTCAAGACGGGAACAATCAAGTTGTTCCACTTGCATTTGCTTTCATGGAGAGCGAGAACACCGAGAGTTGGGTATGGTTTTTCAGGCAGCTGAAGATAGCAGTTGTGAGGGATGTACCGAATGTATGCGTCCTACATGACAAGCATCCGGGTATACTCAGCGCGATAAGGAAGCTGACTCAGCCTATTCCAGATGAACCAACTCCATGGCTATACATGCAGAGTCGTTGGTGCATGCGGCATCTAGGGGCTAACTTTTTCTCACAGTTCAGGAACAAGGCCCTGATGAACCTATTCAAGAAGCTTTGCAAGCAGAACCGGGAGTGGAAGTATATCAAGTGTCGGGCCTATCTAGATGAATTCACAAAAAAACATGTTAGGCAGAGGAGAGCAGCTAGAGTAGCAGCTGTGGCGGCTCATGCGGCCACGGTAGCTGCACCGACAGTAGCTGGAGCAGCACCACCCGAGGAAGAACCAATTGCTCTTTGCGATTTGCCAGGATTTGACCAAACCGGTACTAGGAGGAGGCCTGGCAGACGGATTAAGAATTTTCAGGAATGGATAGAGCACGAGCCTGTGGAGAGGTGGTCTCTGTTGCACGACACTCATGGTGCTAGGTTTGGCGTCATGACTATAAATCTTGCCGAAACTTACAACTTCGTCTTGAGAGGAAGCAGGGCTCTGCCATTAACAGCTATTGTGGAGTGTATTTTCAACGGAACGTTGAAGTACTTCAGAGACAGACTCCAGCTTGCTCAGATGCATATCATGAACAACCCAAACACAAGGTACTGTTCAAAGATAATGGATTACATGAATGCCAAAATGGAAAAGTCTCGGTCTATGCAAGTCATCGCCATTGGTAATCAAGAACGAATATTTGAGGTTCGCCTCCCTTCCAACAGGATCGGATCTGGAGAAGAGGTAAAGACACAAGAGGTGAGGATAGGCAATGAGGCTTGATCGACGTGTGAGTGTACCTGCAACAAACCCAAGCTGTTGCATTTGCCTTGCTCTCATGTCCTTGCTGCGTGCGGGCGGTTATGTATGGATGCGAGATCGTTTGTGTCTCCTTATTTTCTTAAGGAGTCGGTGATCAATACATGGACTGGCAAGATGATGGGATATAGAGCATGGGGCAATTTCAACAAAGTAAACCCCGGTGAAAGGATTTACATCCCAGATCCTGGACTAATGCGGGCAGGCAGAGGAAGGCGACAATGTGTTCGCATCCGTAACGATATGGATGAATCCGAAGCCGGAGGCCCTACTAGAAAATGTTTTCTATGTAATCATTTTGGTCATAGAGACACCAATTGCCATATCTTCGGGACTGGAGGAGCGGCTCCTCGTGGACGTGGCACGCGAGGAACAAGAGGCAGAGGAAGAAACTAGATTTTGTAATTCGTATGGAACCATGTTTTAAATTTGTAATTCGTATGGAACCATGTTTTAAATTTGTAATTCGTATGGAACTATGTTTTAAATTTGTAATTCGTATGAAACCATGTTTTAAATTTGTAATTCGTGTGGAACCATGTTTTAAATTTGTAATTCGTATGGAACCATGTTCTAAATTTGTAATTCTTAAGGAACCATGTTCTGAATTTGTAATTCTTATGGAACCATGTTCTGAATTATGCAGATGGCGGGATCTTTGCTTAATGCTGATATTGATAGAAAGCACCGGTTAACTTTATTGGATGCGGAACCAGGGAGCTTGAAGCACCTTATCACTCGCACTCTCATGTCTAACTAGATGATACACCCTTATTGGCTGCAGAGGTATGAGACATTTATTCCTAGTTGGGGTTCAAATATTTTAGGGCCAAAGTAAACAAATTGTAATTCTATCTCGGTATGCAGGTTGAAGTGGGCCGGGCTATTACCATTTGTGCGTCTGGTTGAGGCCACTCATACGTAGGAGATAGAAGGACGACACCATGGATTCCAGACCACGCGCATGGGCTACGACGGGTCGTTGCTCACCTGCTTAGTGGATCGATGGCGGCCCGAGACTCACACTTTCCACTTTCGGTGGGGGGGGATGGCTCCTTCACTGCAGCATGTCTCGTACTTGTTGGGTCTGCCGTTGGCTGGAGTGCCAATAGGCCCGGTGGATGTACCGGCGAATTGGGCACAGGAAATGGCCCAACGATTATATGGCATTCGTGAAAGAGTTCCGGAGTTCACGTATGAAAATCATGGGCCCAAATTTGATTGGTTGCAGAACTATCAGATTCGTTTGCTACTAAGTATCTTCGTATTTGACACACCTATTTTCATATCCCACAATGCTAAAACTTGTTTAATTAACCAATGCAGATATAGAGGTTCGAGTATCCAGGCGTTCTGATGACCGAGCCACAAATTACGCGCAGCCTTGAGGCGTACTTATTGTGGCTACTTAGGAAGGTGATGTTCACCGAGAACCACGTCTCAACCATCAGTGCACGCTACATCCTCTATGCTAGAGAGATCGTGGAGGCGACGTGCCAGAACGACATCACCCAATGGAGTTGGGGTTCTGCTGTCTTAGCAGCAACGTACCGAGGTATGTGCACGGGCTGTATGTTAACCAAAGAAAAATCTGCCTTGCTAGGATGCCCATTATTGCTGTAGCTGTGGTCATGGGAGAGGTTCCCTATTGGCCGCCCGAAGGTAGCAAAGAATCAAGCGGTAATCGTCCAGGGAGAGCGCCCCGTTGTCTATGAGTCTGATATGCTGTTTAACCACGAGAGAATTGACATGCCTACATTCGGTACACATTGGACACGACGCAAGGTAAGTTAAAAGGTTCTGTTAATTGCATGGTCCATATTGCACTACGAAGGAAACTAACAACTATTTAATCCAACAGTGTCGTTTCGCGGGAGAACAAGTAACCCACTGCTACCCGGCATTCAGCGAGCAGTTCGACACGTTGAAGGATGAATCGGTGATTTGGGAGCCTTACACCACAGCTGAGGCAGCCGCAAGATATCCCGGCGGGTTATCTATTATGTGTCGTAGAGATGAGGACTACTGGCTTACTAAATTGAAGATCATCTTCGATTATCAGGTGGAGGAGATGTCTCAACAGAGGATCATGAGGCAATTCGGTCTTCACCAGATGGTAGATCCTCCATGTCCGGAGGCGCCCCTTTCATCGGACGTGCATATGTAAGTTAATATATTATGTATTTATAATTTTACACAGATTGTGTACTTACAAAATCTAACTGCAGGTACTCTCGGAAGGGTACTAAAAGAAGTGCAAATCAGTGGCTTCAACGGGTTAATACTTATATCAATGGTTGGCAGAATGCAACAACTGACGTGTGGACCGCTCCTGCGTTTGATATGGAGCTATTCCGTGCATACTTACAGAGGTACATGAGCATGACACGGTTGCGTCCCGTCCACCACGCACATGATGATGAAAGATACCCTAGCCAGTCGACTATGGAGCCCAGACAATCAGCGGTAAATACACTTTTCTTCGTCACTGCACCTGGTAGCCTATATAATGTGTACTTATCCACTATACAAATGCATGCCGATATGACATGGGAGCTACAGAATGAAGTGAATCAGTGGGGACGTTCGCTCTCGTCCGCTCCTCTTCTACTACCACGTCAAGGAGTTCAGTCCTTCGTAAGGCGTGTCCAGGAAAGACTATAGAGCATCTACGCGACCATCATGTGCACGGACGTTTTAGACGTCGTTCATCACCGAGCAGCACAGCGTCCACCTCGTCACTCCATGGGGGAGGGCCCGCCGTGTCGCTCCACGCAGGCTCGCCCGCCACGTCACTCCACGCAGGAGCGCACCCCGCGTGCAGACTAGACACTGCTCCGAGGCTCACAGCAGGAGACACCCACTGCACCTATCCGCCACGGGCCTCGTCCACGGATCTCACAGCAGGAGACACCGAGAGCACCACCCCCAGACCAGGCTGGAGGCTCAGCGTGGCAGCAGCAGCAGGAGACACCGAGAGCACCACCCCTAGACCAGGCTGGAGGATCGGCGTGGCAGTAGTAGCCGCAGTTTACTTTCGACCAGTGGCAGCAGCAGCCGCAGCTTACTTTCGACCAGTTGCACCAACAGCAGCCGCAAGTCCTATTCATGGGCTATCGTCCTGAGGGTACGCATTTTCCTATCTATTTTGGTTACATGTAGTGTATAATCGTTGAGTACTTAATATTTTTACATGGCAGGAGGATATGGAGACCTAAGCATGTCCTCAATGGGTTCGTGGGCGACTAATGAGGAGGATCAGTAGACTCATCAGGATCAGGTTGACTGGTTTGGACTGTATTAGACGCAGCAGACTCAGGAGACGCAGCAGACTCCACCACCTATCCCCAAACAGGATACACAGACGCAGGGTGACGGGTCAACTCTACCTCTCCACAATGTAGTGCCTCCTAGAAGGTACGGATGGGGTACACCGACGCCAGGGCAACCTCGTGACCGGTTGCAGTGATATCTATCTATGTATCTGTCTGCGTATCTGTCTATGTATCTTGTATCAGTCTAGTTATATGTCTATGTATGAGACTTGTATCTTGTATCGGTCTAGTTATCTGTCTATGTATGAGACTTGTATCTTGTATCGGTCTAGTTATCTGTCTATGTATGAGACTTGTATCTTGTATCGGTCTAGTTATCTGTCTATGTATGAGACACATTTTTTATTCGACAAACACTTCAGCATAGCTTGCAACACAGTTCAACATAACTTGCGGTAAATAAATAAGAGCGCTCTCTATCCCTACGACTATGCCCTTACACTTCAACGATGCCTTCTTCATGGCCTGCTCTTCTTGCCCTTACCCTTCGACGATGCCTCGTCTTTACCCTTCTTCTTGGCCTGCCTTTCGTCCCACTCAGCTCTCCACTTAGTCCCAACGGCAGGCGTCATGAATATATCATCTTCATCTTCACTCTCTTCTAGCTTGTCATTTCTCTTCTTGCCCTTACCCTTCGACGATGCCTCGACCGATGATGGCTTGCCCTTACCCTTTGATGATGCCTCGTCTTTACCCTTCTTCTTGGCCTGCCTTTCGTCCCACTCAGCTCTCCACTTAGTCCCAGCGGCAGGCGTCATGAATATATCATCTTCATCTTCACCCTCTTCTATCCAAATCCAAGGGAGCGTGATGTTCTGCTGCCTTGCCCCTTCATTAGAGAATCTTTGCTTGCTCCACCTAGCATTGATCCGAAGTAGCTCTTGCCGTATCTCCTCTAGAGTCCTCTTCGGCCACCCTTTCCTACGCAATCCCTCACACAGCTCAGTGAGGAGACAATCACTACCAATTAGTTTCTCCAATGGGGCTAGATTGTTGTCTATCCTAAAGTTCCTAGCCAAATGAAAAAGGTCGACGAACATGTCTGCCACAAAACTGCGATCATAGGGAAACATACTGGCTAAAAACGGGGTGGCTGCTGCTTAAACAACTGCGCGAGGAGGGGTTTTTATAGGGTAACATTCTGGCGGGAAAAAATCTAGCGGGAAACATTATGGCGGGAAGCATTTTGGCGGGAAAGATTTTGGCGGGACATATTTTGGCGGGAATCATTATGGCGGGAAACATTCTGGCAGGAAACATTCTAGCGGGAAGCATTCTGGCGGGAATGTTTTTTGATGAAAAGCAACATTGTTCTGACATGTTGAATTAAAGATACATCACAACACTATAACTGAAATGAAGATACATCAAGACACTACAACTGAAAGGAAGTTACATCAAGACACTGCAACTGAAATTAAGATACATCAAGACACTACAACTGAAATTAAGATACATCGGGACACTACAACTGAAATGAAGTTACATTAGGACACTACAACAGGAATTAAGATACATCGGTACTGAGACATACATCTACCTTCCCTGAGTCCAGCGCGGGTACTTCCCGGTCTTGTCCCCATGTTCCTCTGCCGCCCGGGCAGCTCTTTCTCTTAATCTCTTCCTTTCCGCCTCACGGGCCTCCTTGCGCAGCTCTTCCTGGCGCTCGCGGATTGCCTTCTCTTCCTCCCTTCTCTTCATGTTCAGCTCGCGGTTTTGAGCTTGCTCTGCTCGGAATTCTTTCATTTCTCTCTCCCGTTCCTTCTTCGCCTCTTCGGCCATCCTTTCAGCACGTTCCTCTTCATGAAAGGCAGCCCACGCAGCTCGGTTCCTGTCATGACACTCTTTCTTGGCCCAGGCTGGCTGCTCGGTGTTAATCCAATGGTACCACTTGCAAAGTGGAGGAGGAGACTGCAAGCAAATCAATGGAATGAATAAAAGAACTCATGATAACATGAATGGTTCATATTAACCATGCTCTGGGAACATACCGGAGGCCTCTCGTACGACGAACTTGCTTGCCGGGGCGGGCTTGCGTCGTAGTTGGGACACATGAAAAACTTCATGCCCATGCAGGTGGAGAACTCGATCGACTCCTTGACCTTCGCGAGATGGCCGCACCAACAGCGCTCGTGTGTCACCCCTTGCGGCAACCTGGCATCTTTCGTCTTTGTAGGCCTATACTCGGGGTCCGAACATGGCACACTCATGATGGAGAGGGGAAGGAAATGGGAGAAATAGAGGAATAACAGGATGGAGAGATACCATCTCGGTGCCAGTATTTATAGAGGCAACTAGTAGAAATTGGCGGGAGAAAACAACGGGAACAAGTGGCGGGAGAGAAACGGCGGGAAGAATTGGCGGGAGAGAAACGGCAGGAAGAATTGACGGGAGAAAACAGCGGGAAGAAGTGGCGGGAGAGAAACGGCGGGAAGAATTGGCAGGAGAAAACAACGGAAAGAATTGGCAGGAGAAAACAGCGGGAAGAAGTGGCGGGAGAGAAACGGCGCGAAAAAAGTGGCGGGACAAATACTGGCGGGAAGAGGTGGCGGGAGATAAACGGCGCAAAAAAGTGGCAGGAGAAATACTAGCGGGGAAAAAAACGGCGCAAAATAGTGGCGGGATTTTATCGGCGGGCGATAAACTTTAAACGGCTGGATTAGCCCAACGTAGTGTGTGCATGATCCATGCAACCGTCTGTTTTTCAATAACTGACAAGCCGCGTCGTATTTTCAAAAAACGATTTGGGGTTGTCTTTTTTTCAAAAAACGACTTGGGCTTATCGTTGTTTGAAAAAACGACTTGGTCTCGTCGTTGTTTGAAAAACGACAGTGCACTAGATCCGTAAATTCTTTTTTTTCGTAATATTCATGAAATTGATTAAAAAATGTATTATTTAAAAAAATTAGCCAAACCAGATGTTACTACTCATGAAGCAAAATGCATTTTATGATACTATGTTGTCTGTCTAGACGAAGAGTACCTAGGATGAAGAAGCAGGCTCTCCAGTTCCCCGTGCTCTGCTTGAGAGCAGGCTGTTTGTTGGAATCGACTGTCCCATCACTTGTGTACCTTGAACTTTCTTCTTCCTGAATAACAATACAGAAACTGGATTTGGTTACATGGAAATACATCATTTTCGGGCTCAATTTCCAATTACGCATGAGCGACAGGGAATGAATGTGACCTGTTGAGGCAGGAACTGATGGGCCAGCAGTGGCCTCTCCTCATCTTCTGCCGCTTCCATGGGAGCCTCCGTATTACTACTAGCCAATATCGTTGTTCGAAGGGACAGAGACGACTTGTGCATATATACCTAGAGGAATCGTGGAGAAATTTTCAACAAACTTAATCCGGATAAGCAAAGATTGATTATGTCGCAGTAATCCACACGTCTGCTCTACTCTACCCTGGTGGCTTACAATCTAGTGCTACAGTAGAATTCAGGTTGAATTTCTAACAGTAACAGCTAGCAACGACTAAATCTCTTCCGTCTAGCTCTACGTCCGTGTCGCAGCTTTTTCTCATGTTTATTATGATGTAAACCTGCGATTGCTTGCAAGGAACATGGTGTGGTGGGCGACGCAAACTGAGGAGGGATATTTATAATCTTGAAAAGAAGACTTTTTCTCTCGTGTCTCTGCCATTAATTCGTCACCGTCGAACTGAGACTTGAGAAAAGTGCTTCGTAATATGCGAACCGAGGGTTCCTTCTACGTACTGTACCATACTTTGCTTGAAATATCAGATACTACGCAGGAACAGGTCCGTGCTCAAAAAAAGTTCCAAGTGTTTGAGTGAGCTGCTGCTTTTGGGGAGAGGGAATAAAGGGAGAGAGAGAGAACTGTACGTAGAACAAATGAACGCGGGAGAGCGAGAGAGAGACACCTGAGAGAGGATGGATGGATGGATGGATGGATGGATGGACCAGAGCAGCCTTCTCTTCCGCTGTCCTCTCCTCTACTACAGGACCGATAGAGAAGAAAGAGGCAGAGCTCACAGGCAAAGCTCGGTAACCTACAACTTGGAGAGGGACAAAGATCACGGGAAACCGACAAAGGATCTTGGACGGAGATGTGACCTGCTGCCACGCACTTTGTATATACTCCCTCCGATCATCTATTCGCAGTTGCAGCATAACCACGAGTGTCAGAGAATACCCACCTTGTATAATCCTGAAAACAACTGTGAAAATTAGCTGACTTTTCCCTGGATCTCTGCCCTTGAGTACTACTCGCGGAAAGAACAATGATCAAAGGATATCGACAAAGGATATTTAATGGAGATGTGACCTGCTGCCCGACAGGACCTACTACTAGCAACAAATCTGAACGGTACAACTATTCGCACTTTACTTCAGGGTAACCGTGCCAAGGCACGTAGGAGCACATGGGACCTTGATATTCTCACCAACCAAAAACATGGTGATGTGAACTATCGGGCATTATACACGCCTAGCTTCACGAGGCGATCGACGCGGCGGCTGTAAAACCCAGCTAGTGTTTGACGTTGTTAGTTCGCTCGGCCTCAAAGTGGTCGTGGGCCTTGGAGACACGGCGGACCACCGTACCTCGCCGGTTTAGATTTTCTTTCTTTATAAGGTTGTTTTCTATTTTTCTTTTCGGGATGGTGCGATGGTTATATCCTGAAGTCAGAATAATATCATTCTGCTCTTATCCTTGCTCCGGTGGTCCATTCACTACCGGTGGAGGATGCGTGGAGTTGTTTGTTCGACGAATCTCTTATGATTTGGTCATTTTCCATCTTCATTAGTGTGTTTTCTCTTCCGGTCTATGAATATTATATGATTCCTGTTATAGTGCGCGGGTCCTTTGAGATCTTAGCACGACGACTTTTCATCTATTTGCTACAACAAGCTATATTATGATAGCCAAACTCTGGTGATGGAGTGGATGGCAGCGCGCCTTCGGTTCTTGCTAGCGTTTGTAGTCATCGCTAGTGCTCCATGGATCTATTTTTTCTTCTTAATTTTAGTCCGCTTCGTACGGTTGATGATTACTACTACCTCCATTTCAAAATATAAGATGTTTTAGCTTTGTGAAAGTAGTGTATCTAGATCTCTTTTAGTGTCTAGGTTCACTCCAAACCTAGATGAACCTAGACATTAAAAAAGGTCTAGATACACCTCATTCATAAAGTTAAAACATCTTATAGTCTGAAACGGAGAGAGTAGTAGATAGGTAGAATTTTCTTAATTTTATTCGCAAAAAAAGGTAGAATTTTCGGGGGAAAACATAATGATCTCAGCATGGTAAGTATAGGCTACACCACGGACGGGGCGTTTTGGTGCCTGGGCGTAGATGCTACCGTGGGCCCGAAGTTGACGCACAGGTGGCTTTGGCAGGCGATAGGGCGGTGGTATTGGTCCTGTCCCTTGGTCACTTGGGTGGCGAGGAGCGGACATCAGGTGACCTTGGTGATGGTGGCGCTTCGGCTTCGGCATCTCCCAGATCGTGCTCTGAAGATCGGACTCGGAGGTGGTGGGCGAACCGGTAGTGGGCATGTGTGTAGGTTTTTTCAAGCGAAAGCGCCGCGTTTTACGCTGACAACGGCGATGCCTACGGGTATCGTAACCCTCTTGGGGGCACCATTGTGGGTACCTCCCGCGCATAGGCTCCGGGTGAAAACCCTAGATCGTTTCGGTCTTGACGATGGCGGCACGGTGCTTCGTTACCCTCTTGGGGGCGTAGGCATGGAGTTCCTTTCCCCTGGTTTCGCTGCTGCCTCTGGTGGCGAGTCTTGTCTTTTCGTACTTTGTTGTTTATCTATGATCTGCTTTGTAAGAGGGTTTTCTTAATACCTTGTATCTGTTCGGCCATGTGATTTTATTTATAAAGCAGGACGAAAGTTATTTTAAGGAGAGGGGTGCCCATTCGTCCCGTTTGTGAGAAGTGAGAGGCAAAGGACGGGCTGATAGCATCGCCGGCCACACGCAATTGTCTGTACAATTTGATGTACTAGTTCATTCATAGATGAACATATAGGCTTTTGGGATTGCAATTCTGCATGCGTAGAACAATCCTCTCCGCATACGGAGGATCAAGCATTCTCTTCCGCAGAAGTGGGCCAAGCAGTCGCTGGGCTGCTATGCGTGCGTGCCATGCTGCCAATTTTTGTTGATAGGCCTGGTTCGGTCCAGCTAGGTACAGGTATGACGCAGGGGTAACCTGATCTTTTCACAATGATTTTTCTGATTAAAAATGATAAGAAAACGGTAAAAGAGGAATGAGCGCAAAACATAAAATAATCAGTCTAAAACATGGAAAATAATCAAAGGCTATGTAAAGTATGACAAATTATCAAGGTCCGAACTAAAACATAGTAAATCATCAAAGGGAAGGGCTGGGCGTCCCTCGAGGGATCAAACCCCCGATCCCCGGGTCCAGAGCGCGACACGTGTTCGGTTAGCCTTATTCAATCCCGCTTTTGCTTCCATAAAGGACAATGAAGCAAAAAAAGTTTCATTTGCTTTGTTTAGAGCAAAACCCGGTTCCTACATAAATCCTGCTTGTGCTTCCATAAAGCATAAATGAAGCAAAAAAAAGCGTTTCATTTGCATTGTTTGCAGCAAAAACAGGTTCGCACATAAAACCCACTTTTGCTTCCATACAATGCGAATGTAGCAGAACTACGGTGATTGAAGCAAAAAGGGTTCGCCCATGAAGCAAAAAGGGCTAGTGCCAGCAGCGCCGCCCGCCGGCATAACAACGTTTTACACTCATTGTAGTTAGCAAAAGTTTTAGGCTATTGTAGCAAAGTTGACCTCGCCGGAGACGTTGTAGCAAAAAATATTGTGCTATTGTAGCAAAACCGACCTTGCCGAAGACTCTCGCCGAAGACGTTGTAGCAAAAAACTTGAGCTATTTGTAGCAAGGCCACAAAATGATTGTAGCAAAAAAAATGACTTTGTAGCATCATAGCAAAAATATTCAGATGAGATCCTCTCGAATGAGACTTATGATGCAAAATTGCAACCGGTTTCACCGAAGACCTTATAGCAAAAATGTTCTAGTATAGTAGCAAAACCGCAAAACTAATGTAGCAAAAAATTATACTACCGTAGCAAAATCAAAAAAAAAATTGTAGCAAAATACTTAATCATACATAGCAAATCCACATGACAATTGTAGCAAAAGACTTAATCATACATAGCAAATCCACATGACAATTGTAGCAAAAAGAAAAAAATCATGGAGCACAGCGGCGGGGACATCCTGCCATGCACGCGGTGGAGAACCTCCAGGTCGACGGTGGCTCCGAGGCGCAGGGAGGCCTTGCAGCACGCTCGCGGCGACCGGGGAAGTTCAAGGGGCGACCATGGATGCAGGCTGCTTGAGAGCGGCGTGGCGGGGAGGAGCATAGGAGGCGTGGCCGGCGCCAAGCTATGCAGCCATGGCTGGAGGTTGAGCAGCGGCAAAGCACGAAGTGGCGGCCGTCGGCATCGACGCGTGCGGTGGCATATGCGTGGCGGTGGCACATCAGGGGAGGACGGGATCGCCGATGAGGAGCTCGCCGACGTCCATGGACAGGCGAGCGCACAGGGAAGACAGCAGGGATCAACGGCTGGCGGTAGAGGGAAGCGCTCCGGCTGCGCGGGGGGGGGGGGGGGGGGGGGGGGGAGGGGTCTCCGATCGCGGCGTGGGGAGGTTCTCCGGCCGTGACGGGCGTTGCTGGGATTTTTTTTCCGATCAAGCGATTGAGATTGAGAAGGATGCGCGCCGCATCCAGGTTCCGGAGGAAGCTATCCTCCGGCTGATTCCAACCGTTTTTCATCATCAAATACCCCCAACATATTTGTCAGAAAATAGCACATCTATTTGGCACAATAGTATACATAGCTTGATTAGCAGAGTGATATGTCATATTGTATCGTTATGGGTCCAAAACAGTGGTGCTATATAGCCCACTATTAGTAGAGAAAATTTGCGTGATACACATTATGAAATATAGACGGGTCTAATAGAAATCGGCCGTCTGCGTATTTTGCTTTTCCCGTAGTGAGATGACATGTTACAGTACCTTTTTGTTGCCCTAAAATGGAGGACAGAGCATAATTAATTATGCACGCACAAAGCAGAATTAATCACTTCTGGGTAGTCGGCCCCTATAAAAAAAATCATTTCTGGTTAAGAAACAACTAATAGGCGCGATTTTACCGCAAGACATGCCATGCATGCACCCAGAATCTTCTCGAGCACGTCGTCCATCACGTACCACGACGTGGCGGCGCTCGCGTGCATATATACTACATACCCGAAGGGATGGTACGCCCAGTTCGCACAAACCCTAGCGCCGCTCGTATAGATCCGGCCGCCGCCATCCACCGAAATGACGGGGACCGCCACCGCCACGCTGAGCATGAAGCTCCTCGTCGACACCAAGGGGCGCCGCGTGCTGTTCGCGGAGGCCGGCAAGGACGTGGTGGACTTCCTCTTCTCCCTCCTCGCGCTGCCGATCGGCACGGCCGTGAAGCTGCTCGGGGAGGAGAGCATGGTGGGCAGCGCGGGCGACCTCTACGGCAGCGTCAAGAGGCTCGACGACACCTACGTCCAGCCCGGCGCGGCTAAGGACGCGCTCCTCCGCCCAGTCATGGCCCCATCTCCGGCGGCGGCATCCAACACCGCCCTCCTCGGCTTGCCGGCCCCGAAGCCGCCGCCGACTCCGTGCGAGATGAGATTCTATAGGTGCAACTGCAACTCCTACGGCGCCTGCCGCGCCTACGTGGGGGACACCTACGGCGCCAAGTGTCCAAAATGTAACAACTCGATGACGACCGAGTGCCAGTTGGTGTCCTCCACTGCACAGATGGCCCCCACTGTGGTGCCGCGAGGGTTCGTGCGGGGCGTGGTGACGTACACGGTGATGGACAGCCTCGCGGTGTCGCCCATGTCCGCCATCTCCAGCATCACGCTGCTCAACACCTTCGCCGTCACGGATCTCAGCGCGCTCCAGGAGAAGACAGTCCAGATCGGCTACAAGGAGGTGAGTGAGCGATCGATCTAGTTATTCCCCCCAATCTGTTTTTTTTGTGTGGAACATTCCAGCTAAAGTGAAATAGAGTTTTACTAGCTTTTACTTCACGGGGTTTGGTGTAAACTGCAATGCACTTTTTTTTAGAGCAACCAGCAGGAGCACTGTCTTTTCTATTAGAAGAGAATTGGCCGGTTTGAAAGGGAAACCGGCCAAAACCTGATACAGACGTATAAACACACGGGTCCGGTTAAAAGGGGAACCGAACCAAAAACAAACCCCAAACGGCATAGTTTTCAGGAAAAACCGGCAAAACCAAGATGAGACCACGCGACCTAGGTCGACTAGGTCTGGAGTACCAACACCAGCACAACGACAACATCGCCGCCGCGCAGGCAAACCACACCGGTCCCGAGACCGCGCGCACTCCTAGCCGACGATGCAGCAACCAGACGACACAGGCCCAATCGCCTAGCAGAGCACCAAAACCTCCAAAGGCATCGCCCTCAAGAGGGAAAAACGACGGTGGCGCCGCCGATGCCCGCTCCGGCAGAAACCAGAGCTCAGGTTTTCACCCGGAGAGTCTGAGACCCGAAACGACTAGGGAGGTGAAGGAGCTCCTCAACGATGCCTCCAACGAGGGGAAACGACGTCCACAGACGCCGACATCGCCGGCACCAACCTAGGTCGATGCAGTGCTTTCGCGCGGAGAACACCATACCCGAAGCCGAACAAGCCGATCCACCAGGCGAGGAAGCCACGCCCGCCTTGCAGCGCACCGCCGCCACCACCTCATGCTGCATGGAACCCACCTGGGTACCTCATCCCGCGGTGACCCCAGCCGCGACCGCCACCCAATGTGACGCCGCCGCGCCGCCGTCCAAGCCCCATGACGCACCTCTGTCACGGGGATGCCAGCTGGGGACGCCTCGCCCCCGCCAACCACACGCTGCGGCCAACCATAGCCGCCAGGCACTGACGGAAAAGGGGACGACCTCCACGAGACCACCGCCCCGAGGCCCCCTAGACCAGCCGTCCTCCACGCAGCCTCTGCGTCGAAGCAAAACTGCCGACCAGCCCACTGCCATTGCGTCCCCGGGGCCGCCACCCCGGCATCCTCAACTCCGGCCACCCATCCCGGCAGTCCGTGGCCGGGGGACACCGCCCTGACCAGACCCCCACCCGAGCCCGTTGGCTCGGCAAGCAGTGCGCTGCAGCTCCCCGTCTCCGCCCACAACCGCCGCAGCCTCGCCGAGGCAGAGCCCGCCAAGCCCATCTGGGCTCGGGACCGTGCCATGGGAGCCCATCTGGACTCGCGCGACCACCGCAGAGGCAAGGGCCGCCGCAACGCGCCCACACCGCCGCCAACCACCACCATCCAGCCTCTAGCAGCAGCGCCGGCACACATCACGGCCGCGGGGTGCCGCCGGCCTCTGACCCTAGCAGCGAAGGTCTCCCTCCAGACCAAAGCGCCGCAAGCCGAGATGGCCAAGTCCCCGCCGCCCCCTTCATCGGCGACGCCCAGCTTCGCCCGACGGCGGCCTCGGGGGACGACGAGGGGAGGGAACAAGGGGGAGGGGCGGCGGCGGTGGTGGATTTGGGCTGTCGTCCTCCCGTCGCCCGGAGGAGGCGACAAGAGGAGCGGGAGGAGCCCAATATTTTCGTTTTTTCTGCAATGCACATTCAGTTGGCGGTTTCTGCTAATGCACACTAGCAATCGCACTCGTCTAAGGATCGATGTTGGGCTCCCATGGATTGTGGTGCAATTGTGTTGAGCGCAAGTAATTTCTCAGTGTAGGAGTATAGGAGTATTAGATCTGAAATTAAAGCAGAGTGACATGCATGACAGCACTAGATATGTTGTTTGGTGCGCATCTTACATCTTACGGTGAAGAGACCGCCAGACTTTTAATGTTGGTCAGAGGTTCAGACAAATTAGATGTTTAGACTTTAGATACAATGCCAAAGTTTAATAATGTTTCTAACTCTACATCGTTTTTAATTAGGTAACTCCTTCCGTTGCAAAATATAAGATGTTTTAGTTTTTCTGAAACAAATGTATGTAGACATATTTTAGTATTATGGAACGGAGGGAGTACCTCTATTTCTTAATATAAGGCCGGTGTTTTAGTAGTATTTTAATCTGAACAACCAAAACGTTTTATATTTGGGAATTGAGGGAGTAGTATATAATAACAAAATTTATTTTACCTCAAAATAAACTTTACCGTTATGAATTTTCAGGGTTTGGAGATATTGAAGGCCTCACTGCAGTCCAAGACGGTTCTCACCGCGTATTCCTCGGCAAGAAGTCCCCGACCCACGCTTGAGAAATCAAGCTGGGGTTATAAATTAAACATGGACAACTAGTTCGATCCATATCCATTGGACAGGAAGTCCGTACGTATAGTATGTGGATAATGAGACACGAGTACCATCTCTTGGTTGTCGAGCTTTGTGTTCATTGAACACTTGATAATTCCATACTTAAACCTTATTATTGTAACTAGTTATTGCGTTTAAGAATCCAATGGAAATCTCCTTTCATGTGAGTATCCTTTTTGTACTGTTTCTTTTTTTTTGAAGCCATCGCTATTGGAATGTTTGAACTACTGGTGTTGTAGTGTCGTTGCTATAAAGAATCGTTCGCTATAGAGGGACTTTTTTTTTAACTAGGAAACCTGCCCGTGTCTTGCATCGGAAAATAAAAATCGATGAGAAACCACCACGACCCGAATTTTACCCTAAAATAGATCGACCATCATAACCCTAGCCAATGAAAGTCTAATTGTTTTCCTCTTAGGTTTGCATTAACGTTCTCATGGATCCTCCAAATCCCAGGATCAAAATTCCATCAATCTCTATTCATTGATCTCTTGTAGCTATCAGAACCGAACAATCTGAGTTTATTTTTCGAAAAAGACCGGCAACTATGCTAAATTCTTGTCGAGCATACTCTTTTCATTTTACAAGATGTACCTTATATTTCTTCCATGTGCTATTTTCCACCACATTTTTTATACAGTCTGTTCTATCTTGGAGCAAAAGCGTTATGTTTGGTGGAGTGGCAGTCTCTCGTAAGTACAATTGAAAGGGTCAAGCCGAAGTTCGGGAAATTGCTCATTGAGGGATTCTGGAATTGCACGCGGGGTTGGATTCACGGTAGAAATAAGCAGGCCAACTGCCGTAGACTTCTTTTGGGCTTTAGCTGCACACCACCTCGAAGCCCGACTAGAACCTAAAAAGAAGTCGCCCTAAGCCCACCTTTCAAACTTCAAACCACCCTTCGTTACCCCGTGTCTATTTGTGCAATTGGCTTCCCAGAAACATTAATCGGATAGCCATGCCGTTATAGGGTTGTAGGAAAAATGTCCTAATCGATTCAAACTACAAACGAGCTCAGTATTGATCTGTAATCAGCTTTTATATTAAACAGGATGCAAAGATTATATTACCCAAATCAGGAAAACTAGAGAAAAGTGACTCTACTTATTCTTTAAATTAGTTTCTACAAAAACGACTGCCATAGTTTATTACCCTTATTTCTTTGATGTCGGGTTTGCACAAAAAAGGGTCCCCTGGGCAGTGTTCCAGTCGGGTTGTTTCTTAACTACCAAAACCGACTCTGAAAACAAACCTTAATATGCTTAGGATTGTAGTAATGTGTGAAGCTTAATTGTCCTTGCTTGTTTAAATTTCTTTTTTTGTTGGAAAGGGGGATAGCCCCAGTCTGTCGATTGATGCATGCACAAAGCCTTCTTTACTACCTTATTTCAGTTTCTTATACGGAGGTTACATCTCATCGATCACATAAGGTGGATAAAATCTTTCACCGAGCGAAAAAATAAGAAACATAAAAATACATGTCCATCAACATGTCAGTTCAATGATTAGGCAGCCAACTGCACCGGTTGAACAAATCTCGTGCAACCATTTCAAACGGTTGCAACCGAGTCCATGGCCGCCTGCTTCGAACCACGTATGGTTCTAGTGGGTAACCAAAGGGACAACCTGCTAATAGGAAGGAGCTCTTATTTTTGTAACACAAAATCATTACGCACATGCCATATGACCCAAAGTGAAGCACCACCACAAACTCTAATGTGTGAATTATTGTTCTTACCAACTAGCATGGCGGCACTCGCAAATGCGGGGCATCATCTTTAATGTAACAAAAACCTTAGAGAAATAATCCACTATTCATATTATGCTATTTCAAGTAATATGAATTCTTAATCATCATAAATGCTTTACTAATAAATATCATGTGTGACTTAAGCATTTTAATCATCTCAACATCAAGGATGCATTCATGATGTCTCAAATCGCTCGTCAGATCTTTAGTTGTTCCGGAGGCGTGGTGTAGCTAATATCTTCTTGATATTAATATACTATCTTCTATAAAAAAATGGGATCCCTATGGTTTTCCTATAAAAATAGATTATAACCATATTTTATTTAAAAATTATATTAAAATATGTATTTGCGTTGACACCATAGTATTGACAATATGTTTTGTTTGTATACTATATTACCTCTAAATGTCGAATTCAAATTTGAAATACGAGTTGTCATTATGTTTAGAGCTATAGATTATACATGTTCCATTCAAATGTTATTTAAGACCACTTAATTAAGCGCAAGTTACCTTTTTATGATATTTCTAGAGTAGCAAAATCTATTTTATGTAATTAAGTAATACCAAAAATAATGCATAACTCTTGACACCTAACATGTAGGCCATCTAAATAGTTTGATCATTTATTTTACTTGTGCAAATCTTGTACTTCTAAATTACCATTTATTTAAAAATACATGATGATTCAGACACATCACTCTCGGAAATGCATATTCCATTTACTAAAAATGGATTATCATATTTTAGGACAATTTATAAAAATGAATAAAAACATTACTTATATAAAGATGTTTTACTACAAAATTTCTAGAACGTTACTTATTTTGGAATGTATTATTATATGTTTTCTTAAGTCTCTCGCTCATATTTACTATAGCACCATATTAATGACTATGACGTAACTCAAACAATAATTTAATTAACAATGTGACGGCAATGATGCATGCTCTTATTTCTTTAAAGAGGATTATGATTCAAAATTTTGTCTATCCATAATGTAGGAACATGTGATAAATATATATTCTTACCAATTTGTACTAAAATATTTTCGTTTCTCAAATTGAGGGTGAACTATAGTAGAAAATCCCAAGATTTATAATCCTAAGAACTACCTCTAAAGTGAAAACATCTAACAATATATCTCAAAATAAGTCTAAAATCTTATTATAAAAATTGAAATATCTTCCATATATACCGGGGAAGAAATGTAATTAGTGATTTTCAATCTTGGCCACTATTTAACTGGTCACATATACTTTCAATCCGCTCAGAAATACATGACATCCAGAAAGTGTGTGAGGCCAAATATTCATCTTGACTATTGTCGTTGGAATTATTATATATTAAAAAATCTATTATGTACTAAAAGCATAAAGTAAATACATTTGGTCTCATACCTCTATAAGAGATGTGTACATGGACGATGTGCGTAAAGATTGTAGACTCTCTCTTTTGAGGTCGGTGTCTCTGGCATCTTCAAAATCTTAGGTTAGTCTTGTATTGGATATTGAATTCTCTACGCATCCGTAGCTGGATACTGGGAAGAATATAGGATGCAAGCAAATTGTTGATGACTTGGAGGGACCTTGGACTATTTTTTGATTGGAATCCTTTTTGTTGACCTTCATTCTAGTTTGTTTTATCGATCAAATATTTTATTGATCAATATTCCACGAGTGGACAACAATTTGGTGTTGTGCCTTCGCAAAATATTTTTCATGAATACTATGCGGTGGGTGTGTTTTGTTGTTGTATATTTGTCTCTAGAGACATTAAAAAATATAGGATGTGACAAAAGAGTCCTTGAATTCGATGGAAGATTGAGGGGCTTCTGTTGGGAATCCTTTTTGCCGACCTTCATTTCCGGTTCTTATCTATCAAATATATTTAAGTATCAATAAAGCTGGATTGTTGTTAATAAAATGTGCATGCACACATGGAGAGAGCGATTTGGAAAAAATATAAATTTATATAATTCACTATTTGTAGTTTAGAAAGTATTATAGTTCATCCTTATTTTCTTTCATATACTCACTCATGGTTGCGCATATACCAACTTGATTTTCTAGTCTATAGCTAGCATTTTTTTGCGAAGACGCTTCTGTGTAATTCGATCGTTGTTTCAAGACGCTTTCCATGAATATTTTATCAGATGCACACCCGTATGTGACAAGGACTTGTTTTAACATTTGTCTGCCATGGACCGTACCAAAGCAAATCTCTTTCCACGAATATATCAAGTGCACACGTATGTGGCAAGGATTCTTATTTGTACATTTGTTTTGGCACGGACTGTACCAATGCAAATATCCTGGAACTTAACAACGTGGCTTGTGGTTTTGATCCAAGTTCTGTGTATGAATTAGTGCTCGTAACGTTGTTTGTGTTACGTGTTGAACCTAACCATATTAAACTACGTGTCTCATATTTGTTATAAATTTCACGGTTGTGATCTAAAATTATAGTGGAAAATTTTAGATCTAACCGTCAATATAATTTAGATTATGTGGCTCAACATGGAGGCATGATGTCTCCGATATTTGCCATCTTCCAATGCGTTTAAACGTTGTTTTTGGCAAGCAATTATCAAAAAAACTCTCAACTTTGCCACTAATGATTAATTATTGCAAATATATGCAAATCTCTTTTTTGGTTTATACTGTGCAGGAAATCACTGCTTTTAAGGCAAAATAAGGAGTCATAATGAAGGATTTTGAGGAAGTACACACGGCCAAGTAATTGAAGAGCCTTGCCAGGGCGTCAGCACGCCCGCCCATACCAGGTGGCGACGGCTTCATCTCGTCAAACCCTACAACTTTCGTGAAGACTGATGACCCACAAGTATATGAGGTGTATCAAAGTATTTTCGATAAGTAAGAGTGTCGAACCCAACTAGGAGCAGAAGGTGCTGGCGAATGGCTAGGAGCAGGAATTCTCTCTAAATACTTAGCAAACGGATTTTTAGGTTTTTTTGATAATGCAGGTAAATAAAGTACGAGTAAATAAAAGACAATAAGAATAAATGCAGCAAGTGGCCCAATCATTTCTTTAGCAAAGGACAAGCCGGTTGTATTACTTAAGATGACCAAATATTTTCTAGGACACATGGAAATATCGTCAAGTGCTTTTGCTTCATATAGTTGATTAATCTTCTTTAGTTTGCTAAGTGTTGTGTGGATGAACGTGTGCTAATGTACCGACCTTCCTAGGACTAATACATACTAGTGATTATACCTCTTGCAAGCATCCGCAAGTACAAGAAAGTAATTAAGATAGAAACCTAACCATAGCTTTAAACTCCCTAAGACCCTGACGTCCCTTGTGCAAAGGTTTCCTAACGGGGGTTCAGGTTTCTGTCACTCCGGCAATCCCTACGATTAGTAGCCAAATACACAGTGTATTTCCCTAGACCCATATAGGTGAAGTGTCATGTAGTCGACGTTCACATGTCATCACTAGAAGAAATACACCACAACTTAAATATCAAACCATCGAATCTTTCTCAACACAATTCCACTACTAACAACATGACTTCTCCCATGTCCTCAAGAACAAAATGAACTACTCACAAGACATCATATGGATCATAATCAGAGATGATATAATGATATGTAACAATCTGAACATAAACGATAATTCAATGGTTCACTCAATAGCATCAACTACAAGGAGTAATCAACACCAGAAAAGTTTCCCCTAAGAATTATGCAAGATTCAACCCAATTATTATAGCGGTATGAGGTGGTGATGATGGTGCTGGTGGAGATGATGGTGGTGGTGATGATGATGATCCCGACGAAGTCCAGCTAGATGGTGGTGTTGATGTTGACGATCTCCCCTCTCCGGGAAGGAATTCCCTCCGGCAGAATTCTGTCTGTCGGAGAGATCTTTCTCTCTCGGTGTTTTCCGCCCCACAGAGGCGGCGAAATCTTCCTGTGGTCACTCCCCGAGTCTTAGGGTTTCGGGAGGATAATATACGCCAGAGGGGAGAGCCTGGAGTGGCCCGCGCCAGGGGGTGGTGTGGGCCCCCTGTGGCCCATCTCCACTTCCCCTTCTAGAATTCTTCATCTTCTGGAAAAATAGGATTTTTCATGTATTTTCCCGGATTTTCTGATCTTCGTGAATTTTGCCTCCAAATAGCACCTTTTCCATCAGAATCCTGACTGCAGCGGTCCATGCCCCAAAAGTCATCAACCATGCAAAAATAGATGAAATAACATAATTATCGTCTCTTATATGAAATAAATCAATGAATAACAGTAAATTATGATATAAAATAGTGATGCAAAATGGACGTATCAACTCCCCCCAAGCTTAGACTTCGCTTGTCCCCAAGTGAAACTGAACTTAATAAACATGACCTCAGGTTTATGGAGTGAAGAGTCGATAAAAGAATACGGACAAGAAGCATCACATTCGTCAATACATAAGTCATAATAGAAGACAACTCACTATTATATAACTTAACTTGCAATAAGTAAGGAAACACAATAAAGATGCATAAAGTAAATCAAAATTGGTAATTGCAAACTTAGCTCTTGGTCGAAGAATAGTTGACAATTTACTGGAGTTCACAAATAACTAATTTTCAATGATAGCTTTCAAAGTAGTAGACACTAAGATAAGAGCAATGTGCAAAACAATGAACATAAGAGACATGATTGAATAAATCATCATATGAATGAATGAAACACACCAACTCAAAATACTTGCTGAGATAGAAGGGAATAGGTTTACTAACTCAACTACAAAGTAAAAGAAAGGCCCTTCGCAGAGGGAAGCAGGGATTTCAAGTTTCATAAAGAGCTTCCAAAAATTATGGTACTTATTAGATTTCAGCTCTCATTCCCTCTATGATAGGCATATTTAGGTGATTAAGGTTAAAGTGATCAAATATGAGGATATGCTTGACAAGTTGCAAGTTGAAAATCTCATGTCCCTTGAATAGGAGGGTCGCTCCTCATGCTACTGAAGTTTAGTTAATGGTAAGTTCTTGTCATAGTAAGTACATGTGTATCATAGATAACCGCCAACGGGGTACCCCTTGCCCGATGATACGGAAGAATCCCCATATCAAAATGAAAAGGCAAGTAGACAACAAGCATCTCAGCAATCTTCTTATTTACCATGGGAATATGGTGCGTTTTCTCTCTTTCCTCTTTTCTCATCTCTTTTTTTCCTTTTTCTCTTTTTCTCAATCTCTATCTCTTTTTTATAAGAAGAATGCTTCATAGATGCTCATTATGGTTACGCTGCAGGTTTCCACCATGACAACATGGATTAGACCAGCGGCCTAGGCATTTCTCTAACACACATACATAACTCCATGGACTTACAAGCTCCCCTTTCATTTCACACCGACGACATCCATAGACAAAGAACATGATATCAACTAGGTACGAAGTACCGGTGCAATGTTGAAAGCGTTCCCCATGATAGCATGGTTCCGCTAATTCCCAACTTACAAAGCGCAAGCATATACGCAACATAGATGGACACAATGGCTCAAGTTTATTAAGTGCAAGAAAGTAAAGTGTGCCATCAAGTTCGTGAGAGCTTTAATCACTAATTTTCACATAACAAGTTTAATTTGGAAGGTAGATAAAATCATGAATTTACTTGGAATAGCAATAATGATAATAGGTAGGTATAGTGGACACAAATGGCATAGGTTTTGGTTTAAGGATTGGATGCACGAGAAGCATTCCCTCTCAGTATAGGTTTTTGGCTAGCAAGGTTGGGTAGCAATCATAAGAGTTGAAGGAAACAAACAAACATACAAGTGACAAAAACAAACATGCAATCTTCCTTGAAAGCATAAAAGATCTTAACTAGAGAATACTAAACTTATGAGCAAATCAAGAAAGAAAGATGATGAAATTATATTTCTTTAAGAGTACTTTTATCTTTTTATTCAATTCTCAAAATAGTGTTGCTACTGACCGAGCCAGGTTTGTCAAAACTAACTAAATTAACTCAATGATCCAAAGTGATACCAATACTAACGACAAGATCAATCATATAATCATAAATTGAAAATTAATATAAGATATGCAAAAGAGTAAATGATAGAACTTCTCATTAATATTCCATAACGGCAATTCACACCAAGGGATACATAGATATCTAACGAGAGGGGGGACACTTCCATAATGCAAACCATCCTACATGATAACTTCTCTATTCATGATAAGCCTCTACTAAAAAGATAAAAAGATAGAAGATAGTGATATGATACCGCGACACTCCTCCAAGCTTGGAAAAAACAAAGGGGATGCCAAAACCTGATGACGAATTACTCCTTCGGTGGTGGTGGTCTTCTCTTGTAATCCTCTGACTTCCAAGGTAAGGGCTCCCCATCAACAAAAGACATCGTGGTCTCCAGCATCCTGAAACCTGCAGCAGCACTTATGCGTTTAAACCTAACCTCGTACTCACAGTTTTGATTTTGAACGTCGTAGAGCTGTGCTTGCAGTTAGTTGGTTGTTTGGTGGAGTGAGAGAATTTCATCCTTGAGCTCAGCAGTCTCCTTTTGGTGCTCGGCGATGAGTTCGGAACAAATCTTATGGATGATATCCACTTTGCGTTCCGCCATCTTCTTGTACCTCAAGACTTCTTGCTCCAGCGCGTCCATCCTGTCCTCCAGACTTCCTTCACCTTTAGGGCCTTGAAACTCTTTTATCCGTACCTCCCCATCTTCAAGCAACAACTCCTTGGGATGAATCTTCAACTCTCGCATGTATGGATTGATGATATCCGCTGAGGAATCTTCCTTGGCTGATCCAGAGGAAGACATTGTGGCTCCAAATCTAGGACTCTACCTTTCAAAAACAGATCAAAACAAAAACACGACGAGAACATGATATACGAACCTTGGGGGATCTAGCGGATTATATATTATGAAGTTTT
Source organism: Avena eriantha (assembly GCA_910589775.1). NCBI lineage: Eukaryota > Viridiplantae > Streptophyta > Magnoliopsida > Poales > Poaceae > Avena > Avena eriantha. The sequence goes on along the minus strand of OU342743.1, from coordinate 179,252,890 downwards.
ACAACAAAAGGAAGGTACTAGGAGAAAACGGGTCGGAGACGGAGAACGGGGCGGCCACACCATTTGCTGGCGCAGCCAGGGGGCCCGCGCCAGGGGGTGGTGTGAGCCACCCTGGCTCTGTTTCCGTCCCTCTTTCCCTTTGTAGCTTTCCTTGTTGGATAAAAACTGCTAAAATACAACTGGATAGAATTTTTGTGGAACTTTTCTTACCAGATATGTTACCTATTTAAAAACAGACTCTGCAGGTCTCTGAATTTGGCATTTGGTAGATACTTCCGGAGTCACAACTTGGATAACATCAATATCTTCATCTTCATACACTTATTGCTTGAGTCATGAAACATTTCACTTTCTTATTACACCATTTTCTCTGATAACCTAGAAATTTCTTTCACACACAACTTCACACAATTCTCATTAGCAACATTAGTGTGAGCGAGGTAATAAACCTTTTAAGTCCAATTTCAACTAGAATCCACCAAATCATAAGCTACTATAGCAAATCCTTCCGAAAACCCAAAAAGAATTCAAAAAGGAAATCGACTTAAGAAGCAAATGCAAGAGTGGCAAAAATCTATCAAAACAGACCAGCAGGTAAAGATCAAAATTTTCGAATATCTTATGTTGCTCAAATCAAAAAGTGCGAAACTAACGAAAGTTAAATAACAACCTGGGGCAGAAGCACAGAAAATTACAGCTCAATCCGACACATAGAGATCTCTCACGAATTTTAACAGTGAAGCACAAAAGTCTGTTTCGGGACAGCAACTTCCCCAAATCTTACTTCTCTCTCATTAGAGGTTGATCTTGACACAAAAAACCAAAAAAAAGGATAGGGAGAGGTTATTACCGAAGTAATAACTTTCAAGACTCAAAGAAACAAAAACAAACTGAAAGCAAAAGAAATATATTGGGTTGTCTCCCAAAAAGCTCTTTCTTTATAGCCATTAAGATGGGCATGCTAATTTCAAGGGTGCTCACATAAGATATAAATTGGCGTAAAAGAGGGCATCAAGAAGCAAAATACACATGTTTAAGTCTAACCCACTTTCTATGCAAGGGAATTTTGTAAACAAACAAGTTGTTGAAACCAGAGGCTACAAGCATAGGAAGGCAAAATAAGTGCAACATAAAGACTTTAAGCATAAAACAAGGAAACTTGATATTATTGAGGTGCATAAGAATAGTCTTTCCTCTCTCATAATAACCTTTAGTATCATGCATAAACTTAATGATATAACTATCATAAGAACCATTGTAGCAATGATCACTTATCCTAACAGAAAACACAGTGACACTAGCTTTCATAACACTACTTTGTGAAACAATACTAGAAGTATCCTTACAAGGGATAGTGTGTCCCTCTTCTACATATTTAGTTACAAAGTCTTTCACATTTGCTATTATAGGTTCATCATCCATTTGTTTATCAGGTTCAACAACGTTATTTATACTTTCATTAACCATACTAGCTATCATAGAATGTTCCTTTACTTTAACCGTAAAAGGTATTTTCTCAACGTAAGGTTCAGATAAAGCATGATTAGCAGTATAAACTTCAGTATTTCTTGCAAAAACACACCTAGCAACATCTTTATATGGTTCATGATACTTATTCCACTTATTTTTAGGAACTTCAATATAGGAAGCAAAAACCTTAAAATAAGTTGCAATAGCTTGAGAGTCTAGACCATAATAATTTTTAATATTTTGAAAATCATCAGTTCCCATAAAAGATTCAATGCATTCATAATCATAATTTATACCTGACTTTCTTCCTTTGTCATTCTCCCATGCTTCAACATTGTCTTGAGTACGGTCCAGAAGATCCCATTTAGCTTCTTCTTCCATGCGTGTAAATGATCTAGCACAAGAGGCATCCAATAAATCCTTATCATGAAGAGAACGTCTTGCATAAAAGTTATTGATAATAATATTGTTGGGGAGCTCATGAATGGGACATTTGAGCATTAGTAACTTCAATCTCCCCCAAGCTTGAGCTGTACTCTCTCCATCAAGGGGCTAAAAGTTGTATATTTGATTCCGATCTTTATGACTCTCACTAGGAGGATAAAACTTTGAATAAAAGAGAGGTACTATTTCCTCCCATTCAAGAGCTTGACCATTCTTCAGCAGCTTATACCATTCCTCAGCTCTTCCTTTCAATGATAATGAGAATAACTTCTTCTTGACTTGATCTGTTGCAATACCTGCACACTTGAACAACCCGCATAATTCGTGTATAAAGAGCAAATGATCACCAGGATGGATAGTTCCATCTCCAACATATTAGTTATCCATTACACGATCAATAATTCTTGTAGATATTTTAAAAGTATCATGCTCAACAGATGGTGGTTCATCTACTACCTTAGTAGTGGTACTAGCATTACGAAATAAGAAACTCGGCGAATTATCCATATTGAAATAAAGCAACTAATAGAAGTAAACAATACTCACAGTAGAAGTTTCCTTTATCAGTTCCACTATCCAATAGCGCTTCACTCCCCGGCAACGGCGCTAGAAAATAGTCTTGATGACCCACAAGTATAGGGGGTGTATCACAGTATTTTCGAGAAGTAAGAGTGTCGAACCCAACGAGGAGCAGAAGGTGCTGGCGAATGGCTAGGAGCATGAATTCTCTATAAATACTTAGCAAACGGATTTTTAGGGGTTTTTGATAATGCAGGTAAATAAAGTACGAGTAAATAAAAGACAATAAGAATAAATGGAGCAAGTGGCCCAATCCTTTCTTTAGCAAAGGACAAGCCGGCTGTATTACTTAAGATGACCAAACGTTCTCGAGGACACATGGGAATATCGTCAAGTGCTTTCGCTTCAGATAGTTGATTATTCTTCTTTAGTTTGCTAAGTGTTGTGTGGGTGAACCTGTGCTAATGTATCGACCTTCCTAGGACTAATACATACTTGTGATTATACCCCTTGCAAGCATCCCTAAGTACAAGAAAGTAATTAAGGTAGAAACCTAACCACAACTTTAAACTCTAAGACCCTGATGTCCCTTGTGCAAAGGTTTCCTAACGAGGGTTTAGGTTTCTGTCACTCCGGCAACCCCTACGATTAGTAGCCAAATACACAATGCATTCCCCTAGGACCATATAGGTGAAGTGTCATGTAGTCGACGTTCACATGACACACTAGAATAAATACATCACAACTTAAATATCAAACCATCGAATCTTTCTCAACACAATTCCACTAGTAACAACATGACTTCTCCCATGTCCTCAAGAACAAAACGAACTACTCACAAGACATCATATGGATCATGATCAGAGATGATATAATGATATGTAACAATCTGAACATAAAAGATAATTCAATGGTTCAGTCAATAGCATCAACTACGAGGAGTAATCAACACTGGAAAAGTTTCCCCTAGGAACTATGCAAGATTCAACCCAATTGTTACAGCGGTATGAGGTGGTGATGATGGTGCTGGTGGTGATGATGATGATGATCTCGATGAAGTCCAGCTTGATGGTGGTGTTGATGGCGACGATCTCCCCTCTCCGAGAAGGAATTCCCCCGACAGAATTTTGTCTGCCGGAGAGATCTTTCTCTCTCGGTGTTTTTTGCCCCGCAGGGGCGGCGGAATCTTTCTGTCGTCGCTCCCCGAGTCTTAGGGTTTCGGGAGGATAATATACGCCAGTGGGGAGAGCTTGGAGTGGACCAGGGCGGCTACACCACCTGGTGGCGCGGCCTGGGATGGCCCGCGCCAGGGGGTGGTGTGGGCCCCCTGTGGCCCATCTCCACTTCTCCTTATGGCATTCTTCATCTTCTGGAAAAATAGGATTTTCCATGTATTTTCCCGGATTTTCTGATCTTCATGAATTTTGCCTCCAAACAGCACCTTTTCCATTAGAATCCTGACTGCAGCGGTCCATGCTCCAAAAGTCATCAACCATGCAAAAATAGATGAAATAAAATAAGTATCATCTCTTAATATGAAATAAATCAATGAATAATAGTAAATTATGATATAAAATAGTGATGCAAAATGGACGTATCAAAGACGCCTATATATTTGGAGGCTCGAGCCGCCGGCCAGAGAGCCGCAATTCTCAGAATGCATCACAACACCACCATAGGAGATACACACCATTGTTCATCCATAGTGCATCCATTATTCATCACTTCCACCATCCATCCCTCCACTAGCCATAGCCATTGCTTTGTACTTTTAGATCTCCTTATGATTTGGTGACCATTGTAAGAATATATTATTTCAATATAAGTATTTGTATGATGTTTTTCTATCTGTGATCTATTTTTTATGAGTGAGTAGTTGATGTCTACGCACTTCTATTCTTGTAGAGAGTTGTTGGGCCTCCAAGTGCAGAGGTTTGTAGAACAGCAACAAGTTTTCCCTTAAGTGGATCACCCAAGGTTTATCGAACTCAGGGAGGAAGTGGTCAAAGGTATTCCCTCTCAAGCAACTCTGCAATCAAGATACAAGAAGTCTCTTGTGTCCCCAACACACCCAATACACGTGTCAGGTGTATAAGTGCACTAGTTCGGCGAAGAGATAGTGAAATACAAGTGGTATAGATAATTATAAGTGGTAACGGTGATAGAAAATAACTTGATGGCGTGGAAAAGACTAAAGGCAAACTGAAATAAAGATGGAAGCAAGCAAACATGTAACATATCTAATATCATACGAAGTTTCAATGCTTAGAAACAAGGCCTAGGGATCATACTTTCACTAGTGAACACTCTCTCATAAATATATTATCTTCATGATACTACAGCACACCTCAAAGTAAGCCTTCCCCATCTAGAAAACCCCACACTGTCACCTTGAGTACTAGATGAGTCCAACAAACACCACAATTTTATAAAGACATCCAACTCCAAATATAACTCATAATAAGTATTTGTAATCTCTAGCCCAAGTGCCACCATGGTGAGCACGCTGTCACTTTCACACACATGGGGAGAGCAGAGATCTATTAAAGTACTTGAGTAGAAAGGTAGATCTATGGATTACAAGCTTATGATCACAATATGATCATGCATAGAGAGAGAGATGAACACATAGCTACCGGTAGAACCCTTAGCCTTGAGGAAGAACTACTCCCTCCTCATCATGGGAATCGGTGATGGAGATGGTGGTGGAGATCGATGGAGATGGCTCCAGAGGCACTTCCCCATCCCGGCAGGGTGCCAGAACAGAGACTTTTTGTCCCCCGAATCTCCCCTTCGGTGGCGGAGGCTTGACGATTTAGGGTTTTTGCATTAGGTGGAATATATAGGCGAAAGGGCGAGGTCGGTGGAGGCCAGAGGGGCCCACACCACCTGGTGGCGCGACCAGGGCTAGCCCGCGCCATCACATGGTGTGTCCAGGCCATGAACCTCCTCCGTCTCGTATTCTGGCTCCGTGAGTCTTCCAATAAAATATCAACTTTGGCTTTTGTCCCGTCCAATTCCGAGAATATTCATTTTCTGACTTTCTGGAACCAAAAACAGTAGAAAGCAGGCAACTGGCACTGTGGCTCTTGTTAATAGGTTAGTCCAAGAAATCATAAGAAAAGTACTCCAAAGTGTGGAGAAAACATAAGAAAGTAGATAAAACCAAACATGGAACTGAAGGAGATATGCCCTAGAGGCAAATAATAAATAGGTTTTTGTTGTCATATCTCAATTAGTTTATAACAGTTTCATATTGTGCTAGAACCGTGCCAAGTAGAAACATTGGTACAGGTGTGGTATGAAACAACCAAGTCCCTAGTAGCCTCTATTTATACTAGTTCGTTGGTCACGAAGATGATCTAGGTTTCAAGATCATGGGCATTTATGCCGACTAACAACGAAATCATATCATTGGAGAATGATGTGATTGGACATTCCTCGAAGGATTGCAACACGATCAAGTCATCTAGTTCATTGTTGCAACAGCTATACCTGGACTCCTTATCCTTAGGCAGTGAGCTCATATTACTCATTGTTTCCCTAGGCTGCTTAGACTGCATCAACCGTCATCTGGTAATACGGTGGCCATAAAGGTGTATGTTGGGTATTCCGAAGGAACAGTAGATGACATGTGACTGCAAGACCGGGATTTGTTCACCCACATGATGGGTAAAGATACATACGACCGACTTGGTGAGATTACATCTATAAATGTTGCAACATGTGACTAGGTCACGGGGATGTAATATCACGGTAACAAGAAAACATAACTTGTTGAGAACGAGATTGAACAAAGGTATGGGATACCAATGATTGGATCTCGGACAAATTGTATCGAGAAACAAAAGAAAGAGGATGCTACATTTAGACGGTTCAAACGACATTGTCATCAGGAATGCATAGGGGTCACATGGGCATCCCTGGTCCCTCTGTTGATCATTGATACAGATCATGTCTAGAGCATTCCCAAGCCGTGAGAGGATGCACTTAAGGGTACGAGGAGAGCGATTATTCGTAAGATGGAATCACGATAGAGAAAGAGAGAAAGCCGGAAATGTTCCGCGAAGAGATCCGAAATTGTTCGGAGAAAGAATAAAGGAAAAGTCTGGAAAAGTGTTTTCGGATAAATGGGAATTTAAATATATATTTATTATATATTAATTATGAATTAATATATTCTAAATAATATTGATATTAAGTTTTATAAAAGCACCTTTTATATTAGGCCAAATCCCCGGAGGGAATTAGCCTAAAAGAAAAGCTGCAGAAAAATAGAAAAGGAAAAATAGCACAGGCCCACGTGGGCGGCAGATAATAGCCGCCGCACGGGGCGGTACGGAGCTGGGCCATGCTCGTGGGCGGGCGGTGGATAAAGGGCACCGCACGGGGGCGGACAGCAGCCAGACGATCGCCGGGCCGGCCGGCTCGACCCCGACCCACACGGGCGCGTAGGGGAGCCAGGCCGCTAGGCAGGCCGCGGCCGCTGCCGGCCCACCCGACTGCTCCCTCCCTGCCGCCTCTTACCGCCTTGGGCCACAGGGGGCGAAAGGCCCACCCGGGCCACTCGACTGGCAGCCACCGCCTGGCTGCTAGTAGGCTGCGTGGTGGGCTCGCCAGCCTACCCGTTGGGCTATGCTGCGGCTGGCTCTCTAGGCCGTTGTGGGCTGCTGTGCTGGGCCCTTGTGGCCCAGCCGGCTAGGGAGCTATTTTCCCCCCTTTTTCTTTGACATTTAGTCCCACATGGCTTAGCCTTTGAGAAAGGTACACCCCCTCCGCCTATATAAGGGGGTACCCATGGGAGGACTAAGACACCAATATTTGGAGAAGTCCTTTGGTTGACTTCCTCCTTCCCTCTCTCTCTATACCTTGTGACTATGGCCCCATGTCTGGGCTATGCGATCAAGGCACACCTACAGTATGCCGTTGCGCTGCAGGGATTCATAGCCGGATATCAACTTCCGCACTCCCGGCGGGATCAAGGAGCCGGAGGTCTCATTGTGCACCGGATGTGTACGAAGACACGAGGCGTAACACTTGGGGCGCTTAAATGTCGTGAGTCGGAGCTGTTGCATGATGAAGATGATGAAGATCAAGCAGGAGCAAGGGTGACCTGCGAGGAGCTTCGCGACCTTGAGGTCGGCTTCGAGTACGACTACATCAACCACGTTCCCGCGGAACGTTTACCGCGTACAGACTACAAGGGTATGTATTCTCTACGCTCCGGCCGTTACCGCATTACTACATATATAGATCCTAAGCTAAGTTTCTGGGGTTCCGTCGTAGGAAACTTATTGTTTTCCGCACTGATCCCCAACAGTGGTATTAGAGGCGATCTATGCGTAGGAGTGTTGTACGGCCAGTACGCACAAGTTTTGTGCGGGCATTTATCCCTTAGTTGTTACCCTCTAACGTGTACTTGTTTATATCACGGTATTGTTTGATGAAGCGGCCCGGACCGACCTTACGCGTATTCGTACGCGAGAATGGTTCCACGCTCAACATACGGCTTATACCGTATAAGTGGCTAGCAGGTGTCTGTCTCTCATTCGATAGTTGATATAGCATTTACAATGGAGGGTCCCGAAAGAGGTGTAATAGAGACAACTGTCGGATCCATGTTGTGGTTGGAAAGTTCGTAGTTTAGAAACGGTTCTAGTGCGAAAGCCCTAACAACCATGTAAAACTTGCAATAGATAAAGTAGAGGCATGTGATTATGATATGGCATTGGTCGTTGCGAAGGTAAAGTAGTTTACTTTTCTGTTGCTAAATAGTATAGTAATAGTCATCATTCTGATGAACGACCTGGTGGAGGTGTCGTGGACTTGGCGTCAAACCAAGGGCACGATGGAGATCATGTCAGAGTGCTCGATGGAGATCAAGGCGCTAGAAGACCATATCATATCACATTATACATACGATGTTGATACCTGTTTTACATCTTATTGTGTGCTAGTATTTAGATACTCAACGGTAGCAAATAAGATAATCCCTATTTAATTCCAATGTTCCGTGTTCCCCTTGTGTGTGCACCACCAAGAAAGTTCTTCGGTATGAGGCGATCCAGGGTTACAGGCCTGGGTGTCAAACATATCCACGTTCGCATACAGTGGGTGTAAGCCATGTTGCATAGCGAATACACACAAGTTAGATTTGGCGAGCCTAGCACACTAGAGAAGCGTGGCCTCGGAACACAAGAGATCGAAAGATCGAGCATGAGTCACATGGATAATGTGATTGGCATTGTTGAATGTCTACCTTTGATAATGCACTGATGGCCGTGATGATCGGGGGAGGTGCAGAGGATAGGGATCATGCGATCACTGAAATCGTCCAGGGGATGACCGTTTTAGTGGAGACCAATTATAAATTGATCTCTTATTATAAACTTAGTCTAGATGTCTGTTTGCAAATATCTTAGTAGATCTTGGCCTATCCCATTAAGGTCCTTTGCGACCATGGGAATATATTACTTTATTTGGAACTTAGCAAAAGTGTCCAACTTCATAGATTAATACCCACGCCTGAGGGATATCCTCGTAAAAGGTGATCTTCTCTTCTTGATACAATAACCATTAGGAGATATTTCGATGACTCCAGAATGTTTGGAGAAACACTTAGCAATCTTGCATTAGAGTTAAGAACTCTTGTAAGGGCTTGATTGCGAATGGAGGTCATAGATGAAAAGGTATATGTTAGATATACAAAATTATAAATGTGGTTCTTGCAAAACACACTGCAGTTTGCAAAGTATTTGATACTTGTCCTGTTTTGTGAAAACAAGATGATCTGCTTGAGAATTGCTAGTTTTGAGGCATCGTGACTTGATGACGGCAAGAAAATCAGTTGGTGGCCGACATCACCTCTTCCCTCAAAGTTTATCATTTAGATTAGTGGACTTGAATATAAATTTGTAATCCTAGTTTGTGTGTCTTGCTTTTGGCAAGACGATTATTCATATGAACAAGTTACAAACCAGTTTGTACTATTCTTATGAATAATACCTTATGGTCACATTACGATTACAAATAAGTTATTCTCATCACTATGTTAATGATAATAGTTTAAACATTTATAAAAGGATTAGAATGCTAAAAGATATCCAAAGTTTAAATAATGAAATTACACTACAGTTTAAGTCATTTTGGTTATTGCATGTTTTTTATGAAAGATCGTGGTCCTAGATGCTTAATCTAGAGACTTTGCAAAACCGTGCCTCTTGGGGCATAATGACTAAAACTCCGCATTCTGGTAAAACGGTGATATGCGAAGAAATATTGAAACTTATACATAATGATGTATCACATTTTCAACAAGTAGTGGAAATCATTAATTGTGGACTTAAGTGAATAAGCGTATTTACTTAATGAAACATAAGTTTGAAATGATTTGAATTGTTCAAATGAGTTGATAACTAAATGGGATATTGAATTAACTGAATTAACAAGTCTCTTCAATTTGATCAACTTGACTAAAGTATTCAAGTTAAGTTTAGCATAAAAGGAACTTGTGAAAGATGTTTCACAAATTATGATAATTGGACGAATTCAAACTTTGTTGAAGTGTCTAAGCAAACACTCATTTGAAATACAAAGGAACATCTAAAGATTCGTGGAAACAACACCATAAGTGTTATGGCAAGTTCGAGTTTCTAGAGATTTCGACAAGTCGAAATTGTGGCGAATAAACAAGTCTTTGTAGAGCATTCTTAGGAAGCTATGAATGCATCTTCCACAAAAGGGCAAACCTTCTGTTGTCCAAAGTCAACATGTCTTGATGAAGATACATGTGGAAGAAAGTAAAAGATCAAAACAAGGTATTTGACCTTACCTCTGGATTATTCAGTGGCGCAGCGAAATTTGTTTCGTTAAACCAAACTCCACAAATAGAGGAGAAACTATTGATAATGATCATAAAGTTTCAGTGAATACTTTTACTAAAGAAAGTAGGATTCAACTGTATATTCTACAAGTTTGTGGAATCATATATTGATTCACTTGTCATGTTTTGAACAAGACATACCTATGAAATACAAAGTAGCATGATGGACCTAAGTACGAGAAATGAATGGTCATTGAAATCTCGTTAGTGGAATTCTCGGTTTGATGATAATCAAGGAATTTTGGAATGTCCAATATTATCGAGAAGACCTAGATTTGAGTGGGAGCAAATCATCTTGGCTAATTCATAATATGTAACTGACATATTCTGAGTAGGAGCTAAGCGAAATCCCTGGATCTCAAACATGAATGTCATATTTGAGTGGGAGCGTGAAATCATTCTGGAATATGTAGACGACATATGTGAATGATGTGATTGGTGTTAATAATATTTAAGTTAGGATGAAGTTGAAGTTATTAAACAATAAGATCTATCGAGATAGATTGGTGAGAATAAAACACTGAATGTTGAATGCTTCCTGGACTTGATTCTGAAAGATGTTCAGAACGTCCTAAGCAAGATTCTGAAGAAGTTTAGAATAGAACAAGGTGAGAAAGTAGTTCTTACTATATGAAGCATTGAGTTAGTATTGCAACTATGGTTGAAAGAAAGAGATGCGTTGCATCTCCTATGCCTCAGTCATAGGTTCTTCCATATAACCATGTTGTATACTCGACGTAAAATGACCCGAATTTCTGGTTGGTAGGACAAAGTCTTAACTATAAGAACATGTCGTTAAGTGATTCCTGAGTTGATCACTGAACCAGAATTGAGCTTTGTACTTAAATGACAAGAAGCAATGTAAGTGGCATAGTTGCATTTCATGCACTAGGATCTACATAGATATAGAAGTATACAAGCTCCATCTGATGTGATGTATAATGTTATGGCGGGGCTAGTTCGCTTTTAACGTAGAATGATGTGTCCCAGGGCCCAGTGCCCATGATAAAGCCCTCGAGGTTGATCTAACGTCACTGTAACCTCCTGGAATCCGGCCTCGTTCTGCTGCCATGACTATAGTATATACACAAAGGATAGCAAAGTGTGTTTCGAAGTTTAGATGACAAGAGTGAAAAACGACCGTCATCATAAACACTAGAAACAAAAGTCTCACTTTGTTGCCAAACAAATACTTCGACCCATTATACGATAATGGTATGAATGTCAAAGATTAGGAAGACATTAACGATTTGCAAAAGACATAATGATCCGGTAAAACAGAACATGGACATGACATTTTCCATGAGCATGCATGATCCGTAAACGATATGGTATATGGTTTATATGAGTAAAATTCAAGATGGATTATTTGTACTCTAGTGCAAGTGGGAAACTGAAGGAGATATGCCCTAGAGGCAAATAATAAATTGGTTTTTATTGTCATATCTCAATTAGTTTATAATAGTTTCATATTGTGCTAGAACCGTGCCAAGTAGAAACATTTGTACATGCGTGGTATGAAACAACCAAGTCCCTAGTAGCCTCTATTTATACTAGTTCGTTGGTCATGAAGATGATCTAGGTTTCAAGATCATGGGCATTTATGCCGACTGACAACGAAATCATATCATTGGAGAATGATGTGATTGGACATTCCTCGAAGGATTGCAACATGATCAAGTCATCTAGTTCATTGTTGCAACAGCTATACCTGGACTCCTTCTCCTTGGACCGTAAGCTCATATTAATCACTGTTTCCCTAGGCTGCTTAGACGGCATCAACCGTCGTCTGGTAATACAGTGGCCATAAAGGTGTATGTTGGGTATTCCGAAGGAACAGTAGATGACATGTGACTGCAAGACTGGGATTTGTTCACCCACATGATGGGTAAAGATACATATGGCCGACTTGGTGAGATTACATATATAAATGTTGCAACATGTGACTAGGTCACGGGGATGTAATATCACGGTAACAAGAAAATATAACTTGTTGAGAACAAGATTGAACAAAGGTATGGGATACCAATGATTGGATCTCGGACAAGTTGTATCGAGAAACAAAAGGAAGAGGATGCTACATTTAGACGGTACAAACGACATTGTCATCAGGAATGCATAGGGGTCACATGGACATCCCTGGTCCCTCTGTTGATCATTGATACAGATCATGTCTAGAGCATTCCCGAGCCGTGAGAGAATACACTTAAGGGTACGATGAGAGCAATTATTCGTAAGATGGAATCACAGTAGAGAAAGAGAGAAAGCCGGAAATGTTCCGCGGAGAGATCCGAAGTTGTTCGGAGAAAGAAAAAAGGAAAAGTCCGGAAACGTGTTTTCAGATAAATGGGAATTTAAATATATATTTATTATATGTTAATGGTGAATTAATATATTCTAAATAATATTTATATTAAGATTTAGAAAAGGAACTTTTATATTAGGCCAAATCCCTGGAGGGAATTAGCCTAAAAGAAAAGCTGCAGAAAAATAGAAAAGGAAAAACATCACATGCCCACGTGGGCGGCAGATAATAGCCGCCGCACGGGGCGGTACGGAGCTGGCCATGCTCGTGGGCGGGCAGCGGATAAAGGGCGCCGCACGGGGGCGGACAACAGCTAGACGGCCACCGGGCCGGCCGGCTCGACCCCGGCCCACACGGGCGCTCAGGGGAGCCAGGCCGCCAGGCAGGCCGCGGCCGCTGCCGGCCCACCCGGCTGCTCCCTCCCTGCCGCCTCTTACCGCCTTGGGCCGCCGGGGGCGAAAGGCCCACCTGGGCCACTCGACTGGCAGTCGCTGCCTGGCTGCTAGCAGGCCGCGTGGTTGGCTCGCCGGCCCACCCGCTGTGCTGTGCTGCGGCCAGCTCTCTAGGCCGCTATGGGCTGCTGTGCTGGGCCCTTGTGGCCCAGCCGGCTGGGGAGCTATTTTCCCCCTTTTTCTTTGACATTTAGTCCCACATGGCTTAGCCTTGGAGAAAGGTACACCCCTCCGCCTATATAAGGGGGTGCCCATGGGAGGACTAAGACATCAATATTTAGAGAAGTCCTTTGGTTGACTTCCTCCTTCCCTCTCCCTCTCTACACTTTGTGACCATGGCCCCATGTCTGGGCTGTGCAATCAAGGCACACCTGCAGTATGCCGTTGCGCTGCAGGGATTCCTAGACGGATATCAACTTCCGCACTCCCGACGGGATCAGGGAGCCGGAGGTCTCATCATGCACCGGATGTGTACGAAGACATGAGGCGCAAAACTTGGGGTGCTTAAATGTCGTCAGCTGGAGCTATTGCACGATGAAGATGAAGAAGGAGCAAGGGGTGACCTGCGAGGAGCTTCGTGACCTTGAGGTCGGCTTCGAGTACGACTACATCAACCACGTTCCCCGCGGAACGTTAACCGCATACAGACTACAAGGGTATGCATTCTCTACGCTCCGGCCGTTACGGCATTACTACATAGATAGATCCTAGGCTAAGTTTCTGGGGTTCCGTCGTAGGAAAATTATTGTTTTCCGCACCGATCTCCAACAGGAACATCAAAAATTATAGATAAATTTGCAATGTATCAACATCCCCAAGCTTAACTCGTGCTCGTCCTCGAGTAGGTGAGTGATAAAAAGAAAGAATAATTTTTGAGGTGACATGCACCATCATAAACTTGATCAAAGTATTTGTAAAACATTCAATGCTGGGATTATAGTACTTCAATCATAACATGAAAGACAAAGTTCTAGCAATAGACAATGAAACTATGTTGCAACATGAAAAGGCACAAACAAAAGATTAATGAATAACACTGATTTGCAAGACGTTTGTTTGTTTCACATAAAAAACATAGCATAGTGGCATTCAGCTTGTCCCTCATAGAGTAGCAAACATAAATGCATAGGACACCTTAAAAGTTCATAAGTGTGACTAGATGCAAATAGTTTAAAACAAGTAATATCAAGTTATGCATCAATCAAATAGTCTTGGGACAATGCACATAGAACTAAGAATGGCCACTATGCTCTCAAAGTAGGTGCATAAGGATAGAAGGTGGAGACTCAATATAATGGTGGAAGAAAAGCCTTCATAGAAGGAAGCATAGATTTAAGTCTCATAAAGAGCTTCCAAAAATTATGGTACTTATAGCTTTCAGCTCTCATTGCCCCTATCATAAGCATCTTGAAGGTGATTAAGGTTAAAGTGACACAACTAAGAGGATATGGTTGACAAGTTATAAGCTAAAATCTCATGCCCCTTACTTACAAAGACCGAACCTCATGCTACTCAACTTTAGTCACAAGTAAGCTCTTGTCATTGTTGGTACATATTTATCATAGAGAACCGCCAATAGGGTACCCCTTGCCCGATGATACGGAAGAATCCCCATATCAAAATGACAAGGCAAGCAGACAACGAGCATCTCAGCAATATTCTTATTTACCATGGGAAAATGGTGCTTTTCTCTCTCTTTCCTCTTTTCTCATATCTCTTTTTTCTTTCCTTTTTCTCTTTTTCTCAATCTCTATCTCTCTTTTTTTATAAGAAGAATGCTTCATAGACAGCTCATTATGGTTACGCTGCAGGTTTCCACCATGACAACATGGATTAGACCGGCGGCGCAGGCGTTTCTCTAACACACATACAAACTCCATGATCTTACAAGTTCCACTTTTATTTCACACCGCCTGGATCCATAAGCAAAAGAACATGATATCAACGGGGTACAAAGTACAAGTGCAATGTTGAAAGCATTCCCCATGATACCTGGTTCTGCTAACTTCAACTTATAAAGCGCAAGCATATACGCAACAAAGAAAGACCCAATGGTTCAGGTTTATTAAATGGAAAAAAGTAAAGTGTGCCATCAAGTTCGTGAGAGCTTTAATCACTAGTTTTCTCATAACAAGTTTAATTTGGAAGATAAACAAAAGCATGAATATACTTGGAATAGCATAAGCTAGTAGGTAGGTATGGTGGACTCTTTGGAATAACTTGGTTTAAGGAGTTGGATGCATGAGTGGAACTCATACTTGGTTGTGGAGGCTAGCAAAAGACTGGGAGCGACAAACTAAGAGAGCAATAATGGCCATAATCATGCAGAGCGACAAAACATCATTGATCAAAGCATAAAGTGATACTACAAGTTGAAAACTAAAGGATCATAAAGGCTATGGTGACTTGAGATAGTCATAACATGGTGTGAGCATGTGCCAAGTCAACCCAAATAAAGCATCAAAGGAGAATACCACAATACTATACTTTAATATGCTAAAACAACGCATGATTCATCCAAGGCACATTAAGAAATCTCAATTGTTTATAACAAGTCATGTTACAGCAAAAAATACTAAGCATAAATCCAAAACAATATCAACCATGGCATGACAAAGCATAGGCCACAGTCAAAAACAAGCCCTGTTTACCACATAAGTAGGAGCTTTCCTACTCTTTTCCAAACCAAACTAAACTATTTGAAAACCAATGTATGAAAGAGGGGGTCTAACCAATTTATTCAGCAAACTAAGAAAACCAAGCAAACTAAAAACCAAAACGAAAATGAAAAAGAAGACGCTCCAAGAACAACACAACTGTGCATGAAACAATAAAAATGAATTGTTTGGAAGAAACCTGGGATTTTATTGATAAAGAAGGGGATGCCTTGGGCATCCCCAAGCTTTGACGCTTGTACTTCTTGGATATTTCTTGGGGTGACACGGGTGGTATCCCCAAGTTTGAGCTTTAGTCCATCCTTCATCTCATTACTCATTCCTTCCATACACCTAAATTTTTTTCTTCATACAAAACTTCACACAATCTTTAATAGAAACATTAGTGCACTCAAGATAATAGGTCTTTATGTTCAGTTCTAACACCAATAAACTTCCATTAAAACACTAGCTACTGTAGCACTTCCCTCAACAAGCTCAATTCCCCAAAAGAACTCAATAGTAGGTGGACTGAAAATATCATACTCATCATTGTAATCATCATATATTGGAGGCATAATGTCATCATAAGCAATAGAATAGCTATCTTCCAAAGCCGGGGAACTAAAAAGATTATTTTCATAAAAACTAATTTCCCCAAGCTTAGACTTTTCCATAGCATTAGCAATAATGGTGTCCAAGGAATTTATACTAACAACATTGCTATTAGCATGCAAATAAAGTTCCATAGGTTTTTTAATTTTCTTTTCAAACACTTCATGTCCTAACTCAAGATAAATACTATAAAGCTCTCTAATTTTGTTGTTGTTTTCCATTAAGCCTAACTAGTGAAAACAAGAAAAAAAAAGACAAAATTGCAGAATCTAAAGGTAATAACTTCGAGCACTCACACCGGAGGATGTGAGTACCTTTTACCTTACCTCCCTTGCAACAGCGCCAGAAAATAGATTGATGTCTACGCACTTCTATTCTTGTAGACAATTGTTGGGCCTCCAAGTGCAGAGGTTTGTAGAACAGCAGCAAGTTTTCCCTTAAGTGGATCACCCAAGGTTTATCGAACTCAGGGAGGAAGTGGTCAAAGGTATTACCTCTCAAGTAACCCTGCAATCAAGATACAAGAAGTCTCTTGTGTCCCCAACACACCCAATACACTTGTCAGGTGTATAGGTGCACTAGTTCGACGAAGAGATAGTGAAATACAAGTGGTATAGATAATTATAAGTGGTAACGGTGATAGAAAATAACTTGATGGAATGGAAAATACTAAATGCAAACTTAAATAAAGATGGAAGCAAGCAAACATGTAACAGATCTAATAGCAAACAAAGTTTCAATGCTTAGAAACAAGGCCTAGGGATCATACTTTCACTAGTGAACACTCTCTCATAAATATATTATCTTCATGCTACTACTCTGAACTACTCTCCGGTTGGACACTCTAATCGATGGTAGGGCTATAACAGCACACCTCAAAGTAAGCCTTCCCCATCTAGAAAACCCCACACTGACACCTTGAGTACTAGATGAGTCCAACAAACACCACAATTTCATAAAGACATCCAGCTCCAAATATAACTCATAACAAGTATTTGTAATCTCTAGCCTAAGTGCCACCATGGTGAGCACGCTGTCAATTTCACACACATGGGGAGAGCAGAGATCTATTAAAGCACTTGAGTACCAAGGTAGATCTATAGATTACAAGCTCATGATCACAATATGATCATGCATAGAGAGAGATGAACACATAGCTACCGGTAGAACCCTTAGCCTCGAGGAAGAACTACTCCATCCTCATCATGGGAATCAACAATGGTGATGTAGATGGTGGTGGAGATCGATGGAGATGGCTCCAGGGGCACTTCCCCGTCCCGACAGGGTGCCAGAACAGAGACTTTCTGTCCCCCGAATATCCCCTTCGGTGGCGGCGGCGCTACGGAACTTTTCGTGGCTGGAGGCTTGACGATTTAGGGTTTTCGCATCGGGAGGAATATATAGGTGAAAGGGCGAGGTCGGTGGAGGCCAGAGGGGCCCACACCACCTGGTGGCGCGGCCAGGGCTAGCCTGCACCACCACATGGTGTGGCCAGGCCCTAGCCCTCCTCCGTCTCGTATTCTAGCTTCGTGAGTCTTCCGGTAAAATATCAACTTTGGCTTTTGTCCCGTCCAATTCCGAGAATATTCATTTTCTGACTTTCTAGAACCAAAAACAACAGAAAACAGACAATTGTCACTGTGGCTCTTGTTAATAGGTTAGTCCAAGAAATCATAAGAAAAGTACTCCAAAGTGTGGACAAAACATAAGAAAGTAGATAAAACTAAGCATAGAACATTTGCAATGTATCAGTAGTCCTCGGGGGCTGCGGGTTGGGGAGAAATCTCGCAGCAAATATGTGCATCTAGATCATGGGAGAATTGTATTTTTTTTGGATTCGTGATTTGTATCTTTTGTTTCTTCGTCTCTCGTCTCGATCTGTGGACTTGTAGGTACCCAAGATCCCATAGATTTATAAAGACTTGAGGTGAGATACTTGGCTAGCGACTATCTCATAGGAAACTCAGTGACAAAAAGGGAAGTACAGTCTTCGCTTAGCGCCCCATTTGGGGTCAACAACAACATCACCACTTAAAGCTTTGATCTGTGTTTACACTTAATAATTGTTTGTAACCCGTGACTTCGGTGTACTCTCGGTTGGATTAAAAGTCTATTGTTATGCCCGCTGCATCAAGGGGGCTCTAGAATATTAGGATGTGTTGGCCACAGAAGATTATCACAATACAAACATGATACATGACTATGCTTATTATTATGATGTTTTATCCCATTTGATGTGCACCTGCAGGTGGATCTTTAACCCTGGCCTATCTCCATCCATTGATTGAAACCTGTTATAAAGTAAACTAGATTGTTCTGGTCAAATAAGGTAAAACGAACAAACACAGTCTTGTAGACGTATCCTTTTTATTACCTTTTAGTAGTGCTTTTCGAGGTTCGCTTAATCCTAGGTCTTCTAGGGAAAAAGCTATTATACTATATCCGTGAATCCGGATCGAAGGTATCAACCCTTTTTCTAGCGTCGTTGCCAGGGAAGCAATTTTGCTATCCAGGTGAGGTCATTAGAGACCTTGTTTTTAATTTTATTATTAGTTGTAGTTTAATTCTTGTTATTAGTTTACTTTCTTCTTATCTATTTGAAAACCCAAAAAAATTAGTTACATGTTATTCATTTTCATTACTTAAAAATTACCAAAAAGATAAGAGCCATGGCTCAAAAGAGATTAGGGGAGTATGCTACTCCCACCGATGATTTTATTCGTACACCCATCACTCAACCCGCAGTTGATGCGGAAACATATGAGATAAAACCTAGCCTTTTAAGTTTGGTTCAACAAAACTAATTTGGGGGTTCATCTTCTGAGGATTCGGGATTGCACTTAAATACTTTTACTGAAATTTGTGACATGATGCGTATTAAAGATGTAGATCCAAATGCTGTCAAGCTAAGATTATTCCTTTTATCTCTTAGAGGAAAGGCTAAGGATTGGTTGCTAGCTCTACCAAAGGGCACTATTAAATCTTGGGAGGAATGCACTAGTTTGTTTATGACTAATTTTTTTCCCCAGCTAAGACTATGCAGCTAAGATCCAACATTACAAGCTTTAGACAAGAAGACCGTGAGCCACTAGCGCTTGTGTCAGAAAGGATGAAAGAAGCCATAATGAATTGTCCTAATCATGGGATGGAGAATGTCTTATATTACAATTTATTTTATAATGGTCTTAACCCAATGTCTAAGTCTATGCTAGATACCACAGCAGGAGAAACAATCATGGGAAAGCATGTGAGTATTGCAAAGAAGTTACTTGATGATATGCAAAATAACCATGCCCAATGGCATGTGGAAAGAACCTCGAAGAGAGTAAGTTCAATTTTCGAGGTAAACAATGGGGAGCTTACATCTAAGGTAGATGAGTTTCTTAGCTTAGTTAAGGGTAAGGAAGATACCCAAGTTAATGCTATCACTACCGATATTAATGATGTTAATTTTATAGCTTGCACTCCTTTTAATCCTGCATGGAAAAATAATTATGCTTCTAATGTCCAAAAATATCATACTAATCCTGCAGGAGCTCCTTATAATAATTATGATAATACTAATGGAGCAGATCATGGCAATCTCCCGTTTGAGCAAACTGTTAGAATATTTATGCAAGCTCAAATCGAACAAAACAATATGCTTATTAAGATTACGGAGAACCATGAAAGTATTTTAGGAAGATTATCTAACAAGGCCGTTGCAATTAGAATGATGTGCAGGCTCTACAGGAAAGAACAAAGACCGTGGAGGCTCAGCAAGATAAGGGAGCCAAGAGCCAAGCTCTCATACTAGCAAAGTTCGCTGGCAAACCCGAGCAAAATCCGGTAGAAGACCTCAAAATGATGAGG
This sequence comes from Avena eriantha, assembly GCA_910589775.1. NCBI lineage: Eukaryota > Viridiplantae > Streptophyta > Magnoliopsida > Poales > Poaceae > Avena > Avena eriantha. Next base: position 179,232,697 of record OU342743.1, on the reverse strand, counting down.
GTGGTAGCCAATGATGAAAAGCCTAAAGAGCTGGATTATACCAACGCGCCAACGCCTGAATATACCATGGAAGATCTATTGAAGATGATCACCGTGAAGAGTCTAGGTATAGAACAAGGTAATGATGTTATGTACCAACAATTTATACAACAAGTAGCATCTAAGGTTCGTGATTTAGAGATGGAATATAAAAGACTAGCTGATAAGCTTCTGGCTAAGCTACATGATATATTTGAGCCCACTATTAAAATTAAGTTGGGAGTTAATGAAATATCTGCACTTTGTGATCTTGGTGCAAGCATCTCAACAATTTCCAAAAGCCTATTCGATAAGTTAAACTTGGGGCCATTTGTTAGAACTGAATTAAGACTCCGTCTAGCTGATTCAACTTATAAACAAGTTGTTGGTATTAAAGAAAATATAGTTGTTGAAATAAAAGGTAGTCCCGCTCTTATTGATCTTGTTATTGTGGACATGCCTAAAGATCCCATAGCACCTATAATTCTAGGTAGATTATTCCTAAAAACTATTAAAGCTTTGATTAATTTACATGAAGGGAATGTAAGAATAGGGCTACCATCTAGAGATCCTTTTGTAGTCCACTTCCCTAGGAAAAAGAAGGTCAAGCCTAATGATGATGATGGTGTAATTACTTTAAAAGCAAACTATTTTGGAGTGGGCATTCCACTCCCCAAACCTAAGTGATTGCCATCAAGGTCAAGCTAATTGACCTTAACTAGAAGCGCTTCATAGGAGACAACCCATGTGAAATAAAGTTTATCTAAGTTTTTATTCATTATGTTTTATTTCGTGTTAGTTTTGTTTTCCTTTTTGTTTTTTTCTAATAAAGAGTGTTCAAGAAGACCTATGGAAAGATGAGAAGAAATAAGGTAATCCTCTATATTTTATTTTACTAACACATGGCCTAAGAAGTATTGTTGGATCGTTACTTAGTATTTTTGCTGCTATATAACCTTTTGATAAGATGTTCAAAGGAGCACGGAGCTACTAATCAAATTCTTTGAATTTTTGTAGTTCACGGTGATGATAAAAACCACTGGTACGGCTGGAGTGGCCCATACCATGCGCCCGTACCACCTCAAGGCAAAGGGAGATAGAAATTTTGATTTTTGCCGAAGGAATCTGTGTCGATGACAATCACTGCTATGGCCGGACGCGCCCATACCGCGCGCCCATACTGTACGCCCGAGCAAAAATCTGATTTTAAGCGAAGTCACCGAATAGTTAACGACCAGCAGTACAGGCGCGCGCGATCGTACCGCGCGCCCGTACCAAGTGCACCGCCTAGGAGAAACCGGCGCCCCCAAGGTAAGTCACCCGGTACGGGCGGGCTCCGGCCGTATCACCCTCCCGTATCGAGTACGTGGACGCCATATTCACCCCAAGGAGGTAACCTAAAAAATCCCAAATCATCTATTTTCTCTTTCTTCTTCGTCCAAATTTCAAACGACCTCCATTGGATCTTCAAATTTACTCAATCTTTCTTCGATTCTTCGCACTCACTCGATCTAAGGTATGATTATCCTCTGATCCCCAACTTATTTGTGCAAAAGCTTCGCTTAATCATTCATCATTGTCAATCTAGACATAGGTCTTTTTCTTGATTCAATCTTGGTACTAAGTATGCTTAGCATTGTTTTTATAGGAGTTTCTTTTGTACTTAGTATAGAAAATCACTTGTGCTATGTTTCTATTAGACAAATAAATTATTAGAAATCTTTATTTACTTTATCTTGTTTTTATTTATTAGATGAACATGAGGAGCCGTACACGTGAGATGGCTGCGGAGTCTTCCGTGCCACCCATTGATATGTTAACCCCCGAGTCACTTGGCATCGATTTCACCGAGGAGTTCCATCTTGCCCGTTTCGATCGTCTTAAGATTCGAGGAATCAAGTCCACCAAGTGGGTGTGTCCTTATATCCTGAACCAACTTGGAATTCGTGCTGATTTCGATTTACTTTGCAACAATGTTGGTTTGTACAATTTTGTCTTTCAGGATGTTGCGACATACTGCCGCTTGACGCTTGAGTTCTTCAGCACCATGACACACACGGTGGATCCTTATGGTTGTTCCAAGGAACAAAGGCCCGGAGTTGATCGAATTAAATTCTGCCTTATGAAATGTGAGTATACTTTGACACTCATCCAATGGGCTCAATGCTTTGGGTTTACTAACAACACCACCGATGTATGCACAACTACCTTTGTGTTAGATCCTTCCCCTTTACAATATTTTAGTTTAATGAGAATTCATGGACACACACCCAAGGGGAACCAAATTGATCATCCTTCTATTCAATATGTGTTTTATGTTGTTGCTAACACATTGTAGGCACGTGGTGAGTTTACTAGTGTTAACGAGGAGGACATGTTGATCCTTGCAAAAACTTCACTTATCAATTGTAACTTAAAGCCAAATTTGGGCACTCTACTTATGTTTTATCTTAAGCATCAGGCTCTTCAATCTCGTGGACCCATATGTGGAGGAGGAATTGTGACCGCTCTTGCACGTGCACTTCGCATCAACATAGGTAACATCCAACCGTTGACTGGAAGTAACCGCCTCGGTCTATCTACTCTAAGAGGACGGTATGATTTCTAAATATCATGGTAGATATTTCTTCAATATACCTGGAGCGGCTCCTTTGCCTAACAGTTTATTCTCTATCAAGGATGGACATTTACATTATGACGCGTAGGTGGAAGCTAATCTACCCCAATAAGAAATACCCGTGGAAGGAGGAGAAGATGAAGAAGTAGAACAAGAGGAACCCGAACAATATGAGCAGCCACCGAACTACTACACCACCTATGATGATATCTTTGCACTCGAAGGAAATATTCAAAACATGAACAACCTCTCCATCAACCTTCAAGATGCCACTACAAGCCTCGCCACCCAGTTCCATGATTGGAGCAGCCAATGGAACATGGGAAATTATCCACCGCCACCACAATGAGCAACAAAAGGGCTTGCAAAACCCTGAGTTTGGGGATGTGTTTCCCTAGCAAATTTATTTGTGTAATAACGAGGTTGTACTCCAGCTCCTTGTGAGCTTTGAAACACTCGTGTTGGCTTGTTCCAACACTTTGCTTTTTTCTTTGATTTTTGAGTTTGCTTTTGTTTTAGTTTATTTGTTTTCCTTTGTTTTTCTTTTCTTAAACCCTTGCTTGGTTGCAAGTTCTTTTTTATTCTTTAATCCCTATCCTCAAAAATACAAAAAGATTTTTCTGTTTTTCGTAAACGTGGATTCATACTTTGCCTCTTTGCTTTAATATCATTTCGAGAGTAATCGTGTTTGAGTTTTGAAGGAACACATCCCTATAAGCAAGAGGATCATGAAGTTACTTTTGAGAGGTATGTCCTATGTCACCCACTTATGAAGTTTGAGTTGTTTATCTTAGTTTTTAGATTTGCTAAGATGCCATACTAGTGGAAAGTAATTTAATATGGTTAGAGTGAGGCTTTTTATTGGTATGATGATTAGTTGTTGAAGTTCTTGCTCTAGTTCTTTTAGTTAACCGAGTCTTGCCTTAGAAATAATAATGCCAAACAATTACAATAAGAAAAAGTATGAAATTTACGACTTGTTTGATGAATGATTGTCTTGAGAGTATACCCTTGATTATACTTAACCAAATAGATATTTTGACAGTCTCTACGACACTCATGAAAGGAGTTGTTTGATTGAAATAAAGTCAGTGGTAATTGTGATGCATGCCAAAGCTAACTTTGTGGATCAAATCGCGGTACTAGCTCAAAAAAGAAGAAGAAAGAGAAACATGCGAGACAACTTTGTTCTATGTATCTAATGCACACCTTTGGAATGCCAACAACTCCGCTAGCTTTTGAACGATCTATGGTATAACCCCAAATTTCGGCTATGATTTGATGGCATGAGTGGTATCTATATTAATGTATGGGCAAAAGTATTGGTACTCTCAAAGGTTGTGCAAACACTAGCAAAAAGAAACAAACGGGGATCCTTGAAAAATGAGATGAAAAAGAAAGAAAAAATGATATCTATGGGGACCCACTTAACAAGTCCTTGGCATGGTCTCATTAGTACTTTACAAATTTTTCTTGAAAGACAATGATTGGATTAGAAGTGTTTTAGATTGAATTGATTTATTGATGTGGGTGTAAATAAGACACCTCATTGTTATACTACTCGGGACATGAAACGCTCTTATTCAATTATGTTATTTAAACATCCTAGTGTTCCTTGGCAAGCTGAGAGTTAATTAGAGGAATTGGGTTGATTGGTACACTTCTAGTTATTTATACTTATATTAAACTTTACTTTGATTATCTTGATTTGCCGAAGCTTGTATAGTATTCTTGTCATCTCTATAACTTTGATAAGATTCACAAATGAATGAAGTGTTGAGAACATACGACTACCGACTGTAAGTAAACTCTTATTCTCTTTGTTTCAAATTTAAACGTTGAATTCCTTATAGTTCTTTTGGTTCTTCTTGCTTGGGGACTATCAAGGTTTGAGCTTTGGGGAAGTTGATGGCTCCGATTTTGCCATCTTCCACTGCGTTTAAACGTTGTTTCTGGTTAAGCAATTGCCAAAGAAACTCTCAACTTTTCCACTAATGACTAATAATTGCAAAGGTATGCAAATCTCTTCTTTGATTTATGTTGTGCAGGAAATCACTTCTTTTAAGGCAAAATAAGGAGTCATAACGAAAGATTTTGAGGAAGTACACATGACCAAGTAATTGGAGAAGCTTACCAGAGTGTCAGCACACTTTAACGACCATTGGTACGGGCACGGTCAGCCCATGCCGCCCACCCGTACCAGGTCAAACCCTACAACTTTCATGAAGACGCCTATATATTTCAAGGCTCTAGCCGCCGGCCAGAGAGCCTCCATTCTCATATTGCATCACAACACCACCAAAGGAGATCCACACCATTTTTCATCCATAGTTCATCCATTGTTCATCACTTCCACCATCCATCCCTCCACTAGCCATAACCATTGCTTTGTACTTTTAGATCTCCTTGTGATTTGGCGACCATTGTAAGAATATTTGATTTCAATCTAAGTATTTGCATGATGTTTTCTATCTCCGATCTATTTGTTATGAGTGAGTTGTCCTCATGGGCTGCGGGTTGGGAAGAAACCTCGCAGCAAATATGTGCATCTAGATCATGGGAGAATTGTATTTTGTTTGGATTTATGATTTGTATCTTTTGTTTCTTCTTCTATCGTATCGATCTATGGACTTGTAGGTACCCAAGATCCCATAGATTGATAAAGGATTGAGGTGAGATACTTGGCTAGTGGCGATCTCATAGGAAACTCAGTGACAGAAAGGGAAGTACGGTCTTCGCTTAGCGCCCCATTCGGGATCAACAACAACATCACCACCTAAAACTTTGATATGTGTTTACACTTAATAATCGTTTGTAACCCGTGGCTTCAGTGTACTCTCAGTTGGATTAAAAGTCTATTACTATGCCCGCTGCATCACGGGGGCTCTAGAATATTAGGATGTGTTGCCCACAAAATATTATCTCAATACAAACATGATACATGACTATGCTTACTATTATCTTTTATCCTATTTGATGTGCAGCTGCAGGTGGATCTTCAACCCTGGCCTATCTCCATCCATTGATTCAAACCCGCTATAAAGTAAACTAGATTGGTCCGGTCAACTAAGGTAAAACGAACAAACAAAGTCTTGTAGACGTGTCCTTTTTATTACCTTTTAGCAGTGCTTTCCGAGGTTCAATTAAACCTAGGTCTTCTAGGAAAAAAGCTATTATACTACATCCGTGAATCCGGATCGAAGGTATCAAGGCACTATTAGACATCCTTATATTGCTTTTTGTATATAATAGATTATGTTCAACCAATTCTATGTAAATGTCTTCTAAGTTACTAATTTCTTGTGTATCTGGATGGTTTTAGTTGCCTAGCATTTGGAGGAGTTTGGACTTAAGAAATGTGTTGCTTCATAGATTGCAATGTCTTTTGTATTATGACGAGAGGTATAAAGAACAAATCTTGATATTTTGCAGGACATTGTGACACATTCTTTTTTTCAAAAATATGATTTAAGGGTGTATAATATATGGCACTTATGTGTTGTCCATGTAGTAGAATTAATTCGTTCCATTGTATTATGTGACATGTGGACACCAACTACATTATATGCTGGACAATCTCACCATTTTGCACAAAAACAGACTTCATGGATAGTGTTCCTAGTTGGGTTGTTTCTTAACTACCAAACTGACTCTAGAAACAATCATTAATATACTTAGGTTTGTACCAGTGTGTAAAGCTTAATCATGTTTCTCTATTTAAATGCCCTTTTTATGGAAAAAGGGGATAGCCACAGTAATTTCCTACAATCATTTATGACCGTGGCTATCCCCTTATTACCGTGCCCATTTGCCCATTGACTCTCTTACCGTTCCCATTCGCCCAAGATGTAGCCATTAGCATTAGTCATAAACCCTAGATTGATATTCTAACCGGGTAATATTATAAACCCGTTGAGATCCATCTTGTAAACTCATTGTATGATCTCTCAATCACCTTATGAATAAATTCTGAGGGAATCCGCCCCATTACATCCATATCTTTGTCTTTGAGATCCAAACCTGCTGACCCGAGCTGACTGCCGAACAAATAAACTCTCTTTCAATCTTCGGAAGTGAGATTTCCGTGGGATCGTGAAACTATCTATTGACAACGTAAAAATTCACATATGTTGCACTTAAGTTGTTGCTCGGTTCCAACACATCCCCTCGGGGCCTATGTCGATTGGTTCGTTTTGAATGTCAATATAAAATATATTTAGATAACTATCATATTCAACATCCATAGAACAAAAAAAATGCTATGTAACACGTTTCAAGGGTTATTTTTCATCTTGATATTACACCAAAAAGAGCACATTTATCAGTTAAACTAAAAATATATAATCATGAGGAAGAAATCGAGGGAAAAATAACCACACTCTATATATCAATGCATCAGAGATAACATATAGTCTCATAGAGTTAGTTTTTTTGGATCCTAATTATCAGACAATTGACAATTCAATTTGAAATAGCACTATAATAACACACATGACCAGATTTAAAATAGGCACCTTACCGCACCTTGTTGTGAATTACATCTGTCCAGAATTCTGGTAGCATGCATGCATGTAAGTTTGATGGAGTGTGAGGTACCAATTTGAATATTTGATAGAGATGGTTAACTATTACATGAAAGATCTCCTGAATTGACATCCTACCACTACTCAGTTTTCATATAGTTCGTACGGTCCGACAATAGGTAGAAGGAGAGATGTACACTAAGACATCCATACAGTAATGAATAAACAACTCTACGTTGATTCCAAAGTCGGCAAGATCAGTCCTTCAATTAATTAAACATTCTGACCATAAGAGCAAGAATTCAAAGTAGTGTATAAATTATATTTCAGAGAATAGATGTGGTGCTCGTCATGTCAGTTAAATACAACATGTATTTCTCTTGATGCTAACAAATGCTAAGCTTTTAATTCATTTTCATTGAAGCTAACAAATACTAAGCTTTAATTTTGTCCTGAAGTGGTACTATGATCTGAAGCATAAAAAAGTACTTTTCATGCTTAGAGGTATAACGGAAACATATATATATATATATATATATATATATATATATATATATATACCATAATCTAAGACATTTTGATATTAATTAGCCTACCAAAATATCTTATATTATGGTAGGGAGATAGTACTATAACTATTGGATGTTTCCCTCAGGGTTGTTTAAAAGGGAGCAAAACATATAGTGTGCCCCTTCACCGGGCGATTTATCTCAATACAACCTTCCTTGAAGCAAACATGCACCTTATTCTTGCATCTACTTGAAACATGATAGAGAACCTCCAAAATGTTAAATTTTTCACGGTTTAGCCCCTCAATTTCTCCTCTTGCAGTAAAATGTCACAAGATCCTTCTAGATAAACAAAACGAATAAAATTAGATGGAAAAATCTTGAATAGATCAAACAAAAATTTAAATTATATTTTTAGAAGAGATATGTAGTGCATTGTTATCATGCGGTAACACATGTAGGCACCAAACTTTTTATCCCATGGCTTCTTGTGTCAAAAATCCTACATGATACCCATTAAACACATGCAGATCACCTGAATGCAATTATTTGTTTTACATGTCACTTTCCTTGGAAGGAGAAATTAGTCGTGGCATTAAATTTTGAAAGAAGCTTGGATCTGTATCCAGTGAAGCTAAATCTGGTTAGGATCCTCAAAGGCTCCGGCATCCCGCATTCGGATTTTTCTGTGTTCAAATTCTAGGAGTAAAGTAAGGCTCGGGAGATCACTACACCTATATGGCCAGTGGCGGAGGCAGCACGATCACATAGCCTAGGCAAAGCGCAAAGTCTCCTGGCTGACTGGTTTTTTCCCATGGGATTAGTTCCTTAATATTTCATTAGCTTATATAATTTTAGTGGATGATTCTTGGCTGAGCCCGGGCAGCTACCCGGGCATGCCGGGCTGAAGCTCCGCCACTGTATATGGCAGCGATCGACCATGGATGGCGCCAGGGTATCCTGATAAAGAATTGACAAGGATTTGGTAGACACTGATGTGGTCCCCTAGGACTTGGGAGGGACAACGATCAAAGGCTGTGGGCGATGGTGTAGTCGTGTGGGTGAAGAAGACCGTGGTTTGAGAAAATATTGATTGTTTGGTATGTTCATTCCATCGGATTCACATGGATTCTGTTGAGATAACAATCAGATCAATAGACTCAAGCAGATCAATCTTTTTTAAACTATCATAATAGAGAAAGGACGTTCAGGATAAGCATGCTCATTTTTAGGCTGTTTTTAGTCTATTATCTCGTTTGTTTGTTTGTTTGTTGAGATGAGAGGTGTGGATGGACATTTCTTTTGTAATTTTTGTCTGTGTGACACCAGGCATTCAATACAACTTCTTCTTTAATATTAAATATCATAACAGACAGAGGACGTCCAGGATAAGTAGGATAAACATGCTCGTTTTCAAGCTGATTTTAGTCTATCATCCCGTTTGTTTGTTTGTTTGTGTTCGTTTGTTGAGATGAGAGGTGCATGTGGAGGGGCATTTCTTCTGTAATTTTTGTATGTGTGACACTCCAGTTTTAATAGTAAAGATACACTACAAAAAAAAGTGAAACCTTATTGTTTATAGGATACTATATGTAGCTACTTTTCTAGAAACATGAACTTTCCTACATCATGTTCACACATACGGAGATAAAATAAGTTATATAGGTCGTGCCAACCCACGGACAACCCACGGACACTCGACTAGTTAGGGAAAAAGGTAAAAGGTAACCAAAGGAGTTATCTCACCCGTATATGTAGATTTTCTATTTTCACAGCAACTCGACTCGCTTTCATCGTGTTGGAAATTAACCACATATGTTGCTGAAATTAATTCGTGTTCCTCATCTCCCACATCAACTATCATTTGAAATTATATTCTTTGTCTATTTCCTTTGATCTTTGCTCTTTCCTCGAGTAGTACTCTAGCTAGCTTTGCTAGTGGAGTGCGCGAGCTGCGAGCCCATCAGGACGGAGATAGAAATGTGTGCTGCTTCCTTGGTGTCGCTCGGGCTCGTAGGAGAGGCGAAGGGAGGAGAGGAGAACAATGCTATATATCCATCAGGTTGGTCTCTCTCTTCTCACTGAAAGTCCAAGCAAAACATGGGAATTTGAAATCCTCAATACGAGCCAAAAGATGGCGATTTTTCTAAAGTTCCAGTCCAACGGTGAAGAAGGGCAGAGATCGAGGAAAAAGTCAGCTAATTTTCACTGTTGTTTTCAGGATTATTATACATATATACCCTTCATCATTTTGCATCGCTGACCGAGACCATATCGTGCTGCTTGCAAGTAATCGCGGTTTTCATCATAAACAGCATGAGCTATGGCATGGAATTGATTCCAAAGTGACCCGAGCGCAGAGCTAGACGGAAGAGATGTAGCCGCTAGTTTTAATCGTACAATCTACATTTTTTTATTGATGTAGATATATGATAATCTTCTTCTAGTCTATCTATCTATCTATCTATCTATTTATATACTAAAAGCAATATAAGGCTGTTGAACCAAGACACCAGGTGAATCTATATCATCTCAATTATTTTAAAGGATTAGATCCAAAATATATGGCTAGGATTTAATGAGCATATTAGGTTTACGTATCTTTTTCTCAAGGAAGGTTCACGTTCACCTTTTTGTCGACAAACTGCCACGTATATGTTGGGTCCAACACGTCCGCAACACATCTAGCGTGTATGGCTCTGATTTTTTCTTTTTTTTTGGCAAACTAAAAGGAGTCCTTGTGTACAACGTAGACGGACTGGTATCACGTAGTACGAAAATAAGTCTATTGAGATATCCCACCGTTACACAAGAAATTGCACAGAATACGTGCAAAGAATGTGTACATACAGCCCGTACATGTCTTCTGGCCGGCCGCAAACAAGCCCGTGCCTTCCTACCGGCCGCAAACAAAATGTTGTCCACGTGCATGATGGTGATGGACAGGAAATCGTATAGTGCTGCAAAGAAAAAACGATTGGAAAAACTCGCATTTAGATTATATTTCCTCGGTCCACTGCAGGAATGGACAGCTTCGCCGACGGCCTCTAGCTACGCCGACGGTCAAAAGTCGGGGCCGTCGGTGTAGCCATCGCCCACGCTAGCTCCGCCTGGTGGCCGTCGGCGTACACATAGGCCCAGCTACGCCGAGGGCGGCCGGCGTACAAACACCCTCGGCGTAACCAGGCCCACGTCCGCCGGCCCGTGACGGCGTCATAGCTACGCCGACGGCCACCCTCGGCGTAGCTATGGCCGTTTTCTTTCCTCTTTCCTGGTTTTAATACTGGGCATACGCCGAGGGTGGCTGTCGGCGTAGCTCCTTCTAATTATTTTTTTTGCATTTTATTTACGCTTATTTATTATAACCAATTATTTAAACATTGTCTATATTTTCTTAATTGAATTGACGTTGCGAATCATCATATTCAGCATCCACAATCAAGATATTAGTTATCTTATTCAAGTTCTCGACATAGTTTTCTACTACAAATTCGATAGTATCACTGATACATCTCACTCAATCAAACTGGACGTCGATGACCGGGTACTGAGCCGCGGGCGGTGGATACCCAGAGAGAAGGAACCATCACACGAGCATAGCTCGGGTGAGATCCCTGAAGAACCTGCCATGTATTGGAGAACCTGACCTCCAACACATACATATAGCGGCGGACGTGCTCGTCCTCCTCCCTGTCACGTCTCCGTACCACCTCCTCGGGGGCCGGCTCCCTCTGAACCGCTCCTGGACCATGCGACCTCCACCAAAGAAGCTCCGGGTCGACAACGGGATCCGGATTCCTCACCAAGCTACGGTTCCCGGAAGGTAGCACCTCCCAGTGCCAGCCCGGCGGAGCCCAGGCTCGGACATCCCCAGCCCCGATGGAGCCCAGCAATCCTCCGGCGTTGCCGCCGAGTTGAGGACGAGCACGCGGGTTGGGCATCCTAAAGTATGCATTTGAACGAAAGAACAAATTTCTAAGTGTGGTTGCTCTAAAACACATCTAATTAACTAAAAAGGGCTTGGAGATTACCTGTGGGCGGCAACGGCGGGCGGCCTCGGGTGGCGGCGTCTTCGAGCCGGTGAGGGGCTCTAGGTGGAGGCGGCTTCGGGCGGGCGGTGGCTTCGGGTGGCGGCGGCTGCTTTGGGCAGGAGGAGGAGGCCCGAAGTGGAATGAGAAAGGAGGGGGTATTTAAGCTAAAAAAACCTAACCCACCAGATATACATGGGCCGCGCCTAGGTTTTCTTGGGCCGAGCCTATGTTTTCTTGGGCTGAGCCTATGTTTTCTTGGGCCGAGCCTTGGTTTTCTTGGGCTTAGCCGCCGCGTCACAACTAGGGCCTAGAATGTGGCAAAGTTGGTCCAACCTTTGCTCTCCATGTACATATGTCCCGAATAAACCAAAACAAGTAGAGAGGTCCACCTGGGTACCCTCGTACGGAGAAAGCTATAGGGGTAGACGATCCGGGGCCCTCGGTCTAGGGTTTTGCCGGAGGAAGATCGCCGGAGCATCAAAATCACATGAAAACTTGCATGTTCCCCAAGGATATGTGTGTGAGAGTGGTGCAAGGTTGTTAGGTGCCATGTGTAGGCCCCATGTGTGAACCCCTTCCCGGACATGCGTTAACACTTAGTAAAATCCTAGATCTGTACGTGGAAACTGTCGCCGCATCACAACCGGGGCCTAGAATGTGGCAAAGTTGGCCCAACCTTGTCTCTCCAAGTACATATGTCCTAACCAAACCAAAACAAGTAGAGAGGTCCACCGGGCTACCCTCGTACAGAGAAAGCTATAGGGATAGACGATCTGGGGCCCTCGGTCTAGGGTTTCGCCGGAGGAAGACCGCCGGAGCATCGGAATCACATGAAAACTTGCATGTGCCCCTAGGATATGTGTGTGAGAGTGGTGCAAGGTTGTTAGGTGCCATGTGTAGGCCCCAGGTGTGACTCCCTTCCCGGACATGCGTTAACACTTAGTAAAATCCTGGATCTGTACGTGGAAACTCCCGCCGCGTCACAACCGGGACCTAGAATGTGGCAAAGTTGGCCCAACCTTGGCTCTCCATGTACATATGTCCTAAAAAACCAAAACAAGTAGCGAGGTCCACCGGGCTACCCTCGTACGGAGAAAGCTATAGGGGTAGACGATCTCGGGCCCTAGGTCTAGGGTTTCACCGGAGGAAGACCGCCGGAGCGTCGGAATCACATGAAAACTTGCATGTGCCCCTAGGATATGTGTGTGAGAGTGGTGCAAGGTTGGTAGGTGCCAGGTGTAGGCCCTAGGTGTGACCCTCTTCTCGGACATGCGTTAACACTTAATAAAATCCTGGATCTGTACATGGAAACTCCTGCCGTGTCACAACCGGGGCCTTAGAATGTGGCAAAGTTGGCCCAACCTTTGCTCTCCATATACATATGTCCTAAACAAACCAAAACAAGTAGAGAGGTCCATCGGGCTACCCTTGTACGGAGAAAGCTATAGGGGTACACGATCCGGGGGCCCCGGTCTAGGGTTTCGCCGGAGGAAGACCACCGGAGCGTCGGAATCACATGAAAACTTGCATGTGCCCCTAGGATATGTGTGTGAGAGTGGTGCAAGGTTGTTAGGTGCCAGTTGTAGGCCCGAGGTGTGACCCCCTTCCCGGACATGCGTTAACATTTAGTAAAATCCTAGATCTGTACGTGGAAACTCCCGCCGCGTCACAACTGGGGCCTAGAATGTGGCAAAATTGGCCCAACCTTGGCTCTCCATGTACATATGTCCTAAACAACCCAAAACAAGTAGAGAGGTTTACCGGGTTACCCTCGTACGGAGAAAGCTACAGGGGTAGACGATCTGGGGCCCCCCGTTTAGGGTTCCGCCGGAGGAAGACCACCGGAGCGTTGGAATCACATGAAAACTTACATGTGCCCTAGGATATGTGTGTGAGAGTGGTGCAAGGTTGGTAGGTGCCAGGTGTAGACCCCAGGTGTGACCCCCTTTCCGGATATGCGTTAACACTTAGTAAAATCCTGGATCTGTATGTGGAAACTCCTGCCGCGTCACAATCGGGGCCTCGAATGTGGCAAAGTTGGCCCAACCTTTGCTCTCCATGTACATATGTCCTAAACAAACCAAAACAAGTAGAGAGGTCCACTAGGTTACCCTCGTACAGAGAAAGCTATAGGGGTAGACGCTGAGGGTTTAGCAGGCTACGTCAACGGCTATCTGCCCTCGGCGTAGCTCTCAATTCCTGTTGTGGTCCATAAATAATTGACTTAGGTTTGAATATATTCAAATGTATCTAGACATGTTTTGCATAGATAAATTCGAATCTGGACAAACTCAAGTTAGTTATTTCTGGACGAATAGAGTATATATAACAACTGATAAGTAGAACTAATCCAAGTGAACAGCTACACTACTACTTTAGGCACACAAAGGTGTATATTTGAAAGTTGGTTTACTTATTTTTCTCAAGTTTGCATGTGGTGTTTTTTTAAGGGAGAAAAACTGAATTTCAATACTAATATAAGGATTTGCTTTCAAATACTAATATCATTTGAAAATAAAAATAATGAATATTCGACAATGTTTTCGTTAACATGGTATTTCAAGAGTAGAGCTAGACACCGTTAGGTGTGTATACTACCTCCGTCTAAAAATAAACGACTTAAATTTGTATAGATTCATATGTATTTAGACACGTTTTAGTATATAAAAATATACAAATCTAGCGAAACCCAAGTCATTTATTTTGGGATAGTTGGAGTACATCTGATTCCAATGAGTAGAATTTGACCAAGTTTTTTAGAAAAAACATTAATACGTACAATCCAACATTAAGACAGATTGATACATCATGAAATATATTTTTATAAGATATCTATATAATATCATAGTTCTCTATGTTTTTTTGTAAAAGCTTGGTCAAACTTTACTTAGCTTGACATTTCAATAAAAAAAATATAGGCCATATTCATTGGAGTGGATGTAATATTTGTTTGGATTGGTCACTCATTTTGTTTGCTTGGTTTGGGAGCACACCATGGGATCTCTAGATTTTTTTTCAATAAAAGGAAAAATAATATTTTATGTTCGATGCAAGGACCAAAAGATATGCATGCAAATATTTTTATCGATTATCTCTAGAATACTCACGTCTGATGGTTATGTACTGTATAACATAGGCTTCGATATGATTTCTATTCAACCATAGATTAATCTTCTTTGCTAAAACTTAAAGCTTTGTGGGCAGTTGGTATATAAGGGCATATTGAACTCAAGAAGGGCGATGCAGTAAAAAAGGCACCTACATGACCACAAATCGGCATAGGACGGGAATAACCAGATAGGCCGACGGCCTTTTTATACACCGATGGCAAAATATTAGGGCCGTCGGCGTAGCTTGACGGGCCGTGTGTCGTCGGTGTAGGATAAATAGACCGACGACAGCCGTCGGCGTAAACGAGACCGTCGACGTAGCCTATTACGCTAACGGCAGAGCGACGGCATCAAGTCTACGCCAACACACACCTATGCCAACGACAAAGCCGTCGGCGTAGCTATTTTCTTTTTTGCCACATTAATCTTAGAAAAATTATAACTAAATCATTTAAATTCAGACAAATACATATAATATATCAAAATTTGCATAAAAATAAGATCTATCTATATAAACTCAAATATTACATTTTTCAATAAAATATATAAAAAATACAAATACTTCCGTATAACATATTTTTCATTTTCCTGGTACAAAAAATGGGGTGTTTTGTGAAGCAACCACAATAAAAGTTTCAAAATGATAATGCCATATTTTAAAAAAATACTAGACCATATTGAATGGACAATTTCCCAACCTGGATATCTCAAACCTTTCCGTCCACCCCTCGTGAAAAAGACAAATTCCTACCAAATCGGTAGGAAATGAGTTAGATTTGAACTACAGGTACATGATATGATGCTCATGATGTTTTGTAAAAATAATTTTTAGGTTCACAATATGGTATTTTATCAGAGATCTAATGCAAGTTTAGTGAGGCTCAGCCCCGAGCTAAGAGTCTCCATGCCCCTCGATTTAGAAAGTTTGACGATAGTTTGAAATGGGCATAAAAAATTTAAAAACGATCAAAACAATGCAAAACCTTCGTGTGGTGTCATATTATGTCACGTAGTTGCATAGAAAAATACCAAACTTGGTATATTCATTGTGTCTCAAAAAACCTTCACAAAATGACATGTCTCAATCGAGTTTTTCTAGATTTCAGGTCAAATTACCAATGTTATTGCTAGAATCACGGTATAGTTTGCGATAATATGCCCATATTGTGCACCATGTGTATCATGGGATGGCGAACAATGTTGTAGGAGGAAGTTTTCCTTTTCGTCGCACCGAAAAGCCATTTTTTATTTTCCGAGTGCAAAAAAGGGGTGTTTTGTTAAGCAACTGCCAAATGAAAGTTTCAAAATGATAATACCACATTTTTCAAAAATACTAGACCATATTGAATGGACAATTTCTCAACCTAGGTATCTCAAACCTTTCCGTCCACCCCTTGTGAAAAAGACAAAATCCTGCCGAATCGGTAGGAAATGAGTTAGATTTGAACTACAGGTACATGATATGATGCTCATGAGTTTTTGAAAAAATCATTTTTAGGTTCACAATATGCTATTTCATCAGAGATCTAATGCAAGTTTAGTGACGCTCATCCCCAAGCTAAGAATCTTCATGCCCCTCGATTTAGAAAGTTTGACGATAGTTTGAAATGGACATAAAAAATTCAAAAAAGATCGAAACAATGCAAAACCTTCACGTGGTATCATATTATGTGACATAGTCGCATGGAAAAATACCAAACTTGGTATATTCATTGTGCCTAAAAAAACCTTCACAAAATGACCTATCTCAATCGAGCTTTTATAGATTTCAGGTCAAATGACCAATGTTATTGCTAGAATCATCGTATAGTTTGTGATAATATGCTTATATTGTGCACACATGTGTATTATGGGATGGCGAACAATGTTATAGGAGGAAGTTTTCCTTTTCGTCACACCAAAAAGCCATTTTTTATTTTTCGAGTGCAAAAAACGGGGTGTTTTGTTAAGCAACCACCAAATGAAAGTTTCAAAATGATAATACCATATTTTTGAAAAATATTAGACCATATTTAATGGACAATGTCTCAACCTGGGTATCTCAAACCTTTCGTCCACCCCTCATGAAAAAGACAAATTTCTGCCGAATCGGTAGGAAATGAGTTAGATTTGAACTACAGGTACATGATATGATTCTCATGATTTTTTGCAAAAATCAGTATTAGGTGCAAAATATGCTATTTCATCAGAGATCTAATGCAGGTTTAGTGAGGCTCAGCCCCGATCTAAGAATCTTCATGCCCCTCGATTTAGAAAGTTTGACGATAGTTTGAAATGGGCATAAAAATTCAAAAACGATCGAAACAATACAAAACCTTCGCGTGGTGTCATATTATGTGACATAGTTGCATGGAAAAATATCAAACTTGGTATATTCATTGTGTCTCAAAAATATCTTCACAAAATGACCTATCTCAATCGAGCTTTACTGGATTTCAGGTCAAATGACCAATGTTATTGCTAGAATCACGGTATAGTTTGCGACAATGTGCCCATATTGTGCACACATGTGTATCATGGGATGGTGAATAATTTTGTAGGAGAAAGTTTTCCTTTTCGTCGCACGGAAAAGCCATTTTCTATTTTCCGAGCGCAAAAAACGGGGCGTTTTGTGAAGAAACCACCAAATGGCTAATTCAAAATGCTACTACCCCCATTTTTCAAAAATACTAGACCACCTTACATGGACAATGTACCAACCGAGGGAGCTCGAACCTTTTCGTCCATCCCTGGTCCATCCCTGGTGATAAGACAAATTCCTGCCGAATCTGTAGGAAGTAGGTCCGATTTGAACTACATGTACATTATCTGATGCTCATGTTTTTTTAAAAAAAATCATTTTTAGACTCACAACATTATATTTCATTAGAGATCCACTTCAAAATTTCTTTTTTGTCGCACCAATAAGCCATTTTTTCTTTTTTTTCTGAGTACAAAAAATGGTGTTTCATGAATCCTAACATAGTTTCGGTTGTTCTAGTGTGAACAAGATATGATACATAATTAAATATATGATAGGGATGTCATATTTGGATTTCTCTCATTTTTCCTATCGCTTTGGATATATTATTTGTCGAATTACGATTTACGGATTTGTAGATATGAATTATTCAATATTAAATGAAAAAAGACAAAATTAATAAAATTTGTTTTATTTTAATTTGAATTTAATATTATTATTATTATTTATTCATTGTTGTTTACTTAAATAAATGTTTGAAATTTTAAAAATAAAGGCGTGTGATACCATCGTCCAAGGGTTAATAGGATTGATATGGTAATATTATCAGTAAGGTCTAATTTCCTGATTGGAAGCTCATCTGAAAGGAACAGAGAAGTTAAGCGTGCTGGGGCTGGAGTAGTGTTAGGCCGATGGAGAAGTTTGACCATTAGTATAATTCAACCGGAAATTAATTATACTTAGAGTTAAAAAAATGCCTGTGAGATTAACGAGTCAAATAATTTAAAAATGCTTGTGAGATTAATAATTCAAAACAAAAACAAAAAAATTTAGAAAAAATATTAAAAAAAATTGAAAAAATAGGCCGACAGCATTGCCGTCGGCGTAGCTCCAGTCAAACCCTCTAGGCCGCGGCAATGCCGTTGGCGTAGCTGCCGCCAGGGCAAACGGCCGTTAACCCGTGTGATGTGGGCCCCACATCCTTTACGCCTACAGGGTCGTACGCCGACGGCAGCTATCGGCGTAGCCTGCGCCGATGGCAATCAGTGGCTACGCTGACGGGGTCTGGCCGTTGGCACCTGGCCTGTTTCCTGTAGTATAAGAGATAGAGCTCTGATTGTAGGAACAAAAAGCTTGAGAGTGTTGGTCACTGATTAGTTCAAAACTTTTATATATCTTTTTATACAATATAGGTCAATAATATATGCAACATAAGTCTACCATTCTTGTGAAGATAATACCTCACGAACAAAATCTTGAGGGTGTATTAGGTCACTGATTAGTTTAAAACTTCACTAAACCTTTTTATAAAACATAGATCGATCGTACAACCAATGTAAGCCTACCATTGAAAAGAACTCCTATTGCTATGCATAAGACAACATATTTTTTTGCTAAAGAAATTTTTAGAGATTCTCCTCACATTTGCGAGGACCATCGTGCTAGTTAGTATATAAAAGCTGGTTATTCTCTGACACGTGGTTATGCTGTAACTGCGAATAGATGATCGGAGGGAGTATATACAAAGTGCGTGGCAGCAGGTCACATCTCCGTCCAAGATCCTTTGTCGGTTTCCCTTGATCTTTGTCCCTCTCCAAGTTGTAGGTTAGCGAGCTTTGCTAGTGGAGTGGATCCCGACGGAGAAAAATAGTCGATTTGTTTTGCCTGTGAGCTCAGCCCCTTTCTTCTCTATCGGTCCTGTAGTAGAGCCGTAGAGCAGAGGACAGCTCTGCTCTGGTCCATCCAACCATCCTCCATAGCCCATCCGTCCTCTCTCAGGTGTCTGTCTCTCTCTCGCTCTCCCGCGTTCATTTGTTCTACAGTTCTCCCTCTCCCTCTCCCTCTCCCTCTCTCCCCAAAAGCAGCAGCTCACACACACACTTGGAACTTTTTTTTGAGCACGGAACTGTTCCTGCGTATCTGGTATTCCAAACAAAGTATGGTAATCTGAAATTCTGATACTCCATACGTACATACAAGGAACCCTCGGTTCGCATATTACGAAGCACTTTTCTCAAGTCTCAGTTCGACGGTGACGAATTAATGGCATAGGCACGAGAGAAAAAGTCTTCTAATTTCCCCTGTTAGTTGTTTTCAAGATTATAAATATCCCTCGTCAATTTGCAATCGCAGGCTTACATCATAATAAACATGAGAAAAAGCTGTGACACGGACGTAGAGCTAAGATGGAAGAGATTTAGTCGTTGCTAGCTGTTGAAGTTCAACCTGAATTCTACTGTAGATTCTGTGCCACCAGGGTAGAGTAGAGCAGACGAGACGTGTGGATTACTGCGGCATAATCAATCTTTGCTTATCCAGATTAAGTTTGTTGAAGATTTCTCCACGATTCCTCTAGGTATATATGCACAAGTCGTCTCTGTCCCTTCGAACAACGATATTGGCTAGTAGTAATACGGAGGCTCCCATGGAAGCGGCAGAAGATGAGGAGAGGCCACTGCTGGCCCATCAGTTCCTGCCTCAACAGGTCACATTCTCTGTCGCTCGTGCGTACTTGGAAATTGAGCACAAAAATGCTG
Organism: Avena eriantha; assembly: GCA_910589775.1. Classification (NCBI taxonomy): domain Eukaryota; kingdom Viridiplantae; phylum Streptophyta; class Magnoliopsida; order Poales; family Poaceae; genus Avena; species Avena eriantha. The sequence continues at coordinate 179,212,672 of OU342743.1, read as the reverse complement.
TATTTCCATGTAACCAAATTCAGTTTCTGTATTGTTATTCAGGAAGAAGGTTCAAGGTACACAAGTGATGGGACAGTCGATTCCAACAAACAGCCTGCTCTCAAGCAGAGCACGGGGAACTGGAGAGCCTGCTTCTTCATCCTAGGTACTCTGCTCCAGGCACACAACATATCATGAAATGCATTTTGCTTCATGAGTAGTAACATCTTGTTGAGCCTGAACCAGGCGCCGAGTTCAGCGAGTGCCTGTGCTTCTTCGCGGTCGCCAGGAACCTGGTCACCTACCTCACCACCGTGCTCCACGAGAGCAATGCCGGCGCGGCGAGGAGCGTGTCAGCCTGGATCGGCACCTGCTTCTTCACGCCCCTGCTCGGCGCCTTCCTGGCCGACACCTACTGGGGAAGATATTCGACCATCATAGTCTTCCTCTCCGTATACACCCTCGTAAGTGTGGCAACCATCGTAACGTCTGTTCCTCAACCACTACTACTCTGTCCTGAAATACTCTGTGCCAGGGGATGCTCATTACGACAGTATCGGCGACGCTCCCGCTATTCCTGCCGCCTTCTTCCGACAACAACAGCGGCATCCACCGTGTCGCGGTATACCTAGGACTCTACCTTGTCGCCCTCGGCACCGGCGGCATCAAGTCCTGCAGCTCGGCCCTTGGCGCCGACCAGTTCGACGGCGCTGACCCGGCGGAGCGGGTGGCCAAGGGCTCCTTCTTCAACTGGTACTACTTCTCCATCAACATCGGCTCGCTGCTGTCGGCCACCCTGGTCGTCTGGGTGCAGGACAACGTCGGCTGGACCGTCGGGTTCGCCATCCCCACGGTGCTCATGGGCTTTGGCCTCGCCGTGTTCGTCGCCGGCGGGAAGGTTTACAGGTACAAGCGAACGGATGGCAGCCCCTTCACGAGGGTGTTTCAGGTCGTTGTTGCAGCCATAAGGAACTGCCGGCTAGAGCTTCCCGACGATGCCTCGGCCCTGCACGAAAATGGCGGGGCGGGCGGGCATCATACGAGTCAATTCGGATTCTTTGACAAGGCCGCGATCGTAGTGCCGTCGTCGGAGAAGGAGGGCCCGTGGAGGCTCTGCACTGTGGCGCAGGTGGAGGAGCTGAAGATGCTGCTGCGGATGGCCCCCGTCTGGGCGTCGCTGCTGGTCTTCTTCGCGGTCACGGCGCAGATGTCGTCGACGCTGGTCGAGCAGGGCGTGGTCATGGACAACCGCGTCGGCGCCCTCACCGTGCCGCCGGCGGCCATGTCCACCTTCGACGTCGTCACCGTCCTCGTCTGCGTCCCCGTCTACGACGCCGCGCTGGTGCCGCTCGCGCGGCGCCTCACCGGCGAGGACCGGGGCCTCACCCAGCTGCAGCGCATCGGCGTCGGCCTCGTGCTGTCCGCGGCCGGCATGGCGTACGCGGCGACGGTCGAGACGCGGCGGCTGGTGGCGGCCCCGGCGATGAGCATCATGTGGCAGGCGCCGTGCTACTCGGTGCTAGGCGTGGCCGAGGTGTTCACCAGCATCGGCATGCTCGAGTTCTTCTACGACCACTCCCCGCAGTCCATGAAGAGCCTGGGCACGGCGCTCGCGCAGCTCGCAATCGCCGGCGGGAACTACCTCAACTCCGCCCTGGTCGGCGCAGTCGCATCGGCCACGGCCGGAGGCGGTAAACCCGGGTGGATCCCGGATAACCTGGACCAAGGGCACCTCGACTATTTCTTCTGGTTCATGGCTGCTCTCAGCGTGATCAACCTGTTACATTTCATCTACTGCTCCACGAAATACAAACAATGGAGATTATAAAATTTCAGCTGATTACGTTTTGTTACATTTCCTAGCTGGACCTGGAGCAGAAACTTTTTCTTAAACAATCAGACGTCATTGGTTAAGCAAGCAAAAGTACATCTGACGGAACAAATTATCACAAAACAAAAAACAAAGATTCTTGACAAAAGTTAATGTTACATCAAGGTTTTGCGATTCCATTGTCTCGAGCTTCACCATTTCTATGTCTCCAAGTTCTGACATAACTCCGATAAAGAAACAACTCAAGAAGAATTCTTGTTGCGTAAGCTGGGCAAAGCTCATAGATTTTGGAAAGACGTCATATGAGCCAGTTTCCCTAATAGATTTTGGAAAGACGCCATATGACCCAGATATACCCGCTGTAAGGCAATGTCGAACTGTTGCTCCAAAGTCGTACTTGCCGGGAAAGAAGACAAGGAGCACGAACAAAAGATGAAACTGGAGAACATGACCGGAATGGCATTCTAGCGTCCACGATAGTCGATAGGTAGTGTGCATGTTTCAACCATCAGTTTGATTCAACTTCATGCTTTGAGATTGGCGCTATAAGTTTTCTCAAGTTTCATCTTGTTTTATAATTTTGAATCTGATAGGTATGCCAAAAAAAAATTTGTTGATCCCTAGCATGCACGGTAGAATTGCCTTTCTACACACATCACACCTTCATTACCATTACCACTGCCAAGATAGATTGAAGCCCTCAAGGACAAATTGTGTAGAGAAAGTTGTTAATCCTGGTGCCAAAACACCGAGGGCAAGGTACACTAGTGGAGAACGGGCCTTTAGTCCTGGCTCGTAAGGGGTTTTAGTCCCGGTTCTAAAACCGAGACTGGAGAGGCGAGACTAAAGGCCCACCCACTACTCCAGCCCCGCTTACCAGCCGGAACCAATGGGCGTCCACGTGGCCGCCCCTGCGCGCGCTAGGTGCCCCCATTAGTCCCGGTTCCTATTACGAACCGGGACTAATGGTTCTCTGCCGCGGCAGAGTTTTAGGTCCTTTCTATGCCACAGCAGAGAATTCATTTTGTTTCATTTTATTTATTTCTTTTTTCATTTCAAAATAGTTTTCTACGCTACCACATACCGTACACGTTCGTGCATATATAAGGTAACTTGTTTTAGGATCGAGCATACAAATATATACATGATAGTTACATGGACATCACAATTATCTGGACTAGAGCCCGTCTATTCAATTACACGGTCGGGGATCATCGGTAGCGCCTATTCACACTAAATTTTCCGGCGTCATCTATCATCTTGTTCATCAAGAATTCTGCCAATTCTTCAATAATTCTCAGTACGTGTTTCTCTGGTAGGAGCTGATCCCGCATTCTATCAAACTATATAAGAAAAATAGATCACTATGAATACCAATCATGATAACAAAAAGTGACAGTAATAAAAATAATATTGTGAATATATTGCTTACATCGACTTTATAATTTTTGTGCGCAGTGGTAAACGTGCGAATGAACTCGCAAACATAGAATCCACATAGATTCGTCTTGGGTGGCTGCCTAGCGCACTTTACGAGAATATAACTCAATCAAAAATAATCTAGTACTATAATTGTATTGAAACTAGAAGTAAAGATATGCATGTACTACTTACCGAGACCGGCTTAAACTTCAGCTTCTCACTAAAGTGACCTGTAACCGCACTCTTGAACTGGTTCCAAACCCTGCCCAGTAAAGAAAATGAATGAGTTATTTATTACGTGATATCTCAGGAAATCAACGAAAGAGACCGATGTAGCGCGAAAATTACATCTGGAGCATGTCATGCATGTCCCTAAACTATTCCAAGGGTCTCTTTAATGGGTCCATGACTTTAACTCTTCCCTTATCAAGTTGAATGTTTAGCAGAATCCAGTGGAATCTGCACACGTTTATATATATATCAGTAACTCATCAATTACAATTAATATCGAGTAAGCAAAAGTGAATGTGTACAACAGAGTAAGACCCTCACTTGAAATTGTAAGGAAACAATATGTGGTCACAGATATTTTGCTCTGTTAGAAACCGTAGAAGGTTTTCCTCCGTCTCCTCGGGTTTATCCGTTAGCATCTTTACATGTATTTTATCTAGGTCAATGAACCCAACACTAAAGAGTGATCTTCTTTTACATTCCTCGATCTTCATTCTACATAATAATAGAGTACAAAAGGATATATTGAGGATAATTACATGCAATGAACTGAACAACTGAACAACTTATATGTAGACAAGGAATTCAACAACTTATAGACAATAGCAACTCATGATAGATTTGTCGAGGGCGTCAAAATTGTATAACTGGAAGAGTTCTAGAAACTCAACATGGACCTCTTCGGCTTGGAAGTAGTAGTCATGTGGTACTTTCGCCACGATCATTATTCTCTCCTCCTCTACGGCATTCAAGTACCATTTATGTAAACTCTGCATTTGTGTTGGCAGTTGTTGCAACCTCTCTTGGGTGACCAACGGCATCCCTAGGACATATTGAGGGACTACATCAGCCTTGGGTAACTTGTCGTCCTGCGAACCTAGCAATTCCTCAACAGTCACATTCATAGCGGCCGCAAGCTTCACAGCTTCTTCCATATCCTGCTGGGGAATGTCATAGGATGCCACCCTGAGGGGTGGGGTCGATTTTTTTGCCTGTTTCCCGAGCTGGGGGACGTCCTTTATTTTCCCGGTTGCACTTTGACTTGATGATTTGCTCCCGCTTGCACTTCTACTTGATTTTCTCTTCTTCACTTCCTTTTGAAGTGTGCGTAGATACTCATCTGGCTTATGGTGCAAGTCATATTGCAATTTTGTGTTTAGAAAACCAAGTGCATATGCTTTTTGCTTCTCGGTATATACCGAGGCGGGCTCAAGTTTCTTGTTTTGAAGCTGTGCAACACATTCGGCCTTTGCAATCGTTGCGCTTTCATCTTCAGTATGATCGTAAGGTTTGATGGAAAGATTCTTATGAGGTACTCTTGGGAGGGGCGACATTTTTCGTTTTGGGCTGCTACGTCGTTTAGTACTCATCGACGGAGCACGCTTCCGCTTATTGTCCTTAGCGGGCAGCGAAGACGGCTGACCCTGTGGTGGAGATCGAGATGGACTCACGCTACGGTGGTCGTAGTCATGGGGTGGGATTCTTGGAGGTGATGGAGGTCAAGGTGACATGCGATGACTCGGAGGCAGTGTTGGCCTTGGCGCTGAGCCTGGAAGCTTGATGTTGTTCTTGTCCCATAGAATGATACCACCATATACTTCTTCGAGTGTCCTCTCACCTTCAGGTCCAGGAATGTCAAGCTCTATTGAGTCCCACCCCGTTGCGATTTCATCCACCCCGACTTTAGCATAGCCAGCTGGAATCTCACGGCCATGCCAGCGTGCGTCAGGTGGACAAGGTAAAGCACATCCGATCGCCACCTTGACGAATAGGTTCTTCACCTTCTGATGGAGCTCACAAGATGTCTGCTCCTTGATTCCATCCACGGGGTAGCCTAGACCACCATCTACCATCTGTGCATCGTCAGACGGGACCTCCAATTCAGCCACGCTGCTTCTCCGCTGAGATGGGATGGTGGTAATATCGAGTGCAGGATCTTGCAGGCTCGCTACTCCTCGAAGTTCGTCAATCTGTTGCTGATGCTTTTGAAGAGTTCCTAGCAACTCGTTGAACCTGTCTCCCTCCTCCTCCTGTCGTCGCCTCTTTGCTCTCTCTCGGCTCCTATAAGTATCTCTGTCTTTGGGAAACCCTATCTCCCATGTATAACTAGGGCCAAGGCCTCATACTCGTCCTCCGTGTTCATCATTCCCGAGGACCTTTGTCAGCAAGTCTTTCTCTCTATCAGGATAGAACTTTGTAATCCCCTCTTTAATTTCCTTCACCACTCTTTGCCATGTCTCCCGGGGTATCCTAATCCCGTCACTGCAAATAAGTTCCCCTGTATTTTCGTCCCACGCCCAAGAAACCAATTTCTTGCCCTCAAATCCCACTCTTCGTATATTGGTTCTAGAGTGACCCCTTTAGCAAGCAACTCATTCAATTTACCATCCGACTTTGGCATGGCAGTCACGTAGCCCCTGGCCCCAGGCGATGGTGATATTTCTTCTTCGCGACATTTAACTTGTTTTTTTCCAACTTTTCCTTAGCACCTTCCGACTCCTTGTACTTCACAAATGCATCCCAGTTAGCCTGCTGCGTCGTTAGATAGGCTTCGAATTTAGGAGGAGTCTTCTTCTTCTGATACTTTTGCCATAATGATTTCTTCCATTCTTGAATAGTTTGGCCATCTTTGTAAGAGTCCACTTCTTGACTTTCTTCCTCAATGCAGCTATGTCGGTATCATCCTCATATTCTGGCAGGGTGAAATGTGTCATGAGGTCATTCCAAAGACCCTCTTTGTACCTGTCGGCGACATACTCACCCTCTTCCGCTCCTTTTGTCCTATTTCCCTCTCGAACGGTGATCGTGATGCGATCCCTAACCATAACTCCACATTGTTGTACAAATACACTTTTAGCCTTTTCGGGTTCCAATGGTTCACCCCATGGTGATACCAGCGTAATTGTATAATGCGTAGATGCGTACAACTTTTTTTCCGGGCCTCGTTTCGAATATTTTTGGCTCGATGTGGAGGCCTAAGAGAAGAAACATTCATCAATTTATATATATACAACTTAATTAATGCATCTACTGATCACCGGACTTCATATATATACTTCGCCAGACTTAGTTAAGGTTCCACCGGAGCCATCAACTTCTCCATCATCGGAGCCGTCGGTTTCTCCCTGATCATTCGGTCGACCTCCTCGCCCTCACTGGAGGGGTTCAGATATATCGACGGAGATTCTGGTGGATGAACATGGGGGGCGTCGTTGATCATATTCTCGAGAATTTCTTCTTGTTCTAGGTCTCTGCAGATTGGACAAGGTGGATCCATAGTTTTCTGCAAAATGCACAGAATATAAAATAATACTAAATAATAATATGTACACCTAATTTGCTACAATAATACTAAACAATAACAAAATTCTAGTCCGCGAGCACCAACATCATAACCCTAAGTCTGGGGCCTCGCGAGCACCAGCACCCTAACCCTAAGTCCGGGGGCCCGCGAGCACTACCACCCTAAACCTAATTCCACAGGCCCGCGAGCACTACCACCCTAACCCTATGTCCGGGGGCCAGCGAGCACTACCACCCTGATAACCCACAAGTATATGGGATCATGTGTAGCCTTTTTGATAAGTAAGAGTGTCGAACCCAACGAGGAGCTAAAGGTAGGATACATATTCTCTCAAGTTCTATCAACCACTGATACAAATCTATGCACACTAAACGTTTGCATTATCTAGGAAATAAAACTAGAGCAACAATACGAGTAATAAAGATAGCTTTGCATGATAATAAATAACAAGAAATTAAAGCTAGTTGCTGCAGCAATAAAATACACTAAACTAACAGAACCATGAGTGTGGAATAGTGATGGTAATTGTGGTGGCTTTGTCCAAGTTTAAATAGCGAATAGATCAGGTTCATTATCTTTGATGCAGTTTTCTATGTGGAAGAGGATAAATATACATGCGCTTCATTACTTGGAATTACATGTACTATATAATTGGATTGTTAGCAAACATCCGTAAGTACTAATCAATGCATTAAGGTTTACCCAACCATAGCATTAAGTTTAATGGTCCTCTTACTCTCATACGTGCAACGTTCCGGTTCGCGTCCTCAGGTTTCTGTCACTCCGGCAGAAACTCCCCCTTCCTTTTACACATACTACAAATCCTATGATGTTTAATCCATGTGCGCACAAATATAATGGACACCAAAGGACTGTACCATATCAACATACAACTCTAATGAACCAAAGACATTCAACCATTTAATCTAAGAACAAAGAAACTACGCAAACATGACATAGATCATATGATTATAACTTATTGCATCAAACACCATGTTTACATAGGACGGTACTGAGGTGTGTGGGAGGATGAACCACCGCATATTAGGAGGATTAGGTGATGGAGATGGCGGTGAAGATGGTGAAGAGGGAGGCGGCGGCGCGGGGGACTCCTTTCCCACCGCCGGTATCATGGGGGAGCACCGCCCCTTAGCCCCCTTTTCATGACTTCTTGGGAGCCCTCCTCCAGGGAGCTGGGATCCATGGGGGACGCAAAAACGTGGCTTTGGTGGCTGCAAATTCGTGGGTGGAGATTCCCTGAGCGAATTTGGTTTCCTCCCTTTATATAGCTTCTCGGTTCCCGTCACCCCATCTTGGGATGCAGTAAATAGGGCCTAAAAGGACCGTAGGGACTCGGAATTAGCTAAATTTTATGTCCAAAACGTTCGTCACAAAATTTCCAACAACTTTGTAGTTGAAGAGTTTTCCGTTTGACGCGGTCTTCGACCCGAAACATGACCATCTTAAAAAATAGTTTTGAGACAGATTTCTGGAAAAATCCCAATTTGACTCCCATAAGGTTTCTAGTTATATTCTTGGTAATTCCTACACATCAAAGTGTAAAAGAAGAACATTGTGCACTTTTACTACTATTAGTAGGTTAGTTCAAATAAATTATAAACTTTATACAAAAAAGAGTGTCAAAAGCATATTATTAGCATAAAACCATCAAAAATTATAGATACATTATGGGCGTATCAACATCCGCAAGCTTAGTTCCTGCTCGTCCTCAAGTAGGTAAACAATCAAATCAATATAATTATTGAGGTGACATGCAGACAACACAATTTTGATCATCATTATTGTAAAAGCATTAATAGCTGGGATTAAGGTACTCTGAACATGAATCATGAAAGATAGAGTTCTAAAAATAAGACATAGCAACTATGTTGTAACATGAAAAGGTACAAACAAAAGATTCATGAATAACAATGCTTTGCAAGGTGTTTGTTTGTTTCACATAAAGAAAGCATAATGAGAATGGTCTTCAGCTTGTCCCTCATAGAGTAGCAAAACATAAATGCATAGGACACCTTCAAAGTTTATAAGGGTGACTAGATACAAATAGTTTAAGAACAAGCAATATCAAAGTTATGCATCAATCAACAAGTCTTGGGACAATACACATTAAACTAAGAATGGCCACTATGCTCTCTTAATAGGTGCATAAAGATAGAAGATGGAGACGCAACATAAAAGTAAAAAAAGTCCTTCTTAGAAGGAAGCAGGGATTCAAGTCTCATAAAGAGCTTCCAAAAATTATGGTATTTATTAGCTTTCAGCTCTCATTGCCCCTATCATAATCATCTTTAGGCGATTAAGGTTAAAGTGACACAACTAAGAGGATATGCTTGACAAGTTATAAGTTGAAATCTCATGCCCTTACTTACGAGTACCGAACCTCATGCTACTCAACTTCAGTCACAAGTAAGCTCTTGTCATTGTAAGTACATATGTATCATAGAGAACCTCCAACAGGGTACCCCTTGCACATGATACAGGAGCTATCCCATAATCAAAATGACAAGGCAAGCAGACAATGAGCATCTCAACGATCTTTTTATTTACTATTTGCATAGGTTTTTATTGAGGATGCTTCATAGAGTGCTCATTATGGTGATGCTGCAAGTTTCCACCATTATTAGGCATGGCTTAGGCTAGCGGCCTAGGCGTTTCTCTAACACACATACAAACTCCATGATCTTACAAGTTCCCCTTTTATTTCACACCGTCGGGATCCCTAAGCAAAAGAATCATGATATCAACGGAATATAAGTGCAATGTTGAAAGCGTTCCCCATGATACATGGTTCTGCTAACTTCAACTGATAAAGCGCAAGCATATACGCAATAAAGATGGCCACAATGGTTCAAGTTTATTAAGTGCAAGAAAATAAAGTGTGACATCAAGTTCGTGAGAGCTTTAATCACTAATTTTCACATAACAAGTTTAATTCGGAAGGTAGATAAAAGCATGAATATACTTGGAATAGCAAATTCTAATAAGTAGGTATGGTGGACTCTTTGGAATAACTTTGTTTTATTTGGAGTTGTATGCATGAGTGGAACTCATACTTGGTTATGGAGGCTAGCAAAAGACTAGGAGCGACCAACTAAAAGAGCAATAATGACCAATCATGCAAAGCGACAAAACATCATTGATTAAAGCATAAACTGTTATTACAAGTCGAAAACTAAAGGATCATAAAGGCTATGGTGACTTGGGATAGTCATAACATGGTGTGAGCATGCGTCAAGTCAACCCAAATAAAGCATCAAAGGAGAATACCACAATACTATGCTTTAATATGCTAAAACAACGCATGATTCTTTCAGGGCACATTAAGCAATCTCAATTGTTTATAACATGTCATGCTATAGCAAAAATCACTAAGCATAAAGCCAAAACAATATCAAGCATAACATGACAAAGCATAGGCCACCGTCAAAAACGAGTTCCTTTTACCACTTAAGCATGAACTTTTCCTACTCTTTTCCAATCCAAACCACACTTATTTTAAAACTAATGTATGAAAGAGGGGGTCCAACCAATTTATTCAAGAAAAAGTAGGAAAAACAAGAAAACAAAAACCAAAAACAAAAACGAAGACGCTCCAAGAACAACACAACTGTGCATGAAACAATAAAAATAAAGTGTTTTGAACAAACCTTAGATTTTTATTGATGAAGAAGGGGATGCCTTGGGCATCCCCAAGCTTTGATGCTTGTACTCTTGGATATTTGTTGGGGTGACACACGTGGCATCCCCAAGCTTGAGCTTTAGTCCATTTTTCATCTCATTACATCACTCTTTCCACACACCTGAAATTTTTTCTTCATACAAAACTTCACACAATCTTTATTAGCAACATTAGGGCACTCAAGATAATAAGTCTTTGGGTTCAGTTCCAACACCAATAAAACTTCCATTAAAATACAAGCTACTGTAGCACTTTCCTCAAAAATCTCAATTCCCCAAAAAGAACCCAAAAAGGAATCAACAAGAAGCAAATGCAAATAATGGCAGAAATCTGTCAAAACAGACCAGCAGGTAAATACCAATTTTTTCGAAGACCTTCTGTTACTCAAATAGAAAAGTGTTGAACTAACGAAAGTTAGGTAACAACCTGGGGCAGAAGCACAAATATTCACAGCTCAAACCTTCGTACAGAGATTTTACACGAATTTTTACAGCGAAGCACAAAAATCTGTTTCGGGATAGCAACTTTCCCAAGCATTACTGCTCTCTCATTAGAGGTTAGTCTTGGCACAAAAAGCAAATAAAAAGGATAAAGAGAGGTTATTATAGAGGTAATAACTTCCACGACTCAGCTAAAACTTTTGAGTTATCTCCCAATAAGTACTTTTTTTAACGCCTTTAAGTTAGACATAGGAGCAAGGTTCAAGTATTTTTGAATGAATAAGCATTAAGATCAATACCAAAAATATCTTTCTTTTTCAAGACTTCATGCATTCCTACAAGTTTTTAACTAAAAAGCTTCCATGGAAAGATTTGTTTTGGTTTCATAGGCATGAAGACAAGTGTTCAAGGTCGACCCCCACTTAACCATTACTCATCTTTCCAATCACTTTCCTTTTTGAAAACGTTTTTAGGTAACAAGTACAACTATTTTTTTGGTAATTCGGATTCTCTATACATTCTAAGATAGAGAACAACTTAAAACTGAAAGTAAAACCTACTTAGATATAAAGCAAACAAGTGCACACAAGAATATTCACCCACACGCTATTGCTCCCCGGCAACGGCGCCAGAAAAGGTTTTGATAACCCACAAGTATATGGGATCATGTGTATCCTTTTCGATAAGTAAGAGTGTCGAACCCAACGAGGAGCTAAAGGTAGGATACATATTCTCTCAAGTTCTATCAACCACTAATATAACTCTACACACACTAAACGTTTGCATTATCTAGGAAATAAAACTAGAGCAACAATACGAGTAATAAAGATAGCTTTGCATGATAATAAATAATAAGAAAGTAAAGCTAGTTGCTGCAACAATAAAATACACTAAACTAACAGAACCATGAGTGTGGAATAGTGGTGGTAATTGTGGTGGCTTTGTCCAAGTTTAAATAGCGAATAGATCAGGTCCATTGTCTTCGATGCAGTTTTCTATGTGGGAGAGGCTAAATATACATGCGCTTCACTACTTGGAATTATATGTACTATATGATTGGATTGTTAGCAAACATCCGTAAGTACTAATCAATGCATTAAGGTTTCCCCAACCATAGCATTAAGTTTAATGGTCCTCTTACTCTCATACGTGCAACGTTCCGGTTCGCGTCCTTAGGTTTCTGTCACTCCGACAGAACTCCCCCTTCCTTTTACATATACTACAAACCCTATGTTGTTTAATCCATGCGTGCACAAATTTAATGGACACCAAAGGACTGTACCATATCAACATACAACTCTAATGAACCAAAGCCATTCAACCATTCAATCTAAGAACAAACAAACTACGCAAACATGCATAGATCATATGATTATAACTTATATCATCAAACATCATGTTTACATAGGACGGTACAGAGGTGTGTGAGAGGATGAACCATTGCACACTAGGAGGATTAGTTGATGGAGATGGCGGTGAAGATGGTGAAGAGGGCGCCGGCGGCGCCGGCGACAGCGCGGGGGACTCCTTCCCCGCCGCCGGTATCATGGGGGAGCACCGCCCCTTAGCCCCCTTCCTTCATGGATTCTTGGGAGCCCTCCTCCATGGAGATGGGATCCATGGGGAGGCAAAAACGTGGTTTTGGTGGCTACAAATTCGTGGGTGGAGATGCCCTGGGCGAATTAGGTTTCCTTCCTTTATATAGCTTCCCAGATTCCCGTCACCCCATCCTGGGCTGCAGTAAATCGGCCTAAAAGGTCTGTCCGGACTCGGAATCTGCTAAATTTTATGTCCAGAACGTCAGTCAAGAAATTGCCAACAACTTTGTAGTTGTAGAGTTTTCCGTTTGACGCCGGCTTCGAACCGAAACGTGACCATCTTAAAAAAGAGTTCTCAGACAGATTTTAGAAAAATCCCAATTTGACTCCAACAAAGTTTCTACTTATATTTTTGGTAATTCTACACATCAATGTGTAAAACAAGAACATTGTGCACTTTTGCAACTATTAGTAGGTTAGTCCAAATAAATCATAAACTTTATACAAAAAGGAGTGTCAAAAGCATATTATTAGCATAAAACTATCAAAAATTGTAGATACATTATGGACGTATCACACCCTAACCATAAGTCCGGGGGACCGCGATCACCAGCACCCTAACCCTAAGTCTGGGGCCCCGCGAGCACTACAACCCTAACCCTAAGTCCGAGCGCCCGCGAGCACTACCACCCTAACCCTAAGTCCGGGGGATCCGCGAGCACTACTACCCTAACCCTAAGTCCGAGGCCCGCGAGCACCACCACCCTAACCCACACCGGTCGCCCTCGAGCACTACCACCATAACCCTAAGTCCGGGGGCTCGCGAGCACTACTACCCTAACCCTAAGTCCAGGGGCCCGCGAGCACTACCACCCTAACCCTAAGTCCGAGGGCCTGCGAGCACCACCACCCTAACCCTAAGTCTGGGGCCTATGAGAACCAACATAACCCTAATCCAGGGGGCCGCGAGCACCACCACCCTAACCCTAACATCGGTCGCCCGCGAGCACCGTACCACCCTAACACTAACTTTGGGGGCCCGCGAGCACCACCACCCTAAGTCCGGGGGCCCAAGAGCACCATCACCCTAACCCTAACACCGGTCTCCCACGAGCATCGTGATACGTCCATTTTGCATCACTATTCTATATCGTAGTTCACTATTATTCATTGATATATTTCATATTAAGAGATGATACTTATGTTATTTCATCTATTTTTGTATGATTGATGATTTTTGGAGGATGAACCACCAGAGTCAGGATTCTGATGGAAAAAACACCGTTTGGATGCAAAATTCGCGAAGATCAGAAAATCCCGGAAAATATACGGAAAATCATATTTTCCAAAAGAAGGAAGCCAGAAGGAGGAGTAGAGATGAGCCACGGGGGGGGGGGGGGAGGGCACACCCCCTGGTGCCACGGGTCCCCCTTGGCCGCACCACCAGGTGGTGTGGCCACCCTGGCCCACTCCCAGCATCGCCCTTTGGTGTATATAATCCCCTCGAAACCCTAAGACCCGGGGAGCAACCATAGAAAGATTCTGCCGCCTTTGTGGAGCAGAAAACTGCAGAGAGAGAAAGAGCTCTCTGGCAGGCAGAAATCTGCCGGGGAAATTCCTTCCCGGAGAGGGGAGATCGTCGCCATCAACACCATCATCAAGCTATACTTCATCGGGATCATCATCATCATATCCACCATCATCTCCACCAGCAACATGATCACCACTCCGTACCGCTATAACAATTGGGTTGAATCTTGCATAGTTCTTAGGGGAAACTTTCCCGGTGTTGATTACTTGTTGTAGTTGATGCTATTGAGTGGAACCATTGAATTATTGTTATGTTCAGATTGTTACTTAACATTATTTCATCTCTGATCTTGATCCATATGATGTCTCGAGAGTAGTTTGTCCGCAGCATAGAAAACAAAAAAATTCCTACATGGTGAACTACACGCCAAGATCTATCTACTAGGGACAAAGCAACGGGTGGACATACATCCAACGAGAACTTACCCTCGAAGACAATGAGTTTTGTTAACGAGTAGGAACTCGTGGTTGATGTAGTCGTACACTTGCCGATCTCAAGATCGTGAGGAAGTCTGAGCGCCGCAACTCAGCAGCGCATCTGCACTCGCACACACGTTCAAGCCACCAGACAACCTCCACCTCCTCGCTCCAGCTATCCAGCGGAAGCAGCAACTCCTTCCAGATGAAATGCCACCAGAAACATGTATCTCGCTAATCCGAGACCATGGGGGAATAATTCTAGAGGGGGAGAGAGATCCTTCATAAGGAGGTGTGAGGATGAAGGAGGGAATGGGTGGCCTTTTATAGGAGGAGGGGGTGCCCCTCCTCTCCATGGCCGGCGCATGGGGGGATGACCCCTCACCTCCCCCATTCATGTGGTGGTAACCCCTCCACATTAAAATGCCTCTTCACATTCCCTTTTAAAGTCTCACTTTAAATGCATTAAAATTCTCCAAGTTTAATGCTCTCTCATCTAATAAAACTATTTTATTAAATTTATTCAGAATTTTGTTAATTACTTTAATTAACAAACATTCACATATAGCCCCTTGCAATATTTCAATATCACATGCAGAACCACTTTCTGCAATTTCACCTGAAACAATTTTCGGTTTCTATTGAAACAATTCCTGTGCTTTGCAATTCTTTCGTCTGAAACATATGTGCTCCAAAATGGTGTCCGGTAACTCTTAAGTGTGTCACCCTACAGTTCGCGAATAATGCAGACATGATCGAGACCCTTCTCCGATCAATAATCAGCAGCGGGACCTAGAGATCCGTACTAACTCCTACGCATTCAACGATGACTTCTGTGATCGTGAGAACCTTTAATGCTTGTAACTAAATCCCTTTGTCTCGCGATATATTACATGTCCGAGATTCGATCATCGGTATCTCCATACCTAGTTTGATCTTGTTACTGACATGCACTCTTTTCTCGTTCCCGTGATATAACATTCTAGTGATCAAATCACTTGCTTGCAAGCTATCTCAATGTGATATCACCGAGAGGGCCCAAAGTATATCTATCCGTCATCGAGATTGACAAATTCCACTCTTGATCCATGAGCCTCAACATAACACCTTCGTAGTACTGAACCCATCTTTATAGTCACCCTGTTACGGTGTGACGTTTGATGTTATCAAGATACTCTTCAGGTGTTAGCAACTAACATGATCTCATGGTCTAAGGATAAAGATTACTTCGTATGATGTTATAGCAATATAAACATAATGACTTGGTCATAATGCTATACTTCTGATGAATGTTCATCACATCATTCCACCAATGGTGTGACCTTGTTATTAATAACATCCAATGTCCATGATCAGGAAACCTTGATCATCTTGTTAATCAACAAGCTAGTCTATAAGAGAGGCATAACTAGGAACCCTTTTTGTTTATTAAACACACATGTACTGATGTTTCCGATCAATACAATTCTAGAATGCAAAATAAACATCTATCATATATAAGGAATACATAATAACAACTTTATTATTGCCTCTCGGGGCATATTTCCTTCAGTCTCCCACTTGCACTAGAGACAATAATCTAGTTCACATAGTGATAAATCTAACACCCATGGAGTTCTGGTGTTGATCATGTTTTTCACTAGAGACTTAAGCATCGCTACGGGAGAGAATGTCTCATCATAGTTAACTCCTTGAAAATTTGTCGAAACCCCTTTGCGACAATTCGAGCTTTATAAATGGTCACATTACCATCAGCATCAGTTTTTCTTTTGAAAATCCATTTATTCTCAACGGCTTTTCGATCGTGAGGTAAGTCCACCAAGGTCCAAACTTGGTTCTCGTACATGGATTCCATCTCGGATTTCATGGCTTCTAGCCATTTGTTGGAATCCGAGCTCATCATCGCTTCTTCAGACGTCGCAGGGTCATCCATGTCATCAACCATGAAATTCACAATAGGATTGCCGTACAGTGTCCTGCTTGACCTGCGAGGTTCGGTAGTTTCCTCTTTCGGAGTTTCATGATCAATATCATTAGCTCTCTCTTCATTAGGTGAAGTCAACTCCGAAACAACTTTCGGTGCTGCGCCACTCGCCATTTCATGAAGAGAAGGTTCAATAACCTCTTCGAGTTTTACCTTCCGACTACTCACACCTTTCGCGAGAAACTCCTTCTCAAGAAAGGATCCATTCTTGGAAACAAAAACCTTGCCCTCGGATCTGTGATAGAAGGTATACCCAATCGTTTCCTTAGGGTATCCTATGAAGACGCATTTTTCCGCTTTGGGTTCGAGTTTATCCGGTTTAAGTTTCTTCACATAAACATCGCATCCCCAAACTTTAAGAAATGACAACTTAGGTTTGTTTCCAAACCATAATTCATATGGTGTCGTTTCGACGGATTTAGATGGTGCCCGATTTAAAGTGAATGCAGCTGTTTCCAGTGCATAACCCCAAAATGACAGTGGCAAGTCAGTCAGAGACATCATAGATCGAACCATATCCAATAAGGTACGATTACGACGTTCCGACACACCATTACGTTGTGGTGTTCCGGCAGACGTGAGTTGTGAAACTATTCCACACTCTTTCATGTGTGTGCTAAACTCGTAACTTAGATACTCTCCTCCACGGTCAGACCGTAGAAATTTGATCTTTCTATTACGATGATTTTCCACTTCATTCTGAAATTCCTTGAACTTTTCAAAAGTTTCAGACTTGTGTTTCATCAAATAGATATACCCATATCTACTCAAATCATCCGTGAAAGTAACAAAATAACGATATCCACCTCGCGCCGACACACTCAATGGTCCACACACATCAGTATGTATGATTTCCAATAGATCTGTCGCACGTTCCATTGAACCAGAAAACAGCGTTCTAGTCATCTTGCCCATAAGGCATGGCTCACATGTATCAAATGATTCAAAATCAAGTGATTCCAAAAGTCCATCAGAATGGAGTTTCTTCATGCGTTTAACGCCAATATGACCTAGACGGCAGTGCCACATATATGCAGATATATCATCACCAAGTTTAATCTTTTTAGCATTAACATTATGAATGTGCGTAATATTACTATCGAGACCCATGAGAAATAAACCATTCAACATAGGTGCATGACCATAATAGATATTATCCATATAAATTGAACAACCATTGTTTTCAGTTTTAAACGAATAACCACTTTGCATCAAACATGATCCGGATACAATGTTCATGCTAAGTGCAGGCACCAAATAACAATTATTTAGGTTTATGACTAATCCCGATGGCATATGGAGAGGCAGCGTTCCGACGACGATCACATCAACTCTTGATCCATTGCCGACCCACATTGCGACCTCATCCCTTGCTAGTTGTCGCTTGTTCCGCAGCCCCTAAATCGAGTTACATATATTAGCAACTGATCCCGTATCAAATACCCAGGTGCTACTGCGAGTACTAGTCAAGTACACATCAATAACATGTATATCACATATACCTTTGTTTGCCTTGCCGGACTTCTTGTCCGCCAAATACTTGGGGCAGTTGCGCTTCCAATGGCCAGTCCCCTTGCAATAGTAGCACTCGGTATCAGACTTAGGGCCAGCTCGGGGTTTCTTTTCAGGCGCGGCAACAGATTTGCCACCCTTCTTTCCCTTGTGCTTGCCTTTCTTGTCCTTCTTGAAACCGGTGGTCCTATTGATCATCAACACTTGATGTTCTTTCCTAATCTCCACTTCTGTAGTCTTAAGCATTGACAGAAGCTCGGGAAGAGTCTTCTTCATGCCCTGCATATTAGAGTTCCTCACGAAGGTCTTGTAGCTAGGTGGCAGAGATTGGAGAACACGATGTATGCCTAAGTAAATGGGAATCGTTATTCCCAAGGACACAAGCTTATCGGCATACCTAGACATTTTGAGTACATGCTCACTAACGGAGCTGTTCTCCTCCATCATGCAGCTAAAGAACTTTTCAGTAGCATTATAACTCTCTAGGGCAGCATGGGTATCGAAAATCATTTTCAATTCTCCCATGGTATCAAAGGCGTTGCCATTTTCGAAACGCTTTCGAAGTTCTGGCTCTAGCCCATACAGTATGCCGCAATGAACTAAGTTGTGGTCCTCCTGACGAGTCACATAGACATTATTTTCCTCGTCAGGGGCATCCGGAACTGGTGGGGGGCCTACCGGCGCATCTAGCACATATTGCTTTTGTGCAGCAGTGAGGAGAATCCTCAAATTCATAGCCTAGTTGGTGAAGTTGCTACCATTCGTAGCAAGTTTCTCTTTCTCCATGAACACATTGAAATTAAAAGTAGGTGGTGCCATCTACAACAGAATTTGTAAAGTTTATTTAGACTAAGTTTATGATAGATTGAGTTCAACTAATCCAAATTACTAATGAACTCCCACTCAAAAACGACATCCCTCGTGCCTTTTGGTGATTACATGAACCAAATCCACTACACCAAGTCCGATCATCACGTGAGTCAGTGTAGCTTCAAAGGCGAGCATCTATATGGGCATCATATCAACCATATGACTCATGCTTAACCTTTTGGTCCATGTTCCGAGGCCATGTCTGTACATGCTAGGCTCGCCAAGTAAGAACCTTAGTACTCGCGTGTGTAAAACTGTCTTACACCCGTTGTATGAAAGCGTAGAGTCGAGTACACCCGATCATCACGTGATGTCTCGAAACACGATCCATAGAATGGTGCATACTCAAGGAAGAACACATTTTATCTTGATATCTAAATGAGGGATCATCTTATAATGCTACCGAAAGCGCCAAACTAGCAGTATAAGATGCTAACATCTAATGTGTAAAGTGAGATGATATGGTCCATGCATTTGATCTCTATCATTTGCATTGTGGAATGATCTCTATCATTCCTTTGTGTGTAAGGCCAAGGTCTATGGAACTTACACGTTGAATGTGTTGTAAGAGTATCTATCATACATCTACTTACAACAATACCATATCAATACACTAGCCCAGCAACGATCTAAACTAGACGCCTCTAATTTATCAATTGCAAGTTTTACGTGGCTTAGGGCTTTCGGAGATAGAACCGTTCTCACCTACAAACATGAACCACGATGAGGATAACTAAGTTATTAGCAACTTGTTGTAAATCATATATTGACTATAGTAGGAAAGACAGACACCCGCCAGCCACTTATGCAAAACAAGTTGCATGTCAGTCGTGGAACCGGTCTCATGTACGATGACATGCAAGGTTGGTCTGGGCCGCTTCATCCCACTATGCCACCAATATCCAAAATACATAGAAGATGCAATAACATGATCATCATAGCCCACATATAAACATATGTGTACTACCCGTGCAAAGCACCTACGCATAGATCAGGCTCTAATACCACTGTTGGGTCCGCAGCATAGAAAACAAAAAAATTCCTACGTTGTGAACTACACGCCATGATCTATCTACTAGGTACAAAGCAACGGGTGGACATAAATCCAACGAGAACTTACCCTCGAAGACAACGAGTTTTGTTAACGAGTAGGAACTCGTGGTTGATGTAGTCGTACACTTGCCGATCTCAAGATCGTGAGGAAGTCCGAGCGCCGCAACTCAGCAGCGCATCCGCACTCGCACACACATCGAAGCCACCGGACAACCTCCACCTCATCGCTCCAGCGATCCAGCGGAAGCAGCAACTCCTTCCAGACGAAATGCCACTGGGAACATGTATCTCGCTAATCCGAGACCATGGGGGAATAATTCTAGAGGGGGAGAGAGATCCTTCACAAGGAGGTGTGAGGATGAAGGAGGGAATGTGTGGCCTTTTATAGGAGGAGGGGGGTGCCCCTCCTTTCCATGGCCGGCGCATGGGGGGTGACCCCTCACCTCCCCCATTCATGTGGTGGTATCCCCTCCACATTAAAATGCCTCTTCACATTCCCTTTTAAAGTCTCCACTTTAAATGCATTAAAATTCTCCAAGTTTAATGCTCTCTCATTTAATAAAACTCTTTTATTAAATTTATTCAGAATTTTGTTAATTACTTTAATTAACAAACATTCACATATAGCCCCTCGCAATATTTCAATATCACATGCAGAACCACATTCTGCAATTTCACCCGAAACAATTTCCGGTTTCTATTAAAACAATTCGTGCGCTTTGCAATTCTTTCGTCTGAAACATATGTGCTCCAAAATGGTGCCCGGTAACTCTTAAGTGTGTCACCCTATGGTTCGCGAATAATGCAGACATGATCGAGACCCTTCTCCGATCAATAATCAGCAGCAGGACCTGGAGGTACTGACTCCTACACATTCAACAATGACTTCTGTGATCGTGAGAACCTTAAACGCTTGTAACTAAATCCCTTTGTCTCGCGATATATTACATGTCTGAGATTTGATCATCGGTATCTCCATACCTATTTTGATCTCGTTACTGACATGCACTCTTTTCTCGTTCCTGTGATATAACATTCTAGTGATCACATCACTTGCTTGCAAGCTATCACAATGTGATATCACCGAGAGGGCCCAGAGTATATCTATCCTTCATCGGGATTGACAAATTCCACTCTTGATCCATGAGCCTCAACATAACACCTTTGTAGTACTGAACCCATCTTTATAGTCACCCTATTACGGTGTGACGTTTGATGTTATCAAGATACTCTTCAGGTGTTAGCAATTAACATGATCTCATGGTCTAAGGATAAAGATTACTGCGTATGATGTTATAGCAATATAAACATAATGACTTGATCGTAATGCTATACTTCGGATGAATGTTCATCACATCATTCCACCAATGGTGTGACCTTGTTATTAACAACATCCAATGTCCATGATCAGGAAACCTTGATCATCTTGTTAATCAACAAGCTAGTCTATAAGAGAGGCATAACTAGGAACCCTTTTTGTTTATTAAACACACATGTATTGATGTTTCGGATCAATACAATTCTAACATGCAAAATAAACATCTATCATATATAAGGAATACATAATAACAACTTTATTATTGCCTCTCAGGGCATATTTGCTTCATAGTTCGTTTAGTTCTTGAGGACATGGGAGAAGTCATGTTGTTAGTAGTGAAATTGTGTTGAGAAAGATTCAATGGTTTGATAATTAAGTTGTGGTGTTATTCTTCTAGTGGTGTCATGTGAACGTCGACTACATGATACTTCACCTTTATGGGCCTAGGGGAATGCATTGTGTATTTGGCTACTAATTGTAAGGGTTGTCGGAGTGGCAGAAACCTAAAGCCTCGTTAGGAAACCTTTGCATAAGGGAGCGTAGGATCTCAGAGTTTAAGGCTGTGATTATGTTTTTATCTTAATTACTTTCTTGTAGTTGTGCATGCTTGCAAGGGGTATAATCACAAGTATGTATTAGTCCTAGGAAGGTCAGTACATTAGCACAGTTTCACCCACACAACACTTATCCAACCAGAGAAGATTAATCAACTATATGAAGCCAAAGCACTCGACACACTTGACAGTATTCCCATGTGTCCTCGAGAATGTTTGGTTATCTTAAGTAATACAACCGGCTTGTCCTTTGCTAAAGAAAGGATTGGGCAGTTGTTGTATCTATTATTATTGTCTTTTATTTACTCGCACTTTATTTATCTGCATTACCAAAAAACCCTAAAAATCCGTTTGCTAAGTATTTACAGAGAATTCCTGATCCAAGCCACTCGTCAACACCTTCTGCTCCTCGTTGGGTTCGACACTCTTACTTATAGAAAATACTGCAATACACCCCCTATACTTTTGGGTCATCAAGACTATTTTCTGGCACCATTGCCGGGGAGTGAAGCGCTATTGGAGAGTGGAACTGGTAAAGGAAACTTCTGCTAGGAGTATTGTTAATTTCTGCTTGTTATTTTATTCTCAATATGGATAATTCACTTAGTTTCTTATTTCGGAATGCTACTACCACTGCTAAGGTAGTAGATGAACCACCACGTGCTAAAGTTGATCCTTTTCAAATACCTACAAAAATTGTTGATCGTGTTATGGATAACTACTATTTTGGAGATGGAACTGTCCATCCCGGTGATCATTTGCTTTTTATACACGAATTATGCGGGTTGTTCAAGTGTGCAGGTATTACAATAGATCAAGTTAAGAAAAAGTTATTCTCTGTATCACTGAAAGGAAGAGCTGAGGAATGGTATAAGCTGCTAAAGAATGGCCAGTCTCTTGAATGGGAAGAAATTATACCTATCTTTTATTCCAAATTTTATCCTCCTAGTGAGATTCATAAATATTGGAATCAAATATACAACTTTTGGCCTCGTGATGGAGAGAGTACAGCTCAAGCTTGGGGGAGACTGAAGTCACTAATGCTCAAATGTCCTACTCATGAGATCCCTAATAATATTATTATCGATAACTTTTATGCAAGACTTTCTCTTCATGATAAGGATCTATTGGATGCTTCTTGCTCTGGATCATTTACATGTATGGAAGAAGAAGCTAAATGGGATCCTCTAAACCGTATCCAAGACAACGTTGAAGCATCGGAGAATGACAAAGGAAGAAAGTCGGGTATAAATTATGATTATGAATGCATTAAATCTTTTATGGGAACTGATGACATTCATAATATTAGTAATGCTTATGGTCTTGATTCTCAAAATATTGCAAATTATTTTAAGGCTTTTTCCTCTTATATTGAAATTCCTAAAAAGAAATGGAACAAGTATCACGAGCCATATAAAGATATTGTTAATTAGGTTCTTGCTAAAAATACTGAAGTTTATACTATTGATCATATTTTACCTGAACCTTACATCGAGAAAATACCTTTCTCGGTTAAGGTGAAGGAACATTATATGACAACTAGTATGGTTAATGAAAGTACAAAGAAAGTTGTAGAACCTAATGAAAAAATAGATGTTGAACCTGCAGTTGAAAATATGAAAGACTTTGACACTAAAAATGTAGAAGATTGGCACATTATCCTTTGGAATGATACTTCTGGGGCCCCGCGAGCACTACCACCCTAACCCTAAGTCCGGGCACCCTCGAGCACTACCACCCTAACCCTAAGTCCGGGGACCCGCGAGCACTACCACCCTAACCCTAAGTCCCGGGGCCCGTGAGGACCACCACCCTAACCCTAAGTCCGAGGCCCGCGAGCACCACCACCCTAACCCACACCGGTCGCCCTCGAGCACTACCACCATGACCCTAAGTCCGGGGGCCCGCGAGCACTACCACCCTAACCCTAAGTCCGGGGGCCCGCGAGCAGTACCACCCTAACCCTAAGTCCGAGGGCCTGTGAGCACCACCACCCTAACCCTAAGTCCGGGGCCTGTGAGCACCAACATAACCCTAATCCGGGGGGCCGCGAGCACCACCACCCTAACCCTAACATCGGTCGCCCGCGAGCACCGTACCACCCTAACACTAACTTTGGGGGCCCGCGAGCACCACCACCCTAAGTCCGGGGGCCCACGAGCACCATCACCTTAACCCTAACACCGGTCGCCCGCGAGCATCGTGATACGTCCATTTTGCATCACTATTCTATATCGTAATTCACTATTATTCATTGATATATTTCATATTAAGAGATGATACTTATGTTATTTCATCTATTTTTGTATGATTGATGATTTTTGGAGGATGAACCACCGGAGTCAGGATTCTGATGGAAAAAGCACCGTTTGGATGGAAAATTCGCGAAGATCAGAAAATCCCGGAAAATATACGGAAAATCATATTTTTCCAGAAGAAGGAAGCCAGAAGGAGGAGCAGAGATTAGCCACGGGGGGGGGGGGGCACACCCCCTGGTGCCGCGGGTCCCCCTTGGCCGCGCCACCAGGTGGTGTGGCCACCCTGGCCTACTCCCAGCATCGCCCTTTGGCGTATATAATCCCCTCGAAACCCTAAGACCCGGGGCGCGACCACAGAAAGATCATGCCGCCTCTGTGGGGCGGAAAACTGCAGAGAGAGAAAGAGCTCTCTTGCAGGCAGAAATCTACCGGGGACATTCCTTCCCAAAGAGGGGAGATCGTCGCCATCAACACCATCATCAAGCTAGACTTCATCGGGATCATCATCATATCCACCATCATCTCGACCAGCAACATGATCACCACTCTGTACCGCTATAACAATTGGGTTGAATCTTGCATAGTTCTTAGGGGAAACTTTCCCGGTATTGATTACTTGTTGTAGTTGATGCTATTGAGTGGAACCATTGAATTATCGTTATGTTCAGATTGTTACTTATCATTATTTCATCTCTGATCTTGATCCATATGATGTCTCATGAGTAGTTCGTTTAGTTCTTGAGGACATGGGAGAAGTCATGTTGTTAGTAGTGGAATTGTGTTGAGAAAGATTCAATGGTTTGATAATTAAGTTGTGGTGTTATTCTTCTAGTGGTGTCATGTGAACGTCGACTACATGATACTTCACCTTTATGGGCCTAGGGGAATGCATTGTGTATTTGGCTACTAATCGTAAGGGTTGTCGGAGTGGCAGAAACCTAAAGCTTCGTTAGGAAACCTTTGCATAAGGGAGCGTAGGATCTCAGAGTTTAAGGTTGCGATTATGTTTTTATCTTAATTACTTTCTTGTAGTTGTGCATGCTTGCAAGGGGTATAATCACAAGTATGTATTAGTCCTAGGAAGGTCAGTACATTAGCATAGTTTCACCCACACAACACTTATCCAACCAGAGAAGATTAATCAACTATATGAAGCCAAAGCACTTGACATACTTGACAGTATTCCCATGTGTCCTCGAGAATGTTTGGTTATCTTAAGTAATACAACCGGCTTGTCCTTTGCTAAAGAAAGGATTGGGCAGTTGTTGTATCTATTATTATTGTCTTTTATTTACTCGCACTTTATTTATCTGCATTATCAAAAAACCCTAAAAATCCGTTTGCTAAGTATTTACAGAGAATTCCTGATCCAAGCCACTCGTCAACACCTTCTGCTCCTTGTTGGGTTCGACACTCTTACTTATCGAAAATACTGCAATACACCCCCTATACTTTTGGGTCATCAAGACTATTTTCTGGCACCGTTGCCGGGGAGTGAAGCGCTATTGGAGAGTGGAACTGGTAAAGGAAACTTCTGCTGTGAGTATTGTTTATTTCTGCTTGTTATTTTATTCTCAATATGGATAATTCACTTAGTTTCTTATTTCGGAATGCTACTACCACTGCTAAGGTAGTAGATGAACCACCACCTGCTAAAATTGATCCTTTTAAAATACCTACAAAAATTGTTGATCATGTTATGGATAACTACTATTTTGGAGATGGAACTGTCCATCCCGGTGATCATTTGCTTTTTATACACAAATTATGCGGGTTGTTCAAGTGTGCAGATATTACAATAGATCAAGTGAAGAAAAATTTATTCTCTGTATCACTGAAAGGAAGAGCTAGGGAATGGTATAAGCCGCTAAAGAATAGCCAGTCTCTTGAATGGGAAGAAATTATACCTCTCTTTTATTCCAAATTTTATCCTCCTAGTGAGATTCATAAATATTGGAATCAAATATACAACTTTTGGCCTCGTGATGGAGAGAGTACAACTCAAGCTTGGGGGAGATTGAAGTTACTAATGCTCAAATGTCCTACTCATGAGCTCCCTAATAATATTATTATCGATAACTTTTATGCAAGGTTTTCTCTTCATGATAAGGATCTATTGGATGCTTCTTGCTCTGGATCATTTACATGTATGGAAGAAGAAGCTAAATGGTATCCTCTAGACCGTATCCAAGACAATGCTGAAGCATCGGAGAATGACAAAGGAAGAAAGTCGGGTATAAATTATGATTATGAATGCATTTAATCTTTTATGGGAACTGATGACTTTCATAATGTTAGTAATGCTTATGGTCTTGATTCTCAAAATATTGCAAATTATTTTAAGGCTTTTGCCTCTTATATTGAAATTCCTAAAAAGAAATGGAACAAGTATCACGAGCCATTTAAAGATATTGTTAATTATGTTCCTGCTAAAAATACTGAAGTTTATACTATTGATCATATTTTACCTGAACCTTACATCGAGAAAATACCTTTCTCGGTTAAGGTAAAGGAACATTCTATGACAACTAGTATGGTTAAGGAAAGTAGAAAGAAATTTGTAGAACCTAATGAAAAAATAGATGTTGAACCTGCAGTAGAAAATATGAAAGACTTTGTCGCTAAAAATGTAGAAGATGGGCACATTATCCTTTGTAAGGATACTTCTAATATTGTTTCACATCTTAGTTAAACCAGGAAAGCTAGTGTCCCTGTGTTTTTGTCAGAATAAGTGATCAATGTTACAATGGTTCATGTGATAGTTATATTGTTAAATTTATTCATGAGAGAGAGAAAATTGTTCTTATGCATCTCAATAATATTAAGTTTCCTCGCTTTAAGTTGAAAGTCTTTATGTTGCACCTGTTTTACCTTCCAATGCTAGTAGCCTCTGGTTTCAATAATTTATTTTCTTAGAAAATCCCCTTGCGTAGGAAGTGGGTTAAACTTAAATATGTATATATTTTCTTCTTGATGCTCTTTTTTACTTCAATTCATACTCTTATGTGAGCATCATTGAAATTTATCATGCCTATCTTATTGGCTATAAAGAAAGAGCTTTTTGGGAGACAACCCAATATATTTTCGCTTTCATTTTATTTTGGTCTTTTTGAGTCTTGGAAGTTAGTGCTTATGTAATAACCTCTCCTTATCCTTTTTGTTCGGGTTTTTGTGTCAAGATCAGCCTCTAATGAAAGAGAAGTAAGATTTGGGGAAGTTGCTGTCCCGAAACAGATTTTTGTGCTTCACCGTAAAACATCGTGAAAAATCCCAGAACGTCGTACTGATCTGTAATTTGTTGTGTCCATGACCCAGGTTATTTTTTAACTTTCGTTAGTTTTGCACTTTTTGATTTGAGCAACTGAAGATTTTCGAAAAAAATGATCTTTACCTGCTGGTATGTTTTGATAGATTTCTGCCATTTTTGCATTTGCCTCTTAAATCGATTTCCTTTTTGAATTCTTTTTGGGATTTCGAAAGGAGTTGTTTTAGTAGCTTATGTTCTGATGGATTTCCGTTGAAATTAAACCTAAAGGTGCATTATCTTGCATACACTAATGTTGGTAATAAAGGTAGTGTAAAGTTTTGTATGAAAGAAATTTTCAATTGGTAGGAGAAAATGATGTAACGAGATCAAGAATGGTCAAAAGACTCAAGCACTAAATTTTTGAAGATTCTTACAATGAAGATATTGATATAATTCAAGTGGTAACTCCAGAAGAATTTATTAAACGCTAAATTCAGAGACCTAGAGAGTCAATTTTCGAATAGGTAACAATTCTGGTAAGGAAAGGTCCGCAAAAATTTCAAGTTATATTTTTGCATTATTTATCTAACATGGAAATTAATGAGTCGAAAAGGGGACGGAAACGGAGCCTGGGTGTCTCACACCACCCCGTGGCACGGTCCCACCTGGCCGCGCTACCAGGCGGTGTGGCCACCCCGGAGCCCGTCTCCGACCCGTTTTCTACCAGTACTTTCCTTTGGTTGTTAAACTTTGTAATATATAATCCCTCGGATCCCCTAGGTACATATATCGTGTTCTTGTTGTGTTTTCGTTTCGATCTCTTCTATTCAAATGTCGTTCCTGGATTCGTCTTCGGAGGACTATGAGCTGCGACGCCGGCGCGAGCTCCATCACAATCTTGAGCAGAGGACCTTCGTAGGATGGGTGGAAGAAGAAAGGATCACAGCTAGGCACGGATACATGGATTGGAGCATCGATGAGGAAGTGAAAAGCATGTCAGCATGCATGAAAGGACAGGGGATGATACCTCCAGTTCTAGACCTTAGTTCCTGCCCTGCAGCAGTGGAAGCTCTACGAGCCACTGATGAGTTTTGCGATAAGTACCGAGTCTGGAGGAGAAAGGTGGATATACTTTAAGAAGAGAATAACAGGCTTCGCAAGATCCTAGAAGATTTTCTCACTCCGATCATGAGCACAACACCACCACCACCGAAGGAGTAATTTGTCATCAGGTTTTGGCATCCCCTTGGTTTGTTCCAAGCTTGGGGTAGTGCCGCGGTATCATATCATTATATTTCATCTTTTTACCTTTTTAGTAGAGTCATATCATGAGTAAGAGAAGTTATCATATAGGATGGTTTGCATTGTGAAAGTATATCCCCTCTAGTTAGATATCTATGTATCCCTTAGTGTGAGTTGCCGTTATGGAATATTAATGAGAAGTTCTATCATTTACTTTTTGCACATCTTATTTTAGTTTGCAATTTCTATTATATGATTAATATTGTTGTTAGTATTGGTATCACTTTGGGATCATCAAGTAAATCTAGTTGGTTTTGGCAAATTTAGCTCTGGTCAGTAGCAACATTATTTAAGGATTGAATGGAAAAGAGAAAAGTACTTTGTAATATAATTTCATCATCTTTCTTTCTTGTTTGGCTCATAAGCTTAGTATTCTCTAGTTAAGATTTTTTGTGCTTCCAAGGAAGATTGCATGATTGTTTCTATCACATGTATGTTTGTTTGTTTCCTTCAACTCTTATTGCTTGCTACCCAACCTTTCTAGCCAAAAACCTGTACTAAGAGGGTATGCTTCTCGTGCATCCAATCCTTGAACCAAAACCTATGCCATTTGTGTCCACCATATCTACCTATTAGCGTTATTGCTACTTCAAGTAAATTCTCGAGTTTTATCTATCTTCCAAATTAAACTTGTTATGTGAAACTAGTGATTAAAGCTCTCACAAACTTGGTGGCACACTTTATTTTTTTGTACTTAATAAACTTGAACCATTGTAACTATCTTATGAAGCTTGTATGCTTGCATTTTATAAGTTGGGAGTTAGCAAAACCATGTTGTCATGGGGTCCACTTTCGACATTGCACTTATTATTTAGTTGATATCTTGTTCTTTTGTTTATGGATGCCGGCGGTGTGAAATAAAATGGGAGCTTGTAAGATCATGGAGTTTGTATATGTGTTAGAGAGACGCCTGGGAGGCTAGCCTAAGCCATGCGTAATCATGGTGGAAACTTGCAGCATAACCATAGTGGCATTCTATGAAGCATCTTCAATAAAAACCTATGCAAATAGCAAATAAAAAGATCGGTGAGATGCTCACTGTCTATTGCCTTGTCATTTTGATATGGGATAACTCCTATGTCATGGGGCAAGGGGTACCCCGTTGGCGGTTCTCTATGATACACATACACTTACAATGACAAGAACTTACCGGAAACCAAAGTCGAATAGCATGAGGTCTGGTACTCGTACTCAAGGGGCATGAGATTTCTAACTTATAATTTGTCAAGCATATAACTCATATTTTCCTCACATTAACCTTAATCACCTCAAGATGCTTATGATAGGGGCAATGAGAGCTCAAAGCTAGTAAGTACCATAATTTTTGGAAGCTCTTTATGAGACTTGAAATCCCTGCTTCCCTCTGCGAAGGGCCTTTCTTTTACTTTTTAGTTGAATCAGTAAACCTATTCCTTTTTATCTTAAGCAAGCATTTGAGTTGTTGTGATTCAATCACCCATATGATGATATATTCAATCATGTTTCTTATGTTCCTTGTTTTGCAGACTGCTCTTATCTTAACGAATATTACTTTGAAAGCTATCATTGAAAAACCCATTATGTTTGATTCCTGCAATTTGTTAACCGTTCTATGACCAAGAACAAAGTTTGCCATTACCAATTATGATTTACTTTTTGCATCTTTATTGTGTTTCCCTTACTCATTGCAAGTTAAGTTATATAATAGTGAGTTGTTTTCTATTATGATTTGTGTATTGATTAATGTGATGCTTCTTGTCCGTATTCTCTTTATCGACACTTCACTCCATAAACCTGTGGACATGTTTATTGAGCTCAATTTTCACTTGGGGACAAGCGAAGTCTAAGCTTGGGGGGAGTTGATACGTCCATTTTGCATCACTATTCTATATCATAATTCACTATTATTCATTGATATATTTCATATTAAGAGATGGTACTTATGTTATTTCATCTATTTTTGCATGATTGATGATTTTTGGAGGATGAACCACCGGAGACAGGATTCTGATGGAAAAAGCGTCGTTTGGAAATAAATTCGCGAAGATCAGAAAATCCCAGAAAATATACGGAAAATCCTATTTTCCAGAAGACGAAGGAAGCTAGAAGGAGCGGAGATGGGCCATAGAGGGCCCCCACCCCTGGTGGCGCGGGTCCCTCTTGGCCGCGCCACCAGGTGGTGTGGCCATCCTGGCCCACTCCCAGCATCGCCCTTTGGCGTATATAATCCCCTCGAAACCCTAAGACTCAGGGAGCAACCACAAAAATATACCGCCGCCTCTGCGGGGCGGAAAACTACAGAGAGCGAAAGAGCTCTCCGGCAGGCAGAAATCTGCCAGGGAAATTCCTTCCTGGAGAGGGGAGATCGTCTCCAACAACACCATCATCAAGCTAGACTTCATGGAGATCATCATCATCATCTCCACCAGCACCATCATCACCACTCCGTACCGCTATAACAATTGGGTTGAATCTTGCATAGTTCTTAGGGGAAACTTTCCCGGTGTTGATTACTTGTTGTAGTTGATGCTATTGAGTGGAACCATTAAATTATTGTTATGTTCAGATTGTTACTTATCATTATTTCATCTCTGATCTTGATCCATATGATGTCTCATGAGTAGTTTGTTTAGTTCTTGAGGACATGGGAGAAGTCATGTTGTTTGTAGTGGAATTGTGATGAGAAAGATTCAATGGTTTGATAATTAAGTTGTGGTGTTATTCTTCTAGTGGTGTCATGTGAACTTTGACTACATGATACTTCACCTTTATGGGCCTAGGGGAATGCACTGTGTATTTGGCTACTAATCGTAGGGGTTGCCGGAGTGACAGAAACCTAAACCCTCGTTAGGAAACCTTTACATAAGGGAGTGTAGGATCTCAGAGTTTAATGCTGTGGTTATGTTTTTATCTTAATTACTTTCTTGTAGTTGCGGATGCTTGCAAGGGGTATAATCACATGTATTAGTCCTACGAAGGTCAGTACATTAGCAAAGTTTCACCCACACAACACTTATCCAACCAGAGAAGATTAATCAACTATATGAAGCCAAAGCACTTGACACACTTGACAGTATTCCCATGTGTCCTCGAGAACGTTTGGTTATCTTAAGTAATACAACCTGCATGTCCTTTGCTAAAGAAAGGATTGGGCACTTGCTGTATCTATTATTATTGTCTTTTATTTACTCGCACTTTATTTATCTACATTATCAAAAACCCCTAAAAATTCATTTGCTAAGTATTTACAGAGAATTCCGGATCCAAGCCACTCGTCAACACCTTCTGCTCCTCGTTGGGTTTGACACTCTTACTTATCGAAAATACCGTGATACACCCGCTATACTTGTGGGTCATCACACCGTACCACCCTAACCCTAACTCTAGGGGCCCACGAGCACCACCACCCTAACCCTAAGTCCGGGGGCCCGCGAGCACTACCACCCTAACCCTATCTCCATGGACCCGCGAGCACCCGTACCACCCTAACCCTAACTACATACACATATATACTATATACACATATTAATAATATAATAGTATATACTATATCTATACTCCATATATACTATATACACATATTTATAACATATATACTCCATATATACTATATAGTACACATATATACTATATTACACATATATACTCCTCCGTGCTTGGGGGACTAAAAAGATCATTTTCATAAATATCATATTCATCATTGTAATCATCATATATTGGAGGCATAGTATCATCAAAGTAAAATTTCTCCTCCATGCTTGGGGGACTAAAAAGATCATTTTCCTAAAAACTAGTGATGTCTACGCACTTCTATTCTTGTAGACAGTTGTTGGGCCTCCAAGTGCAGAGGTTTGTAGAACAACAACAAGTTTTCCCTTAAGTGGATCACCCAAGGTTTATCGAACTCAGGGAGGAAGTGGTCAAAGGTATTCCCTCTCAAGCAACCCTGCAATCAAGATACAAGAAGTCTCTTGTGTCCCCAACACACCCAATACACTTGTCAGGTGTATAGGTGCACTAGTTCGGCGAAGTGATAGTAAAATACAAGTGGTAACGGTGATAGAAAATAGTTTGATGGCATGGAAAAGACTAAAGGAAAACTGAAATAAAGAAGGAAGCAAGCAAACATGTAACATATCTAGTAGCAAACGGAGTTTCAATGCTTAAAAACAAGGCCTAGGGATCATACTTTCACTAGTGAACACTCTCATATAAATATATTCTTCTTTATGATACTACGTTGAACTACTCTCCGGTTGGACACTCTAATCGATGGTAGGGCTATAAT
Organism: Avena eriantha; assembly: GCA_910589775.1. Taxonomy (NCBI): domain Eukaryota; kingdom Viridiplantae; phylum Streptophyta; class Magnoliopsida; order Poales; family Poaceae; genus Avena; species Avena eriantha. The sequence continues at coordinate 179,179,855 of OU342743.1, read as the reverse complement.
AGCACACCTCAAAGTAAGACTTTCCCATCTAGATAACCCCACACCATCACCATGAGCTCTAGATGGTTCCAACAAACACCACAATTTCATAGAGACATCCAACTCCAAATATAACTCATAACAAGTATTTGTAATCTCTAGCCTATGTGCCACCATGGTGTGCACGCTGTCACTTTCACACACATGGAGAGAGCAGAGACTCATTAAAGCACTTGAGTAGCAGAATAGATCTAAAGATTACAAGCTCATGATCTCAATAAGATCATGCATAGAGAGAGAGAGATGAACACATAGCTACCGGTAGAACCCTTAGTCTCGAGAGAGAACTACTCCCTCCTCATCATGGGAATCAGCAACAGCGATGGAGATGGTGGTGGAGATCGATGAGGATGGCTCCGGGGGCACTTCCCCGTCCCGGCAGGGTGCCAGAATAGAGACTTTCTATCCCCCAAATCTCCCCTTCGGTGGCGGCGGCGCTGCGGAACTTTTCATGGCTGGAGGCTTGAAGATTTAGGGTTTTTTCCCTGGGAGGAATACATAGGCGAAGGGGCAAGGTCGGTGGAGGCCGGAGGGGCCCACACCACCTGGTGGCGCAGCCAAGGGGGACCCGCGCCACCCTATGGTGTGGCTGGCCCCTCTCCGTCTCGTCTTCTGGCTCCATGTATCAATGATATCTACGCACTTCTATTCTTGTAGGGAGTTGTTGGGCCTCCAAGTGCAGAGGTTTGTAGAACAGCACCAAGTTTTCCCTTAAGTGGATCACCCAAGGTTTATCGAACTCAAGGAGGAATTGGTCAAAGGTATTCCCTCTCAAGCAACCCTGCAATCAAGATACAAGAAGTCTCTTGTGTCCCCAACACACCCAATACATTTGTCAGGTGTATAGGTGCACTAGTTCGGCGAAGAGATAGTGAAATATAAGTGGTATAGATAATTATAAGTGCTAGCGGTGATAGAAAATAACTTGATGGCGTGTGATTGATGTGGGAAAAGACTAAAGGCAAACTGAAATAAAGATGGAAGCAAGCAAACATGTAACAGATCTAATTGCAAACGGTGTATCAATGCTTAGAAACAAGGCCTAGGGATCATACTTTCACTAGTGAACACTCTCTTATATAAATATCTTCTCTTTATGATACTACTCTTAACTACTCTCCGGTTGGACACTCTAATCAACGATAGGGCTATAACAGCAAACCTCAAAGTAAGCCTTTCCCATCTAGAAAACCCCACACTGTCACCTTGAGTACTAGATGAGTCCAACAAACACCACAATTTCATAAAGACATCCAACACCAAATATAACTCATAACAAGTATTTGTAATCTCTAGCCTAAGTGCCACCATGGTGTGCACGCTGTCACTTTCACACACATGGGGAGAGCAGAGATCTAATAAAGCACTTGAGTAGCAAGGTAGATCTACTTGATTACAAATCTCATGATCACAATATGATCATGCATAGAGAGAGATGAACACATAGCTACCGGTAGAACCCTTAGCCTCGAGAGAGAACTACTCCCTCCTCATCATGGGAATCAGCAATAGCGATGGAGATGGTGGTGGAGATCGATGGAGATGGCTCCGGGGGCACTTCCCCGTCCCAGCAGGGTGCCGGAACAGAGACTTTCTGTCCCCCGAATCTCCCGTTCGGTGGCGGCGGCACTGCCGAACTTTTCGTGGCAGGAGGCTTGATGATTTAGGGTTTATGCCTTGGGAGGCTTCTTATAGGCCAGAAGGCAAGGTCGGTGGGCGGCCAGGGGGGCCACACCATGCCCTGGTGTGTCCTGGGGGGACCCGCGCCATAGGGTGGTGTGGCTACCCCGTGGCCCCTCTCCGACTCTCCTTCTGGCTCCGTGAGTCTTCCGGGAAATATCAACTTTGGCTTTTGTCCCGTCCAATTCTGAGAATGTTCATTTTCTGAATTTCTAGAACGAAAAACAGCAGAAAACAAGCAGCTGGCACTGTGGATCTTGTTAATAGGTTAGTCCAAGAAATCATATGAAAAGTACTCCAAAGTGTGGACAAAACACAAAAAGTAGATAAAACCAAGCATGGAACATCAAAAATTATAGATACGTTTGCAACGTATCAACATCCCCAAGTTTAACTCCTGCTCGTCCTCGAGTAGGTAGGTGATAAAAAGAAAGAATAATTTTTTAGGTGACATGCACCATCATAAACTTGATCAAAGTATTTGTAGAACATTCAAAGCTGGGATCATAGTACTTCAATCATAACATGAAATACAAAGTTCTAGCAATAAGACAAAGAACTATGATGCAACATGAAAAGGCACAAACAAAAGATTCATGAATAACAATGCTTTGCAAGACGTTTGTTTGTTTGACATAAAGAAAACATAGCATAATTGTATTCAGCTTGTCCCTCAATAGAGTAGCAAATATAAATGCATAGGACACCTTCAAAGTTCATAAGAGTGACTAGATACAAATAGTTTAAAACAAGCAATATCAAGTTATGCATCAATCTACTAGTCTTGGGACAATGCACATAGAACTAAGAGTGGCCACTATGCTCTCAAAGTAGGTGCATAAAGATAGAAGGTGGAGACTCAATATAATGGTGGAAGAAAGGCCTTCATAGAAGGAAGTAGGGATTCAAGTCTCATAAAGATCTTCCAAAAATTATGGTACTTATAGCTTTCAGCTCTCATTACCCCTATCATAAGCATCTTGAAGTGATTAAGGTTAAAGTGACACAACTAAGAGGATATGCTTGACAAGTTATAAGCTGAAATCTCATGCCCCTTACTTACGAAGACCGAACCTCATGCTACTCAACTTTAGTCACAAGTAAGCTCTTGTCATTGTAAGTACATATGTATCATAGAGAACCTCCAATGGGATACCCCTTGCCCGATGATACAGAAGAATCCCCATATCAAAATGACAAGGCAAGCAGACAACGAGCATCTCAGCAATCTTGTTATTTACCATGGGAATATGGTGCTTTTTTCTCTCTTTCCTCTTTTCATAGTCTCTTTTTTTATCTTTTTCTCTTTTTTCTCAATATAGGACTCTTTTTTTATAAGAAGAATGCTTCATAGACAGCTCATTATGGTTACCTGCAGGTTTCCACCATTTCAGCATGGATTAGACCAGCGGCCCAGGCGTTTCTCTAACACACATACAAACTCCATGATCTTACAAGTTCCACTTTTATTTCACACCGCCAGGATCCATAAGCAAAAGAACATGATATCAACGGGGTACAAAGTACAAGTGCAATGTTGAAAGCGTTCCCCATGATACATGGTTCTGCTAATTTCAACTTATAAAGCGCAAGCATATACACAACAAAGAAGGACCCAATGGTTCAAGTTTATTAAATGCAAGAAAGTAAAGTGTGCCATCAAGTTTGTGAGAGCTTTAATCACTAGTTTTCTCATAACAAATTTAATTCGGAAGGTAGACAAAAACAAAAATATACTTGGAATAGCATAAGCTAGTAGGTAGCTATGGTGGACTCTTTGGGATAACTTGGTTTAAAGAATTCGATGCATGAGTGGAACTCATACTTGGTTGTGGAGGCTAGCAAAAGACTGGGAGCGACAAACTAAGAGAGCAATAATGGCCATAATGTTGGGGATATACTTTCCGGGTATCCTCACAGTTCCTCACTGACCAGGGTGGCCCACTTCGGGTTAGAGCTTTGCTTCATGGGCTCCCCAGTTAGAGAGAGAAGACGGAGTCCAATCCGGCTACGGGAAGGCCGAGAAGACTTACCGACTTAGGCCCATAATGTTACTTGTAGTTCAAGATGTACTCTGTAACCAACTCTTAGTCGTAGACAGGTTGATCTCTCCTGTAAACCCTAGGCCGGATATCTATATAAGCCGTCCTAGGGAGAGCCTTTAGGGCATAACCTCAATAGTCTACAATCTCACATCGCACAGGCGAAACCCTTATAACCCATATTCCGGCTCTGCCGTATTACTGGATTGCTAGCAGGACTAGGGTCCGTCCAAAGCCGGCGGATTCGAACCTGGGTAAACTTGTGTGCTCACCGTCCCGCAACATCGTACGTCTCACCCCCTCTCTCCCGCACGCCTCGAGGACCCCCTCATGGCGTACTTGTCCTCAATCCGACGACAGTTGGCGCCCTCCGTGGGGCAAGTGAGCTTCGGATCTGCGTTCCGAGCGGAATCAGCAAGAATCGGAATCGGCGAGACCATCGCCGTCGGTCGCATCCTCTACGCCAGTGACGTCCCTCTCATCATTCTCGACGAAACTTGGATTCTGGCTAGGGAGGCCGTGACTTCCTATACTATCATATCTTTTGGCGAGATCGATGTTTACATCAATTTCGCTGAACCTGCCCAACCCACCCCAGCGGTGATGATAGAGGTAGAAGAATCTTCTGGGTCCCATTTGTCCGCGGAGGCGGTAGAATTCCGGATCTCCGAAAACCCTAACCCCACCCAACCCGCACAAATTGCGGAGATAGTGGAGAAATCCGAGCCTGAAGAAAACCGCACGGTCCAAGTCGAATCTGGAGTGGATCTCCCTGGAGAAGCCGGATCCCAGACCGACCCACCCGTGGAAGTCAAAATCCAGGAGGAGCACATCAACGACACTGATTCCGACTCTGACGATGTCGGGACAGACAGGCCTTTCCTCAGGTACACACTAAGATGTATGATACTGCAAGGCGCTAGCACAAATGCAATCCTTGAAACCATTAAAAGTTTCGATATGGCTGATCACGAAAGCCGCAGGTACCTCAGGAAGCGCACATCGCACTTCGTCGGATATGTTGGATCCGGATCCGGCTCTGCCGATGCTGGAGAAAACACCGACTCAGTGTTGGAGGCAATTGGAACAAACACAGACATTCCCGCATCTTCGGATGAATCCATGACGTCGGCAGATTTCGGAAAGTTCTCCACGGAATATGAAGACGAGTACAACTCCAAAGCTGTAGAGGATGGAGATGCCATGGATGAAGGATCCGGGGAACACTCTCCCGAAACGCAGGATGACATGGACGTCGGAGACAATCCCGAAGTCCAAATATCCGAAAGTACCGATCAGAGCTTGACTCCGGGAAACGGACCCAAAGCCGTCTTTGCTACCGGCGCTGCCAAGAAGGCAAAGAAGAAGAACAAGAAAAACAAGACCCTGGCAAAAGACCCTCTGGCAGAGGAGGTGATTGCCGAGGAATACGAAGATGACTCGAATGCAGCACTAATCCCAGACGAGCCGAGAAAAGAAGCATCGGTGGATGGACACGTGATCACTGAAGGTTCGCGTAAACTCATCGATGCCGCATTAACCACACCTATCCCTATAGCTGCAGAACTTACTGCAGATGAGCTGGACGAAAGGGCCCAGGCCCTAGAAGCGCACCATCAACAACTCCTTGATGAAGCCAAAAACATCGAGGTGGAAAAGAAGCGCATGTCAAACAAGGAGTACATGTCCCATCTACATCAGAAGACACGGAAGCGTCACATAGATGACAACCAATTCCCACGTGTCTGTGCCGTCCTTTTTGGAGATGAGATGGGGAAGCCACGGAAGGATAGCAACGGAGATTGGGTTTACCCAACACCAGTGCAAAATACCGTGGCAACTCGCGAAATTCTATCGGCTAATCCAGGACCAGAGGAGATACGTTTGGGTATCAAGCTACTCAATAAGGGACTGGAGCAGCAAAAAGTCGCCCTGTCTGGAAGCCAAAAGCTGGTCTCGAATTCCGACCAATGTCGCATAGATCCGGCATGGGCTGACGTAAGATCCCACTACGATCGGGCGCAACATCGTCACCCCGAACGCAGGGAAGACAATTATTCAAGAACCGGATCGTCGGGGCAGCACCGCAGAACTACACATAACTGGAGCAACATTGCTCCAGCAGCCGAGAAAGACGCGATCGCTGCACTGATTCCGAGGAATCCTCCCCGAAAAGGAGAAGATAAAGAGAAACGTCGGGAGGAGGATCGTCAGACAATGCCACCTCCTAGACACGAAAACCGTCCGGCTGAGCCTCACCATGGTAGGAATGACGGACGAAGGAACGACGGAAACCACGCTGGCACGAGCCGGCAGGGGGCTCGTCATAGTCAAGAACCTTCCCGGAATCGGAATAATGACGCTCCGAACGGAGGCCGGCGATCAGCCGGAAACAACCCAGCTGCACCACCCTCTCCACAGCACAGTTATCACAACGGCCCCCAAGGAGGTCAAGGAGGACGACATGGCGGAGGAGGTGGTGGCAGAAGCCGAAGTCCAGCTCCAAGGCACCGCGGCCACAGCCGATATTCGGGACGATCCCTATCCCCGAACGACGCAAGTCACATGATCAACTCCAACATAGAGGCTCGGCGCTACAAAAATGATGACGTGTACGTGGGCCCAAAGTGCTTCGGACCACGCATCAGAGCTAAAAAATTCCCAGAAGGATTTGCTATCTCAAGACACATCCAAGCCTATGACGGCATTGCTCGGCCAGAGACCTGGTTATAGGATTTCTTCCAAGCTTGCTGCATCGCCAAAGGCGGAAACAGCCTGGTCGCAACCTGATATCTCGCACTTATGTTGCGGAAGACGGCACGATCATGGCTCAATGAACTTCCGGCGAACACCATCCACAACTGGTATGACTTACAAAGTGCGTTCTTTCGGAATTTCGAAGGCACATATCGGAGGCCCTGTACGGTTGGAGACCTACAGCGTTGCACCCAAAAAGCCGGAGAAACTTGCCGGGATTATCTCGGACGATGGATTGACACCAAGAACTCCTGCGAGGGAGTAAATGATCAAACTGCGATTGAAGCTTTCATTGCAGGTCTCCCAATTGGTTTACTGCGCCATCGCTTGAAGTGTGACGAGGTTACTGATCTGGGAGAGATGATAGATGCTGACGACAATGCAGAGGGATTACTCAATGTCCTAGTTGTGCCTTAGTCGGCAAAACAACCAAAGCAACAAGCTCAGAAATGCAAAAATACCTCGGAAGAAAAACCCAACGTGGAGACAGCAGTAGTCACTACTGTTTCTGGGTCTGGAGGACGAGGAGGACGTGGCAGAGGCCGCGGGCGTGGCCGTGGGACATCAGGGGTCCAAGATAGAGGAGAACAACAACCAGGCAAAACCTACACTTGGGCCGACATCGCCAATAACCCATGTGTGCATCACTTGGATGCCAATGGGTGCTCGTCCCACACCAACGCTGAATGTCATTTTAACGACGACATCAAGAGAGATGATACCACGGGCAACAAAGCTAAGCGGAAGAAGGGAAAGAAAAATCCCGAAAAGGACAAAGAGACCAAGGAAGATTTCGACATGGAGGAAGCCGATGCTTCAAATCCCAAGTCGGAAGGGAAGAAAACTTTTCCCACCAAGAAGGACACTTACGTCACCTTCCTCGGATCTCAACCCGCAAAGGTAAAGAAAGCAGTTCTCCACGAGCTCAACGCAACAGTTCCGGCTGTCCCTCAGTATCTGGACTGGTCGGAAGTGACAATAACGTTTGACCGCGATGATCACCCGCCTAAGCTACACAGGCGAGGAAAATACGCCTTAATCGTTAATCCACTTATTGACGGTTATGGTTTATCCAAGACCCTCATGGACGGTGGTAGCAGCATCAATATTCTCTATGTCAAAACGCTACGCCGGATGAAGATCTCAGAAACATAGCTGAACCATAGCTCTGTGATCTTTCACGGAGTTGTCCCAGGAAGACAAGCTAATTCCCTGGGAGAGATCACTTTGGATGTTACTTTTGGAACACCAAAGAATTATCGGACGGAGGCACTTTCCTTTGAAGTGCTCCCATTCAAGAGCGCATACCACGCTATATTCGGACGTCTGGCTTACTGGGCTTTTATGGCTCGTCCGTGTTACATTTACAATATGATGAAAATTCCAGGTCCCAATGGCGTGATCACCATCAGGGGAGACCCGAAGAAGGCGTGAGAGTGCGAGGATGGAAATGCCGCCTTTGCCGAAGCCGTGCTGCATGCCTAGGACTACCAGGAGATCAAGAAGAGCATAGATCCGTCCGAGATGCCCGCGACGAAGAAGGAGGTGAAAAAGCCAAATCCGGAGTTCAAGGCATCAAAAGAGATGAAGACGACGCTGTTGAAGGATGATGACCCCTCCAAGGTGACCCAGATAGGCGTAGGCCTAAGTAGCGCATAGGAAAGCGCGCTCGTCAAGTTCCTCCACGCAAATCAAGATATCTTCGCATGGCAACATCTGACATGACCGGAGTACCTAGGGAACTTGCCGAGCACTCTCTAAATGTAAACCCGAACGCTAGACCCGTCAAATAGTCCTTACGACGGTTTGGTGATGAAAAGCGTAAGGCAATAGCTAAGGAACTAGCGTGGCTTGAGTTAGCCGGATTCATAGAAGAGGTCATCCATACTGATTGGTCGGCCAACCCTGTAATGGTCCCTAAAAAGGACACCATTGATTTAAGGATGTGTGTTGATTATATTGCCTTGAACAAGGCTTGTCCAAAAGATCCGTTCGCTCTGCCCAGGATTGATCAAGTTATCGATTCTACGGCAGGCTCGGAACTCCTCTGTTTTCTCGACGCATATACCGGTTATCACCAAATCCGGATGAAGGAATCTGACAAAATCAAAACTTCATTCATAACCCCCTTCAGAACCTTCTGTTATGTTACGATGCCCTTTGGGCTGAAAAACGCAGGAGCTACGTACCAGCGCATGATGCAGCGTTGCCTCCATGATCAACTCAGACGCAATGTACATGCATACGTGGATGATATCGCAGTCATATCGAAAAAGAAGGAAGCATTGATTTCCGAATTAGAGGAGACGTTCGCCAATTTACGAAAATACAACATCATGCTTAACCCGAAGAAATGCTTCTTTGGAATACCAGCCGGAAAATTGTTAGGTTTTATCGTGTCTCAAAGAGGTATAGAGGTGAACCGCGATAAGATCAAGGCTATTCTCAATATCTCCAGGCCAACTCGCCTGAAGGACGTACAAAGATTAACTGGTTGCATTGCTGCGGTCAGTCGATTTGTAAGCTGGCTTGGTGAAAGAGCCGCACCATTATACAAACTCCTGAAGAAGACCAAGGATTTTGTCTGGACTGACGAAGCTGAAGCTGTACTATAAGACCTGAAGAAAGTACTCTCATCTGCTCCTATCCTTGCAGCGCCGGAACCTCAGGAACCGATGTTGCTTTACATTGCTGCGACAAATAAGGTTGTCAGTATAGTTATGGTGGTAGAGAGACCAGAAGAAAATCAGGAGCACCTGGTGCAGCGTCCGACATACTTTGTCAGCGAGGTCCTGACACAATCAAAACAACGGTATCCGCACTATCAAAAGTTGGCTTACGGTGTTTTTCTAGCATCTCGTAAGTTACGACACTATTTTCAGGAGCATCCTATTACCGTGGTGAGCAAAGCTCCCATGAGAGATATAATCAACAATAGCGATGCCACAGGACGCGTCGGCAAATGGGGTATAGAGCTTGCAGCTTTCGATATTGAGTACAAACCCCGGACAGCAATCAAATCCCAGATCCTTGCTGACTTTGTCGCTGATTGGACAAAGACAAAGGAGAACATGGTCCTCCCTGAGTCAGAATATTGGAACCTCTTTTTCGACGGGTCTAAGGCTCGAGGGGGCTCGGGGGCTAGCGTGGTGCTCAAATCATCCCAAGGAGATAAACTTTTATACGTGTTGCAGATCCACTTCACAGCGACAAACAACATTGCCGAGTATGAAGCACTGCTGCATGGAATCCAGATTGCTAAGGATATTGGCATCCGACGTTTGATGTGTTACGGAAATTCGGATCTTGTTGCTCAGCAAGTCTCGGATATTTGTAATACAAATAAGCACATGGCAGCATATAAATCTGTCGTGGATGATCTATCTAAATCGTTCGAAGGGTTTGAAGTTCAACACATCCCTCGAGCAGAAAACGAGGAAGCAGATGCACTATCTCGAATAGGCTCTACGCGCAAAGAGGTTCCGGATGGCGCATTTTTAGAGCACCTCAAAGTTCCCTCGATAAAGGGAGTAGATGAGGAATATCCGACCAAATCCGACTCGCCTTTAATAGCAGTTCTGGCTATAATTCACAGCTGGACTCAACCCTACCTCGATTACTTGGTACATGGCAAATTACCCAAAGACGAGGTGTTGAGCCGGCAGATTATCCGACGAGCAAAATCCTATACTATTGTTAGAGGTGAGCTCCATAAACGGAGTGTTTCTGGGGGTTTTCAGCGCTGTGTATCTCCGGAAGAAGGAGTGGAAATCTTAAGAGAAATCCACGAAGGCGAGTGTGGTCACCACGCTGCAGCCAAATCTTTAGTGGCAAAAGCTTTTCAACATGGATTTTTCTGGCTTACAGCTCAGGCAGATGCCGAACGATTAGTCAAGACATGCAAAGGCTGCCAAAAGTACGCCAAGCAAGCTCATCTTCTGGCTGATCAGCTGGGAACAATACCTATAACATGGCCTTTTGCGGTCTGGGGGCTTGATATGGTAGGACCTTTTAAACGAGCTCCAAGTGGATTTACTCACCTCTTAGTGATGGTGGATAAATTCACAAAATGGATCGAGGCTAAACCTGTCACTAGTTGTGATGGAGCAACAGCCAAAAGATTTGTCGAGGATGTTATAATCCGGTATGGTTATCCACATAGCATTATCACGGACAATGGGAGTAATTTTTCCATGGGAGAGTTGGCTGAATTCTGCGACGAGCAAAATATCCGGCTTGACATTGCGTCAGTCGCACATCCACAGGCTAACAGACAAGTCGAAAGAGAAAATGGTTTAATTCTACAAGGCTTGAAACCAAGACTCGAAGCACCACTAAGACGTGCTGCGGGGGCTTGGGCAGAGGAACTACCCTCTGTAATTTGGAGTTTACGAAGAACTCCGAACAGGTCAACAGGATATACACCTTTCTTCTTGGTCTATGGCGCAGAAGCAGTTCTTTCTAGTGATTTAGTTCATACTTCTCCTAGAGAGCCGCGTATATCGAGGAGGATGCCGAGATTTCTCGACAAAATGATCTCGACTTAGTCGAAGAAGTTCGCGTCGTTGCTGAAATGAGATCTACAGCCTATCAGCAGAAGTTACGCAAGTATCATAGCCAGAGAGTCCGAACTAGATCTTTCAATAAAGGTGATTTGGTTCTCCGGCTTATGCAACAAAGAAAGCACAAAATTTCTCCAGTATGGGAAGGGCCCTTTTTAGTTAGTCGAGTATTGCACAATGGGTCGTACTACTTAACTGACATGAGGCCAGTCAAAGAAAGACCTGCTACTAAGAAGAGAAAGAGAGCTGGAGGCAGTACAAATCCGGATGAGTTAGACATACCGTGGAATATTGCTCAGCTACATCCCTTTTATTCTTAGTTTATCCTTCTTTGTAATCATACATATGTACATGTTCTGTGAGAAATAAAAGTTTTGGTTACCTCAAAGTTTTCCTGAGAAGTTTTTTACCATCTTATTTCCTAATGATCATGTCATAGTCGAAAATCCTAGAATGCTTGAAAGTACTTTATGCTCATGTTCGTTCTGGTTTAGATTTCTGATTCTAAAACTGCTACCTTCGGGTATAACTCTAAAAAAAATTAGTCTTTACTTGGGTTATTTGTCTGATTGCTGGATGCGGGTATCTTCCGAGTAGTGAATTGTTGGTACTGGAAGCCGGCTTTGTTTTCGAGTTTAAACCGGTTTAGCAATTGAGCTCCGTTGCTCGGCAAAGTTTCCGGCTGAAGGTTTAGCCGGCTCACGAAAGGGACGAGGCGGAAAGCCAGATAAACGATAAGTAGAGGCGGAAAATTCTAAGTGCTTATGAAAACATTTCAGGCACGCAAATAAGCTAAGATAAAAGTGTTGAATAGATAAAAAACTTAGCACTAGCAAAAGTCATAGTACTTAATATTTCAAAAGTGCTGAATAGATAAAAAACTTAGCACTAGCAAAAGTCATAGTACTTAATATTTACAAGCGCATCATGTTCTTTCACAGAATAAGACATAAGTTTGTGGTCTATGATGCAAGAGGACATGAAGGAGCTGCCGGCTAGTTGGTTACTCCGCCTTGATATCGTTTCAAGATGTCCGGATGCGAGGTGGTCCGTTCATCGTTGGAAGCTTCTTCGGTTTCTTCTAGAGGAGGTGGCGGGGTATCTACGCGGGTGAAGAAGGGGATCTCATAGCTGGTCAGATCAGCTACGTGGCACCCATATCCGGCGTAGGAGTGCATGATGGCTTGAAGGTCTTGCTCCTGGCCGTCTTCGTCTACCTTGCAGTACCCTCTGGTCACTTGCCATATCTCCATGTTTCCATGGTGGCTCATGACCATGGTGAGAGCGTTCTGCGCAGCAGTCCGTGCGTAGGACATGTTCCAGTCCCGAACGAGCTGCGGCATCTCCTTGGCCTTCTCCCGCACCTGGAAGTCCGACATGCTTGGCATGTCCAGAATCCTGAGAGACTCGCCAATGTCCTGAAGGGACTGGCGGTAGTCATGAAGAAGATCACCGACTTGGGTAAGCTGGTGAGTGCAGGGCTCGGACAAGGAGGAGTCCGTCAAGTTCAGAGGACCTATACACAAAACAAGTCAATGAAAATCCGACATTGATGAAAGTCGAAGAAATGATAAATCAGACAGATGGAACGTACCAAGAATGACGTCGTCAATCTTGGTCTTCTCCTCCCGGAGACTCTGGAGTTCAGCCCGGAGCGCTTCGGAGAGATCTTTCTCTCTGCCAAGCTCATTCTTGAGGTCCGAGATAACTTTATCTTGAGCGGCAATCTTGAGATCACGCTCTTCAGTGGCCATGGAGGAGGATTCAAGGACTTGAGCTATGCTCCTTTCCTGATCCGCCTTGAGCTTATCCAGCTCTTGGCGAAGTCCCTTGTTCTCCAACACTAGGGTCTTGAGGTTCTCGGCCTCTTCAATCATAGCGATGGATTGTTTCACCAACGCTGAAAGTCAAAAAGAACAACAGTTCAGAAAAATTCAACATTGAAAAAGCAAAATACAAGGTTTGAATCTCGAAATGTTTACCTTCGGCTTCATCCTTGGCTACCTTGAGCTCAGCATTTTTAAGCCGGAGAGCTTTGATCTCTCTCCGCTTATCACAGACATTGGTTAATAATTCCTGGTTATAGGAACATACTTTCTGTAAGTCAGAATACCCAAAGTCAGAAAGCTACTTAAGACTCGGGCTAATATTTTTTGCTAAATATCAGCACGAGCCTTGGGGGCTACACTAGTTCATTCTTTGGCATCCTAATGAAAGCATAAACCCGGATTTCTATATCCTACTTCATGCTTGGGGGCTAGAGGATATGATATAACATAAGGTAAAAACAAGAGTTGGAATTCCGACTTACATATTGCTCGCGGGTGAGTTTGTCTAACCCCGCATTCACTTCAGCTGCCACCTTCTCGGCGAGGGTAAGAGGAATTACTGGGGCTGTTGGAAGCTCGCCAGTCCTGATCCTCTCGTCGCGAAGGCGGACTTGAGCGAGAAGGTCAGAGAACTTGACGTCCTCTGCTTCTTGCGCTTCCTCTTCGGGGGATAGATGGCTTTTGTCTAGGACTTGCCTGGCCAGCCGCTGGATCTCCTCTGTAGAATTCTAGGATAAGCCAAACTTGGCAAGTCCGGGGTTGCTGAGGAGGTTGTCGGCGAAGATTTCAGCCGAGGGATCATTACCCGAAGAGGGTTCACCCTTATCTTGAGCTGACGCACCCACGGTGACGTCAGTGTGTGACCCAATGATCACAGGCACCGTTGGAGGAGCCGGATCTTCTACAACAACCGGAGAAGGAGTAATCGCCGGTGTTGTAGAAGGTTGAGGGGCAGGAGTCGGAGGAGCCGTGGCAGGGGAAGCTATGGTAAGCTTCGTCTGTCGCAGGGGCTTCGCAGGAATCCCTTTACCCTAACCCTTGATGAGAGGCTTTGCTCTGAGAATGTAGTAAAGTCGGAAACATTACATCTCAGAAAGAAATTCGAGAAAGGTACAAAGGCGGAAATTGTGAATGAAAGTCACCTCTTCACAACGGGCACTTCCTTTGTGCCAACAACCACTGTCAGAGCTTTGCGCTTCTTGAGCGCAAGGTCCGGCAATGGGACCACTTCAGTCTCTTGAGAAAACTCAGGAGGATATCCTTCGAGTGGAGCAAGCTCCGACTCGGGGAGGTCAGCAAGCTGAAAACAGGAAAGCATATCAGCATTGCGGTATATAATTTGAAGATTGAAACACGTAAAAGGTGTACTGATGGAAGCTTACCGCTACCACAGGGTTTTCCGCCGTGTGCATATCCAGAGAAACCTCCGGAATTTTCCTCTCGATCCGCTCCTTGATCAGCCACTTGATCTGGCTTATGTAACCTTGGGCGGTGTAGGCTTTGGGGCTGATGCGGAGAGAGAGTCTTTTTTGGAAGACGTGATGGAGTGCATCAGTCTATCCCCGTGGTACTGAAGTGGCTGGATCCGACATCAGACCCAGCATTGGACCAAGTCGGATCCCTTTAGACCCTTGTGCTTGATCAAATACTCGATCCGCCTCTTAGCGAGGATCAGATCGTCGGTGAGAGCCGGAGTAGCCTCGTCCCAGGAAGGCTGGGCAGTGGCGGCTCCGTCGACAAAAGCCGGCAAAGCAGTAGCTTTGCCGGGAGCCGGAATATCCCTATGGTAGAAAAAAGTGGCTGGCCATTGTTTGACCGAGTCACTGGCAGAAATTTTGCGATATGCCCGGTCTCGTCTAACAGAAAAACTAATGGTACCGGTGATATAAGGAACACCGTCAGTAATGGAATTTCTCCGGACATGGAAATAGTACCGGAATAGAAGCAAACTCGGCCTAATGCGGAGAAAGCCCTCGCAAAGCGCAGCATATGCGCTCATTTCTAGAAGAGAATTGGGAGGAAGATTGTGGAGTTGAACTCCATAGTGGTCAATCACCTCGTAGAAGAACTCCGAGGGAGGAAAGGACAAACCTCGGTCCAGATGGGTGCCGAAGTGGACACGCTCGCCCTCGCGTGGATTGGGGACGGTTTCGCCAAGGCCGGTCCGCCAGTCGCCGGCGGCGAGAAGCCCCACCTTCTCCACGTTTTTGAGGCCGTCTTCGTCGAGGGTGCAGGGGATCCAGATTCCCCAGAAGCTCTCCTTCTCCGCAGCTGCTTCCGCCGACGCTGCCGCCGCCGCCACCAAAGAGGAAGAAGAGGATGAAGCCATTTTTTCTCCGGTGGAAAAGGTGACCTTAAAGTGGCGGCGCTAGGAGCTCTATGGAGGGAGGACGAGGAGGCTCTGGGCGTGTGGGAATATTGGGAAGGAAGGAACGACAAAGGACTGGTGGGGATGAGAAGAAGAAATCTAAACCCCTTATATCCACCTACCTGCGCCAAGATTCGTGTAAACGCTAAAGGGTAACCGCCACGCGTCGTGGAAAGAACTGGGAAGGGCCCGCGCGATGATTGTGTCGCCTCGATCTCCACGCACGCATTGAAACGACGCCTCGGTTCCGCGAACCGTGGACCCACCAACGGTCATGCTGACGGAACGTCTGTCAGATGACGTGACTTGACCATGCTTGTGTCAGGTAGCGCTAGAAACCAAGTTCCGGCTTAGTTTAAAAGCGAGATGGAAAATTCGAGTAACCAATTGCAAGGTCCGACTTACTTGTAAGACCCGGATCGTATTTTTTGTTGTGAAGTTTCAGGAACCCTTCAAGATTCTGCAAGCCGAAGATCAGGCTAGACGATGATAAAATTCGACTTTGGATCTTGGAGGCCTCTGGGGGCTACTGTTGGGGATATACTTTCCTGGTATCCTCACAGTTCCTCACTGACCAGGGTGGCCCACTTCGGGTTAGAGCTTTGCTTCACGGGCGGCCCAGTTAGAGAGAGAAGATGGAGTCCAATCCAGCTACGGGAAGGCCTAGAAGACTTACCAACTTAGGCCCATAATGTTACTTGTAGTTCAAGATGTACTCTGTAACCAACTCTTAGTCGTAGCCGGGTTGATCTCTCCTGTAAACCCTAGGCCGGATATCTATATAATCCGTCCTAGAGAGAGCCTTTAGGGCATAACCTCAATAGTCTACAATCTCACATCGCACAGGCGAAACCCTTGTAATCCATATTCCGGCTCTGCCGTATTACTGGATTGCTAGCAGGAGTAGGGTCCGTCCAAAGCCGGCGGATTCGAACCTGGGTAAACTTGTGTGCTCACCGTCCTGGAACATCGTACGTCTCACACCCCTCTCCCCCGCACGCCTCGAGGACCCCCTCATGGCGTACTTGTCCTCAATCCGACGACACATAATCATGAAGAGCGACAAAACATCAATGATCAAAGCATAAAGTGATACTACAAATTGAAAACTAAAGGATCATAAAGGCTATGGTGACTTCATATAGTCATAACATGGTGTGAGCATGCGCCAAGTCAACCCAAATAATGCATCAAAGTAGAATACCACTCTACTATGCTTTAATATGCTAAAACAACGCATGATTCTTCAAAGGCACATTAAGAAATCTCAATTGTTTATAACAAGTCATGCTACAGAAAAGAATACTAAGCATAAAGCCAAAACAATATCAAGCATGGCATGACAAAGCATAGGCCACAGTCAAAAATAAGCTCTTTTTACCACATAGGTATGAACTTTCCTACTCTTTTCCAATCCAAACCAAACTATTTGAAAACCAATGTATGAAAGAGGGGGTCCAACCAATTTATTCAGAAAACTAAACAAACAAAAGCAAATAAAAAACCAAAACGAAAACGAAAAAGAAGACGCTCCAAAAACAACACAACCGTGCATGAAACAATAAAAATGAAGCGCTTGGAAGAAACCTGCGATTTTTATTGATGAAGAAGGGGATGCCTTGGGCATCCCCAAGCTTTGACGCTTGTACTTACTGGATATTTATTGGGGTGACACGTGTGGCATCCCCAAACTTGAGCTTTAGTCCATTCTTCATCTCATTACTCATTCCTTCCATACACCTGAAATTTTTCCTTCATACAAAACTTCACACAATCTTTATTAGCAACATTAATGCACTCAAGATAATAAGTCTTAAGGTTCAGTTCTAACACCAATAAAACTTCCATTAGAACACTAGCTACTGTAGCGCTTCCCTCAAAAAGCTCAATTCCCCAAAAGAACTCAAAAAGGAACCACCAAGAAGCAAATGCAGAAAATGACAGAAATCTGTCAAAACAGACCAGCAGGTAAAGACGAATTTTTTCAAAGACCTTCCGTTGCTCAAATAAAAAAGTGTTGAACTAACGAAAGTTAGATAACAACCTGGGGCAGAAGCTGAAAAATTCACGCCTCAAAAAGACGTTCAGAGATTTTACACAAATGTTTACGGTGAAGCACAAAAATCTGTTTCGAGACAGCAACTTTCCCAATCATTACTTCTCTCTCATTAGAGGTTACTCTTGGCACAAAAAACAAATAAAAAGGATAAGGAGCGGTTATTATAGAGGTAATAACTTCCAAGACTCATCTAAAACTTTTGGGTTATCTCCCAATAAGTACTTTTCTTTAACGCCTTTAAGTTAGGCATGATAGTTTGGGAAGATGCTCACATAGGAAATATGAATTGAAGTAAAAGAGAGCATCAAGAAGCAAATTCAAAACACATTTAAGTCTAACCCACTTCCTATGCATAGGAATCTTGTAAACAAACAAGTCATGAAATCACAAAGCAACAAGCACAGTAAAGCAAAACAAGTCCAACTTCAACACTTTCAACATAAAAAGGGGAAACTTAATATTATTGAGATGCATAAAACCATGTTTACCTCTCTCATAATAACTTTCAGTAGCATAATGAATAAAATTAACAATATAACTATCACATAAAACATTATTATCATAATCCACATGCATATAATAATTATTACTCTCCACATAAGCATAGTCATCCTTATTAATTGTAGTGGGAGCAAATTCAACAAAATAGCTATCATTATTATTTTCATCACCATAATCATCAAATATAGGAGGCATATTGTAATCATAATTAATTTTCTCCTCAATATTAGGTGGACTGAAAATATCATATTCATCATTGTAATCATCATATATTGGAGGCATAGTATCATCAAAGTAAATTTTCTCCTCCATGCTTGGGGAACTAAAAAGATCATCTTCATAAAAACAAGCTTCCCCAAGCTTAGACTTTTCCATAGCATTAGCAATAATGGTGTTCAAAGAATTCATACTAATAACATTGCTATTAGCACGCAAATAAAGTTCCATAGGTTTTTTAATTTTCTCTTCAAACACTTCATGTCCTAAATCAAGATAAATACTATAAAGCTCTCTAGTTTTGTTGTTGTTTTCCATTAAGCCTAACTAGTGAAAACAAGAAATAAAAAGACAAAATTGCAGAATCTAAAGGAAATAACTTTGAGCACTCACACCGGAGGATGTGAGTACCTTTTACCTTACCTCCCCGGCAACGGCGCCAGAAAATATGCGTTTGCCGTGGGAGGTTCTTCTTCTTTAATCCTCTGGTGTGAATACCTTGTACCTTACCTCCCCAACAACGGCGCCAGAAAATAGCTTGATGTCTATGCACTTCTATTCTTGTAGACAGTTGTTGGGCCTCCAAGTGTAGAGGTTTGTAGAACAGCAGCAAGTTTTCCCTTAAGTGGATCACCCAAGGTTTATCGAACTCAGGGAGGAAGTGGTCAAAGGCATTCCCTCTCAAGCAACCCTGCAATCAAGACACAAGAAGTCTCTTGTGTCCCCAACACACCCAATACACTTGTCAGGTGTATAGGTGCACTAGTTCGGCGAAGAGATAGTGAAATACAAGTGGTATAGATAATTATAAGTGCTAGCGGTGATAGAAAATAACTTGATAGCGTGTGATTGATGTGGGAAAAGACTAAAGGCAAACTGAAATAAAGATGGAAGCAAGCAAACATGTAACAGATCTAATTGCAAACGGTGTATCAATGCTTAGAAACAAGGCCTAGGGATCATACATTCACTAGTGAACACTCTCTCATATAAATATCTTCTCTTTATGATACTACTCTTAACTACTCTCCGGTTGGACACTCTAATCAACGGTAGGGCTATAACAGCACACCTCAAAGTAAGCCTTTCCCATCTAGAAAACCCCACACTGTCACCTTGAGTACTAGATGAGTCCAACAAACACCACAATTTCATAAAGACATCCAACTCCAAATATAACTCATAACAAGTATTTGTAATCTTTAGCCTAAGTGCCACCATGGTGTGCACGCTGTCACTTTCACACACATGGGGAGAGCAGAGATCTAATAAAGCACTTGAGTAGCAAGGTAGATCTACTTGATTACAAAGCTCATGATCACAATATGATCATGCATAGAGAGAGAGAGATGAACACACAGCTACCGGTAGAACCCTTAGCCTCGAGAGAGAACTACTCCCTCCTCATCATGGGAATCAGCAATAGCGATGGAGATGGTTGTGGAGATCGATGGAGATGGCTCCGGGGGCACTTCCCCGTTCCGGCTGGGTGCCGGAACAAAGACTTTCTATCCCCCGAATCTCCCCTTCGGTGGCGGTGGCGCTGAGGAACTTTTCGTGGCAGGAGGCTTGATAATTTAGGGTTTATGCCTCGGGAGGCTTCTTATAGGCCTGAGTGCAAGGTCGGTGGGCGGCCAGGGGGCCCACACCATGCCTTGGCGCGGCCTGGGGGGACCCGCACCATGGGGTGGTGTGGGTGGCCCCTCTCCGACTCTCCTTCTAGCTACGTGAGTCTTCCGGGAAATTATCAACTTTGGCTTTTGTCCCGTTCAATTCCGAGAATATTCATTTTCTGACTTTCTGGAACCAAAAACAGCAGAAATCAGGCAGCTGGCACTGTGGCTCTTGTTAATAGGTTAGTCCAAGAAATCATATGAAAAGTACTCCAAAGTATGGACAAAACACAAGAAAGTAGATAAAACCAAGCATGAAACATCAAAAATTATAGATACGCTTGCAACGTATCAATCAACATCCCCAAGCTTAACTCCTGCTCGTCGTCGAGTAGGTAAGTAATAAAAAGAAAGAATAATTTTTGAGGTGACATGCACCATCATAAACTTGATCAAAGTATTTGTAAAAAATTGATAGCTAGGATCATAGTACTTCAATCAAAACATGAAAGACAAAGTTCTAGCAATAAGACAAAGCAACTAAGTTGCAACATGAAAAGGCATAAACAAAAGATTCATGAATAAAAATGCTTTGCAAGACGTTTGTTTGTTTCACATAAAGAAAACATAGCATAGTGGCATTAAGCTTGCCCCTCATAGAGTAGCAAACATAAATGCATAGGACACCTTCAAAGTTCATAAGAGTGAGTAGATACAAATAGTTTAAAACAAGCAATATCAAAGTATGCATCAATCAACAAGTCTTTGGACAATGCACATAGAACTAAGAATGGCCACTGTGCTCTCAAAGTAGGTGCATAAAGATAGAAGGTGGGGACTCAACATAAAGGTAAAAGAAAGGCCTTCATAGAAGGAAGTAGGGATTCAAGTTTCATAAAGAGCTTCCAAAAATTATGGTTCTTTTTAGCTTTCAGCTCTCATTCCCCCTAGAAGTGATTAAGGTTAAAGTGAACAAACTACGGTGTACATGCTTGACAAAGTATAAGTTGGAAATCTCATGTCCCTTGAATACGAGGGCCGCTCCTCATTCTACTCAAGTTTAGTCACTGGTAAGTTCTTGTCATCGTAAGTACATGTGTATCATAGAGAACCGCCAATGGGGTACCTCTTGCCCGATGATACGAAAGAATCCCCATATCAAAATGACAAGGCAAGCAGATAATGAGCATCTCATCAATCTTCTTATTTACCATGGGAATATGGTGCTTTTTTCTCTCTTTCCTTTTTTCATAATCTCTTTTTTTCTTTTTCTCTTTTTTCCCAATATAGGACTCTTTTTTTATAAGAAGAATGCTTCATAGACAGCTCATTATGGTTACGCTGCAGGTTTCCACCATGTCAGGATGGATTAGACCAGCGGCCCAGGTGTTTCTCTAACACATATACATAACTCTGTGGACTTACAAACTCCCCTTTCATTTCACACCGACGACATCCATAAACAAAAGAGCATGATATCAACTAGGTACAAGTACCAAGTGCAATGTTGAAAGCGTTCCCCATGACAGCATGGTTCTGCTAATTCCCAACAAATAAGTGCAAGCGTATACAACATAGACGACACAATGGTTCAAGTTTATTAAGGGCAAGAAAAGTAAAGTGTGCCATCAAGTTCGTGAGAGCTTTACTCACTAGTTTTCTCATAACAAGTTTAATTTGGAAGATAGACAAAAACATGAATATACTTGGAATAGCATATGCTAGTAGGTTGGTATGGTGGACTCTTTGGAATAACTTGGTTTAAGGAGTTGGATGCATGAGTGGAACTCATACTTGGTTACGGAGGCTAGCAAAAGACTGGGAGCGACAAATTAAGAGAGCAATAATGGCCATAATCATGCAGAGCGACAAAATATCATTGATCAAAGCATAAAGTTATACTACAAGTTGAAAACTAAAGGATCATAAAGGCTAAGGTGACTTGGGATAGTCATAACATGGTGTGAGCATGTGCCAAGTCAACCCAAATAAAGCATCAAAGGAGAATACCACTATACTATGCTTTAATATGCTAAAACAATGCATGATTCATCCAAGGCACATTAAGCAATCTCAATTGTTTATAACAAGTCATGCTACAATAAAGAATACTAAGCATAAAGCCAAAACAGTATCAAGCATACCATGACAAAGCATAGGCCACAGTCAAAAATAAACTCTCTTTACCACATAAGCATGAACTTTCCTACTCTTTTCCAAACCAAACCAAACTATTTGAAAATCAATGTATGAAAGAGGGGGTCCAACCAACTTATTCAGCAAACTAAGAAAACAAGGTTTAGGCTCTAGAGAGCTTCGGTTTCCTGCAGAAGCTCCCAAGGTTTAGGCACCCCTGGCTGCTACCACCGCCGACGCCGGACATGGAGGACAGGTGAAGCGGTCGAGCAGTGTGGCGGTTGGCCGGCAATTGCAGCGGCGCGGCATCTGGCGCCCGGTGCTTTGCCCGATCTAGGTCCCACGGGCTTGATCTGGGCAGCGCGGGCCGGGAGTGAGTCCCCTGGGCAGGGGGTGACCAAAATGGGGAGGCCGCGCCCCAGCATCTTATCAGTCGGAGACGTTGGCGACACAAATTAAAATGAATCACATTAGTTTGTGATATTCTTGCGTTTGAAGACAGCAAATAATACAAGAAAAACAATTTGTGACACAATTCTGAAATAAACAAAACTATTCTTTTATTCCAACAATGATTATTTCCATCAGCAAAAAGGAACGATGATTATATCTAGCCTCTCAAGCAAAACGTAGTAACGCGACTCCGAGCTTCGCGAGCTCGTAGGCGTCCTTGTCCTCTGCCATCAGCGGGGACGTCGAGCTGCTCTTCCTGAACCCGTCCTCGCACTCCTTGGCGACAGTGGCCGCTTTCTCTAGGATCGCAGCCGCCTCACGGAACTTTCCGGCATTTACCTCCGCCATGCAGGGAGGCCCGCCGTCTATTATGCCACCGTAAAGCGACTGGCATGACCGGAGGCATCGGGCCACGCCAGCGTCGTTTTCCTCCTTAAGCTTCACGCCGCCGCCGCCTCCTTCCCCGAGCAGGCGGACGATCTTGGCCTCCGTGCTGGTGGCGTTGTCTATGAGAAGGCCCACGGCGAGACCGGCGAGGTCCTGGTAGTCGAGCGAGTGGACGGCGTCGGCAACAGAGCCGAGAGCCTCTTCGCAGAACTCGACGTCGACGTATGTGCCGCCCCCGCTTCCGACGTTCTTGCACGCTACTTGTATGATTTGGGCTGACGACCAGGACGTTGGCGCCTCGGTCGCCACATGGAGGACGGGGAAGAGCATCATGAGGAGAGCCATCACGCTCATCAGGCTGCTGGAGGAGGTCATTGTCGAGGGAGCCATTGTCAGTTTCGATCTCCTCTAGTGCATATGACCGTTTGCGTGACAAATATATATGGTAGATGAACATATCACGTAGTGGCCTTTAATACATGTATATATTGATATATTTCCAAATATGACTGGCTGTATCAATATACCTTCATTAATGGTGATATAATTAATATTGGAGAATTTTTGAATTTTTCATTTTAGCACATGAAAACTTCAGTGGCGGAGAGACATTTCAAGACATTTTTCTTTTGGTGTATAGTACTAGCCAGCACATGTTTTACACGTATACAGCTGTGCCATTGTCCTTGTAGATTTTCTAGATATTTATAACATTTAGATTTTATAGTACTGAAATAAATGATCTGGATTTGTCTAGTGTGTAGCGTACGATTATAGAAAAATCCAAAGCATGTATTTCTAGACGGAGGGAAGACTTTCTCTTCAAGAAAGATGACACGGATTTGTCTAGATTAGCATGTATTTAGACGCGTTTTATTTTTATATACATGTGAATCTAACAAATCTGCAACATCTAATTCAGACTCATGGGTGATATTTTTATGTTGTGGACACACTCACCATGGTAATGTTGTGGAAACTTATTAAATTTTCCAGTTAAAGCCAGGATGTCCACATGGTATTGCTCCAGCACCGTGTTGGGAAAAATCTGCGATCCTAAATTAAAGCTTCGGTTTGTAATCTCGAAGTATTGTATTTAGCCGTTCGAATAGGTATCTTTATATTGAAATGACATCACCACAGGAATCAGGCAATTTACTGTAGGTAAAGTGGTTTGCCGTGAGCAGATAGTTGGGACACACGGCAAACCAGTGTTTTACCATAGGCTAGTGTAAATACTCACGACAAATATAAAACAGACGGGAAATCACAAAAAAATACTCACTGTAAAGAAAAACTCACATCAAATTGTCTGAACGGCTCACAGCAAATCAGGCGCCACGTCTCCTAGCCGCCCACCACCGATGACGAGAAAATGGTGCCTTATTTGTAGTGAGCCTGTTGTTGGGGCCTACGGCAAACAAGGAGATTTGCCATGATTTTTGTTTTGGCCCTGCGGCAAACCTCTCCCACACACTAGGCAGCCCAAACCGCACACACGCGTAGACCAGCCCCTCCTATCCATCAACTCCATGGCCTCGCTCTCGCCCCAACCCCTGCCATCACGTGTCGCAGGCCACCCTAGCCCAACCTCATCGGTGACCCTCCCCTCCACCTCCGGCTCTGCTTTGGTATTAGATCCGGTACAGATTCGCTGTTAGTGATGAAACATCTCGTGATAAATAGAAGTTGTTGATGTTCTCAAGATAAACTTTCCGAACATACCAGACCTAGTGTTCCCAAAGGTCATGTTTTTTGGGACAAAAACTTTTTCTTAAACAATCATAATGGGAACGGCATTCTAGCGTTCACGATAGGTAGCATGCATGTTTGAACCGTCCATGTTGGTTCAACTTCGTGCTTTGAGCTTGGTGCTGGAAGTTTTCTCAAGGTTCATCTTGTTTTTATAATTTTGAATCCGATTGTTATGCCAAAGCATTTGTTGATCCCATGCATGCGACCTAGCATGCACGGTAGAGTTGTCTTTCTGCACACATCACACCTTCACTGTCATTACCACAGCCAAGAAGGTTGATGCTCTCGAGGACAAGCTGTGTATAGAAAGTTGTTGATCCCTGGTGCCAAAACATTGAGGGCAAGGTAAAGGCACCGCAATGGGATCACCTCACTACAATGGTGTCGTCCATAAACACGAACACTAAGAAATGGAGATTTTGTCAAATGTTTTGTTAAAAATTCATGGTGTCCATCACCTAAGGCCAACAATTCTACTACAGCCTTATTCCCAGCGACATGCTCTTCGGTCTCAGCCTCATCGGATTGGTCGTACTAGGATGAGGCTTTCACTCCTTGCAATGTTGTCTTCACGGTTAGGATGCCGTCGCTGCCAAGGATACGAATACCCGATATTGTAGAAACTAAAATTGCATTTCATATATAGTTGACATATGCTTCCCCTCGCCTTATGCTGCAAGTGAGACAACCGTAGACGAGGGGAAGTGACAAAGTATCAGATGAAAAACCAAAGCTCCACTCTTATTGGTACTAAGCTATATTTATGAATGCCACTAAAGATGTTATATTTTTATTGGAACTTGACGATATTTTGGACATGGCTTTGAAGCCTTATGTGTTGCTAGAATTCACTCTTTACTTCTGCTAACACAGGTTGTGTTATATCTGAAGTGTGTGATCTGCCACTTACCTTCATGTGTTATTATGAATATGTATGTCCATTACACAAGAAAAGAAATTTACACAGGACGCAAAATGCATGACTTGTTATGTGACACCAAAAATGCGTTTTGATGCACAAACCTCATGAGTGGTTCTAGTCCGGACAACTCATGTTGCATATCATGTGAACAACACAGCCCATAAATAGAAGGCTCCACACGTAGCTAACCACCAATTAATTAACTATGCATTTTCTGCATGCTTGTATTACGTACGTGAGATGTTAGAGAAAACCGAGTCTTGAATTCTTGTGGCAGACCCAACGATGTAGAGATCTTGCCGAAGTATTAGGAACCCGGATGTTGAGCGTAAGGATGATGTAGCTGGCTCCACTATGAACGGGTAATCACCTTGTCCCACTCCAACAGCATGAATGACATTTTCCCCCAGTTTACGTGGAATTTTGCGTCGATCGGTAGCAGGTGGGACTCCTATTCTCACCGATCAGCAAATTTTCGGCTCATGGTGAGGAAATGCCCATGGCCGCCCTTTCGCCAGCGCACACGCGCCGAGGCTTACAAACTTAGTGGGATAGCCACGAAAATGAATCGGTGATGGTTTCCGTAGTAATATGTTTGGCACCAAAAAACGACTACACGCCGTAAGAGAATATTGCCCAGAATAGTTAGGCTAGAACAAAGTCAGATCTCAGGTCAGCTTGACTGTTCAATTTTCGTGGCGAATGAATATCAGTCGAGTAATGTACGGATACTTCAATATTTCTACTAGATCAGTCATATGCATGCATGAAACCGATTGATCTTGTTCAGTCATTTTCTCCTTTCTATGTTTGAATTTGCCAATTGACTTCTCCGCCTGTTCTATGATATAATGGACTGACTCCTATGATCCTCTCTGAATTTGCAACGACCGCCTGGTGGCATGCATCACTTCTTCTATGTTTCCAAAATCGCGCACATAAACCAGTGTTCAGGCGTCGACGATCTACAAAGCGAAGGTGAAGCCAAGTATCCGCTTTCATCGAATCTACAAGGAAAATAACCTGCTGGCCCGCATTCATAAATCACAGATATCCCACATTTTAGGTTGGGGACTGTGACACAGTATATATATACATACATGAAATATATCCAGAAAAATGATTTTAATTTGACCCACATTTTAGGTTGGGCACTGCGACACACTATATATATACATACATGAAATATATCCAGAAAATGATTTAAATTTGACCCACTGATGTGGGCACCATGCTCTATGTAGGAAAACAATACATGCATGTGTGATCACAAATATATATACACCCTGTTGGGTGGACACACTATGATTTTTTATTAAAAACTATGTTCATTGATTCAGTCTCGATTAATCCCATGTAAACATAAGAATAATTCCTGTAGTACAATAAAAAACCCGGT
Organism: Avena eriantha; assembly: GCA_910589775.1. NCBI lineage: Eukaryota > Viridiplantae > Streptophyta > Magnoliopsida > Poales > Poaceae > Avena > Avena eriantha. The sequence continues at coordinate 179,153,137 of OU342743.1, read as the reverse complement.
ACTCTTCCTATAAAAAAAAACGGTACTCATAGTTGGTATGCATGTGGCACACTATAACAATTAAGGTAAATATCGACCAACAGCTAATAGAACATGCACAATTATCACGTGATGTTGGTATTGACCACATTTGAGTCAATTATCTGATACCTGATAATTATCTGGATGAAAATATTATCAAGGGGATGTGTAGGAAGATGGGGAAGACTACTAACGTTCAGCTGAAGCTGCCTGCAGGTTATGTTGGAGCATTTGTTAGAATACGTGTAGAGCTGGATGTCACCAAGAAACTTGAGAGGTTTGTGTCAATCACAAAATCTGGGAGGAAGGATTGGTATCAGGTTAAATATGAGAAGATGCCTACTTTCTGCAATCACTGCGGTCTGCTAGGGCATTGGTTTGAGGAGTGTGGCACGGGTGAGCACGACTCTTCTAAGTTTGAATGGGGTGATTTTGTTCTAGCTGATGAATGGAGGAGTCGCGGAGTGGGGAGAGGTTCGGCTGGTGGTCGTGGTACTGCCGCAAGAGGTACAGGAAGGGGGCGTGGGTTCCCTGGATGGGGAGCTGGTAGAGGCAGTGAGCATACAGGGGGTTTTGGTGAGGCTCCAATTTGGAATTCGAATGCTATTATTAACCCGAAGGATGGGGTGTTACAGTTGGGAGACCAAGGAGCTCATTCTAGCCTTTCCAAGGATATTGATATGGTCGACAGTATAAATTCAGGGTGGAAGAGGCCGGCGGTGAATTCCAGCTCATCTGACAGTGGTGGAATAAACCCTGTTGGTACTATGGTGGCTGCAGCCGGTGTCTCAACAGTTGCAGATATTATTGGAAAGTTTGATGATGCCAAGGGATAGAATACTATGGCGTCCCCTCAAAAGAATGCAAACAAGAAAAAACTTAAAGGTGGTGATGGTGAGGCGGTGGATAACTCTGTCTTTAATAATACTGAAGATGAATTGGCAGCATCCCTCAAGGATGAGCACCATGATCAATGAATATCATGGGATTGAACTGTCGAGGTGGTGGGCGGCCTGAGACAGTTCGTGAGATCAGTGACCTAATTAGGTTGCGACACCCAAGTCTGGTCTTTCTCTCGGAGACCAAGATGTCAGCTAAGAGAGCGCAAGATTTGAGATGGAATTTTGGGTTCTCAAATGCTTTTGGTGTGAAGAGTGTTGGGCTGAGTGGTGGATTGTGTTTATACTGGAACATTGATTTGAAGGTGAATTTGAAGTCTTTCAGTAATACATTCATAGATGTGTTAATTCAAAATGATGAGCTTGATGATGTTGAGTGGAGATTTACGGGTTTTTATGGAAATCCGGTGAGGACTAAGAGGAAAATCACGTGGGAATTATTGAAATATATGAGGAAGGAATATAATGATCCATGGCTATGTGTTGGAGACTTTAATGAGATTCTCTATGCAACGGAGCAGTATGAAGGGAGCGAAAGGCATCAATGGATGATGGAAGGCTTCCATGATGCAATAGATGAGTGCAACTTGGAGGATCATGGCTCCTATGGTGTTCCTTATACGTGGGACGATAAACATTAAGGGGACAGGAATATTAATGTGAGACTTGATAGGTCACTTGGTGATGATAAATTCCAAGAGTGATTTGATAACACCATCGTTAATCATGTCCAATGCTGCGAGTCAGATCATTGTGCGTTGATGGTGTCGGTCAGAAGATCAGATTGGATAGATGGTGGGCTTAGAGATAAGCCATTCCGTTTTGAGAATGCCTGGACGCGACATGATCGGTATACTCAAACGGTCGAGGAAGCATGGCAGGCTGAGGGTACTAACCTGCAAGAAGTGTTTGATGCTTTGGGGACTGTACGGCAGAATTTGAGGAAGTGGAGTGCCTCGGAGTTTGGGTCCATGAAGAGACAGTTAAAGGTATTGAGGGATCGCCTAGAAAAATTGAGATCAGAGTCTATTGGTAAGGGTCCTTCTAAGGAGGAGAAATCATTAATGGCAAAGATATCAGAACTATTATCAAGGGAGGAGTCCTTAGAAAAGCAACATTCGAGAGCTCAGTGGTTAGCTGAAGGAGATCATAACACATCCTTCTTCCATGCTAAAACAAAGGAGCGAGCTAGAAGGAATAAAATTAAATCGCTGAGGAGAGCTGATGGTTCAGTTGTGACAATCGAAGATTTGGAGGGGGAGTCTATTGGTTTCTATCAATCCTTGTTCACTGCACAAGAGGATACAAATACTCGGCTTGTTAGTGATTGGGTGCCTAGGAAGGTAGATGACGTGATGAATGAAAAACTGTGTTCACCCATCACTTACGAAGAGATTGAGGCGGCGTTGTTCATGATGCATCTAGATCGCTCCCCTGGTCCAGATGGATTTACAGTCGGGTTCTATATTAGGCATTGGAATATTATGAAGTCTGCTATATGTTCGGCTGTGAGGAATTTCCTTAATGGAGGTGATATGCCTGAGATAGTTAACTCCACTGTTCTGGTGCTGATTCCTAAGGTTAAAAATCCACAAGACTTATCTCAGTATAGACCCATATCATTGTGTAATGTGTTATATAAGCTGGCTTCTAAGGTTCTAGCTCTGTGGCTAAGACCCTTGCTTGAAGGCTTAATTTCAGAGGAACAAAGTGCTTTTGTTCTGGGGCGGTTAATAACGGATAATGTGTTATTGGCATATGAGTGTATTCATTATGTGAAAAAGAAGAAATGAAAATCTGGAGCTTGTGCGGTTAAGCTGGATATGGCAAAAGCCTACGATCGTGTGGAGTGGTCATATCTGCGCGATATTATGTCAAAGATGGGTTTTGCCAATGAATGGATTGATAGAGTCATGTGTTGTGTGGAGACGGTCTCGTTCTCGGTTAGAGTAAATGGAAGATATTCGGATATTTTCAAGCCAACAGGGGGAATTAGACAAGGAGGCCCAATATCTCCGTACTTATTTCTAATATGTGCTGAAGGGTTTTCATGTATGTTAAAATATTATGGAGCTGGACACTTATCTCGGGGAGTTAGGGTTGGTATTCACTGTCTGTGGATTTCCATCTACTGTTCACGGAGATGGTGTTCACACAAGCTACAGCAGAGGGGGCAGGCAGATTACAAGAGATTCTTGACAGATACCGCATTGGGTCAGGTCAAATGGTGAACAAACAAAAATCTACTGTGTTTTAGTGCCAACGTGGAGGATGTTCAGAAGGGTGTTGTGCACCAAGTTACAGAGATATCAACTGAAGCATTAGTGGAAAAATATCTAGGTCTCCCTACTTCCCTAGGGAGGTCTACGGATGATCAGTTTGAGCATATTATTGCCACCATCAAGAAGTTGGTGGTGGGTTGGTCTCCAAAGTTGCTTAACAACGCAGGTAGAGACGTGTGAATTAAAGCTATCTGTCAAGCAATACCAACCTATTCTATGAGCTGTTTTAAGTTATCCAAGAAGTTATGCAAGAAGATTGCATCAATTGTGGCTCGGCTTTGGTGGGATGGAGATGAAGGAAATAGGAAAATGCATTGGGTAAAATGGGCTGATCTTGCTAAGCCCAAAGCGTGTGGTGGTATGGGTTTTAAAGATTTCGTCCTCTTCAATAAAGCTATGTTAGCGAAGCAAGGGTGGCGATTAATCTCTAATCCAAATTCATTATGCGCAAGAGTGTTCAAGGGGAAGTATTACCATGACGATAATTTCTTGACAGCTTCAAACAGGAGGAACTCTTCACACACGTGGAAGGCTATATTATATGGCAGGGAGGCACTGAACCTGGGTTTGATCATGAGAATAGCTGATGGGGGAGATTCTGGGGTGTGGGAGGATCCATGGATTCCTTCTAATCCAGGTAGAAAACCAATTGTTTTGAGGCCAGGCTCAGGTGTGACGATGGTGCAGCAATTGTCGGATCCTTTAACAGGACAGTGGAAGAAAGATTTGTTAACTAGCAAATTTGCATCTGTTGACAAAGAGGCTATTTTGAGAATCCCAATTGGGAGATTGGAAGAAGGTACATGGGCATGGCATCTGGAGAGGCATGGGAATTTCACAGTTAGATACGCTTATAGAGCTCTATTTGCAAACACAAGCCACTATGGAACCGGTGGGATCCAATGGATCAGAATAGTCCTATTGGGCAAGATTGTGGAGAATGAAAGTGCCACCAAAGGTTCACAATTATTGGTGGCGTGTTATCAAGGGCTTTATCCTATGTCGATCGGTCCTAAAAAAGAGACATATAGAGAAAATTGCCTACTGCCATTCTTGTGGTAAGTATGAGACGATCAAACATGCTTTATTTGAGTGTACTTGGGCTAAACTGTTTTGGCAGGAGATCAAAATAGTATCTTCGTTGAAGATCCTTGAGCTTCACCCTGATACGTGGGCAATAGATGTTATTGATGGTGGCAAAGTTGATGCGAAAGTTGCTTCTATCATTTTGTGTGGTCTGAGCGAAATGCTAGGAAGCATGGAGAGAGTGGACACACAATTTCTGAATCTGTCAAATGGGCACTGGACACTACAGTGGATTTAAATACAATAGGTTTTTAACCTCTACGATAGTGGTTAAACCTCGATCCAAGTGACGTCGGCCGGCTGGAGGCGTTCTGAAGATTAATGTTGATGCTAGTTTTTCTAGCTTATCTACTGAAGGCTCATCCGGGGTGGTCATCAGGAACCACGAGGGTGCGCTTGTGAGGGCACAAGCCATTTGGTATTACCATGCTGCTAATGTATGGAAAATGGAATCTTTAGCTGTATGTGATGGTTTGAATGTGGCCAATGATCTTGGCCTCAAACGAGTTGAAGTGGAGACTGATGCAAAAGAAGTAGTTAAGCTTTGGACAGATCGAGCACAAGGGAGATCTGAGATTGCTACAATTTTGCTGGAGATTGAAGATCTTGCTGCCAATATGGAGTCGTTTAATATCAAGTTTATCAGGAGAGAGGCTAATGAGTGTGCACATCTTTGTGCAAAGCGAGCTTCAGCTGTTAGGCATAGATGTCTTTAGGTAAATTATAACCTTGTTTTTCTAGCTGAATGTCTCCAAAGAGATTGTAATCCTGGTGAATTATTAATGGAGTTACTGATTCGCAAAAAATACCACATTTGAGTCATATATTGAAAAAAATCATTTGTTATATCCTTTTTCTCTATCCAATTAGGTCTAGTGATCATCATGTGTATTTTTAATAAGCGAGCGATTAATCGACAGGTAAATAGCCATATAATGTGAATTTATGTTAAATAAGAATTGAAGTTTGGCTGATAAATGCAGTAAAAATCTGGTTATTGCTGCCAATGGGAAGTTTTGTTGTCTTGAATCGAGTGTATACTAGAATATCAAGTTGTGTGAATTCTTGCCAGCTAGTATTACTAGAAAATCGATGACTATGCAATACACAAATGTAATATTGTAAAAGTAGTCAAAGAGCGAACCGACTACTATGCAATATACAAATGAAATATTGTAAAAATAGTCAGGGAATCTCTCTCCACATTCACTTACCCGTATAAACCCGGGTTAACATCGTAATATAGTTGCGCGTGATTATAATTAAACTATCACTAAACTATAAGCCTACAACATTTCCTCACTCTTCTATAGAGTGGTTTATTTAGCATGAAGTCATGAATTGATGGTAATCAAACAGATGGATGATGACGCACAAGTATAGGGGGTGTATCGCAGTATTTTCGAGAGAAGTGAAACCCAATTTATTGATTTGACACAAGGGAAGCCAACGAATATTTATAAGCCTTAACAACTGAGTTGTCAATTCAGTTGCACCTGGAAACAATCTTGCTCACAGCAGTTTATCAGTAGCAATAGTTTTATAGTAGGAATAGTAAAGTAGCAGCAGTAGTAAAGTAAGGACAGCAGTAACAATAGCAGTAAACAGTAGAATTCGAGTGCGGTAGGCATAGGGATGGATGGACGGGCGTTGCATGGACAAGACAATTCACATAGCAATCAGAACATAGGGTAATTGCAGATAAATAAGATAAAGCATCCAAGTACTAGATAATCCTAGGCATGTGTTCCATATATAGTCATACGTGCTCGCAATGAGAACTTGCACAACATCTTTTGTCCTGCCAACCCGTTTGCAGCGGGGCCTCAAGGGAACTACTGGCAATTAAGGTACTCCTTTTAATAGAGCACCGGAGCAAAGCATTAACACTCCGTGAAAACATGTGATCCTCACATCAAAGCCATTCCCTCCGGTTATCCCGATTTCTGTCACTTCGGGGTCATTTGTTCCGGAAAACAACGTGTGTATACAACTTACAGGTAAGACTATAAACAATACTATCATAATGAATCAATAACATGTTCAGACCTGAAATCATGGCATTCGGGCCCTAGTGACAAGCATTAAGCATAACAAGTCGCAACAAAGTCATAAAGCACTAATAAAAGATACTAGGCACCATGCCCTAACAATCTAATGCCAATACATGAACGATCTCATCCAATCCCTACCATCCCCATAGCCTACAGCGAGGGATTAATCACTCATAGATGGGGGAAACATGGATGGTCGATGGAGAAGCGATGGTGATGATGATGACGATGATCTCCTCTAATTTCCCGTCCCGGGAGGGTGCCAGAACGGAGTTTCTAGTGCTGTTTCGTGGAATCTGGTGGTGGCGGCGGAGCGGAACTCTTTCTGGAAAAACGTCGAACCCCCCTGTGGTTTTAGGTCAGAAGGCAACTTATAGGCGAAGAGGGAGACCGAGGGGGTGTCTGGGGCGGCCAGACCACCCCCTGGTGTGGCCTGGGCAAGCCCGTGCGGCCAGGTGGTGTGGCCTAGGCCCAGCCCCCCTCCGTCTCATATTCTGGCTCCGGGAGTCTTCTGGTGAAATATGATTTTTGGCATATTTTCTGGGATTTTTCCTGATAGTTGATTTTCTGTACAAAAAGTAGACACCAGGGCAATTCTACTGAAATCAGCATCAGTCCGTGTTAGTTGCATCCAAATCACACAAGTTTAGAGGAGAAACAATAGCAAAAGTGTTCAGGAAAGTAGATACGTTTTGGACGTATCAACTCCCCCCCCCCAAGCTTAGCTTATTGCTTGTCATCAAGCAATTCAGTTGAAAACTGAGTGCAATAAAAGAACTTTCACGAACACATTTGCTTCATATGATGTATATATTCTCAGCATGTGATCAGCTACTTAGACAATTCATAATAAGGAGTATGCAACTAAGTTTACTTAATAGGCATCACAAGGTATGAAGAGATTCCAGCTCAAAAATAATAAGTAGCATGAAACATAAACATAAGCAACATTATAATGCTCATAACAAGGTATGATAGAGTGGTATCTCACTTGCCTTTGATTATGAATGCCAAGGCACCTCTGAAGTTAAGGTGAAGACTAGAAGTAAAGATATTAAAGATACAAGCATCAAAGACATAACACAAATAATCAAGTAGTGAGACAAGCACAAAGAATGACAATTATGCTCTCAAGGAAGTGCTCATAGAATAAGTGGAGACTCAACAAGGAAATGAAGAGGTTTTGAATAGTTTGAAAGGCTTCCAAATGCTGAAAGTATGGTACTCATTAGCTTTGAGCTCTCATTGCCCCTATCATAAGAATCTTTAATATGGTTAAGGTGAAAGTGAGGTCCAATCTGAGTTATATGCTTGACAAACTATAAACTGGAAATCCCATGTCCCTTGAGTACGAGGGCCGCTCCTCATGCTACTCAACTTTAGTTATCTATAAGTTCTTATCATCGTAAATACGTGTGTATCATAGAGAATCCCCAATGGGGTACCCCTTGCCCGATGATACGGAAGAATCCCCATATCAAAATGACAAGGCAAGCAGACAATGAGTATCTCAGCAATCTTCTTATTTACCATGGGAAAATGGTGCTTTTTTCTCTCTTTCCTCTTTTCTCAAATCTCTTTTTTTTCAATAGCTATCTCTCTCTTTTTTTATAAGAAGAATGCTTCATAGATATCATTATGGTTACGCTGCAGGTTTCCACCATGACGACATGGATTAGACCGGCGGCCCAGGCGTTTCTCTAACACACATACATAACTCCATGGACTTGCATGCTCCCCTTTTATTTCACAGCGATGACATCCGCAAACAAAAAGGCATGGTATTAACTGGGTATATATTTACAGGTGTTGAAAGCGTTCCCCGTGACATCACGGTTCTGCTAATCCCTAACCTATAATTTGCAAGCATATAACTTTCATGGACTGTCACAATGGTTCAGGTTTATTAAGTGTAGAAAATAAAGTGTTCCATCAAGTTCGTGAGAGCTTTACTAACTAACTTTCTCATAACAAGCAAACATTTTATTCGGAAGAAAACAAGGCATATTGAATATGCACGGAAATAACAAATGATGCTAATAGGTAGGTATGGTGGACACTTTGGCAATATTTGGTTTTAGGAAGTTGGAAACATGAGTAAAACATACTCAGTGAAATTGAAGGCTAGCAATAGTAAGGGAGCGAAAAACAAGAGAGCAATAGCTGTCATAATCATGCTTGCAACAAAACAGGACTAATCATGGCATGAAAGTGATTCAAGACCCTCAAGGCAAAATAATTCATCGAGGCTCAACTGATTATTTCAGTCATATGCATGCGTGAGCATGTGCCAAGTCAATTCAGATGAAACAATCGGAGGAGGATACCACGGTTTCATACCAAGTTATGAATAGAGTAATGCAAGCAAACATTAAAGACATGCTACAAACTATTAGCAAGCTGGAACTAATCATATGAAAGCAAGAACTGCTAAGCATTCATAAATAGCATACACCCTACATGAACAGACTAAGCACGCCAACAATGATGAGTATATGTACAAAAATGAAAACAAATAGAGTTCATTACCAGCCTCTTACCACACCTCAAGTTGTCATTAATCCTCATTATTGCTCTTCACTTGTGTGGCTTGAATAATAATATGAAACCAATATCCACTGAGGACTGCCGAACCCTGCAACAAACTCACAAAGCCAAAGAATAACAGCAAATATTTTTGGTGTTTTCGATTTTTAGCGAGAACCAAAAAAAGGAAAAACAAGCAAAGCAAAATCTTTTTGGGTTTTTCGAAAAGTTCAAACAAAGCAAAAGGGAAAAAGCAAACCAAGGCAAAAGGAAGAAGAAACAAACCAAAGAGAAACAACAGAAATATTTTTGGTATTTTTGTGTTTTTAGAGAGTCAAAGCAAAGAAAGAACGAAAACTAGAAAGAGAATGAAACATGAATATACAAAGTACCGACGCAAAATGATAAGGAGATGAGTGCGATGCCGGCGTATCTCCCCCCAAGCTTAGGCTTTTGGCCTAAGTGGGTGTCAATCCAGATACGGGTAAGGGTTCCAAGCAGGAGGATCATGATAAGAATGGTCGTAGTTGGGCCCTTGGGAGGAAGAAGAAGCTTCCCAATCATAGATAGGTTGCTGATATGAAGACTCCCCCTCATTCGAGGGCTAGACCGAATCATTCGTGACCTCCCTTCTAGTATCATGCTCCTGTTGGGAGAGCTCTCCCAGGTACGTGTCAAGCTCCTCCTCAGTGAGGGACCATCCTACCCTGTTATCAAGGTTAAACAAAACAGGTGCAGGCAAAAGAACAACACGCTCGGACTTGCTTTTTCTCCAACCAACTTTGATAAAGGTTATTTCATAAGACAACTCACTCAACCTAGCCCATGAGGAAACAAATTTATGCTGTATCAAGGAATTAAGATCAAGCCTTTCTATGGGAAACTGTAGGTCTAGATGATGAGGCACTAAACCATGCAATGCTAGTAAACGAGAAGCAAGGAGACCCCCACAAATTCCACCTTTCTCGCGGTTAGCAGCAAGACAGAAAGCTATCAAAGCACCCAAGTTGTAAGAACTATCTCGTATAAGAGCAGCAGAGATAAATGCTAGATCATACAAAGATAACTTATTGGCAGTTTTCCTAGCAAGAACACACTTGGCAATAAAGTAGGCAAAGTAGCGAATGGAGGGGAGATGAATGTTACGGATTTTTCCACTCTCCTTCGAGAAGCTGCTCCTTGGGAAAATTTCTGTGTATAAATCCATGAGTGGTGCAGGTCGCTCTTTAATCCTTCCACATGATCCCCACTGAGGTACCTTAATAGCTGCACAAAAGTCATCCAGAGAAAGGTCGACAGCAATATTGTAAATTTTGTAGTGGACCATGGGGTTAGGCAAAGAGTAACTAAATTGAAAGTCATGCACCACATACATGGTTAGCTTCACAAATTGACAAGGTTCATCTTCCAAAAAGTGCTCCAACCCTGCATTAGAAACCAAAGTGTGGAAATCCTGGAGAATTCCTACAGCTCTCATGAATTCAGAGCATGGGTAAATGGAAGGAAAAACTTCCTCCTCCCGATGAACCTTCATGACCTCAGGCACCCATAGTTCATGTTGGTTTAGTTGATGCTCATTCATCTTCTATTCTGAAATTTAAACACCCATTAAACAAGTGATTGCAGAGTGAATATAATGAAGGGTACTACTCATAGGGACTTGTAAGAGGCCTAAACATGCATCAAAACTATATCTCTAAGCATCAAACAAGCTTACAACCTCTCATAACCTATCACCTATAGCAGCAAAATACTCAAGATATAATCCACTAAACACAAATCTACTTGGACAAGGGGAGGAGTCACATACCGGAGAACAAGTGCTCCAAATTTCAGCAATAAAGATGGGCTGAGCAAGGAGATCGAAAAAACGAGAGCAAGCACAGCAAGAACGCGATTTTGAGCAATGAACTGAAGCTTACTCGGGAGAGAGAACAAAGTGGCAGGTGAGAGAGTTAGTGGAGGGCCAGGAGTGGCCCACACCATGGCATGGCGCCACCCAGGGCACGCCACGACACTAGGTGGTGAGCCTGCCTGGTGGGTCCCCCTGGTACCTCCCAGGCACTGCTCTGTCCCATTTTCACGTAAAAATTTAATATGAATTTTCTGAAATTTTTCGAGACACTTTATTTTTTGGCAATTTTCAGGCATAGATGAATGATTTTCTGACAGACAGATTTTTTTTGAAATGATGAATGACAAAACAAGGCTAGAACTACATGAGTTCTAAGACACTCTAACATGCAAGCAACTTAACAACAAAGAAAACTAAACTAAAAGAAAAACTAAAAATGGATAGAATAGAAGTAAACGGAGATAATCATAGTGAAAACATTGTTTTGTTCAACGAAATCCTTTTGTTATCAAGGTTGATCAGGTCTTGTTACCAAAACAATTTCATATGAGACAAAACTTTGTATTCCACTAATGATTATGTTACCTCAACCTTTATAGCAATGGTCCCAATCATAATAGTTTCAAAATTTTCTCTTGGTATGGGACAATATATCTCTCCAACTTGAATGCCCTCAACATGTTCAATTGAATTCAAACCATAAGTCCTTTCAATCTTCTTGGGGAAATAGACAGTGTGTTCCTTGTCATTAACATTGAAAGTCACCTTTCCTTGATTACAATTAATAACAGCTCCTGCAGTATTAAGAAAAGGTCTCCCAAGAATAATAGACTTATTATCATCTTCAGGCATTTCAAGCACAACAAAATCAGTTAATATCAAGCAATTATGAGCCACTTGAACAGGTACATCCTCACATATACCAACAGAAATAGTGGTAGATTTATCAGCCGTTTGCAAAGATATTTCAGTTGGTATCAGTTTTTCTAGTTGAAGCCTATTATAGCGAGAGAAAGGCATAACACTAACTCCAGCTCCCAAATCACACAAAGCAGTTCTAACATAACTGTTCTTAATAGAGCAAGGGATAGTTGGAATCCCTGGGTCTCCAAGTTTCTTAGGAACCTTACAATTAAAGGAATAATTAGCAAGCAAAGTAGAAATTTCTTCATTAGGGATCTTCCTTTTATTCGAGACAATATCCTTCATATACTTTGAGTAAGGAGGCAATTTAATAGTATCAGTCAAAGGAATTTGCAGGAATAAAGGTTTCATCCACTCACAAAACTTATTATAGTGTTCATCTACCTTTGACTTGTGTTTCTTATCAGGGAAAGACATAGGTTTTTGGACCCAAGGCTCTCTTTCACTACCATGTTTCTTAGCAATAAAATCTTCTTTAGTGTATTTAGTATTCTTAGTGTGCTTTTCAGGTTCTTCTTCAACTTTTTCTTCATTTGGAGCTTCATTTTCTTCATTACCACTTTCAGTTTCAGCATCAGAGACAGATTACTATTAGGATCCATAGCAGGTTCAAAGGGTTCTTCAACAGTTTTATGTTTCTTTTTCTTTTTCTTACGAGTAGAGCTACTATTTTCAGCTTGTTGAGAATCCTGCTCAATTCTTTTGGGATGCCCCTCAGGATATAGAGGATCCTGGGTAACAGCACCACTTCTAGTTCTAATTTGATAAGCATGTTTTACTTTAGCAGCATTAACTAGCAAGTCTTTTTGCACTTTAATGAGTTGATCTATTTGAGTTTGATCCATTTGAAAGTGTTTAACAATCATTTTAACATCATTAGAGGTTCTTTCCACAATATCTTTCAACTCAACAATAGCTCTAGTGTTTTCCATTAGATGATTTTGCATCCTTTTATTAAAATTATCCTGCTTAACAATAAAGATATCGAATTCTTCTAAGCATTGATCAGGAGATTTAGAGTAAGGGATATCACCTTCATCAAAGTGTTGGAGAGAGTGTACCTCAATAGTGGATGAGTAGGGGATAGGCTTACATAATTCTTCAATGGGAGGTAAATTCTTGACATTTGCAGCTTTAATTCCCTTCTCCTCGAGACATTTCTTAGCTTCCTTCATCACTTCATCATTTAATTCAATAACTCCCCTCTTCTTTGATGTTGGAATAGGCACCGGAATAGTTGGTTCAGGTATAATTACTTTAGGTATAGCTGGTTCAGGAGGAGTCCAATCTTCATAGTTCTTGCTTATTTTAGCCATTAATTCCTCAGCTTCATTGGGAGTCCTATTCCTGAAAACACAATCAGCATAACTATCTAGGTATGTCCTAGATTCTTCAGTTAATCCATTATAAAATATATCAAGAAGCTCATTCTTAGGTAATGGACTTCCACCATGTGCATGAATCAAAACACAAAACCTTGCCCATGATTCAGGCAATATCTCTTTTTCTCCCTGTTTAAAATCAAAAAGTTCCTGCAAAATAGCATGTCTAGCACTAGGAGGAAAATATTTCTACAGGAAAGTACTAATCAAGCAATCAGGGCTATCAATAGATCCAGGAGGTAAATTACTAAACCAAGTTTTAGCTTCTCCTTTCAGTGAAAAGGGGAAAATCTTAGCAACAAAGTAAGTACGCATCTTAATATCATCAGAAAACAAGCCACTCATGGTAGAAAGCTCATTCATATGTGCAACCGCATTCTCATTCTTAGTCCCACAAAAAGGTTCTTTCTCAACAATGGCTATGTAAGATAGATCGAGAGAGAAATCATAATCTTTATCTTTAATGTTTATGGGAGAAGCAGCAAACTTAGCAATAGGAGACAATTTGGGTCTAATAGTACCCCTCTCAAGGAGACTCTTGGCAGCGCTCCTATCATGGGTGTTTTTACATTCTTTAATAAATTCATCGGTCATCTCAACATAACCATCTTCAATATCATAACTCTCACTAGACTCAGGTGAACTAACAGGTGTAGTAGTGTGTTCATTAGGAGTTTTAGTATTTCCAGCTATAGTTCTAGCAATCGTAGCATCTAGGAAAGGACCTAATGAACCACTCTTATCAAGCACAGTAGAAGCAGCATCATAAGTATCAGAAGTTTTAGATTCAGCAGTAGTAGCAGTGTGTGTAGCATGTGTATGTGGTGGTGTAACAAGCTTACTCATAACATATGGTGAATCAAGAGCAACAGAGGTGTTCAGAACCGTACCTCTTCTTGTAGTGGATGGTAAAATAGGAACCTTGCCATCACGAGACTTACCCACGATGGATGGATAACAGCGAACAATAGAGAATCCAAGTGAACTTGATAAATAAAGCTATGCTCCCCGGCAACAGCGCCAGAAAATAGTCTTGATGACACACAAGTATAGGGGGTGTATCGCAGTATTTTCGAGGGAAGTGAAACCCAACTTATTGATTCGACACAAGGGGAGCCAAAGAATATTTATAAGCCTTAACAACTGAGTTGTCAATTCAGCTGCACCTGGAAAAAATCTTGCTCACAGCAGTTTATCAGTAGCAATAGTTTTGTAGTAGGAATAGTAAAGTAGCAGCAGTAGTAAAGTAAGGACAGTAGTAACAATAGCAGTAAACAATAGAATTCGAGTGCGGTAGGCATAGGGATGGATGGACGGGCGTTGCATGGACAAGACAATTCACACAATCAGAACATAGGGCAATTGCAGATAAATAAGATAAGCATCCAAGTACTAGATAATCCTAGGCATGTGTTCCATATATAGTCATACGCTCTCGCAATGAGAATTTGCACAACATCTTTTGTCCTGCCAGCCCGTTTGCAGCGGGGCCTCAAGGAAACTACTGGCAATTAAGGTGCTCCTTTTAATAGAGCAACGGAGCAAAGCATTAACACTCCTTGAACACATGTTATCCTCACATCAAAGACATTCCCTCCGGTTATCCCAATTTCTGTCACTTCGGGGCCATTGGTTCCGGACAACAACGTGCGTATACAACTTGCAGGTAAGACCATAAACAATACTATCATAATGAATCAATAACATGTCCAGATCTGAAATCATGGCACTCGGGCCCTAGTGACAAGCATTAAGCATAACAAGTCGCAACAAAGTCATAAAGCACTAATAAAAGATACTAGGCACCATGCCCTAACAATCTGATGCCATTACATGAACGATCTCATCCAATCCCTACCGTCCCCATAGCCTACAACGGGGGATTACTCACTCATAGATGGGGGAAACATGGATGGTCGATGGAGAAGCGATGGTGATGATGATGGCAATGATCTCCTCCAATTCCCCGTCCCGTCAGGGTGCAAATCAGAGTTTCTGGTGCTGTTTCATAGAATCTGCTGATGGCAGCGGAGCGGAACTCTTTCTAAAAAAACGTCGAACCCCCCTGAGGTTTTAGGTCAGAAGGAAACTTATAGGCGAAGAGGGAGACCGAGGGGGTGTCTGGGGCGGCCAGACCACCCATGGCGTGGCCAGGTGGTGTGGCCAGGGCCCAGCGCCCCCTCTGTCTCATATTCTGACTCCGGGAGTCTTCTGGTGAAATAGGATTTTTCCTGATAGTTGATTTTCTGCACAAAAAGTAGACACCAAGGCAATTCTGTAGAAAACAGCGTCAGTCCGCGTTAGTTGCATCCAAATCACAGAAGTTTAGAGGAGAAACAATAGCAAAAGTGTTCGGGAAAGTAGATACGTTTTGGACGTATCAATGGACGCGTGAGAGATCGATCTCACCATGACCATTCGTTATCCAATCAATCACGTCATCTTTCTTATAAAACACAAGCTTTATTTGCTTTGTTTTTAAGTCAATCTTTATTAAGTATAACTGAACTTACAGATAAAATATCAACACATATAGGTTGTTGATATGGGTATGGGTGTGCCTACACACTAAGGATGACAATTGTACTCACGGGTACCCGTACCCGTGGCTACCCTACTTATATGGGTAGGTGTGAGCATATTTTTGTACCCATCGGTGGTACCCATACAATGCCCACCAAGTTGTTGGTAGGGCATGGGCGTAATCATGTGCCCACGAGTAACCAACAACCCTGATGATCTTGACCTAGCATATGTGCCTTTGAGTTCTTGATCCACCAACTCTACCCATCAAGCCGCTACAAGGCATGAGGCCAGTGACATCACCATCGACATCCATTTCCCCCATATATCCACTCCTTTCTCTTCTGTACTCATTCCCTGCACATTACTTCCTTACTCCACACCAGGTAAACTAGACAAGCTTCTTGTGGTAGGGTGGATGATTATAATGGGGTTGGGGAGGTCGACCGTGATCGGGCGGACTAGCTAGTTCAGGGTCAAGGAAATGTAATGATGTCCAATGAAAGCCTAGTTTAGTTTGTGACCATAATTGCAACAATGCCACCCATAGACCTCGTCATCTTCCCGAGGACATCTTGAGGGGCTTATGCTAGTCTTGACTTCCATGATGCTTTCATGGAAACCCCAAATCCTGGCATGTGGCGTTGTTACTGGAGGTAGAACCGGAATGGGGGTGTATTTGTGTGGACGTCGGCACGGTGGATGTTACGGTTATTTGCGTGTTAATTTATTTGGCAATAAAGATGGCATTGACCAGAGTTGGGATCACGACATGTGTTGGCCGGCTTTTATCGACTTGTCTAATGGACCTTCCGCACCTCAATGTTCATTCTAGACTCGAAGTCACCGTGGAGGAGCCTCGGTGGTGACGACGACATGTGAGGGATGTTTTGTTTGTGGGTGCATCGATCAAACTCATCGTGGAAGTTGGAGAGCTGTGTGTGGTGGACTTTTTGACATGGTCTGACATTGGATTCGTGGGATTTTTTGTGATGAGAACTCTACTCAGGGTTGTTTGTGCTGAACCCAGAGTCTCATCAAGGGCATTGGGTTTCGACAGATGGTTTTCTCGGCTATGTGCGCGGAGTTTGTCGATAGCCAGGTTGGCTAGGCCCTTTGTGTTGTCCTGTTCATGAAGGCGGGTCCTACAATTTGTAAGCATTCTGCCCGATTTTCTTTTAGTTAATTGAAAATTCTTACCCTCTTAATTGTTGAAAATGATAATTTATGCCTTGTTAAAAGAAGAACTCTTTGAGTCCACGGTGATCTGGAGGTTGAGATTAGGGTCCCAAATACCAAGTGGTGCTATAATCGAGGACTTCACACAGACTTCACTCGATCTTCAAGAAAAAAGTAGGTAGAAATTTGACAAAGACTTTGATCTTCAAGGAATTGAGCTCGCATAGCCTTATGGTGTGTGCAGTGTGCTCAGCAGGTTGGTGTGGGGAACTATATAATGAGAAACAGTGTAGGCAAAACGTTGTACGTACGGGCGATTCATAAAGACTTTGTTTCCCGTCTCATCTGCACGTTTTCTTTTCTTGAACTTCTCTGTGTTTTGACGGAGCTCAGCAGTACGATATAACGGACCGCCACGGCCACCCGGACAGCCAAATGCATGCATGCAAGGTGCCAAATTCAGTAGCCTGTTGAGCCTTCGTATCCATGCGTCGCAACAACAACGAGCAGCATCACCACGTACTAGAGTTCAACTTCGTCATATCTCTAGCTATCTCCTCTCTTCAACCGGTCACCACCTGACACGTAGGAGAACCTCTTGCCCTACTTCTTTGACTCCAGTTGTGTGCGCAGCGCAGCTAGCTAGCTGGGAGTTGACAATGCACTCTCTCAGTAACGCAGTACGTCACAGCTGCGATTTGGGACTCGGCGAGCAGAAACTTGTGACTGAACACTAAATTAAACCACGTGCGCTCTAAAAGACCTTGGCCGGCCCCGCCGCCCTTCCACCAACACACGCCGAGGGTTCCCCTGAAAACAACTAGACACCGCTGCAGGAATCTTGCCGAAAATAGTTAGGCCACAAACCAAGAAAAATTCATGCATACGATCAGGTCGATCGGCATTGCTGCTCAATTTTCTGGGCCAATGAGCATCGTCATGCATGCTTCAAACTGATGGATCTTTTTTTTTTGTTGAGACACGCGGTACCGTCATAGATGCTCACTACACGTACATGCACTTACCTCATATGAACGCACACCCTACCCCTGTGACCATCTTCGAGAGACTGAGCCGACGGATTGGGTCTTTAGATTGACAAATCATCACGAGCGCCTCGCTGTCGACGGGAACGTCGCCTCCCACTAAAAAAATATTCCGCTTTTTATGCAACACACAGTATTAAACCTGGGGTTTGAACTCTGATGGGCTGGGTACCACAGGTTGGTTTGCGAAACCGATGAATCTTGCACATTCGTTTTCTCCTTTATATCCTCAAGTACGATGATGAACAGGGCCTGCCTCTAAGTTTGACTTGCCAGTTGACTGCTGCTCCGGATGTTCTCCGCGGCAACGGACTGACTCCGATCGTGTCTCTTCGCAGAGGATCGACTTTGCCGGTGTCTGCCATTCACACCACTTCTCCTGTTTCCAAGAATCGCACACGTAAGAAAGTCAGAGTTCACACGGCGACGATCGTCGTCCACGCATTGTGCTACGTACGCAGCAGGATAGGGCCATGCATGTTAAACCTGCCGGCCAGCCAGCACCGCAACCTGCAAGACTGCTGCTTATGCATCGCTTGCCCAGTACTTGGTGGAACTAAATCCAACAAGTATCCGTCTCCACGAATCTAGAATGAAACAACCAGGTGTCCCCACAGATATGAATCACAGATATCCATCACTTTGAGTCGCAGTGTCACGTAGTACTACTATATAAATAAATTAAACATATTAACAAAATTGTCTGCACCAAGCTGTAAGTAGGAAAAAAAAGTAATTTTTGTGATAACTAATATATACGCTTCGTTGGGTGGCGACACTATGAAGTTTTTATCAAAAAACACGTTCATTGATTCAGTCTAAAGTAACCACATCTGAACTTAGAATACCACACTAATAGGTCATATAGTACAATCGAGAAACTCTTCTTCATATATAGTGGGCATGAATGTTGCACATTATATAATAATTAATATAACATATCAACCAGTGGCTCATAAAACATGCACAATACACGCATGTTGTTCGTGTTGACCATATTTGAGTCTTATATGTTGTATCTGACTGCATTCCTATATCTAATTATGTTTAGGATTAGGATGTATATTCTCCGTAAGCAGGCGAGTTATTGGCTGGTAAATGACAATGTATTGTAAAATTATTTTAATGTAAAAGGTTTATGGTGTTCACAATTTTTTGTCAAATAAGAATTGAAGTTTGGATGATAAATGTGGTGAAATAACTGGTTATTAGTCCGGAAACCAAAAACGTTGGCACAATCTTGACCATAGCTGGGTTAGAACTAAATCAAATGAAAACAAAAACGATTGCGCGCAAGCTTAATTTCATAAGCGATGATGAACATAAGCATTTTTGTGTTAGAGAGTTCGGAAGAGGGAACTTTATGAGTACTATATGCATTTTGAATTTTGATACCAACTTAATAAAATATTAAATTTTAGCCTATGTGTTGTGAATAAATATTGTGGAAAATTGATAGGAAAAAAGGCAAGTAAAGATATTTACAAAATCATTTTGAAAGAATTTTTTTTTGCACTGGCATCACAATTAACTAATTTTACATGTGTGATGAGTATCCTAGCGTTTTTTTGGTACTACTATCTCCGCCAGTGTTGGATCCACCCCTAGCTAGGGGGTGCACAGGACACCGGTTAGCAAGAAAATTCTTTATAAAATGGCATTTTTAACCATATATGCACCCCCTAAAATTGTGGTTTATCTGTTGGTGCACCCTCTAGGCACCCGGGTTCCACGTACTCTAGCTCCGCCACTGATCTCCGTTCCACAAAATAAGGTGTATAATTTTTTTTGACATCAAATGGTTTCTTGTTTACCAAGTTTATAGAAATATCAGTAATTATTATAATACAATGTATATATAATATGAAAATACATTTCATAAAGTATCTAATGATATAGATTTAACATTGTAAATTTCAATACTTCTTTGAATAACCTTGGTCAAACTCTATATTGATTGACTTTTAGAAAAATATGCCTTACACTTTTGCGGAAAGGAGATAGTAGTGATCAACAAATTATCAACATATAGTTGCACCCCAATGACATGTTGTTGGCTATGATGGGCTTTAAGGGAATAACTACAAACTCTAGATTAGGTTGCACCTTGTGCTCTCGTAGTATTTGATTTGTAAATATGACCTTCTATTTACCTCTTCTGAAAAATTCCAGTCCATATAACCTAGTTAGTCAAGACAGAGCTCATATGCCATGTGTGGTTATACTAGAAGATACTGCAGTGACCCAGCATACCACTGCATGTTCTAGCATGTAGGACGTTGACATAACACTTATGGAATACCATTCCGCAAATATCACGTCCCTTGGAGTGGTACAACAGAAACATTGTGGGTCCATATTATATACACACAAATTAAGAACGGATATCATCAGTTCCTCGAACTTACAACCATCAAACAACTTACTTATAGATGTTCCAACATAAGAACGAAAGATCCAAATTAATTAACATTGTGTGACTCAACAGCTTATTTAATAAAGTTTTATGCTGCTCGGCTCAACCTAAGTACTAGGTACTACTTTAGTAACTACTCTACCTCATTGTCTTTAACTCCATAGCGGATTTCATAATCCACTCCTTCAACTTCTCCTGATAGATCCAGTTCTTTGTAGAAGATGTCATGTTTGCTCTCTGTAGCATACATTGGAGTATCTTCTAGTTCTTCGGAGTCTAAGCAGGAGATCAAAGAAAAGGGTGAGCAACATCGTTACCCAGCAACTTTATTATATGCAAGGTGGGAAGTTTGATGCACTAGCTACCACCTCAGACTATAAGTCTTATGTTCTATGCACTTTTCGTAAATATTTCTTCCAAGATTGATTTTTTATGATAAACTATGCCCATCGGTCTTCACAGGTTGACTAGAACTTCATGGAGTTCCTTTCTTGTTACGTTTGTAGCTCCTTCCCAGAACAGGGAGTAACATGTCACAATTCTTACACTCTGCAGAGGTGCGTTGATTTACCCATATGAGATCAAATCTTTGTTGCAAAACCGGACGTACTTTTCCATCCATAATTTCGTGTTGTAGGGTCCAATAATTGATCCAAACCGATCACTGTTCTCCTTCGCGACCCCACATGCCAACACAATCCTTCAGGCCAGCCACATCTTTGTTAAGCCCCCTTTCAGTCTAGCTACAACTCTAATACGCCCCCGAAGACTCTGTCAGCCGTTATGCCCCTAGAAGGTTTCATAAAAATGACCGATCGTACCTTCGGCACCCCCTCACAGATAATCTACACACCAAAATCGTGGGGCTCTAACGGTGCCCACCGATATGCTTGACCAATGCAAGGAATCACAACGTCACATTAAGGTCGTCAGCTGACATACGAAAGGAAGAAGATCTAGCTGACTTCTCTCTCATTGCAGATCACATGATTAACGCGTATTATACGGCGCTAGAATCACTTATGTCATGGGTTATTAATCCCTATATGATAAACTCCACTACACATGGAATCCTAGATTCCACTGCTAGCTATTATAAATTACCACCACTTAGGTGATAACCAATATTTTATATGATTGTGAAAATATTCTTTTCTGAATTCTTTTTTAAAACATATGTGATAACACAACAAGTTGCAAATACTTTGGAAAACACATCAAAGGACATGATCAAGCGATGAACTTGCCTTGTGACTGCAAGGTAGTGAAGTCGGATGCTTCGCTTGACCTTGAGCTCTTGTTTCTACAAAACACCATTATTGCCCGCAATAATGAATTATGCATAATAATGTCATGCAATGTTTTGATTTATTTTAAAACCACTCTTTAAATGTTTTACCCATATAATTAGACTTAAAAGACCATTTTGAATGATTAATGTATGGCAAGTAAGTATTTTACTTCTAATAATTAGATAAAAGCGATTTATTACTTAGAAATCCTAAAACCTTTTGAAATAAAATAATTAGTATTTTTTAGGAAAATATACTTATTCAAGATCTTAAAAATGATTTTTTATTTATTTTGAAGTACTGCCCTATTTTTATAAAATACCATAAAAGAATTATTGCTTTTATATATTCAATTTAAGTTTTACCATTTCAAAAGACAAGTTAGTATTTTTTTATTAGATAGTTTATATTTTGTGAACATGTGGAGGTATTTTTTTAGGATTTTTCTTTATTTTTCTATAGCGTAAATACTCTTATGGGTATTGTGGTAATTTGCTATTTATTTTTTGGATTTAATTTTTATTAAACCCCTTAAATTTGGACCTGGCCAACGGGACGGCCCAACCCTGGTTTTGCCCAGCCCACGGTCAGGCTAACCATAGTGCGGTCCACTGGGTCGGTCAAACCGACACAGACCCCTCTCCCCTCTCTCGGTCTCTCTCCTCCTATTCTCTGGCGATCCCGCGACACCGTTGTCGTCACCGCTCGATGTCGACCAGCTCCGGTCGTCTTGGTCAATGCCACCGCGCTTTCCGACCGAGTGTATGATGTTGCGTCAACTGGTCCAAGTCGATTCGTCATCCTCACCTTCCTTTGGCCATGCGAACACCCTACTGGTACCTAGCGTTTTGGCTACTCTGGCCTCATCGTGATGCCCTAGCTTGGTGGTGTCCTGGTGGTGTTTTGGCGTGCTCTAGGTGGTGTGGTGGTTGACCTCAGTCGTCCTCTTCTTCGACGGCTGCTGTGGGTACGGCTCGGCACGGGTTGCAGCATCTCTGGTGTTCCTCGTGCCATCGTGCCCTAGTCACCGCTAATTCTGCTTCCTCTTCTTGCTGATCGAGTCCCTCGGGTAAGTCTTCCTCCTTCTCTATCTCTGAACCCCTCTCTTTACTGCTGTATGCAATCCTAATTAGGGTTTGCTTTGAACCCCTGCTCTTCTTATTTTTTATAACCTTTGGATGTTGTAATGCTTAGCATAGCATGGTAACTAACTTCACCATGTCCTGGTTAGCAATGGTTTCAGTTATAGTTCCATGTGACTTTATCTAGTTGATATCATTCTAATTGTCTCATGTGGGCTATACTGTACAATTGGAACTGGGGTACTACTGGTGTTGTGTTGGTATTAATTCCTTGTGGAATTATTGGCCATGTCCTATTTAAATGTCTTCGGCATCATTTATGCTATGCTCCGTAATTTTTGCTGGCATTATAGTGGACCTTGAGTTCCAACTTTTTGGAAGTCAAATATGTGGTTTTATAAATGGAAGGCTCAGTAGGTTCCTTTTATAACAAGAGTAATACTTAGGATGGTTTCCTAAATGTGCCAGTAAGGATTTGTTACTTACTAGAGTGGAGTGATGGTCATAAGCAAATCAGTTAGCTGTTGTTATCCCGTGACTGAATTTTAATTACAAATGGTTCCTAATATTCTAGGAAAATGATTACTTAACTTTGTTGAGTATAAGTGTGGCTATTGTTGGATATATGCCATTGTGAATTCTCCTAGTGGATATATGCCATTCAGATTGTAGCCCTTGTCCTAGGATGAAAAAGACTGAGGCCTAGCCTTTTAAGAGATAAAATATAGATTTATTGTGGCTGTTCAAACTCCAATGATGAGCTCTTAGAGAATAACATCAACTCTGACTAAATCCTGCTTAAGAAAATAACAGGATCAGGTACTAACAGCATCTCCACTCGGGTTCCCAGCAGGCCGTTCCCAGGGTGTTTTTTCCGTCCGGACACCGAAAATTGGCCCAGCCACGTTCCCAGGACGCTGGTTTTGTTTGGATTTGGTCCAAAATTCGTCCGGAGATCCTAGGCCATTGCCGGGGCGCCGGGAATGGGCTGGGAACGCTAGACGAAGCGAACTCGGCGGGAACAAAACGATTCAGCGCGTGGACCCGTCCCGTCAGCGACTGGAGGCCGGTCGTCGTCATCCTTCCGCCTCGGCTCCCGCAATAGACTGTCGGGCAATAACTGCCAGTCTCGTCGACCACGCATCGCCGTAATGGTGCGCCAGCGCCGCCTCGACTTCCCGCTGTTTCCCCTTTTCCCGCCACGCCGCTACACCCATCCCGCCTTCGCCGCCCATCTTGGTCTATAAAACATGGCCCCATCACCAGCTCACAATGCACTGCCCCCTCCCGTCCTGCACCACCATGAACTCCGACGAAAAAGAAACACTCGGCGAAAAGAAGCAGATGGTAGAGAGGTACCACGCGACCCGGTGGCGGCGAATGGCTTCGGCCAACGGATGGTCCAGCTCTAGGAGGCTTGGATGCTCCACGACACCGGCTACACGACGTCGCTAGACTTCCGTTGCCCCCGGGTGGAAGCTCAGCACCGGCGGCAGTGGCGCCGGTGCCGGAGGATGACCAGATGGTGGAGGAGATCTAGGCCGCCATCGTGGCGATGCCGGATCCCGAGCTCGTAGAGGACCCCGGAAACCTCACGCACTAGGAGCATTTCTTCGCCGAGCGCCGGCTTGGCGAACTCGCCGCCCACCAGGGACCTCCAGGCGAGCCGCCGCCGATGGTGGAGTGCGCCGGGGCGCACCCTCAACTATGTCCTCGAGCACATCCACGCCGGGAACAACCCCCGGCTGGGCTTCCCGCATTCACCGGTGCCGCCTCTTGCCGCGGGCGCCAACCTCCGGCAAACTGGGTGCCCAGGAGGATGGCCAGCCTCACCTCCTCCTCCTTCGCCACATCGCGCTCGTCTGGGACGGCGTCTGCGCAGTCGCCTCGCAGCAGCGACGAGTTCTTTTTGGCCTCCCAAATGCTAGGACGACACGCCCAGGAGCTCACCGACGAGGACACGTGCGCGGGGAATCGTCATCAACGAGCCCCGAACAACGGCATTGCTGATAGGCCGGCTTCGCCTTCGCCAAACGAAGCTGGAGCCCGCGGATTGGGGCGTGGCTGTCAACGAGGACTCCTTTGCCATCAAAATGGCGATCGAACGTTCTCTGCACGATGCCACACCGCCATCGACGATTCCGGAGCTGAACATCCTCGCCTGGTCTAGGGCAGAGTGGGAGCAGGAGGAGGCCGAGTGCCATGCCAGCGTGCGCTGTGAGCCTTCCTACCAGGGCCCGCATCTCGTCGTACTCGACAACGACGATGAATGGCCTTAGTACCAGCCGTGGAGGTACGGCGACGCAGGCCAAGGCAGCTCGTGCCACCCGCAGACACCGAGCGACGACGACGACGATGACAGCGATGAGACGACACGGCGGACCCGGACTACACCAACTTCTACCGCAACTTCAGCATCTAGACGGCATCCACTGGCATCAGCATCAGCCTTTTTTAGTTTGTTTTTGCCTAAGCGAAGTCAGAATTCGGGTGCCCACCCGAATTCGATGTAATATTTATGAATTGCCCATCTATTAATGAAATCCGCCTACATTCTCCCAAAGTTTGCCGAATTTTGTTAAAATTTGTCCAAACCCGGGAGCTCGGCCTGGGAACGCGACTAGAAAACCGACCGTTCCTAGGCCGAAAACTTTCTTCATCTGGCGCTATTTAGCTCCGGATTTCGGCCTGGGAACGGCCTGTTGGGTTAGCAGCATAGAAAACAAAAAAATTCCTACAATGGGAACTTTTATACGCCAAGATCTATCTACTAGATACAAGCAACGGGTAGATATACATCCATAGAGAACATACCCTCGAAGACAACAAAGCTTTGTTAACAAGATGGAACTCGTGGATGATGTAGTCGTTCTCTTGCCGATCTCAAGATCGTGATGAAGTCCTTCAGGTCCAACAGTTCCAGCACTATCAGGTCTAGCAACATCAAGTCCAGCACCGCAAAGTAGCGGTGCATCCGTGATCGCACACACATTCGGTCCACCGAACAACCTCTGCCTCCTCCCTCCAGCGATGCAGCGGAAGCAACAACTCCTTTCCAGATAAAGCCACCAGGAACATGTATCTCGCTAATCCGAGACCATGGGGAATAACTAGAGGGAGAAGAGAACCTTCATGAGGAGGTGGGGCAAGAGGAGAGGAGCCATGGGGCTCCTTTTATAGGGGAGGGGTGATATGTTGCAAACGTATCTATAATTTTTGATGTTCCATGCTTGGTTTATATCTACTTTCTTATGTTTTGTCCACACTTTGGAGTACTTTTTATACACTTTCTTGGACTAACCTATTAACAAGATGCCACAGTGCCAGCTGCCTGTTTTTTGCAGTTTTTGGTGCACGAAAGTCAGAAAATGAATATTCTCGGAATTGGACGGGACAAAAGCCAAAGTCAATATTTCACCGAGGGGGAAACAGAGCTAGAATACGAGACAGAGAGGGGCCAAGGGCTGGCCACACCACCTGGCCGCGCCAGGGGGTGGTGTGGCACCTAGGGCACCCCCTCGG
This sequence comes from Avena eriantha, assembly GCA_910589775.1. Lineage (NCBI taxonomy): Eukaryota > Viridiplantae > Streptophyta > Magnoliopsida > Poales > Poaceae > Avena > Avena eriantha. The sequence continues at coordinate 179,127,048 of OU342743.1, read as the reverse complement.
CCTCCCCTTTCCCCTATATATTGCGTCTGATACAGAAACCCTAAGTACCCGATAAAAAATCCACGAAAGAGTCTGTAGCCACCGTCATATCCATCCCTAGACCGGGAGGGATCTGAAGCTCTTCCTGGCACCCTGCCGGAGGGGAGAATTCACCCTGGAGGCCTTCTTCATCATCATGCAAGCCTCCAGTGTGATGTGTGAGTAGTTCATCCTTGGACTACGAGTCCATGTAGTAGCTAGATGGTTCGTTCTTCTCCTTTGTGCTACCATGTCTAGATCTTGTGAGCTCCGTTCATGATCAAGATCATATAATTGTAATCCTACATGTTGTGTTTGCGCGGATCCGATGGATATTGAGATGCTATTTCAGATTGATTATTGATTCTATCATGTCTTTGTTATTTGTGATCTTGCATGCTCTCCGTTATTAGCAGATATCTTGGCCGAGTAGATGCTAGCAACTCCAAGAGGGAGTATTTATGCTCGATAGTGGGTTCATGCCTCTAGTAATCTGGGGAAGTGACAGAAATCTCTAAGGTACTAGATGTGTTGTTGCTACTAGGGAGAAAATAGCAATCCTTTGTTCATAGAACAATCGTATTGTTTACTTTACACGCAATGTGTAATGCAATTATTTGTTGCTTGCAACTTAATACTGGAGGGGGTTCGGATGATAACCTGAAGGTGGATTATTAGTCATAGTAGCAGTTGGATTACGATCTATGTATAATGTTGTAATGCCCAACCAAATGCCACAAGAGTCAATATGCTTAGTATATGCATGTATGCTTTCTCGATGTTTTTCAATTACCCCGCTGTAATTTGTTCACCCAAGATGTCATCTATTTTAAGGAGAACCACCACTAGTGAACTATGGACCCCGGTCCTTTCTTTTATCATAATCTACAACTGTTTACTGTTTCTTTTTACTTTCTACAAGCTATTACTTTCTTCCACACAATACGTTTAATCCTTTGTTTTCAGCAAAACCGGTGAGATTGACAACCTCACTATAAGTTAGGGGCAAAGTTCTATGGTTGTATTGTGTAGGATTCCAAGTTGAAAACAACACCTTGGAGGTGTTTCCTTGCTCCTACTGGTTTGATAACCTTGGTTTCATAACTGAGGGAAACTTACTGTTGTGCTCATCATACCTTCCTCTTGGGGTTCCCCAACGAGCTCGATATCAACCACGAGTCAGCAGGGGGCGCAGCCCCAAGGCCATGGATGCCCGGCCATGGTGGGTGCCCCCACCTCTCCCTCATTTATGTGGGCGGAGCTTTCACTAAGCCCACTCACATCAATTTCAACTCCACTCACTTTGCATTTAATGTCCACCAAATTAAATGCATTTTCTCTTTAAATAAAACACTTTTATTTATTTTATTCAGAATTTTGTTACTTACTTTAATTAACAAACATTCACATAAAACTCCCTGCAACATTTCAATATCGCATGCAGAACCAGTTTCAGCAATTTCACCCGAAACAATTCCGATTTCCATCAAAATGATTCCAGCGCTTTCATAATCTTTATCTGAAACATATTTGCTCCTAAATGGTGTCGGTATCCCTTAAGTGTGTCACCCTATGGTTCGCGAATAATGCAGACATGATCGAGACCCCGCTCCGATCAATAATCAGCAGCGGGACCTAGAGATCCGTACTGATCCACACATTCAATGATGACTCTTGTGATCGTGTGAACCTTTAATGCTAGTAACTTAATCCCTTTGTCTCGCGATATATTACATGTCCAAGATTCGATCATCGGTATCCAAATACCTATTTTGATCTTGTTACCAACATGCACTCTTTTCTCGTTCCTATGATATAACATTCTAGTGATCACATCACTTGCTTGCAAGCTATTTCAATGTGATATCACCGAGAGGGCCCTGAGTATATCTATCCATCATCGGGATGGACAAATCCCACTCTTGATCCATGAGCCTCAACATAACACCTTCGTAGCACTGAACCCACCTTTATAGTCACCCTGTTATGGTGTGACGTTTGATGTTATCAAGATACTCTTCTCGTGTTAGTGATTAACATGATCTCATGGTCTAAGGATTAGGATTACTTTGTATGATGTTATAGCAATATAAACATAATGACTTTGATCGTAATGCTATACTTCGGATGAATGTTCATCACATCATTCCACCAATGTTGTGACCTTGTTATTAACAACATCCAATGTCCATGATCAGGAAACCTTGATCATCTTGTTAATCAACGAGCTAGTTTATATGAGAGACCTTACTAGTAACTTTGTATTTTGTTTATTAAACACACATGTATTAACGCTTCCAATTAATACAATTATAGCATGCAAAATAAAAATTTATCATAAACATGGAATAAGATAATAACCACTTTATTATTGCCTCTCGGGCATATTCCCTTCAGTCTCCCTTGCACTAGAGTCAATAATCTAGTTTGAAAAACATTGTGTATTGAACACCTATGGCTTTGTGGTATTGCATATACGCGATTGCTAGTGGTTAACATAATCTCTGGATCTGACAGTTTCAGGTCTGTGTGTATTTGCATGTCTTTGCATCTCTACGCATCACTCATTCTCAAATGAGATGGCATTGTATAAATTTGGTCCTTTGGTGAGACCTTTAGTTCGTTCGGCTTAAAATATGTTGATATTATTGTCATACAATATATCTTCATAGTATTATCCCACTTTGAACCACACCTAGTTTGATAACGAACTACTTAACACAAATGCCCTCCTTGGATGCTACTATAGTAGTTATATACTTAGCATTTTGTTGTAGTATCCGTCATAATGTCTCAACTTTGGAACTCATCCAAATCCATCATGGAACATCTTTTCTATTACATTGTGCCACCCATAGTCTAAATTGAGATAAATTTAATTTGTATCTTGTGACAAAACTAGTATCAATCTAACACTTTACAATGAACTACCTTTAACTATTTGTCACTTATACATGATATATTCTTAGTTCTTCCAAAGCTCATAAGAATATCTTTACTAATGTCCAATGATCATCTTATAAATCATTCTGATATGTGCTCATAACATTTAGAGCATATGACATATCTCGATATATACATATCACGATATAATCGATCAAAATCTTCATGTGATTTTACTCACCAAGTGTTGAAACACTTGAATCTTGATACAATCCTTTACATGCAGCAATAACCTTTCTTGTTGTTTCCATATTGAACCCTTTCAATATCTTATATATGTACGTCTAGCACAACCATATTAGTGCCTCAATCTATCCATATAGATATTGATGCCAAATATTCCAGTTTTGCCCAAGTCTTTCATCAAAATCCTATTTTAATGAAATTCTTAACTTGTGTCAATAAAATATACATAATTTCCAATCAACAATATGTACTATGCATAATGTATTGGAAATTTGTCTCAGTGCTCCAACTTAATTTCTTGCAAATGCAAGCATCTTCATCGTCTCTGATGAAATTAAACTCCTTTAACATTTTCATCATGGTGAAGATTCCAACTCCGCTATGCTCACTTCAACTATTGAAGTTTGCATGCCCTTTTAGCACCCTTTGAATTAACAAAACCCTTCGGACCGTGTCTTGTACACGTCCTAGGTAACCATTCTATTAAAAGAACATTTTTTGTTTGTTCAACTACCATACATCAAATTATATGTAGTGGTTGCTACATTAATCCATCAAGACTAAATATCGCTATGAAAGATCAAATCTTGTCATAGTCAACTCCTTGAACATTGCCGTAAACTTCTTTCTGACATGTAGACTATTTCATAGATGTTAAACATCCATGTATATTTATTTATAGATCCAAACACTACCGATAGGCTTCACGCCTTCTCGGAGGGTCTTCCAAGTTTAGAAACTTGATTTCTCGTGTATGGATACTTTCACGGATTCTACAACTTCTAGTCATTTTATGGAGTCAGGGCCCATCATCGCTTCTTTGAATGAAGTCGGTTCATTATTTTCAAAACAATAATGACTTGTTTGTCAAATCTCACTATTTGATTCTTACCCAATGCATACGGTTCAAATAGGAACTCTAATCTCCAAGATCACACCCTTTGTAATCACGGGAGCCATGAGCATTGTGGCCGCCACCGGGACACTTTCCAGCGTTGTGCTACTTAGCACATATAGCTAAGGTTCAATAACCTTATCAAAGTTCTATTGTCCTCCCACTTAACTTTTCACAAAAAATTCCTTCTCAAGAAACTTGACGTTCCAAGCGACAAACACTTTTGTCCTCGGTGTTATGGAGGAATTCCCAACAAATTCTTTGGGATAGCCTACAAAGATGTGCTTATCCTACTTTGGTTGTAAACATTTTACTTATGCATAGCATACCAAAATTTAAGAAAAGACAATTCGGGTTTTATCCCAAACCATAACTCATATGGTGTCATTTCAACGGATCACAATGGTGCTCTTTTTAGTGTAAAAGTGGTACTAAAGCTTTAATCCTTAAAACATAATGGCAGTTTTATAAATGACACCTTTGATCTTACCATGTCAAACAAGGTTTGATTTGATCTCTCAAACATACCATACTCCTGTGGTTTATCGGGAAATGCAAATTCATGGAACAATTCCTGAAATCTTAGGTTTTTTGTTAAACCTGTAACTCAAATATCTTCCTTTATGATCAAATCATAAACTCTTTTATTTTCTTGTTACAATGATTTTTCACTTCATCTTGAAAGTCTTTGAACAATTTTCAAATGTTTCATACTTCTTCCTTATTAAGTAAATATATAGATATATTCACTCAAATTTCTGGAGAAAGAATATGAAGCAAAAAGATCCATCGCATATGGCTACACATAATGGACTATGCACATCAGCATGCACAATTTCCAAGAAGCTAGTCATCCGTTCCTCTTTGGACTATAAATGGAGTTTCAATTATCTCGAGGAAAGTTTCACAAGCGTCAATTGATCAAAATCAAAAGACTCCAAAAATCCATCAACATGGAGTTTCTTCATGTTTACTTTCCAATATAATTCAAACAGCGATGTCACTTCATAAGTGAACTTCATAAGTGAACCTCCAACAAGGGAGTACGTCTCGTTGGAGGGGTGGGCGATACTAAGACCACCAACACCACAAGAGGCCTCACCCTATTCTCACGAGCACCCTCCGCACGACAAGCACCCGATCCACTATGGGACACTTGAGGGTGGTCACCGAACCCGTACAAGATTGGGGCAATCTCCACAACTTAACTGGAGGCTCCCAATAATCACCACCAAGGCCACAATCTTGGGGAGAGCTTCAAAACTTAATTGAAGGCCCCAAGAACTCACCACAAAGGCCACACAACCGTCTAGGGTTCCAAGAACCCAAGAGGGACAATCTTCCTGATTTCACCAATCAAATCCTCCGAGGAGAACACAAACCGGTGCACCTAATGCAAATGGAAAGAACACCAAAAAGATGATCCAATCCTTCACTCTCAAATTCCAACAAAGCTACTAAAGCTATTGGGGGATGATGTCTACGCACGCTTCTATTCTTGTAGACAGTGTTGGGCCTCCAAGTGCAGAGGTTTGTAGAACAGCAGCAAGTTTCCCTTAAGTGGATCACCCAAGGTTTATCGAACTCAGGGAGGAAGTGGTCAAAGGTATCCCTCTCAAGCAACCCTACAATCAAGATACAAGAAGGCTCTTGTGTCCCCAACACACCCAATACATTTGTCAGGTGTATAGGTGCACTAGTTCAGCGAAGAGATAATGAAATAAAAGTAATATGGATGATTATAATTGGTAATTTCAATATGAAATAAGAGTGGAAGCAAGCAAACATGTAACATAACTGATTGTAAATGGTGTTTCAATGCTTAGAAACAAGGCCTAGGGATCATACTTTCACTAGTGGACACTCTCATATAAATATCTTCTCTTGATTATGCTACCTTGAACTACTCTCCGGTTGGACAATGCAGGGCTATAACAACACACCTTAAAGTTTGCATTCCCCATCTAGATAACCCCTCACTATCACCTTGAGCACTAGATAGTTCCAACCAACACCACAATCTCATAGAGACATCTAACTCAAATTATACTCATGATAAGTATTTATGTAACCTAGCCAAAATGCCACAAGGTGTGCACACTGTTGACTTCACACACGTGGGGTAAGCAGAGATTAATTAAAGCACTTGAGTAGCAGAATAGATCTAGATTGCGAAGCTCATGATCTCAATAAGATCACGCATAGAGAGAGAGAGAGAGAGAGAGAGATATAAACACATAGCTACTTGTAGAGCCCTTAGCCTCAAGAGAGAACTACTCCCTCCTCATCATGGGAGTTAGCAACGGCGATGGAGATGGTGGTGGATGATACATCCATTTTGCATCACTATTCTATATCATAATTTACTTTTATTCATTGATATATTTCATATTAAGAGATGATACTTATGTTATTTCATTTGTTTTTGCATGGTTGATCACTTTTGGAGGATGGAGCGATGAAGTCAGGATTCTGATGGAAAAGGCACTATTTCAAGGCAAAATTGGGGAGGATCAAAAAATCCCAGAAAATATATGGAAAATCCTATTTTTCCAGAAGACGAAGGAAGCCAGTAGGGGGAGTGGAGATGGGCCACAGGGGGCCCACACCACCCCCTAGCGCAGGCCATCCTAGGCCGCGCCACCAGGTGGTGTGGCCACCCTGGCCTACCTCTGGCTTTGTGATATGTCCATTTTGCATCACTATTCTATATCATAATTTATTGTTATTCATTGATATATTTCATATTAAGAGATGTTACTTATGTGATTTCATCTGTTTTTGCATGGTTGATGACTTTTGGAGCATGGACCGTTGTAGTCAGGATTCTGATGGAAAAGGGGCTGTTTGGAGGCGAAATTCACGAAGATCATAAAATCCAGGAAAATAAAAGGAAAATCCTATTTTTCCATAAGACGAAGGTTGCCAGAAGGGGGAGTGGAGATGGGCCACAGGGGGGCCACACCACCCCCTGGTGCGGGCCACCTAGGCTGCACCACCAGGTGGTGTGGCCACCCTAGCCCACTCCTGGCTCTCCCATTTGGCGTATATTATCCCCTCGAAACCCTAATACCTGAGGAGCGACCACAGAAAGATTCTGCCGCCTCAGCGGGGTGGAAAACTACAGAGAAAGAAAGATCTCTCCGGCAGACATAATTCTGCCTGGGGAATTCCTTCCTGAAGAGGGGAGATCGTCGCCATCAACACCACCACCAAGCTGGACTTCATCGGGATCATCATCATCACCATCATCTCCATCACCACCATCATCACCACTCCATACTGCTTTAACAATTGGGTAGAATCTTGCATAGTTCTTAGGGGAAACTTTCCCGGTGTTGATTACTTGTAGTAGTTGATGCTATTGAGTGGAACCATTGAATTATTGTTATGTTCAGATTGTTTCTTATCATTATATCATATCTGATCTTGATCCATATGATGTCTTGTGAGTAGTTCGTTTAGTTCTTGAGGACATGGGAGAAGTCATGTTGTTAGTAGTGGAGTTGTGTTGAGAAAGATTCAATAGTTTGATATTTAAGTTGTGATGTTATTCTTCTAGTGGTGTCATGTGAAGGTCGACTACATGACACTTCACCTTTATGGGCCTAGGGGAATGCATTGTGTATTTGGCAACTAATCGTAGGGTTGCTGGAGTGACTGAAACCTAAACCCCCATTAGGAAACCTTTGCACAAGGGACATCAGGGTCTTAGAGTTTAAGGTTGTGGTTAGGTTTTTATCTTAATTACTTTCTTGTAGTTGCGGATGCTTGCAAGGGGTATAATTAGAAGTATGTATTAGTCCTAGGAAGGTTGATACATTAGCACAGGTTCACCCACACAACACTTATCAAACTAAAGAAGATTAATCAACTATATGAAGCGAAAGCACTTGACAATATTCCCGTGTGTCCTCGGGAACGTTTGGTCATCTTAAGTAATACAACCGGCTTGTCCTTTGCTAAAGAAAGGATTGGGACACTTGCTGCAATTATTATTATTGTCTTTTATTTACTCGTACTTTATTTATCTGCATTATCAAAAACCCCTAAAAATCTGTTTGCTAAGTATTATAGAGAATTCCTGCTCCAAGCCACTCGTCAACACCTTCTGCTCCTCGTTGGGTTCGACACTCTTACTTATCAAAAATACTGCGATACACCCCCTATACTTGTGGGTCATCAGTGGAGTCAATGGAGATGGATCCGGGGGCACTTCCCCGCCCGGCAGGGTGCAGGAATAGAGACTTTTGTCCCCGAATCTCCTCTTCGGTGGTGGCGGCGATGCGGAAATTTTTGTGGAATTCTTATCTAGTACTTAGGTTTTTCGTCCCGGGGGGAATATATAGGCGAAGAGGCAAGGTCGGTGGGCATCCAAGGCGGCCGCACAACCCCCTGGCACGACCTAGCCTGGCCCCCGCCACCAGGTGGTGTGGGCCCCTCGTGGCCCCTCTCCGTCTCGTCTTCTGGCTCTGTGAGTCTTCTATAAAATAGGAACTTTGGCTTTTGTCCCGTCCAATTCTGAGAATATTTCTTTACGAGCTTTTCTGAAACAAAAAACAGCAGAAAATAGGCAACTGGCACTGTGGCATCTTGTTAATATGTTAGTTCCATAAAATGAATAAAAATACCTCAAAGTGTGAACAAAACATAAGAAAGTAGATATTAAACAAGCATGGAACATCAAAAATTATAGATACGTTTACGACGTATCAACATCCCCAAGTTTAACTCCTGCTCGTCCTCGAGTAGGTTAGTGATAAAAAGAATAATTTTTTAGGTGACATGCACCATCACAATCTTGATCAAGGTATTTTTAAAACATTGATAGCTAGGATCATAGTACTCTAACATAGACATAAAAGATATAGTTTTAACAATAAGACATAGCAACTATGTTGTAACATGAAAAGATAGAAAATTCATGAATAACAATGCTTTGAAAGCCGTTTGTTTGTTTCACATAATGAGAATGGTATTCAGCTTGTCCCTCATGGTGTAGCAAAACATAAATGCATAGGACACCTTCAAATTTCATAAGGGTGACTAGATACAAATAGTTTAAGAACAAGCAATATCAAAGTTATGAATCAATCAACATGTTTTGGGACAATGCACATTAAACTAAGAATGACCACTATGCTCTCTCAGTAGGTGCATAAAGATAGAAGATGGAGACTCAACATAAAAGTAAAAGAAAGGCCCTTCATAGAAGGAAGCAGCAATTCAAGTCTCATAAAGAGCTTCCAAAAAATATGGTACTTATTAGCTTTCAGCTCTCATTGCCCCTATCATAAGCATCTTTAGGTGATTAAGGTTAAAGTGAGAAAATATGAGGATATGCTTGACAAGTTATAAGCTGAAAATCTCATGCCCCTTACTTACGAGTACCGAACCTCATGCTACTCAACTTTAGTCATAGGTAAGTTCTTGTCATTGTAAGTACATGTGTATCATAGAGAACCACCAACGGGGTACCCTTGTCTGATGATACGGAAGCTTTCTCATATCAAAATGACAAGGCAAGCAGATAATGAGCATCTTAGCGATCTTTTTGTATGCTATTTGCATAGGGTGTTCCCTTTTTTTCTCTTTTTTAGGATGCTTCATAGATTGCTCACTATGGTTATGCTGCAAGTTTCCACCATGATTAGGCATGGCTTAGACTAGCCGCCCAGGCATTTCTCTAACACATACACGAACTCCATAAGCCTTACAAGCTCCCCTTTCATTTCACACCGCCGGGATCCATAAGCAAAAGAACATGATATCAACTAAATAAAGTGCAATGTTGAAAGCGTTCCCCATGGTAACATGGTTCTGCTAATTCACAACTTACAAAATGCAAGCATATACGCAAAATAGATGGGCACAATGGTCGTTTATTAAGTGCAAGAAAGTAAAGTGTGCTATCAAGTTCGTGAGAGCTTTAATCACTAATTTTCACATAACAAGTTTAATTCGGAAGGTAGATAAAAACATGAATATACTTGGAATATCAATAATGCTAATAGGTATGTATGGTGGACTCTTTGGAATAACTTGGTTTATTTGGAGTTGGATGCATGAGTGGAACTCATACTTGGAGGCTAGCAAAAGACTGGGAGCGACCAACTAAGAGAGCAATAATGGCCATAATCATGCAAAACGACAAAACATTATTAATTAAAGCATAAAGTGATATTATAAGTCGAAAACTAAATGATCATAGAGGCTATGGTGACTTGGTATAGTCTTAACATGGTGTGAGAATACGCCAAGTCAACCCAAATAAATCATCAAAGGAAAATACCATAATATTATGCTTTTATATGCTAAAACAACGCATGATTCTTTCAAGGCACATTAAGCAATCTCAATTGTTTGTAACAAGTCATGCTACAGCAATAATCACCAAGCATAAAGTCAAAGCAATAGCAAACATGACATGATAAACTCTAGGCCACAGTCTAAACAAGCTCCTTTTGTACCACTTATAAGCATGAAACTTCCTACTCTTTTCCAACACCAATCGAAAACTAAAGCTAAACGCAGTGCTAGCAAAGGAGAACACTCGTAGAACAGTAAGAGTGAAAACTAGAGTGTTCTAGGCAATGAATAACGGGGTGTGTCTCTCTCCAAAAGAAGTGTGTTGGGATCCAACCAAATTATTTAAGCAAAATAAAACTAAAAACAAAAACGAAGACGCTCCAAGAACAACACAATTGTGCATGAAACAATAAAAATAAAGTGTTTGGAAGAAAACTTGAGATTTTTATTGATGAAGAAGGGGATGCCTTGGGCATACCCAAGCTTTGACGCTTGCACTTCTTGAATATTTCTTGGGGTGACATGGGTGGCATCCCCAAGCTTGAGCTTTCGTCAATACTTCATCTTATCACATTGTTCTTCCCTACACTTGAAAATTTCTTTCATACAAAACTTCACACAATCTTCATTAGCAACATTAGTGTATTCAAGATAATAGGTCTTTTGGGCTCAGTTTCAACTCAAGTAAAACTTCCATTAAAACACAAGATTCTGTAGTCTTCTAAAAGCTAGAGTGATCAAAGAGAACTCAAAGAGAAAGAGATTAAGAGGCAAATGCAAATAATGGCAGAAATCTGTCAAAACAGACCAGCAAGTAAAAACTGTTTTTTTAAGACCTTATGTTGCTCAAATCGAAAAGTGTTAAACTAACAAAAGTTAGATAACAACCTGGGGTAGAAGCACAAAACATTACACCTCAATCCGACGTACAGATATTTTTCATGAATTTTTACAGCGAAGCACAAAAATCTGTTTGGGGACAGCAACTTTCCCAAGTCTTACTTCTCTCTCATTAGAGGTTATTTTTGGCACAAAAACCACACAAAAAGGATAAGGAGAGGTTATTACTGAGACAATAACTTCCAAGACTCAACAAAACAAAAATAAACTGATAGTAAAATATAATGGGTTGTCTCTCAAAAGCTCTTTCTTTATAGCCATTAAGATAGGCATGATAATTTCGATGATGCTCACATAAGAAATATGAATTGAAGTAAAAGAGAGCATCAAGAAGCAAATATGGAACAAATTTAAGTCTAACCCATTTACCATGAAAAATAATCTTGTAAAGAAACAAGTCATGAAAGCACAAAACAACAAGCATAGGAAAGCAAAACAAGTGCAACTTCAAAATTTTCAACATAAAGAGGGGAAACTTAATATTGTTGAGACACATAAAACCATGTTTCCCTCTCTCATAATAACTTTCAGTAGCATCATGAATAAAATTAACAATATAACTATCACATAATACATTCTTATCATGAGCCACATGCATAAAAGAATTAATACTCCCCACATAAACATAGTCATTCTTATTAATTGTAGTGGGAGCAAATTCAACAAAATAGCTATCATTATTATTCTCATCACCATAATCATAAAATATAGCAGGCATATTGTAATCGTAATTAATTTTCTCCTCAATAGTAGGTGGACTGAAAATATCATATTCATCGTTGTAATCATCATATATTGGAGGCATAGTATCATCAAAGTAAATTTTCTCCTCCGTGCTTGGGAGAGTAAAAAGATCATTTTCATAAAAACTAGCTTCCCCAAGCTTAGACTTTGCCATAGCATTAGCAATAATGGTGTTCAAAGAATTAAAACTAATAAAATTGATATTAGCATGCAAATAAAGTTCAATATGTTTTTTAATTTTCTCTTCAAACACTTCATGTCCTAACTCAAGATAAATACAATAAAGCTCTCTAATTTTGTTGTTGTTTTCCATTAAGCCTAACTTGTGAAAATAAAAACAAGAAACAAAAAGATATAATTGCAGAATCTAAATAAAATAACTTTGAGCACTCACACTCCAGCAATAGTACTAGAAGATAGCTTAGTAGCCAGAATATGTGAGTACCTTTTACCTTACCTCCCCGGCAACGGCGCCAAAAAATAGGTTGTTGTCTATGCACGCTTCTATTCTTGTAGACAGTGTTGGGCCTCCAAGTGCAGAGGTTTGTAGAATAGCAGCAAGTTTCCCTTAAGTGGATCACCCAAGGTTTATCGAATTCAAGGAGGAAGTGGTCAAAGGTATCCCTCTCAAGCAACCCTACAATCAAGATACAAGAAGGCTCTTGTGTCCCCAACACACCCAATACACTTGTCAGGTGTATAGGTGTACTAGTTCAGCGAAGAGATAGTGAAATAAAAGTAATATGGATGATTATAATTGGTAATTACAATATGAAATAAGAGTGGAAACAAGCAAACATGCAACATAACTGATTGTAAATGGTGTTTCAATGCTTAGAAACAAGGCCTAGGGATCATACTTTCACTAGTGGACACTCTCATATAAATATTTTCTCTTGATTATGCTACCTTGAACTACTCTCCGGTTGGACGATGCAGGGCTATAACAACACACCTTAAAGTTCGCAGTCCCCATCTAGATAACCCCTCACTATCACCTTGAGCACTAAATAGTTCCAACAAACACCACAATCTCATAGAGACATCTAACTCAAATTATACTCATGATAAGTATTTATGTAACCTAGCCAAAGTGCCACACGGTGTGCACACTGTCGACTTCACACACGTGGGGATAAGCAGAGATTAATTAAAGCACTTGAGTAGCAGAATATATCTAGATTACAAAGCTCATGATCTCAATAAGATCACGCATAGAGAGAGATAAACACATAGCTACTTGTAGAGCCCTTACCCTCGAGAGAGAACTACTCCCTCCTCATCATGGGAGTCAGCAACGGCGATGGAGATGGCGGTGGAGTCGATGGAGATGGATCCGGGGGGCACTTCTCCGTCCCGGCAGGGTGCCGGAACAGAGACTTCTATCCCCTGATACGTCCATAACGTATCTATAATTTTTGATGATTTTATGCTAATAATATGCTTTTGACACTCCTTTTTGTATAAAGTTTATGATTTATTTGGACTAACCTACTAATAGTTGCAAAAGTGCACAATGTTCTTGTTTTACACTTTGATGTGTAGGAATTACCAAGAATACAAGTGGAAACCTTGTTGGAGTCAAGCTGGGATTTTTTCAGAAATCTGTCTCAGAATTCTTTTTGAAGATGGTCACATTTCGGGTTGAATAAGGTGTCAAACGGAAAACTCTTAAACTACAAAGTTGTTGGAAATTTCACGACAAACGTTCTGGACATAAAATTTAGCTGATTTCGAGTCCGTACAGGCCTGCTAGGCCCGATTTACTGCAGCCCAAGGTGGGGTGATGGAAATCCGAGAAGCTATATAAAGGGAGGAAACCGAATTCAACGGCACCTCCACCCACGAATTTGCAGCCACCAAAGCCATGTTTTTTCCTCCCCCATGGATCCCATCTCCATGGGGGAGGGCTCCCAATAAGCCATGAAGGAAGGGGCTAAGGGGCGGTGCTCCCCCATGATACCGGTGGCAGGGAAGGAGTCCCCCGCGCCACCCTCGGCGCCACCGCCGCCCTCTTCACCATCTACACTGCCATCTCCATCACCTAATCCTCCTAGTATGCAGTGGTTCATCCTCTCACATACCTCTGTACCATCCTATGTAAACATGATATTTGATGCTATAAGTTATAATCCTATGATCTATGCCATGTTTATGTAGTTTCTTTGTTCTTAGATTGCATGGTTGAATGTCTTTGGTTCATTAGAGTTGTATGTTGATATGGTACAGTCCTTTGGTGTCCATTACATTTGTGCGCGTATGGATTAAACATCATAGGATTTGTAGTATGTGTAAAAGAAAGGGGGAATTCTGCCGGAGTGACAGAAACCTGAGGACGTGACCCGGAACGTTGCACGCATGAGAGTAAGAGGATCATTAAACTTAAGGCTATGGTTGGGGAAACCTTAATGCATTGTTAGTACTTACAGATGTTTGCTAACACTCCAATCATATAGTACATGTAATTCCAAGTAGTGAAGCGCATGTATATTTAGCCTCTCCCACATAGAAAACTACATCGAAGATAATGAACCTGATCTATTCGCTATTTAAACTTGGACAAGCCACCACAATAACCACCACTATTCCACACTCATGGTTCTGTTAGTTTAGTGTATTTTATTGTTGTAGCAACTAGCTTTACTTTCTTGTTATTTATTATCATGCAAAGCTATCTCTAGTATCGTTGCTCTAATTTTATTTCCTAGATAATGCAAACGTTTAGTGTGCGTAGAGTTGTATCAGTGGTTGATAGAACTTGAGAGAACATTTATCCTACCTTTAGCTTCTCGTTGGGTTCAACACTTTACTTATCGAAAAGGCTACACACGATCCCCTATACTTGTGGGTTATCAAGACCTTTTCTGGCGCCGTTGCCGGGGAGCAATAGCTTTTGGGTGAATATTCTTGTGTGCACTTGTTTGCTTTATCTCTAAGTAATTTTTACTTTCAGTTTTAAGTTTTTCTCTATCTTAGTATGGATAGGGAATGCGAATTACAAAAAAATTAGTTGTACTTGTTACCTAAAAATGTTTTCAAAAAGGAAAGTGATTGGAAAGATGAGTAATGGTTAAGTGGGGGTCGACCTTGAACACTTGTGTTCATGTCTATGAATCCAAAACAAATCTTCCCATGGAAGCTTTTCAATTAAAACCGTAGAAAAGAATGGGAAAGTTTTTGTGTTGAAGTTTTTTCACTGAGAATAAGGAACACCAAACTGGGAAATTGAAGAATGGCCAAAAGTTTCTTCAACAACCCCTCAGTTTGCAAACCTTTAAACTTTGTTTTTTGAGCAGCATAGAAACTTAAATAAATTTGGAGCGTTTGTATCTTTTTATTTATTTGTCTTAGCATCAAACACCAGTTACATATGTTTTCTTTGAGTCTTGAAAGTTGTTACCTCTGTAGCAACCGCTCCTTATCCTTTTATTTTCGTTTTTGTGCCAAGTATAACCTCTAATGAGAGAAAATTAAGACTTGGGAAAGTTGTTATCCCGAAACAGAATTTTGTGTTTCACTGTAAAAAATCGTGAAACATCGATGTACGTTGGATTGAGCTGTAATTTTATGTGCTTATGCCCCAGGTTTTTATCTAACTTTCGTTAGTTTAACGCTTTTTGATTTGAGCAACAGAAGGTTTTCGAAAAAAATCGGTTTTTACCTGCTGGTATGTTTTGACAGATTTCTGCCATCATTTGCATTTGCCTCTTAATCCCTTTCTCTTTGAGTTCTCTTTGCACTTGAGCTTTTAGAAGGAATTGCTACAGTAGCTTGTGTTTTAAGGGAAGTTTTACTTGTGTTGAAACTGAACCTAAAGACTTATTATCTTGAATACACTAATGTTGCTTATGAAGATTGTGTGAAGTTTTGTATGAACGAAATTTTAAAGTGTAGGGGAGAACAATGTGATGATATGAAGTATGGACAAAATCTCAAGCTTGGGGAAGCCACCCGTGTCACCTCAAGAAATATTCAAGACGTACAAGCGTCAAATCTTGGAGATGCCCAAGGCATCCCCTTCTTCATCAATAAAAATCTCAGGTTTTCTTCCAAACACTTCATTTTTATTGTTTCATGCACAATTACGTCGTTCTTGGAGCGTCTTTGTTTTTGTTTTTAGTTTTATTTTGTTTGGTTTGCTTAAAATAATTGGCTAGACCCCTGCATTCATATGTGGTTTTAAATATGTTGATTGCTGATTGGAAAAGAGTAGGAAGCTTCATGCTTATAAGTGGTACAAAAGGAGCTTGTTTAGACCGTGGCCTAGACTTTATCATGTCATGTTTGATATTGTTTTGACTTTATACTTAGTGATTATTGTTGTAGCATGACTTGTTCCAAACAATTGAGATTGCTTAATGTGCCTTGAAAGGATCATGCGTTGTTTTAGCATTCAAAAGCATAATATTATGGTATTCTCCTTTGATGCTTTATTTGGGTTGACTTGGCGCATGCTCACACCATGTTAAGACTACACCAAGTCACCATAGCCTCTATGATTATTTAGTTTTCGTCTTGTAATATCACTTTATGCTTTAATTAATAATGTTTTGTCGTTTTGCATGATTATGGCCTTTATTGCTCTCTTAGTTGGTCGCTCCCAGTCTTTTGCTAGCCTCCATACCAAGTATGAGTTCAACTCATGCATTCAACTCCAAATAAAACCAAGTTATTCCAAAGAGTCTACCATACCTACCTATTAGCATTTGTTATTCCAAGTATATTCATGTTTTTATCTACCTTCCGAGTTAAACTTGTTATGTGAAAATTAGTAATTAAAGCTCTCACGAACTTGATGGCACATTTTACTTTTCTTGCCCCTAATAAACTTGAACCATTGTATCATCTATGTTGTATATGCTTGCACTTATACGTTGGGATTAGCAGAACCATGCTGTCATGGGGAATGCTTTCAACATTGCACGTGTACATTGTACCCAGTTGATATCATGCTCTTTTGTTTATGGATGTCGTTGGTGTGAAATGAAAGGGGAGCTTTTAAGTCCATGGAGTTATGTATGTGTGTTAGAGAAATGCCTGGGCCACTAGCCTAAGCCATGCCTAATCATGGTGGAAACTTGCAGCATCACCATAGTGAGCAATCTATGAAGCATTCTTCTTATAAAAAAGAGGTAGAGATTGAGAAAAAGAAAAAAAAAGTTCAGAAAAGAGGAAAGAGCGAAAAAACACCATTTCACATGGTAAATAAGAAGATTGTTGAGATGCTCATTGTCTGCTTGCCTTGTCATTTTGATTACGGGATAACTCCTGTATCATGTGCAAGGGGTACCCCGTTGGCGGTTCTCTATGATACACATGTATTTACCATGACAAGAACTTACCGGTAACTAAACTTGAGTAGCATGAGGAGCGGCCCTCGTATTCAAGGGACATGAGATTGCCAACTTATACTTTGTCAAGCATATACTCCATAGTTTGTTCACTTTAACCTTAATCACTTCAAGATGCTTATGATAAGGGCAATAAGAGCTGAAAGCTAATAAGTACCATAATTTTTGGAAGCTCTTTATGAGACTTGAATCCCTACTTCCTTCTATGAAGGCATTTCTTTTATTTTTATGTTGAGTCTCCATCTTCTATCTTTATGTACCTATTGAGAGAGCATAGTGGCCATTCTTAGTTTAATGTGCATTGTTCGAAGACTTGTTGATTGATTCATAACTTTGATATTGCTTTTTCTTAAACTATTTGTATATAGTCACCCTTATGAACTTTGAAGGTGTCTTATGCATTTATGTTTTGATATACCATGAGGGACAAGCTGAATATCACTCTTATTATGTTTTCTATATGTGAAACAAACAAACGTCTTTCAATGCATTGTTATTCATGATCTTTTGTTTGTACCTTTTCATGTTACAACATAGTTGCTATATTGTTAGAACTCTATCTTTCATGTTCATGTTTAGAGTACCTTTGATCTCAACTATCAACGCTTTTACAATAATGATGATCAAGATTATGTTGTCTGCATGTCACCTAAAAAATTATATTGTTTTTGTCATTTACCTACTCGCGGACGAGCAGAAACTAAGCTTGGCGATGTTGATACTTCCAAAACGTATCTATAATTTTTAATGATTTTATGATAATAATATGCTTTTGACACTCCTTTTTGTATAAATTTTATGATTTATTTGGACTAACCTACTAATAGTTGCAAAAGTGCATAATGTTCTTGTTTTACACTTTAATATGTAGGAATTACCAAGAATACAAGTGGAAACCTTGTTGGAGTCAAATTGCGATTTTTCCAGAAATCTGTCTCAGAACTCTTTTTGAAGATGGTCACGTTTTGGGTCGAAGACAGCGTCAAACGAAAAACTCTTCAACTACAAAGTTGTTAAAAAATTTGTGAAAAACGTTCTGGACATAAAATTTAGCTGATTCCGAGTCCGGACGGGCCCACTAGGCCTGATTACTGCAGCCCAAGATGGGTGACGGGAATCCGAGAAGCTATATAAAGGGAGGAAACCAAATTCGCCCAATGCAGACAACTCTATCTTTCATGTTCATGTTTAGAGTACCTTTGATCTCAACTATCAACGCTTTTACAATAATGATGATCAAGATTATGTTGTCTGCATGTCACCTAAAAAATTATATTGTTTTTGTCATTTACCTACTCGCGGACGAGCAGAAACTAAGCTTGGCGATGTTGATACTTCCAAAACGTATCTATAATTTTTGATGATTTTATGATAATAATATGCTTTTGACACTCCTTTTTGTATAAATTTTATGATTTATTTGGACTAACCTACTAATAGTTGAAAAAGTGCACAATGTTCTTGTTTTACACTTTAATATGTAGGAATTACCAAGAATACAAGTGGAAACCTTGTTGGAGTCAAATTGCGATTTTTCCAGAAATCTGTCTCAGAACTCTTTTTGAAGATGGTCACGTTTCGGATCGAAGACGGCGTCAAACGAAAAACTCTTCAACTACAAAGTTGTTGAAAATTTTGTGAAAAACGTTCTGGACATAAAATTTAGCTGATTCCGAGTCCGGACGGGCCCACTAGGCCTGATTACTACAGCCCAAGATGGGTGACGGGAATCCGAGAAGCTATATAAAGGGAGGAAACCAAATTCGCCCAACGCACCTTCACCTACGAATTTGCAGCCGCCAAAGCCATGTTTTTCCTCTTTCATGGATCCCATCTCCATGGGGGAGGGCTCCCAATAAGCCATGAAGGAAGGGGGCTAAGGGGCGGTGCTTCCCCATGATACTGGCGGCGGGGAAGGAGTCCCCCGCGCCGTCGCCACCCTCTTCACCATCTTCACCGCCATCTCCATCACCTAATCCTCCTAGTATGCAGTGGTTCATCCTCCCACACACCTCTGTACCGTCCTATGTCAACATGGTATTTGATGCTATAAGTTATAATCCTATGATCTATGTCATGTTTTTGTAGTTTCTGTGTTCTTAAATTGAATGGTTGAACGTCTTTGGTTCATTAGAGTTGTATGTTGATATGGTACAGTTCTTTGGTGTCCATTATATTTGTGCGCGCATGGATTAAATATCATAGGGTTTATAGTATGAGTAAAAGGAAGGGGGAGTTGTGCAGGAGTGACAGAAACCTGAGGACGCGAACAGAAATGTTGCATGTATGGGAGTAAGAGGACCATTAAACTTAAGGCTATGGTTGGGGAAACCTTAATGCATTGTTAGTACTAATGGATGTTTGCTAACACTCCAATCATATAGTACATGTAATTCCAAGTAGTGAAGCGCATGTATATTTAGCCTCTCTCGCATAGAAAACTGCATCGAAAACAATGAACCCGATCTATTCGCTATTTAAACATGGACAAAGCCACCACAATAACCACCACTATTCCACACTCATGGTTCTGTTAGTTTAGTGTATTTTATTGCTGCAGCAACTAGCTTTACTTTCTTGTTATTTATTATCATGCCTATTAGTTTTATTTCCTAGATAATGCAAATGTTTAGTGTGCGTAGAGTTGTATCAGTGTTTGATAGAACTTGAGAGAACATTTATCCTACCTTTAGCTCCTCGTTGGGTTCGACACTCTTACTTATTGAAAAGGCTACACATGATCCCCTATACTTGTGGGTTATCATCCCCCGAATCTCCTCTTCGGTGGCGGTGGTGCTGCGGAGGTTTTCGTGGAATTCTGATCTGGTACATAGGGTTTTAATCCCGGGGGGAATATATAGGCGAAGAGGCAAGGTCGGTGGGCGCCCGAGGCGGCCACACCACTCCCTGGCGCAGCCTGGCCTGGCCCGCGCCACCAGGTGGTGTGGGCCCTGATACATTGAAAATGTAACTATAATTTTTGATGTTCAATGCTTGGTTTTATCTACTTTCTTGTGTTTTGTTCCAACTTTGGAGTACTTTTCTTATGATTTCTTGGACTAACCTATTAACAAGAGCCACAGTGCCAGTTGCCTATTTTCTGCTGTTTTTGGTTCCAGGAAAGTCAGAAAATCAATATTCTCGGAATTGGACTGGACAAAATCCAAAGTCGATATTTTACTGGAAGACTCACGGAGCCAGAAGATGAGACGGAGAGGGGCCACAGGGCGGCCACACCATGTGGTGGCGCGGGCTAGCCTGGCCGCGCCACCAGGTGGTGTGGGCCCCCTGGCCACCCACCGACCTTGCCTCTTCGCCTATAAGAAGCCTCCCGAGGCATAAACCCTAGGCAGTCAAGTCTCCAGCCACGAAAAGTTCCGCAGCGCCACCGCCACCGAAGGGGAGATTCGGGGGATAGAAAGTCTCTGTTCCGGCACCCTGCCGGGACGGGGAAGTGCCCCCGGAGCCATCTCCATCGATCTCCACCACCATCTCCATCACCATTGCTGATTTCCATGATGAGGAGGGAGTAGTTCTCTCTCGAGGCTAAGGGTTTTACCGGTAGCTATGTGTTCATCTCTCTCTCTATGCATGATCTTATTGTGATCATGAGCTTGTAATCTATAGATCTACCTTGCTACTCAAGTGCTTTATTAGATCTCTGCTCTCCCCATGTGTGTGAAAGTGACAGCGTGCACACCATGGTGGCACTTAGGCTAGATATTACAAATACTTGTTATGAGTTATATTTGGAGTTGTATGTCTTTATGAAATGGTGGTGTTTGTTGGACTCATTTAGTGCTCAAGATGACAGTGTGGGGTTTTCTAGATGGGAAAGGCTTACTTTGAGGTGTGCTGTTATAGCCCTACCATCGATTAGAGTGTCCAATCGGAGAGTAGTTAAGAGTAGTATCATGAAGAAGAATATATTTATATGAGAGTGTTCACTAGTGAAAGTATGATTCCTAGGCCTTGTTTCTAAGCATTGATACTTCGTTTGCTGCTAGATCTGTTACATGTTTGCTTGCTTCCATCTTTATTTCAGTTTTCCTTTAGTCTTTTCCATGCCACTAAGCTCTTCTCTATCACCGTTACCACTTATAATTATTCATACCACTCGTATTTCACTATCTCTTCGCCGAACTAGTGCACCTATACACCTGACAAGTGTATTGGGTGTGTTGGGGACACAAGAGACTTCTTGTATCTTGATTGCAGGGTTGCTTGAGAGGGAATACCTTTGACCACTTCCTCCCTGAGTTCGATAAACCTTGGGTGATCCACTTAAGGGAAAACTTGCTGCTGTTCTACAAACCTCTGCACTTGGAGGCCCAACAACTGTCTACAAGAATAGAAGTGCGTAGACATCAAGCTATTTTCTGGTGTCGTTGCCGGGGAGGTAAGGTAAAAGGTACTCACATCCTCCGGTGTGAGTGCTCAAAGTTATTTCCTTTAGATTCTGCAATTTTGTCTTTTTGTTTCTTGTTTTCACTAGTTAGGCTTAATGGAAAACAAGAACAAAATTAGAGAGCTTTATAGTATTTATCTTGAGTTAGGACATGAAGTGTTTGAAGAGAAAATTAAAAAACCTATGGAACTTTATTTGCGTGCTAATAGCAATGTTATTAGTATGAACTCTTTGAACACCATTATTGCTAATGCTATAAAAAAGTCTAAGCTTGGGGAAGTTAGTTTTTCCGAAAATGATCTTTTTAGTTCCCCATCTTTGGAAGATAGCTATTCCATTGCTTATGATGATACCAAACCTCCAATATATGATGATTACAATGATGAGTATGATATTTTCAGTCCACCTACTATTGAGGAGAAAATTAATTATGATTACAATATGCCTCCTATATTTGATGATTATGGTGATGAGAATAATAATGATAGCTATTTTGTTGAATTTTCTCCCACTATGATTGATAAGAATGACTATGCTTATATGGGTAGTATTAATTCTTTTATGCATGTGGCTAATGATAAGAATGTTTTATGTGATAGTTATATTGTTGATTTTATTCATGATGCTACTGAAAGTTATTATGAGAGAGGGAAACATGGTTTTATGTGCCTCAATAATATTAAGTTTCCCCTCTTTATGTTGAAAGTCTCGAAGTTCCACTTGTTTGGCTTATCTATGCTTGTTGCTTTGTGCTTTCATGACTTGTTTATTTACAAGATTCCTATGCATAGGAAGTGGGTTAGACTTAAATGTGTTTTGAATTTTCTTCTTGATGCTCTCTTTTACTTCAATTCATATTTCTTATGTGAGCATCTTCTCAAACTATCATGCCTAACTTAAAGGCGTTAAAGAAAAGTACTTATTCGGAGATGACCCAAAAGTTTTAGATGAGTCTTGGAACTTATTACCTCTGTAATAACCTCTCCTTATCCTTTTTATTTGCTTTTTGTGCCAAGAATAACCTCTAATGAGAGTGAAGTAATGATTGGGAAAGTTGTTGTCCCGAAACAGATTTCTGTGCTTCACCGTAAAAATTCGTGAGAGAGCTCTGTATATCGGATTGAGCTGTAATGTTTTTTGCTTCTGTCCCAGGTTGTTATCTAACCTTTGTTAGTTCAACACTTTTTGATTTGAGCAACAGAAGGTCTTTGAAAATTCGTCTTTACCTGCTGGT
Source organism: Avena eriantha (assembly GCA_910589775.1). Taxonomy (NCBI): domain Eukaryota; kingdom Viridiplantae; phylum Streptophyta; class Magnoliopsida; order Poales; family Poaceae; genus Avena; species Avena eriantha. The sequence goes on along the minus strand of OU342743.1, from coordinate 179,104,060 downwards.
CTATTTTGACAGATTTCTGCCATTTTCTGCATTTGCTTCTTGTTGGTTCCTTCTTGAGTTCTTTTGGGGAATTGAGCTTTTTGAGGGAAGTGCTACAGTATCTAGTGTTCTAATGGAAGTTTATTTGGTGTTAGAACTGAACCTTAAGACTTATTTATCTTAAGTGCACTAATGTTGCTAATAAAGATTGTGTGAAGTTTTGTATGAAGGAAAAATTTCAGGTGTGTGGAAGGAATGAGTAATGAGATAAAGGATGGACTAAAGCTCAAGCTTGAGGATGCCACACGTGTCACCCCAAGAAATATCCAAGAAGTACAAGCGTCAAAGCTTGGAGATGCCCAAGGCATCCCCTTCTTTATCAATAAAAATCCCAGGTTTCTTCCAAACGCTTCATTTTTATTGTTTCATGCACAGTTGTGTTGTTCTTGGAGCGTCTTCTTTTTTCGTTTTTGTTTTTAGTTTTAGTTTTCTTGGTTTGCTTAGTTTGCTTGAATAAGTTGGTTGGATCACAACACACTTCTTTTGGAGAGAGACACGCTCCGTTTTCATTGCCTAGAACACTCTAGTTTTCATTCTTATTGTTCTGTGAGTGTTCTCTTTTGCTAGCACCGTGTTTAGCCTTAGTTTTTCTCGTGCTTTCAGCTTAGAACTTTTTAGTTCTTGTTTGTGGATTTGTGATACAAGCTCACTGATCTTTATTTATTATCATCTTTGTGAGTTGTTTCAAATAGTTTGGTTTGGTTTGGAAAAGAGTAGGAAAAGCTCATGCTTAAGTGGTAAAGAGAGCTTGTTTTTGACTGTGGCCTATGCTTTGTCATGCCATGCTTGATATTGTTTTGGTTTTATGCTTAGTATTCTTTGCTGTAGCATGACTTGTTATAAACAATTGAGATTTCTTAATGTGCCTTGGATGAATCATGCGTTGTTTTAGCATATTAAAGCATAGTATAGTGGTATTCTCCTTTGATGCTTTATTTGGGTTGACTTGGCGCATGCTCACACCATGTTATGACTATCCCAAGTCACCATAGCCTTTATGATCCTTTAGTTTTCAACTTGTAGTATCACTTTATGCTTTGATCAATGATGTTTTGTCGCTCTGCATGATTATGGCCATTATTGCTCTCTTAGTTTGTCGCTCCCAGTCTTTTACTAGCCTCCACAACCAAGTATGAGTTCCACTCATGCATCCAACTCCCTAAACCAAGTTATTCCAAAGATTCCACCATACCTACCTACTAGCATATGCTATTCCAAGTATATTTATGCTTTTGTTTACCTTCCACTTGTTATGAGAAAACTAGTGATTAAAGCTCTCATGAACTTGATGGCACACTTTACTTTTTTGCTTCTAATAAACTTGAACCATTGGGTCCTTCTTTGTTGCGTATATGCTTGCGCTTTATAAGTTGAAATTAGCAGAACCATGTTTCATGGGGAACGCTTTCAACATTGCACTTGTACTTTGTACCCCATTGATATCATGTTCTTTTGCTTACGGATCTTGGTGTGAAATAAAAGTGGAACTTGTAAGATCATGGAGTTTGTATGTGTGTTAGAAAAACGCCTGGGCTGCTAGCCTAAGCCATGCCTAATCATGGTGGAAACTTGCAGCCTCACCATAATGAGCACTCTATGAAGCATCCTCAATAAAAACCTATGCAAATAGCAAATAAAAAGATCGCTGAGATGCTCATTGTCTGCTTGCCTTGTCATTTTGATTATGAGATAGCTCCTGTATCATGTGCAAGGGGTACCCCGTTGGCAGTTCTTAATGATACACATGTACTTACAATGACAAGAGCTTACTCGTGACTAAAGTTGAGTAGCATGAGGATCGGTCTTCGTAAGTAAGGGGCATGAGATTTCGGTTTATAACTTGTCAAGCATATCCTCTTAGTTGTGTCACTTTAACCTTAATCACCTTCAAGATGCTTATGATAGGGGCAATGAGAGCTGAAAACTACAAGTACCATAATTTTTGGAAGCTCTTTATGAGACTTGAATCCCTACTTCCTTTTTACAAAAGGCCTTTCTTCTACCATTATATTGAGTCTCCACCTTCTAACTTTATGCACCTACTTTGAGAGCATAGTCGCCATTCTTAGTTCTATGTGCATTGTCCCAAGACTAGTTGACTGATGCATACTTTGATATTGCTTCTTTTAAACTATTGTATCTAGTCACTCTTATGAACTTTGAAGGTGTCCTATGCATTTATATTTGCTACTCTATGAGGGACAAGCGGAATGCCATTATGCTATGTTTTCCTTATGTGAAACAAACAGACGTCTTGCAAAGCATTGTTATTCATGAATCTTTTGTTTGTGTCTTTTCATGTTGCAACATAGTTTCTTTGCTTATTGCTAGAACTTTGTCTTTCATGTTATGGTTGAAGTACTATGATCCTAGCTTTGAGTTTTACAAATACTTTGATCAAGTCTTTGATGGTGCATGTCACCTCAAAAATTATTCTTTATTTTTATCACTTACCTACTCGAGGATGAGCAGGAGTTAAGCTTGGGGATGTTGATACATTGCAAATGTATCTATAATTTTTGATGTTCCATGCTTGGTTTTATCTACTTTCTTGTGTTTTGTTCCAACTTTGGAGTATTTTTCTTATAATTTCTTGGACTAACCTATTAACAAGAGCCACAGTGCCAGTTGCCTGTTTTCTGCTGTTTTTGGTTCCAGGAAAGTCAGAAAATCAATATTCTCGGAATTGGACCGGACAAAATCCAAAGTCGATATTTTACCGGAAGACTCACGGAGCCAGAAGATGAGACGGAGAGGGGCCACAGGGCGGCCACACCATGTGGTGGCGCGGGCTAGCCCTGGCCGCGCCACCAGGTGGTGTGGGCCTCCTGGTCGCCCACCGACCTTGCCTCTTCGCCTATAAGAAGCCTCCCGAGGCATAAACCCTAGACAGTCAAGTCTCCAGCCACGAAAAGTTCCGCAGCGCCACCGCCACCGAAGGGGAGATTCGGGGGACAGAAAGTCTCTGTTCCGGCACCCTGCCGGGACGGGGAAGTGCCCCCGGAGCCATCTCCATTGATCTCCACCACCATCTCCATCACCATTGCTGATTCCCATGATGAGGAGGGAGTAGTTCTCTCTCGAGGCTAAGGGTTCTACCGGTAGCTGTGTGTTCATCTCTCTCTCTATGCATGATCTTATTGTGATCATGAGCTTGTAATCTATAGATCTACCTTGCTACTCAAGTACTTTATTAGATCTCTGCTCTCCCCATGTGTGTGAAAGTGACAGCGTGCACACCATGGTGGCACTTAGGCTAGATATTACAAATACTTGTTATGAGTTATATTTGGAGTTGGATGTCTTTATGAAATTGTGGTGTTTGTTGGACTCATCTAGTGCTCAAGGTGACAGTGTGGGGTTTTCTAGATGGGAAAGGCTTACTTTGAGGTGTGCTGTTATAGCCCTACCATCTATTAGAGTGTCCAACCGGAGAGTAGTTAAGAGTAGTATCATGAAGAAGAATATATTTATATGAGAGTGTTCACTAGTGAAAGTATGATACCTAGGCCTTGTTTCTAAGCATTGATACTTCGTTTGCTGCTAGATCTGTTACATGTTTGCTTGCTTCCATCTTTATTTCAGTTTGCCTTTAGTCTTTTCCACGCCACTAAGCTATTTTCTATTACCGTTACCACTTATAATTATTCATACCACTCGTATTTCACTATCTCTTCGCCGAACTAGTGCACCTATACACCTGACAAGTGTATTGGTTGTGTTGGGGACACAAGAGACTTCTTGTATCTTGATTGCAGGGTTGCTTGAGAGGGAATACCTTTGACCACTTTCTCCCTGAGTTCGATAAACCTTGGGTGATCCACTTAAGGAAGAACTTGCTGCTGTTCTACAAACCTCTGCACTTGGAGGCCCAACAACTGTCTACAAGAATAGAAGTGCGTAGACATCAGGCCCCTCGTGCCCCCTCTCCGTCTCGTCTTCTAACTCCATGAGTCTTCTGGTAAAATAAGAACTTTGGCTTTTGTCCTGTCCAATTTCGAGAATATTTCTTTCCGAGATTTTCTAAAACCAAAAACAACAGAAAACAGGCAATTGGCATTGTGGCATCTTGTTAATAGGTTAGTTCCAGAAAATGTAAAAAAATACCTCAAAGTATGAACAAAACATAAGCAAGTAGGTACTAAACAAGCATGGAACATAAAAAATTATAGATACATTTACGATGTATGAGGAGATTAAGAGAGTAAGAACAAATGGAGAACACAAAATCCTCCAAGATCTAGATCCCAAAGATTCACTCACAAAGAGATGATTTGGTTTGGTCAAAGTGTAGATCTAGATCTCCTCAAACTTTCTCTCAAATAGATGCAAGAATCATTGGACGGGGAGAAAGAAATCAAGCTCAAGAGAGGTCAAATCATGGGGCAAAGCTTGAGAGGAAAGAGGGAGAAGAAGCAACCCAAAAGAGAGAGAGAAAGTGGGCTATAAAAAGGGGCCAAGGGAATCTGCCTGTTGGGGTCATATTACCGGACTAGGCCGGTAGTACCGCACTGGGCCGGTACTACTGGTTCTTGAACCAGCAGCGACATGAGTTGACGACGTGGGTGACCTGGCGAGCGAGCGAGAGAGAGCAAGGGGATCGGGGGAGCACGCAGGGGATCGATATGGCAAGCGCGTGAGCGAAGCAAGGCAAGCGAGCGCGTGCGCAAGGGAGTAGGCTAGGAGCGCGCCAGGTCGAGCGAGCTGGGAAAAGCCGCAATGGGCCGACCCGGTAGTACCATCCAGGTCGGGCGGTAGTGCCGCTTGGGCCGGTATTGCTGGACCTGGGGCCTGCTTCACTACCGGGCAGGGCAGAGAGCTGGGCCGCACATCCAGAAGAGCCCGGTAGCGACAGCGGTAGTACCACTCGGCCCAGAAACAGATCCCCTTTTTTCTTTTTAAATTAAATAAAAGGGCAAACTTCAAATAGCAATAACTAGAGTTTGGTAACTCCGATAACCCAAAAGCAATTTTGTTGAAAAGAAGACAACAAGAGCTACCCAATAGAAAATATTGGATACCACCAAGTGAGAATGTATCAAGTATTATTATGTGAGATACCTCCCTTGGTGAGGATCCAGAAAACTTCCAAGATCAAAATCACAATAAGATATAAAAGGGAGATCTGTCTTTGAAGAACTAGAGCTTGTAATAAACACAAGATCTAGAACCAAACATGGATAAGATCCAACAAACAACCAAGAAATATGATTCTAAGAATGCAATGGTTTGATCTCTCTCTGAAAGATATGATTGAGCTACCCACTCGAGAGCCCCTCTTGGATGGTTAGCTATCCTAAACCCAGTCTCCCAACTACCAACATGAGATCGGCAAAAGCCAAAACATATCAAGAATATACCTTTGCCTTGAGCAAACCCCTTGAGCATGATGTAGACGATCGTGTCCATCTCAAGATGGACACCTTTCTTGATTGCTCATGCACACACTCGCTTGATGAAGACTTGACATATGCCCCCCCCATACACCATGGGAAATCCTCTTCTTTGACCTCGTCTTCATCGATCCATGACCCCTGATAATGGAAAGCCTCAAGCATGAGATCTTTTAGAGATGGCGCATCTTGATCTTGCACAGCATTTCTTCTAACTTCATATTATTCCAAAAGGCCCAATGCCCTTGGACAATGCTTCTTCATCTTCATTTCTTCCACCTTGAATACAACACATATTCCAAGCGAAGCCAATGGACAAATCCTACAAGTGCAACTCAATGCAAACATTAGTCCATAGAGATTGTCATTAATTACCAAAACCACACATGGGGGCCCACATGCTCTTTCAAGAGGTACACAATGTGTAACCTAACACATACATGAATGTCTTCACATTTTCTTACTATCTAGAATATCCACATACACCATGATGCGTAGAGGAAACTAATTGCGGATTTGTAGTTTTAGCTAGTCAACAATGCTTTCCTTTTATCACTATAACAACTTGCATGGTGACCCACAATGTGTAACTTATTAAGTTTTGTCAAAATTTCTAGAGATTTATGATGTTGGCCATAAGTGGTTAGTAGAATATGAGTTGTAAATTTTTAATTATACAGTTTGAATCATGCAAGTATTGCAGAAACATACTTTAGATTGTATCCGAGCTAGCTATTTCTTTGTTGAAAAAAATCCGAGCTAGCTATTTTCCCATGGCTATGAATTAATTTAATTCACAGTCCATAAGGATCTGACTAATCTTGTACAAATGTAAACTTGCATTGTACATCATGTGGCTATATAAGGAGACAAGACCCAATGGGTTGACATGGTCGAAAATACAATCTTGACTCCATATTGTCAAAGTCTTAATCCCAAACATATCTCATGTTGCTCGCTTGCTTTCTTTACTTTCGAGTCCAACCTGGAGCCGGCGATAAGTTTTTCAGCATGGTGGTACTCTCTTTGCATGATTCTCCAACCTAACTCAATACTCCCTTTCTCCAAAAAAAAACTTCCTCTATTCCAAAATAAGTGAGTTCTCGATTTTTTCCTAACTCGAACTACATTATTTATTTATTTTTGCAAAATCGAACTACATTATTTAACCAAGCTTGTACAAAATATACCATATTAACAGGTGGAATACAATTTTAGTTTTATGAGATTCATCATACAATATATTCACCATTTAAATTATTTTAAAACGGAGGGAGTACCATGGTTCGATATAGGTACCCCCATAGACAGATACCCCTATCTTAGGCATGTTTTATTTGTTTACGTTGTAGATATTTATGACAAAATACCATGAAATGAAAATCTTCAATTAGGAGATAGATCATTAAGATGTAATCTATTATATACTAAATGCAATATAAGGGTGTTTTTTGAGACACCATGTTGATCCACGTCACTCAAATTATTTAGACTGTTAGATGTGGAGTTAATGGTTATGATTTAAACAAAATATAATTGTGTTACACGTGTTATGTGACACACCAAGCACATGTTCAAGTATTGAAACATGTTCTATGAGTCCGTGTTCAACAACGAGGCTTGAAACAAGTCCTAGTGCACTATGTTATAAAAAGATGACGGGCTTGAAACAATCTGTTTCAAAAAGAAAGCCCACCTATTAACGGCAATGCACCACCTTCAATTATTGATCAATGCAAAGTTATCCTAAAAAATTGATCAATGCAAAGTTTGGCCATCCGGCTTTGAAACATCGACGCAATTTTTTTCCAACGTCTGTATGTTGGGCAAAAGGAGGCAGAACTGAGACATAAGCACCGACATTATAAGAATTAACGTGATGGAGTCCACTTCAGGCATGAATTAAAATAAACAAAGCTTGTAATATTTGAGTTACACTATTTGTTAATATGTATCCTAAGTTGAATTATTTAGACTAACATAGGAAAAGCACATCAACTACAAGATATTTTTAATACTCCCTCCGTCTAAAATAGATGTCATGAATTTGTCAAAAATTGGATGAATCTAGACACAATTTAGTATATAGATTCATCCATATTTTGACAAACCTGCGACATTTATTTTGAGATGGAGGGAGTATAAAAGATATGTTAACCATCAACAATCACAGTACAAGATTATGAAGCTCCATAAAGAGCAAGACCCAGCAATTACAAGTTGTACATAACAGATCCAAGAAGTTTGAATTACGTGTAGGGATAAAAAAAATAGGACACTGTTTGAAGATATCCTCGCCAGGGTATAAACTGCCGACTACTTGCAGATTAACGAGTATATAAAATGCTTGAAATACACCAATATTTCTAATCAAAATTGACAATCTAAAGATTTATAACTGCAAAAAGAATCGCAAAAAAAAGTTCACATGATTGTTCCGGAGATTACTTGTATGTGCGAGTAATCTGTGAGGATACCTCTTTGTTAGTATACCGCAACTAACAAATATTCATAATCATACCTAAATGTGATCACGGCCACATACAAGTCTCATGATTTCTTTTGAAAATGATAGCAGTTATATAAGAAAATATCTTTCCAAATTTCAATGTTCTATTTCATGTCATTAGTGAATTCGACATCTGATCCACCCAGTGACTTTTAATTACAGCTATTCTATATTTAAATACACTGTGAGACTAGATAAGAAACATATATTTAATATCCTCACGGAACATATCCTAAGAGATAGACCGTCTTAATTAAATATCACATGTATTGAATCATAATGCAAGAGATAAAAACATTTTCGCTAAAATTTGCTTAGAAACCATTGGAACACTAATTATGTGGACCCTCCTTCTTAGTATAGAACAATCAATAGATCTTCATATCGATATCTAAATGAGGCCACACCCAATAGATCATAATAATTGTAAACAATTAATCACAATGATACCTTGGCATGTAGGATGGGACGAAACGTGAAATATTTCTTACTATAGTTTTGTCAAAAAGTTAACTAGACAAGTGTTTTGCAATTGAGTTGAGATCCAGCCTATTAGCACTGTTTTTCCGAATGAAAGAGACAGGACCAGCAGTGCAAGAATGAGCAGTCTCCGTGGTAGATAATTAAGCATGTGCTTGTGCACGAAAGAATGTCATATATACTATTAATACTATTAAAAAATGAAAACATGTTTGTTGACACAAGGTGTCTCCTATAAGGGTGATTGTTCATTGATAGGATCCGGAACTTACAAAATTTTATGTAGATTACACGCAATTTGGAATGAAAAGCAACTTTGCATCTTAATGGTCCATTTAAACACCATGGGATATATCTAGGAAGCTTACTTTAATTCTACGTGGAAATAAAGCATCACATACAATCAAAACATATGATCAACACTATGAACATAGCACAATGATCATTTGTATGAAACATGAAGATGATTAATGATGGTCCATGCGGCTATAATATTTTATTCGCCTGATACCTTTGGGGGTACAAAATCAATAGCATCTCTTCTTTACATAATTGTTTTTTGAAAAACACGGTACAAACGCAGACGCTCATAATGCGTACATACACTCACCCCTATGAACACACATACGCACACCCTACCCTATGAGCACCTCCGAGAGACTGAGCTGGCGGGTCTTGAGATTGACGAAGTCACCATAGGCGCCTCGCTATCGACAGGAACGTCGCCTCCCACTAAAAAATATTCCGCCTTTACAAGACACCAAATCGTCAAATCTAAGGTTTAAACTCTGGTGGGTTAAGGGTACCACTACCCACCTAACCATCCAACCACAGGTTGGTTCTCTCTTCTTTACATAATATGAAAGTACATGATATAAATAATTAAAAAGCAAATATAAATAATTAAAAAGCAAACAGAAAATAAATAAGGAGTAAAGATGTTGCCCTCGCATTTGCGAGGCCACCATGCTAGTTCATTTAAATTCCATATGGCATATACCATCTCGCGGATGGAGAAATCGACTTAACAAGATTCCATATACCATCTCGCGGATTTACTTATTGGATGCAACATGTGAAACTCCGAATGCGTAGGTACACCAGCTGAGCTAGCTAGCTAGCAGGGCCAGTTCAAGTCATGCGAAACTCCGAATACGCCGGTACACGCCAGTTCGAAGTCGGCAAGAGCATTGTCTCTATGTACGCGGATATTCTCTACTTTCCATCGTACGATTTCACATATAGCTTTGCTTGCGTATGTACATCTTTTTTGGACAATATATATAGTGTGTTTCCTTAACAGAGAGAGCCAGAAATAGAAAGCTACTGTATCACAGCTGCTGACACGTACATACCTCAGCGTGTACCTGCATGCACATCAGGGCAAACAAAAAACAGGGACCCTGTAAAAGCACCATGAAGGTTAAGATCGAGAGCTCAAAGATCGTCAAGCCGCTGCACGATGACGGCGTGGCTCCCGGCGACGCCGCTGCCGACGAGTGGGTGCCGCTCTCCGTGTTGGACAAGGTGACGTACGGGGAGCACGTCGCCCTCATCTACGCGTTCCGGCCGCCGAACCCGCCGAACGCCGCGCTGGAGCTCGGCCTGGCCAGGGCACTTGCCGTATACCGGGAATGGGCGGGGCGGATCGGCGTCGGGCCGGACGGGCGGCGGTCAGTGTGTCTGAATGACGCCGGGGCGCGGTTCGTGGAGGCCACCGTGGACGCGCCGCTGACGGTGTGGCTGCCGTTCGGGGCGCCGTCGCCGGAGTCGAGGCGGCTGCACCCTAGGATCGACGCCGTGGAGGAGCTAGTGCAGGTTCAGCTCACACGGTTCTCCTGCGGGTCGCTGGCCGTGGGCTTCGCGGGCCACCACCAGATCGCCGACGGGCAGGCCACGGGCAACTTCTTCGCCGCGTGGGGCCTCGCGACGCGCGGGTTGCCGGTGTACCCTGTCCCGGTCTGCGACCGCGGCACCCGGTTCGCGCCGCGCGACCCGCCGCTCGTGGAGTTCCCGCACCGGGAGACGGAGTACAAGGCAGCGCCGGCGAGCGCGAATCACCCCGCTGATAATGCCGACGAGGAGGAGGACGAGTTCCTTGCCGCGGCGGCGCATGGCAAGGTCAAGGTGCACAGGATGCACCTCAGCAAGGAGTTCGTGGCGCGGCTCAAGGCGCGGGCCTCCTCGGGCCTCCCGCCCTCGCGCCGCGGCTACACCACGTTCCAGAGCGTGGTCGCGCACCTCTGGCGCACCATCACCGCGGCGCGCGGCCTCGGCGCCGGCGTGACTACCAAGGTGCGCATCTCCGTGAACGGACGGACGCGCATGCGGCCGCCGGTCCCGCGCGACTACTTCGGCAACGTCGTGCTCTGGGCGTTCCCGCGCTCCGACGCCGGCGAACTCGTGTCCCGCCCGGTCGGACACGCGGCCGAGCTCATCCACCGCGCCGTGGCCGCCGTCGACGACGCGTACTTCCGCTCCTTCGTCGACTTCGCCTCCTCTGGCGTCGTGGAGGCCGAGGGGCTCGTCCCGACGGCGGACAGCGACCAGGCGGTGGTGTGCCCGAACCTTGAGCTGGACGCGTGGCTCGGGATCAACTTCTTTGACCTCGACTTTGGTAGCGGCGGGCCGATCTACTTCATGCCGACGTACTACCCCATGGAGGGAAGCCTGTTCCTGTTGCCCTCCGTCCTCGGCGACGGCAGCATGGAGGCGTACGTGTCAATCTTCGACAACCATCTCGATGAGTTTAAGAAGATATGCCACAAGATCGCTTAGCTAGCTAGCAAATAATTTACTAAATTTCCCTATACTGATTATATGTGTTATTGGTGACGTATGGCCGCCTATACCTCGCCCTACTGGCATCCAGTGTAACGGCCATGAATGGTTCTTTGATTTGCTGGTTGGAGTATCAGCGGATGTGAGGAATATGATCATCATGCTGTTGTGGAGGATCTGGCAAATTCGTAATGATATCAGTCATGCAAAAGTTGCTCCACCCACGGATGTAACTCAGAGGCATTTATGCAGTTATTTTGATTCACTATTCCTCATCCGAAAACAGACGGTTTTGGAGGCAGTGAAAGGAAAACGGCCCTGTGTTACATCAGTACGTCCAACGGGTGCCTCTTCGGTACCTGTCTGCGAGCCGTGGCCGAAACCTGATACTGGCTGGATGGCTCTCTCTGTGGATGGGTCTTATCACGATGATGGAACTACTGGTGTTGGGATGATCGGTAGAGATCAGAGTGGCAATGTGGTGTTTTCGGCTTGGTGATATCTATCCAATTGTAACGATGTGGAAGAAGCGGAGATCTGCGCTTTGATGGAAGGATTGGCATTGGCTCATCAATGGTCGAACTGTCCTATCATGATCCAGACTGGTTGTTCAAATGTTATATCGGCTTGCAAGTTAATAGGCGAAACACCTCTATCTATGGGCATCTGTACGAGGAAGTGAAACGACTGATCGTCTCCGTGAAGTCAAGCTTGTCAAGATTGCTCCAGACCAAAATAGGGTAGCACATAGCTTAGCCAATTTGGGTAGAACTGGAGGGTGTACCAAATGTTGGTTACATCATACTCCGGAGGCTGTCTTACAGCTGGTGCTGGCTGATTGTAATCCTATGAGTTTGAAATAAAAATCTCGAGTATTTCCCCGCAAAAAAACATTAACTAGCCAAGTGGCCCTCTCAAATGTGAGGGTAACACCTTGAGTGCTTTGAATATGTTCAATAAAAAAATTACTATGTTTCTATAAATATTATTCAATTGATGGCGCAAAAAAATTATTAAGAGAAAATGACTGGTGTATAAATATGTCGTTTTTAACTTATGGATGAAGGTTAGCTATAACTGCATACTCCCTCCGTTCCATTTTAGTCTACGTCTTAAAAAAAACAGCCAAACTAATACTGCATTTATTAGTACTACTTAGACATGTGAACATCAATCCAACCTACATTGAGAATGATGAAGTCCAATGGAGAGAGTAGAATCACTTCATTTTCTGTGTGTTTATTGACTAAAATCTAGAATGTAGATTATTTCAAATCAAATTTTGGCTCTAAAATGCAGAATATTTCAAAACGGAGGAAATATGCATGAAGGTTAGCTATAACTGCATAATTTATGGATGAAGGTTAGCTATAATTTAGGTATACATGGTTTGCAGCCGCATATGCATCGAGTGGACACCCAATTCAAATAACTTTGCTAATTACCAAATCTCTGTATACTGGTTATATGCATGTTATATTTATTATAAACATTTATCTCAACTCTAATTATAATGAGATGACAAATTGCAAGTTATTCCATATGCGGCATGTCCCTTGCAATTCGAGGCAGCAAAAATGTTATCACGCTATATATACACATGAAAACATAAAAGTGTGAAGGGAAGGTTGCTTCTGCTACACACAAAACTACACACGCTAGCCTTAAATGTATATATTTATTTTAAAGTTTAACATTGTATTTTCTCTGCTCTTTGCTTGCTTAGTTTGTTGGAACTAATCTATGGTAGTTTACCATGTGTGTTTGGTGAGAAAAATAGTTTGGAAATAAAAACCAGAAATGACATCATTTTGGTTATAGTCTTCACTGGCACAATACACCATGAGCTTCCATCCCAAGATGTATTAATGCCGGAGCCGAAGCTAGAGCTGGTACATAGTGGCCCTAGACAGATAGACATCCCTCTATGATGGATACACGATGAATTGGTGTTCTAAGAGGTGAAAATCTGAGGAATGAACCAGAGGTTCAGCAAATCTGGTTGTTCGAGAGCAAGAAAAAACAAAGGAAGGAACCAGATGACATGTACACTATCAAATCTGATATGCTATGTAATACAAGCTCAAGAGTAAACTTTGTAGTATACATCCATCATTTCTCTCAGCTCGATTTTGAGATTATAGAATCCGCACGTTTTGGTCAAATCATCTACTTCTAAAGACTATTCAACTCATCATTCTAGTCTTAGCCGGGACATGTATGTTAGTTTTTCATGCAGTCACTTGATATGGACTGATCTATAAGATTTCACAGTTATGCATTCAACTATTTGATCCTAGTTAAATTCCAACCTTCTTCTAGATTATCATGAGATGACCATTTTTTCCAAGTGTGGTTCAATCTATGCATGCCATGCATACCGATGTAAATATAAACCAGAATGACATGACATTTAGATATTGTTCATGCATTTTTTTTCTCGTGACATGAATACATAAACTTTGTAACAAACCACTAGTGAACACAAAGTTGTAATCCTTATTTCTGTTCGTCCAATTTCAGAATTCCTCAAATCAAATAGGACCTAAAATTTTGTACAACAAGGTGTTTGATCCTTAGTGATAGGGAAAATACCTGAACCATAATAAACAAGATTAAATCACAGTCAAACCACTAACAAGAACATGAAGTTGTGTAGTTAATTTCTAAAATGCATTTGTGGTGTCACATAAGAAATCTACACACAAAGCAAAATGCATGACTTGTCATGTGAGACCAAAAATGCATTTTGATGCACAACCCTCCTGAGTGATTCTCTGGTGCGAACAACGGCATGTCGCATATGAACAGCCAAGCCCATAAATAGGAGGCTCCAGGTAGCATTCCACCAATTAATTAACCATACTTTTTTTCATGCTTATATTAAATTTATAAGGTGTTAGAGGAAACTGGGTCTTCTGAGTGTGGTACTTGTAGTCAATGGGGAGCTCAATCAGATCACTCACTGGCAAAGCATCCACATGGCCCTTAATTACGCATTTGTCTTTCACCCGTTGAGCGTCCAAGGGATGAAGCCAACTCCACTTTGAAATCGTAGTACTATTGTACTAGTCCAGCAGCATGAATGAGATCCGTCCCAGTTCACGTATGAGAAGGGTGAAACAGAAGATTCTTGCCATGACTGTATGCAATGTAGAAATGCAATGTAGAAATGGAAGTTATCTTGGCATATGATCATTGATCAAGAACAAGGATTAGCTACGGTTCTTTTTTGGGAGACACTTCCTATGATAAAGTAGTGATTAGGTAGACCTATTTTGGCATGATCAAATGTATTTTTGTTTTATGTAGCTTGCATGCTTGTCTCATTTATCATGACAAATACATGTACCCTATCTTCTTGCTCCAATTGCATCGAGATTTCATCCATGAGGATGATGTACGGCTCGACAAATGAAATGAAACGAGTGGAGATCTGGTGAATATGGGCACCAATGATCCCCTATTTTAAACAAAATCAAAAATCGTATTTTCGAGTTTTAAAAAATTCTGAAAATAAATCGTGATGTAGCCATTGATGTATACCAGAATTGTGCAAAATATCAATTGGAAATTATGTGTATTTTGAGCTACACAATCATATTTTCGAGTTTTTAAGAATTTTGAAAATAAATCTTGATGTAGCCAGTGATGTATACAAAAAATGTGCAAAATATCAATTGGAAATTATATGTATTTTGAGCTACACAAAAATGACAAACTTAAGAGCAAAAAGGCCACCACTGGATTTCTACCTCACGATGGAGTTACTTTAGCGAGTAAGAGAATTGTTGTTTAAGAGGACTTCCGAACACGTTTTTTCGCACGAAAAATGTGGGCGAATATCTCCGATACACCTGAATTAAGTAACTCAATTGTTTGTGATATGACGGTTTTACGTATAATGTGAGGAATGAATCTAACCGCCCCGATTCATGTCTCCTATGTGCACTCATCATTTCCTCTCTTCTCCAGCCGGTGATGGACGATGAACCGAAGAAGCCGCCTACTTGCCTACACATCTCGGATTGACTTCACCCCCCTCCCCCTACAGATTGATTGATTGGCTAAAGATAGAATCTCTCCTAGGTATATTTTTGTTTATAGTAGATTGCCTTTCGCACAAAATGCCCAATAGTATATATCCAGATGTAGACCAAGACCACCCGGTAAATCTTCAATTCTTTATACCCGAATTTTGATGGTTACCAATCCCCATGAAAGATGAGCCGATTAATTAGGTTTTTCCTGATTTCACTTGTTGTTGTGCTAGGACTTGTGTAAGTGTTCCCATGTTTCATCCTTGTGAAAACATCAACGGGTTTGATCTGCCAAGCCTTTCTTTGATAATGTAGGTTCTAGAGTAAGGAACAAGAGGTTCATCAAATATATGGTGGTTCGAGAGCAAGAGAAAATAGAGGACGGAACCAGATGACATATACACCATGCAATTTTGATGTCACCTTAGAATTCGAGTGTTAAAAATCCCCATCTCCATTGCACAACGCCTAACATGCAACATGCATGATTTGTTAGTTGTGACATCAAAATTGCATCTTTAAGCACAACCTTCGTGAGTGTTTCCAGTGCCATAGCGAACAGCTCAAGCTTCATATGACCAATCATCCTCATAAATAGGCAGTAGAGTTATCATGCGGCCAATTAAGCAAGTACTCCGTAGTTTTTATGATGTCGTGAAGAAGTATGTACATCTGTATTTCTGTTGTAAGGTGTTGGAGAGAACTGACTTTAGAGAGTAGGCTTGCAAAAATAGGTCCATATTACCATTTAGATGACACATTATGATCCTACCCAACATCATATAAAACATTGCACGCCTCACCACCATTACTGCGTGCAAGAACACATCCATACGAGGAAAATTACTAATCAAATCTACGAACTGTTTCGTGTACTGATCAACCATGTAGTTGGATGAACTCGGTGGAATAGACTGTAGGTAGGAAAGCCATAAGATGTGTCCCGTTGAGGCTGGGTTATGGACTTTTGTAATGTGTCCCGCTGTTTCACAGGTTGGAGCATAAACCGAAGTACCCCAACCATGGTGCGGGTCTGAGTGAGATGGTAACATGTCACCAGCATCCTGTTGGTCCTGCTGGACACCCTTCTTTAAGGAGGAGCCATCCGATCTGCTTTCGGGACCTAGGGCGGTGGTATGGCAGTTGTGCTGTCTATATTCTCCATGGACGACGCTTCGACCGATGCATTCTGTTCCAAACTTTGGTCTTCTCTTAGGGTTCGCTTGTAGTAAGAGGGGTCACCGGCAGATCCATTCAAGTGTTTTTTATACTTCTGTCACCGTAGTTTTTGTTTGCCATTGAGCCATTTGTAAACTGAACGAACTGAATCCTTCCATATATGCTTCTCTTCTTCCTCACACTTCTTGTATTATGACTTCATGAGATCGTTGAGAGCTTGATCGAGTGAATCCCACAAGTATGTACAAGGTTCTTAACATTCCTGAATAAAACCTTTGCAGGAATGCCACTGGTCAGCGCAAAAAGTATGGGACAACATGGCCACATGGCCCAACTGTGAAGGAGTACGATCGCAGTTCAGTCGAAGCCAGCATCCCTCGAGAACTTGAGACCCTCAATGCTAGAGGCATCACAAGCATAGCACCACACGGGCGATCAACTCCCTATTCATTTTAGTCTGCTCTGGCATATGGCGCGAACGAAATGCAAGGATATTCAAATCTAAGGAAACAACTCTGCACCAGATATCTGGTTGCCTCAAAGATGAAGCCCAGGAATGGGCTCTAGCTGGGAATGACCATTGGTGTACTCATGTCTTTTTGATAGGGTAGGAAGCTTTTCATGTTTTTTCCTTTTACTTGCCTGAGCTGGTGGAACAAAAGCCATTGGATGTCGGACCACGTCTCCAAGCTCGTAGCATGGCTTCAGGGCAGACAGGGCGGCAAAGGTCGTGACCGTGATCTTTGGATCGGAATAGCCCTCGTCTGCTGGACGCTTTGGCGACATAGGAATAACATAGTTTTCGAGGGAGCCAGCCCATCCCCTGGCGAGGTGACCCACAAGATCTCCACGGAGCCAGTGGAGGATAGTCGGACTCTTCCGTGATTGCCTAGGGCAGGTGGATAGGTGGAGATGTCACGAGTAGTTGGCTAGGGTGTACGTGATGTCCTTGGGATAGCGGGGAGTTGCGCTTGTGGCGCATGTGCCACCGCGTGTTGTAAGTGTTTTGGCCTCTTGGTCTTCCTTCTACGAAAAAGATACGTCTTCCAAGATGTATTCTTAAAAAAAGAAGGTTTTTTCCTTTTAACTCTTCCCTCTCACGCGCGTAACTCTGTTCTTGCCATCTTGAACCTGCTTAAAACATTCATGAATAGTACTCCCTCCGTATCAAAATATAAGATGTTTTAGCTTTGTGAAGGGAGTGTATCTAGACCTATTTTAATGTGTAGGTTCACTTTAAATCTAGATGAACCTACACACTAAAAGGGGTCTAGATACACTCCCTTCACAAAGCTAAAACATTTTATATTTTGAAACAGAGGGAGTGGTACATAACCAGCTTGAGGCCTAATTTGGTTGCAAGGGCGTGATATCCTAGGGTTCTGAACCCACGAGGGAGGATTTCCCTCTGCATAGGGGATCCCTACCACCATGGGGAGATATCCCCAGTTCCCACCTCTGTTTGGACAAGGGGCAGGAGAAAACAAACGATCAATATATGCTAGAGTAATTCACTATCTAGAAAATGTCAGCAAATATTTTTTGCAGGAATTCACAAATGAGAAAATGTCAGCATTATTTTTTCAAGGAATTCACTACCAGGGAAATGCCAGCATTTTTTATGAGGAATACACTATTTGGAAACTATGGAAGCCAACTATATTTTTTAATAAGAAAGTCATATCAAATCTAAAGAAAATCATAATTCCATAATTTCCTCTAGGAATAAAATAATGATTCAGAAATTTACAGGAAAATATAGGAAACATTATATACACATAGTCAGAAAAACCACGAAATTCAACCCAGACTGTGACACAAGAACACAACAGCGACGATAAATTTAGTGTGCTCATTATGTTTTAACCTGAGAAATACTAATTATAATTACAAGTCCAACAAGAACAAATATTCCATTGTTCTAAAAAATGCCACACGTGTGTAACTGATCCATGCCAAATTGTTGGTAATTGTTGGTACTGTGACAACGGTGAACTAGTCACTAAACTTCCACCATCAAGTTCTTCGAGCATTTTCATTAGTTAGCTTATGAAAACCTACATAGGACAAAATCAGAAGATAAATGCTCATATCAAGCCCAGCTGAAAGAAGATAGCAAAACAAAACATGAGACAACAATGTTTGAATACAGATGAACAAAACATGGAGATTCACAATATAACAAGACAAAGAAATGTATCAAGGGTTACTTGTGTGCTTATTGGTTCAATATCATGACATAAAAGCAGAAAGGCGGTGCAGTTTGGGAACATCAAATGGATTGGTGAAAGGCTGTCCTAAAGTAACACAGTGCAGTTAAACAACACTTGACATGGAAAATTACCAAACAACAGCTAGGCATTGACTGCTCAAAAATACTAACTGTTCCAATTGCTCAAAAATAATAATTCCATTACATAGTATATATGAGGACTACTATATTCAACCAACACATCAGAATTTCCTAGTGATCTGCCACTCTATGCTCCCCATGATCATAGAAATAATTTCCATATAGCGATCGAGCAAATAGTGCATGCCTCTTCTATTGAATGAAATCGGCGGCTACCTACTTAATTACAAACTAGCTGGGAACAGCGTGGCGGCACGCGGCGCCCATGCTATCGCTTTGTGTGCGTTACCAAGGCTTGAAGTGTTGTTCTGGTGCATTTAGGTTAGAAGGTAACTCTTTTATTTTCAGTTGCACCGCCTAAGAGACTGCACGTCTGGACTGGCGAAGTGAACAGTTGGTATTGAATTGCTGACCAAAGTAGGAAGGCTCTTGTATACGAATATGCACATATTTCTGAAGATACATGTGCATGTCTGACAGAATTGCGAAGAGACCAGAGGTTCGCATCCAAGATAGCTCACTTTTTTATTACTAGGATTTTTTATGTTTTGCACATCTTAAATCACATCAATCATGGAGTTATGCGTGTGATAATCAAAAAAATCGGAACTCCGAGTGAGTGATAATACATTCTCCTAAACATCTGAGTAAGTGTGAACTATAATATGGGAAGATTGCATTTTGATAGTCCTCTATGGACCTTGTCATTCAATTGAACGTTGTGCATGCATGCCTGCACGGGTTATGCATCTTCCCATCCACATCAATCTTGCTTAGTAGCTGAAACAATGATACAAATGTAGTATGTGTCAGTGCTATGAAAAACACAAAACCAAAACCAAACAAAGAAAATTAACCAATGGGATAGTATTAGTTGGCACACATTGATCAATACTCCCTCTATTTTAAAATATAAGATGTTTTAGATTTGTGATGTTAATGTATCTAGACGATTTTAGTATATAGGTTCGGAGAGGTTACTCTGAACCTACACACTAAAGGTGTCTAGATATATTAGTATCACAAAGCTAAAACATCGCAATACAGAGCCTGGCAGCCAGTCCCCATAGTATTGCTTCATTTCCATCCAAAATTCATGGAATTCTGCAGCACAACAATTGATGAAAGATAGAGAGAGCGTTGACAAGTATGGTCGGCAATGAGAAAAAGGTTGATATCCTAACTTTCTACACCTAAAAATCAGACTTTTGGCACCCCAGAAGTACACAGTTTTCCTTCCTTAAAAGATAAACAAATAACCAATAATAGAAAAAATGAACGAAACAATTGTTATATTGGTATAACTCTAATTCAACCTTCTCTTTAGGACACCACGATAGCTCATGGTGTAGAAAAGACAACAAGTTACTCACCTATAGTTTAACACTCTCATTACCTAGTACTCTCAAGGCAAGACACCCAACTTCTTTAAAAATAACCATCATATTTTATGTAGACTTTACATACACTTATCTAATACTCATGGTATGACTAACTTCTTTTCGTTTTATCTCTAGTACTCATCTAATACTTATCTATATTGTGACACAACCCCAACTTCTTTCCGTTTTGTCTCTAGTACCTTGATTAAGTATTTGTTCTCGCAACCAGTAGCTGAAAGTTCTCATGGTATTACTTAACAAAAAAAATATGAAGACACCGCTGGAACAGAGGAAAACCGAGCAATCTTCAGGGGATGCTCAACATCAAGTTAATTCATGTGAAGCTCATACCAAATTTCTACCATGAGATTGGTCATACTATAAAAATCTTAATTTAATTCCAGGTGGAGCCAAAAAAATGACTTCTACCAATTTTCTCTTTCATCTCTATGTAATTTAGAGAACAAAGTGTAACAATGCACCATGAGATTAGTCATACCATGAGAATCTCAAATTAATTCCCGTGGAGCTGAAAAAATTACTTCCACAAAAGCTGGCAACCAATTGGACTACAAAAACTAACCCTAGCCCCAAGCATTGAGCCGACAACCAATTAGACTACAGAAACTAATCCAAAAAATGTTGCCATGAGAAACCATACACTGTCCTATAATAGAAGAATAAATGCACATTTAAGAGCTGGCCTTTTATTACTAAAGTGAACAAAGAAATTGGAGACACCATAGGGATAACCACAAGAACGATTGCCTTGCAAGAAGAACGATACTGATGACTTCTCAACTGATTGGCTTCTCATAGACCTATGTATTGGACATCTCGAAGAAAAAAGGAAAATCTCTGCACTACCACCCAACCACATGAATCAGTTTTTTAAACGAATCACCTTAGAATAACTACAAATCTATAGTCATAAAATGAATTGGGGTATCATATATTTATTTTTCTCTTCATTGCAAGATTCATTCTAGAGTTTAGAACTTCACATTCATATCATTTTATACTAATGGGAAAATAAAATCATTCTCTTGCAACATAACTTATCTCACTCATATCAAAATACCTTGGTTTCTGAAATTAATTGTGAGTCCAAACCTTGGTTCTTTGTTTGTAGAGAGCGGCACAATGCAGTCAAAAATATGATCAAGCAGTCAACAATCAATTCAGGCAGAGCTGTGTCCACCTATAGGTGGGCACAAATTAATAAAAGAAAATTCTACACTATGATAATACTTTAGTAGGCTAATTTTGAATTTTTTTTCCTTAATGGAAGCGCAGAACACCAAAAGGAGGAAATCCAAACATATATATGTGACCACACCCATAATTAGCTAGCTAAGGCAATTAATTAAAAAGTAAAAATACATTAAATCGAAGCGAACATTGTAGGATCAGTTCCAAGTGGTTAATTAGAAGCTCATTTTGAGAAGTGAAAGAAAACATAGAATTATAATGCCTAATGAGACGCAAAATATGATTGGACACTTCTCCACCGTCGAAACGAAGAAACTCTTTAAGAGGAGAAGGCCAGTCACTAAATCCAGACAATGAAACCTTCCCTCGCGAACAACAGGCATAATAAACAGGCATGCATCCCTTTCCCCTCCTATCGCTCTTCGAACGTTCCAGTTACCAGAAAGAAGCATTACACCGTTTACAGTAATAAAGAGGAACACCATAATAGGACCGATCAGGACAAAGAGCTGCAAACAAACAACACATCAGGAAATAATAAACAAGGGTGAGAGGAAAAGACAAACAAGGATTACCTTTTAGTAAAGCAACATTCTGATCTGAAAATGGAGGATTCCCGAGACATACTGGGAAAGGAAAAAACAAGATCTCATATTAAAAACACAGGAAGAAATAAAAATACAAAATAAAACAAGAAGTAGCAAAAGGGAAAAGGGACTCACATTTTATCCTCCCTCAATGATAGTCGAGTATAAACCTCCTAACAATACGATTAAGAGAAGCACTCTCGCGAGAAACCAAAGGAACCGGCAAAACTACACAAAAAAGTACCCATTAAGACAGGACCACATAAACTAATCAAAGAAAAAGTAAGCTCTTTATTATTCCTATCCATGTCGAATTAATAGAAGGATCCCATAAAATAATAAGTGAAGCACATAAAATAACGAACAAAGAGAAACACAGCATGAGGACATAAAATAATAAACAAAGAGAAAACGACGTGAACGCACGAAATAACAAACCGAGCACATGAGATAACATGAGAAGCACATGAAATAATCAAAAAAAATACGAACAACGGATCACATGACAAATGGAACAATCAACAAAGAAAAACAAACATAAATAAATTTCGTACCACGAGGCATTAAAGAAGAAAGCGACCGAGATGGATATTCACTAGCACGAATAAACGGACTAGGACGCAGAAATAAATGAATAATGGACAAAGGATCTGCGGACCGACCATGAAGCAGACCTAAATCCAATCACAAATATTAGAAACAGGAAGAGCCAAACAATCAAGGTAAGAACACGAACAGGAAAAAGGACACGTCGGCATACCAGCAGACAGAGAAGAAGATGTTGCCATACAAGCAGCGACGCAGAAAGAGAAGCACCTGCAAACAACAACAAGAAGACGGTATAACAAAAATGTAAAACAAAATAATGGAAGAAACAAATAGAACATATAGGACATAACAAACAAATCTAACCGCGCGAAGATACAAGAGGACGCTTCCCAAGCCTAACCGCACGACGGCGGGAACGCACATCGGAAGGGGTAGAGGATGAAAGAAAACACGCGGGAGCTAAAAAATAAAACCGGTTAAAAATTGGCTACAATTTAAAAAGGAAAAGCAAAAATGATAGACCAGACCTGAAGAAGGGCCACCACGAGGAATCACAAGGGAAGCAGGAATAAAGGTACGACCACCACCGAGAGGAGAAGAATCGGGCACAGGAATAGGCAAGCCATGACGACGGATGTGACGACCATGGTGGCCACGAGGGGAAGCATGTGAGAGGGAAGTCATAGGAGGAAGTGAAATGAGAATACCATATATATATAGGAAGATGATGAAGGGCATCGTCGGTGTGGGTTGTAAGATGCCTAAAAAAAGGAGAACAATATGATGCATAAAAAACAAAAAAATATGATGACATGTAAGGTAAAAACGAAAGAGCATGACGATAAGAACAAAATAGCATGATGCCAATGCCATATAGGAACAAAAACATGATGAATATACACAAAATAACATGATGAAGGAACCAAAATAACATGATGAGTGGACAAAATAACATGATGAAGGATAACAAAAACAAAATAACATGATAAGATGGACAAAATAACATGACGAGCATCAAAACAAAATAGAGCTTATAATATTCATGGAAACGAAATAATATGATGAGCAACAAACAAAGTAACATGATGACCAAACCAAAATAACATGATGAAATAGAAAAAATAACATGATGAAGGAGCATCGAAACAAAATCAGGCTTATAATATTGCATAGAAACAAAATATCATGATGAGCACAAACAAAATAACATGATGACAACTTATAATAATATGCACCAGAACAAAATAGCATGATTAGCAAACCAAAATAACATGATGACATCAAGAAGAAAACAAAATAGCATGATTAGCGAACCAAAATAACAGGATGACATCAAGAAGAAAACAAAATAAATCTTTTAATATCACCAAATGAATGTTGCTAGAGCCACCCAAGAATGCACCAAGGGAAAAAATATACATTGCAAGACCAGCAAAGTTAATCACTATGGGTACACAAGAATGCACACAGAAGAAGAGGGGGACACGTGTCACCATACAAAAAATCCTCATGGGAGCCCAAAAATCCCACACAAAAAAGAAGCTTGTAGGTTTAAGATCTTTAGATATGATGTACTCCCTCTGATCCAAAATAAGTGTCGCTTTTTCGTACAAAGTTTGTACTAGCTTAATACAAAATGAACGACACTTATTATGGATCAGATGGAGTACATTATTTGCACACGAAAATAAAGGAGATACACATATGAGTATTGTTCGGGCATGGACCCCTACGTTGTCCTAGAAGGCCAAGCCATGGAAATTTAGACAGGGTGATTGCCGCACTTCACAAAAATTGCAATTTAGACAAAATTTGTAACAGAACTAAAACCTGATGTTGGGCATCATCATCTTCATCATTAAGC
This sequence comes from Avena eriantha, assembly GCA_910589775.1. Taxonomy (NCBI): domain Eukaryota; kingdom Viridiplantae; phylum Streptophyta; class Magnoliopsida; order Poales; family Poaceae; genus Avena; species Avena eriantha. The sequence goes on along the minus strand of OU342743.1, from coordinate 179,079,692 downwards.
AAAAAATATAGTAATCCACACAGTAACTATATTACATCTACAGACGTCAAGAAAGGTCCAAAGTAAACTGAAATTTTCTTGCAAGATCTGGCATATAGGATGGATGTGGAGGGGAGAGAACAGGGAGGAGAAGTTTTGTGCTCACCCTTGATTTGGGGACTGTCGGGCCGTCGCCGGAGGTGATGAGGAGGAAGACCACCATCGCTGGAGGAGACCACCGTCGCGGGAGGAAGACCACCGTCCGCTCGAAGAAAGGTTACAGAGGCGGAGAGGGGAGGAATCTCGAGTCGCTCGGGAGGTGCCTCACTCCGTTCGGCGGAGGAAGAAACTCGCGAGGCCGGAGGAAGAAGCTCCTAGCGCCGCCGCCTCTCTATCCCGCAAGAGAGAGCAATCCGAGGAAACCCTCCCCGACATATCGATACGTGGAAGCTACGCCCAGGGAAGAGCCGTGGAAAGGACGGGGCTCTCTCCCTCGTCGAAAACCAAATGGCCAAATGGGCTCGCCCAGGGACAACTCGGCCCGCGGTTCCTTCGGTCGGGGAAAACACGGGGATCCCTTCGGGATACCCCGGAACCAAACGAGCCTTGAATCGAGTAATATAAGGTTCGGGAAACACTGAAACAGTCAGCACAAATGCTTTGATCAGCCGTAGAGTTGTTTTTACATCGACGCTAGTGTACAGATGAAACATACAGCGCCAGCCGTGCAACTCTGCTACACCAAGTCTAGTTGGTACGTGCATGCGGGACTCCACCACCCAACGATTAACTCCCAGGCACGATCAGTCAGCCGCACTCTGCGGGGCGCCAGCGACTCGACCTCAAAACCAAACCAGATACCCATTTTAGCCTGTAGTTCCGAGTAGTGGTGCTCCCTGACGACACTGATCTCATGGGGTAACACCTGGAGGATAATCCAAGAGAACATATCAGCAATCATGGAACCTGAGTCAGGAATACATGAATGGTACGGTCGATCCCTTAGAGCAACTCTAGCACTAGCAGACCCGGCATCCCGCCAGAATTCGTATAATAACTGCCGTTTTGATCGGAAAAAGGTCTGCACCGGGCACCGAAAAAAAATTGGGGGCCCAGCAAATCAGCCTCCCAGCTCGCACATACGCAGGTTGGGAGGGCTTTTCAGGGCGACCCCCATCTCGTGCAAGACGTTGGCGCGAGGGGAATTTTAACACTTCACCTGCTCGCACCCGAGCTCCCCCTCCTTCGCTGCCGCAGATCCCGGCCCGCTCGCACCTCCTCGCCTTGATTCTGGCCGGCAGACCGACCACCGCAGCCCGCCACACACGTTCCCCAACCAGCAGGCTTCGTCGGGTGGCGCATCGAGGCGATGCCCACGCGAGGTCCCGCCATGGATCCTGTGCGGAGCTCTGTCGTGATGTCCGCGTAGGGCCGCCTCCACCACGAATCGACCGCCGCCCTCTCGAATTGACTGACGGCCCTCTCGAATTGACCTCTCCCGCTGCGAATTGTTGAATATATAAGCAATAATCCATATGATTTAATCAAATGAATACTTGATAAAGCATGATAATATAAATAGCAATTAAATATATCATGCAAACTGATAGAGTAGATGGACAAATTACATATAAACAAGATAAACCTATTACATCTACACCAAACGGTAGAACCGGACATTCTAGCATAATATAAAAGGGAGAGATTGAGATCACATGCGGTGTAGCGGTACTAGCAACAGTCGCAGCGGTGGCAACAGCGTTGTCGCCCATGTTGAGGTTTTCGAAGAGGTTGGTGACGTCTGGGAAGAAGTTGTCGTTCAGGAACTCGTCGTCGTACGACGTTGTGGATGCCAGTAGTCACGCTTGAGCGCTCCCCAAAAACCTGATCGCCCCTTACCCGTACAGGTTCACAAGAGACGGGGTTCCGAAGGCCTACTGTCCCGATCTGCGGTGCACGCCGCGAGCCAGGATGGGGAAGACGAAGGCGACGACGCAATGGACTGGATGAAGATGCGTGTGATAGGTAGTACCAATTAGGTTTAGAGCAGACACTTATATAGTGCAGGTCAGGGAGATCGTAGGGCTCAGCCCACGTCTGAGTCGGTCACTAATTAACACGTATGTTAATGACTCTTAATTAATCCATGATTAATTTTTCCAAACAGCAAAAATAAAGCTCGGCTCGGCGAGATTCCTGCAACCCCGTGCGTATCATGACGAGGCAAGGCGAGGCGGGCGGCGTCGGATGAGGAGTGCTCAAGAGCTGCTCTTCTTCTCATACCTTAGTGAGTGGTAGAACAGACTAATATATAAGGAGGTGTCACTCTCACTCAACTAGTAATGTGGGGCTAAACTTTAGCACCACTAGCACACACATGAGCTGCCACAAATAATGGGCTAAAGAGAATTCCAGAATTTGTATTTGCTATGGGCCAAAAGCCTACATCCAAACACCTCAATTTCCAACAATCTCCCACAAAGTCTCATTGGCACATCACATCACTTTTATTCCAGAATATTATTTTATATACTGGTGTGTAGTAGAGACCGTTAAGTTGAACTTTCACCTTAAACTTCATGCTACACTAGCTAGCCACTTGAATAGTGGACTATGCCTTGAACTATAAGTTTTCTGCATATTAGTTTCACACAAAATCTAGACTGGTACAGGGTTGCCGCATGGCTTCCCTGCGGTTTGGAGCTTATGCGTCATACTCCAGGGTCTTTCATGAGTTTATTATAGAGCACCCAACTCTCATGGACTGCGACGTTTGATAATCAGACGCATATAGATGTGTTCCTCAATAGATGTTCTGCAGGACAATATCTCTGCTTAGAAAAGCCACTTAGAACACATTAAAATAAATATCAACCTGCCATCCAGAATAAGAGAGTATTGCATCTTTATGGATATGTAAATATAATATGGGCATACTCTCCTCTCAGCTGATCAACAACTTGTCTCCTAGATCTAATTCACGGGATCTCCAATCACATAAAGTGGGTTACCACTGCGAACAACTCATTGTGTGGGTCTCAAACCCATCTCCCTCGATGCATTATCTATCACATTACGTGATAAACCCTTTGTGAAGGGATCTACCAAGTTCTTAGATGTTTGGATATAATCCAACACAATAACTTCAGAGTTTTTCAGTTTCCTGACATATTTCAATCTCCTCTTCACATGTCTTGATGACTTCATATTATCCTTAGAACTATTTACTTTGATGGTCACAGTTTGATTATCATAGTTCATCGGGATGGTGGGTATTAGTTTTTCAACCACATGTAAGTCCATCAAGAGCTCATGAAGCCACTCTGCTTCAATAGTTGTTGTGTCTAATGTTGTGTGTTTTGCTTCCATAGTTGACCTCGTTAAGATGTCTACTTGCAAGACTTCCAGGAAACAGCACCACCACCAAGTGTAAACAAATAACCACTTGTGATCTTAATCTCATCAGCATCAGATATCCAGTTTGAATCACTATAACCCTCAAGTACCCGTGGATACTTAGTATAGTGAATACCATAACTCGCAGTGTCTTTCAAATAACGCAAAACTCGCTCAAGAGCATGTCAATGATCATCTCTAGGATTAGACACAAATCGACTCAGTTTGCTTACAACAAAGGAGATGTCAATCCTTGTAGCGATGGCTAAATACATGAGCAATCCAATGATTTGAGAATATCTCAATTGATCTTTATCATTCCTTTGATTCTTTCGAAGTAGCACACTCGGATCATAAGGCATTGGAGAAGACTTGCAGTCGCTATACCCGAAGCAACTCAATATATTTTCCACATAGTGCGATTGAAGCAGTGTAATCCCACCATTGTCATCCTTCAGTAGTTTGATGTTTAAGATTACATCAGCCACTCCCAAGTCCTTCATCTCAAGGAGCGAGATAGGAACTCTTTGACCTCCTCAATAACAGTGAGGTTGGTCCCAAATATCAAGATTTCATCGACATAGAGACACATAATAACTCCCTCGCCCCCACCATGGCTATAGTACACACACTTATCGCTTCGTTTACAACAAAGCCTTCAGTGGTTAAAGTTCTTTCAAACTTCTCGTGTCACTTCTTAGGAGCTTGCTTAAGACCATGCAAATAGTTCACTAACTTACACACCTTTCCTTCTTGCCCATATACTACAAATCCATCAAGCTACTCCATATAAATTTCCTCATCTAGCTCTCCATTAAGAAAAGTCAACTTAACGTCCATTTGATGAACGAGAAGACCGTGTGAGGCACCAAGGATAGTAGTACTCAAATAGTGGTCAATCTGGCTATAGGTGAGTAGGTATCGAAGAAGTATTCACCTTCTTTCTGGGTATAACCTTTGGCCACAAGACGTGCCTTGTACTTTTCAATAGTACCATCAGGTCTAAGCTTTTTCTTGAACACCCACTTACATTCTACAGGTTTGCACCCATAAGGACGATCAATGAGCTCCCAAGTTCCATTAGCTAAGATGGAGCCCATCTCGCTTCGGACAGCTTCCTTCCAATAGTCAACATCTTGAGATGCATAGGCTTCTGAAATAGAAGTGGGAGTATCATCCACAAGGTACACAATGAAATCATCACCAAATGACTTTGCAGTTCTTTGTCTCTTTCTCCTTTTGGGAGCTTCATTGTCGTCCTCCACAGGATCATCATAGTGTTATATCGGCATAGTGGGTTCAGAAATTATAGCAAATTCCTGACTAGATGAACTAGCCATCTCCTAATTTGATGAGCTAGACATACCTTTCATGGGAAAGATGTCCTCAAAGAAAGTCGCATTATTCGACTCCATAATTGTACCAACATGCATATTGGATACCTCAGATTTTACTATCAAAAATCTGTATCCAATGCTATGAAAAGCATATCCAAGAAAAACAAAATCCACGGTTTTTGGTCCAAGCTTTCTCTTCTTGGGCATTAGAATATTGACTTTCGCCAAACATCCCCAAGTTCGTAAGTAAGAGAGTTTAAGCCTTTTCTTCTCCCATTCCTCAAATTGAGTCATGGTTTTATCCTTTAAGGGAACACGGTTTAGGACATGACACACAGTCATTAGCGCCTCCCCCACCATTCCTTGGAAAGACCCGATGTATCTAACATGGCGTTAACCAAATCAGCTAAAGTGCGGTTCTTTCTTTTGGCCACCACATTTGACTGAGGTGAATAGAGAGGCACCCTCTCATGTATAATACCATGTTTCCATACAGAATAAATCAAATTTGTTTGAAAAGTACTCTCCACCATGATCCGACCTTAGCCGCTTGATTTTAAGATCAAGTTAGTTTTCTGCTTCAGCTTTATAGATTTTGAAGTAGTTCAAAGCTTCATCTTTAGATTTTAGAAGATAAACATAGCAGTATCTAGTGGAGTGATCAATCAATGTCATAAAGTATATTTTTGCACCTTTTGTCAAAACATCATTCATCTCACATAGATCTGAATGTATAAGTTCCAGTGGTGCTAAGTTTCTTGGTTCCGCACCCATATGAGACTTGTGGGATTGCTTTGCTTGAACACAAACTTGGCACTTAAAACCTTTGATAGTAGTGGACTTCGAAATTAAACTCCTATTGTCTAGCCGCGACATGCAACCAAAATTAATATAACAGAGTCGTGAATGCCAGATATTGGACTCATTATCATTGCAAACATGATTAATAACTTTAGTACATGAGTCTGACAAAGATAAGCGGAATAGACCTCCACACACGTAACTCTTTCCAAGAAATTCTATGTACTTAGAAATTACAACTTTATTGGACTCAAAAACCAACTTAAAACCATCTCGACATAAAAAAGATCCGCTGACGAGATTCTTATTGATGGAGGAAACGTGATGCACATTCTTCAGTTGTACGGTCTTTCCCGAAGTAAACTTAAGATTTACCATACCAACACCATGAACAGAAGCACGTGAGCCATTTCCCATCAGCACGGAGGAAGTCCTTGAGACCTGATAAGAAGAAAACATGGAAATATCAGAACATACATGTGTATTAGCACCCGTGTCTATTCACCATTCATGAGAATGACATACTGAAGGATAGAAGGTAAAATACCATACTTGACGTCCTTCATATCAGTATCGCCAATAACAATATTAGTGGTCTTGTTGTTGTTCCCATGTTGACGCTTGTCAAAGCGATTAGGAAAGCTAGGATCCCAATGACCAGGATCACCACAAACGTGGCAAGACCCTTTCTTCTTATCATTTTTCCTTTTGAAGTTGGTTGAGTGAGTGGCCTTGTTCTTGCCATCAAACTTCCTTTTGCCTTTAGATTTGTTCTTATTATTGAACTTGTAGGATTGGAAGTTTTCTTCTATACCAAATTGGCATTAGAAGCTCCCTCAAATCCTAGAGCATGTGTGTCCTTTGCTCTTGCCTTCTCTTCCACATGAAGAGACCCAATGAGATCCGTAACGGAAAACTCTTGTATCTTTTGTTTCATACAAGTAGCAAAGTTCCTCCACAAGAGAGGAAGCTTGGAAATTATGCATCCAAGCCCTAGGTGGCGGCTCCCTATGGCGGCTTCCTCTTTGGGCCTTGTTCCCACCGAGACTTGGCCCATTAGGGAAGTTTTCCCATAAATTTAATACTTAAATATTTATTCCAATAATTAATATAAAATACATATTATTAAATTCCTTTTGATCTGAAATACCTTTTGGTTCACTCCAAACTCCTTTCGGATCCTCCTGGAACGATTCCAGTTCTCTCACAGAACACTTCCGACAATCCCATCTCTTTCTTTTATGATTCTGTAAATCCAAAACGATATTGAAACATCATCGAACCCTTAAGCATGTTACCCTATGGTTCGGGAATATCACAGACGTGATCGAGACACCTCTCATATCAATGATCACTAGCGAGACCGGGATGCCCATAATGACCCCTGTGCATATTCCACGATTTCAATGTCGTTTGAACCATAAACGTCAAGTCCAATTCCCTTTGTTCCTTCGATACTAGAGTTGTCCAAGATTTGATCATTGATATCACCATACCTTGTTCAATCTTGCTACCGGAAAGTGTTGCTTTACTCATTCCGTGATATTCCATCCATGTGACCTAGTCACATGTTGCACAACATTTATGGATGTAATCTCACTGAGTGGGACCTTTATATCTTCACGTCACATGGGAGAAAAAATCCCGATGCATACGCCTCTACATGTCCCTCTAGAATACCCAACATAAACCTTCATGATCATCCTGTTACTGTGTGATGGTTCATGGAGTCTAAGCATCCGCGAGTGATAGTGATTAAACATGAACTCACGGCCAAAGGAGAAGGATACTTTGTTTCTAACTATTGCAACGATGCACTTTGTGACTTGATCTTATTGAAATAATTATATTGGGTAATGTCCATCATGACATTCATCAAGGTTAGGTCATAGCAACATGAGAAACCAAGGTTGAGCCCAATATTCCACAAGTTTTCCTCGGGTTGACCCGACTCAAGAGTTTCCAACTATAGGTGTAGGACCTTTCTAAGTGTTATCTCATGTATGTGAATAGACTCGCACACGAGGGCTAGGTTATGGATATTTCAACATCCCACCACACTTCTATACATATCCTGGGGCCACATGCAAGTTTTGGAGGGATTCCAATGCTTCTATCCAACGTTTCCAATGAAACCTTAGACCATGGGCCTCGTAGATCTACCCCTTTGAGTGGCTTCTAACGACGGTTGATCAACGGACTTCTCTCTTTATTTTTTTTAGTTTGGGTCATAGCAACACGGGAAACCAAGGTTGAGCCCAAGATTTCACAAGTTTGCCTCTTGTTGACCCGACGCGGGAGTTTTTAGCAATAGGTGCACGACCTGTCTAAGTGTTCTCGCATGTATGTGAACAGGCTCGCACTCAGGACTGGGTTCTGACTATTTCAACATCCCACCACACTTGTATAAATATGTTAGAGGTCACATGCAAGTTTTGGAGGGATTTCGGTGCTTCGGTCTGCCGTTTCCAGTGAAACCCTAGACTATGGGCCCCGCAGATCTACCCCTCTAGAATTCTCCATATGATGGTTGATAATTGGAATTTTATCTTTATTTTTTATTCTAGGTCATTGCAACATGAGAAACCAAGGTTAAGCCCAAGATTTAAAAGGATTCCCTCTGGTTGACCCGACATGGGAGTTTTGAGCTATAGGTGCAGAACCTTACTAAGTGTTATCGCATGTATGTAAAGTGATGCACATCTAGGATGTGGGTTCTGGCTATTTCAACATTTCACCATACTTTTACACATATTCTAGGGTTACATGCAAGTTTAGTAGAGATTCTGGCTCCCCGATCCGCTGTTTGCAGCGAAACCCTAAACTTAGCACATATTAGACTTTCTCCAAATAAAGGGTGCAAATCAGACAAGTAGTAACTACAACATAGATCCTTAATGGTATCTGTGTATACAGAGATTTATCATTCAGCTGCAGCACTACAAGAAATTATAATTTTGTGCTAAAAGGGAAAAAAATTAAGGGACTGAAATGACCTGAGAAGGATAATAATGTATATCTGTCATAATTCATCCTTTATCAACTTAACTCCTTTCTCATCAACAAAAGAGGATAGTCCAATTAGGTGTTCGCCTTGCCGGTGCGGATGACAAAAAACAGGAAAGCTGGAGAAGATAGGCCAATGTCTTATCAACAGATTTGTCAATAATTACCTCTTTTTACAATAGTTAAGTTGTAAACATAAATATTACTTCTTTAGAGGATATTTTGCAGATACAACTTTAGATGACCGAAAAGGCCTGGACGACATACATTTGGAATTGAATTGTCAGATTGATTTATTATTTTCTTACTGCAATCTTAGCCATAGAAAATTTATATTTTATTTAGTATGAAAAACCTCACAAATCTATCCTGAGCTATATTATGGACCTAATATTGGGGAATGATTCACATGAAGAACCTATAAGCATAAGACACTCATATGTTAGTATCATCAAAAGGCATGTAAACTCGGATGAGATAATAAATATAATGACAACGGTTGGGAGGAGATATAACAATATCTTTCGGTTTTGCCGTTGAAGATGTCACTACCACCAAAGTGGAACCTTGCATGACCATACTTCCCAGTTTTAGATGTAAGAAGTCCACATGTTTATTTCGAACGCATGTGAAAACGAAAAACAATCAACCAGGGCAAACAATAACCACAAGACAAAGATAAAGAGACAATAAAGGCTAATATGTGTAGCTGGTTTGATTACTTCGCTTGCAACCAGAGACTGGTTTCTAATAAAATCCTAGGAAAGGGGCAAACTGTAGGGATGGGAAATGAGAAGAGGTGAAATACCAATGGATTCGTGGCAATGTGCTAATATGTTGAGTATCGCTGCAGCTTGCCACCGGTGGCACTTGAGCGACTCCTGATTGCTCTTGTTTCTAGCTGGTGGCCGAGAAGGCTACCACTGTCGTCTCCTCATATTCTCTTGCATCCTCCCGCATAAAGCAACATGCATGTATTTTTCACTGAAAAAAAACAGACCAAAAGAAAAATAGTCGGCCTAGCAGCTAAATAATAATCATATATAATTTCAAATAGCAAAATAAATAAGCAAGGCATGCATTGCAGATTTAAAGCATGTACTTAGCTAAAAGAAACTAAAGGGCATCAGGGATAGTGAGCACTTAGAAGAAGGTAATATATCAAGGGCAGACATTATACTATGTTTTGATTTAATGCAACTTAATCTGAAAAGCATATCTTACCTCAAAATTCTAAATTTCGTAGCCCTTAACCAGCACCGACAAAGAATGAAAGAGGAAAAAATAAGTTCATGTTATATAAATAATACATTACATCAGCAAGTACTAACAAACCACATGACTGACCCATATTATCGACCAGTACAATCAGATGATTCAGTTAAGCTTAACCATCCCAAGGAAACTATTCCTAATTCACAATTTTAGTTACAACCAGTTGCACATAATCCAAATAACATAGCCAAACAAGAAAATATGGGCTTATTTCATTAAACTTCCATTGTAAACTCAGTGTTGTTTCTTGAAAAAGAAAAACTCAGTATTCCCTGCATAGAATAGTTGTAAGGTAGCTCTATCTCTATCTATCCCCTAATTCTCTGGCGTAGAGGATCTAATTAATCAGATTGCAGTTGAGTGTCCCCAGGCAGTCATGCAAAGGCACCACTCCCATCCTGGGACGAAGCCTGGCTGATAGACCATTAATCAGAAGCTGTATAAAAACATGTATTTGGGTTAGAGATTGAGATCGTGGAGGCACTTACATTCGAGCGAGCTCGCGGGACTGGAAGGAGATGGAGGAGCCAATGATGGAACTAATTCTTCTAGGTCCTTGGTGTTGCCTTTCACGAAGGTGGCCGCCTTCGGCACAACCAACGATGTTGCCGTGGCTGATATGGTGATATGTTGGGTTGTGCACTCGTGCTCACTGCTTCTAGCGGGAAGCAGTAGAAGTTGCAGAACCGCAGATACAACGAAGACGACGTGTATGCGGGATCAGCCTCGACTGCCACCGTCATTCTGGCACTGGCGATGCCACCACCGGACGTCGAGGGGATCCCTACAATTCCGCCACCCGTCGGCCGAATTGTAGCGCACGCCGCCGCCACCGCGCAGACTTGAAGGGGAGACGTCTCAGTTTCTCGTGACGGGCTGGGAAGAAAATAGGAGAAATGAACTGCACGAGCTGGGCCTTTTGTTTCTCAGATCCATTTGGCCCGATTGGTGACAGGATGGCCAGATCAATTTCCAGAGTAGCAGCCTAGTGACGTTGGGCTGGCTATGATACGTGCGGTGGAGGGTAAAACATTGCCTTTAGTGACGGCTGAATGACCGCTCAATCTAGAGCATCCATTGCGGGATCCGACGACTAAAGTTCTCAAATAGCTATGGTGGCTTGTAGCTCTTTCGAAAAATATACTAGTATGTGCACATCACTGGAAGTTAATTTGGGTGTTCTACCAATTTGAGAAGTGAAATAGATGTCGAGGGAGGGAGTAGTATATTTTGTTGAAGCATGAGATTCGAGAGTTAGATTTTTTTTTTTTGGATCCGCACATTGTCTTTCGACCATTCCTGGACTATTGTCAGCCCCGCACGACCACACTAAGAGTCGAGAAGCCAAATCAACAACGTGGCGCCCATGACCACCTCGATGTCGTGATTTTTTTCGAATGAACTTGTATTACTCAAGAAATCAGGTATTACAATCCGAGTGGCATATGCTCAACAGTTACTCAGGGCCCGAGGCGAGCCATACCGCCGTTCGGCTATTAGTTCAAGCATAAGTAGCTAAGAAATGGCTACAACTATTCTGACATCTTTTGATATGAGTAATACAAGACTAGCGGACCTTCAATAAGGCTTTAATTTCTTCAACAATCTGAGTGAATTCAGACCGATCTACTTCCCCTTTCGTCAGCATCGACACAAATTACATACTATCCACCTCAATCAATAAAGGGCTTGTACACCAATGCAAAGCAAGAGCTAAACCTTCACGTACAACATTTAGTTCTGCATCTAAGGGGTTACGGCAATGAATCATTGATAATGTTATAGTTGGTAGTATTGATATTGATATATCATTGATTTAGAATCAATGAATGTTGGAAGAAAATTTAGCACACTGTATACAATTTATTTGACAAAATAGTCAATTTTGTATACAGCTTAATTTTTTATTGGTAATATTTTATACCTACATATATAAACGACAATTGTTATGCTTCTCTCGGGGCCCACGTTCTACTTTCTCCCTGGCCCCCGAAATACCAGGACCGGCCCTGCTTATGTCATAGCAACATGGGAACCAAGGTCGAGCCCAAGATTTCAAAGTATTCCCTCCGGTTGACGCGACGCGGTAGTTTCCAGCTACATGTGTGTAACCCTTCTAAGTGTTGTCGCATGTATCACCCGGGATGCGTGTCTTGGATATATCAACATCCCATCATACTTTTATACATAATCTAGGGCCACATGCAAGTTTTTGAGAGATTCCATCTCTCAGATATGTCATTTCCAACGAAACCGTAGACCGTAGCCCCTAGAGAACTACCTCTTTGATCGCCCTCCGACGACGATTGACCAATGGACTATTATCTTTATTTCTGTTGTATTAGGTCATAGCAACATGTCAGACCAAGGTTGAGCCCAATACTTCGAAGTATTCCCTCTGGTTGACCCGATGCGGGAGTATCCAGCTACAGCTGGAGAACCTTTGTAACAACCCGTGCATGTCTTGGATATCTCAACAAACCACCACACTTTTATACATATGCTAGGGCCACATGCAAATTTTAGAGGGATTCCGACTCTCAGATCCGTCGTTTCTAGCAAAACCCTAGACCGTGGGCTCCGGAGATCTACCCCTTTGACCGACCTCCAACGACAGTTGACCAATGGGTTTTTATCTTCTTTTTGTTAGGTTAGGTCATAGCAACATGAAAAACCAAGATTGAGCCCATTATACAGGTTGCCTCCGGTTAACCCGACGCGGGAGTTTCACGGTATATCATTTTATGTAAATCCATATGTGAACATAAGAAAAATTGAAATAATCAAAACCTTTATATTGTTTGATTTTATGTGATATATTAGTATTAATTAAAAGTACAATGCAAAAAAATCAAATGCAAATAACATAAGTAAATCAAAGAAAGTGGAAGCATTAATGGGAAAAGGGGAAATAGTTGTGCCGCCGGCTTAGCAATGAAGTAGGCTATGCCGACGACCCTCAGTTAGGGTCGCCATGTATGGGTAACGTCGTCGAGCTGCCATCTTAGGGGGTTCCCATAAACCGACGACCAAGATATGCCAAAGGTGGTCGTCGGCACATGTGGAGCTAAGCTGAGAGCCGGTCTACGACCGATGATTTTTGTAGAGGCTGTAGGCATATCGGGTCTACACCGGCGGCCCTGATAAATGGCTGCCGGCATATCTCTTGGATGTTCACGTTTTTCATGTGTTGTACTCTCTCTGTCTCAAAATATGACGTGAATTTGTCTAGATTTGTATGTATCTAAAACACGTTTTAGTATATAGATACAAATCTAGATAAATGCAGTGCCACTTATTTTGGGAGTACATGAAACACCCTCGTGGGTTTTGGCAAATCCGATTAATTAACTAACTGATGGATGCTATGTATTCTAGAAAAAACTAACAAACTGACGCATGCCCTCGTGTAGTCCGAGTCGGTGGCGAATCAACCGAGGTTCCGGTTCCAGGACCAGCTGGGCACCAGGGAGGCAGGGATCTTACCCTATGTTTCTCCGGTTTGATCTCTGGTATGTCTGTACATTACAGTCCGACACGGACTCGAACTCCAGGCCGGGACAAACATGCCTAGATACTACTATATAGAACACCAGTCACCAAAAGCACCATCGTCGAATCGATTGCAGTGCGCCTTGCGTTTTGATCAGTCGCGCGCAAGAGAGGACAGTAATGCGGAACTCGTCGCAAGTTGTAGCAATGGACGCCGTCGCCGAGCATGATTACCGAAGTGACCTTGTGAGGGTCGAGTCGAAAGGCGATAGTCCTGCCTTCCTTGGCAGGGAAGTCCCGCGAGGCCACCCCTACGACCCTCAGCTCCCCGCAGGCATGACCGGGATTGTGCGGGCGGACGGCACGCTGACGGCCGCAGAGTTTGCCGACATCACCGTCGTCGACAGCAACCGCTGGTACCTTGGCGACGTCGTCGTGTTGGACGGCCGGGTCGGCGCCGTGACAGCAGTCAACACCGTGCTCGACCTCGTGAAGCTCCGCGACGACGACGGAGAGCCGGCGGACGCGGTGGTCATGAGCGGAGTGTCGCCGGATAGCCTGCGACGCGTCAGAGAGCTCAGCCTTGGCGACTTCGTGGTGTCCGGCCCGTGGCTCGGCCGGGTCATCGAGGTGTCCCTCAACTTCAACGTGGCGTTCGACGACGGTGCCGTTTGCAAGGTCATCGGCAACGAACGGTCGAAGAAGCTACTACCGGTGGCGACGACAGGCGGGCGACGTTATTTCCGCAAGCAGATGAACACGCGCCTCTACCCGGGGCAGCGCGTCACGGGGCCGGTGGACATGTTCAAGGGCTGCCGGTGGCTTCATGGGTGCTGGAACCCTAGCCGCAGGGTGGGCACCATCAGCAAGGTGGAGATGGCCGGAGTCCTCGTCTGCTGGGTCGCATCGGCGCACGACGACGGCAGCATACGGGCGTCGGCTCCTCGGGCCTACCAACACCATAGCAACCTGACCTTCTTTTGCTCCGACATGGGGTGCTTCTGGGGTATAGGTGATCGCTGCTTCGTTCGAGACCGCCATGGGAAACAAGACCAGCAGCCGCCATCATCCTCCGCCCAAGCAGCAGCAGGAAAGAAGCAGCTGAGCCGGAAGCAGTTTCTCCGGCAGAGGCGGGCACGGCAGCGGAGGCACGCGGAGATCGAGCAGCCTATGAGCGTCGCCAGCACCAGCACCACCGTCGACGTGCTGTGGTGGCAGGACGGCACGAGGCAGCGCGGGGTGCCGTCCACGTCCCTTACGCCCTACACCCTCACCATCCTGGACGAGTTCTTCCCCGAGCTCTACGTTGTCGACAAGGCCGCGACCGGCGGCGACAACGAAGCTAGCGGCGGACAGACGTCGAGGCGCGTCGGCGTGGTCCGAAGCGTGAACTTCGAGGACCAGACGGTAGGCGTGTCGTGGTTCAAGGAGGCCTCGAGCCCCGACGAGGTGGACGTCGACACCGTGAGCGCCTACGATCTGGCCTGGCGAAAGGACAACTTCGTTTACTACGGAAATGTCGTCCTTCGGCGGCTGCCGCCGTCGGGATGTTCCCAAGACAGAAGCGCGGCCGATCTTTCATGGGTGGGGCGTGTTGCCGACCTTCGTGACGGCCGTGTCCAAGTCAGGTGGGGCGACGGCACCACCTCAATGGTATGTATGGCTAATCGATTACCTAGATATGTACACTGCAGCATTCATGTTCGATGATTGCTGACATGTTCTCTTGGACTATATATCCTCCAGGTGTTACCCCATGAGATCAGTGTCATCAAGGAGCACCACTATTCGAACCTACGGGATATTGATGATTCGTCGTCGCCGGAGGAGGAGGATGACACGGAGGAGGATTCGTCGGAGGATGACGACACGGAGGAGGATTCGTTGGAGGAGGATCCGGTCAATAATACGGTACTCTATCTTTGCATTGTACTACCTGTTGTTGTAGCATGTACGACGCAATTTCTTATTGGCTTGACAATCATCAATTTACCTATATATGTCGCCTAACTGATTCCATGGCAATTATCCACAGCACCCAGCCAACGATAGCAACGTCAAAGGTGATGACTCGGTGGATGAAGATGGCGCTGCAGCGACGAGAGCAAGCCGGCTGGGTGCTATCGGCCAGCACGTGCTCGGATTGATAGTCCAAGTGCTGGCTCAGGCCATGAGATACTTGCCAAACAGGTTGTCGACATCGTCGTCGTCGTCTTTAAGCTCAGAATCAGATGCACCGACGGCCAATGTGGGAACGCCCGTGCTGGGAACCGATGACGGTCACGATGATACAAACAATGGTGATGCGATTCACGCCATGGCTGCTGCAGCGACCAGCGACGACGACGATGCCAGCGTAGATGATGATGATGACCCTGCCGAGAACAAGGGCGAAAGTACTGTAGAGGCCACCGGTTTCCCACATTTCGATGTCACGCAAAGCCCTCCGGATCACCATTATCTCGACAACGTGGACCAGGTAATTTTCATCTATTTATTTCTCAGATATATAGAGCTTTGTTCTCAAATGCGTGAAGATCTCCGTACATAATAGAATATCACAACTGAGCATCAATTCTTCCAAATGCAGGGAACCAATGGTGGAAAGAAGTGGGTCAAGGCAGTGCACAAGGAATGGAAGATACTGGGGAACAACCTACCAGACACCATTTACATCCGCGCGTTTGAGGACCGCATGGACCTTGTTCGGGCGGTGATGGTGGGTGCGAGCGGGACGCCGTACCAGGATGGGCTGTTTTTCTTCGACATGAACCTGCCGCCGTCCTACCCCGACAAGCCGCCGCTGGTGTACTACCACTCCTTCGGTCTCCAACTCAACCCCAACCTCTATGACTCCGGCACGGTGTGCCTCAGCCTGCTAGGCACCTTCGGCGGGGAGGGCTCCGAGGAATGGTTGCCGGCGACTTCGACCCTCCTTCAGGTCGTTGTCTCCATCCAGGGCCTTATCCTCAACAACCAGCCTTTCTTCAACGAGGCCGGCTACGAGGCTCTGGTCGACAAGCCGGAGGGCCGCCGCAACGCGCCACCATACAGCGAGAACGCCTACTTGCTCACCCTCCGAAGCATGCTTCACCTACTTCGCCGACCGCCCCAAGGATTCGAGGAGTTTGTGAGGGACCACTTCCGTCGCCGGGGAAGATTCGTGCTCGGAGCATGCGAGGCGTACCTGAGAGGATGCGTAGTTGGCACGCTCGGCGGCGATGCCCGGGCCACAGAAGGGAGCAAGGAGGAAGGGCGCACGTGCTCGGCCGGGTTAAGGCTGGTGCTCGCAAACCTGGTGCCAAGGCTTGTGGCAGCGTTCGCAGAAATTGGCGCTGAGGGGTGTGACGGCGACCAGTTCCACGGCCTGCGGGACATACTCATCGAGGCAGAGACATGCTCGTTGGAGTAGCTGCAAGTCATATTTCAGTCTTGCCTGTTCGTAACAACAAGTTGCAAATTTAGAGCCATGCAAACTTTTGTATTATTGTTCTAATTCTATTCTAATAATATTTTTCTCTATTGGGATAAATTTACTAAACCGCTAGTATATTTTTTGTCAAAAATTAAAGTTATACAGTTTGTTCCCATGCGACCACCAGAAAAGGTCCAGGTTCTACCATCAAGGTTTACTAGGAAGATATGCCTCTTGACATGTTGATACTTGATACGTAGTAAACTAGTATCTCCGGAAATGCCTCGATTTGTTGATACTTGACAGTAAACTGGTATGATTTGGTCTACCAAACATTATAGCCAAACAGGCATACAGAGAAATTCAGCATAGCAGTAGTTTGATTAGCCGAAACGGTGTTCATGGACAAACCAAGGGCAGTAGCTGGCGTACTTATACATAGATACTTAATAACCACTAAATATTGCAGTACATCGGGAACGTTCATACTTAGAAGTGGTAGGTTGAGGGATAATATTTCAGGGTATTTGCAATAGTAGACGGCGACAAAATAGTCCCAACAGCAGGCAAGAAACTCCCAAACCATCCCCCATCAACCCTCTTTACTTCTTCCTTCAGTCTCAAGACACCGGTAAAACACCATTATCAGGTTTGAATTTTAATTTGTTAATCTGATTCAAAGTAGTAAATGGAAAATTTACAATTTGTTGCGTTGTCAGTTTATAGCTCCAGCTTCTTGGGTTGAAAGCTGTACAATGATGACCTCAAAGTTGGCTTGTTTTGGTTGAAAGCTCTTTTTTCTGTTCAAAGGTTGAACCTGAAAAATTCTAAGTTGCTAGGCTAATAGCTAAAGCTTTCATCGGAACTACTTAAAAGTGGAAGTAGATTTGAGTAGAAGGTGCAATTCGTAAAATGCTAGGCTAATAGCTAAAGCTCCCTCAAATTTGTTACGGATTTGGTGGCAAGCTCTGGTATTCCATGTCTATAAACTGATGCACGGTTACAGTCGTATAGAGGGATACAGTGCATCGATGTTACAAGGTTAAGGATGCATAGGCTAAACTGAAAAGAAGTATCAGGGGAGCCAGCAGTCGCAGGTACTCATGACGGGGAGCCAGCAGTCGCGTAGAAGAAGTCGTACGCCTCAGCTACTTCCATATACCACATCGCTTCACGGTTTGGCTGCGTGGAGAGATCGACTATCTTGTGGACCTGCAACGATCAAGTTCACAGATGTTAAAAGAGATATTGATACGGAGACGACAGCATGCACATTGATGCAGGACATAACGTCTTCCTGTGGAAGCTTGGCTATGGGTTAGCTTTGAGAAAATAAACAGTAACCAGCAACCACAGGTTTGGCAAAAACAGTCCATGTCTCTGCATGCAACGGCAGTAGTCGTTCTGTAATCCAGGATTCTGTTCGCTTTCCGGGCGCATATTTGTCACTGTGCTTGATGGAGAGCTTGCTTTGCAAGCAACCATGGCGATCCGGCCATACCGTCGCATGGGATGGATGGAACCGGGCAATGATGGCGGGGAAGGATCAACCGCCCGTGCGTGCAGTATGGTCATTGAATAGAAACTGAACGCATAGTTTGGGAAATAAGATGCGAGTCACTGGAGAATCTAACAGCAGAGGGTCAAAACAAAATGGTATCAACGAGTTGACTGGTTTAACTCCGATTTTATCCTGCTATACATTACTGGTTTTTCACTTCTTTGCCAACTCGGCTGCCCAGTCATTATTCTCTGCCTTCTTTTCTCTATTTTCTCCCTGAATTCTGTTTCACTCCTGAACAAAAGCCGACAGCCTGACACTCAAACAGAGCAAAGCGCCAGCCAAAGCCCCTGTGTGCCAGCTGCCAGGGGAGGGAGGCATGTAGATGATACTGCAGCCAGCCTCCCCGGTGTAGTGCCCCGCATCCCACTTCGGACAGCCCTCCCAGCGTCATCAATTTCCTGCCTTCCAGTGGCGGAGGAGCTTGAATTTCTGTCCACAATGGAGGAGTTAGCTAGCTAGCCTCCAATTGTGGGTGAGTATGCACGTCATGGCTGATGCTTGGTGCTCGTTCCTCTCTCGTCTAGGCTAGCAATCAAGCTCTTCCCTTAAGAGAGGACTCCAGGCTGAAGGTTAGATTGCTACTTTAGTTTAGGATATGAATAGATTGCTACTTCAGTTTAGGGTGAATGCCTCCGCTAGATTTGAGAACAATCTGATTCCGCACCGATCAAAATGGCGTTGCCAGCCATGCCCGTGTTAGTGCTGCCACTGCTACTTCTATGTGCAACCTGCAGATTAGCAGACGCTGGGGTTCTGGAGTACATTCCATCAGGGTGGAAAGGCAGATTAGCAGTTGGGATGACATGGTTTTGCCACCCGGGGCGGCGCCTACACGGACATATACATCGTGTAGCGCTAGCGCCGCCGCCGGGCCCTGACACCGGCTACTCGCTCACTTTCAGCGCACTGGTGATGTGCGTGTAGTCTGAGCAGCTCGCCATGGAGGCCTATGGCTGGGGAGTCGGCCAAGGTGCTGTACGAGTTGCTCGGGCAGAAGTAGAACCCTTGCCCTCGGGAGAAGAAGGAGGTCACGATAGGGTGGTCATGTGAGAAAGATGATCAGATCAGAGAGAGATACAAGTGAGCTTAGTTGGCAGAAAGGTAGAAGAACGGATGACGTCGCATGATTTGCTGGGATAAAACCGAAGTCGAAACCGGTGAACTGAGAAAGGAGTGCCTTTTAGACGGTTTTCTGAATTTGAGGGTGTATTCTGAACCAAATCAAAGTTCAGGGTTGCAGTCCAAACTCTAGGATGAATTTAGGGGGGTAAAATGGACTTCTCTCCCCTTCCATCAGTTATCTCTTCTCATAGCAAGCACAATGGCATAGCAAAGCTCATTTAACAAAAGAAAACTTCAATAAATCTTGGACCGGCACATTTTATCAATGAAAAAGATCTACTTCAGTTTTAAGGATATTGATCCTAAAATCAGGAGCGCTACTTGAACATTGGCATGCATTACTATTTGTTTTGTATTATATAACCACCAGCCGCACAGCCTGAAACTCTAGGTGTTCGCTCAAGCATACAAATAACTCCAAAACTGAACTTTGGATCAACCAATATAGAAAACACTAACTGAAAACCTCAGATTATCAGTGTATGGATGAAAATACGCATTATAGCAGGCAAGGAGGCACAAAGAGAGTGAGGGAAGGAGATGGGACCTTGACCACTGGCAGGAGTTTGTCCAGAGACTCCGGTGAAACATATGCCCCAATCACCAACACATACATCCCTATAGCACAAAACAGGGCCATCAGCTAGAGTGGAGAAATCATGAACTACCTAGGAAAAGAACCGAGATCACTTATTTTACCAGGTCTGGTAATTAAGTCATGGAGCCATCTAGTTTTTTTCTTTTTTGCGGGTAAGGAGCCATCTAGTTGTAAACAGCCTCAAATGCAAAGCATACACTTGCAGAGGATTTAGGTTTGGATGCTGGTGGACCAGGTGGTTGCGATAGTTAAACTCTTGCGAGAGATTGTCTTGAAACGGACTTAGAGCATCTCCACTTAGCCTTTGAGGGCCGCCGGCGCCAATTTTCGGCCCCAGCAGCGTCCCCCAATTTCGATTTGGCGCCGGCGCGCGCGCTCGATTTACCCGGCGCGCCCGGTCGAAACCCAATTCCAAGGGAGGCTAGCGAGGGCGCCGGAGGGCAGGGAAAAGTTCAGCGGGCCAGCCTTGTCGGCGACCTAGCTGAAATTATTCCCTTTTCCCACCAAAATTAGCGCCGGTTCCCTCCAAAATTAGCCCCTACCTCCCACCTCCCCTCCCGCCTCGCCTCCCACTCCCGCCATTTCCCTAGCACAGACCAGATCGCGCCACCATGCCACCGAAGAAGTACGCCGCTCCCCACGCGACTGCAGCAGCGCCGCCGGCGAAGAAGAGGGGCAAGCCGGAGAAGGAGCGGCCGGAGGGGATGACGAACGCGGAGTGGGCGTTCGACCTGCAGCGCCGGCAGGTCGAGAACGCCAGCCGCCGGCAGAGAGAGCTCAGGGCGAGAAAGAAGCGGGCCTCGAAGGCTCTGGCCGCGGAGGTGCTCATGGCGCAGAGAGCCGCCCACATGGCGGGCATGCCGAGCTTCCCCCCGCACGTGTGGGGGAGCCAAGGGAGCGTCTCGTCACCGTCGCCGTCTTCGGCAACAACTCAGGCTGGCCCGATGTCCCAGGACAGCCAGGGTACACCCAAGCTATCTCGCTTCTCGCCGTGCGGGCCACTCGACGCGGGCGGCAGCTTCAACCCCAATGCCTTCAGCGCCGTCGACCTCAACGCCAGCTTCAACCCCAATGCCTTCAGCCAAGGTACACCCAACCTGGCCGCCTCTCCTGCTCTCCGCCGCCCCCCTCTTCCACGGCGGTATGCCCACCACCGCTGTTAGCAGCGGCGGAGGCCATGGGGTGCTCGACGAAACGACGCTGGGCACCGACGCCATCATGACCGACATGATCAACGGTAGGGGGCTGCCACCGTTCTACACGCAGGGGAGGCGGAGGCCTACGACGGCTGCAATGACAGCCAAGAATCCTGGGAGAACGAGGCCTACGTGTTTGCCAAGGACGACGAGGAGGAGGCGCCCGCGCCGGTGCCCAAGGTGGTGCCCGTGGTCAAGAAGAAGAAGAACGGCGGCCGCGGCCCCAAGTGGAGCTCACGGGAGGACGAGTGCCTCGCCGAGGCTTGGAAATCGGTCAGCATCGACCCCTTCACCGGCGCGAACCAGAGCTCCGAGGCCTACTGGCTGCGCGTCAAGGCGGCGTACGACGAGCGGCGGCTCTTGGACCCCTACTTCAAGGATTTGTACCACGGCCGCAACGACTCCGGCATGTCGCACCGCTAGCACATGATCCAGCATGCTTGCAACAAGTGGCATGGCGTCGTGGAGGAGGTGCGTCGTGTCCATGTCAGCGGCACCAACTTCGAGGACCAAGTAAGTGAAACCACCGTGTCCACTGTCCATCGTAGCCTTGTGTTGGGTCGCCGGCCATTGATCACAGTCGTTTGTTTGCTACATTGCATTGCTTCCGTAGATGCGCGCCATGATCACCGCCTACCGCGAGGACAACGACGACGTCGAGTTCAAGTTCATCCATGTGTTCGCCAGGATCGAGACGTGCACGGCGCTTGCCAAGGGCAAGTACGACCCCGACGCGCCGCCAGCTCTCTCCTCAGGAGGCCGTCCGATCGAGCAGAAGAAGGCCAAGGCGGCGAGGAATGCCGCGCCGGCCATCGAGAAACTGCACAGCTCGATCATGGCCTGCATGGCGGATGCCGCCTCGCACGCTGCCGAGAGGGCGGAGCAGGCCGCCAAGATGGAGCAGGTTGCCACGGTCAGGTGGGCGTCGGTCATCGAGAGGCAGGACGCCAAGCTCGAGCTGATCAAGGCCAATGTGGCCGCGAAGAAGAGGAGGGAGGACCTGTCGATCCTCATGGTCGACACCAGGGACATGGACGCCGACGTGCGGGTGTGGTGGGAGGCCCAGCGCACCGCGATCCTGTACGAGGTCTGAGGTCCACCGGCATCCACTACCCAAGCACCTGCGGCATCCACTTCGCCATCACCTGCGGCATCCACTACCCCAGCACCTGCGAGCGCACCAGCAACAGGCACTCCCCCGCCGGCCATCGATGTCGACACCGCCGTCTGATGCGCCGCTATGCTTTGTGATGCCGGCGCGGCTTCTTTTGATCGCTAGACTATGCTGATTTGCAGCGATTTGCGACGATGTGATCGTCAAGACTTTGTTTTGTAACCCCCAGACTATTTACCGCCAAATTATTTTTCTTGTTCGAATTTCAAATTTCTAACCGGCTCCCCCATGCGCCCCCCCCCCCCCCCCCCCCCCCCCCCCCAATTTCATACATGAGCACATGATACAGCAAATTTTTTAAAATTTTATTTTATTGAGGTGGAAATGCAGCTACTTTTACTGATCAACAGCAGCAAAACTACACGAGTAATTTAGTACTGAGTACTAGTATGTAAGAAACGGATAAGAACCAAATAAAATTCGTGAGAACCTGGCTGCCAGGACTGGCCCTTGGCGTCCTCGGATTGGAGCATGAGCTCGGTGACGCAGGAGCCGTCGTCCAGAAACAGGGTCCCGTCATCGGTGCTGTAGTCGGCGCGCACGATCACACCCTGCCTGCCGCTGCAAGTCGTCAGGGCTCCGAGCAAGGAATGGGGAACGGAATGAGGAGTGCGTGCGTGCGGGGAAGAGAAGAGGCGGGGTCGGTAAGTGGGACCTGGATCCAGGCGCGCTGGAATCGGATGCCGAAGAGCATCTGCGCGGGAGAGGATCCCTCGGAGGAGGGAGCCGTGGTGGAGCCCGAGAGCTGGGAGCCGAAGAGCTTCAGCGCCGCGAGCGTGTAGTCCATGGCGGTCCGAGGCGCGCCGCCGCCGCGAGCGCGTCCCTCCATTTTCTTGGGTTTTTGTTTTCCTTTTCTTCTTGCGGTTCGGTCTTAAGAAAATACTGGCAGTCGAGGGCTGACAGAAAACCGATACGGGCGTCCACGGGCCCATATATGGTAAGGCCCAATATTTGTGTATCGGGCTTCTAAGAACTGAAGCACTCGAGAAAAAAAAGTGTAGCCATTTGCCAATACTTAAAGTTCCCTGAAAGCAACAGATTTTTTTTGAAATGGGGAGCGAAGCCCGGCCTCTGCATCAAGCGATGTACACAGCCTTTATTTATTATTAAAATCACATTATTTAGCAAAGGTTATTACAAAGATCATACAAACCGGAACAACCAAAACAAAACAACGAGCAAAAATGATAATCATATCGCAAGCTTTCCAACGAGATCTAGCAAACACCTAGCTGCCTCTTTCGCCCCCGTCCCACGTTCACTCTTATTGTTGCCACTCGCCAAGAGAAGCTAGAGTGCCTGGGCACAGTGGCTCGAACTCAAGCAACAGGAACCCTAGAACCGCACAACGTATCCACGGAATGATGCCCACGCACACGCTCCGGATGTCGCCGCCTTCACTATCTTCCACCAAACCGTCTTCAACATGTAGATCGATACGCAAACTCTCGCCACACCAGCCACCAACACCACCACGGTGCCAAGTAGCACCATCTCCCTGCGCGCTAGCCGCTCCACCTCTCCTGCCTCTTCCATCCAGCGTTGCTCCACAAACGATGCTCCCAAGAGAGAACGTGACACCGCAGCGCCGCCATCGCCCGATCTGGAAGCCAGATCCTAGTGTTTCCCCCGGAGCAGCACGAATGGGTCGACAATAGTCGCACGGCGATGCCTTCCTCAAGGTAACGATGTAACACGCCGCCATCGCCCGCCAAAACCGAAGTCAGCTCGATTTTCACCGGCGACTATGACTCCCCATCTCGTTGTTGGGACTAGACAACGGACCGAGATCCGCCCCTCTAGCCGCAAACCCATGGTCGTCGCCCCGGGCCTCCTCGTGATGCGGAGCCAAAGCCAGGTCCACCTCCGCACCGCCGTCGCCGACCCGACGAAGATGACGAATCTGGCCAGACCACCGAATCCGCAGCTCCGCCGCCTCCAGCCGAGGACGGCCACGACCAGGGTTGCAGTCCTGCCGCCGTTCGTCCGCCCCCACGGTCGAGGATCTTCAAGACACGCCGACGCACGCCATTGAAGCCCCGGCAAGGACGCCACCGCCACCGGCCACCCAGGCTTTGCCCTGGCGTTATCGCCAGCGACGATGGAGGGGATGGGGAGGCGAGCATGGGGGAGAGTTAGGGTTGATCACGTGCCTTGAAAACAACTGATACACTTAAAAAGGCATTAACATTTTTTAACACTAATTTTCAAAAAAAAAACATTTTACACTGATAGAGTTGTACTATGTGGTTAATTTAATTTATTTTGGATCAATATATGGTCAAGTCTTTTCATGCATGAACTCAAACACCACCGCTTTCTGACAAGCTTGTTGCTTTCTGACGGGATGATATCCAATGCTTAGGGAGTACTAGAGAGGCAGAATGAAAGGTGAACTGGGACAAGATATCACAAACAAAATGAAGATAGAATCCATATCCCATTTTCCTGACCATAACCAAATATTTACATATCAAATTCGGATGACAGAAGAAAGCAAGAGTTTAAGCCAAATTTGCAACTTATCAAATTTGGCAACCGAACTTCCCAAAAAATCGTATCCCATGAAGGCCCTAGTTAATTCTCCATCCGATATTTTTCTTTACAGCATCACTCTTAATCTACAGCGATAGGTTCTAAAAGACTTCCGATTCCAAAATCCCAGTAGCCACATATCGCAATTTCAGGTCAGCAGTGTTGATTACAAACTGCAGCAAGCTTGTCAGTAGAGTTTTTCCAAGTCAGCGAAGCGCCTTGTGGCAGTAACTCAGCACCTCCCGAGCATTGTCGATGGAGTTTCCAGTTGGTGGAGCATCTTGGTTGCTCTGCGAAGACTTCTCCTTGATCCATCTCTCCATGACGACGGAGATTGCCCTGAGCTGTTACAAATAATTTTGTAGTATAGGATAAACAATGCGATGGTGCTGCCAAAAATGCATTGCTGCATGTTTGATGCTCGTTTATTTTGTACTCCCTTCGTCCACAACTTATTTGTGGTCGGAGGGAGTAAATACAGATTAAGGTCTAAATCTCCATGAAGGACATTATGGTACTACCAAATTATATTTTGTTTTCAAAGGATACACATTTGGAGGTCCAGCCCATCACAAGAGCATCCTCAGATAATAACTTCTCTTTGTCAACCACATGGCTCTCGAGGTCATCTTTGATGAGAGTGAACTTGCCTAAAAAGAGAGACGCAAACTGGTCAAGGGATGGGGAGTTCAACTCAGTTTCTTGCGCTTCCGGCAGGATACGTGGTAAGGTACACCAAAGTGCATATCGAGCTTGATCATCATCAGGGACCAGTGGAAGAATGTCAAATAGGCCCCCCAGGAAGGGTAAATCTGAAACAATTGACATACCGGATCACTGTAATAGCACTAATTGGAAACATGATTTCAAGTCATGCAACGAACTGCTTAGCAAATAACAGCTGCTTGGAAAATTTGATAGATTGCTAACAAAAAGGTGCCTACCATGTGATAGCATAGGCATCAGATGCTTTCCGTCTGTCAAAATATTTGATATTATGATCACCACCGAAGCGCAATAGCTCACAACCTGAAGAAGAGTTTGTGAATAAGAATAGATTTACCATGCTTGAGTTGCATTACTACATATGAATCAACATAACTTTCAGGTGAAAAAAAACCTAGGTCACCATTGAGACTGCTGGGTGGAACTCACAAGCGTTAGTGCAAGGTTAAGTTCGCCAAATGTACAAATAAAACAGGCAAGGGGTGTTTCTTCAAATTTTCAAAATAAGAATATCACGATTACTGACAATTGAAATTCGGAACTGCATGTTTCTTAAAAGTTATGAGTTAACCAAACTGAAACAATTGGATATGAAGGAGATAGCAACACCATGCATTTCTTCCAAAATATTTCAAACCAGAATTTGTGGATGTTAAATGAGATGGGCTGATGATCAAATATGCTGGTAGGAAAATGCTCACCTCATGCTTATCGGGTGACTTGATCATGCTAACTAGCACTTCCATCAGTCGGTCACTCGACGACATGACTTCTGAAACGCTGTGTATGGCTGATAATTCTTCCATGAAGTGAAGGATCATATCAAGAGAACCAGACCTGAAATGTGTTGAGAAAAAAGGAAAGGTAATTGCATTCTTGTCTCAGGTTGTTAATTCATAATTCAAAAACTGAGAAGCAGGAATATAAGAACTATATAATGCCCAGACCAAATTATTGGCAAACATCAAATGCCACATCCCATAAGACTGAAGGACCTAATTTTGCAATAAAAGACTGATAATGTAACAAATGTTCTATGAAGTTTTAAGGTTCTCTTTTGACATAAAGAAATTTAGAAAGTTGAGAATTCAAATCCTTCATTGCTGTTTGGATAAAGAGAATTTCTATGTGCACTTGGCTTTTGCCCATATTTGAACTGAATACCATAAACCTCCAGATTAATGCCCCCTATCCAAACAGGCCCTTAGAAGAATTTCCTGTGTTTGATACACAGGATTGTATATTTTCTAAGGATTTCTTTGCACTAGATTTCATAGGAAAATTTCCATTGACTCTAACCTCTTGGAAAGGTCCTATGTTTTTTCAATTGTACAATCAAACAATCTTTGGCACAAATTCATGAGGTATTCAATCCTATACAATTCAGGATGGTATGACATTGCAATCCTACCTTTTCCTATTGCAGTATTGCTGCATTGCGGAATCCCGTGAATCAAGATGCCCTACTTAAACAGATTACAAACCCAAATGTGTAGGGGTTGATGAGCTTCTTTAGATATGACTGTTGGCCGTTCTTAATTCTTAAACTACAGAAAATTTACCAAAAACATAGGGGAAGCTTAAGAAAACCTTGAAGAAGAATAGTTCAAAATATGTAGCAGTTACCTTTTAAATGTTGCTGAATTTCAAGTTAGTTCAATTCAAAATTCACCATACCTGTCTAGCTTCTCTTCCTGTGATTTTTCAATCTCACTTATTAGCAACCCAATAACATGGTCAACTAAACCCGCTTTAAGCAAGGGCTGGATAAGCATAGCGATCATATCTTGAACATCCATGACAGTTGATATGAAGTCAATGCTCTGCACCCAGTAAATAACATATGAAATAATCAAACTATTGAACATATGCAAATACAAAGGGATGAAATTTCAGCTGATCCATATCGTAATAAGATGAACATAATTGTGATAGCATGTCTGTGCTAATATTTGCAACCCGCAAAAAAAAGGTAACAACAATTTTACAGTAAGAGTATATGAAAATAAAAACATTCTCTGTGCTAAAAGAGCTATTCTAAACAAAAAAGAAAATAGCTACTAGATCAAAGACCATAAGATCTCTGCAGCTAAATTTTAATAAAATTGCAAATTTGCAATGTGCAATCACATGTTTCTCAAGACTCTCCACTGTTACCAAATGCGTGTCCAAGAACTTCAGAGATTCTCCTAAGAGAAGAATTTTCACAGATGTGAACCATGTTATTGGCAAATTCCATGGAAGAAAAACAGGAACATGGTCTGAACCAAAGGACATCTCTAACATTGTTTGCATGACTTTGATATATACTCCTTCCGTTTCATAATATAAGATGTTTTAGCTTTTGTGAAACAAATGTATCTAGACATCTTTTAGTGTACAGGTTCGGAGTGAACCTACACACTAAAGATGTCTAGATACATTCACTTCACAAAAGCTGAAACATCTTAGATTTTGAAATGGAGGGAGTAGCAATGAACAAGGCTGGAACATTACAAATGACAATTATTAGGGCTGACGAAATAGTCAATAGTAGGAATTCGATGACAACTTTCCTGGAACTACATCATTATATGGTGAACTGATAAGAGAACTAAGCATGAAAGACACGTACCCAGCCATCATGTGTACAAAAATGAGCTAAAAGAAAGTTAAAACATCTTTTGTTACACGAAATCTTACAAAGGAAAAACATTGTGTCCATATATGTCAAAAACTCAAAATTCAAGTTAACGAACAAAACAAACAAATTGTGTCCATATATGTCAAATTTCAAGTTTAATAGAACAGAAGTCACAGAACTTGTGAGGACCGACTTGACGGATTAATCACAGGTAGATTGCATATACAAATTCAGTACAATACCTTCTCAAGTAATGTCAAATTCGCTGTATTCCCAAGTATCCACAGAATGCGTGAAAGAATCTCATCAGGTAAAAGAGCTTCAGCCCAAGAAACAGATGCGGTGCTCCGAAGAATAGCAGACAAGAACCTGTCTTAAGAAAAATTATATGAGGATACACAACTGACAATTGTTTTGCGACAGTACTCATTCCAACTATCTTGAAAAACAGTGCAGATGGATGAGAAAAGCAAAGGAGGGACAAAACAAGAAGCCATATAAGTATTCAAAGAACTTCACAGTTCTCACTTCTCATTGTCTGCAAGTATGAACAATTAGAAAGCAGCCGCACCAAGCTCTGACCATCAACTACAGAAATTAAGTTCTCAAGAAAAAAATCTAAATTTACTTAGCTCTTATCCCCAATACTATTACTCCCTCCGATCCAAATTAGTTGACTTGGTTCTGTCTAGATTCGGATGTATCTAGCAGTAAAACAAGTCTAGATACATTTGAATTTAGACAAATCCGAGTCAACTAATTTGGATCGGAGGGAGTATTAAAAACTAATAACACGGTTAACGTGGTTATATTTCTGCAAAAGAGTTGTATGTTCAAGAAAATTCATCTGCAGTTCAGCAACTTGTGATTAGTTGTGAATGTGCAAATGTATGCATGTAACATACTTTGTAAGCATCTGTAGTTTTTCTTATGGGCATTTGCATAGTTACGTGGTGAAACTGAATCCATAAGTTGTCTGACAAATACAAACTGCACAAATTCAACAACATAAATAATATTATCAACATGGCAATCACACGTGTGCTGAGCTGAACTAACAGATCCAATTCACATGATAAAAGTTTAATTTCATAAGATGAAATAGCTTGCAAATCTAGAATGATCAACAGCTTACTGAAGGACCAATAAAACAAATAAAATAGAAGACTTAATCTCAAACATATCCAACCTGAATGTTTCAGAAAGGCAATTGACATCATCTAGAAACAATTGCTGCACAACAGTTGCAATTAAACCCTTTTCCAAACAGATTGCATCAACTAGAGATTCATGACAAGCTAAGTTTCCCATGATTCCAAGACAAACTTCCTGCACGGACCAAATATTCAAATAAACAAGATATTCAGACATGATTAGCAAAAAAAATGAGGCAGCAGGAGAGGGACAATTCCATTTTACCTTCACCCGAGAAGAATCTGTCACTCGAAGATTTTCCAAAAGCACTTCAAGTACAGCGTTATCGATCTGCAAGAGTTAAAATATATGTGCACTATTAGTAGCAAATATGCACACAGCATGACTGATGATCTGAGCCTTCTTTTCCTTTTGTATGTTTGACTTGCTGTTAGATCAATTAGCAGAAGTGCTTTTGGCTGACTGCAACGAAGTCATTCTTTCATTTAAAGTGTTTGATGATATTAGCATGTTATTATTACTCCCTCCGTCCCAAAATAAGTGACGTGGGTTTGTCTAGATTCGGATGTATCTAGACATGTTTTAGTATATAGATACATGCGAATCTAGACAAACTCAAGTCAGTTATTTTGGGACGGAGGGAGTACATAAGCATTCACATTGCAACTTTACAAGTAGTTATCACCAGCATTAATTTGGTCTATCAATTATACTGCAGAATTTTCCAGAATAAAATTTTACAGAACTAAAATTCAGAGCCTGAGAGAAAACATATGCCTCCTTCATCCATTTTCATTCAGTGCAGTAAGTAAAAAGTACGATGGAACTACAAACGGAAAAGAAGCCTGAGCAAATCACAGTTAACACCTCCCTTTTTCAGCTTATGTGCTATTCCTAATTGATCTAACAAACCAACCACGTCATATTAAAATACAGGTTTGTCAAAAGCGAGTATAGATAGAGATTAGACTATCACAATCTCTCACATATCATACTTGTTACTTAGTAAACTTGTTCAGTAAAAATCCAACCCGCAATAAAGAAGTTTCATACAGCAAAACAATCCCCTTCCGTTATGAAGAACATATAGAAGAAATACATCATTTTATAAAAAGAACGGTCCACATAAGTACCATAAGTTCTGCTTGAGGTTCACTAGCCGCAAGGTCCCACAGAATGCACCCACACTCTTCCCATTGATCCTTATACTCAGGTAGTGTTGACTCCCCACCATTAGAACTGACACTCCTTTCTTCTGGAAAACCCTGCTTGTCACTTTTTTCAGAAGGAGCCTTGTTATCAGGCTGCGATGATTCCCCATCATCAGAATTGACACTCTGCTTGTCACTTTTTGCAAGAGGTAGACATTGTTAGGAAAACCAGGTCGTCTTTAAGAACAGCCTTCTTTGCTAAACAAACTTAATGGGAAGAAAATCTGGGAGTACCACTCACCTGAACTCTTTATCCAGATTGGATCCCTTAGGTATTAGTTTCCTTATAAGAGAGATAGTATAGCTTGGGTCAACCGTGGTTGTGTCATCAAGTAACTGCAGATAATTACGACAAGAAGATTGAACATTAATACAGCACAATATTATTTTAACTCCAATGGAGCATGTTCGGCAACTATTTATGTCTTCATTACAAGGTAGTTTTTTTTTTTGCAGGGAAAGGGAACATAGTAAGTAGTTGCTTAAGGTAACTATAAACTCCAAGTGTTAAAACTATGTACATTGAAGTGCCATATTGACAGTAAGCAGTTGCTTGCGACAGATTTGAGGATGCAAACTATTGCAATCAATTGTAAACGAAACCGCATGACCGATTTGCAGAAGAGTTAAGGAAATGCAAGTTGATGTCCCCCAGAAATTCACGGGGCACCCCATAAATGGCAAGAGTATTCCACCTAAAATCCAGCATGGCCATGGAGCACAGTATGCCAGTGAGGGCTATCTTCGCTTCGTCACCCTGGGGTACAGAATTAGTTCTCCTAACAACACAGCATGGCCGTCATCCTCAAAGCGGGCACCAACTGGTCGACGGAATGCGCGTGAGAGGCGGGGAATTGAAAACCGCACAAGCAGCACAAAAACCCGCGTCCCGCTGCAGGGGAACGCGAAACGGAGAGAGAGGTGGGAAGCGAAGTCAAGTACCTCTTCATTCGTGGGCGCGAACGGGAGGTGCGTCGGGGCATCCTCCTCGTCCTCGCCGTCCTCCTCCTCGTCCTCTCCTCCCTCCCCGTTCCCATCCTGCTCCGTGGCGTCGGCATCCACATCCTGCCCTCCCTCGTCCACCTCCTGTTCCTCCTCCGACTCGGGCGCATCGTCCTGCTCCGCTTCGACTGCTCCGCGGGCGCCTTCTTCATCTTTGGCAGCGGCGGGCGCCACCGGAGCGTGATCGGGGGCGGTTTGCTCTCCCAACGCCCCCAGTTCTCGCAGCGGCTGAGACGCGTCTTCCTCCCCCGCTTCGCCTTCTTCTTCGTCGTCGTCGAAAGCGCCCGGCGCCACTGGAGCGTCATCGGAGGCGGCTTGTTCGCCCGCCGCCACCAGTTCTCGCTGCGGCTCAGGCGCGTCGTCCTGCCCCGCGCGGCCCGCTGCGGAGGCGCCTCCCTCCTGGGTGTCGGAGGCCGCCATTGCAGCGGCTTCGGTGGTGGACGGGTGGTGGCGTGGAGAGCAGGGTGGTGACTGGTGAGGCCGTTCGCGGCTCCGAGGGCGCAGCGCGGAAGGGGACCGAGACCGACCGACCTAGCACACGAAACCTATCAAGATGGTTTGGGCTTTCCACAGGGCCGGGTTATGACCACGCCTTGGATTTGGACGATGAATGGGCTACCTCCATCTGATTAGTCTCGACGAAGGCGTACCGTCGGCCCAGTGTTGGAATTTGTAGCGCAATGGAGGGATTTTTTTTATCTCGAAAAAAATGGAGGGATTCTTTTTTTTTTGGATTTCATGGATAGATCTTTACTCCACATGCGGACATTTATTATAAATCGGAGTGAGTATTAAAGTCAAAGTTATGTTGATGTATGGTGTCACACTCAACCGGTTATTCGAGCGATACGTCGTCCTTAACTATCACCATTAATTGAATCAAACCCGACGTTATTCTTAACTAAAAAATAAACTCCAATCCCATTGCCTAGGAGGCTTATGTGTATATCAGAGTAATATGATCAGCTCATCCACCACCCCCTCTGCCCCTCAATGACCGATGTCGGATCTACGATTTGGCCGCCAAAGTAGTTGTGTTGGCTCCATCTTCGGTTGATGGTGCTCGGTGCTCACACGACTGAGATTAGGTGTGACCCGTTATCGTGAGCTCGGGAAGGAGATGAGATGGTGAGGGAGAGATCTGGTGACCAGTACGAAAGATGGGAGAAGCGTTGGGATAGGAGGACTCGGCCCTCGGAGACGCGAGCATGCTGGACTGTGTCGAATTTTTTGTCGTCGGTCGACCAGCCGCCCCTGACTTGTCATGGATTCAAATGTGCGTTATCTCCCTTCCTCACCACCTCCTCCTCAAAACAGGCTTGCACATATTAATATAGCAACCAACCGATATAAAAGTGAGATCATTGCTGAGACAGACATCACACCATCCAATCCAAAAAGAAAACAAAAAGAAAGCAAAGAAAACAAAGCCAAAGTCGGCACTTCGACGAAAACGGAGATAACTGGCAACCCCTGCGTCTTCTGAAGATGTACTACCGGACGTCTAGCAATCTGAAGCGCCACATCAGCACCTCCAAGAAAGGAAGCGACGACAACGACGCAACTGGCCGGACTGGTCCTAGGGTTTCTCCCGGTACGCTACGTGTGACACCCTCAGGATTAGGGCTAAACAAACCTCAGAACTTTGTCTGAAATAAGCTTAACTCTAACTTCGAAAGCACATAGTGTAATTTTTTGGTAACATTATAGAACACATAGACATCAACAACATAAGTTTAAACTCTTAACAGAGTAAGATATTAGATTATTACAAACCAGAGGTCACAACATTAGAACAAGCAGCGAAAGCAAATTAGGTTATCCTAAGCAACAAACAAAGCAAAGGGCCTAAGAGGCCATAAACATAAGCGGCGTCCCTCCCATAGATCTCAAGCTACTGCCTCGGAACCCCAAACTATTCGTCGACTTTAACGTAGAAACCACCATCGATACCACCAGGGACGGATCCAGGATTTGACCATAGGGGAGAAGATGACAATGTGCGTTTTGTCCACACTAAAATAATACGAAAATACAATAGTGTCCAGTAACAAATAGAATATTTAGTATTATGTGTTTTCCATTGTAGCTTAGTGTAAAATTGTGTACTAGCTCTATAGTATTTTCATCGGTACATATTTAAAAAATAAGTTTAGGGCACTATCTGCAAGTAGGTTGATTTCTTCCTCGATCTAGGATTTGAAATCTCCCATGTTTTTGAATAATCGTTCCATCTGTCTATGGACATAGATAACGATGTACCACCTTCGTTCCGAAATATAAGATTTTTTGGAAGACTGAAGTAGCTTACCAAAAAGGCTTACATTTTGGAATAGAGGAAGTGTTTTCACTATTAATTGTCGATTCAAGTTTATCTCTATGATTACTGGCAATATCTTGTTGAGTATTATCGAAGCAGGCCTGGAGGAGTTTATTCTGATTTTTTAGCACGGGTTTTATGAAGTAAATGGCTTGATAAAAGCAATCTGCTCTATTCTTTCAATTCAGAAAAAAATAAAGTTGTATAGCTAAACTGAAGCAATTTAATCTCTGTCTAGACAAATGGGATTAGCAGTATACATTACCTTAGATGATTTGCTGAAGTCACCGTACGGGAGTACAGGAGTCCATCAAGCAACAGGGATTAGCAGTGGCCATTGGATCATCTGTGGGTGCACTAGTTGGAACGGGTTTAGGGCATCTCTAGCGGATACTGCATAATCGTGTACCGCAAAAGACGTTTGCGGTAAACTGTAAACCAGATTTGTAGTACTAAAATTCGCGGGAAAGATACACAAAACAGAACTGCATATTTGAAAATTATCACTAGTTGACGCCAGATTCATACATAGTGGATGATTTTGATCACGAAGCCTGACAGAAATTTACATCAAAAAACTGGATGTCGCGCCCTACATCCAGAACCCTAGCTACCGCCGGTGGTACCTACTCACCGGACCTTCAACAGCGGCGGCGAAGCTCGCCTACTCAAATAAGATAATTACAATTCCTTTGAACTCCAATTATCAAAACCTAATAAAGTGTATTGATGTCTTGTTCAATTGCTTGTTGTATTGTATTAGTGCTTGTTGCCTTGTGTTGATTGTGGTATCCTTCTTGTTTGCATGTGTGCTCGGTGACGACGATAGTTGCGATTGTGTTAACGTCGATAAGAAGACATTTAATTATTGTTGGTTATCTAAGAAGAAGTCCAATAACATATTGCTGATCATAGGCAAGCCACCTTTCCTGAATTCCAATATTGTCCTACTCCTTTTTATGTACTTGTTTTGTATCTCCTTTATAAACTGCATTACTACCTGCATGATTTGTTTTACTACTACAACAATAGTAACTTAGCCCCTCCAAGTTATTACTTTGTGTCCAGCAGGACACACACCTTGTTTGATACCTACTATCCCCTTTAGACCGTAAGTATGATGGTTAGCATCCTACCTTGTCTGAAACATCGGGCTTTGGAAACCAAACTATTTTGGGATTACTCTACAAACCAAGGTTGAAAAGGTTTTGGTAAAACCCGTGGGAAGGGCATCATTTCGTGGATTGTTTTAAAAGTGAGAAAAAGTGAGTTGATAAATAGTTATGGTGGCAATCATAAATAGAAGGGATGTTCTATGCCTTTACTGGAACAACTTATCCGTGCAATCACATTACCCCAGGAGATGGGGCTTAACTCGTAGTTTGTTCTCCTTAGCATGGGCAACCCATACTGGTGCTATAAGGGAGAAATCCCCCGAAGCCGGATATTCTCCTATAAAGGTCACAAATCTGGGTTGATTGCTCTGTCTCTAACAAAGACCGGAGGCAACAATTGGGTCTTCCGTGGATGGTATAGTTTTGGAAGTACGGAAGGAAAGATATATAAAATGATATGTTAGTCCGAGACTATGCTAATATATGGTAGTACGGGAGTGAGTTATGGCGTATACGACATGGTGTACTTGTTTCGGGGAGAACAAACCCAAAAGGGAAAGGCGCCTTTACTAGGGTCGATAAATTAAATGTTATGTTTGATTATCTGAACCATCGTGTACCATGTCTAGCGGGTTGTGGTTGAATCCTGGCGGATGTATTGATTTTTGTGGGGAAAGTGCACAATCTTTATAAACTATAATCTATTCG
Organism: Avena eriantha; assembly: GCA_910589775.1. Lineage (NCBI taxonomy): Eukaryota > Viridiplantae > Streptophyta > Magnoliopsida > Poales > Poaceae > Avena > Avena eriantha. The sequence continues at coordinate 179,043,942 of OU342743.1, read as the reverse complement.
AATAACTCTGTCCATGTTCAAAGACGGTTTGAAAGGTGATTGCTAGGAGGACCTAAGTAATGGTTTTGGAAAGTGAAAAGGATGTGTTTTGGTAACAAGATGGATGGATGGTAAAGGATGTGTTTTGACCATGGATGGTCAAAGGTATTTTAAAAGGTTTTCCCGTAAAAATGTTTTACTTCAAAAAGGAGATTCAAAACGGTTTTTTAACAAAGTTATAGAGATATCAAGCTTTTAAAAAGGAGCCATGTCTTTAAAAGTCTTTCTCAATAAACATATAGAGATGCCCTATCTACAAGAGAAACTAGGTTTTTCAAAGGAACCTTATATAGAGCCTTATTTTGCCACAACCATACTCCATTATCTTGTTTACCTTATCTTTGTGGTTTTTGAGTACATTCCAAAGTACTCATTGGCATTGTACCTGGTTATTTACTTGGCCAGACTTTCAGAAGCATGAAGGATGAAGGATGTGTCAACGTCTATGCGAGCTAGGCCATTTTCCTTAGTCAGATGTCTGTAGGGTTTAAGGCATGACTTGGTCTGTACGATTGATGAAGTTCCGCTGTTGATGATTGATGTAGCCCGACAGGGCTCATGTAAGGTATAACCATTATGGTATTATTGTAAGTCTTGTTCGTTATGTTTTGGGATGTTGTAATGATACTTTTCTGTTATGTGCCACGACAGACTGATCATGGGGTCGTGGTGATAAGCATAACATGGATTCTCGGACTGCTAGTCCAGGGGGCCCACACATCTCATGCTCCATCTTGCTACAACTATGTGTGTTATGCATAATTCTGTTTCTTGCTATTTTCATGTGAGCTTTGCAAAACTATTGATTTTTATTATGATTTTATTACTTTTTCCTTGTATTTAACATGTGTGTAGGTGTTATGGACAATTATGGATAATGCAAGACAATGGGAACCAAGATAGGGCAATATGGAGAAGCTGTGGGCACCAAACTTAGCCATATAAGGTGTGGAAATAGTCATATGTTTTTTCATCACATATTAAGGATCCAAGGTAATGGTGTTGTAACTCGTCCATACGAGTCCAGCGAGCCAAGAACACCTCAATCGGAGTTTGTATGAAGAACTGGTGGACACAACACTACATGCATCTTCAAGCTTAACAACCATCGATATGGTTTGGGCACGGTCGTACTGTCCACCCATACCAGCCTCCATTGACTTTGTTTCGTCAAACAGAACAACACTCGTGAAGGCCCAATGGAAAAATTCACTACGGTTCTCCCTAGTATCACGAAATCAACCTCCGGAATGGTTATTTAAAGAGGGGAACCTTAGCGCCTCTATAATAGACCTCACATGCCCTTGGGGCAGAGCCCTGCCCGCTCCACCACCTCCATAGCCACTGCCAATAAGATCTCCACCATCACCATCACACACTAGGAGAGGGAACTAGGATCTTGAAGGCTTTCGCATCGATCTCCATCGTCATCATCTTCATCACCAATCCCTTCTACTTTGTTGTATTTCCAAATACTATTGTGGATTTGCACTTGCATACATTGATCCATCTATTCTCCATTCATATTACCATCATGATTTTTGTTGCCTTCATATGTGAGTAGTTCCCTTGTTCTTGGGGAGATATGGAGAAACTCTAGTAATATTATGATGTGAAATAAAGATGATCTATAATTTTGGTTCATGATTATGTGTTGGTTTTCTCTCTAGATATTATGTGAAGTGCACCATGTAATATTTGCCTTCGGGACTACAGAGGAAATTACCCATGGACATATGGTATTGTGTACGGTGTGAAGTGACATAACCGTGAACGACGCACTATCATATGGACAAGGGGGATAATGAGAGACTCACTAAGCTCATATCAATATCCACACGGTAACTCTTAATTGTAATGGGTCAATAGGTGGCTATCCAAGATTGTTGTAGTGGTTATTTAGAGATGTGATATCCGCTGGCTTTCAGAGCACATCTTATTATGGAGCTCTCTCCACACATGTCATAATGAAAGAAATAGATTTATCATAATCATAAGTAGTACCAATACTAGTGGTGGATCCTACACTCCCTGAGAACTCCCTAGTCATATGATAACACACTCCATTAACACTCACTTGCTTTAGTTTACTTTTGTTATTACTTTGTTGTTAGTTACTTTAAACCTCTCTCAAGTTATTGCCAATCTAATAACCTATGGAATAGACTATTTCCAAACCATGGTTTGAGTGCGAACGTCGCTACGCCTAACAATATAGTTGCAGTGTTGTGTTTATTCCCATCCACAAAGCTTCCATGGAACAAACATGCTATAAATAATATTTGCTGCTACAAGTACTACAATAACCCTGATTGATGCAGGAACCTAGTCATCAATATGATATTTCTTAACATCAAAGGTACATGTCCACTAGGTTGATTTTCATGAAGGGGAGTACGTCTTGGATTCTTACCCACCCTTCAGCAGCGAGAATATCACTTTGCGGCCTGAAAGTTGAGTCGCCAAGACAAAGCGGTACCCAAATTGCTCGTAATCATCCGTGTTTTCCACAGTTGGTGTGCCAAATACTTAGGGGGTATTTTTCGGCACGAATTCAACTTTACGTTCGAATACAAAATAGCAGACTAACGCCCGTCAAGTTGGGCCCCCTGTCAGTTTTCGCCGTTATGTCGCTGCCGCCGCGTAGGCGTCGTGGCTGTCACGTAGGCTTGCAGCGTTGGCACGGTGGATAGGACAACACGACTGATAGCGTGTATTGACGTGACAACACAGGACGCATATATCCTCGTTATTACTATTTTAAATTTTTATTTACTCGGCAGCTGGAACAGCACTACCACGCCTCTCTCCATTGGACTTCCATCCCCGTTGTTAACCACCACCTTAGAAACGTATTGACGGTTCCACCGTTCCCCCTGTCTCGCAGTAACCACTCTTCTTCTTACTGTCCTCTATCTTCTTTCCATCTTCTCCTTGTCGCCATGGAAGGACATACTCTAGAGACAAGCTTCATTGCCCATGACAATAAGAAGATAGACGTCGTCTACACCAATGAGGAGAAGACAGTGGTGTGAGTCCTGAGGATGTACGAGGATTGGCTTGATGAAGACGAGGAAAAGTTAGTGGGATTGGACCTCGAGTACATCCCGGAGGACCAAGAGTTCGAGAATAAAGTCGCCTTCATTCAATTGGCCATGAGGAAACACATCCTCGTCTACCACTACTCCCGGTTTGTAGATCTACTCTTTGTAGTTAGCTGTTTTTAGGGTTTTCTCCTCTTGTTCTTTATCCATTTGCTCATCTTGCTATAGGGGTTCCGCGCATAAAAACAATAAATTTTACTCTACGCCCCTGAACCCCTGAAGCTGCCAGGACCTATCTATTAGTAATACAGTAACGGGAGGGGCTTTTCGCGAACTTACCCTTGAAGACCGAAAAGCGTTGTCAACGTTAAGGAGAGCGTGGTTGATGTAGACGAGCCGAAGCCGACCTCAAGGTCGTGATGAAGTCCTTGCGCTCCTTCTGGCTCCAATGACTTGAGTGCCTCAAGTGTGACACCTCGTGGGAGTTACACACATCTGGTGCCTGACGATGACTCCCGCTTCCCCGATCCAACAGCAGTTGCAGAAGTAGAGCTCCCGGATCCGGCGCTCCGCGGTGAAGATGTCTCTCGCTCGCGCAGTCCAGACTTGGGACCACGGTCACGAGAGAGAGAGGGGGAGAGAGAAAATATCAATTAGAGGTCCTCCCAAAAGTGGGGAGACCTTTATTGATTATTGGGGTGTATTTTCGAGGCCAAATACCCCACTTTATATAGGGGGAGGGGAGGTACTACCTCCCCTCAAGTCCCGGGGTGGGACTAAAGGAGAGGAGGGGGGAGGAGGTGGCCGCCGGCCACTAGTGGGCCCCGTGGGGGGGGGGGGGGGGCTAGGCCTAGCCGGCCTCCCCTTGCCCCTTCTCCCCTTTCTCCTTTTCCCTAATGGGCCCTCTCCCTCCGGAAATTGGCCCATTAAGCCTTTTTGACCTTTAATTTATTTTCTCTTTATTAAATAATTATGAATAAATGATTAAATCAATATTTAACATTCATTCATATATTATCTAATCTCCATGGCCATGGAACACCTTCCACCTCCACTCCGGACATTCTCCGAACTTACCGAAACCCTTCTGGTTTTGTCCCTTCTTTTCTTCGGCGATTCTACCGATCCCATAAACACTCTCTAAGCATCATCAAGCCCTTAAGCATGATACCCTACGGTTCGGGAACACTCCAAACATGGTCGGGACACTCCCGCACCAATGATCGATAGAGGGACCTGGATGGCCATGTGACCCCTGTGCGTTCCACGAAGATCTTTCGTCGTTTGAACCGGGATAATCATGTCTTATTCCCTTTGTCATTCGATACTTGCATTGCCCGAGATCTAATAAATGACAACATCATGTCGGGTTCAATCTCGTTACCGAACAATGCTACTTAACTCGTCCCGACAAGTGATATCCCCGTGATCTAATCACACGCTGCGCAGCTATTGGATATAACTTCTCCGAGTGGGCCCTTGAGTATCTTCCCGTCACATGGACGGACAAATCCCGCTCTTGACATATATTGCCTCTACGGTTTCCTCTGAATACATGAACACACCTTTATAACCACCATTTTACCAGATGGCGTTTGATGCTATCTAAGCACTCTTGGGAGACAGTGATTGATATAGCCTCACGGTCTAAGGAATAGTCTACGAGGATCCATTTCTAATCATCATAACTTGAACTTCGTGACATGATCGGGTCACGATGTTTAGGTTGGGTATTGGTTCATCATCTCATTCTCCGAATGAGATGACCTCATTTCCAACTGGCATAAATGCCACATGATCAGGAAACATGATCATCCGTTGACCAATGAACCAGTGACTAGAGTTTCACTAGGAACCCCTGGTTGTTTGTATATCACACGTGTATTGAAGTTTCCACTCAATACAGTTATAGCATGATATAAAACTTAATCATAAACTATATGAAATATGATAATAGTCCTTACTACTATTTGTCTCTAGGGCATATTTCCAACAGTCTCCCACTTGCACTAGAGTACAAATACACTAGCTGCATTTGTTCTTAATTATTGGTACCATATATCCGGTACCCTGAACATGCTTGCTCATGGAAGAGGTTGAGTCTTGGGTCTGTACTTTACAGTCCCAAATCCTTTGCAACTTACTAATGTCACCTTGATTGACATTAATACTCTATCATCACATGATAGCATCTGTGTGTATGCATCGTCGCCATGGCAGCAGAACGAGGCCTGATTCCAGGAGCCTACGGTGACGTTAGATCAACCTCGAGGGCTTTCTCATGGGCACTGTGCCCTGGGACACATCATTCTACGTTAAAAGCGAACTAGCCCCGCCATAACATTATACAACACTTTAGATGGTACCCTTATCTATTATTATAAATGTGTTCATCGAAACTCCCGTGCACTCTGTGCAACTTTCGATGTTTTGTTCACCTCGCTTCCTACTTGACTTTAATTGGTATCTACAGGAGTTTCCAACATATTCCCTTATAACATAACTCTTTATGCTTTAAGATATGTTATCCTTTATGGATTTGAAAAATATGTCTATAGTTCTCTACTAGACCGTGTGGACAAACTTAGCTCAACGTTCTGTGATTCGGACTTAATCACTTTCAAACGTTCCTTATTTGGATTACATATTATGCTAAGTTATCATCATGGTTTTCTAAGATAGAACATATGTCTCAACATAGTGGATGACGATCATCCTTTTCTTTCTTTTAACCATTGATGTTTAAACTTAATGCTATTCCTAATTTGAGTTATTAAGGACCAGTTCCTTAATTAACTTCTATTCTGAAACCCTTTTCAGAATCCCTTAAGGAATACTACATAATATCATAATACACCTATTATCAACTTCTACATCTTATAAATCATTATTTATAAGTATGTGTGCCTTTCATCCTTAACATACTTAAGAATTGCTCCTATAAGCTCCCATTCAAAATATGTTCCTACATATTTGAATTTGAGCCTTACATTGCTCCCACTTAAAAATATGTCAATCACATATTGTTTCAGGAAGACTTTCATAGCTCCCACTCAATTTTATGCAAATTGCATATCTCCTTTACTATTTTGAATAACTTCAAAATCCTTTGATCAAATATCAAACTTGGAGATTTACTATGAGATACTAGTACTTTACTAGTTTTGAATCCACTAGACATTTAGCACACATGAATCAAATTCATTTGAATTTGTCCAATAGTTGACAAATTGTGCTTTAGTCATTTACCCCTTTTCCTACTATGGATTTGAAGTCATTTGGGAGAATCCAAGTAACTCCTTTTACTTGTGAGATTCAACAACGAATTGCCTTCTAATCTCAAGGGAACTTTGCTTATAGGATTTCTCATAATTTAGTTTACCATTATTTCCTTTGTAGTTCGTAGGTATGTCATGTTCCAAAATCATGACAAGTGATTCACAAATGTTTCCATACAAGATATGGATTTACATTTTGAATCCTACTTCATGTAGTGAAAAACAATAGTGGGGGGAAAACACAATGATCAAAATCATTGATTCTTTCTTTCCGTGAAGAGAATCGTTCAGGAACGCTGTCCGTTGCGATTCTCAACACTCTGATGCAGTGTTTTGAATCCTCATCGTGTTTTACAATATTTTCCATTTGCTCCATAATTGAGAAACTTCACTAGAGGTGAACTTTCTCAAGAATGCACCAAAATCCCAGCAATACGAATCTTGCTTTCCTTTTGGTTTGAGCTATGGGTTTCGTATTCAAAGTTTCCAATGAATACGCTACAAGGACTTATTTTCTATTGTTTTGGTTATATCGAATAACCCCAAAACTTTCACGAATTCAAATGGTTCACTACATTCTAATTGAGTGCTAACTATTTCTAAGCTAATGGTCTCTACATATACTCTACAACGATTTATTTGGTGCCTTCTATTCAACCCCCTTTTGATATCTAATATCACATTGTGATGCTTTGTATTTTGACGTTTCAAAACACTTTGCATTCCACAATTACTTTTATGCCATTCTTATAAAGTTGAATTCCATTACTATTGATCAAATCGTAGTAATTGGATTCTCTTTTATACTTATACCCTTTGTTGATGAAACACTTTGATCAAATCAAATAGTTTCATATTCATATTTCCTTTGGTAAACTTACTTTACACATTTAAACAATCATTTAATGATAATTACCATTTTCCGTTAAAACCCAATACATCGAATATGTATTTACTTTTAACAATTCATTAAACACTTTGTATTCAAGTAATACACGGTTTTCAAGTTATTTTACCGAACTTAGGCATGATTTATATGTGATAAGAAATCGAATGACTTTCACATATTATCACATAACTTTGAATTTAAACAATGGTTTCATTCATTAATGAAATATCATTAAGTTGGGCATTTTAAACAAGGCATTTTAATGTTTTACAAATGTTCATGCATTATCAATTAGTTTCAAACAACAAGGACAATTCACACATAATCAAACAAGATATGAACACGAATAGAAATCATTCATAAAAGTGGAACAACTATTTGTCACAAACTGATATGAATAACCGTCTCACGAAGTGTGAGACACACTAAAGAAGTTCAAATCTCTTGATTACATTAATCATCCTAAAACATAAACTAAATGATAAATGTCGAGGGAGAGTGTCGTCGGCCATCATCATCATGCTCGCCATCAACACGCAACGTCACCTCCTCTCCAGCAAGTACCTCTCATGCAGAAGGACCTATTTTCAATAAAACATAACAAGTATCAGATATACTTAACACTGCAATGTGTTTGCAAGATTACAACATTTATAAAACTGTATATCAAATATATACCTTTGTCATCAATGACCTAAGCGACATCTAGTTCAACCAACACATTCCTGAGATGTGTCATGAACCGGTGGAACTCCATTTCCATGTCGCCCCTCATTACGCAGGTCCTGACTTGTGCTTGGTAGCTTGGTGGCAGCGACCGCAGCACAGCAGCATTTGCGAAAGAGCCTGAAATCCAGACGTCTAGGAAGTATGCTGGCCTCATGTACACATCATGCATGTGCTGTAAGTGGCTGTCCAATGACGAGTTCTCCTCCATCTCAATGGAGAGGACATCTCCCATCAACTCATGCTCCCAAATGCGTGTCTGATCCACGAAATGTGTCCTAAGCTGTAGCATCACCGAACGAGGGTTGACATCACCCACGAAAGGCCACAACTCGTCCACCATTCCGAGGCGCATGGTCACTGATATGAATGTGGCCATCACACGACAACGATAACGCAAATCCCACTGCTCCTGGGTCTCATGAGTATAGGGTGACTCCAAGTACATCTTGCAGGTCATGTAGTCAGCTACGTTATTCTCCCCAAGGAGATCAAATAGGCGTATGACCCATGCAGAAAAGTTGGATCCATCTAACTTGAGCTTTTCTCCTTTTAACCAATCGTCGATAGGAAAGGTAATCTCGGGAAGAACCATTTTTCTACATTTATAATTGCAAAAGGAATTTAGACTAAGTTTATAATTAAACGAGTTAATAATAACTCCACTCAGAAACACCTATCCCCAGTGAGGGTTCCTAGTGATAACACGACCCCTATCAGCCACATCTCCCCCGATCGTCACGGCCATCAATGTGGGTTCAATGGTGGATGCTAAACGTCGGTCACATCATTCATGCGACTCGTGCTCGATCTTTCGACCATCCGTGTTCCGAGGCCACGCTTCTCTAGCGTGCTAGGCTCACCAACTCAACCTTAGTGTATTCGCTGTGCAATATGGCTTACATCCACTGTATGCGAACGTAGATATGTATGACACCTAGGCCTGTCACCCTAGATCGCCTCATACCGAAGAACTTTCTTGGTGGTGCACACTAAGGGGGAACACAATCGTTGGTTATTTTAACAGGGTTCATCTTATTAGGCTACCATCGAGTATCTAATACTAGCACACAATAAGACATACAAACAATAACATTGAATGTAAATGTTATGTGATATGGTCCTTCACGTCGTGATCTCCATCCGCCGTCACCGGGTTCCGGCGCCGTAGACACCAGGGTACCGGTGTCATTCCGGCGTGGTAGTTTTTCATTACCGTGACTATCTACTACTATGTAAAGAAAAGGTAATTACTTTACCTTTGCCACAACCATATCACAAAGCAACGCCCCCTGCAAAACAAAGTTAGACGCCTCTACTTTATCTTTGCATGTTTTATGTGGCTGGATGGGCTTTCGTACAAGAACTGTTCTTACCTACGAACTTTCAGCACAACGCTGATCAAGTAGTTGTCTATACTACACCCCTTTCGAGGCCCTCCGTTGCAAATGGTATACCAACTAATGCGAGAGAGACAGACACCCCCTAAGCCACTTTATACGGTACAAGCCGTATGTCAAGCGTGGACCAGTCTCGCGAATGAACGCGTAAAGTCGGTTGGGGGGCGCTTCATCAATCATTACTGCGGTATACACAAGTACACGTGGGAGGGTAACAACTAAAAGATCAACGCCCACACGCTACATCTCGTGTGTTCTACCCGTACTAGCATTACTACGCATAAAAACAATAAATTTTACTCTACACCCCTGAACCCCTAAAGCTGCCAGGACCTATCTAATAGTAATACAGTAACGGGAGGGGCTTTTCGCGAACTTACCCTTGAAGACCGAAAAGCGTTGTCAACGCTTAGGAGAGCGTGGTTGATGTAGACGAGCCGAAGCCGACCTCAAGGTTGTGATGAAGTACTTGCGCTCCTTCTGGCTCCAACGACTTGAGTGCCTCAAGTGTGACACCTCGTGGGAGTTACACATGTCCAGTGCCTGACGATGACTCCCGCTTCCCTGATCCGGCAGCAGTTGCGGAAGTAGAGCTCCCGGATCCGAATCCCGCAGCACGACGGTGCTCCGCGGAGAGAGAAAAAATCAATTAGAGGTCCTCCCAAAAGTGGGGAGACCTTTATTGATTATTGGGGTGTATTTTCTAGGCCAAATACCCCACTTTATATAGGGGGATGGGAGGTACTACCTCCCCTCAAGTCCCGGGGTGGGACTAAAGGAGAGGAGGGGGGAGGAGGTGGCCGCCGGTCACTAGTAGGCCCCGCGCGGGGGGGGGGGGGGGGGGGGGGCTAGGCCCAGCCGGCCTCCCCCTTGCCCCTTCTCCCCTTTCTCCTTTTCCCTAATGGGCCCTCTCCCTCCGGAAATTGGCCCATTAAGCCTTTTTGACCTTTAATTTATTTTCTCTTTATTAAATAATTATGAATAAACGATTAAATCAATATTTAACATTCATTCATATATTATCTAATCTCCGTGGCCATGGAACACCTTCCACCTCCACTCCGGACATCCTTCAGACTTACCAAAACCCTTCCGGTTTTCTCCCTTCTTTTCTTCGGCGATTCTACCGATCCCATAAACACTCTCTAAGCATCATCAAGCCCTTAAGCGTGATACCCTACGGTTCGGGAACACTCCAGACATGGTCGGGTCACTCCCGCACCAATGATCGATAGAGGGACCTGGATGGCCATGTGACCCCTGTGCGTTCCACGAAGATCTTTCGTCGTTTGAACCGGGACAGTCATGTCTTATTCCCTTTGTCATTTGATACTTGCATTACCCGAGATCTAATCAATGACAACATCATGTCGGGTTCAATCTCGTTACTGAACAATGCTACTTAACTCGTCCTGACAAGTGATATCCCCGTGATCTAATCACACGCTGTGCAGCTATTGGATATAACTTCTCCGAGTGGGCCCTTGAGTATCTTCCCGTCACATGGACGGAAAAATCCTGCTCTTGACATATATTGCCTCTACGGTTTCCTTCGAATACCTGAACACACCTTTATAACCACCATTTTACCAGATGGCGTTTGATGTTATCTAAGCACTCTCGGGAGACAGTGATTGATATAGCCTCACGGTCTAAGGAATAGTCTACGAGGATCCATATCTAATCATCATAACTTGAACTTCGTGACATGATCAGGTCACGATGTTTAGGTTGGGTATTGGTTCATCATCTCATTCTCCGAATGAGATGACCTCATTTCCAACTGGCATAAATGCCACATGATCAGGAAACATGATCATCCGTTGACCAATGAACCAGTGACTAGAGTTTCACTGGGAACCCCTGGTTGTTTGTATATCACACGTGTATTGATGTTTCCACTCAATACAGTTATAGCATGATATAAAACTTAATCATAAACTATATGAAATATGATAATAGTCCTTCCTACTATTTGTCTCTAGGCCATATTTCCAACACTTGCAACTACTAAATTTTATTAGGACCAAATAAATTATGACAAGCCAATGTTGAGAGTCTTGATCTTGCATTTACTAAACTTTTTAAAATTATATTCAGTTGATGATCTTGCATTGACAAAACATTTGTAGTTACAAATTTTGGTGATGACAAACCACATACTTTCAGGACTGACAAGAAGTGTCCGGCTTTGCACTAGTTCCTTATAGAAAAAGGAATTTTTTTCTGCATTGTCGACAATAGTCGACAATAGAACTGATTTTGGAAATTTCGTCAAGAGGAAATTACAATTCTTGCACACAAGTGGCTCGATATTCAGAGTCTTGTTAAGATCATAGGGGGCTCGAGGAAGGATGGAATGGCTACACTCACAACTAGAATCCTCGATGAGTCGTACGACAGAATGAAGCCAGATTTTCCTAAGGATAGGCACAATTTCTGGGAGGAGTGGCCATTGTCTGAGATAAACCTAAAGTATGCAGCCATAGATGCTTACGTGACCTACTAATGGCTGTGAAATACCACCTATTTTAGCCATATAAATTGTATCATTTATCTCACATATCGTGTTTCTTCCAGCTATACCTATGCCTTATATGCATGATTTCTATTTCTCATTTACTTTCATATGAGCTTTGCACATTTAGTAGTTTAGGTAGAATTTTATCACTTTTCCTTGTCTATGACATGTGTGTAGGTGTTGATGATGATTATGGGATAAAACAAAGGCAAAAGGAACAAAGAGAGCATAGTATGGAGGAACTATAGGGACCGAACTTAGCCATTTGAGAGGTTGAAAAATTCAATTTTCCAACTTCTCAAAATAAAGATCCAAAATAGCAGGGTTGTAGCCCTTGACGATACAAACTCAACGATCCCAAGAACATCCAAAACGGAGTTCGTATGAAGAAATAGCGACCAAAATACTAAAAGGACCTCAGAATTTAATGAGCAACTACACGTCCAGAGCTATTTTTCTTGTTGTATAGCTCTGCTTGTATAGTTTCCAAAAAGGTCGTAAACAACGGGATTTGACCCTAGAAAAGCTCTAGAACCTTCCCTAAGTCATATGACAGTATTGGGGGAACCCTAGGGCACCCCAAGGCCTATATAAAGGAGGGAGGGCCCAAGAGAGAGAGCCACCAAGCCATATCCTCCACCATGGTGGAGCCCTGCCACCGTGCCACCGCCATAGCCGCCTCTAATCAGATCTACACCATCACCATCACACAAGAGGAGAAGGGACTAGGATCTTGAAGTCCTCCACATCGATCTACATCGTCATCTTCATCAACAACGTCTCCATCACTGATCCCCTTTGGTTACTTGTTGTAATTCCAGATTGAATCTTGGATTTGCACTTGTTTTAAATTGTATTATCATACTTCATCCATATTATATCCATAATGTTGATTGCCTTCATGTGTGAGTAGTTTCCTTTGTTCTTGGGGAGATGGAGAAACCCTAGTATGAGATTGAATTGAGATAAAGATTATTATGTGATATTGTTCATTATGTGTCTGTGTTAGATTTCCTTTATCTTGATGTTGGGTGAAGCGCGCCACTCAATATTTGCCTCACTGGGGACTAGATGGAGGGAACTACTTGTTGATAGATGGAGGGATGACAACACCTATAGTGACTATAAAGATGTTGTCATTCCTTACATATATACTTGGGAACTGAGGAGAACTCACGGAACCTTGTCCATGCCATGGGATACACCCTACAGGGTAAAGTCCCTTAATAGCACAATAATTCGATTGATATCAATTGCTGTCTGATGTGGTTATGAGGATGATGTGTGCAGTGGTTTCTGGCTATTCGTCCATACATGGAGATCCTCCCACACATATCATAAATGGTCTTATTCATTATAATAATTTTGATCACTCTTTCTAATTACTAGCGGTGGATCCACTACTCCCTGAGAACTCTTTCAATCATCTTGTAGACTTCTATAATCATACTATATGCTCTTATTTACTTATAACTTTAGTTTACTCGTTGTTCTCTTATTTGAAAACCCCAAAATATCTTTTATACAAAACTCACATTTTATCTTGTTACTTAGAATGTTATTTAGCATTACTATTTTAGTATTTAGTTCAAAGAGGTATTAGACTTCAGGCTCCTGCTCCATGTGGGATCGATATCTTTATTTCGAACTAGCTACAAACTATATATGCACTTGAAGTCATCAAGCTATTTTCTAGCGCCGTTGCTGGGGAGCTAAGCGTTGTAGGTCTTTTAGCTTTTGTTTATTTATTTTAGTTTTGCTAGATTTTGTTTTAAGCTTTCTTTATTTGCTGCATTTGTATTTTTTCTTTTGTTTACAAATCAAAAACCCATAAATATTTGTTACTAATCATGTCTTCCAAGAAGACTACTCTTGAACAAGAGAAGCTCGCAAGGAAGGAGAAGTTGCGAGAAATACTGAATCAATGGCTGACTCCAGTGAATGATTATACATCCATGCTATGTGCCTCATACTGGTTTGCTTGTAGATTCTGCGGATCCAAAGATCATATCGCCTACCAATGTAAGTATAACATTGATCCCGCATTAGAATCTTATAATAGAAATGAGTTTAAAAGTTTAGTTGATATGGAAGTTCTAGAATTTGCGCTTTATACTGGTTGTTCAGAATTGTTTTCTTCTATAAAAAATAATATTCGAGAAAGATGCCAGTAGGTTGATGAAATAATTGAAGAAGTTTATCCTATATATTCATGTTGCTGTGAGTACTTTATGGATAATGTTTTAGCTTGCACTGTTTATGAGCGGATTTCAGCCTGCATGGAAAAGCCTAGCCTTTTGCAGAGTCAAAAAACTAAAGAAAAGGCAACATCATATGAAGAACCTCCACCGAAACCGCCTGAACACATTGCTAATAAAGAGGTGGCACTTGATATTGCAACCTCTCAACTAGTGGAAGGTATGCCTGAATGTAAGACTATCGCTAAGCTACTCATGGATTATTTTAGTAAGAATGAAGAGGAGCAACTTGATCAACCACTTGAATCTCCTACTTCTGAAAATAACTTTCCACACACAAATAGTATGCGTGAAAACGATATCTCATTATCTAGTAATGATTTCTATAAGTCCCAAACTTATGATGATTGTTTCAAGGAGGAACTAGAAAATGAATCTTTTTATGAATATTGTGATGCTATTAACATGGGACATGAAATCCCATTGGAGAAGGACAAAGTTCCTTCCCAAGAAGAGGATGAACACGAAGAAGAACTGCCAATCCTTGAGGATATGCAACTACTAGACATGTGGAAGCAGGTGGACTACTGTTCTGGTAATTTGTTCGAAGAGATGAGGTAATATAATGAGTAAGCCTAACACGCTTTATGATTATGAATGCATTCCTCTCTTTAAAGAATTTTTATCAACCAATACTCACATAAACGGTAATAATGTTAAACTCTTGGAATACATAGTTTATGAAGGGTCTCATGAGCTTCTTAGGAAAATTGGTATTATTATGAAAAGTAGCGATAATGAGGATCTAGAAAGGTATCATAATATTATGGATTATATTGTCAATTATTGTCAAGAACACTTTAGTGGGAATGCACTTGTGATAAAGAGTAATGAGCTATGTAAAACAATAGTTCCCGAAACTAACATTTTGCAGGAACCACTAGATAACGAGGATGAACACCAAAAAAGTGAGGTTGAAGACAAACATCATTATACTAGTAATAAGTTTGTTTATGATGCATCAGTCTCTAGTAATGATTCTTATTGGGTTGAAACTAAAGATAATTTATCTGCGGAGGCTTTATGCCTAGATACTCATTTGGAGAACACTAATAATGATGAACTGGAGATAAATCCTTGTAGTATTAACGAGCAGGTTTTGGGAAAGCACATCTTTGATGAAAAATTTGTTGATGATGCTTATTTTTGTGATTGGATTGATAACTCTAGTACTGATGAACTTGATAGCAATGCTGATGAACTAGAGAATAGAGACACTTTTGAATTTTTCCCTGTTGCTAAAAATGAGTATTATGAAGTGTTTCCTCGTGATAGTGTAGCCCAAGAAGAGTACTATGTATTGTATCCCGATGATGCTATCAAAGGTAAAATGTTTGACTTTACATGTAAATATCTAATCCTTTTGTTGAAGCTATCTAGGGAGGTATGCTCACCACACATGGCGCATCAATTATCATTTATGAGCAATAACACATTTATCTACAAGACTCTGATGCACCGCAAGCGGGTGAGACTTCGACCATGCTATAATAGTAAGTGATCCAAACCTCTTTTGGAGGTAAGAATAAATAATTCTCTGGCTCCTATCTATTGAAATCATATTGGAGAAAAGCCTGGCTACTTGGTTATAAGAAAGCGCTTCCCGGGAGGCAACCCGGAAGTCATTAGGTGTCTTTATTAGTTTTGTGTCTTTATTAGAACTAGTTTGTTGACTTAAGAGTGGTGCTTAGGTTGATGAACATACTCAGTGGGACTTGTATTTTTATCACTTGTGAGCTAAACCCGTGTCTTTAGAAACACAAAAATATTTCTTTTTCTTTTTAGTTTTTAAGCAGGTCCTCAGGAAGGCACACCAGGCCATGTCAATAAATACATGTTGAAGCAAAGGTTCTTTGTCCATCAAAAGATAGGTTACTTGCACCTCAACGGTAAAGTGTGTCACCCTTGTTTTCAACTAAGCTTGGGGAGGTAACCACTTATCACACTCTCTTTTGGAAACTGTATTTTCTCTTTTCTTTTGGTGATATACTCAAGTTTGGTTCTTGCAAAGTTCTAAGCTTGGGGAAGTTACTTTTGCATGTGTAGAGTCTTGTGCAATGTTCGTATTCGATGACGGTTTAATGCAATCATGTATCCCGCTGTTTTTGAATGCTTGTTTAAGTCAGTCTAGTTCTGTATTCATATTGGGATACACTTGCTCATGATAGGAACCATAGGAGTTGACTTAGAGCTTGTATGCATCTTGCCAAATTGTTTAGCAAGCTTGTGACATTATTTGTGATCCTCTAGAAATCATTGCCACAATATCTACACTTGGAAAGAATGAATACTTGATCCAGATCTTTTGAAATTTGTTAGTTGTCACTAAATAGCTTTGTCTTAAATGAATAGGTTATGCTCGACCCCATAATGTCAAAACAATAGACTTGATAGTTTGCTTACAGAAGGAGTTGTCAACTAGAAATGATATTTCGAAGTTTTGAGTTCTATGCTAAATAAGGTGTTGTTCAATTGTCTTAAGAGTTTAGCCTTAGAGATACTCAACACCATAGATGTGATGATCGACTTGATAGTACTCTTGGAAAGGATTTGTTTAAAGAAACTAATATTTAGCGGTAATTGAGATGCATGCCAAATCTTGACCTGTTGATTAAAGTATGATATTGCTTTATGCGTGTATGCACCACTGTCGCACAACATGGGATGCTAACAACTCTGCTGGCCTTTGAACAGTCCAAAAAGAGGAAACTCTTGGATTTTGGCTATGAGTTGCCTAACATATGTAGCATAAATGCTATATTTCGGTATGCATTGGTATTCTCATGGGCCTGCATTCAAAGCGAAAGAGGGAATACTCCTCTGACCGTTATGAGAAATCATTATATCGAAAATGGAAACCTTGGTAATGTCCATGAGTATCCTTCTTAGCCTGCACAGTCTGATTAAATACACTAAGTTTTGGAATGATCTCGTTACTGATGAACTGAAGTTTTAGAAAGACAAAGAATAGAAAATGAGTATTTGATAGCCATGATTCATTGATGTGGATGACCAAATGATACACTCTAATGCCATGCTTATTTTGACATGTTCTCGCATTTCCTTTTGGCATAAATCTCGTTACTAAGAGATAAACTTTCTGAAAGCTCAATAACTGATGTTTGCACTTGAGAGCCTTAACTAGATGACATTATTGGGTAGAGTCGATTCCTATTTATGCTTGACATCTATTTGTGACTAAGTTTTGCCTCATAAAAAATAATGATATGAAAAGTTATACAAAAGGTGCAATAAGAGGATCACAAGTTTGTCTACAAGTAGATTCACTATTGACATGGAGCATATAAGTTTTGATGAATCTTTAGTGGTCTTTATAACTGAGCTTGTGTTTTCTTGTATGAATACATGTTTTTTCTCTTTGAGCTTGTAAAAGAAATAAGGATGCAAGGCATTGATTTCCAATGATAAGCTATTTCACAACCATTAATTTATTATCGACCCTTCCTGCTCGAGGACGGGCAAGGTCTAGCTTGGGGAAGTTGATGGCTGTGAAATTATTCCATTTATCTCCCATATCGTGTTTCTTTCAGCTATAGCTATGCCTTATATGCATGATTTCTACTTCTCATTTACTTTCATATGAGCTTTGCACATTTAGTAGTTTAGGTAGAATTTTATCACTTTTCCTTGTCTATGACATGTGTGTAGGTGTTGATGATGATTATGGATAAAACAAAGGCAAAAGGAACAAAGAGAGCATAGTATGGAGGAGCTGCAGGGACCAGACTTAGCCATTTGAGAGGTTGAAAAAGTCAATTTTTGCAACTTCTCAAAATAAAGATTCAAGACCACAAGGTTGTATCCTCGATGATACTAACTCAACGAGCCCAAGAACACCCAAAACGGAGTTCGTATGAAGAAATGGCGACCAAAATACTAAAAGGATCGGAGAGTTTAACGAGCAACTATATGGACGGAGCTATTTTTCTGGTCACATAGCTCCGCACGTATAGTTGCCAAAACGGGATTTGACCCTAGAAAAGCTCCAGAACCTTCCCTAAGTCATATGACAGTATTGGGGGAACCCTAGTGCACCCCAAGGCCTATATAAAGGAGGGAGGGCCCAAGAGAGAGAGCCACCAAGCCATATCCTCCACCACGGCGGAGCCCTGCCACCGTGCCACCGCCATAGCCGCCTCTAATCAGATCTACACCATCACCATCACACAAGAGGAGAAGGGACTAGGATCTTGAAGTCCTCCACATCGATCTACATCGTCATCTTCATCAACAACGTCTCCATCACTGATCCCCTTTGGATACTTGTTGTAATTCTATAGTCTTAGATTTGCACTTGTTTTCAATTGTATCATCATACTTCATCCATATTCTATCCATGATGTTGTTGCCTTCATGTGTGAGTAGTTTCTTTTGTTCTTGGGGAGATGGAGAAACCCTAGTATGAGATTGAATTGAGATAAAGATTATTATGTGATATTGTTCATTATGTGTCTGTGTTAGATTTCCTTCATCTTGATGTTGGGTGAAGCACGCCACTCAATATTTGCCTCACTGAGGACTAGATGGAGGGAACTACTACTTGTTGGTATATAGAGGGATGACAACACTTACATTGACTATAAAGCTGTTCATTCCTTACATATCAACTTGGAAACCGGGGAGAACTCACGGAACCTTGTCCATGCCATGGGATACACCCTACGGTGTAAAGTCCCTTAATAACATAGTAATTCGATTGATGTCAATTTCTGTCTGTTGTGGTTATGAGGATGATGTGTGCAGTGGTTGCTGGCTATTCGTCCATACATGGAGCTCCTCCCACACATATCATAAATGGTCTTATTCATTATAATAATTTTGATCACTCTTTATAATTACTAGAGGTGGATCCACTACTCCCTGAGAACTCTTTCAATCATATTGCAGACTTCCGTAATCATACTTGCATGCTCTTGTTTACTTACAGCTTTAGTTTACTTGTTGTTCTCTTATTTGAAAACCCATAAATATCTTTTATACAAAACTCGCATTTTATCTTGTTACTTAGAGCGTTATTTAGCATTACTATTTCATTATTTAGTTCAAAGAGTTATTAGACTTCAGACTCCTGCTCCCTGTGGGATCGATATCTTTATTTCGAAACTAGCTACAAGTGCACTTGTAGTCATCACCTACCAGTTGTACAACAAGATCTATTTTTTCTACGTTTCCTCGTGTTTTGCCCCAGTTGCAAGAGGGAAGATGAGCTCTGGGGAGCCCTTTGTAGCAAATGCAGTGTGACTGAGTTTGTCTTTGCATATGCAAAGAAAATGGTTGCACCTGAAGAAGCTAATAGAGAGGCTGCAGCTGAAGCAGCAAATAGAGAGGCAGCATCTTCTAGCGGCAATAACCAGGCTTGTGATGCACCGCTAATTGTGCCGCAGGATGCTGACGATAGGGAAGCCAATGCAGATTCTAGGTGGGAAGAACTTGCATTTCATGAGCTGTGGAGGGCCAATAATGTAAGAGACACCTGGAATGCTCACATTTAGTCATCTAGGAACGATGGCAAGCGCCTAAAGTGGTCTGATGAGAAGTGAATTCAATTTTACTCCTTTGTGTTATGTTTCTGTTTTGTGGAACTCGGTTAGCTTGTCAAGATGGCTAGCGCCTCAAGTGAGAGTAGTGAAATAAAGTTTACTTCTTTGTGTTATGTTTCTGTATGTATCTGGTAACTTGTCAAGATGGCAGCTAGTTAACTAGAAGTTTGAAAGAGTACCTTTTTCCTCTCTCGCTAAACAGTTATGTTTCATTTTGCCCAAATTGGTAGCAAATCTAGAGCAACTTCTTTCTTTGATCATTCGTTCCCTTTTGGCCCTCTTTTTGGCCCGATCTGGTAGCAAATCTAGAGCAGCAAATCACACCAGGCAGAATACATCCATTCAGAAAACAAAACAAATAGGATATAGCAATAGAAAGTAGGTTGCTTAACGAGGTTCAATGCATTAGCTTCTCAGCAGCCATCACACGCAAAATATACAAAATCAAAAGAAGCTACTTAGCAGCAGTAGCAGACACGTTCAACCCCTCCTTGCATGCGCCTGCGCCTCCGCCTCCTCCCTCTGGCGCTTCCTCCACTTCTTGCTGCCCAGTCCCTTGATCTTGGGGGCCTTGGGCTTGATCGGAGGCATGTGACCCTCTTCTATGGCCACCCGTTGGAGGTTGCAGAGGTGAACGTCGAGCGCCTGGTGTTCAGCGATGTAGGCATTGACGTTCATGGTCTGGCCGACTTTGGGGGTGCCAGAGCTCGAGCCCTCTGCATGCATCACGACGTCGGTGAGTCTCATCCTGCAGAAAGGGCAACTGTAGACGCCGACAACAACGAAGGCGTTGTACCGGCCGGCCTGCAGCCTCCCCAGCACTTGACGAGTCTTGGTGTGCCTGGACTCGTCATCGCTACAGACGTCACTGCCGTCCACCTATTGTAATAAAAAAGGGAGGATTAGATGATGTAAGAAGATCAAGCAATCGAAATGCAAACAAGCAAACCCTAATAAACCAAGTTCTAGCATCCAACGATAGGAACGGGAGAAGAACCAGGGAAGGGGAGTAAACCCTAGTTTACCTCCGACCATGGGTCGTCAATGCCGGTGTCGTAGGGGTTCACCGGAGCGATGTACTCCTCTGGATCGTAGGGGTCCCAGAAGATCTAGATCTGCTCGTGATCAGCTGGGGCCTCCATGCTGGCGGGGGGCTCCTCGCTGGTGGCTACGTTGGTAGCAGGGACGGGGGCCTCTAGGGGAACGACAACTGCCATGGATGCCTCGACGGGGCCTGGACGGGCACGACGGCTGCTTTCAATGCGTCAACAGGGACCGGGACGGAGACGGGGTCCTCCTCGCTGGTGGCCTTGGAGGCGATGATGGCTAGTGCATCCTCCTCCGCCATCGCCAACGCGGATGGGGTTTTCTCTGGAGTTTGCAGAAGCTGATGGGACAGTGGAGAGGGTTGCGCGAGGAGACTGAGCGAGAGTGAGAGTGGGTATGCAGAGAGGGAGAGGGAGAGGGGCTCTATAGTTAAGGTGAAGGGAAGGCACGTTTCGTTGCACGACGATGCACCGTGCCGCGTATGCTACTACAGCGTGCACCGCAACACGCGCACGATACGTCATGTTTTTTCCTGGGCCATGCATGGTAGTTCTGTATTCAACCGCATGCAAAGGGCGCAAACACAATTTCTATGTACGAAGTTTGACACGGCCATAAAATTGGCGATAATTAAAAAGAGAAATGTAGAGGAGAAGGTAGGTAGTTGTACGGCGAGATTTGTGGGGTTGTGCTAGATCGGGTAGAGGGATGTGTGGATGAGTGCGAGGGACTCGATGAAGGAAGAGACCTTAGGTCTCCTCGAGGGCCCCCCTCCTCGAGAACCATTGATACATTGCAAATGTATCTATAATTTTTGATGTTCCATGCTTGGTTTTATCTACTTTCTTATGTTTTGTCCACACTTTGGAGTACTTTTCATATGATTTCTTGGACTAACCTATTAACAAGAGCCACAGTGCCAGTTGCCTATTTTCTGCTGTTTTTGGTTCCAGGAAAGTCAGAAAATGAATATTCTCGGAATTGGACGGGACAAAAGCCAAAGTCAGTGTTTCACCGAGGGACACCTGGAGCCAGAATACGAGACGGAGAGGGGCTGGGGCCTGGCCACACCACCTGGCCGCGCGGCCAGTCCTGGACCGCGCCAGTGGGTGGTCTGGCCGCCCCAGGCACCCCCTCGGCCTCTCCTTCCACCTATATATTGCCCTCGGGACCAAAACCCTAAGTACCCGATCAAAAATCCACGAAAGAGTCTATAGCCGCCGTCATCTACATCCCTAGATCGGGAGGGATCTGAAGCTCTTCCCGGCACCCTGCCGGAGAGGGGAATTCACCCTGGAGGCCTTCTTCATCATCATGCAAGCCTCCGGTGTGATGCGTGAGTAGTTCATTTCTGGACTACGGGTCCATGTAGTAGCTAGATGGCTGGTTCTCCTCCTTTGTGCTATCATGTTTAGATCTTGTGAGCTCCGTTCATGATCAAGATCATCTATTTGTAATTCTGCATGTTGTGTTTGCGGGGATCCGATGGATATTGAGATGCTATTTCAGATTGATTATTGATTCTATCATGTCTTTGTTATTTGTGATCTTACATGCTTTTCGTTGTTAGTAGCTATCTTGGCCAAGTAGATGCTAGCAACTCCAAGAGTTAGTATTTATGCTCGATAGTGGGTTCATGCCTCTGGTAATCTGGGGAAGTGACAAAAATCTCTAAGGTACTAGATGTACTATTGCTACTAGGGAGAAAACAACAATCCTTTGTTCATAGAACAATCGTATTGTTTACTTTACACGCAGTTCGTAAAGCAATAATCTGTTGCTTGCAACTTAATATTGGAGGGGTTCGGATGATAACCTGAAGGTGGATTATTAGTCATAGATGCAGTTGGATGGCGGTCTATGTATAATGTTGTAATGCCCAACCGAATCTCAAAGGAGTCAAGATGAGTAGTATATGCTTGTATGCTTTCTCGATGTTTGTCAATTGCCCCGCTGTAATTTGTTCACCCAACATGTTATCTATCTTAAGGAGAGCCACCTCTAGTGAACTATGGACCCCGGTCCTTTATTTTACTATCAATCTACAATCAACTGTTTACTGTTTTGTGTTTACTTTCTGCAAACTATTACTTTCTTCCACTCGATACGTTTAATCCTCTGTTTTTAGCAAAACCGGTGAGATTGACAACCTCATCGCAAGTTGGGGACAGAGTTCTGTGGTTGTGTTGTGTAGGTCTCCACGTTGCTGCTGGCACCGGTAGTGCGCCCTGCCAACGTTCAGCTAGCTACACCTTTGGGGTGTTTCCTTGCTCCTACTGGATTGATAACCTTGGTTTCATCACTGAGGGAAAACTTACTGTTGTGCTCATCATACCTTCCTCTTGGGGTTCCCCAACGAGCTCGTTAATACACGAGTCAGCAAGTACTTTTTCTGGCGCTGTTGCGGGGGAGTCAAGGACATCTTCACAAGGGGAGTCCCTCATAACCGATCTCTTTACTTTGTTATTTTTGTTTTGCTTAGTTTAATTTTGTTTTGTTTGCTTGTTTCTTTATCAAAAACACAAAAAATTAGTTCCTATTTTAAGTTGCCATTATGTCTAGCATTGCTCCAACTACTATGTCACCCGAGGAGATGATTTTCACTTTTAAACAAGGAATCGAAGAAAGTTTCAAAGAAGCTTGGTCTAGAATCTCTGATCTACATGAAAAAACTAAACCTAAAATGACTCAAAGCTTGTTCCTTAGCAGCTTTTACCTTGGAATTGCTCTTTGCTATAGATATGCTTTGGATGCTAATATTTGGGAAAGCAAATATTTGAGAGAGAAGTAATGATTGGGAAAGCAAATATTTCTGATAAGTGCAAGCATGGTTCTGCTAATTTTGGGACAACAACTTTCTCAATCATTACTTCTCTCTTATTAGAGGTTACTCTTGGCACAAAAAGAAAATAAAAAGGATAAGGAGCGGTTATTAAAGTGGTAATAACTTCCAAGACTCATCTAAAACTTTTGGGTTATCTCCCAATAAGTACTTTTCTTTAACGCCTTTAAGTTAGGCATGATAGTTTGAGAAGATGGTCACATAAGAAATATGAATTGAAGTAAAAGAGAGCATCAAGAAGCAAATTCAAAACACATTTAAGTATAACCCACTTCCTATGCATTGGAATCTTGTAAAGAAACAAGTCATGAAAGCACAAAGCAACAAGCATAGGAAAGCAAAACAAGTGCAACTTCAAGACTTTCAACATAAAGAGGGGAAACTTAATATTGTTGAGATACATAAAACCATGTTTCCCTCTCTCATAATAACTTTTAGTAGCATCATGAATAAAATTAACAATATAACTATCACAAGAAACATTCTTATCATGAGCCACATGCATAAAAGAATTAATACTCCCCACATAAACATAGTCATTCTTATTAATTGTAGTGGGAGCAAATTCAACAAAATAGCTATCATTATTATTTTCATCACCATAATCATCAAATATAGGAGATATATTGTAATCATAATTAATTTTCTCCTCAATAGTAGGTGGACTGAAAATATCATATTCATCGTTATAATCATCATATATTGGAGGCATAGTATCATCAAAGTAAATTTTCTCCTTCGAGCTTGGGGGACTAAAAATATCATGCTCATCACAACCAACTTCCCCAAGCTTAAACTTTTCCATGGCATTAGCAATAATGGTGTCCAAAGGATTCATACTAACAACATTGCTATTAGCATGCAAATAAAGTTCCATAGGTTTTTTAATTTTCTGTTCAAACACTTCATGTCCTAACTCAAGATAAATACAGTTGTTGGGCCTCCAAGTGTAGAGGTTTGTAGAATAGCTTGATGTCTACGCACTTCTATTCTTGTATACAGTTGTTGGTCCTCCAAGTGTAGAGGTTTGTAGAACAGCAGCAAGTTTTCCCTTAAGTGGATCACCCAAGGTTTATCGAACTCAGGGAGGAAGTTGTCAAAGGTATTCCCTCTCAAGCAACCCTGCAATCAAGATATAAGAAGTCTCTTGTGTCCCCAACACACCCAATACACTTGTCAGGTGTATAGGTGCACTAGTTCGGCGAAGAGATAGTGAAATACAAGTGGTATGGATAATTATAAGTGGTAACGGTGCCAGAAAATAGCTTGATGGCGTGGAAGAGACTAAAGACAAACTGAAATAAAGATGGCAGCAAGCAAACATGTAACAGATCTAAATGCAAACAGTGTTTCAATGCTTAGAAACAAGGCCTAGGGATCATACTTTCACTAGTGAACACTCTCATACAAATATCTTCTCTTTATGATACTACTCTTAACTACTCTCCGGTTGGACACTCTAATCCATGGTAGGGTTATAACAACACACCTCAAAGTAAGCCTTTCCCATCTAGATAACCCCACACTGTCATCTTGAGTACTAGATGAGTCCAACAAACACCACAATTTCATAAAGACATCCAACTCCAAATATAACTCAAAACAAGTATTTGTAATCTCTAGCCTAAGTGCCACCATGGTGTGCACGCTGTCACTTTCACACACATGGGGAGAGCAGAGATCTATTAAAGCACTTGAGTAGAAAGGTAGATCTATAGATTACAAGCTCATGATCACAATATGATCATGCATAGAGAGACATATGAACACATAGCTACCGGTAGAACCCGTAGCCTCGAGAGAGAACTACTCCCTCCACATCATGGGAATCATCAATGTTGATGGAGATGGTGGTGGAGATCGATGGAGATGGCTCCGGGGGCACTTCCTCGCCCCAACAGGGTGTCGGAACAGAGACTTTCTATCCCCCGAATCTCCCCTTTGATTGCGGCGGCTCTGCGAAACTTTTCATGGATTTCTGATTTTTATCTAGGGTTTATGCATCGGGAGGTTTCTTATAGGCGAGAGGGGAGACCGAGGGGGTGCCGGATGGGCCCACACCGCCCCCTAGCGCAGCCTGGCCTGGCCCGCGCCACCAGGTGGTGTGGCTAGCCCCTGGCCCCTCTCTGTCTCGTCTTCTGGCTCCGTGAGTCTTCTGGTAAAATATCGACTTTGGCTTTTGTCCCGTCCAATTCCGAGAATATTCATTTTCTGACTTTTATTCTCAGAATTGGACGGGACAAAAGCCAAAGTGCCTATTTTTCCGGAAGACATCTAGAGCTAGAATATGAGACGAAGAAGGGCTGGGGCCTGGCCACACCACCTGGCCGCGCGGCCAGGCCTAGCCCGCGCCAGGGGGTGGTCTGGCTGACCCTAGCACCCCCTCGGCCTGTCCTTCCGCCTATATATTGACCTTGGGACCAAAACCCTAAGTACCCGATCAAAAATCCACGAAAGAGTATGTAGCCGCTGTCATCTACATCCCTAGATCGGGAGGGATCTAAAGCTCTTCCCGGCACCCTACCGGAGAGGGGAATTCACCCTGGAGGCCTTCTTCATCATCATGCAAGCCTCCGGTGTGATGCGTGAGTAGTTCATCTCTGGACTACGGGTCCATGTAGTAGCTAGATGGCTGGTTCTCCTCCTTTGTGCTATCATGTTTAGATCTTGTGAGCTCCGTTCATGATCAAGATCATCTATTTGTAATTCTGCATGTTGTGTTTGCAGGGATCCGATGGATATTGAGATGCTATTTCAGATTGATTATTGATTCTATCATGTCTTTGTTATTTGTGATCTTGCATGCTTTTTGTTGTTAGTAGCTATCTTGGCCAAGTAGATGCTAGCAACTCCAAGAGTTAGTATTTATGCTCGATAGTGGGTTCATGCCTCTGGTAATCTAGGGAAGTGACAAAAATCTCTAAGGTACTAGATCTGCTGTTGCTACTAGGGAGAAAACAACAATCCTTTGTGTTGGGGATCGCAGCAGAAAACAAAAAATTCCTACGATGTAACCCCAAAACTTGCCTAAGATCTATCTATGTAGTAATGCGGTAACGACCGAAGCGTAGAGAATACATACCCTTGTAGACCGTACGCGGTTAACATTCCGCGGGGAATGTGGTTGATGTAGTCATACTCGTAGCCGACCTAAAGGTCATGAAGCTCCTTGTAGGTCACCCCTTGCTCCTTCGTCATCTTCATCGTGCAACAGCTCTGGCTCACGACATTTAAGCGCCCCAAGTGTTGTGCCTCGTGTCTTCATACACATCTAGTGCACGATGAGACCTCCGGCTCCCCAATCCCGCCGGGAGTGCGGAAGTTGATATCCGGCTAGGAATCCCTGCAGCGTAATGGCATACTGTAGGTGTGCCTCTGTCGCACAGCCCAGACTTGGGGCCATGGTCACAAGGTATAGAGAGAGGGAGGGAGAAAGTCAACCAAAGGACTTCTTAAGTTGTGTATTTCATCCCACCCATGGGCACCTCTTTATATAGGCGGAGGGGGTGTGCCCTCCCCATTAGGTTAGCCATGTGGGACTAATAGTAAAAGAAAAATGACATGTATTTTCGTCCTGTCCGGATGGGCCGAAAACCAGCCCAACCGCCAAAACAGAAAATAACAAATAAAAAGAAAAAGGGGCAGCAACTAGCAACAGCCAGCCGGGTGGGCCTGGCGCCAAACCGGTGGCCCAGCTCGCCGCGAGGCAGAGCCAGCCCCGGGTGGGCCTTGTCGCCCTAGCGGCCCAGCTTGCGGTGGCAGCTGGCGCCCGGGTGGCCGGTTGCTCCCCTCGCGGCCCAGTTCACCCCTCGGCGATGGCATGCACCCCGCACCGCCCGGTTGGGTCGGTGCCCCGGCGGCCAAGCTCCTTGGCGCCCACGTGGGCCTGGTCGAGCAGGCCCCGGTGGCGGCTGGTAGCTGTGGTCCGCCCCCGTGTGGCGGTTAATAAAAACCGCCCACGTGGGCTGTTTCTTTTCCTTTTTCCATTTATTTTTCTGCAGCTTTTATTCTAGGCCTTTTCCCTTCGGGATTTGGCCTAATATAAAAGTTGCCTTTATAAATCTTAACTTAAATATTATTTAGAATATATTAATTCATAATTAACATATAATAAATATATATTTAAATTCCCATTTATCCGAAAACACTTTTCGGGGTCTTTTCCTTTATTCTTTCTCCGAACAACTTCGGATCTCTCCGCGGAACGATTCTGGCTTTCTCTTTCTCTACGGTGATTCCATCTTATGAATGATCGCTCTCATCGTACCCTTAAGTGTATCCTCTCATGGCTCGGGAATGCTCTAGACATGATCTGTATCAATGATCAACAGAGGGACCATGGATGTCCATGTGACCCCTATGCATTCCTGATGACAATGTCGTTTGAACCGCTAAATGTAGCATCCTCTTCCTTTTGTTTCTTGATACAACTTGTTCGAGATCCGATCATTGGTATCCCATACGTTATTCAATCTCGTTCACAACAAGTTCTGTTTTCTTGTTACCGTGATATTACATCCTCGTAACCTAGTCACATGTTGCAACATTTATGGATGTAATCTCACCAAGCTGGCTGTATGTATCTTTACCCGTCATGTGGGTGAACAAATCCCGGTCTTGTAGTCACATGTCATCTATTGTTCCTTCGGAATACCCAGTGTACACCTTTATGGTCACCGTATTACCAGATGATGGTTGATGCCGTCTAAGCAGCCTTGGGAAACAGTGAGTAATATGAGCTCACGGTCTAAGGAGAAGGAGTCTAGGTATAGCTGTTGCAACAATAAACTATATGACTTGATCGTGTTGCAAACCTTCGAGGAATGTCTAATCACATCATTCTCCAATGATATGATCTTGTTGTCAGTCGACATAAATGCCCATGATCTTGAAACCCAGATCATCTTCGTGACCAACGAGCTAGTATGAATTGAGGCTACTAGGGACTTGGTTGTTTCATACCACACATGTACCAATGTTTCTACTTGGCACAGTTCTAGCATAATATGAAATTATTATAAACTAATTGAGATATGACAATAAAAACCTATTTATTAGTTGCCTCTAGGGCATATCTCCTTCAGTCTCCCACTTGCACTAGAGTACAAATAACCTAGCTCGCATTTTACTCATATAAACCATATACCATATGCGTTTACAGATCATGCATGCTCATGGGAAACGTCATGTCCATGTTCTATTTTACCAGATCTTTATGTCTTTTGCAAATCGTTAATGTCTTCCTAACTTTGACATTCACTCCATTATCGTATAATGGGTCGAAGCATTTGTATGGAAACAAAGTGAGACTTTGTTTCTAGTGTTTATGATGATAGTTGTTTTCACTGTTGTCATCTAAACTTCGAAACACACTTTGCTATCCTTTGTGTATATACTATAGTCATGGCAGCAGAACGAGGCCGGATTCCAGGAGCTTACAGTGACGTTAGATCAACCTCGAGGGCTTTCTCATGGGCACTAGGCCCTAGGACACATCATTCTACGTTAAAAGCGAACTAGCCCCGCCACAACATTATACATCACATCAGATGCCACCTTTATACTTCTATATCTATGTAGATCCTAGTGCATGAAATGTAACTATGCCACTTACATTGCTCCTTGCCATTTATGTACAAACTTAATTCTGGTTAAGTGATCAACTCAGGAAGCACTCAAAGACATGTTCTTACAGTTAAGAGCTAGTCCTTCCAACCAGAACCTTGGGTCACATTATGTCGAGTATAGAACATGCTTATATGGAAGAACCTATGACTGAGGCATAGGAGATGCAACGCATCTCTTTCTTTCAAACATAGTTGCAATACTCAATTCAATGCTTCATATAGTAAGAACTACTTTCTCACCTTGTTCCATTCTGAGCTTCTTCATAATCTTGCTTAGGACATTCTGAACATCTTTCAGAATCAAGTCCAGGAAGCATTCGACATTTAATGTTTATTAAACTCATCAATCTATCCTGATAGACTCTTTGTTTAATAACTTCAACTTCATCCTTATTTATCTAACTTAAACGTTATTAACACCAATCACATCATTCACATATGTCGTCCACATATCACAGAATGATTTCACGCTCCCACTCAAATATGACATTCATGTTTGAGATCCAGTGATTTCACTTAGCTCCCACTCAAAATATGTCAGCTACATATTATGAATTAGCCAAGCTGATTTGCTCCCACTCAAATCCAGGTCCTCTCGATAATCTTGGAGATTCCAAAATTCCTTGATTACTATCAAGTCGAGAATTCCACTAACGAGATTTCAATGACCATTCATTTCTCGTACTTAGGTCCATCACGCTTATTTGTATTTCATAGGTATGTCTTGTTCAAAATATGACACGTGAATCAACAACATAATTCCACAAACTTGTAGAATATATTGTTGAATCCTACTTTCTTTAGTAAAAGTATTCACTGAAACTTTATGATCATTATCATTGGTTTCTCCTCTATTAGCAGAGTTTGGATTTCACGAAACAAATTCCGCTGCGCCACTCAACAATTCGGAGGTAAGGTTAAATATCTTGATCTTTTACTTTCTTCCACCTGTATGTTCATCAAGACACGTCAACTTATGACAACCGCAGGTTTGCCCCTTGTGGACGATGCATTCATAGCTTCCTAAGAATGCTCTACAAAGACTTGTTTATTCGCCATGAATTCGATTTGTCGAAATCTCTAGAAACTTGAACGTGCCATAACACGTATGGTGTTGTTTCCACGAATCTTTTTAGATGTTCCTTTGTATTTGAAATGAGTGTTTGCTTATTTTAATCTTTAACTCTAAACGACAACTATAACCCTGATAAGAGATAATATTATACCATATGTATCTAGTACATATTGATTATGATGTTTAGACATTTCAGCATAGTTTGAATTCGTCCAATTATCATAATTTGTGAAACATCTTTCACAAGTTCTTTTATGCTAAACTTAACTTGAATACTTTAGTCGCGTTGATCAAATCGAAGAGACTTCGTATTCTTGTTAATTTCAATACCCTCTTATTGTTGTGAACTCATTTGAACAATTCAAATCATTTCAAACTCATGTTTCATTAAGTAAATACACTTATTCACTTAAGTCCACAATAAATGATTTCCACTACTTGTTGAAAATATGATACATCATTATGTATAAGTTTCAACATTTCTTCGCATATCAGCGTTTTACTAGAATGCGGAGTTTTAGCCATTCTGCCCAAGAGGCATGGTTTTGCAAAGTCTCTAGATTAAGCATCTAGGACCCTGATCTTCATAAAGAACATGCAATAACCAAAATGACTTAAACTATAGTGTCATTTCATTATTAAACTTTGGATATCTTTTAGCATTCTAATCCTTTATAAATGTTTAAACCATCATCATTAACATAGTGATGAGAATAACTTATTTATAATCATAATGTGACTAGAAGGTATTATTCATAAGAAAGTACAAACTGGTTTGTAACTTGTTCATATGAATAATCGTCTCGCCAAAAGCAAGACACACAAACAGGGATTACAAATTTATATTCAAGTCCACTAATCCAAATGACAAACTTTGAGGAAAGAGGTGATGTCGGCCATCAACTAATTTGCTTGCCGTCATCAAGTCACGCTGCCTCAAAACCAGCAATTCTAAAGCAGATCCTCCTGTTTTCACAAAACGGGACAAGTATCAAATACTTTGCAAACTACAACGAGTTTTGCAAGAACCACATTTATAATTTTTATATCTTACATATACCTTTTCATCCATTACTCCATTTGCAATCAAGCCCTTCTAAGAGTTCCCAACTCTAATGCAAGATCACTAAGTGTTTCTCCAAACTTTCCGGAGTCATCGAATTATCTCCTAATGGTTACTGTATCAAGAAGAGAAGATCACCTTTTATGAGGATATCCCTCAGGCGTGGGTATTAATCTATGAAGTCGGCCCCTTTTGCTAAGTTCCAAATTAAGCAATATATTCCCATGGTCACAAAGGACCTCAATGGGATAGGCCGTGATCTACCAAGATATTTGCAAATAGACATCTAGACTAAGTTTATAATAAGAGATCAATTTATAAGTGGTCTCCACTAAAATTGTCATCCCCTGGACGATTTTAGTGATCGCATGATCCCTATCCTCTGCACCTCCCCCGTGTTACACAACCATTAGTGCATTATAAAAGGTAGACATTCACTAATGTCAATCACATCATCCATGTGACTCATGCTCGATCTTTTGATCTCTTGTGTTCTGAGGCCACGTCTCTGTAACGTGCTAGGCTCGCCAAATCTAACTTGTGTGTATTCGCTGTGCAACATGGCTTACACCCACTGTATGCGAACGTAGATATGTCTGACACCCAGGCATGTACCCTGGATCGCCTCATACCGAAGAACTTTCTTGGTGGTGCACACACAAGGGGAACATGGAACATTGGAATCCAATAGGGATTATCTTATTTGCTACCATTGAGTATCTAAATACTAGCACACAATAAGATGTAAAATAGGTATCAACATCATATGTATAATGTGATATGATATGGTCTTTCTTGCGCCTTGATCTCCATCGAGTGCTCTGGCATGATCTCCATCTTGCCCTTGGTTTGACGCCAAGTCCAAGACGCCGCCACCAGGTCGTTCATCGGAACGATGACTATTACTATACTACTTAGCAACAGAAAAGTAAACTACTTTACCTTTGTAACGACCAATGCCATATCATAATCACATGCCCCCCTGCAAAATAAAGTTAGACGCCTATACTTTATCTATTGTAAGTTGTACGTGGTTGTTAGGGCTTTCGCAATAGAACCGTTTCTAAACTACGAACTTTCCAACCACAACATGGATCCGAAAGTTGTCTCTACTACACCCCTTTTGGGGCCCTCCATTGTAAATGCTATATCAACTATCGAATGAGAGACAGACACCCGCTAGCCACTTATACGACACAAGCCGTATGTTGAGCGTGGAACCAGTCTCGCGTACGAATACGCGTAAGGTCGGTCCGGGCCGCTTAATCAAACAATACTACGATATAAACAAGTACATGTTAGAGGGTAACAACTAAGGGATCAATGCCTGCACAATACTTGTGCGTACTGGTCGTACAACACTCCTACGCATAGATCGGCTATGATACCACCATTGGGGATCGCAGCAGAAAACAAAAAATTCCTACGATGTAACCCCAAAACTTGCCTAGGATCTATCTATGTAGTAATGCGGTAACAGCCGGAGCATAGAGAATACATACCCTTGTAGACCGTACGCGGTTAACGTTCCGCGGGGAACGTGGTTGATGTAGTCGTACTCGTAGCCGACCTCAAGGTCGCGAAGCTCCTCGTAGGTCACCCCTTGCTCCTTCGTCATCTTCATCGTGCAATAGCTTCGGCTCACGACATTTAAGCGCCCTAAGTGTTGCGCCTCGTGTATTCGTACACATCCGGTGCACGATGAGACCTCTGACTCCTCGATCCCGCCGGGAGTGCGGAAGTTGATATCCGGCTAGAAATCCCTGCAGCGCAACGGCATACTGCAGATGTGCCTCGATCGCACAACCCAGACTTGGGGCCATGGTCACAAGGTATAGAGAGAGAGAGGGAGAAAGTCAACCAAAGGACTTCTCAAGTTGTGTATTTCATCCCACCCATGGGCACCCCTTTATATAGGCGGAGGGGGTGTGCCCTCCCCATTAGGTTAGCCATGTGGGACTAATAGTAAAAGAAAAATGACATGTATTTTTGTCCTGGCCGGATGGGCCAAAAACCAGCCCAACGGCCAAAACAGAAAATAACAAATAAAAAGAAAAAGGGGCAGCAGCTAGCAGCATCCAGCCGGGTGGGCCTGGCGCCACAGTGGCGGCCCAGCTCGCCGTGAGGCAGAGCCAGCCCCGGGTGGTCCTTGGCGCCCCGGCGGCCCAGCTTGCGGCGGCGGCTGGCGCCCGGGTGGGCCGGTTGCTCCCCCCGTGGCCCAGCTCACCCCCCGGCGGCGGCATGCGCCCCGCACCGCCCGGGTGGGCCGGTGCCCCGACGGCCCAGCTCCCTGGCGCCCACGTGGGCCAGGTCGAGCAGGCCCCAATGGCGTCTTGTAGCTGTGGTCCGCCCCCATGCGGCAGTTAATAAAAACCGCCCACGTGGGCTTTTTCTTTTCCTTTTCCCATTTATTTTTCTGCAGCTTTTATTCTAGGCCTTTCCCTCGGTATTTGGCCTAATATAAAAGTTGCCTTTATAAATCTTATCTTAAATATTATTTAGAATATATTAATTCATAATTAACATATAATAAATATATATTTAAATTCTCATTTATCCGAAAACACTTTTCGGGGTCTTTTCCTTTATTCTTTCTCCGAACAACTTCGGATCTCTCAGCGGAACGATTATGGCTTTCTCTTTCTCTACTGTGATTCCGTCTTATGAATGATCGCTCTCATTGTACCCTTAAGTGTATCCTCTCATGGCTTGGGAATGCTCTAGACATGATCTGTATCAATGATCAACAGAGGGACCAGGGATGTCCATGTGACCCCTATGCATTCCTGATGACAATGTCGTTTGAACCGCTAAATGTAGCATCCTCTTCCTTTTGTTTCTCGATACAACTTGTCTGAGATCCGATCATTGGTATCCTGTACCTTGTTCAATCTCGTATGCAATAAGTTTTGTTTTCTTGTTACCGTGATATTACATCCCCGTGACCTAGTCACATGTTGCAACATTTATGGATGTAATCTCACCAAGCCGGCCGTATGTATCTTTACCCGTCATGTGGGTGAACAAATCCCGGTCTTGTAGTCACATGTCATCTATTGTTCCTTCGGAATACCCAACGTACATCTTTCTAATCACCGTATTACCAGATGACGGTTGATGCAGTCTAAGCAGCCTCGGGAAATAGTGAGTAATATGAGCTCACGGTCTAAGGAGAAGGAGTCTAGGTATAGTTGTTGCAACAATGAACTATATGCCTTGATCGTGTCACAATCCTTCGAGGAATGTCCAATCACATCATTCTGCAATGATATGATCCCGTTGTTAGTCAGCATAAATTCCCATGATCTTGAAACCCAGATCATCTTCGTGACCAACGAGCTAGTATGAATTGAGGCTACTAGGGACTTGGTTGTTTCATACCACACCTGTACCAATGTTTCTAATTGGCACAGTTCTAGCATAATATGAAACTATTATAAACTAATTGAGATATGACAATAAAAACCTATTTATTTGCCTCTAGGGCATATCTCCTTCACTTTGTTCATAGAACAATCGTATTGTTTACTTTACACGCAATTCGTAATGCAATTATCCGTTGCTCGCAACTTAATACTGGAGGGGGTTCGGATGATAACCTGAAGGTGGATTATTAGTCATAGATGCAGTTGGATGGAGGTCTATGTATAATGTTGTAATGCCCAATCGAATCTCAAAGGAGTCAAGATGAGTAGTATATGCTTGTATGCTTTCTCGATGTTTGTCAATTGCCCCGCTGTAATTTGTTCACCCAACGTGTTATCTATCTTAAGGAGAGCCACCTCTAGTGAACTATGGACCCCGGTCCTTTCTTTTATTATCAATCTACAATCAACTGTTTACTGTTTTGTGTTTACTTTCTGCAAACTATTACTTTCTTCCACTCGATACGTTTAATCCTTTGTTTTCAGCAAAACCGGTGAGATTGAAAACCTCATCGCAAGTTGGGGACATAGTTCTGTGGTTATGTTTTGCAGGTCTCCACGTTGCTGCTGGCACCAGTAGTGCGCCCTACCAACGTTTAGCGAGCTACACTTTTGGGGTGTTTCCTTGCTCCTACTGGATTGATAGCCTTGGTTTCATAACTGAGGGAAAACTTACTATTGCGCTCATCATACCTTCCTCTTGGGGTTCCCCAACGAGGTCGTTAATACACGAGTCAACACCCATTTCTCAGCTCTTCGGCCTCCGGCTAACGCATGGAAGTTTCTTGCGGTGGGGCCTAGTTGGAAGTGAGGTTGAGAGCACGCTGCGTAAAAATGGGATATGTCTTATTAAAATCAAGTGGCAATAAATTGTAGCTGCCCTTCGACGACCGTGCACTCGATGACCCCGTTGCCATGTGCACGTGTTATGGCGTAGTAGTAGCAGTAGTAGGCTTTTCAGACATGATTAAACATGACATGACCACTCGGCGACTGTTTCGATGGACGGCTTCATGTTCCTTCTCATAGAAGTCTCGCTGAGAGAGACATCCGTGTTGTCTCACGCTGTACTGTGAAGGGTAGGACGTGTGTAACGATCCTCACTGGATCACACATGATCAACGGTTGGTGTGCACGATTCACGTGACAACTATGACAACCAATCAGGGCATAGCAGCCAAAGTGAACACATGTTTGGGCTTCTACGAGAGAGAGAGAGGGGGGAAACTGAGTAGTATCAAAAAACCAAGGGCAAAACTGAGTAGTATAAAAATGGAAAGTGAGTGTCTTATACAATGAAATACAATGAAATGCTGCATCAACACACCTCATTGGATGTGTGTGTGTGTCTGTGTGCATCATTGTGGTTTTGTAAAAGAACACATGCAGTGATGCCACCGTAGCATGTGTCCAACCATGTCCAGGAACCCTGGTAGCATGCTGGGATTCAACTGCAGCATGCATTCTACCACCAGCTTGAAAGATGCTGCATCACCACATCTCATTGGATGTGTGTGTGTGTGAGTGTATCAGTGTGCATCGTTGTGGTTTTAGGAAATGAACACATGCTGTGATGCCACCACATCATGTGGTGTCCAACCATGTCCAAGAACCCTGGCAACATGCTGGGATTCAACTACAGCATGCATTCTACCACCAGCTTGAGAGATGATGCATCACCACATCTTATTGCATGTGTGTTCTTCTCATAAACCACATGGATCCACTAGAGTTCATTGCAAGTGTGTGTGTCAGTGTGCATCACCGTGGTTTTGGAAAAGAATGGATCCACTAATGCCACTCCAGCATGTGGTGTTCTTTTCATAAACCACATGGATCCACTAGATGTCATTGCATGTGTGCTCTTTTCATAAACCACATGGATCCACTAATGCCACTCTAGCATGTGGTGTTATTTTCATAAACCACATTGATCCACTAGATGCCATTGCATGTGTGTTGATGGCTCAATGCACGACACCCAGAAAAGTGCTTGGTGCGTGGTGTTGATGTAGAGCTCGTTGGGAATCCCAAGAGGAAGGTATGATGAGCACAACATCTAGTTTCCCTCAGTTATGAAACCAAGGTTTAATCGAACCAGTAGGAGCAAGGAAACACCTCAAAGGTGTTACTAGCTGAGCTTTGGCAGGGCGCACTACCGGTGCTAGTAGCAACGTGGAGACCTGCACAACACAACCACAGAACTTTGTCCCCAACTTGCGATGAGGTTGTCAATCTCACCGTGTTTTGCGGAAAACAAAGGATTAAACGTATCGAATGGAAAGAAGTAAAAGTTTGCAGAAAGTAAACACAAAACAGTAAATAGTTGTAGATTGTATGTAAACAAAAGGACCGGGATCCATAGTTCACTAGAGGTGGCTCTCCTTAGATAAATAACATGCTGGGTGAACAAAATAGCGGGGCAATTGACAAACACCGAGAAAGCAATACATGCATATCCTAATCATCTTGACTCCTCTGAGACTTGATTGGGCATTACAACATAATACATAGACCGCCATCCAACTGCATCTATGACTAATAATCCACCTTCAGGTTATCATCCGAACCCCTCCAATATTAAGTTGCAAGCAACAGATTATTGCTTTACGAACTGCGTGTAAAGTAAACAATACGATTGTTCTATGAACAAAGGATTGTTGTTTTCTCCCTAGTAGAAACAGCACATCTAGTACCTTAGAGATTTCTGTCACTTCCCCAGATTACCAGAGGCATGAACCCACTATCGAGCATAAATACTAACTCTTGGAGTTGCTAGCATCTACTTGGCCAAGATAGCTACTAACAACGGAAAGCATGCAAGATCTCAAATAACACAGACATGATAGAATCAATAATCAATCTGAAATAGCATCTCAATATCCATCGGATCCCCGCAAACACAACATGTATGGATGACAAATAGATGATCTTGATCATGAACGGAGCTCACAAGATCTAAACATGAAAGAACAAAGGAGGAGAAACCAACCATCTAGCTACTACATGGATCCATAGTCCAAGGATGAACTACTCACGCATCAGACCGGAGGCTTGCATGGTGATGAAGAAAGCGTCCAGGGTGAATTCCCCTCTCCGGCAGGGTGCCGGGAAGAGCTTCAGATCCCTCCCTATCTAGGGATGGAGATGACGGTGGCTACAGACTCTTTCGTGGATTTTTGATCGGGTACTTAGGGTTTTCATCCCGAGGGCAACTTATAGTCGGAAGGGGAGGCCGAGGGGGTGCCGGGAGCCACCACACCACCCCCTGGCGCGGGCCAGGCCTGGCCGCGCGGCCAGGTGGTGTGGCCGGCCCCTGGCCCTTCTCCGTCTCGTATTCTGGCACTTGATCACTTCCGGAAAAATAGGCACTTTGGCTTTTGTCCCGTCCAATTCCGAGAATATTCATTTTCTGACTTTCCTGGAACCAAAAACAGCAGAAAACAGGCAGCTGGCACTGTGGCTCTTGTTAATAGGTTAGTCCAAGAAATCATATGAAAAGTACTCCAAAGTTGGAACAAAACACAAGAAAGTGGATAAAACCAAGCATGGAACATCAAAAATTATAGATACATTTGCAATTTATCAACATCCCCAAGCTTAACTCCTGCTCGTCCTCGAGTAGGTAAGTGATAAAAAGAAAGAATAATTTTTGAGGTGACATGCACCATCAAAGACTTGATCAAAGTATTTGCAAAATACTCAAAGCTGGGATCATAGTACTTCAATCATAACATGAAAGACAAAGTTCTAGCAATAAGCAAAGAAACTATGATGCAACATGAAAAGGCACAAACAAAAGATTCATGAATAACAATGCTTTGCAAGACGTTTGTTTGTTTCACATAAAGAAAACATAGCATAATAGTATTCAGCTTGTCCCTTAATAGAGTAGCAAATATAAATGCATAGGACACCTTCAAAGTTCATAAGAGTGACCAGATACAATAGTTTCAAACAAGCAATAACAAGTTATGCATCAATCAACTAGTCTTGGGACAATGCACATAGAACTAAGAATGGCCACTATGCTCTCAAAGTAGGTGCATAAAGATAGAATGTGGAGACTAAATATAATGGTGGAAGAAAGGCCTTTGGTAAAAGGAAGTAGGGATTCAAGTCTCATAAAGAGCTTCCAAGAATTATGGTACTTATAGCTTTCAACTCTCATTACCCCGATCATAAGCATCTTGAAGTGATTAAGGTTAGAGTGAACAAACTATGGTGTACATGCTTGACGAAGTATAAGTCAGAAATCTCATGTACCTTGCATACGAGGGCCGCTCCTCATGCTACTCAAGTTTAGTCACCGGTAAGTTCTTGTCATCGTAAGTACATGTGTATCATTGAGAACCGCCAACGGGGTACCCCTTGCCCGATGATACGCAAGAATCCCCATATCAAAATGACAAGGCAGGCAGACAACGAGCATCTCAGCAATCTTCTTATTTACCATAGGAATATGGTGCTTTTTTCTCTCTTTCCTCTTTTCATAATCTATTTTTTTCTCTTTTTGTCTTTTTTCTCAATATAGGACTCTTTTTTTATAAGAAGAATGCTTCATAGACAGCTCATTATGGTTACTCTGTAGGTTTCCACCATGTCAGCATGGATTAGACCAGCGGCCCAGGCGTTTATCTAACACATATACATAACTCCATGGACTTACAAGCTCCCCTTTCATTTCACACCGACGACATCCATATACAAAAGAGCATGATATCAACTAGGTACAAGTACCAAGTGCAATGTTGAAAGCGTTCCCCATGAAAGCATGGTTCTGCTAATTCCCAACAAATAAGTGCAAGCATATACAACATAGAAGACACAATGGTTCAAGTTTATTAAGGGCAAGTAAAGTAAAGTGTGCCATCAAGTTCGTGAGAGCTTTAATCACTAGTTTTTTCATAACAAGTGGAAGGTAAACAAAAGCATGAACATACTTGGAGTAGCATAAGCTAGTAGGTAGGTATGGTGGACTCTTTGGAATAACTTGGTTTAGAGAGTTGGATGCATGAGTAGAACTCATACTTTGTTGTGGAGGCTAGCAAAAGACTGGGAGCGACAAACTAAGAGAGCAATAATGGCCATAATCATGCAGAGCGACAAAACATCATTGATCAAAGCATAAAGTGGTACTACAAGTTGAAAACTAAAGGATCATAAAGGCTATGGTGACTTGAGATAGTCATAACATGGTGTGAGCATGTGCCAAGTCAACCCAAATAAAGCATCAAAGGAGAATACCACTATACTATGCTTTAATATGCTAAAACAACGCATGATTCATCCAAGGCACATTAAGCAATCTCAATTGTTTATAAAACTTCGTGCTACAGCAAAGAATACTAAGCATAAAGCCAAAACAATATCAAGCATGGCATGACAAAGCATAGGCCACAGTCAAAAACAAGCTTTTTTTTACCACATAAGCATGAACTTTCCTACTCTTTTCCAAACCAAACCAAACTATTTGCAAACCAAAGTATGAAAGAGGGGGTCCAACCAACTTATTCAGAACACTAATCAAACCAAGCAAACTAAAAACCAAAACAAAAACGTAAAAGAAGACGCTCCAAGAAAAACACAACTATGCATGAAACAATAAAAATGAAGCGTTTGGAAGAAACCTAGGATTTGTATTGATGAAGAAGGGGATGCCTTAGGCATCCCCAAGCTTTGACGCTTGTACTTCTTGGATGTTTCTTGGGGTGACACGCGTGGCATCCCCAAGCTTGAGCTTTAGTCCATCCTTCATCTCATTACTCATTCCTTCCATACACCTGAAAATTTTCCTTCATACAAAACTTCACACAATCTCATTAGCAACATTAGTACAATTAAGATAAATAAGTCTTAAGGTTCAGTTCTAACACCAAATAAACTTCCATTAGAACACTTGGTACTGTAGCACTTCCCTCAAATATCTCAATTCCCCAAAGGAACTCAAGAAGTAACTAACAAGAAGCAAATGCAGAAAATGGCAGAAATCTGTCAAAACAGACCAGCAGGTAACGATGAATTTTTTCGAAGACCTTCTGTTGCTCAAATCAAAAAGTGTTGAACTAAAGAAAGTTAGATAACAACCTGGGGCAGAAGCACAAAAAATTAAAGCTCAATCCGACGTACAGAGCTCTCTCAGGAATTTTTACGGTAAAGCATAGAAATCTGTTCCGGGACAACAACTTTCCCAATCATTACTTCACTCTCATTAGAGGTTACTCTTGGCACAACAAGCAAATAAAAAGGATAAGTAGAGGTTATTACAGAGGTAATAACTTAAAATACTCATCTAAAACTCTTGGGTTATCTCCCAACAAGTACTCTTCTTTAACGCCTTTAAGTTAAGCATAAGAAGCAAAAAAAGAATCAAGTGTTCTTAAATGAAGAAGCATTAAAACCAACTTTCTTGCCCTTACCTCTCTTATTTTTATTCTTAACCTTTGGGAAAATATGATTGTTTGGTGGAGAACAAAGGTGCATGGTCCCCTTTCCCACATCTATTATTGCTCCAAGAAGTTCCAATAGGGACCTTCCAAGTGTAATTTGTCCTTTTCCTGCACATTCATTAACAAGATAATCAATAGAAATTGTTTTCCCAAGGATCTTTGTAAACACTCCTTCAGCTATTCCAAGAGGTAATATGGTAGTATTATTAGTAATAGGTATTTCTTTTCCTCCTTCAATGAGCCCCCAAGTATTCAGAGATTTATAAATATCTTTGGGCATAAGGCAAGATTCAGACATGATATCACAGCGAGCTTGAAAAGTTTCAGCGTTTATCTCAATCTTTACTGTAGGGGACCACTTTGATGGTTCAGAGTTTATTGGAACATAAGCGTGATGTTCCCTAAGCGTATTATAGCACCCTTCTAATCTAGTTGTGCTAGCCTCAAGAGTATCCAACCTAGCAAATATTTTCGCGAAAGAATTATCAGTTTGGCTAGGCATATTGTAAGTGAGGATCAATTTCTTTATAGCATCAATAGCATCATCCTCATTAAATTGGAGGAAATATCCTCCCACAATAGCATCTAGAGCATATCTATAGCAAAGAGCAATCCCAAGGTAAAAACTGCTAAGGAACAAGCTTTGAGTCATTTTAGGCTCAGTTTTTTCATGTAGATCAGAGATTCTAGACCAAGCTTCTTTAAAACTTTCCTCAATTACTTGTTTGAAAGTGAAAATCATTTCCTTGGGTGACATAGAGACAACTTAGGATAGGAACTAATTTT
Organism: Avena eriantha; assembly: GCA_910589775.1. NCBI lineage: Eukaryota > Viridiplantae > Streptophyta > Magnoliopsida > Poales > Poaceae > Avena > Avena eriantha. The sequence continues at coordinate 179,001,912 of OU342743.1, read as the reverse complement.
TTTGTGTTTTTCAAATAAGAAAGAAAACAAGTAAAACTAATTTTTTGTGTGTTTTTGAAGAACAAAACAAGCAAACAAAGCAAAAAGAAACTAAGCAAAACAAAAAAAACAAAGTAAAGAGATTGGTTATGAGGGACTCCCCTTGTGAAGATGTCCTTGACTCCCCGGCAATGGCGCCAGAAAATCGCTTGATGGCTCAATGCACGGCGCCCAGAAAAGTGCTTGGTGTGTGGTGTTGATGTAGAGCTCGTTAGGAACCCCAAGAGGAAGGTATGATGAGCACAGCAGCAAGTTTCCCTCAGTTATGAAACCAAGGTTTAATTGAACCAGTAGGAGCAAGGAAACACCTCAAAGGTGTTACTAGCTGAGCTTTGGCAGGGCGCACTACCGGTGCTAGTAACAACGTGGAGACCTGCACAACACAACCACCGAACTTTGTCCCCAACTTGCGATGAGGTTGTCAATCTCACCGTGTTTTGCGGAAAACAAAGGATTAAACGTATCGAATGGAAAGAAGTAAAAGTTTGCAGAAAGTAAACACAAAACAGTAAACAGTTGTAGATTGTATGTAAAGAAAAAGGACCGGGATCCATAGTTCACTAGAGGTGGCTCTCCTTAGAACAAATTAGCGGGGCAATTGACAAACACCGAGAAAGCAATACATGCATATACTAATCATCTTGACTCCTCTGAGACTTGATTGGGCATTACAACATAATACATAGACCGCCATCCAACTGCATCTATGACTAATAATCCACCTTCAGGTTATCATCCGAACCCCCTCCAGTATTAGGTTGCAAGCAACAGATTATTGCTTTACGACAGATTATTGCTGTACTTGGCCAAGATAGCTACTAACAACGGAAAGCATGCAAGATCTCAAATAACAAAGAAATGATAGAATCATTAATCAATCTGAAATAGCATCTCAATATCCATCGGATCCCCGCAAACATAACATGTATGGATTACAAATAGATGATCTTGATCATGAACGGAGCTCACAAGATCTAAACATGGAAGCACAAAGGAGGAGAAACCAGCCATCTAGCTACTACATGGATCCGTAGTCCAAGGATGAACTACTCACGCATCACACCGGAGGCTTGCATGGTGATGAAGAAAGCCTCTAGGGTGAATTCCCCTCTCCGGCAGGGTGCCGGGAAGAGCTTTAGATTCCCCCCGATCTAGGGACAGAGACGACAGCGGTTACAGACTCTTTTGTGGATTTTTGATCGGGTACTTAGGGTTTTCGTCCCGAGGGAAACTTATAGTCGGAAGGGGAGGCCGAGGGGGTGCCGGGAGCCACCACACCACCCCTGGCGCAGGCCAGGTGGTGTGGCCGGCCCTTCTCCGTCTCGTATTCTGGCACTTGATCACTTCCGAAAAAATAGGCACTTTGGCTTTTGTCCCGTCCAATTCCGAGAATATTCATTTTCTGACTTTCCTAGAACCAAAAACAGCAGAAAACAGGCAGCTGGCACTGTGGCTCTTGTTAATAGGTTAGTCAAAGAAATCTTATGAAAAGTACTCCAAAGTTGGAACAAAACACAAGAAAGTGGATAAAACCAAGCATGGAACATCAAAAATTATAGATACATTTGCAATGTATCATGTGTTCTTTCAATTAACCACATGTATCCATGATGCCACTCCAGCATGTGGTGTTCTTTCCATAAACCACATTGATCCACTAGATGTCATTGCAGGTGTGTTCTTCATAGAAAACACATGGATGCACTGATGCCGCCCCAATATGTGGTGTTCTTCTCATAAACCACATGGATCCACTAGATGTCATTACATGTGTGTTCTTCTCATAAACCACATGGATCCACTGATGTCACTCTAGCATGTGGTGTTCTTCTCATAAACAACATGGTTCCACTAGAGTTCATTCTATGTGTGTGTGTAAGTGTGCATCACTGTGGTTTTGGAAAAGAACACATGCAATGATGCCACTCTAGTATGTGGTGTTCTTCTCATAAACCACATTGATCCACTAGAGTTTATTGCATGTGTGTGTGTCAGTGTGCATCACTCTGGTTTTGGTAAAGAACACATGCAATGATGTTACTCTAGCAGGTGGTGTTCTTTTCATACACCACATGGATCCACTATATGTCATTGCATGTGTGTTCTTCACAGAAAACACATGGATCCACTAAGGACACTCTAGCATGTGGTGTTCTTCTCATAAACCACATAGATCCACTAGATGTCATTGCATGTGTGTTCTTCTCATAAACCACATGGATCCACTGATATCACTCCAACATGTGGTGTTCTTCTCATAAACCACATGGATCCACTAGAGTTCATTGCATGTGTGTGTGTCAGTGTGCATCAATGTGGTTTTGGAAAAGAAGACACGCAATGATGGCACTCCAGCATGTGGTGTTCTTTTCATAAACCACATGGATCCACTAGATGTCATTTCATGTGTGTTCTTTTCATAAACCACATGGATCCACTAATGCCACTCCAGCATGTGATGTTTTTTCATAAACCACATTTAGACACTAGATGTCATTGCATGTGTGTTCTTTTCATAAACCACATGGATCAACTGATGCCACTCTAGCATGTGGTGTTCTTTTCATCAACCATAATGATCCACTAGATGTCATTGCATGTGTGTTCTTCACAAAAAAACACATGGATCCACTAATGCCACTCCAGCATGTGGTGTTCTTCTCATAAACCACATGGATCCACTAGATGTCATTGCATGTGTGTTCTTTTCATAAACCACATGGATCCACTAATGCCACTCTAGCATGTGTTGTTCTTTTCATAAACCACATTGATCCACTAGATGTCATTGCATGTGTGTTCTTCACAGAAAACACATGGATCCACTTATGCCACTCCACCATGTGATGTTCTTCTCATAAACCACATGGATCTACTAGATGTCATTGCACGTGTGTTCTTCTCATAAACCACATGGATCCACTGATGCCACTCTAGCATGTGGTGTTCTTTTCATAAACCACATTGATCCACTAGATGTCATTGCATGTGTGTTCTTCATAGAAACCACATGGATCCATTGATGCCACTCCAGCATGTGGTGTTCTTTTCATAAACCACATGGATCCACTAGATGTTATTGCATGTGTGTTCTTCACAGAAAACACATGGATCCACTAATGCCACTCCAACATGTGGTGTTCTTCTCATAAAACACATGGATCCACTAGATGTCATTGCATGCGTGTTCTTTTCATAAACCACATGGATCCACTGATGCCACTCCAGCATGTGGTGTTCTTTTGGTAAACCACATTGATCCACTAGATGTCACTGCATGTGTGTTCTTCACAGAAAACACATTGATCCACTAATGCCACTCCAACATGTGGTGTTCTTCTCATAAACCACATAGATCCACTAGATGTCATTGCATATGTGTTCTTCACATAAACCACATGGATCCACTGATGCCACTCTAGCATGTGGTGTTCTTCTCATAAACCACATGAATCCACTATAGTTCATTGCATGTGTGTGTGTGTCAGTGTGCATCATTGTGGTTTTGGAAAAGAACACATGCAATGATGCCACTCCAGCATGTGGTGTTCTTTTCATAAACCACATGGATCCACTAGATGTCATTGCATGTGTGTTATTTCCATAAACCACATGGATCCACTAATGCCACTCCAGCATGTGGTGTTCTTCTCATAAACCACATTGATCCACCAGATGTCATTGAATGTGTGTTCTTTTCATAAACCACATGGATCCACTGATGCCACTCCAGCATGTGGTATTCTTTTCATAAACCACATTGATCCACTAGATGTCATTGGATGTGTGTTCTTCACAGAAAACACATGGATCCACTGATGCCACTCCAGCATGTGGTGTTCTTCTCATAAACCACATGGATCCACTAGATGTCATTGCATGTGTGTTCTTTTCATAAACCACATGGATCCACTGATGCCACTCCAGCATGTGGTTTTATTTTCATAAACCACATTGATCCACTAGATGTCATTGCATGTGTGTTCTTCACAGAAAACACATGGATGCACTAATGCCACTCCAGCATGTGGTGTTCTTCTCATAAACCACATGGATCCACTAGATGTCATTGCATGTGTGTTCTTCACATAAACCACATGGATCCATTGATGTAATTGCATGTGGTGTTCTTCTCATAAACCACATTGATCCACTAGAGTTCATTGCATGTGTGTGTGTGTGCATCATTGTGGTTTTGGAAAAGAACACATGCAATGATGCCACTCCAGCATGTGGTGTTCTTTTCATAAACCACATGGATCCACTAGATGTCATTGCATGTATGTTATTTTCATAAACCACATGGATCCACTAATGCCTCTCCAACATGTGGTGTTCTTTTCATAAACCACATTGATCCACTAGATGACATTGCATGTGTGTTCTTTTCATAAACCACATGGATCCACTGACCCCACTCCAGCATGTGGTGTTATTTTCATAAACCACATTGATCCACTAGATATCATTGCATGTGTGTTCTTAACAGAAAACACATGGATCCACTGATGCTACTCCAGCATGTGGTGTTCTTCTCATAAACCACATGGATCCACTAGATGTCATTGCATGTGTGTTCTTTTCATAAACCACATGGATCCACTAATGCCACTCTAGCATGTGGTGTTCTTTTCATAAATCACACTGATCTACTAGATGTCATTGCATGTGTGTTCTTTTCATAAACCACATGGATCCAGTGATGCCACTCTATTATGTGGTGTTTTATAGCTGTGAGATTAGACACATTTTATGGCTTTATTAATGGTTTTCTCCCGGATTTGATCGTTTTCTAGCTTTACCTAATGTTCATACTTCGGTAGCAAAGAAAACTTGGTGTTTAATGTGTGTTTCAGGTTCTGAACGTCAATAGAAGGTTTTAACTAGAGAAACACAATATACTGGAGAAAACAAGCAAGTCTCACTTTGAAAGCATGCGAGGGGACCTCACATAAGCTTTAACGAGCAACTATACAGTGGGAATATTTTTCCGGTCGTATAATTCCCGCCGTATAGTTGCCACCGCCTCTGTCTTGTCAAAAGGGACCACTTCCATGACGGGACCGAGGACGAAAACACAACACGACAGCCGCCATACCATCCAGAAGGGAGGAAGACGAGATCCAGAGAAGAAGGGAAGACGTTCTTCATCTCGCTCCACGATCTTCGACCTCCTAGCCAATACACCCCCATAACCACTACTTGTACTTGAGAGAGAGAGAGGGATCTCCACCTTGCAAGACTAGGGTTTGAGATTGTTTATTCCCATCTTGAATTGTGTTGGATATTTTTCTATTCTTATTATGGATCTCCATGGTAATATCAAGACGAATTCCCTTTATCTAATTATATTGATGATTTGTTCTTCTCTCATATGTGAGTAATTCCCTTGGGTGTGGGAGATGTAGGGGATTGGTGAGATGTGATGTGCCTTCATATATTTTCCATTAGTTTGTGATTGATTCTAATTACTATATTATGTGTGCTTGACTATCTGTGGGATGCCTAATGCTTGTTGTCCAATTAAGGGCCCAGACAACACGATGTTTTGTTCTACATAGATAAGATCTTCTTCACTAGTGGACCGACGAACCCCGGGTGACACGGGGATATCAATGGAAAGCTAGTAGTCTCGAGGATAACGAGGAACCACTGTGCTTATTGCATTAGTCCGTTCCAAGGAGCTTAATTGCTAAGCGGCCTGAAGGGTCTTAATCGTCTTGTGTCTGACCATGGTTTTGGTAACAAGCTACTAGGATTATTGAAGTTGGAATGAAATCTACCAAGAGGAGTTCTGGCTAATTATGGGTTGCTCGCCTACACACATACTTATAAGATTATAATTGTTACATTTATCATCTGTCCACCTGGCACATTCACTATCACCATGAACTAAATCTCCCCACGCCTTCTTTTGCCATCTGCAGGAAACAACAAACAACCAAGTCGTTCTTTACTTTTATGCTTTATATTTCTGAATTTTACATTTTAGTTCTATTTAAACGCATCTCCTTGAAACCAAATCCCATATCTATTTCAGCACTTGCAGTCAATTCACTCGAAGACCTGTGACAATTTCGAGTGTGACAGAGACTTCACCCATAAACACTTACCTTTGGGCTCCCTGTGGGATCGATATCTATATTTCGAAACTAGCTACAAATGATCTAGGCTCTTGCAGACATCAAGCTATTTTTTGGCGCCGTTGCTGGGGAGCTAAGCACTAAGTGTTTGTCTTTTGACATTTCAGGTGTTGCTACTACAAAATTTTCTCCTTCGGAGACAAAGGGTCTACACGCTCTAGTAGGACCTACCTACCGGATTATATTGAGCGCGTGCATGCTCAGAGGCGCGAAGAAATTATTGAAAAACTTTTAAGATCAAATAAAGTTGAAGTTGAAAACCTAAGTGATATTATGGAAATCATTTCTATTTACAAGACAACTCCTATGAAACCTGAGAAAAATTTCAGGGAATACAGTGCTCCAAGTTCTGAATTTCTTAAACAACCAACAGAGTTCCCTAATCCTGGAGTTAGAGAATATCGATTTGATGGTGGAATTTTTAAAAATTTGTAGGAGAAAGCTTTCAGTGGAAGGGAAGATGAAGACCCAGGAAGGCATATTAGAGTTCGACAATGTGATAACATCGCTTGGACCAAAAGGTTTGCCAAAAGACTTCTCTCGTCTTAAATTATTTCGATGGTCTCTTAAAGGTAAAGCTCTAGACTGGTTATACTCTCTCCCTCGCCATTACATTAAATGTTGGGAAAACTACATTATTAAATTCATAAACAGGTTTAATCCTTTTAAAAAGGTAACTGAATTACGAAAGAACATAGGCAACTTTAGTCAGAACATGGGAGAAAACTACCCACAAGCCTGGGAAAGATTCTTTGGAATGATCAATAGTATTCCTAATCATGGCTATTCTGAACTAACAATTTGCCATTTATTTTACCATGGTCTTAATAATCAATGTAGAGAGTTGCTTGACTTCTTAGCAGGAGGATCAACAAATACTCTAACTATTAAAGAATGTTTAGAATTGATGTCTACTAGGGCTAAGAATGATTCTTTATATAATCCTGATTGTGGCACTAAGCTGGAAAAGGGATACTTCGGATAACTCCTGATCTTATGCCTGAGGTGCGCAAAACTATGAAAGAAAAAGGTATACCTTCTGAACTTGTTAAGGAAAACAAAGTAGATTTGTTATAAGTTTTAACTAAATAAGATGAAACTAGAAAAGTTTTTCAAGAATTAAAACATCGACAAGTAAAATCTCATAATAACTTGCATAAGCATTTCCAAAAACACAAAAAGATTTTGGCAGAACTCACGGAAAATTATGATGAGATTGGCCAAGAAATAAAATTATTTCACAAGTATCTTAATATGATTGAAACTCAGTGTGAACAAATAGCATCTGGTTATCAAATTTTTCTTCATGAAGATAAAGATATTCCTGTTTCTATTAATGTTGTCACAAGAAGGGGTGCAGTTGTTACAGGACCACCGGAATATGAAGCTGAAAAAGAGCGAAAGGAAAAAGCCTTACTCAAAGCAAGCCAAGAAGATGATACATTGGTGGATCCTCAAGATGAAACTGAGACACAAGATCAAACCAAGGAGGACCAAAATGATACACAAGATGACCATTATGAATCTGATGTGGAGACGGTTGATCCAAGAGAAGATAAAGAAATAAGCAAGGAAGATGAATTTGTTGTAGTAGAAAATAAGAAAAGCAATAAGCAACAACAAAAGAAAGCAACAAAAGAGCCTGGCCCCCCACAAAAGGTAAAAGACAAGAGTAAGTCAGGTGAGAAAAAGCTTCCTTATCCAGATCGAAAAAAGAAAGAACCGGATCAGGTAATTTATAAATCTTTCACAAAGGCACTTAGTGACATTCGTCTGGAAATTCCATTTGCGGATGCAATCAAAGTTTCTACTCATAGGAAATTCCTCCGCGATATTCTTAGTAGAAAGAAAGAAATAACTGAAACTATTGCCATGGTAACTAGCTATTCTGCTAATGGGAAGCTATTGTCTAAGTCTGGAGATCCCGGAATACCAACTATTTCATGCTCAATAAGCAAAACTGATATTCATAATGCCTCGTGTGATCTAGGAGTAGGAGTTAGTGTAATGCCATACTCCCTCTATAAAAGGTTAGGATTAGGGGAGTATTCTCCTACTACTATCACTTTACAGATGGCTGACAAGTCCACTAAACAACCCATTGGTATGATCGAGGATGTTTTACTTAGAATAGATGAGCATGTTATTCCCACTGATTTTATTATTCTTGAAATGCCAGAAGATGAAAAATTATCTATAATACTTGGAAGACCTTTCCTTAGTACTGCAGGTGCATCAATAGATTGTGCTAAAGGAAAGATAATCTTCAATGTTTATAATGCTAAAATCATCCGGTATTTTGCAAAGAAGCTAGAAGCAGGAGAAAGATATGTTCCACGGCAAAACGAGTTCATGTGGTAAGCGCCTTTGATAAGGGGCAACCCAAGGTAAGAATTCGAGAAGAGAGAAGAGGTTGAGTTACTCAACCATTCTTAATAAATGCTTAATGTGAGTCAACTCATCTCGTCAATTAAAAAGATTAGAAAATAAGAAGTTCATCACCTTCCTACCACTATTTCACATACATTCTTGCGGAAGCGCGCCCATCAAGATGCAGCTGTCAAAAAGTAGTAGAAACATCGACTGAATGAGTATAGAATAATAATAAGAATAAAAGTTTCAGTTTTCTATTTACAGAAGCTAAAATTTTGCTTTTAATACGCTAATGTTGGTCGACAGTTTTTACTATCAATTTTCTGTTAAAAATAAGGTATTTCACTAAGTTTTGGGATAAGAAGGTATCCTCGAAGAAATATAATTTTTTTGATGATTACTGATGGTTTAATGACCAACTATACGGCGGGAACAAAAATTCTGGCCGTATAGTTCCGGTCTTATAGATATCTTTGTCATCAACAAAATTTTCCTCGAAGACACATAGAATTTAACGACCAACTATACGGCGGGAATAAAAATTCCGGCTGTATAGCTCTGGTCGTATAGATATCGATGCCTTCGTACAAAATTTTCTGAAAGGTACTAAGAGTTTAATGACCAACTATTCAACGGGAATAAAAATTCTGGCCTTATAGTTCCAGCCGTATAGATATCGATGCCTTCGTAAAAATTCATCCCAAAGGTACTGAGAGTTTAACGACCAACTATACGTCGGGAATAAAAATTCTGGCCATATAGTTCCGGGCGTATAGATATCGATGCCTTCATACAATTTTTTGAAAGGTACTGAGAGTTTAACGACCAACTATATGGCGGGAATACAAATTCCGGCCGTATAGTTCCGGCCATATAGATATCGACACCTTCGTAAAATTCATCCCAAAGGTACTGAGAGTTTAACGACCAACTATACGGCAAATTCCTGCCGTATAGTTCCGGTCGTATAGATATCGATGCTAGTTTTAGAAATTTATCTCGAGATGCAGACAATTTAACGACCAACTATATGGCGGGATCATTGTGATCCGGCCGTATAGTTGCATCCGTATAGCTATTTTCTGTATAAATAAAACCTAGTTGGTGGCGCTGCTGCAACTATACATGCGGAACAATGATGGCCCAAAATATATCGAGCTCGTTGGGGAACCCCAAGAGGAAGGTATGATGATCACATCAGCAAGTTTTCCCTCAATTATGAAACCAAGGTTATCAAACCAGTAGGAGGAAGGAAACACCTCCAAGGTGTTGTTTCCAACTTGGAATCCTGCACAACACAACCACATAACTTTGCCCCCAACTTATAGTGAGGTTGTCAATCTCACCGGTTTTGCTGAAAACAAAGGATTAAACGTATTGTGTGGAAGATAGTAATTGATTTGCAGAAAGTAAACAGAAAACAGTAAATAGATTGTAGATTGATAGTAAAAGAAAGGACCGGGGTACATAGTTCACTAGTGGTGATTCTCCTTAAGATAGATGACATGTTGGGTGAACAAATTACAACAGGGCAATTGACAAACATTGAGAAAGCATACATGCATATACTAATCATCTTAACTCCTATGCGATTTGATTGGGCATTACAACATTATACATAGACCATAATCCAACTGCATCTATGACTAATAATCTACCTTCAGGTTATCATTCGAACCCCCTCCAGTATTAAGTTGCAAGCAACAGATAATTGCATTAAGCATTGCGTGTAAAGTAAACAATACGATTGTTCTATAAACAGAGGATTGTTGTTTTCTCCCTAGTAGCAATAGCACATCTAGTACCTTAGAGATTTTTGTCACTTCCCCAGATTCCTAGAGGCATGAACCCACTATCGAGCATAAATACTCCCTCTTGGAGTTGCTAGCATCTACTTGGCCAAGATAGTTACTAACAACGGAGAGGATGCAAGATCACAAATAACAAAGACACAATAGAATCAATAATCAATCTGAAATAGCATCTCAATATCCATCGGATCCCCGCAAACACAACGTGTAAGATTACAAATAGATGATCTTGATCATGAACAGAGCTCACAAGATCTAAACATGATAGCACAAAGGAGAAGAACCAACCATCTAGCTACTACATGGACCTGTAGTCTAGGGATGAACTACTCAGGCATCACACCGGAGGCAGCCATGGTGTTGAAGAAGGCCTCCAGGGTGAATTCTCCCCTCCAGGAGGGTGCCAGGAAGAGCTTCAGATCCCTCCCGATCTAGGATGGGGATGACGGCGGCTACAGACTCTTTCGTGGAATTTTGATCGGGTACTTAGGGTTTCTGTATCGGAGGCAATATATAGGCGAAAGGGGAGGCCAAGGGGGTTCCCTAGGCGGCCACACCACCCCTAGAGCGGGCTAGGCCTGGCCGCGTGGCCAGGTGGTGTGGCCGGCCTCTGGCCCCTCTCCATCTCGTCTTCTGGCTCCGTGTCCCCCTCGGTGAAATATTGACTTTGGCTTTTGTCCCATCCAATTCCGAGAATATTCATTTTCTGGCTTTCCTGGAACCAAAAACAGCAGAAAACAGGCAGCTGGCACTGTGGCATCTTGTTAATAGGTTAGCCCAAGAAAGTGTATAAAAATACTCCAAAGTATGGACAAAACATAAGAAAGTAGATATAAAACAAGCATGGAACATCAAAAATTATAGATACATGTGAAACGTATCAACATCCCCAAGCTTAACTCCTGCTCGTCCTCGAGTAGGTAAGTGATAAAAAGAAAGAATAATTTTTGAGGTGACATGCACCATCATAAACTTGATCAAAGTATTTGTAGAACATTGATAGCTGGGATCATAGTACTTTAACATAGCATGAAAGATATAGTTCTAACAATAAGACATATCAACTATGATGTAACATGAAAAGGTACAAACTAAAGATTCATGAATAACAATGCTTTGCAAGACGTTTGTTTGTTTCACATATAGAAAGCATAATGAGAATGGTATTCAGCTTGTCCCTCATAGTGTAGCAAAACATAAATGCATAGGACACCTTCAAAGTTCATAAGGGTGACTAGATACAAGTAGTTTAAGGACAAGCAATATCAAAGTTATGCATCAATCAACAAGTCTTGGGACAATGCACATTAAACTATGAATGGCCACTATGCTCTCTCAATAGGTGCATAAAGATAGAAGATGGAGACTCAGAATAAAAGTCACTACAAGAGAAAAGAGTTTTTATGACAAATCACTTTCGTCACCGAAAATGCCATTTCCGTCACTAAGTACTCCCTCGTGACGAAAACCTGGCGTCACCAGGGTCGTCACGGAAGCTCCGTCATAGATTCTTTTATAGTGATGGAATACAAATTTCCGTCACGCAAGATTGAGCTTCGGTGACGGTCCTTACGGCGTCACCTAAGATAGGTTATCCGTGACGGACCTTCTATGTCACCTAAAATAGGAAAATCTGTCACCGTTTAGCATATTCGTTGACGAAATATGCCGTCACGGAAGATTTATGGCGTCACGAGGATTCTGGCAGGTGGGACCTACAATGCTGACGTGGCAGCTGGCAGGTGGGTCCCACCATGATGACGTGGCATCTGACAGGTGGGTTCGACGATGCTGACGTGGCAGCTGGCAGGTGGGTCCGACGATGATGACGTGGCAGCTGGCAGGTGGGTCCGACGATGCTGACGTGGCAGCTGGCAAGTGGGTCCCACCACGATGACGTGGCATCTGACAGGTGGGTCCGACGATGCCGACGTGGCAGCTGGCAGGTGGGTCCGACGATGATGATGTGGCAGCTAGCAGGTGGGTCCGACGATGCTGACATGGCAGCTGGCAGGTGGGTCCGACGATGCTGACGTGGCAGCTGGCAGGTGGGTACGACGATGATGACATGGCAGCTGGCAGGTGGGTCCCACCATGATGACGAGGCATCTGACAGGTGGGGCCAATGCGATGCCATGTCACCTTCGTGTGGGGCCCGCGGGGATGACGTGGCAGCTGGCAGGTGGGTCCAGCGACGCTGACGTGGCAGCATGTAGGTGGGGCCGTCAACGATGACGTGGCGTCTACATGTGGGGCCCGCGATGATGATGTCATTTTTTGGGCCGGCCCATTCAGAGCTGCCTTGTGGGCCGGGAGGAATGTGACGCCGTCACCAATTTTTTTGCATGGACAAATTTGATTAAAAATTGAAATTCCACGCAAATTACGAAACAAAATTAAATGGAAGCAAATATTTGAAATGGCAGAAAATTTATAAATATGAATTGTATCACACGCAAACTTTAAAATTCTGGTAGACTGAAACTGCTGTATCAAACTCGAATGACTAAAGGAATAAAAAAACAATGTTTCGGCCCACCCAGCCCATTAACGCGCAGAGATTTTTGGCCCAAGTCACGGGGACTGGGACTAGGAGTTCTGCGACATCCTCAACAGGTAACTAAGCATGCCATCCATTTCCTTCTGCCTCTTCTCAAATGCCAGATGATTCGCTTCGCTGGACTTTTTCACTGCTTCAAGTTCATCATCCTGCTTCTTTCTCATCTCTTCAAATCTCCTTTCCTGCTCTTGCATCCGTTCCTCCATCTCGTGTTGAACCCTTTCAGCTGCATTCAACGAATCTTGCTTCTGACTTGATAACTTTTCTTCTAAATCACGGATGCGCCCAGCTAAGACGCTAGACCTCTTGGAAGCAGATGAAACTCCGATGCTGGAAGGGAAAGTAATTGATCTTGAATTGTTCTGGTCTCTCAGGACTTCTTCAACAATCTCCAGATCAGTTTTGGGAATCCAATCTTCTGGGTGTGGTCCCATTTTTTGAAGCACCATCTCAGTCTACAATAGGATAAAAAAATAGCAAGCCTAGAGTTAGAAGAAATCAAATAATTAGACAAACTAATGAGAAATGCGTAGCACATAAAATAATTTACTTACATAAGCTTCTGCTGATTTCTGGGACATCATACCATCCTTGTTAGTGTGGCTTGCTTTAAAGAAAGCAATCGGGGAGGTATCGACGTCCTCGGTCTTCTAAGATTTCTACAAGAATTATGACACGGTGAATTATAAGTGTGTATGGCATGTTCACAAAAAGAAGCAGGTGTTGCATCTGAAGAGTTCGAATACTCACAAGTGCATGGTAATGTGCAACAAAGCTTCTTGAGCCTGTGGTGTGTTTCTTCGTCACAGCATCTCTGTTCTTCTTATTACTCTCGCAGATTACCTATGTACAGATGCATGAATTTAGTATTCCACAGTACAGTAGTATGTCTGCGATAGATGTAGCTGAAACAACAGGAATCGTGTACCTTGTAGTGCTCATCATGCCATATATCAAGAAGCTCTGCCCAGCTTTCCTCGTCTACCTCTTTTGGTTTCAACAATAAAGCTTGCTCGCGAGTGAGATCTTTAACTTCTTTCCAATAGACCTTTTTCAGCCTCCAACGTTGTTGGTGAATACCTTTCTGTAAAATGTCGGTGCAAATGTGTTTGCCAAGGTCACCACTGCTGTCCATTGCAAATTTTCCCTGCAGATAACATGGAACACAAATTCATATCAGCATCGAATGACAGAATTGTTAAAAAATCATCCACCAATGAGACATTTTATATGGAAAATGAATAAGAGGTTAATGGACTTACAGTCATAGACTTAATGGTTTCTGGAATAGTATCTTTTAGACGACCTTCCTTGTCACCATACTGCTTCTAGTGGGTTGCCAGTGGCATCTTGCTGCGTATGTGAATGCCACACTCTGAACTCAGTTTTGCTACTTGCACATGATCAGTGGGTCTCCTCATGCCAGGAGTAAAGTTGATCTGCATCTTAGCCCCTCCATTCCTTCTAGACCACTCGTGTACCCCATGCCCCATAGTAGGTTTGCATACATTACGCTTTTCCTTTAGAGCACCCGTGTCTACAATTGCAACTGAAACCAGTGACAAAACGAGAGTCAAGACTTCAATTGAAAATTTTGCAACTAAACCAGTGAATAAATTGTAAGACGTGCTGTCAATACCTTCCCGTTCGCTGCAGACAAGTACATTCTCCTCAGGTGAGTTGCTGCCTCTAGAGGTTTGAATTAGCATGGGCGAGGATTCATATCCATTAGTACCCCCCTTCCCCTGCTTTCTGGGTAGGGGTCTCTGTTTCACCATCATCTTGAGTCTCTGTATTTGCTGCTGACCTTGTTACAACATTTGGAGGCACAAAGGTTTTTGAGCGCTTCTGCTTCTTTTCTTTTGTAGAACCTTCCGTCACCTGCATTTTAATAGATCAAGCCATAAATATTAAAGCAATCTTTACATATACTACATGTGAAGGCAGGAGAATGCTGCATTTCTTCACCTTAGAGGAAGATTTAACAACATCATGGTCCTCTTCATCCGGAACAAACACATCATCATCAGTGGGCTCGTCGGCAGGATCAGGTTCATAATTAGGGTCCTCGGTGCTATCCTTCTCCTGCGGCTGTGCCTCTTTCCGTGTTGTCACTGCCACCGGTTTCTTAGCAGTACCAAACACAAATTCACGTGCCATTGCCATGAAATCCAACATTGGCTTGCCATGTTCAATAGCATTCTTCTTCAGTGCTTTAGACATACGAGACACGTTCTCATCCATCACTTGTTTCCTAACATTTTCATATTCGACTGCTGTTTTGACTTGAGTAACTGAAAACAATCAAGCAAAGGCAAGTCATGATCATACTCATTAGTACAAACAGAGTAGACAAGATCATTAAAGCAAAAATTAGGTGATCCATACTGTAAAATTAACATGCTCACATAACATTATTCTATTGCCTCCAAATCTCGTATCGTCATTCAGTTAACTGTCTAAACCCTACTGTCAACAAGTTCAGTTCAGTGTCAGGTTCAGTGTATTAGGTATCAAGTTGTTCAGTTGCGTCAGTTAAGACGCCAAGCAACAGGGTTTATCCAACAAGTTGTGCCCTATTACCTGAACCATTATGTAGGAACAGAAACCTAAATCTAACACATAGTTATAAGATCGGATCATAGGGTGTCATGCTCAACACATTCATGGCATCTGGAACCATGATCTATGAAATTAAAACCCAAGGCAAGCACATTGTCGAAGGATTCGGATCATAGGGTGTCAGGTTCAACACGTGCTAGGCATCTCGAACCATGTCTATGATCTAAAACCTAGATCTTGCACATAAGCTGGAGCATCTTGAACAACGATCTACACATGTTGATCTACTAGAACTCATGCTTGACTGATCTAGAAAGAGGCATAGACCTAGGGCGGCAGAAAAATGACCTAGGCGTTTAGGCTTTTGCTTCGGTGTCGGTGGTAGCACATTCCGGCGTGGTGTGCCACTTCGAAGACTGCCGGACATGTCGCTCGCCGCAGAGGGGAAATCCACCGGCAACCAACGCCTTGCTTGACGGATCTGGGGTCGAGGAAAGTGGCGATGGGGTTCTAGGTGGGCGGTGAACAAGGAACGGAATTAGGGGATGGGTATGCGGGAGGTGGGGGCACACCGTTTTTAAAGTGTCGTGGGGGCGGCAAATTGCTAGCACCAAAATGGGCGGGCGGGTGGAAAACAAAAGAGGTGGGAACGAAATTTTTCGATACATAAGTGGAGGAAACGAAAACCATTCATTGTAAATTTGATTGGAAAAAACAGAGGGAATGGAACGGGAGGTTTACAAGCGGGGATTATCTAATTACATATTGTAATTAAATAAATCCTAACACATGCAACGGCTTAGGTTTTGCCACTACTTAGACCTCCCGTGCAGAATTTGTACTATAAATTTATTGTACTATAAATTTATGGTTTACAAGCCGGGATTATCTCTAATTCATTGTACTATAAATTTATTTGGCCATGAACCATATTAAATTATTTGAATAAGTCATTTGTTTATATATGAAAAGGAAAACAAAATATGTTCATTCACG
Organism: Avena eriantha; assembly: GCA_910589775.1. Lineage (NCBI taxonomy): Eukaryota > Viridiplantae > Streptophyta > Magnoliopsida > Poales > Poaceae > Avena > Avena eriantha. Next base: position 178,985,428 of record OU342743.1, on the reverse strand, counting down.
TACAACAGTTGGATTACTGAGCAAACAATACCATTAGTTTCCTTCATTCCACAACTCCAACTTGAAAGTTGAAGCACAATATCACTTAAACAAGTAAACCTCATTGATTCGAAAAACAAACAGAAGAGCGGAATTATTTCACATATTAGATATGTAGCCAACAAAATTTTCTAACATCCACCAAAAGGTAGGTGATCTCATTAGACTTTACACCTAGAAACTCAGCAAATAGTTTTGCAACTAGGAACAGGGGTGGATCTGCTTGGTCACACCCTGATGCACATGCAACAGGGTAGAAAAAGCATTTTTAGTCTTACATATTAGACTTAAGCATAGTGTATCAGGAAAACTTAAACAGAGTGCATCAGGGTAAGTTTAATCCTAGATCCTCTTCCTAGTCTAGGAAGAGGCAGACATGGAAATCTGATAGGGTCAGGACACGGTCTAGACGTCCGTACTAGCCCTCTGACATCTCCTCCTCCTTGACGGGCATGGTCTGCGTGTCCCTGTCCCCGCCACTGCCATCATCGTCGCTGTCATCACCGCTGCTGGTGGCGTACTCCCGGCGGGAGAGCCTATCGCCGTAGATTGTGACGACCAGCTCCCTGTTGCCAGCATAGTAGTCGAACGCCAGGATGTTGCCTAGCGAAATAGTGTAGCACTTGACGAACTTGGGCCAGCCCCCGCGGAGGTACAAGCGGCCGTCTCGATGATCGAAATACATCTCCACATCGAAGGTCAGCCTGCTGTTACGCTCCCGGACACGCACAGTGTTGGGCTGGTCGCCGCTGATGTAATCTTTGAAAGCATGGCAAAGGGAGAGCTTGTCCCACTTGTCCTCGTGAAGGATGCGGATGAACATAAAGTCGGGGTTCGGATACAGCGGCAGATGGGGTGGTGGAGACGGCGACGACGACGGTGACGGCGACAGCGACGGCGATGGCGACAGAGAAGTGGCCCTGCCCTTGCCGCTGCCCCTGCCCCTGCCCTTGCCCGAATGACGACGCCTCTTCTTGACAACGCGCGTTGCCAGCGTACGCGTCTGTCCTTCACGTCCCCTGCCCGCCGTTGCCTTGGCACCCCTGAGCATGGACACCGGCGTAGGCGACAAATCATTTATTCTTCTCAATATGAAGACAAAACCCTCTCGGTTACACCACCCTTCTGAATGTGCTTTCTTCGAGTATATGAGAACAGCTTGTCCCTCTTCTAGATCTGTGCTCTGTACGAAACGCTTCCACCCATCTGGATTGAAGAAGAGGTGATCATCCTTTTCTATCTTGAAGTCGATGGGGTGATCTCCTCTTTAGGAAGACACACTCCAGTTGAGCCTCCCTCACAGATTTGTAGAGCATTAACAACCTTCTTAGTCAATTTCTGATCAATACAAAACAAGATATATAAGTTAGTAAGTCGATGTCATAAACCACATAGACAAATTGCATACACGCATGGCAACAAAAAAGAATTAAAAGAAAGTTATATGAATGTACCATGTGGTACAGCTTAAGATTCGTTTTGGTCAAGCGGGTTACGAATGGCAACCCGACAATTTTTCCCATGTTCGATTGAAGTTCCAGTAGATGCTCTTGCTCACTCTCAGTAAGCCGGCATCTTTGGGCGATGACGGCTTCGAGATCACGCTTCTGCGAAGATGCTCCTGTCATGTTAAAGAATGGGTTGCGCATACAAATTTAGCACACATTAACAAATGGTAAAAGTGTAGGAAACACATTATAGGTATTACAGCGTCATAGCAACGTATTTCATCACAACAATACAAATATTGTTTCTGCAAATACTTGCAAGTTATTTCAATGCTACAAGCACTAGTCATAGCATAGGAAAGCTCTAGACTCCTATTCTGGCTTGTCAGTATTGTACATTAGATTTACTTTTTCATGCCTGATGTGCTAAGTTATAGCTATAGTGTATTCCTACCTATTAGGAAAACATTTATTCACAAGTGTTATCTGTTGCTCACCCTTGGCTAAGATTTTCAAGAAGTTGCACATGTTCTAACATGTTCTAGTTTCTCTTATTTGCAGGCACACAACGATGCAACTTCCTATAAGTACAAGGTTATCAAGTATTGGGATATAATTAGCACACTTTACTCAAGGGATCGAGCTACTGAGCGGGGGCTAGGACTGCAGCTGAAAGCCGTGCGGGAATGGCGGACGAGAACGCTAACAATGACAACATCATTAATCAAGCTATGTTGATATAATGAGCAGACAAGTGTATTTGTGGATACATTGATCTTTATTCATGTTGTAGTTGATTTTTATTTTGAAAATATCATATTTTATTTACATTATGTAATTGAATTTTGAAGCCAAATGTGTTGTTGATTTCACAATTGGCTTAAAATGGCAGCAAATAGAAGCTGTAAGTCATTTCATTTCAGAATTCCAGGTGGCAGCCAAACATAAAAATTCATTAAGGAATTTAAATTCCATCCAAATGAAGTGACATGGGGATTTCATTTCATTTCATTTCAACCAAATGAAATGAATGCATAGGAGCCAAACGAGCCCTAATATATTTTCCTACACATGCATTGTAGAGTTCAGACCTTATGCAATGTTTCCTTCCAGTAGTGTTTGATTCATGGGATTGTAATGTGCAGGAATTATTCCAGTAGGTACACTAGTGTATTTTCATGGGAAATCTAGCTTCAGCACATAGCTCGTGGAAAACCCTACTGGACAAACAATGCAGACATGATTTCATGGGGCAGCACAAGTAAATCCAACATGATTGGGCTCACCTTCAGCGCGGAGCAAGGTTGCGGAGATGCGGTCAACGCCAACGGGCCGGCATCACGGCGGTGTGGCCGGAGTCGATGCGGACGTGCACGTCGTTACGGGCGGCGGATGCGTTGCGGAGATGCGCGGCGGCGTGGCTGTGGAGAAGCGCGGTGGCGGGGTTGCAGAAATACGGTCGTCGGTGGCTGGACGATCCTGACGGAGGCGATGCGGACGGCCACGACGGTGCGGAGATGCGGCGGCGATGCGGAGATGCGGATGGAGAGGAGCAGTTTGGGGAAAGTACGAGAAGGGGCTAGGATATCTGCAGGGATAGACCCCAATTATGTAAACTATTATTTGTACTAACATTGGTGCATGTGGGACCCCCTTATCAATGTTTAAAATAGCGGGCTATTTGATTTAGCGGTGCCGATTTTAAAAGCTATCAAAAGCTATAGCGGAGCTATAGCGCGCTATGCCCATTTAGCGGGTTTGCTAAATAATAAAATTTGAAACAGAGCCACTTATACTAGCATTGGTGCATGTGGGACCCAATGGCATCTATGGTTCCTGTTTGGCTGAGTTTGGGCAAAATTTGACCCTGATGATACATGTGGGTCCAGTTACACTAGCATCGGTGCATGCGAGTACCGATGGCATCTGTGGTTATAGTCTGAGTGAGTTTGGGAAAAAGTTTGACTGAAATTGTTCTTAAGTTGACCCTGATGACACACGTGGGTCCACATACACTAGCATTGGTGCATGTGGGCCCAATGGCATCTATGGGTTCTATGTTGACTCATATCGCCGCAAAAGTTGACCCTGATGACACATGTGGGCCCACTTAGCTAACATTGGTGCATGTGGGACCCTATGGCATCTGTGGGTCCAGTTTGACTAAGATTGGGCTTAAGCTGACCCTGATGACACATGTGGGCCCACATAGCTAGCAGCGGTGCATGTGGGACCCTATGGCATTTGTGGGTCCAATTTGACTAAGATTGGGCTTAATTTGACCCTGATGACACATGTTGGCCCACATAGCTAGCAGCGGTGCATGTGGGACCCTATGGCATCTGTGGGTCCAGTTTGACTAAGATTGGGCTTAAGTTGACCCTGATGACACATGTGGGCCCACATAGCTAGCAGCGGTGCATGTGGGACCCTATGGCATCTGTGGGTCTAGTTTGACTAAGATTGGGCTTAAGTTGACCCTGATGACACACGTGGGCCCAGTTTGACTAAGATTGGGCTTAAGTTGACCCTGATGACACACGTGGGTCCACATACACTAGCATTGGTGCATGTGGGCCCAATGGCATCTGTGGGTTCTATGTTGACTCATATCGCCGCAAAAGTTGACCCTGATGACACATGTGGGTCCACTTAGCTAACATTGGTGCATGTGGGACCCTATGGCATCTGTGGGTCCAGTTTGACTAAGATTGGGCTTAAGCTGACCCTGATGACACATGTGGGCCCACATAGCTAGCGGCGGTGCATGTGGGACCCTATGGCATTTGTGGGTCCAATTTGACTAAGATTGGGCTTAATTTGACCCTGATGACACATGTTGGCCCACATAGCTAGCAGCGGTGCATGTGGGACCCTATGGCATCTGTGGGTCCAGTTTGACTAAGATTGGGCTTAAGTTGACCCTGATGACACATGTGGGCCCACATAGCTAGCAGCAGTGCATGTGGGACCCTATGGCATCTGTGGGTCTAGTTTGACTAAGATTGGGCTTAAGTTGACCCTGATGACACACGTGGGCCCAGTTTGACTAAGATTGGGCTTAAGTTGACCCTGATGACACACGTGGGTCCACATACACTAGCATTGGTGCATGTGGGCCCAATGGAATCTGTGGGTTCTATGTTGACTCATATCGCCGCAAAAGTTGACCCTGATGACACATGTGGGTCCACTTAGCTAACATTGGTGCATGTGGGACCCTATGGCATATGTGGGTCCAGTTTGACTAAGATTGGGCTTAAGCTGACCCTGATGACACATGTGGGCCCACATAGCTAGCAGCGGTGCATGTGGGACCTATGGCATCTGCGGGTCCAATTTGACTAAGATTGGGCTTAAGTTGACCCCGATGACACATGTGGGCCCACTTACACTAGCAATGGTGCATGTGGGACCTAATGGCATATGTGGTTTCAGTTTGACTGAGATTGGGGAAAAGTTGATCCCGATGACAAATGTGGGTCCAATAACACTAGCTTAAAATAACTTGGTAACGCCTGTGTTTACAATTCTAGACTTTCATCAAGGCAAGTTTATATCTGTTGACAATCATATTCCTTTGAACTAGTATAGCCAGTGCACAAACACAACTGAACACACATATAACATTACATAGATATGTTTGCTAGCTCACAGTACTTTAAGAAACAAGCATACTAAAGTAGTTCAACTTAGAAAGTAAACAACAACAAAGTACCACGATTTGTACTACATAAACAACATACAACATCACGAATATAACTGGCTATAGTCTAGTAACGTGCTTTAATTCCATCCAGTGGCGTTGGAGGCGGTGGGGTCGGTGGTTGTGTCGCCCCAGGAAGTGGTGGTGGTGTCGCCCCAGCCAGTGGTGGTGGTGTTGCCCCAGCTAGTGGTGTCGTTCTGCTCGCCGTCCTGGTCATCTTCGCCCGCTTCACGTTTGTGTTTGGCGACATGCACCGCCTCTCGATCCGCCTCTTCCGCTCCCCAGACCTCCTGCTGCTCTTCCCAGATCACCGTCGCCTGTTCCCTTTCAGCCTGGTGTGTTGCATCATCCTGCTCGTCATCTGCATCACTCTGGTCTGCAGCAGCTGCCGCCTCGGCTTCTGCCGCCTTAGCCTTAGCTGCTGCCGCCTTTTCTGCTACATTAATTGCAGCCTTGTGAGTCCCCCAGTCTAGCCCATCCCTTGCGGTATTGAGCCTACGATACAGCTCATAGGCAACATACCCGTCTCTTGCTGCATACTCTAGGTTCATCGCGGAAAGTGGCTTGTTCTCCCATACTTCATGGCCATCCTTCGGGAGTGCCTTGCAATTCCCGAGATCTTTGTCAATGATGATCACTGCTAGAGATAACATCCCGTCCCTGTCATACGGCTGATTCCAATGGAACCGTTCTTCGGTCTTAAACATGTCTTGGATGTCGATGTGGTACTGTTCTGGAATGGTGATATCCTCATGTGCAAGCTTCTCTTTATCACTCCTGATGTCCACGCTAGCGAAAGTGATCCCCTTTTCCTGAAGGAACTCTGCCAGTTTGGGACAAGGCTCCCTTCTCCTGCAGTATAAATGCAAATTAAGACATGAAAATAATTTGGATGATGTACAATTATTTGATGATAATGTTAAACAAGGTAATTGCATGACCGTACCATTAGGCCATGTACAACACCCACAGATCATGCATAATACTTGAACTAACATGTCTAAGTATTTGAAATAAACAAGTGCAAGCAATGCATTTGCATTGGCTAATTATACATGATCTCAAATGGAAAATAAAAATATGCACATAACCAGTTTCGGACAAGGCTCCCTTCTCCTGCAGTATAGATGCAAACTATGGCATGACAATAGTTTGGATGGTGTACAATTATTTGATGACAATGTTGAACAAGGAAATTGCGAAACCATGCTATTAGGCCACGTACAACGCCCATAGATCATGCATAATACTTGATCTAAAAAAATCCACAAGGACTTAAACCTATAGGAATTAAACAATGCACATAGGAAAAATTTCAAAGGATCAAAATTCTCCAAAATTCATATGAGATTCCTTTGAATAAAGCAAGTCCTGCATCAAAGGAGGCCTGATGTGAAAACGTTCGTACAGGGTACAATCCTATGAACCAAACATGTGCTGATGGAAAAAACATAGGGATTGAATCCTATACAAACCCATAGGAAATCCTTTGAATCAAAGGAGGCCTGAAATAGAAATGCCCATCCTTAGTACGTATATTACCTGCAGTAGTGGAACACGAGGACAGTCTCCTTCAGGGCGATCTGGACGACGGTGAGCTTTTGTGACGGAGCTTCGTCCCGCCTATTCCTTGTGTACTCGAGGTCGAGTCCGAGGAAGTTGTAAGTCTCTTTCTCGAGCAATTGCTCGAACTTCTCCAGCATGTGATTCAAGTAGTTCACATCGTTGGTGTACACCACCTCCATAATCTTCGTGCCATAGGCACAGATGGGCTTGATGTCAACCGTGGTTTTCCCGTCATCGAGGATGTCTCCATAGGGATCCATGGATGCTGAGTTCCCCGTCGTGTGGAGGAGGAAGACGCGAGAGGAAGAAGAACAGACGATAAGCGGACGCGTTGCGGTTATTGTGGTGTTACGGTGGCGGTGGAGTCGAGGCGGAGTGCCTGTACATCGATGTAGTCGACCCGTTACGGTGCGATGCGGTTAGTGCGGTGCAGTGCGGTCAGTTTTGTTACGGTGCGACGCGTTTAGGAGTGGTGCGATGCGGTTATTGCGGTGCAGTGGGGTAAGTTTTAATTTGTTACGGTGCAACGTGTTTAGGTGTGGTGCATGCGATGCGGTTATTGCGGTGCAACAGTGGGATCAGTATTGTTACGATGCAACGCGTGTAGGTGTGGTGCGGTCCGGTCGTGGCTGCAAACTTTCAACAATTGAACGCACGGGGCTTTCACCAATCCTCTAGTCGTGGCTGCAACTTAATTTCAAAAATTGAACCCACGGCTTTCCTACAACTTTCAACTCAAGTTTGACCTAAGCTTGTACAGTGCATAACTAATTCAAAATATCTCATAAAAATTGAAAATCTACACACTGATAAATTTTACGTGAACTAGTTGACACGAACAATTTTAAACTTGAAACATTTCATTCTCATCAAAATAACAATCCCACATATGAGCTTCCACATAGAATGTACCATGACTCACGTGGGTCCACATACACAAGCATTGGTGCAAGTGGGCCCAATAGCATATGTGGGTCCAGTTTGACTAAGATTGGGCTTAAGTTGACCCTCATAACAAATGTGGGCCCACATAGCTAGCACCAAGTGTTTCCACGAAGCCGTGGATTTTTGCCCGGTTTCAACGTTTTGGCCGTTCGGTCCAACGTATCACCCAATTTTGGCTTGTTTTGAGCGTAACCGACACACGCGAGACGCTAGTCGTGTTTTCCACGATGTCTCCCGGTTTCCATGTTTTGCCCGTTCGGTCCAACGTATCGCCTAGATTTGGCCTGTTTTGAGCGTAACCGACACACGCGAGACGCTAGTCGTGTTTTCCACGATGTCGAGCACTAAGTGTTTCCGCTACTATATGCCAAGATACTTCCATGATGTTGAGGTACGTTCTTCTTGACTTGTTCAGTCTTTTGTTTCGCCAGGTTGTTATGGTTTTTTTTCCTTCTGGCAATGTTGTCATCTTGCTGCCTTGTTCGAATAGGAATGACCGAGTGTTAGCTTTTTAGATGCATGATGTTCAAACTCATGAACTTGGCTTGGTCAAAATCGCGTCGAACAAATATAATGCATTATGATGTGCAAGCTCTCTTTCAAAGTTTTACCAATGTACAAACCGCATGTATACCTCCATTTTAACAACATATAAAAATATGGTATCAAAAATTGAAAGTTAACTTGCTCAAAATTCAAATTTGATTTGGAGGTGATTTAGTATTTTCAAATTTCTACATGCACCAAGTTTTGAATCTGAAAAAACTCTACAAACGAATAATGTGGCCCCTACATTCTTTTAAATAATGGTGAAAACCTCATGGAATTCAGACAAACATAGCTCCTCAAATCCAAATCTGAATTTTTCTAAAATTCATGTCAAAACCACCTATTTGATGTGTTTAACTGAATTTTCAAATTTGTACATGCACCAAGTTTTGAATCTGAAAAAAATCTACAAATAAATAATGTGGCCCCTACAGTCCTTCAAACATTGGTAAAACCCTCATGCAATTCAGACAAACACAACTCGTCAAATCCAAATCTGAATTTTTATCAAAAAATTCTGAAAACTAGTCGGAATCTGCAAAATATTAAAAAATGATAAAAACAAGAGTAAAAAACCTAAGTAGATAAAAATATTACATTTATTTTACATACAGTTATCGAATCTTTATTACAAGCTATATTACAACTTGCAAGTAATATTGAAATAATAACAAAATGTTTAAAAAGAGTAAGATAGAACTGGGCCTCTTTCAGCCCTTCTGCCCGGACAAGCTACCTACGACCGAACTGGGCCTCTTTCAGCCCATTATGTCCCCAATGTCGCATGACGTCAGACGGGTCAGACGGCTGGGAGTTTAGTCCCACCTCGCCGACTGGAGAGGATTCCGACCAGCTTAAATAGCCGCGCGGTCGGCTGCTATCAACAGCCTCTCTGTTCTATCTTACTTGCTATCAGGAATTCTACTTTGGGCCGTTGGGCCTACTGGCAGGTCACGGGCCTGCATCCTGGCCATTCATTTGGTTTATAGTCGTATGCAGGCCGTGATTCCCTTGAGAAATATCCTGCCAGTGGGTGGCCTTTTTTTTGCTTTATTTAATCTTTTTTGTCCTATATTTTAACATAAATTCATATGTTTTTAATACAAATTTACATGGCATAGTGCATATACAACACTATCTCTGCACTTAAATGGCCCAAACCATTTCAAATTTTGAAACACTACTACAATTTGCTACACCTATCAAAACCTTCCAATTTAGAATTGATGCAATGAAATACATTTTTCTAACTGGTAGCACAACTATCATGGCACAACACAGATACATATATAAGAAACAAGCAATTAAGAGCATGTAACCATAACCTTACTAGCAGCATAATAACATAGTAGTCTTACGGGAACTTCACCCTACCATCACAAGGTTACCACTTATAACCACAGTACCAAAAGAACATAGTTCTCAACCACTTCTACCTAGTTAACCAGTTCGACATATTAACCATATATACATAAACATCATCGCTATACTGATGATGTGACCATACATACTAGCAGCTGATATCAATATTCACTCCTCTTCAGTCTCAGAGTCGCTGAACACAAACTCATCTGGCTGGAGGACCCTGAGTAGAGCTTCGTTCCTGCCACGATCACGCAGGTCACCCTCAAAGTAGTCCTCACCCAGACGTCCACGAGTGGCTACCTCTCGGACATGCTGCACAAGCCCCACCCTCAATCCCCCATGTGGCTTGAAGTGGTGGAATGGGCACCTGTAGAACTCGGTGCTGAATGGCAGGTAAGCAGAAATCCCCTTGCGCCTGAGCTTCTTTTCTTCTTTCCTCACAAAGGACTTGTATGTCCATTGCTCCAGTTCAACATCTGAACCAGAGAAGTACTACACAATAAATAAAACAAGAAAAAATTTAGTACTGCCTACTAAATATAAAAACCTACTACTTTTGTGCATGTCCAAATGCACTACAGCTGCTTGGAATAACATACCTCCTCATCAGGCCACGGGGAGAGTACATCATAGGCATCACCTGGGGTTGGTGCCTGCCAGAAAATTAAGATAAATGAACACTAGCATTTAAGGTAATTACTAAAAGCATTCAATATTAATAAATGAAAAACACTAGCAAAAATTAATAGCACAATAATTCGACTTCACAAATCTGATCATAAAAACAACATTGATTCAAGAAACAAATCATTAAACTACATCAATGCTTTTTATACTAAATTACATTAAATTACAATGATTATTTGGAGGTTGGAATTGAAGGTAAAGAAACTAGACTATACATTCAAAAAAAAATCAAGGATCAATCAGTTTAGTATCAGGTTGCATGAAGCTCCAGCAAGTCAAAATAGAGTAGTACAAAGTCTGTAAACTAATTAGTCTACACAAATCTATTCATACAAGCATACGCATCTAAAGAAATGTGTCTTAAAATCAATTGGTACAAGTAAAGGAAAACAAAAGTAAGTACACAGATCACTGATTTGCACACCATTATGAGGCACCACTACAATCAATTAATAACATACATGCCATATGGTTATAACCACATTGTTCAGATCTAGTGCTAGAAGTTAATAAAATTCTATAAGTAATTTTAACACATTTCCCGTAAAAGAAATTAAAGCAAAAAAAGGAAACTACAAAAGTATACCGAAGCTAGATAACCACATTATATCACAGCAGCTAATTCAGACTAGTTGAATAGTTGTAGCCAGCTAACCATATTATACCACATGTACCAAAAAACAAGCCATACTGTTAACTAGTTGAAACTAACTAACCACATTATATCACAGCAGCTCAAATGAGAATCATGTAAACCATGTTCCTTCAACATAATACGAATTAACTACAAATTAAACTCTGTCAATTTAACAACAAATAAACCATCTTCCTACTAATTGGAAAAACTTCACCAATGGACTATCAACATTGGTCATCTATACAAAATTACACAACGAATCTACAGACCCAGCCTTCTATCCAATAAATCCCTAAGGCCCCGGTCGTTTTATTTTGGATTGTCCTGGTTTGACATGGATTGATGTGGTTTAAATCCTATCTAAGTCAAAATATACTCTAATCCAATCTAATCTAGTCCAATCTAACATAGAGGTGGGTTAACCGAACATAGCCCAAAGGATATGAATCCCTAACACTGAAAGAGCTGAATCTACAAAACACATCTTACTTCCAAATAATTTGAAGGGATTGAACAGAAATTAGAAGAAAATAATACGAACCTGCATCGCGGTGACCTGTGGAGACTGGACCGGCGCTAGATCCTCCGCGCCGCCGACCGGCACGTTTAGATCCAGCATTTCCACCTCGCCGAGGTCCGCATGCACCAACTCCTCCTCTCCGAGCGCCGCATCGACCAGAGCGACCAACGCGGACCGACGACCTCCTCTACCGCCATGGCCCTCCACCACCTCGACCGCATCTAGGCGGCTCACGGCTCCAAACCCCGCCCTTGCAGAACCGCCTGCATCGCCGCCGGACCCCACTCCCGCCATAGTCGGCGTTGAAATATCGCGGTATGGGAGAGCTCGAAGGCCTCAGAGGAGACGATGGGGAGAGCTAGGGTTTTCTCCTGCGCTCTTCTTTCTGTATCTGCTGAGGCAAAAGGGGGCAAATGGTGGGGATGAGGCCAGGCGAAGCGGCCGAGGGAGCTCTTATACGCCGCGTTGGTTCGTTTCAGCTGACGTCACCCGCGCACGTGACACCCACCCGTACAAAACTGAATTTTTTCAACATACTACTTCTATTTTCTGGATAACTGAATTTCAAATTTCTACATGAACCAAGTTTTGAATCTGAAAAACTCTACAAATGGAAAATGTGTCCCTTGGAGTCCTTCAAACAATGGTGAAAACCTCATGGAATTCAGACATACACAACTCCTGAAATCCAAATCTGAATTTTTAGGTCAAATTCGCGTCGAACGCAGAGACGCATATGTACGAACCAAGCTGACCTAACAATATATCCATGATTAAACCACATCTTGTGGAGCTAAAATGATTTTTGCCAAACAAATTAGGTTGCAATGATGTAGATATAGATCAATATTCCATGGTTTGACCATATTGACTAAAATTTGACTTGAGTAAAATTTGAGCAAACAATCATTTGACAATGAACAAAGTGGTCACATTCCAAGTAAATGACCCCAAATACCATACCATGTTGGTGAAATACAAATTTTATTCAAATTTTTGAACTACCTTTACAAAATGTAGTTGAATTTCAATTATTAAAATGGAAAATGGTATTTGAAATCATAATTGGACCAAAAACCCAAAAGATGAAATGTGTGCTATGACAAGATACACCTACATGCCAAATCTTAGACCATTCTGAGAAAGTATGCCATGGAGTTGGGCATCTCCTAGGTAATTTGGGTACTTACATATGAGACTCACACTTGAAACCAAGTGTGAGAGAGCAACCTCAACTTTCATTCAACAAACTCAAGGTTTATTATTTTTCGTGCAAACTAGGGTACAATGTAAGACACATGGCCAATGTTTTACTTTTTTTTATTTTTTTAATTTGTATCAATTAGTATCCTATTTGCTTAATTTTAATTTACCTTTTTACCATTTTCTTAATTTGCTGCTTATTAATGTGTGATTCCATAGTGCGTATCAATTAGTATCCTGTTAAGTGTAATGATCAATGCGTTTGAAACTTAAATTCATCCGAGTCGTGTTTCATTCTAGTGATTATGATTGCTCATATGATATCTATCGGTTAATAGTTATCAGATTACATTCTGAATTTATATAATATAGAATTTGTAGAGATTTCCGTTGCAACGCGCCACTCTCCCAAATGTTCATGCGTGGGTCCAATGTGAAAGCAATGGGAAAGTGGACTACATATGCAGGACTACACGATTCCACACCCACGCGTGCACCAGAGGAAACCGAACCGCCAGCATCTATATAACACATCGGTCTCATCGTCTCTCC